>CM075062.1:39913336-42377086 GCA_037428765.1 Rubia yunnanensis
TGTAAGCATTTTGTGTCTAACTTGTTTTACCTTTATGATTTGGTCGATTCATATGTGTTTTGTGAGCTTATTGGGAGACCATCATGAAGAAGGCCATTCTCAAGAATGGTAGAAGATTTAGGCTATTCATAAGAATGGAAGAAGAAGGAAGCCCACTTTCAAAGTGGTAGAAGAATGATTGAGGAAGGAAGACAAAGTATCGAGGATGAATAATTCAGGTTTTTGGAGCCGAGGTATGAGAATTATCCGAGATGAATTGGTGCCCATGGATAGCATCATTGGAATTTTATTTGCAAGTACTATAAAAACGACAACAAGAACTCCCAAAACGAATTAGCAGTTCACTCGTAGTGATGGAAATCAGAAGAGGACAGAAGCACCTTCATGGGTCACGACATATGCCGCGACCCGCGAAAGTAACCCAAAATTTATCATTTGGCCTTTTCCCTCTATTTCTAGGGACTATAAATAATCCCCCTTCTCCCTCATTTGAGTGAGTGCGATTTGGGGCCTCTAAAACCCTAGTTTTTCCATTCCTCTTTCATTTTCTTCCATGTTTCTTTGTGGATTTATGTTCTATGTTATGTGTTTTGTTAATCGAGGCTAAATATACTCTTGTGAGAAATTGGTAAGGATTTCTAGTACTCCCTCTGTTCCAGCCGAATCTGCACACTTTTTGGTCAACTTTCTCAAGACACGTTTGACCATAAATTTCAACTAGTATATAGATACCAATATCATCATGTGAGATATTGTTGGATTCTCTGCATGCTGTATTTTCTAAATATCAAATTTTAACACACCGTTAATATACGTAACTAAAGTTATCGTTGGTCAAACATGACCTGAGAAAGTTGACCAAAAAGTGTGCACATTCGGCTGGGACGGAGTAATATGAATTTGTGAGATTTAATTTTATCCTATTTTGTGCTTTTATTATCAACTATATTTTGTGCTTTGTTGTGTGATTGATGCATGATTTAGACTAGGATTATGAACTAGTTGATGATTATGAACTAATTGTTTGCTAGGTTCTTTGTCAAACTCGAAAGACTTCTTCTTTTTGTTGATGTAATTATTAATGGTTAATGTTAGTGTAATTGGGTGCGACAACTAATTATGATTATTGCTTAATGAAATTGCTTATATTTAGGATGAATTTGAATGGGTTTGCCTAATTATAAAAATATTACACTAATGACGCCTAGCATGAAGGTCGACCGTGATATGAATCTCCTTGCGAAGACTCTGGATTGTGGAATTTTGATAATTTCTTGACTACAATTAAGGGAATCTCGCAAACCTTAACAGCTGCACAAATTGATCACCAACCAGCCCTTGTGATTGGCTCTCAATTCAAAAATTTTCTCACTGACTAGCCTGCAGGATTAGCTCACAAATTTAACAAATCGCTCACTAACTAGCCCTCAGGATTAGCTCACAAATTTGAAGAAAATTACTAATTTAATTAACCCGTAGGATTAAGTAACTATGAAACGCTCGCAAGCAAATAGTAATAACTCGATATATGATGTATAAAAATGTCAAAAGGTCATTAAAATGTTAAAAACCATTCCCTATTAATAGTACATATGTATGATCTTCAAGAATACAAAGAAGACAAGATTTGGTAATTCTTGTCAGAAACTGAAAAGACTTATGACAACCTTAAGAAGCTAAAATCATATTAAAATAATATACCTAATTTAAATCTAAATCGTGACCATATTCATCCAATTAAATCAATTCAAATATTGGATGAACATTTGAAGGAACATGCCTTATCTAAACTTACCAAATCTAATTCAAATCAAATCAAAACTAAACATTCTAAACCTTAAAATTAAGGTATGGCCGAAATTAACTCTTCTAACGCAAACATGGCCGAGTTAATGAGCGTTATTCTAAAATGAAACAAATTAAAATGATCACACTACCTCACTACAAAACCCAGTGGAAAAAAGAGTATAGTGTTATATTCCTAAAACCCTAAGCTAATAATAAATTAAGAAAACTATAATAAATAATATTTTTGATATCGTGTTAGATCCTCGTAGTCATCATTAGGGAACATAACTGTGCTATCCCAATGCTTCTTGCTTGTAAGACATTGTGTTAGTTGTATTGGGTCTCCATGTTTATTGTTATTCTCGGGGAAGTCTATGACGCCAATTGTCTTGAGTGACCCGAGGGTAAAGGTTATTGTGTGGCACTGATCGCCCATTATAACTATAACGAGGAGAGGTGAGAAATGTCTTCACTCGAAGGGTGTTGACAAGTTCTCCACAATATGTGGTCAATGCATAAAAATAGGATGATAAGTCAATGATCAAAGAATAATTAGAAATGTAAACCAATTGTGCCCAAAACTCATTATAATCTTAGTCACATTTTTCATGCTAGTTGTGATCGTATTTATATAATTTGTTCTGATTGTTTGTTAATGTAGTTTGTTAAGGTAGCCATAGTGTTTTCTAAACTCAACCCCCCCCCCTCCCCCCCCTCCCCCCCCACAGGCTTTTACCACACTTAGAGTGACATCTTTCTGTGTTTTTAACTACATTTTACTGTCAATAAAATCGCATTTTTTGGTGGACGATCCCAACTTGCAACTAGCTACTTTCTAGTAGTTAGATGCAATTAGGACCAATAAATACTATCCGTAAGAGGCACACCGACGTCCTCCTACCTTGCTCCGCGTCAAAGGAATCTTCCATGACAATCAGAGTGCCCGTGCTTCCAAACATTAAAGTTGGTTCATCACTGCTCAGAGACGTCGAGAGTAAGGTTAGTGACCAGCGGCTCATCCTCTAACTCAACAACGACCTCTTCACCGCCTACAACACCGTCGACAGCATCATTAGTCAGATGTTGTCGCTACCCTCTTTTCTGTAGTTCAAAAATCCCGCCGGAATCATTAGTCACTATTAAAAATCCCGCCGGAATCGTTCAACGGGTGGCGGGCATGTTCTCCTCGCTGCAACTGGGACAAAAGGTGCACCACCCGCTGCCGACCAGGGCCATCAGTGGCATGGTGGTCGCTACCGTGACCCGGGAAGACGCGGCTTCTCCAACAACTAGCACAGCCACCCTCAGCCAGGGCCGGCCTTTATATGGCCCAACCGGTACTGTTGAACAGGGCCCCAAAATTTCTGGGGCCCCAAAATTATATTATTAGGTATTTAATATTTAATATAATAGTAATTAGCTATTAGTATTTTATCTTTTTGCCTTTTGATTTTGTTTAGAAAATTTGTAATATCGTATTGATATAAGGCAAAGTCTTGGGAAAGACGGTCTTTCCATAAACTTATGGAAAGACGGTCTTTCCATAACTTATGGAAAGACGGTCTTTCCATAACTTATGGAAAGACGGGGTTTAATTCGAATAATAAAAGGTAAAAGGTCTTAATTGCAACATTAAAATTTTAGTATGCAACATGTAGTAGTTATAAAATTTATAACCCGGTTCATGCAACCCGAAAATTTTATCTTAATTTCTTCTAATTTACACTTTAAACCTTGGTCTTTCCATGACTTATGGAAAGACCGTCTTTCAAGAGACACACTCTTGATATAATTCTTATATGAAAATTTTACATTAATATATTTAGGGGCCTCATTTTTCATTTGCACAGGGCCTCCGAAATGTAGGAGACGGCCCTGCCCTCAGCCATATCCATCTAGCGGTTACAGAGCAAACTGCTAGGGCAGTGCCGGTCCTCCACCATGGCACTCATCCCTTTTGATGCCTTATTGGCCGACAACCTGGACTTCACTACCTTGCCCATTCCCGATGAGTCCTGCGCAGAGGTCGGCTTCACATCATAATCTTGCATCTTTAATTGATGGTCAATAATAGGTGGGCCTGGGATATGTGCTGGTTGCACATGAGCAGCAAGGGAACTTTGGGCCGCTAGCTTCCATCTTGGGCCCATGCCCAGGTTCGACCTTTTATGGGCAGGCAGCTCCAGGTCTAGCCCAGCAGTACCCAGCCCTAGCCTAGCAGTACCCGGTTGACTTGTCCCTGTCTTTTAGTACTATGTCTCTCCAGCATCATCTGAAAATCGGTACATAGACACCAGGACTTCCTCCCACATGACCGGGAACTCATTTAATTCAAGCACTTTATTACCTATTTATAATGGTAATGGAATCACTATTCCAGTTGTTGGTAAAGGTTATGCATCTCTAAAAACATCCCCGTCTTTTCATCTTAAAAATGTTTTACACACTCCTAATATCATCAAAATTTTGGTTTTTGTTAGAAATTTCACAATTGGTAATAGTGTTAATGTGGAATTTGACCCTGCCGATTTCTCTGTAAAGGACCTCACTTTTGGGAAAATCAAAACGAGATGTAATAGTCTTGGGGATCTATACCCCGATCACTAGCGCACATGCCTCCCCTTTCGTTGCATCCCAACCAACGCGAACCCACATACTCACATATTTCCACTTTCGGCTACCTATGCAACCTTAACACCTCCGCCACTTCTCCCAATAAATTATCTCTCCGATCAGTCCTATGTCTCTACCTCGGCATTCTTTAGATCATAGGGGTTATTGATGCTTGGCTCTTGGCTCACACCGAGTTCTCACTTCTTAACATGTCACGTTTGATGAGAAAACATTTCCTTTCTCCAACCTTTACGACTCTACGTCCAATTCCATTGTCCCATCATCTGAACCATCACCTCTTCTCCTTGACATCTTCTACCAAATAATGCCACAACAAGCTCTATCCACCCCTACCGAATCACAAATTTCTTTACCACCACCAGCTTTTGCCTCTCCACCACAACATCCAAAACCTCCCGTTCCACCTCCACCTCCTTGTCATCCCATTACCCCTCGTCTCCAGGCCATGATACATAAACCGAATCCCAAATACAATCTTCTAGCATCTTCCTTTTCTATATCCCAACTCCTGACCTCCTCGATTGGTGCCATGCAAGACCCTAACTGACAAGCCACCATGAATGATGAATTTAGTTCTCTTATTAAAAATGGTACTTAGGACCTGGTTCCAAGGCCACATTGTGCTAATATTATCTGTTGTATGTGATTGTATAAGCTTACACACATGTCTAACGACATGATGGAGGGACATAAGGCCTATCTAGTTGTTAATGGAAAGTCTCAATAGGTGGGGGTTGATTTTGATCTGACTTTCAGCTCTATCGTGAAACCAGCTACCATTCGTGTGATTCTCAACATTTCTCTATCCCTCTTTAGGCACATCCACTAGTTCAACATCAAGAATGATTTCTTGCACGGTAACTAGAAGGAAATTGTGCACATGCATCAACCACCCGGCTTCACTGTCATGCCACGCCTCGATCATGTGTGCCTCTCGTGCGTATCCCTATATGGATTGAAACATGCATCCTATGCTTGGTACCATTTATTTTCCACCTACCTTCACCATATTGGGTTCCAAAATAGTCACAATGATCGCTCTATGTTCATCTACAACTCTTAGAATAAGGCTGCATACTTGCTTTTATATGTCGACGATATAAATATCATTGCCTCCTTTACAGCTCTTCTTCATTGCTTTACTTCTCTTCTCGGCCAGGAGTTTTCCATGAAAGATCTCGGCCCTCTCAGCTACTTCTTAAGCATCGATGTTACAAAGAATCGGTCAAGCTTATTTCTTTCGCAACAGAATTATGCCCGGGAAATCATTGATCGCGCAAAAAAGGCTACATGCAAACCAGCCTTCACGCTCGTGCACACCAAATCCAAACTGGCGGCCAGGGTTAGTCTGCCACTAGCTGATCTGTCCATTTACCGAATTCTTACCGGTGCACTAGAGTATCTTACATTTACTATGTCAGACACGGTACAATAGGTTTGCTTCTTCATGCATGATCTGAGAGAGCCCCACTTCCAAGCCGTTAAACAGATTATCAGATATATTCAGGGCACCACTGACCTTGGCCTCCAGATCCATTTGTCGTCAACCATAGCCCTAATAACCTTCTCTGACGCTGATTGGGTTAGGTGTCTCAATACTCGTCATTTCACTTCTTGGTATTGTGTATATTTTGGTGACAACTAGATATCCTGGTCATCCAAGCCTTTACCTACTATCTCCCGCTCTAGCGCAGAGGCCAAATATAGAGGTGTTACTTATGCATTTGCCAAAGCATGTTGGTTGTGGAATCTTCTCTATGAGCCTTATATCCCACTCCAACAAGCTACTCTTGTCTACTGTGACAACATATCCGCTATCTATATCTCGTCCAATCTAGTGCAACATTAGCGCACCAAACACATTGAGATTGACTTGCACTTTGTTCGTGAAAAGGTAGCTCTTGGTCAGGTTCGAGTACTCCATGTTCCATCCCTCACCAATATGCAACATCATCACAAAGGGGGTTTGATTTCCTCTATTCCTGGATTTTTGGTCTCGTCTTTGCATCCGCCCAACTCCTTCTTCGACTAAGGGTATTTGTTAGTAAATAAGTTTGATTTGATTAATACAAATTGATTTAGTCAATATTTTAATCAGGATGTAAAGATACTTACAATCATCTATTAATACAGAATGAATCGATGGAGCTCATCAGGGACTCAATTAACCATTTCTTACCAAATTATAGTGACTTGTCGGTTCACATCGTAGCTTGTCTCTTGGTCCTTTAACCAGGCCCACTTCTCTTAGACTCATTTAGTCTCCTGGGCCTTCTTGGCCTATACCTTATTAAGTCTCCCCGCCCAAATTCCCGTTGCTATTAAGTGCGGGGGTGAATGGATAGGTTCAAGACAGTCGGTAGTATGACCTTAAATGGCTGGTTAGGCTTGTGTTACATGTCGCTTCACATTTTGCAAAAGAGCGGTTTAAAAGGCGAGATCTTTTCAAGACATAGCGCTTGGTTTCATGCAGTTACACTACATGCTTTAATAGCTGCCACGTGTTCCTTTTCTAATACTCCCTCCGTTTCTTTATTAGTTGCACACTTTTCTTTTTGGGTTGTTTCTTTTATATTGACACACTTTCCATTTTTGGCAAGATTCCTTCAATTTCATCAACTCATTCTACTTTTTACTTTCTACATTCAATTTCATCCGCCCATTTCTTTCACCTAAATTCAAGCACCTAAATCTATGGTGCCACTATTAGTGGAACGGAGGAGGGAGTACTATTGTGGGCAAGGTGCACACTTTTCACCTCTTCCTGAGACACTTGAAATCAAACCTGACGTCGTTTCCTTTTTCAAGGTATGTATCTTGGGTTTGTTGCCAGACTTTTTTTCTTCAGCACCTTTTCATTTCGTCTCTCCAAGTTTTTTTCTGCTCCTTCTTTCTCCTGCCTTCTATGTCCATTTCTATATGAACTCACTCTTAGTGCCTGTCTCATCTATTTTTTCAAGTTTCCTTCCCCTTTTTCTTCGAATTTTTTTTACTCTTTTCCTTTCTTCACATCTCTTCCCATATCATATTTTTGTATTTATGGTGTCCATTGTTAGGCCTCCTAAGACTCTCTTACTGTGAAGGGACGACCGAAGAGTGTTGTTATATTTGTCAGCTCTATAAGATGATGCTCGCCGTCCGGGAGGGAGTATGATGACATCCGCGACCGCGTGACATTGCTTGACACGTCGAAGATGGTTTTGGATGTGCCTAAGGGAATGATGGCCATCTATTTAGAGACCACAGAGAATGGTGGTTTCTAATTTCTGTTGCGTTCTGTCAGTCTGTCTTAGAATTTTATAATTAGGGCTTAGTGATCTTCCCCCGGATTCCCTTGGACTTATTCTTGTCTCCGAGGTCTTTTTCTTAGCCTCAGGGTTTTCTTTGACAGTCTCCCTCTTTAAGGTCTTTTGAACTTCTGACAAAATGCCCCCTAACTTGTTCTTGAAATTCTAGCATGGTGGTTTCAAATTACAGAACAACTTCCCTATTTGTGTCAAGTGGAAGCATTGATTTGTGTTTATGGACGAGGAGTTGGTGTTGGTGAGGAAGCCCACACAGGTAGCTTTTCGATGGCCCCAACCAGGGCATAGGGAATGTGTCCAAGCACTAAGGAAATGTCTGCTACTTGTCAGTTTATTTCCGTTTCAGAGGGTATGTCTGTCAAAGTAGGCTTTGTTCTGCGTAACTTAGTTCAGTGATGTTGATCTTACTTACTAAACGATTGATGTTATTCTTTTGGGCGGTCTCAGTGATCTTCGGGTTATAGAAATGTTATTTGTTTATTTTTATTTGCATGTTGCTTGCTTGCTTTTGAACTTTGCCATCCTTTATTGAGAAAATGTCTAGAATGGTACCCACTTTTAAGTGAATTCTATAGTTTGGTACTCAATTTTAAAAATTGTTCTGAAAAGGTACCCATCTTTTTATTAATGTCCCAAAAATGTACTTTTGAGGTAGAAGTGGGGTATCATTTTGGCACAATTATGATCCAAATTGGTACCCAGTTTTTGCTAAAAGGCACCATTTTTAGACATAAATGAATGTACCTTGAAAGGACAAATTCAAAATTTTGGTACCAAACCGTGAATTTCGATTAAAAGTGGGTATCATTTTGGACAATTTCTTATTCTCGATAAGTTTGGCTGCTTTGCTAACTCTTATTTCAATTGCTTTCTCAGACATGTCTGTTGCTAATTTGATCGATGTTTTTTTGCATCTTTTGCGCCGCGCTCCTTTGAGCCATCCTCCTTGGCATGCTAACAACATCAGGGGAAGCTGAACCAGCATAATTAACCACTATTAAGTAGGGGTTTTCATGGGTTGGGGTGGGTCCGCTGACCTGGCCCAAATTTACCCTAATGGGTTGGGTCAGGTCAGGTCAAAATTCCCATAGTTTAGGGTCCGGTCGGGCTAGAAAGGGTCATGCGTCGACCCAATTGACCAAAATCATATACAAATAGTAGACATGTTTTTTTAAAAACATATTTTTAGCTTTATAAATATATATATTTTTTCAAGAATTTTAAAATTATGAATTAAATTAATTGTGGATATATTGTATTAAATTAATTCTTTTTATGATTTTTTTCAAGAAAATGAGGTAAAATTGCAAATGGGTCAAACCGGATCAAAATCTGACCCAAACCATTTTGACCCATATGGGTCATTGACCCGACCTAACCCGAATGAGCCGGATCAAAATGGGTCAGGTCAGGTCAGGTCGGGCAATTTGAACACCTCTACGAGTATTAAGGTCTCAGACAACTTTGTGTCTATCTTTGTTGATCTTGAAGAGGTGAGTTAGGTGGACCGCAAACACCTCTATACCACCAGCTCACAGAACGAGCCCATTCAAGTGACTATTCCTGAGATCTCAGCTGCTAATGTGACTGTTGCTCTATCACTTTTGGCTGCTACTCTCTCCATACCTCCGCCTGTTATGATTTCCGCTGCTTGTAAAAATGATTAGAAAATCGGGTAGCTTTTATACCTAAAAGGAGTATCCACAATCATACACTGATGGCTTATGAACTGGTGAGGGGTTATAACAGGAAAACAGGTGGACCCAGGTGTGTGATCCAAATTGACATCCTGAAGGCCTATGGCACAGTGTCTTGAGACTGTTTGGAGGAAATTTTAAAGTATCTGGGGGTGCCTGAGCAGTTTGATGGTTGGGTAATGGTATGTGTGAGATCTGTTTCTTTTAAGTATATGGTTAATGGCTGTCCTACAGAGTTTCTACAGGCGGGGTGACCCTATCTCACCGCTTCTCTTTGTTTTGGTTATGCAGTACATGTCTAGGTGTTTATAGGTGGCAGAAGATAACTCAGAATTTAGGTTACATACACAGTGTGAAGGGCTGAAAATTTTGAACCTTAATTTTGCTGATGATGTCCTCATGTTTTCCAGTAGATCAGACCTCAGTTAGACTGTTGATGCAGGCTTACAACATGTTTGAAAACTTTACAGGCTTGCGAGTGAGTAAAGCTAAATGTAGGGTGTATTGTGGGGGAATGACCGAGGAGCAAAAAAATAGTATATGAGTAATACAAGTTTTGCAGAGGGGAGTTTTCCTTTCAGATACCTAGGCATACAATTGGCAAGCAGGAAACTGAATATTCAAACGTGCCATACCCTAATTATAAGGTGGTAGCAAGAGTAAAGCATTGGAGCGCGAAGCTACTGAGTTATGCAGGTAAGAATCATTTGATCAAAAGCATCCTTTTTGCTGTAACAAATTTTTGGATGCAAGCATCGTCAATTCCAAAGGCGGTGCTAAAACATATTGAGGCCATTTGTCGATCGTACTTGTGGACTGGCAGTGAAATCATTTCTAGGAAACCACCCATCACATGGGAGAAGATCTATGAGCCAAACAAAATGGGAGGACTGAATGTCATTAGCTTAACATATTGGAGCTTGGCTAGTACGTGCACAATTTTGTGGAATCTATGCCGGAAAATGGATAGATTGTGGATCAAGTGGGTACATGCGATGTATATCAGGGATAGAGATGTCATGGATATAAATTTCCCACTGGACTGTTCTTGGGTGTTGAAGGGTGTCAATAAATGTCAAGACAGAGTGAAAACAATGGAAACATGGCAAGGTTAGATTTATGGCAGAAAGTTTACCATCAGAAACCTATATAATGAACTGAAAACTGAGAGCCTGAGAGTTAACTAGAGAACATTGTTTTATGGGAATTTTGCTCGACCAAGAGCAAAATTAACTTTCTGGATGCTATGTCTTGGTTGCTTGGCGACGAAAAATAGGTTACTAAAGTTTGGTATACAGGTTGATAGTTATTGTGTGTAGTGTGATGAAGAGGAGACATTGGACCATTTGTTCTTCGGCTGCAGGAGCACTATGCAAATCTGTCAGGGTGTGTTGGCTTGGATGCAGATTCAGAGGCAATCGGAGTTGTGGAGTGGAGAATTTGTGTGGATTTTGAGGTAATGTAAGGGCAAAGGGAAGGCTGTGAAAATGCTTAAAACGGCAATCACGGAGATAGTCTACAAAGTTTGGCAATGGCGAAATAGAGTGTGCTTTAATGGAGATCGACTATCTTGACAAAAATTGTGGATACTATTGTGTATAGGAGTTGGGAGTTACCTAAAATGAGGGAAATTTGTGCTATATTTATGGAAGGGAAAGATAGATTGATAGAATAGGTTATAAAGGTGAAGATTGATTTTTTTTATGATAAATAGAAAGTTTATATTGTCTCAAAAAAAAAAGTTAGAAAACAATAAATGAAGAACATCCATGAATAGAGAGATGTGATCATTTTCAGGGGAGGAAATAGGAGAGGAGCAGAGTCCCACCATCATAAAAGAAAATTAGAATTGATTTTTTTTTTTTGAAATATTGCGTCAACCTCCTTAAAAATGGAAAATAGATTGTATAAGCAAATAGAAAAATTCCGTTTCACACAAGCACAAGGCATGGAAGGAAATATATTATGATACACAAAGTCTCCTTTTATATCAAATAATTATTAGATATGATCATTTTTATAATTGATGTAACTAATATGATGGTTTAGCATTTATTTTTATTTATCGCAACAAGATTTTTATTACTTTGAAAAACTTTTAAAATAAATATCAATGTAAAAATAATTACATTTTGATCCTAAAAGTAAATGATTTGAGGATTTTTATAATTGGTTTAATCGTTAGTCGGTTTCTGTGATACTATTTTCTAGAATGTGTTTTCGTAATGAGTAGAAATTTTTTATTCTAAATTAGGATATATACTCTTGGAACACAAGATTAATCGTATATTTTAACGTTATATAACATTCTCTGATTCATTAAATATTTTAATTGGCAATTTTGTGAATATATTTGGAAACAAAAATCTTTCCATGTTGGAACATGCGGATTAGCATAAATATGCCGATCATATTTTGCGAGAAAGAAAATAAAATATTATGGTATTTGTGATTTATGGAAATCTGAATATGCTGTTACATATCAGGCGTGTAGAAGCATAGTTGGTTTATGGAAAATCCCTACAAATATGGTGTTGATATTATTGAATATATGAGAGATAATGTGATAAGGAAAATTCCTTTATTTATGGGATTTGAATATGCTTCAAGAGGCAGATAAGGAATAGGAATATTATGGAGATAATCATGGAGAGTTCCGATCTGCTCATGGCTTTAAAAGGGGACACCATGGCTGTATTCAATACACGAATCTAACAGAGAAAATCTGCACACAGATTTTCAATCTTTCGAGAGAATTGCAAAGAGCCAGAATTCTATGTTCCAACATACGTGACCAACTTTTCAAAGTTCAGAATCATATGCCTTAATTTCCCAGGAGGAGGAGATCCAGCGTCGACGAGTTTCAAGGTCAGAGGGAGTCTGATCAAGGCGGATCGGTAGCTAGGGGAGCTTGCAGAATTCACACGTTTAATTAGTAAAGATAAATATTTTTTATGGTGTAATTTGTACTGTATCTTTCTGATTAGTGGATTCATTTTGAACTGGACCAGGTCTTGCAGATGTAGGTGGATTTCATCAAATTGCGTAACCAAGTCTCGTGTCTTTAATGCTTTACTTTATTACATACTTAGTTAGATAGGTTATGTTGGAACATACTAGTAATAATTAGAAAAATTTGGTAAAACCAAATTTTATTTGGTATTAGAGCTTGGTTACTTATTTTTCCCTTGGTTGTGTCAAGGAAAGTGTAATCCGGTTTTACCATGGCAACCAAAGAAGGAACTTCGGTGTCTCGGCCACCTCTACTGGAAGGCAACAATTACAATTATTGGAAGGCACGCATGAGAGTTTTCATCAACTCACTGGATGAACTTGCGTGGTACTATGCTGAAAATGAGTGGAATCACCCTACTAAAGATGCTGATACAAGCTCTAAGGCGAAAGAAGGAAAGTCAAGTCAAAGGGAGCAGAAACTCAAAGACAAATCTAATTGGACTCCTGATGACCTCAAGGCATCTCTGGCGAATTCAAAGGCACTATACACTATCTTCACTGCGGTTGATGAAAACCAGTTCAAACTCATCTCTACATGTCATCAAGTCAAGAAAGCATGGGATATTCTGCAAACTGTTCATGAAGGAACTAGTCGAGTTCGAGAATCTAAACTACAGTTGTTGGCTACTAAGTTTGAGGAACTCAAGATGGAGGAAGATGACACTATTGCTATATTCAACAAAAAACTTATGGACATCTCCAATATGCCATATCAAATTGGAAAGGTTTATAAAGAGGTGAAGTTGGTGAAAAAGACCTTGAGATCACTTCCTAAAAGGTTTGCAATGAAGGTTGCGGCAATAGAAGAAGCAAGAGATGTAGCCACCATGAGCGTAGATGAACTAATGAGATCATTACAGATGTATGAGATGGCGTTTTAACAAGCTACAAAAAGGGTCCAAAAGGAGTTGGCATTCATAACATCTTCATCAAAGGACAATCATGAATCTGACAGTGATGATGAATTTGAAAAACTTGCACTTATCACGAAGAATTTCTCAAGAATGCTGAAGAAAGTAGTAAACAAGAAATATCAAGAGAGGTTTGGAGGAAATAGACCATGGCCACAGGATTATGGAAATAATCATGGAACGAGATTTGAGCAAGGAAATCAACAGTTCTCTAGAAATCAAAGCAGTGAACCAAAATAGTCTGGACGAATTCAATGCAGGGAATGTGAATGATATGGTCATATTTAGGTTGAATGTGAAAATACCTGGAAGGAACAGGAAAAATCTTAGGTCACCCTATGGAGTGAAGATGAAGAAGAAGAGAAAGACGAAGTGGAACTTATAAGAAACTATGTGGCATTTGGAGCAAAAATTCATAATGCAACGGAGGATGGATGTTCCAACACACTGGATAAAGTTGAAGCTGTATGTTCCAACATAAATCTGTATGAAGCATCCAGTGATAAAGACGATGGACTTGCTATAAGTGATGAAGAAATCTACAACACTTATGAAAAGATGTATGCTATGTGGCTTCAAGTTGTTGACACAAACAAAGAGCTGAAGGAAGGAAAAATGCAGTTGATGGAAATAGAAAGAGATTTGTGTGTGAAAGTTGCTGAACTTAGAAAAGAGAATGGAGAATTAAATGAAAAGATAATATTAGCAACCAAGAGAGCTGAGACTTCTAAAGCCGTAATTTCTAAGCTGAACTCTGGAAAAGCAAAGCTTGACGATATTCTGGATATGGGAAAGAACTTTGGAGATCGACACGGAATCGGGTATTACAACCCACTCAAAAACACAGGCACACTCAAGCCTGAGGCACACGAGTTACTCAAGAGTCCAGTAAATCTCAAGACAAAGATTAGAGAGGTAAAGAGAAAGTTCGGCAAGCCCTATAAAAGGAAACCTCTATCTGTAGCTACTGTTCATATCAAGGTCACTCGGAGGATCAATGCCAGAAACTACTTAGAGATCAAATGGCAGGGATCAACTCTTGGTATGTTCCAACATAGGCGAAGTCCAGGAAACAAGAATGGTCAGAAAGGTATGGGTTGTCAAAAAATATGATACATGCTTTGTTGCACATACTTCGCTTTTATCATATTCCAGAGATTCGTGGTACTTTGTTAGCGGCTGCTCTCGCCATATGACTGGTACTCAAGAATTCCTTACAACTATCACACCATACAATGGTGGTTATGTTACGTTTGGTGATGGAAAGAAGAGTAAAGTGGTTGGAAAAGGTGAACTACCGATTGAAGGATTTCCAGTATTCACTAGTGTGCTGTTTGTGGAAGACCTGAATGCCAATATGTTGAGCATAAGTCAATTGTGTGATGAAAATATGACTGTGGAGTTTCAGAAAGAAAAATGCATAGTGAAACACGGAGAAGCCAAGGTTCTTTCAGGCATATGATCATCAGATAATTGCTATCTGCTGGAACAGGAAGTACGATGTATGATCTCAAAACAGGATGAAGGATTTCTGTGAAACAGGAAGCTCGGTCACATCAATTACAAAACCTTGGTGAAAATTGCAAATGCAAAAGCTGTACGAGGTATGCCTACCTTAACAAGAAAAGACAGAATTGTGTGCAGACCATATCAACAAGGTAAGAAAATTCTATCTCCCCACTCGTCAGTTCAATATATAACCACCTTAAGAAATCTGGAATTATTGCATATTGATTTGATGGGTCCAGTCAATACACCTAGTATAGGTGGAAAGAAATATATCTTTGTATGTGTTGATGATTTCTCCAGATATACATGGGTAGCTTTTCTTAAAGAAAAATCTGATACGGTTAAAGTATTTAGAAGTCTGGTGATAAAGTTACAGACTGAAAAAGGAAGTCCAGTTGGAAAGATTGTTTGAATTCGTAGTGATCATGGTAGAGAATTTGAAAATTCTCAATTTAATGACTTCTGTGATGAGCTCGGGATTCAACACGAGTTTTCTGCACCAATCACTCCTCAGCAGAACAGTGTTGTAGAACAAAAAAATAGAACCTTGTAGGAGATGACTCGAGTTATGTTAGACGAGAAAGAAATTCACAAAAAATGGTGGGCAGAAGCTATTAACATAGCTTGCTATACGATTAATCGAGTATATCTGCATCCATTCACCAGCAAAATATCTTACGAGATTCGGAAGGGTAGGAAACCAAATGTTTCATACTTTCATGTGTTCGGAAGCAAGTGCTTCATCCTCAGAGACAGAGAGCAATTAGAAAATTTTGATAATCACAGTGATACTGGAATTTTTCTTGGGTATTTTGTCAACAACCGTGCTTATCGTGTTTATAACCATCAGACCAACACACTTATGAAGTTTATAAATGTTATTGTGGACGATTCTGAAGAAGGACAAAAGTCAGATGTCGTAGAAGAAGAACCTAGTAACACTCTTATTCTAACACAGCCTCATCAACCTGACAAGGTAGATCCATCAAATGTTGGAACATCTGAGCAGACTGATGTTGAACCAGTTGACACTGAGCATGTTAGAACATCATCCCTCACTGTTGTATCCTATGTTCGAACATAGGATCAACTTGAATCTATGGCACGAAGTACTCGACCAGTTCCTCGGGTGGATTACAGGAAGTTAACAGGATTACTATACTTCATCTCTTTCATTGAACCCAAGAACTACAAGGAGGCATTACTGGACGAATACTGGATTGCTGCAATGCAAGAAGAACTAGGTCAGTTTGCAAGGAATGATGTATGGTATCTCACTGCTCGCCCTAAAGGTGTAAATGTCATCGGCACAAAATGGATTTTCAAGAATAAATCTGATACTGATAGACATATTACTCGAAACAAAGCCAGATTGGTAGCTCAAGGATAGACACAAGTTGAAGGAGTCAACTTTGATGAGACATTTGCACCAGTTACCAGGTTAGAGTCAATTCAAATTTTACTTGCTATTGCCTGTTCTATGAACTTTACTCTATATCAAATGGATGTCAAGAGTGCGTTTCTAAATGGTATGGTAAATGAAGAAGTTTATGTGGAACAACCCAAAGGATTTGACGATCCTCATTACCCTCATCATGTATATCGCCTCAAGAAGGCTCTATATGGCTTAAAGCAAGCACCAAGGGCATGGTATGAACAACTTACTAATTTCTTCTTAAGAAAGTTTATCATCGAGGGGGAGTAGATCGCACCTTAATTGTGTTTGAGAAGGCATTAAAAATTATGATTGCTCAAATTTATGTTGATGATATAGTATTCGGTTCTACTTCACCATCTATGGTACATGATTTTGTAACCATTATGCAAGCTGAATTTGAGATGAGCATGGTTGGACAGCTCACATATTTTCTAGGACTGCAAGTTAAGCAAGGAAGAATTGGTCTGTTCATAAATCATAGTAAGTATGCCTTGAATTTAGTAAAGAGATTCGGTTTCAGCAATGCTCGAGCAGTTCGAACACCTATGGGGGTTTCTGACAAACTGGTAAAGGATGAGAAACGAGTCTCAGTTAATCAGAAGTTATACAGGGGCATGATTGGGAGTCTATTGTATTTAACAGGAAGTAGACCAAATATATGTTTCAGCATAGGAATATGTGCACGATTCTCGGCTGATCCAAAGGAATCTCATCTCACTGCAGTCAAAAGAGTTATTCGATGTGTAAGTGGGACTTCTGAGTATGGTGTCTGGTATTCTAAGAATCAAGATTATGATCTAATTGGATACAGCGATTCTGATTGGGCTGGTAATGCTAATGATCGAAAAAGCACTACAGGTGGGTGTTTTTTATTGGTACGAACTTAGTTTCTTGGTACAGTAAGAAATAAAATTTGATCTCTTTGTCTACTGCAGAAGCTGAATATCTCGCCGCTGGAAGTTGTTGTGCACAATTGTTATGGATGAAGCAAATGATGAACGACTATGGAATTCATCAAGGCCCTTTGAAGGTTTTGTGTGACAGCACAAGTGCTATTGATATTTCAAAAAATCCAGTCCAACACTCTTGAACTAAGCACATTGACTTAAGGCATTATTTTATTAGAGATCTTGTTGAAATGAAGGAAGTTGTGGTAGTCTATATTCCAACAACTAAGCAATTTGCTGATATCTTTACAAAGCCATTGGACACCGCCACTTTTGAAAGTCTTAGACAACACTTATGTTTTTGTCAAATTTGAGGTAATTCTTGCCTTTATTTAACTGTAAATATTTTATTTTTTTTCCATCGAGAAATTCAGAAAAACAAAAAAATAGAAAGAAGAAAACTTTTACAAAAATAGAAGTTTTATAGTTATGGTATGTTGGAAGTTGGTATGCTTTGAGTTGATGTCTTGAGTTGACAAGAGGGAAAAGAAACATCATTGCTCATCTCGAAAAGGGAATTTTTTTTTGCGGCAACCAAGGAAGTTAAGTGAAGAGTTTGGGTTGGTTTCAAAGTTGTCTAAATCTCTCCAAATCTCTCTCTTTTCAGCCACTCTTCCACTCATCTTGGTTTCTTTCGGATTCTTGTTTCCAAACTCCTCCACGATTTTTACCTACACAACAAATCTTTGCCAAAAGATGTCTTCGAGCCCTAACTCGCCCACAGTCAAAGAAGAAACACAAGAAACACTTCAATCCCCGGAGGATGGCTATGTTGAACAAAGAGAAGAGAATGTACAAGCCGGTGGTTCAAGCTTCGGTGGTGACGATCATGATGAACACTCCAGAGACAAAGGAAAGGGTCCATATGAGAAGGTAACAGATCCTGATCCTCCAACTCTTAAAATTCTTGGTACATAATTCAATACTGTTATGAGATTTTTGAATGGCTGGAAGCAAATAGAACTACAGTAGATTTGACCAAGATTAAGAGTATAGAGGGGGAATTCGTGAATGTTAATGTCAAAGAATTCATGTCCGGTGATATTGGAAATCTATGGGATATTGAGAATTATGAAGTTAAATTTCTAAGGGGAAAATATGGAGTGTACAGAGGGAAGGATAAATTTCATGTCTACTCATCCATTCCTTGCCAGAGCTATGTTAGCATTAGGGAGATAAGTGATTCTGAGACAATAGGGTTGGAAGTTATTAAGTCTACAGATAGAATGCCAGTAGGATTCTTTGATTTGAAGGCTGCTTAGAGAATGGAGGAACTGAGAAAACTGGTGATAATTGAAGTCTCTGACAGCGAAGGAGAAGACAATGTTGGCTATGTTCCAACACAGAATGCAGAGGCTGAAAATATTTAGGAGATGGAGATTGATGATGAAGATATGAGAGGTGAAGACCGGGTTGAGGTAACTGGTGATGCTGATGCTGATGCAGATGGAGACCAGTCTGGAGAGCCTATTTCTAGACAAAGTGAACCAGATGAAGACCGGTATGTTTGAACACAGACTGTTGAAAAAGAAGGAGCTAAGAATATTGCATATGTTCCGACACAGAAACATCCTGAGATGAACTACTAAAGTGATGAGGTGTTAGATGAGTTCTTACAGACTGCCAAGGGCAAGAGAAAGGTGGTTGCTACTGAGGATTCTCCACCAACTAAAAAGGCCAATAAAACTCAGACAGTTCACAAAAAGAAAGTGGTGCCACCGCTGCCTGTAAGTGAAGCACTGTCATTCTCTTATTTTGATATAAACTGTGAAGAAATGGGAGAAGCATTTGTAGAGAGGAAGGTGATCTCTGAGAGACCCGTAGACATAGAAGCATACAGGGCTAGTGGATTCTCTTATTTTTATGGAATTAATAGGAATGAAAAAGGCTGCCACTGTACAGCTTCAGTACAACAAACAGGTAGTTATTGAAGTATACTCTAATTTAATGGCTGGAAATTTAGAGTCTGAATCCCCCTGGTTTGAAAGGGTGTATGTAAGGGGGGAGATTATTGACTTCTCGGCAGCCAAGATAAACAGGATTTTGGGGCTGCATATTCCAGAATTGAGGGAGTGTTTCCAGATGATCTTGGAGTGACGGATGATCAGATTCTGGAGGTAATCTCAGGAGGATACAAGACCAAATGGTATGAAACTAGCTATCCACAAGCTTCCTGTCTGTCATCAAGATTCTATGGTCTGTACCAGGTAGCAGTAAACTGCTGGATACCATCCTCAAACACTAAGGCCCTGCCTAGAGAAATGGCAAAACTGGTGGGTAGTGTTGGAACACAGAAATCAGTAAACCTTGGATTGTTCATACAACGGAATCTAGTGAGGCAAGCTACAGCTCCTAAGGCAAAACATGTGATTGTGTATCCCTTCTTGATTTTGGCGCTGGCTAAGAGTGCCAAGGTGAAGGAGAAGGCGAAAGATGTGATCATAGAGACGGAATTCCTACGGCCTAACAAGAAGACATTTGGCATGATGCATATCCATGATCTACCTTGGAATTATTTAAGCTCCACTTCTCCAATTGCTGAAAAGATGCCTAAATTGGTGCTACTGAATGCAAGATTGGGGGAAATAGCAATTCAAATGGCAGCACTCAAAGCAGAAAAGGCTAAACTGGAGGTGGAGAAAGCGCAGCTGGAGGCCTGTTCCTAAACAGGATTTTTTTCTCTATGTTCCAACATAGATCTAGTGTCACATTCAGGGGGGCCTGCTTTATGTTTATGTCATTTTTTGGTTAATTAGCCTTTGGCATATTCATGGCCCCAGGGGGAGAATATTTTGGTAGTTTGAATAGTTTGAATGACTGAATCTGATTATTATTTTGACTGTAGTCTTTGATGGTATTTTGGAATTCTGGGTATTTAGTCAGTATTCTTTTATATCAGATTTAGTATTTTTCATATGTTCCAACATAGGTGAAGTTGGGAAGACCTATGTGTTTGATTACAAGTTTTTCGTCGTTATATTAATGTCCAAAAAGTTTTGGGTCCACAAAATGCCAAAGGGGGAGATTGTAAAGTCAAGTGATATTCATTAATTATTTTAATTGTCAATTTTGTGAACATATTTGGAAACAAAAATATTTCCATGTTGGAACATGCGGATTAGCATAAATACGCCGATAAGATTTTGCGAGAAAGAAAACAGAATATTATGGTATTTTTGATTTATGGAAATCTGAATATTTTGTTATATATCAGGCATGTAGAAGCATAGTTGGTTTATGGAAAATCCCTACAAATATGGTGTTGATATAATTGAATATATGGTAGATATTGTGATAAGAAAAATCCCTTTATTTAATGGGATTTGGATATGATTCAAGAGGTAGATAAGGAATAGAAATATTATGGAGATAATCACGGAGAGTTCCGATCTGCTCATGGCTTTAAAAGGGGACACCACGGTTGCATTCAATACATGGATTTAATAGAGAATATCTGTACACAGATTTTCAATCTTTCGAGAGAATTGTAAAGAGCCAGAATTCTATGTTCCAACACACATGACATGCTGTTCAAAGTTCAGAATCATATGCCTTAATTCCTCGGGAAGAGGAGATCCAGCGTCGACGAGTTTCGAGGTCAGAGGGAGTCTGATCATGGCGGATCGGTAGCTAGGGGAACTAGCAGAATTCATACGTTTAATTAGTAAAGATAAGTATTTAGTATGGTGTACTTTGTACTGTATCTTTCTGATTAGTGGATTCATTTTGAACTAGACAAGACCCCGCAGATTTAGGTGGATTTCACCGAAATGCGTAAGCAAGTCTCATGTCTTTAAAGCTTTACTTTATTTCATACTTGGTTAAATAGGGTTATGTTGGAACATACTAGTAATAATTAGAAAAATTCGGTAAAACCAAATTTCAGAAAGAAACTTAATTTCACACAAATTTCATCTCTTCAGTTTCTACGTGGTATCATAACCAAAATCCCATTTTTCCTTTTCTCTGATTTGCCGCCGCAAATCCACTTACCTCTGTAAATCCATTGGTACGACTCCTACAATCACTGCTCTCTCCCTGAGTTGTGATGACCTTAATGAAAGAACGCACCGCCCATGATGTTACCTCTCCTTACCAACTTGATTCATCTCATAGGAAACGCACCCCTCAAACATTTCCTCTCCTTAATACCTCCATCCCTTATGAGGAGTTGTCAATGGCTAGGTGAGTGTTGAGCTTTATCAATGGCCACATCACGTAACCTGTTGCAGACGACCCCTCTCTGGACGATTGAAAAGAGTTTACCTCCATGCTTGTTGGTTGGATATTCAATCCATTAACAAAAATCTTCGTTCATCCATCTCATATTTTCCTACAGTTAAAGATTTTTGGGACAATCTTCATCAAAGTTTTTATATTGGCAACAAACCACAAAAACTTCAACTTCAACTTGACGTAGCAACATGCTGTCAGAACGGCTGACTGGAATCCTTAAGAAGTTTCAGGAGGAACTCGACATATCTGTCTCTTTAACAGTGTGCTCTTGTGGCCTTTGTAGGTGCGATCTTAGTGTTGCTATCAATAAAGAAAGAAGAATGAGCAACCCATCCATCAAGCCTGTAAAGTCCAGATTTGGTTAATTGGCAATTAGTGGTGATTATGTAAATATCATATTATTATGTTGCAACATCAAAAAATGAATTTTGGTTAAATAAGGAAAGATTGAAGAAAGAATCCGAGAAGCAGTAGTCTCGTCCAAGAGTGATTTGATTTGAAGAATATATCAATTCCTATATTTTTGGGATTGGATTAGGATTTGAAGAGTTAGAATTGAGATGGATTTTGGTTATGGAATAGACTGAGACGAGATATTCTAATTCCTTTCTTTAAGGGATCAGATTTCATAATTCCTATCCTCAAAAGATTTGGTTGTAATCAGAATATTATATGGAGAAGGAAACATTTACACATAAGACTGCATGCGTAAGAGGACTTTCCATGTTGAAACAAATGGAAACGTGAAGCCTAAAAAGGATTTAATCAGTTGAAAATATTGCATTAATATTGAGCTATGGAATATTGGAGATTTTGCAATATATTATTTTAGGCATGTGATTGAAGCATATTGGATTTAAGGAAAATCCCTATAATTATGGAATTGGATTTATGTAATATTATGGGATAATTGAGATAAGGAAAATCCCTTTATTTATGTGATTTGGATATGCTTCAGCAACAGATTTGGAAACAGAATCTTTTGAAGACGAATGTGGAAAATTCCAATCGGCTCATGATATACATATTGATGGACATTACGGCTGTGCCACTCACAGATTAATTGAAGAAAAATCTACATCTAGATTTTTATCTTTCGAGAGGTACTACAGAGTCATTCGTCTATGTTCCAACATGAACTTAAACTGTTAATCAAGTTCAGAATCATATACCTTAATTCCTCGAGAGGAGAAGATCCAGTGTCGACGAGTTTCGAGGTCAAAGGGAATTTGATCAAGGTGGATTAGTAGCAAGGGGAGCTTGCAGAATTCACATGTTATAATTAGTTAAGATAAGTATATTGTATGGTGTACTTTGTACTGTATCTTTCTGATTAGTAGATTCATTCTGAACTGGGCATGACCCCGCAGATATAGGTGGATATCACCGAACTGCGTAGCCAAGTCTCGTGTGTTCATGCTTTATTGCATACTTGGTTAGATAGGCTATGTTGGAACACGGTAGTGATTATTGAATTAATTAGGTAAAACCAAATTTCATTTGGTATCGGAGCTAAGTCACTTGTTTTACCTTGGTTTTGATAAGGAAAGTGTGATCCGATTTTACCAATGGCGACCAGAGAAGGAACTTCTGTATCTCGGCCAACACTGCTGGAATGAACGAATTACAACTACTAGAAGGCTCGCATGCGGGTGTTCATCAATTCACATGATGAATAAGCTAGACACTATGTTGAAACAAAATGGAAACCCCCTATTGTTGGAATTTCTGAACGAGGAGAATCTAGTTCTAAAGAGACAGTAATTAAGCCTAAAGAGTATTTAACACCAGTTGAAAAAATGGCTGGCTTGGTGAACTCCAGAGCATTAAATGCCATATTTAATGCAGTAGATGAAGATCAGTTCAAACCCATCTCTACGTGCCAACAAACAAAGAAAGCATGGGATATCCTACAAATTGTACAGGAGGGGACAAGTCGTGTACATGAATCAAAGCTACAAATGTTGGCCACAAAATTCAAAGAGTTGAAAATGGAAGAAGATGAGACTATTGCAGCATTCAATGGAAGACTTAGAGACATCAATTGGGAGAAATTTACAAAGAGTCTAAGTTGGTGAAGAAGACGCTAAGATCAATTCCCCTAAGATTGGCCATGAAAGTAACATCAATAGAAGAAGAAAGGGAAGTGACCACAATGACTTTGGATAAGTTAATGTGATCACTAAAAACCTATGAAATGACGTTGGAACATCCAACGAAGGAGGATAGCAATAATGAAAATGAAGACATTGCTTTTATCATAAAGAATTTCTCAAGGATGCCGAAGAAAGTGGTAAATAATAATTCCCAGGAGATGTTTAATGGGAACATATCATGGTTTCAAGACTCTGGCAACAATCATGGATCATGGATGGAGCAAACCACTTAGCAATCCTCAAGAAATAAAAATGGTGAATTGAGAAAGTCAGGAAGGATACAATGCAGAGAATGTGAAGAGTATGGACATATCTAGGCTAAATGTGCCAACAATCGCTAGAAGCATGGAAAATCACATGCACCCTCATGGAGTGAATATTAAGAAGAGAAGAATCATGAAGAGGAATTGACCAGCAATTATATGGCTTTTGGAGCAAAGCTTCAAGGAGACTCAGAACTTGGTACTGAATGTTCCAACATCAGACAAGAAGAAGTGGATCGATGTTCCAATATGGTTCAGGTTGCTGAAGTCAAATATTCCAACACAGAGAAGATATATGAAGAATACTCTTCGAGTGATGATAAGATTGTGAGTGAAGAGGATGTCTATGCTTCTTATGAAAAGATGTATGAAATGTGGCTGAAAGTTGCTGATGCTAACATACTCTGAAAAAGGGAGAAAAACCTTTTAGCTAAAGAAGGAAAAGAGATGACATCCCTAGTGGAAGGACTCCGAAAGGAAATTAAGGTGTTGGAATTAAATCTGTGTTCGATGACAAAGAGGGATGAAGTTGCTGAGACAGTTATTAAAAGATTGAATTCTGGAAAAGCAAAATCGGATGACATTCTCACCATGGGTCAGAGTTCTGGAAATTGACAAGTGATAGGCTATGAAAAACCATCTACCAGCACTGAAGTATTCAAACCAAAGGTTCAATTTATGAAGAGAAAAGTTGTCAAAACATGCCCATGAAAAACCTCAATGTGTGGTTACTGTACCTATTAAGGTCATGCAGAGGATCAGTGTTTTAAGCTTCTCAGTGATATTATTATAGGACGTCAGCCCGCAACATGTTCCAACATGGATCAAGTACAATAGTCAAGGATGGCTAGAAAGGTATGGATCCCTATAACCTCTAAATTGTACTTTGTTGCTCACACTTCCCTTATTGCACACCCTAGGGATCCTTGGTACCTTGATAATGGAAGTTTTGAACATATGTCTAGATCACAAGAGTACCAAAATAACATCAAACCTTATGATGGTGGATTCGTTACATTTGGCAATGGAAACAAAAGAAGGGTAGTTAGAATAGATGAGCTGCTGATAAATGGATTTCCAACCTTTTCTAGGGTTCTATTGGTGGAAGATCTAAAGGCTAATATCCTAAGTATCAGCCAGCTGTGTGATGTTAATATGATCGTGGAATTCCATTAGGAGAAGTGCATAGTGAAACATGGAAACCACAAAGTGCTTACTGGTATTCGGTCATCAGACAAATGCTACTTGTTGGAACAAGAAGTGAACTGCTTGGGTGTTAAATATGATGAGTTAGAATGTATGGATGACCATGTTCCAACATCAAATGATTTCTCTGATCAGGGATGTAACGATGTTGGAACATTAGATGAGGTAAGATCTTACAGATGAAGCTGATGACTCACATAACTTTAGCGATGTTGGAACACCGTCCTCTCCACACCTTTCCCATGTTCCAATATCAGTTCAGGCTGAATCAAGTAGAAAAATGACTCGATCTATCCCCCGAGTTAATTATAGGGAACTTTCTGGTCTACGGTGTTTTCTCTCCCTCACTAAACCCAAGAATTAAAAAGAGACTCTACTTGATAAGTATTGGATTGTGGCAATGCAAGAAGAACTTGGGCAATGATAATAAAGCAATGTTAGTTTCTCAGGACTACACTCAGGTTGAAGGAGTTGATTTTGATGAGTCATTCACACCAGTTACTTGGTTAGAATTTATTCGCATTCTCCTTGCTTGCACTATGAATTTTACATTGTACCATATAGTTGTTAAGAGTGCTCTCCTAAATGGTGCGGTTAGTGAAGAAGTACATCATCGACGTAAGAAGGTTTTGTATTGATCAAAACAAGCACCAAGGGTGTGGTATGAACAACTCAATACCTTTCCTATTCAGAAAGGTTATCGTCAAGGGGGAGTAGATCTCACCTTGCTTGTTTTTCGAGAATTATCAAATATACTGATTGCTCAAATCTATGTTGATGATATGATCTTTGGGTCTACTTCGTCATCCTTGCTACAAGATTTTGTGACTTTGATACAGGCTGAATTTGAGATGAGTATGGTGGGAGTATTTGTAAGATTTTAGGCTGATCATAAGGAATCTCACTTGAATGCAGTCAAAAGGATAATTCATGTTGGTTATAGTGATTCTGATTGGGGTGATAATGCAGATAATCGTAAAAGCACTTATTGGTGGAAATTGTTGTGCGCAATTATTATTGATGAAGAAAATTTTGAGTGATTATGGAATTAAAGAAGAGTTTCTAACACTGTTATGTGATAGCAGAAGTGCTACTGACATCTCAAAGAATCCATTAAAGCATTCTCAGAAAAAGTTCAGTGGCCCTAAGCATGCGTTTATTCGAGATTGAGGTTGAAAGGAAAGAAGTGGTGGTTAATGATGTTCCAACATCGGGACAATTTATGGATAGTTCTACAAAGCCTTTGGACTCTGCAACTTTTGAGCTCCTCAAACAACACTTAGGTGTTTGTCAAATTTGAGGTATTTATTATTTTCTTAAGCTTTGTGTGAATGTTTTTGTACGTACAATAGAAAAATACAAAAAATTGGAGGTGTAGTTGGACATGTTGGAAGTTGGTGTTGAAGACATTATGGTGACTAATGAGATGCATAGATCAGAGAGATGACTCCTTATGGTATTCTTGTATGAGAAGTTGGAAGGCAGTGATGTTGGCCATGTTTCAACATAGAGTATAGAGATAGGTAGAGAAGATGTGGACATAGAAATAGATGAGCCTAGTGTAATTAGAGATTTTGGTGTTCAAACATCAGTAGATGTGGTTGGAGAAGATCATGATTTGAATGGTGAACAAGCTTATGTTTCAACACTATACATGGAGATAGGGAGAGAAAGTACTGATGGAGTGAAGGAAGCTGAGCATGGTGATGTTCTAACATCGATACAGATTGAAGTTATTGATTCAGAAGCAATGAAAGGATCCTATGTTCCAACATCATAGAAAGCGGGTGAAGCTGAGAGCTGCTATGTTGGAACATCAGTGACTGATGTTCCAACACAAGTTGTGTAAATTATTTAAGGCACTACTGATGAGACTGCCATGAGAGATATGATGTTGTGTGTCAGTGGAGGATTTTAGCTGAGCGAACAACTAATTTGGGTGCATACGGTGAATGTAGATTTATCGCCTACATGGACTATTTGGGTTTCAAGACTGCTGCCTCAATCTACAAGGAGTACAACCGAGAGATTGTATAAGAATTTTATACAAACTTAGTGGGAGGCAACATTGATCAAAATTCTGAGTGGTACAACAGAGTTTACATCAAAGGCAAGATAATTAGATTCTGTCAGAAATTACTGGATGATTTCAGTCTCAGTGGCCACTCAAGGGAAGGTTCTTGCATCTGGCTTGACTACAAGGTATTTCTATCTATTCCAGATTGTTGTAAACTGTTGGATTCCCTTTTTAAATACTACAGCTCTTACGCGAGAGGGCCCCAATCAGCACAACTCCTATTTTGATGGGTAAACGTGAGACTGACACAATGACCAATAGACAAAGAGGGATGTGACCAGTGTTGTCCCATCAAACCACCAACTTATATACCTTGGGATGCAGTGCAGAAAAGGTATGATTAGTTTATTCAACTTCTCACACACGTTTCCATAGAAATCCTAGAATGACTCCCTCGACTGACTTGATAGTTAGAGCAGGCACGACCTTGCGCCGGCCTGCCTAACCTTCACATTTCTATCTTGTAGGTTTCCTATCAAGCTAAGGAGATTTGGATCATTATCCACTCTACTACAAAGTTCAGACTTCACATTGGCGTTGTATGTGGGGATCACTTCGTTCATATCATCCATGTAACTCGAAAACACCATGGAAGGACAACCAGCAGTGGGAGATCAACTCAACAACATCCTGGTTGAGGATGTCACACATTTGGAGAATGAACCTACCCTCATGCCAATGGGGTAGCGAAACTGGCTTTAGAACATCGTTGAGTTGTTGATAGCTCAGAAATCTTGTAGACCGACATGGCCTCGTAGAAGGAAATGATGAGGAATGTGAAGGATATGGAAGACAGAGAGAAAGCCAGTGAGGTGGAAGGTCAAGGAGAGTTAAGGCGTAACGTAAAACTGAAAAAAATTCATGGACCAAGAGACTAAGAGGCTATCTCCCAATGGAAGTAAAGAGAGGGGGGAGGTATCTGCAGTATGTCAAGGAGCAGAATAACCATAATTTTGTCTCTGAAGAAGCTTGCGTCAGAAAGAGCAATGGCTGAGGAAGGTTGGGACAATGTGTACCACCCTTTAAATCAAAAGAGGGAGGATAGGAACATAATAAAGACGAAGAAAGTAGAGATAACGCTCGGAGAGAGGGGGAGAGACCCCTCATTGATGAAAAGGATTTTGTTATACATTGCTGACCCTAAGATAAAAAATACCCCCCAACCTAGGGCAGTACAATGGCCAGAACGACCCTCCACTAATATGACCAAATTTGCGATACTGCAATCCATATGGTGTTAAGTATTTACAACCACCTTCACAGCAGAAGCAAAGATCTCATTCAAGAACCTGGAAAATGTGACCATTGAAAATTTCAGCCAGCTAGAGCAAAAACATTTGGCACGTTTTATGCATAGGAAGAAGTTCTAAAAAATAAGATCGGAGTTGTTAATGGTCAAGTAGAATCAGGAGAGACCATGTCTGAGTATTGTGAGAGGTTTAACGATGAGGCTAACCAGGTGGAGGAAATGAGCAATCAATTCTTTCTAGACACATTCATAAACATATTGAGACATGAGTTGTTGCTGAGAGATTGCACTCTCAACCCACCAACAACAATTGACAAGCTAATGAGAAGAGTAAGAAGGAACTGAATGAGGAAGGAAGCGCTTGGCTCAGGTATTGCATGCACACGCAGGAATGACAACTACAGAGAAAAACCCAGACAGAGGTCAGAGTCAGCTGCCCGCCCCAGCAGGATGAACCTCAATCGGAAGTTCACACCAGTCATAAAGATCCTGAAGGAGATCTTCACCTCGGTACCATTGAAAAACATATTGGAGCCCGCAAGAAAGATGAAGGCGGACCCACACAAAAGAGATAGGTCACTTTTTTGTGATTGTCACGGAGACCACGATCATGATACGAATGAGTGTCTACACTTAAAGAAAACCATTGAGAACTGTGTTAAGAGAGGAGAGCTGGCACACTTTGCAAAAGATGTAAGAGCTTAAAACAAATCAGCCTACCATGTCAAGCATAAGAGAAGTAGCAGGCCAAGTGGATACCACGGACAAGCAGAAGGTCGAGATGGTGACAGGTCCTCAAGGGGAGGTTGCGAGACATGTCCTCGAGGGGAGGCCGCGAGACAAACAAAGGGAAAAAAATAGCCAGGGTGAAAGCAAAATAGGATTATGAAAGAGTCACAGAGTGCTAACGCCCATAGATGAAAGCTTTGCAATGCCTTTCACGAGCATATATGTGATTATTGGAGGGAGCACAGGAGGAAGAACAAAGTCTCAGAGGAAGGCTCGCTGGAGATTGCGCCTCAGGTGACACTTGCTAATAGGCGGCTAGGAGCCAAAGAAGTAATATCGTTTATGGAAAAGGCCCCCGTATGATGTGCACTATATTGAATGCATTAACCAATGCCTTTTACACAATAATTGTCATGTTTTACTTGTTAGATTTCTAGTTTTAGTTAGGGTTCACAACAAAGGGTTTAGACGACAATTGTTGGCTTTCTTGTCTAAATCCTGAGTTTTGTAGACTAAATTGAAGCTAATAGACACGTTGTGTTCACGAGAACCTAGATCTTCATTCATGATCTCATTAGTAGGTTGCTTGTGGATACTTCAACACCATTGTATAGAAGGTCGTTCGTAAGAATGGTAGATATGAAGAACACAAACTTAAAGTGTGGTAGTAAATGGAATTGAGCCAAGAAAGGTGGATTTGAAGTTTTAAATGGTCAAAAACATTGGAGGGCGTCAACTAGGCAAACCAGCTAACCGACCGGCACGTGGCAGGACATGATGAAATGAGACCAAATGCACTAGCACGAGGACAGTCATACTAGCATGGATCGATGGCAGCATGACCCGTTCCAGGGAAGATAGCACAGACCGTGCCACAGCCCCCAGTATGAACCGTGCCAGTTTATGCGCCTAGTGTCCCTTTTTACTCCATTTTACTCCAAATCGGCTAAGTATGGGAATGGACCTTTCCATCACAAGGTTTTCTCTGTTTCAAGTCCAAAATGTGAAGACCAGCCAATGGGGTGTGACGAATGACATTGTTGGGCCAAATTAGCGATCAAAACGAGGCTCAAGCTGATGACCCGTGCCAAACGACACAGGACGTGCAATCAGAAACATCGAAATGGAGGTCCAGCCAGTGGCCCATCCTATACCAAGGGGCCCATGGCAACACAGACTAATGGGCCATGCAAGACCGCGCAGGATGCGCCAGCACGAAGCCCCCGTAGCCGGGGGTTTCCACTGGCCATGTCCTTTGCGGCTGCTAGGGTTTTTAACCCAAATTTGGGCATATTTTGAAGCCCAATTCCCTACTACTATATATATGGAACTATGTCTACCAGGGTTTAAGTTTATGCTCATTTTAGACTTCAAGAGTAGGATAGAGAAAGAAAGGAGCTTTTCATTCTCTCTAGAATTGTTTCTTTTCAGTTCTTTATTTCTCCTTTGCCCCAAGGCATTGCATCCAATGAAATACTTGGGTTCAATGCTTAGGGAGTAGTTTATTAGCTTAGGGATAATATTTTCATTCATTCATGATTTATGTTTTGTGTGATTCCTTAGATCTATTTATTTCTATGTGTTTTTGATACTATGTTTGCTTGTGTTTAAATTGTTTATAAATTTCATGAATGATACACTCCTTAGAAAACACTCTAGTCTACATTCATGTTGGTGCACATATTGATAACCTCGGGAAAGAGGAACCTTGATGTGATATGGGTAGCAGGGTCGGGTCGTGTGTGCACGTAGGTCTTTTTCAAATATTACCATTATGATGACAGCACACCAGTCTTACTTGGCGAGTTGCTCCAAAAGGTTACGGGTAAAGATAAAATTTAGTAGCAAAACTAGGGTTTATCAACCCTAGTTCTATCGATAAGGTGCCTATTTTCCTTTGCCTCTATAGGCCTAGGAATAGAGCACTCATGGTGTAATGCCTGGGACGTAGTCATATGGGGGACAAACAAATCTGTATAAATGCAGGGCCATTGTTGCACTCCCATAATTACGGGGGCGGTGCTGATGGAAGATTGCAAGAGCACCATACGTGATAGGTATGAGGAACTGCTGACCATCGACCACACCACATGTTATGGACACTAGAATATGCTTTGATTCTTGTATGTGATGGAATTGAGAATTGAAACATTTAATCAATCATGTTATGAAAATATTCCCTAAGTGCTTGTCTATATACTTTTATTTTCTCGTGTGATTTCTTATGATTGTAGTTGTTAATTAAAAAATCCCCAAAACCCCCATTTTTAAATATTAACTATTCATAACACACCGAGGGATTGACGACCCGTACATGGTTGTGTGTAGTTGGCTATTAGACACCTAGAATCTCCGTGGACAAACCATCCTTACCACTAACTACCCTATAGATAGCTTAGTAATAAGTTTGGGAGCAACATATAAATTTAAATTTGATCATTTCTCATTCAACCTTTTTGGTTTGTTTGGCTTCCAACGCCTTAACTCGGGATAGCTAAAACTAACAACCCCAAGTGGAGGCGGGTCAAATTTTGGTGCGGTTGTCGGGGATGCTAGTCTAAAACTTTAATTGTGAATTTGCATAACACGTTAGTTGAGTAGTTAGTATCTTTTTTATTTTTTCTCTATTGGTTTTTACTGTTGATCCTTTATTATAGTGATCTTCGTACTTCTAATCCTTTTTACTAGTGTTGTTTCTAGTTAAGTATTGTTTGGCTCCAAGATTATGGTACACACCTGTGCCCAAAACTTAGGGACTTTACACCTTCTAACAGAGTACACAGGTAGTCGGAGAAGAATGAGGAGGAGAACTAGAGTGGGGGTTCCATAAGAGTCGGTCTTTGTAGTAGAAGAATCATTTGAGATGGTGAAGACAATCGCACATTGAGGGAGTTGATGATTCTAAACTTGGAGAATCAACCCCCTGCATCACCTTTCCCCCGCTTCTACCCAATGTCAACTGCGAGCTGAAGAATGGGATGATTCATTGCCTCCAAACTTTGGCCAGGCATCATCCCAACAAACATCTTTCGGAATTTCATCTTGTGTACACGAATATGAAGCCTCATGAGGTCTCAGAGGGTGACTACAATTTTCAGGAATTTCCATTCTCACTTCAAGACATCGTGAAAGACTGGTTGTACTACCTCCCGCCCAAATGTATCACCTCATGGATGGACATGAAAAAGAAATTCCTCGAGAACTATGTTTCATCTTCCTGGTCAGCGAGATTAAAGAAGCAGTTTTCCAACATCACATAGAATGCTAATGAGTCATTGTACGAGTATTGGGAGAGATTCAAAAGACTTTTAGCTAGCTGTCCTTACCACCTATTCAAGGAAGGAGACTTGGTTTACTATTTTTTTAGGGGTTGTGGGATGATGACATGAAGATTATGAATGTTGCGTGTAATGATTCGATTGCAAATAAGAGTCCAAAGGATACTATGGAACTTTTTGAAGAGATGGCTAATGGGATGAGGCAATTTGGTATGAGGTCGAGGGTGAAGATTTTGGATGAACCATTTCAATATCCCAATTTTTGGTTGTACCATTTCAATATCCCATTTCAATATCCAAGGTACCGCGACCACCCCAATTTTTGTTGGCACAAGGAAAATCAAGCTCAAGGGTACAACCAAGGTTGGAAAGATCCATTTCAACTCTATCCAAGGGGTGAAGGGCCTTCCAACAATCACACTTCCCTCTACAAGTTGGATGGAGAGGAAATATTGGATGTCATTGGCTAATTGGGAAAGAAGCATGAAGTGTTTGCAGAACAAACAAGGCAGGAGATTGAAGATCTTAGGACTAGGTCCTTTTCAAGAATTAAGAATCTAGAGATCCAAGTTGGACTACTCGCCACCTCGTTGAGCCGACTTGAGGCCAAGGAGTCCAGAAAATTCCTTTCAAACCGAAGGTCAATCCAACAAATGTGAGCACACTAAAGTTGAGGAGCGAGAAGGATGTGTGTGAGCCCAAAAAGGAAGTCTTGCAAGAAGATGATCGGATCTTGGAAGCTAACAAGACCAATTTTGAGGAGTGTGAGATCATTGTCGAAGAGGAGACCTCCAAAGAGCTCCCACCAACCAAGGCAAGAGTGACCCTTCCAGAACCAAATCCTAGTGTACTTAGGGGGAATCCAAAGGTGGCGACAAGTGATGCAAGCATTCGGAAAATCTTTGAAAAGGTTGAGGTAACCATTCTGATCCTAGAGTTGATTGAACATGTGCCATCTTATGCTAAATTCTTGAAAGTTTCATGCACTAAAAAGATGAATAAACAAACTAGGAAGGTAGTACACTTGAAAGTGGGGGAGGTCGCCATCTTGAACCATAAGAATTTTCCTAAAAAATGCGATGACCGCGGGATGTTTTTTTTACTCCTATCTCCTTAGGTGGGAAGTTAGTGGAAAAGGTCATGATTGACTTAGGAGAATTCATTGATATGATTCCATATAGACTTTATGAATGCCTAGATATAGGTGAACTTAGGGACATTAGGGTAATTGTCCAACTCGCCGATCACTCCCAAGCTAGCCCTCGAGGGTTAGTGAAGGACATGATGGTTTGAGTTGGCAAGTTGGTGTTTCCAGATCCTTGATGCAGCACACAACGGAGACCATTTCTTAAAACGTCAAGGATGAAGATTGATGTCCACTTGGGAACGCTAACCCCAGAGAATGAAATTGATAAGGTGGGGTTTGATATCTATAAGTTTATGCATAATTCATCTAACTCATCTTTTGTGTGCAAATGCATAACCTTATTTGATGAGCATGATAAATTTGACAACTCTTGCATGACTAATGAAAAAGAATGGCTAGATGAGTTCCATAATAATGATGACATTGATGATGAGTCCAATGCAATGCATTATTTTAGTGATGATATATCCATCTCGGAATATTTTTCTATGCTCACTAACATGAAGCGGGTTAAGGAGAGTGGCGAGGACGTAAAACCTCCTCGAACACCTCCTAAACCCAAGGAAATTTCTAAGGACTCAACATTGACTTGGTACAAGAATTCACTCTCTATGGCAAGCAAAGCGTTGAATGGTAAGGATAACACAGTGCGGAGACCTCTCCACAATGAGGTCATCATGGGTGGAGCTGCAGATGACGACTCCGGAGACCCAATGGTAGGTTTTTTCAATTGAAATGCATGAAAAAGAAATAAGTCGTGAGGAGAAAAATAAAAATACGATGTCTCTTCTTGCTTTGTTTTTTTGGGATTTTTAGTGGATAAATTTTGCATGTTTTTGTGTGTGATAAGGATTTTGAGATAAAAATCTTGTTGATTGGTAAATTTGAGTTCGAGTCTCATTATTTTCGAATGGAAGGAAATATGGCTTGTTAAGATGACAAAGTTTTTCGAAAAAAAGGTAGGAACTAAGAAAAAAAGGGTCATAATTTTGGCAGCCTCGTGCTAGGTGCCACTTGTACGGTCTGTGACTGCAACACGGTCCGTGTCACAACCCACGTCACGGGGGGGTTCGTGGTAAAGCCCACAGTATGAAGGGGGTTCATGCCAAAGCCCACAACACAAGGGGGGGTGTCCATGCCGAGTGCTCTCAGCACGAGGGTACATGTGTCGGCACCCCATTTGAGCTGTCAATTGAACCAAAAATGCAGATTTTCGAAAAATTCAAATTTTAAGCTACTAAAAGCATGCTTGGTTCATAATTTCTGAAATTAATTTATTCCTTAGGTTGTTTGATGTAAATAGTACTTCAAAACCTCTAATGTGCACGAATTGATTTGTACTTTTGTCCCCTAAATTTTGTAATTTCAAAAAATGGCATCCTTATCTCATTTGTACCCCCCCTCTAAATCACCTCATTTTCTGAAAATTGAGGTTCATGGTACATTCCCCCATCTTTGTGAACCATTTAGCTCATTTAAGCTTTTCAAAAACACTCACTCTGACTCTCTCTTGGCGAAACTCAAAAAATTTGAAGCTTTTCTCTCAAAAATTAGCATTTTGGCTTCTTCTTGTGTGGATCTTTCAACTCTTAGCTTCGAATTCTGGGCAATCCTTTGAACTTCATGTTTACTTGCTTTATTTATTATTGTGGTGATGTTATGTAAAGCTTGAATCTTGAAAGTGAGTATGTTTTGAGGAGTTGTTTGGGTTATGTGAATGATCTTGTGTTGAAGTAAGTGTGAGGGGATTGATGTGCTTTTGTGCTTTGATGATATGATCTTCAACTGTTATGGTGATTTAGGAGAAATGATTCCTTCTTGTATTATCTTGTTGATGGGTTATTATGATTTGGCACATGTTTATTGTTGAAAGAGAATGGTTCTTGTATGAACATCCTTTATGTTGAGAAGTATAATTTGGAATGAATAGGCTATTTAGGAAGAATGTTCATTTTGGATGATATTCGATGCATACATTTGTGTATCATTGCATTACCACTTTCTCTTTCATGTGATATGATGCCTTCGAGGAGAAATAGGTTGGAGAAAGGAACAACTTCCCATGGTGACAAAGGGAAGAAGTTGGCCAAGGTTGGGAGTAAAGAGTCAACGACTCCTCGCATTCCTAACCCCACATTTTTTGTTGAGGAATTCATGGGATTGACCAAGATCTCCAAGAGTGTGGCATGTAGCTGGAGATACCTCAATGGTTCGAAGAAAAAGTTTCTTGAGACGAAGTTTGCTTGCAAAGAAACATTGGGAGTTCTAGGTCTACTCGAACCGATCACTTATCTACTTAGCTGAATAGGCCTAGAGGGTTTCTTGGACAAGCATTCCAAAACTTACATTAGGTGGACATTGGAGTTCTTGTCAACAATGGATCAAACAATAGACACGGATGGGATGAGAGTTATCCACTTCCATTTGGATGACAAGGAGTACACTAGCATAAAGCCCCCTTAGCCAGCATGGACCGTGCCGATTTATATTGGCCATGTCCGTTGCAGGTGCTTGGGTTTTTGGTTTATTTTGTGCCTATTTCAAGGCCCAATTCTCTACTACTATATATATGGACCTATGTCTACTAGGGTTTAATTTTATGCTCATTTTAATACTTCAAGAGTAAGGTAGTGAGAGAAATGAGCTCTTTTTCTTCTCTAGAATCTTTTCTTTTCATCCCTTTATTTTTCCTTTGCCCAAAAGCATTGAATCCAATGAAATACTTGGGTTCGATGCTTAGGGATTAGTTTAGTATCTTGGGGAAAATATTTGTATTCATGATTTGATTTATGTTTTGTGAGATTCCTTGGATCTACCTATTTCTATGTGTTTATGATGTTATGTTGGCATGTTCTTGAATTGTTTATGATTTGGATGTATGAAACACTCCATTTGCACACACTTTAGTCTACATTCATTTTGGTGCAAATATTGATACCTCCCGGGGAAGAGAAACCTGGATGTGATATGGGTACCAGGGTCCGGGTCCACGTGGGTGTGTGGACGTAGCTCTTTTCCAAGTTTTACCATTACAATGACAGCACACCAGCCTTAGCTGGCGAGTAGGTCCAAAGGGTTACAGGTAGAGATAGCATTTAATAACAAAGCTAGGTTTTTGTGACCCTAGTGTCGTTGATAAGGTGCCTATTTTCCATTGTCATTGTAGGCCTAGGAATAGAGCATTCGTGGTGTAGTGCTCGAGACGTAATCGTACAAGGGAGAAATAGATATGCAGAATGGCAGGGCCATTGTTGGACTTCCCTAATTATGGAGGCGGTGCCAATGGAAGATTGCAAGAGCACCCTATATGACAGGTATGTGGAAGTGCTGATCATCGACCACACTACATGTTATGAACACTAGAATTGGTTTTGATGTCTAGTGTGTGATTGAATCAAGGATCAAAATATTTAATCAATCATGTTTCACAAATATTCCCCAAGCGCTTGTCTATATAGTTTTATTCTTTTGTGTGATTTCTTATGATTGTAGATTTCAATTGAAAAAAACCCCCAAAACCCTTCATTTTTCAATATGAGCTATTCTTAACACACACACAGATTAACAACCCGTACGTGGTTGTGTGTATTTGGCTGTTAGACACCTACCATCTCCGTGGACAAACCCGCCCTTGCCACTAACTACCCCATAGGTAGCTTAGTAGTGTGTTTGGGAACAAAAGTTAAATTTAAATTTGATCATCTCTCATTCAACCTTTTAAGTTTGTTTGACTTCCAATGCCTTTGCTCGGGTTAGCTACAACTAATGACTCCGAGTGGAGGTGGATCACCATACTAGATAGACCTGCAGGCGGTGATGTAGTGGTAATAATGGTAAGGATGATGGATAAAAGAATCCACCAAGCGTATGTGGATGGAGGAAGTTTGGCGGAGATAATGTACAAGCATTATTTTGAGAAGCTGGACGAGAACACGAAGAAGAAGCTTCGGTCGACAGACAAACCCTCTAGTAGACTTTGCAGACTGAACCGTGTGGTCGGAAGGAATCATACTGTTACCTGTAACAATGGGAGAAGAATATAGGAGTAAAACGGTAGGCATGGAGTTTACCGTGGTAAAGGTGAACAACCCATATAATATCATGATGGGCAGGCTGGCATTAGTGATGTTTAAAGGTATTGTGTCCACTCTACACTTGCTACTAAAATTCCCAACCCGAGGGGGGTATAGAAATTGTGAGGGGTGACCAACAGCTAGTAAGAGAGTGACATCGAAAAAGAGAAGGAGTGGAGCAGAGCCACAGAGATTTGACCAGAAGGAAAGAGCTATTAGAATGAAAACAACCCCACAAAACTGGGTCCAGAGATTCAAGCCATTTAGCTGGGCAAGAATCTTCCACCTGATGTAACAAAAAACCTGATAAAGGCCCAAAGGAGAACACACAAGCATTCTCTTTGAAGCCGGAGGATATAACAGGAGTATCAAAAGAAATTGGGTGCCATAAGCTCAAGGTGGAACCAACAAATAAGCCTGTGAAACAGAAGAGAGGAATGCTATACATGGAAAGAAATGAAGTAGTCGACAGAGAGGTGGAGCAGCTAGTGGCAGCAAGGATACAAAAAAAAGTCCTGTATCCGTACTGGATGGCAACCCTCAGGCTTGTAAAGAAAGAAGATGAAATTTGGAGGATGTGCATGGGTTACACAGACTTGAACAAGACCTATCCCAAAGATTATTACCCACTACCATTCATCAACTAAAAGGTATATGCTCTCACCAATTTTCCGATTAAATGCTTTCTTGATGCCTATAATGGATATCACCAAATCACTATGTTAGAAAGTGATTTAGAGTAGAAAACATTTATCATGGAAAAAAGAGTATTTGGGTGCCGAATGATGTCGTCAGTTTGAGGAATGCCAGTGAAACTTACCAGAGAGTAGTTGACAAAATATTTCGAGAATAAATTGGGAAAAATCTGGAGGTATATGTTGATGATGTGCACTGTATTTCATGCATTAACCAATGTATTCAGCACAATAATTATTATGTTTTACTTGTTTGATTGCTAGTTTTAGTTTGGTTTATATGACAAAGGGTTTAGACGACCATTGTTAATTTTCTTGTCTAAATCCCGAGTTTTGTAGATTCAATTGAAGCTAATGGACAAGTTGTATTCATGAGCAACTAGATCTTCATTTATAACATCATTAGTAGGTTGCTCGTGGATATTTTGACATCATTGTATAGAAGGAAATTCACAAGAATGGTAGAAGATACTTGAATGCCATTCATAAGAATAGTAGTAGGTATGAGGGTCACAAACTTAAAGTGTGGTAGTAAATGGAATTGAGCCAAGAAAGGCGGGATTGGAGTTCAAAGAGGTAAAAAAGGAAGAAGGCATCAACCGGTCATCACGAGACCAGATGCGCCGGCACAAGGCCAGCCACTCTAGAATGGACCCAAGCCAACATAGCCCGTGCTATGGATGCATAGACCGTGTTATAACCCCCAGCACGCACTGTGCACTTTCATGCACCCCGTGTCCATTTTTCTCTGTTTCATTCCAAATCGACTAAGTATGGGAATGGATCATTCCATTTCACATGGTTTGTGCTGTTTCAAGTCTAAAATGTGAAGATCAGCCCACGAGTTGTGATGGATGACACATCCCGTGCCATTTTACTTATCAAAAATAAGACTCTAGTCGACTACTCGTGCTATACGACACAAGACGTGCAATCATAAGCATCAAAACGGAGGTCCGCTAGTGGCCCATGGAAAACATGTCAGGCCATGCCAGCACAGACCAATGACCCTTGCTAGATCGAGCTGCTCGCACCAACACGAATACCACCTAGCCGACATAGACCGTGACATTTTCCAGTGGCCGTGTCCATTACGGCTGCTAGGTTTTTAGGCCTATTTTGGGCTTATTTCAAGGCCCAATTCCCAACTATTATATATATGGACCTATGTCTACTAGGGATTAAGTTTATGTTCATTTTTAGACTTCAAGAGTAGGGTAGAGAGAGAAAGGAGCTCTTCCTTCTCTCTACAATATTTTGTTTTCTTCTCTTTATTTTTTATTTATCCAAAGGCATTGAATCCAATGGAATACTTGGGTTCAATGCTTAGGGAGTAGTTTATTTGCTGAAGATAATATTTGTATTCATGATATGGCTTATGTTTTGTGAAATTCCTTAGATCTAACTATTTCTATGTGTTTATGATATTATATTGGCTTGTTCTTGAATTGCTAATGAATTGAATGAATTATACACTAATATTGGCACACACCGTAGTCAACATTCATGTTGGTGCACCTATTGATACCCCCCGGGGAGGGAAAGCTAGATGTGATATGGGTAGCAGGGTCCATGTTCATATGGATGTGTGCACGTAGGTCTTTTCTGAGTTTTACCATTACAATGATAGCACACTAGTCTTAGCCGACAAGTTGGTCTGAAGGGTTACGGGTAGAGATAGCATTTGGTAGAAAACTAGGGTTTATAAACTTTAGAGCCTTCGGTAATGTGCCTAATTTCCGTTGCCTTTGTAGGCCTAGGAATAAAGCATTCATGGTGTAGTGCCAGAGACATAATCGTATGGGGGAGAAACAGATTTACACAACAGCAGGACCGTTGCTGCACTCCCTTAATTACGGAGGTGGTACCAATGGAAGATTTAAAGAGCACCCCACGTGACAGGTATGGGAAAGTGTTGACCATCGACCACACCACTTGTTATGAACACTAGAATAGGTTTTTGATGTCTTGTATGTGATGGAACCAAGGATCCAATCATTTAACCAATCATGTTACACAATTTTGGGTTGGGAGCAATTGATTGAAGCTATATCTATGTAGTAAGAACCTCTATTTCACTCTATCTCAAAGAATTTGTTATTTAGCATTCATGTGTTTTAATGTGATGTTTTACTTCATTTATATCATGGGTTGTTTGAAAATAAGTTATATAATTGAAGTGTTAGGGTGTTAGGAAAGTTGCAAATTTCTTAGCTCATTTGGCATGAAAATCCAAGAACCTGGACTTAGAACTTCTAGTGTATACTGTGTTGTAATTCTTGCTAGATAAGTATGTTAATGTGGACTGTGCTCATATTTATCCTATAGATGCAATGAAAGATTGAACCTTGAATGTGGTTTGTTCTAGGTTTAGCCTAATGAATGCTATGTTTGGTTAAATGGCTATGTCTTTGGTAGAAGACTTATTTTTATCAAATCTATGGTTCTTCATGTATAATGCCATTGATTAAATACCTTTATGGTGTGGTTTGCCTAAACAAATTATCAATGAGGTTTACAAATGGTCGTTGTTTGTCTTTGCAAATTACTACTAAGAAGGAATGAATGTTGATCCTCAAATGGGAAGTTTTAGCATTCCCCATAGGTAACAAATGTGATAGAATGAGTGAATGGTTCAATGATCTACATTAGGTTTGGAAGTGGATATTAATTGCCCCCAAGGCTTTATCTTTTGTAATTTTTACCCCCTTTTCTTAGTTTGTTGCATGATTAGTATAGTTACTTGAATTTTCTAATTAGCTTGTCTTTTAGTTTGATAACTTAAGAAAACCAACCAACCAAACCCCCCCCCCAATTTACTTGCTTATATATATATATATATATATATATATATATATATATATATATATATATATATATATATATCTATATATGTATACACTTCTAGCACAATATCAACCTTATATGTTTAAATGCTTAAGAAAATCCCTCTTCTTTGTGGACGACCCCAACTTGCCATTATCTACTTAGTTGTAGATAGGAAGCATTTAGGGCTTATAAATTTAAGTTTGAGAGGTCGACGACCTCCAAGTGCCCGTTTTGCAATATTTAGTTATTCCTAACACAAATGTGGATTGACGACCCGTGCGTGGTTGTGTGTAGTTTCCTATTAGACACCTAGCATCTCTGCGGACAAACCCAGTCTTGCCACTAACTAGGACACCTGGCATCTTTGTGGAAAAACCCAGTCTTGCCAATAACTGAGATACCTAGCATCTCCGTGGACAAACCCAGTCTTGCCACTAACTAAGACACCTAGCATCTCTATGGACAAACTCAGTCTTGCCACTAACTACCTCATTGGAAGCTTAGTAGCAAGTTTGGGAGAAAAATATAAATATAAATTTGATCATCTCTTATTCAACTTGTTTTTTTAATTTGTTTGATCACAAGCCCAAGTGGAGGTGGGTCAAATTTTGGCACTAATGTCGGGGATGCTAGTCTAAAAGTTTAATTGATTAATTTCTTAGCACATGAGTTGAGTAGTTAGAGTTGTTTCTATTTTTGCTTTGTCAGTTTTTCCTGTTGAGCCTTTATTTTAGTAATCTTTGTACTTCTATCCTTTTTGCTAGTTTAGCTTTTAGTTGGGTATAGTTTGGCTCCTAGTTTATGGTACACACCTATGCCACGAACTTCGGGACTTTACATTATCTAACAGAGTACACATGTAGTAGTAAAAGAGGGAAGAGAAGAACTAGAGTGGTGGCTCCACAAGAACCAACCTTAGTAGTAGAAGAACCAGTTAAGATGGCAGAAGACAACTGCACCTTGAGGGAGTTGATGGCTTCAAACTTGGAGAATCAACCCCTCTTCATCACATTTCCCCCGTTGCCACCCAATTTCATTTGCAAGGTGAAAAGTGGGATGATTCACTACCTCCCAACTTTCCATGGGACGGCCATAGAGGATCCTAACAAACATCTTTTGGAATTTCATCTTGTGTGCACAAATATGAAGCCTCATGGAGCCTCGGAGGATGACTACAACTTGCGGGTGTTTCCTTTATCACTTCAAGACATCGCAAAAGACTAGTTGTATTACCTCCCACAGGGATGTATCATCTCATAGATGGACATGAAAAGGCATTTTCTCGAGGAGTACTTCCCAGCCTCAAAGTCAGCGGGATTGAAGATGCAGTTGTCCAACATCACTCAGAATGCCAATGAGTCCTTGTATGAGTACTAGAAGAGATTTAAAACACCTTTGGCTAGCTGTCCTTACCACCCATTCAAGGAAGGAGACTTGGTTTACTATTTCTTCTAGGGGTTGTGCGATGATGACATGAAATTGATCAATGATACGTGCAATGGTTCGATTTCCGAAAAGAGCCTGAAGGATGCTATGACACTTTTTGAAGAGATGGCTAATGGTATGAGACAATTTGGTACGAAGTTGAGGGTAAAGGCATTGGATGAATCATTTAATCTCCCAAACTAGAAGAGCAAGTCCAAGCTCTTGCTTCAATGATGAAGGGACTTTTGAAGGGGAGAGTTCACCAAGTAAAGATTTGCGGCTTATGTAATATTGACCATCACACTGATGCTTATCCACAAATGGCTGAAGACTTGGAAAGCACTGTATTTCAAAATTGGGAATAGGCAACAATACGGTAGGGGGTAACAACAACAAGGGTTTTGAGTATACAAACCAAGGAGATGAAAGGTAAGAACCCTATGTGAACACCTTCAACCCGAGGTACCGCAATCACCCCAACTTATGTTGGCGTGAGAAGAATTAAGCTCAAGGGAACAACTGAGGCAGACAAGCTCCACCTAAACCCTATGCAAGGGGTGAAAGGCCTTCCAACAACCACACCCCCTACAAGTCAGATTGAGAGGAAATCTTGGATACTATTGGCCATTTTACAAAGAAGCACAATGTGTTTTCAGAGAGAACAGTGCGTAAGAATGAATATTCTAGGACTTGGGCCTTTTCGAGTATCAAGAATCTCTAGATCCAAGTCAGGAAACTAGCCCCCTCGGTGAGCAGACTTGAGGCCAAGGAGTCCGGAAAAATTCCTTCCCAACCTGAGGAAATCCAAGAAATGCGAGCACACTAAATTTGAGGATCATGAGGGAAGCGCATGATCCCAAGAAGGAAGTATTACAAGAGGATGATAGGATCTTAGAAGCCCACAAGACCAATTTTGAGAAGCGTGAGATCGTTGTCAAGAAAGAACTCTCCAAAGAGCTTTCACCCACCAAGGTAAGAGTGACCCTTCCACCACCATTTCCAAGTGCACTTAGGGGGAAGCTGAAGGTGGCGACAAATGATGCAAACATCGAAAGAGTCTTTGAAAAGATTGAGGTAACCATTCCTATCCTAGAGTTGATTGAACATGTGCCATCTTATGCCAAATTTTTGAAAGTTGCATGCCCTAAAAAGAGGAATAAACCAACTAGGAAGGTAGGATTTTGAAAGTAGGGGGAGTTTCCATTTTGAATCATAAAAATTTACCTAAAATGCGATGATAGTGGAAAATTAGTGGAAAATGCGATGATAGACTTAGGAGAATCCATTAATGTGATTCCATATAGTCTTTATGAAAGCCTAGATATAGTTGAACTTAGAGACACTAGGGTGCTAATCCAACTCGGCGATCACTCCCAAGAAACCCCTCGAGGGTTAGTGAAGGACATGATGGTTCGAGTTGGAAAGTTGGTATTTTCGGCGGACTGCTACATCCTTGACATAGCGCACAACGGAAGTGCACCCCCAATACTATTGGGGAGACCATTTCTTAAAATGTTAAGGATGAAGATCGGTATCCATTTGGGAATGCTAACCCTAGAAGATTGCATTGATAAGGTTTTGTTTAATATCTATAAGTCTAAGCATGATTCACTTAATTATCTTTTGTGTGCAAAGGTGTAACCTTGTTTGATGAACATGATCAATTTGACAACTCTTGCATGACTAATGAAAATGAATTCCTAGATGAGTTCCTTGAAAGTGATGACATCAATGATGAGTCATGTGTATTGCATGATTTTAGTGATGATATGTCCGTCTTAAAATGTTTTCTATGCTCACTAACATGCAGTGGTTAGGGAAGAGTCGCGAGGATGTAAAATCCCACGACCACCTTCCGAAATCCAAGGAAATGGCTAAGAACTCAACATTGGCTAGGTACGGGAATTCACTTTTTATGTCAATCAAAGTGCTCAAAGGTAATGATGACACGTTCTGGAGACCTCTTCACAATGTTGTCATCATGGGTGGAGTTTCCGATGGCGATTCCGGAGAACCAATGGCAGGTTCATTCAATTGAAATGCATGGAAAAGAAATAAGTCGTGAGGATGACAATAAAAATATGGTGTCTCTTCTTGTTATTGTTTTCAAGATTTTAGTGGATAGATTTTGCATGTTTTTGTGTGTATAAGGATTTTGAGATGAAACTCTTGTTGATTGGCAAATTTGACTTCGAGTCTCGCAATTTTGATTGGAAGTAAATAGGGCTTGTTCGGTGAAATTTTTTCAAAGAAAGCGTAGGAACTAAGAAAAAAAGGGTCAAATTTTTGGCACCCTCGTACTAGGTGCCGCGAGCACGATCTGTGCTAGCAACACAAACTGTGCCATAACCATTAGCACAAGAGGGGTCCGTGCTGGGTGCCCTCAGCACGAAAGGGGGTTCATGGCAGGTGCCCTCTGCATGAGGGTACACGGGTCAGCATCCCATTTGAGCTTTCAATTGGGCCAAAAATGCAAATTTTTGAAAAATTAAAATTTCCAGCTAAAAAAAATGCATTTTTGGTTCATAAATATGAAAATCCCATATTCATTTGATTTCATGATGTAAATAGTACTTCAAAACCTCCCCTAAACATAAATTGATTGGTACTTTTGCCCCTAGATTTTGCAATTTCAAAAATGTCATCCTTATCTCATTTGTTCCTCCCTTATAAATCACCTTCTTTGCTAAAAATAGAGATTCATAGTACATTCCCTCACCTATGTGAATCATTTATCTCATTCAAGTCTTTCAAAAACACTCACTCTCACTCCCTCTTGGTGAAACATGAAAAATAATTGGAGTTTTTCTCAAAAAAATAGCATTTTTTGCTTCTTCTTGTGTAGATATTTCAACTCCTAGCTTCAAATTCTGGGTAATCCTTTGAACTTCATGTTTACTTTCTTTATTTAATATCATGGTGATGTTATGTGAAGCTTGAATCTTGGAAGTGGGTATGTTTTTGAGAAGTTGTTTGGGTTATGTGAATGATCTTGTGTTGAAGTAAGTGTGGGGGATTGTTGTGCTCTTGTGCTTTGATGATATAATCTTCATTTGTTGGGGGTGATTTAGGAGGAATGATTCTTGATTTCATGATCTTGTTGATGGGTTGCTATGATTTACTATGAGCTTATTGTTTAAAGAAAATGATTCTTAATTGAATAGCCTTTATGTTGATGAAGCATGATTTGGAATGAATAGGATATTTAGGAAGAATGTTCTTATTGAAAAATATTCTATGCATGTCCTTGTGTATTAATGCATTACCACTTTCTCCCTGTGGGATAGGATGCCTTCGAAAAGGAATAGGTTGGAGAAAGGAATAACTTCCCGTGGTGACGAGGAAGCTGGAAAAGGTTGGAAGTAAAGAACCAACGACTTCCTTCCTTCCTAATTTTGCATTCATTGTTGAGGAATTCATGGGATTAACTAAGATCTCTGGGAGTGTGGCTAGTAGGTGGAGGTACCTCAAATATCCGAAGAGAAACATTCTTGAGACAAAGTTTGCCTGCAAAGAAACATTGGGAGCTCTAGGTCCACTTCAACCGGTCACTTACCTACTCAGCCGAATAGGCCTAGAGGGTTTCTTGGACAAGCATTGCAAGACATACATTCAATGGACATTGGAATTCTTGGCAACATTTTAGCAAGTGACGGATGCGGAAAGAAGGAGAGTCATCAACTTCCATTTGGATAACGAGGAGTACCTTATGTCGCATTGAGATATTACCCAAGCATTCAAGTGGAAGTATAGGAAAGATGTTCCAAGGACGCACCGACAAGGTCTTCAATTTTCACTTGGCAATTTTTGGAGAATCCTATCGGGTTCAGAGAGGAAGCATCTATGCAAGAGCACTGCCATTATTCACCTGACATTGCTTATGTTCAGCGACTTTTGTCCATAGGGGTATTTTGTAATGGGGAGCTTTCGCTTCGGACGTTCATGTCCTTTGGGCAATGACCCAGGAGGGGAAATTCTACCCCAACATGGTGTGCACTTTTGTGAAAGAGTGTTTGGCCATGGGAGACAAGAAAGGTGGAAAGATAATGGTAGGACTCTTGGCCCAACACTTGGGACATCCAATTCCTACTCCATTTACATTGGTGAAATTCAATCGTTCGGAGACGCGATACACCATAGAGAAGCTAGTACATGCTTTGATTATTTCCACCACCACTTTGGATAACCGATTCATATGGTTATATGGCTGCGTTACAATCTGCAACTTCATGGTTCTTCCACAGTCGGACCGCACCGCTATCAACCATGACACTCTACTGAGGATTTGTTTCTAGCACCCGATCCACGACTTGAGAAAGATTTCTATAGGATATTATCAAGCCTGGAGATAGGCATTGTTGAAGAGGATGACGAGACTCCATTTAGAGCATCACCTTGTTGCACTCACCTACCCGCAGACTTCCTTGACCAATTGCACATTTTTGGGGAACAACTTGCAAGTTCTACCCAAATTTTGCAAGAGGTTGGTAATGTTGTAGGGGGAATGAAGTTGCAATTGGATGAGTTTAGTAGTAGGTTGGATTCTATGGAGGGCACTATGCGAGTTTGGGGATCTAGATTGGAATCTGTACAGCGGGAAGTGAAGGAAGAATTTGTTATCGTGGATGAGAAGGCAGATGTCCAAGAGGAGGCTATCGAGAAATTGATCGAGAGATTCCACATCTCATGGCTTGATGTTTTTCAGGATGTTGGTCCCATCGAGAGACAAGAAATGCAACATGATGAAAGGAGGAGACGCAAGACAAGGTACTCGAGGAAGGACCCTTTAGGGTCACATGGGTGAGTTCCATTACTTCTCTCTTTCTCACCTATGATTCATATTTTTCATTGCACTGGAGACAATGTAAAGTTCTAGTGTGGGGGAGGAAGTAGTGAAATACTTAGGAGTTTTTCATCTTGAGATTCCTGTGTTTCTGGCGTTGATTCATTTTGGGAATGTTTTGGATGCATTTTGGTGGTATGATTTGTTTGGTAGTTTTTGTGGTTTGTCTTCGAGTAGTTGGTTTAGAAACTTTTGGTGGTTTAATTTTTGCTTTTCATATTATCATGTAGTATAGAGCCCATTTTCAGGGCATTTTGTGCTACACAAAAAAATTGAAAATTTTGAAAAAAATGAAAAAGTTATAAACCCAGCTAAGTTGGATACCCGAAAGGGGAACTTACACTACAAGAGACAACACCTATTACCTCAGTTTTTCAGAATTTTTTACCCTGACTTTCAGTCCTAAAAAACTAAAATAAATATGGGTGAAGTGAAAAATATACTTTTTGCCTCGGTTCAAAATCAAGGTAAAACATACTTTTTACCTCGATTGTGTGCGACGTCGCACCCCTGTTGGTACCCTATCAATCTTACCAAAACTGCTACCGAAAACGGTGCAAAGTCACATGAAAAAATGAGGTAAAAAGCTTATGACCTATATCACTTGAGACATCACAGCCACTGTCGGTCTTACCAAAATCGCTACTGATAGTGATGCAATGTCACATGTTTTGAAAATTTTAAAAATAATTACCAGAAACAATGTCGATCGTACCAAATTAATATCATAGTTTAATATAATTTAAATTCAGATTTCTTAAGTAGATTTAACAAGCAGATTACACAATGATGGTCAGTAATTAAATATATTTTTTTAAAAAACTAAAACCCTAGCAATCTAAAAAATCATATCGAAGGGGCAATAATTCGGCGAGGTGGTGGCCGGAGCTCTGGCAATGGTGAAACACCGGCGAAGCTTCCAAGGAGGTGAGACGCCGCTAGATTTGGAGCTCAACATAGACACTGGCGGATATGGAGCACAACGGATCGGGATAGAGCCGCCAGATCTGGAGCACGCCGATCTGAGCTCGAGGGGTGGAGGTCGACAAGGCTGGCAAACTCGGGCGGAGCCAGCTGACGGAGTCAGAGTCGGAGTCGAGCAGAGATGGCAGGACAACGCCAGAATCAGGCGGACGGTGTTGGAGTCAGCCGGAGATGGTAGGTCATCGTCAAAGTCGGGCCGAGGACGGCGTTGGAGTCAGGCAGACGGCGTTGGAGTCAGGCAGACGGCGTTGGAGTCAGGCGGATGACGTTGGAGTCAGGCGGATGACGTTGGAGTCAGGCGGCCGGCGTCGGATCCGGGCAGAGGACGGCTGTGCTAGGAGATGGCGGATCTGAAGGGAAGAAAGGAGATGGAAGGGAATAGAAAATAGGGAGGGAGGCTATCTAGAAAAGAATGGAAGATTAATTAGGATTTTGGTAATTATACTAATAGGGTTTGGGTCATATTTTGGGCTTGAGTTAGAATGGGCTGAAATAAAAGGGTCAAAGTCAAGATATACATTTAATTTGTTCAATAGTATAACTAACATTATGCTAAATTCATTATAATGTTCATCAGTTTAAGTAATGAATTTAATCTATTTTTAAAATTCATAATTTCGTTCTAAATAAATATTTATGTTAAGTTATTTTTTTATAGAATAAAGTAATTATATATTTAATTACAAAAGTGTTACATAATCGGCAAACGTAATTATTTTAGGTCATTTTGATTTGTCAAATCTCAAAATTGTGGACACCAAAATGAAATGAAATTTATAATATAAAATTGTGAATTTGCAATTTGGGTATGTATGGATGAACGGAAGGGTCACGAAAGTCAACATTGATTACTTCTACACAGTCTTGGAAAATTACACTATGGCCTAAAAATGTGTTACCCCATTATCCATTGCTTAAAAAATACATATTTTTTCCAGTAAACTTGCCTAAATATAGAAATATAAAATAAGTTATTTTTTGGTGAAATGTTGGAAAGTGTCAGTAGGGAAATCGGAAAAGATCATTAATATATTCTTATGTCTGATTGTTGATAAATATTCCACTAGAGACTTGGAAAATACAATGATGGTGTATAGGGTAGTATCACGTTTGAGCGGATTTCAATTTGGAGTCACGAATAGAGTTTTTACTTTTTGCACTTAGCTCCCTCCAAGAAAGTTGGAATTATCGAATCACAAAATTGGAAACGCCAAAATGAAATTTAATAATACAAGATTGTGAATTTGCAATTTGGGCATGTATGAGTGAACGAAAGGGCCTCGAAAGTCAACATTGATCACTTCTACACAATCTTGGAAAATTACACTATTGCCTAAAGTTATGTTACCCTATTATCCATTGCTCCAAAATATATAAATTTTTTATTATTGCCTAAATATATAAATTTAAAATAAATTTTTAATGAAATGTTGGAAAACACAAATACATGTTATTAAGTAACTCATACCAGTGCCTATGTGTTTGTTTTTCAATAGTGACATATCCATCTAATCACTGAATTGTATGGATCACCTTCCTCACAAATATTTACATGTCATACCTGCAATGAATAAGAAATAATGAGATATTTCATAACCAAATTTAACCTAGCAACCAAATTTTATACTACTTATAATATATAATTATGAATAAATAGTATATAAAATTTCATTCGGTGAAAAAATAAAATGTATTTATTGATATTCGACTTCAATGACATATTACTTGAACTCTACGTTTAATTTATTTCATTTGAAAATATAAATAGAAAGACATAGTTAAAAGTATAGTTATAAAATCTTTTGATAGTTTTAAAGAAATGGAGTAGCATAAATAATTTACAAAATTATATTTTAGTTTTGTTTATATTTATTTTTTTAATTAAAATCTTAATAATGTGTTACTCAAACTCTACATTTAATTTATTTCATTAAAAAATATAAACATAAAGTCATAGTTAAAAGTATAATTACCAAATAGTTTAAAATTACAAAGAAATGGAGTTGCATAAAAATTTTAAATATTATATTTTTGTTTTAATTAAAAAATTACATTATTAATATATATATATATATATATCCAATTATTTTATATCGTGCATCGCAAGGGTGTTTGCAAGAGTTACGTGCGACGTCGGTAAGCCAAACATACGTGCGACGTCTGTCATTTCATGTGAGAGGTACTTGCGACGTCAATCACATTAATAATCGATGTCGTTGATGTCGGCCATTTCATGTCTGCGAGGGGTACTTGCGATGTTGGTCACAATAAAATTGATGTCGGTAAGCCATACATGTGTGCGACGTCGATCATTTAATGTCTGCGAGTGGTACGTGCAACGTCGGTCTCAAAAATAACCGACATCAGTAAACCAGACATGCATGCGACTTCGATCATACATGTTTGCGAGAGTGGTGTGTGACGACGATCTAAAAAACAACCAACGTCGGTAAGCCAGACATTTGTGCGACATTGGTAATGACAAGCTTTTACCTCGGCTTTAAAAATAACCAAGGTAAAAAGTCTACTTTTTTTAAACCTAGGTAAAAAATATATTTTTTACTTCGAAAAAATTAAGAACCGAGGTACAAGGGGGAAAGTAATAGGTTCAGTTTCTTGTAGTGTTAGGCAACAATGGGAAAAGCCTGGATAGGTTGAAAGGCCTAGGTAAAAATGAGAGGCTAGGCCCAGCTAGGTTTACGAACCTAGGAAAAAATGAGGGACCGTGTAAAAAAAATGAGGAGTGAGCTTAACATGTGTGAAAGTTAGGATGAAACCCTGAAAGGACTCATAGGCAAAATGAGAGAAATTGAGAGAAAACGGAAACTAAGCTGATGATTCTTTGGCATTATCCTTGGTTGCAACTAAGTTGAGAATGTCGAGCTATCCTTAGTTACAACCAATTTGAGGATCCTTTGGATTTCCTTCGTGGTTTTCTAGCAATGACTCTTGGATTGCTTTTGGAGAACTATTTGGGGGAGTAAGCTAGTTCAACACTCATCATTTTTTCTTACATTTTTGTTCAAAATATTGGTTAAGTCATTTAGCATCTTCAAGGAGTGCGAGAGTTATGATATTCTTACTTCTTTGGGGGAACTAGGGTAGCTTGGAAATAAGTTGAATGCATTGGATAACTTATCTTTGAATACTACACTTCACTTACATCTTTTCTTGTTTTTGTTTACTCAGGGACGAGTAAAGATTTAAGTGTGGGGGGATTGATGTGCATCGTATTGCATATGTTAACCAATGAAATTGAAATGATAATTGTCATGTTTTACTTGTTGGATTTCTAGTTTTAGTTAGGTTTACACGACAAAGGGTTTAGACGACCATTGTTGGTTTTCTTTTCTAAATCTCGAGTTTTGTATACTCAATTGAAGCTAATGGACACTTTGTATTCACGAGCACCCAGATCTTAATATTTGATATCATTAGTAGGTTGCTCATGGATATTTTGACACCATTGTATAGAAGGTCATTCGTACGAATGGTAGAAGATACTTGTAGGCCATTCGCAAGAATTATAGTAGATATGAAGGTCACAGACTTAAAGTGTCGTAGTAGATGGAATTGAGCCAAGAAATGTGGGATTGAAGTTCAAAGAGGTCAAAAATGGAGGAAGGCATTAACCGGCCGAACCAGCCATTTCACATGGTCTGCGCCATTTCAAGTCCCAAATGTGAAGGCTAGCCCACGGGATGTGACAGATGACACCACCCGCGTAATTTTACTGATCAAAATGAGGCTCCAGCCGAGGGCCTGCATCAAACAACATAGGACATGTAATCAGAAGCATCAAAATGGAGGTCCAGCTGACAGCCCATGCCAAACACTCCAAGCGGCACCAGCACGAAGACCACCTAGGCGGCACGGACCGTGCTAGTTTCATTGGCCATGTCCGTTGCTGCTACTAGGGGTTTTAGGCCTATTTTAGGCCTATTTCAAAGCCCAATTCCCTACTACTATATATATGGACCTATGTTTACTAGAGTTTAATCTTATGCTCATTTTTAAACTTTAAGAGTATGATGGAGAGAGAAACGAGCTCTTCCTTCTCTCTAGAATCTTTTCTTTTCTTCTCTTTATTTTTCATTTACCCAAAGGCATTGAATCCAATGGAATACTTGGTTCAATGCTTAGGGAGATTTTTTTCTTGGGGATAATATTTGTATTCATGATATGGTTTATGTTTCGTGAGATTCCTTAGATCTACCTATTTCTATGTGTTTATGATATTACGTTGGCTTGTTCTTGAATGGCTAATGAATTGCATAAATGATACACTAAGATTGGCACACACCATAGTCTACATTCATGTTAGTGCACCTATTGATACCCCACAGGGAGGGAAACCTAGATGTGATATGGGTAGCTGGGTCCGGGTCCACGTAGATGTGTGCACGTAGGTTATTTCGTAGTTTTACCATTACCATGACAGCACACTAGTCTTAGCCGGCAAGTTGGCTCGAAGGGTTATGGGTAGAGATAGCATTTGGTATAAAACTTGGGTTTAGAGACTCTAGAGCTTTCGATAAGGTGCCTAATTTCCTTTGCCTCTGTAGGCCTAGGAATAGAGCAATCGTGGTATGTTTCCCAGGACGTAATCATACGAGGGAGAAACTGATCTGCACAAAGGCATGGTCGTTGTTGCACTCCCTTAATTGCGGAGGTGGTGCTGGTGGAAGATTACAAGAGCACCCTACGTGACGGGTATGGAGAAGTGTTGATCATCGACCACACCATGTGTTATGAACACTAGAATAGGTTTTGATGTCTTGTATGTGATGGAATTAAGGATTAAAACATTTAACCAATCATGTTACGCAAATATTTCCCAAGTGCTCTTTTATATAGTTTAATTTTATGTGATCTCTTATGCTCGTAGTTATTAATCCCCCCAAAACCCCATTTTGATATATTTAGCTATACCTAACACACAGACAGATTGACGACCCGTACGTGGTTGTGTGCATTTGGCTACTAGACACCTGGTATCTCTGCGGACAATATGATCTTGCCACTAAGTATCCCATTAGTAGCTTAGTAATAAGTTTTGGGACAAAATTTATATTTAAATTTGATTATCTCTCATTAAGTTTTTTATCTCAAGCCTTTGCTCGGATTTTCTACTAATGACCTCGAGTGGAGGCGAGTCAGATGATGACATGGGGATCAAGAGTAACCAATACTCGACCTTTGTAAATGATGTAGTGCTGACCCTGAAGTGGTTCAGAGAGATAGGTATGAAGCTAGACCTAGCCAAATGCTAGTTTGGGATAGGAGTAGGGAAGTTCATGGGCCACATGGTGTCAAACGAAGGACTGCAGGTAAAACCGAAGAAGGATAAGGCAATTTTTTAGATAAAATCCCCTAGGACTATTAAGTAGATTCAGCGCTTAAATGGGAAATTGGCTGCCATGAATCGTTTCTTTTCCAGGGAAGCAGAGAGAGCACTTATTTTATTCAAAATGTTTAATGGATGTGTGGATAAGAATGGAGAAGTACATTGGGGAGAATAGAAATAAGAAAAAATTTTGGAGTTGAAGGAGCACCTGAAGCATCTGTAATGCTAGCCAGCCCAAAGCAGGGAGAAATGCTATACTTTTACATAACGTCTAGCATCGAGGCAGTTAGCTTGGTGCTTGTCTAGGAGAAGAATAGGGTGCATCACTCTCTGTATTATGTGAGCCGAGCCTTTCAAGGGCCAGAACACCGGTACACTGGACAAAAAAAAGTTATCACTAGTCCTGGTCTATGCAGTGAAAAGGCTAAGACAATACTTCCAGGCACATAAGGTGGTAGTGATGACCAACCACCACTGAAATTGATCCTTACCCACCCAGAAGCTTCAGGATGGTTGGTAAATTAGGCTGTAGAATTGGGATAACACACCATTGAGTATGCGCCTAAGAAGGCAATGAAGGGATAAGTTATTGCGGATTTCCTAGCAGAAGTGCCAAAGAAGCAGGAGGAAGAAGAAAGGGTGCAAGACCCAGCTAAGAAGATACCTACTGACTAAGAAGCTCTAACAGGTCCAAACGTGTGGAAATTACACGTGAGCGGAACATCGGGAGTAGAAGGAGCAGGTGCCATATTGATAATATCCGACCCAGAAGGACCAAAATCAACGTGCGCTCTCCATTTAAAATTCCACGCTTCAAATAATGAAGCCGGATATGAATTGTTGATAGTAGAAATGGAGATGGTCAGAAAGCTTGGAGCAAAGAAACTACAGGCTTATAGAGACTCAGTGCTGGTAGTTAATCTTTGCAATGGGCAGTGCTAGTAGTTAATCTTTGCAATGGGCAGTGCTAGTAGTTAATCAGTGCAATGGGCAGTGCTACCGTGGGAGTGATGGAAAGAGTGATTTAAAACACCAAAATTCCAAATGTATGAAAGTGTGGTTGAATTTGACCAAAATTTCAAGAACCCTCAATTTCTAGGGTTCTTAAGTTTTAAAATCAAAATTGGGGAAGATGGATAGGATTTGGGTGTTGGGGATATGGAATAGTGGTAAGAAAGGGAAGAAAGGGGAGGGATTTTTGTGGTTGAGGAGGGTGGAGGAGTATGGGTTGCGAAAATCCGGCGAAGTGGTGGTGGGGGTGATTGAGTACGGTGGCAGATGAAAAGAGAGGAGGGGTAAAATGAAAGATGAATTTGATAAAAGGGGCAAGAATTTTTCTATTGTTACAGGCCACAAGACATTGTTGCAGCCCGCAGTAAAAACACGGGTTGAGCATATACTTTTTGTCTTACCTTGCTCTAGGCCATAATGCATCTCTGCAGGCCGCAGAGCAGAAGCTGCTCCAGCCCAAGAAATCCTCATTTTTCATGTGGATTGCTATTTCACGCCCTGTATTTTACTTGATTACGCCCTGTATTTATACTATTTAATATACAATATGTATTTTTAATTTAATTTAAATAATTCATATAATTTAAATTAATTAATATTAAATGAATTATTTATTTATTTAATTGCGCCGCCGCCGCCGCTCTCCTTCTCCTCCGGTCCACCGCTGCTGCCACTCTCCTCCGCTTCTGCTCCTTCTCCTCCGGTCTCCTTCTCCTCCGGTCTCCTTCTCCACTTCTCCGGTCTCCTCCATCTCCTCCATCTCCTCCGTCTCCTCCGTCTCCTCCGTCTCAGGTCTCCTCCGATCTCCGCCGCTCAAGCCCGTGATTTTCCAAGCGCCGGAGGCTCCGCTCCGTTCTCCTCAGCCAGTCCGGCGCCGGTTCTCCTCGCCAAGCTCGCTCTCGTTCTCCTCGATCAATGTAGAGCCGGAGTTGCTCCCGTTCTCCTCGCCTAAGTTCGGTTCCGTTCTCCTCACCCAGTGGAGAGCCAGAGTCCCTCCCGTTCTCCTCGGCCAGTGGAGAGCCGGAGTCCCTCCCGTTCTCCTCGGCCAGTGGAGAGCCGAAGTCGCTCCCGTTCTCCTCGGCCAGTGGAGAGCCAGAGTCCCTTCCGTTCTCCACGGCCAATGGAGAGCCGGAGTCGCTCCCATTCTCCTCGGCCAGTGGAGAACCGGGTCACCCTTGAATTTTTCAGCCTTCTCCCACAACTACCATCTACCCACATTTAATATCATTTACTCCATTTTTTCCGAAAAAGTGTCTAGTTTTTTTCTATAAATTATTCTGTGAATCTCCATTGGGTAAAAATCTCCAAATTTTTACTCCAAGCAAGGGTGTTAAAAATTCCATGTCTATGCAGGTAATTTTTCTAATTATTGTCAAGTCTATAAGTAATAGTTAAATTTATTATTTATTAGTTTTTTCAGTAGGAATTTATGTTCATCTTAGTATTGTAATTTATTAATTGTAATCTAATAATTATTGCAATTTACTAAGTTGTTCATCTTATTGTATTTGAGTACAGTAGGGATTTTTTTAAATTTCAATACTTTAATGTACTGTATGTATTTGTTGTATTGTAATGTATAAATTTATTTTATGTATGTATTTTCTGTATGTTTTTATGTACTGTTTTTATTTAATCCTTTTTCGGATATGAAATTATTTCACGCCTCTTTTGACTGTATTTATCTATTACTAATTAATGAATTTTTAGAGTTAAATTTTGCTTAATTGAACTACGCTAGTTTGTTATTTTAATTTATAGTAATGTAATTACTTTATTTTACTTTATATTATGTAAATTTAATTATTAAAAGTTCATCTGAAATGGTTTAATGCAATTTTATTTTCAAAAGTTAATTATAAAATGTTAAATTTGTGACGTTCATTTTATATTATTTTATTTAAACCTTAATTTAAAATGGAAGAATGTAATTTTAGTTTTATTAATTAATTATTAAACGTAAATGTTATAACCACAATTTTATTTCATCTAATTTAATTTTTACTTTATTATATTTTTATATTTTAATCTATGTTTTAAGCGTTAATTAAAAATGGAGCAATGCACTTTTAATTCCAAAAGTTAATTATTAAACATTAATTTTGTAACGTTAATTTTAAATAATTTTATTTAAACCTTAATTTGAAATGTATGAATGTAATTTTAGTTTTGGGAGTTAATTTATATACGCAAATTTTATAACTGTAATTTTATTTCATCTAATTTAATTTTAAATTTATTATTAGTTTTTATATTAATTTATGTTTTAACCGTTAATTAAAAATGGAACAATGCAATTTTATTTTCAAAAGTTAATTATGAAACGTTAAATTTGTAGCGTTAATTTTATACTATTTTATTTAAACCTTAATTTAAAATGGAAGAATGTAATTTTAGTTTTATTAATTAATTATGAAACGTAAATTTTATAACCATAATTTTATTTCATCTAATTTAATTTATACTTTATTATATTTTTATATTTTAATCTATGTTTGAACCGTTAATTAAAAATGGAGCAATGCACTTTTAATTCCAAAAGTTAATTATTGAACATTAATTTTGCAACGTTAATTTTAAATGATTTTATTTAAACCTTAATTTGAAATGGTTGAACATTGTAACGTTTGTGGTTGCAAATGCTGAGTATCCATCCCCCCCCCCCCGCAACAGCTCCACATGACTGATTGTCATCCTTAAACAGCAATTAACATCAAGTCACATCGAAGCTTATTCCTACCTGCAACGGACGGCTCGTCATGTAGGATTTGAACTTGTCATGGGGTCCTACAAAAAAAATCAGAATGGTCCCCTGAGGATATATTGCATTTGCAATCGGGGCCGAAAAGATAAGGTTGTCGATGTGAGCGATTCTGATATTGTCCGACGGAGTAACACTTCGACTAGAAGTTGTGACTGCCCATTCACGATTATGATGAAAGAGAACAGCACAGGGGAGGGTTGGAATGTAGTACCGTGCAAAGATTCTCGCCGAGGGATGCACAACCACCCATTTTCATTGTACGCTGAGGGTCATAGACAGAGCAGCATGATCCATGCGGAGGCGAAACAAATGATTAGAGATTTGACGAATTCTGAAACAGCTCCCAGGTATATCAATGCCAGCCTTAGTCATTCATTTCCATACATGCATCAGACTATTAGGCAGGTGTACAATGAGAGATCGGCCTATGGAAGAGAAAGGCGAGGCGGGCGCAACACAGCCGAGAATTGTTTGCATCTTACCACCTCGAACGAGTATGTCATTAGTCACCGCTCAGCACTTGATGGTACTTTGACTCATTTATTCATGGCTCATCCCGATGCTGTTGTGGCATTTCGCACGTATCCGTGGGTTGTGGCCATCGATTCAACGTACAAGACTAATCGCTACGGCATGCCATTCATTGAGATGGTTGGTATGTCTCCTTGCAACACAAATATCCTGATTGCCTACGCAATTGTCGTTGAAGAAATGGCAGATACCTATGAGTGGGTTCTAAACGCACTTAAAAGCTTGCTTGTCGATGGACCGTTCCCTGAGGCTGTGATCACCGATCGGGAGATGGGATTGATTAGGCCACTTCAGGTTGTGTTTCTAGAATTGAATCATTTGCTTTACACCTGGAATATTAACAAGGACGTAGAGGCACGTGTTACGGTGCTAATGGGGAATAAGAGGAATGGGGCTTCCTTCAAGAATGGTGCATGGTCCCGGGTTTGCAATGCATCCACCGTTTCTGCGTACGAAGCCGCTTTGGTAGATTTGAGGGCTGGATGGTCTTGGAGCGAAGCTATTATTAGCTATGCTGAGACCACATGGCTCAACCCCCATAAGGAGAAATTTTTTTAGGCATGGACGAATAGATTTCTACATTTTGGGAACATAACTACATGCAGGGTCGAAAGTGCACACTCATCATTGAAAGGGTGGTTACAAACATCAACTGGTTCATTGGATACGATATGGAGGTGTGTCGACCTGCAGATAGCCGGGAAAATTACTATGATCAAGGACAACCTCGAGAAATCAAGAACGCCCATTGGTAGATTGCACCGTAGAGTCCTTTTCAACTACTTGTTCAACAATGTGTCCAAATATTGTCTGGATAAATTGACGATTGAGTACAGGAGGATTGACACACTTGGAGCACATGTATATGCATATTGTGGTTGTGTACAGCGTTCGACACACGGAATACCATGTGCATGCATCATGTCGAGGGCAGTTGAACAAGGAATCCCCTTGTACTTGGACGCCATTCATCCAGTGTTTAAGACTCTGGCATTAGGTGATCACTTGCGGAATAGGAAAAATATTTCAAGGGTTGAACAGGATCAAGCAGTGTTCAACAGTCAGTTGGAGGAGTTAGCATGCAGCGACCCATCGGTTCTCCGATGGGTTTCAAGCTACATAGATGAGCAGTTGCATCCAGAGGACAACGGTATTGGAGAGCCGGACAATTGTACTAGTGCACGTGGGAGACCAAGCGACCAGGTCCCCCGCTCAAGATCAACCCGACGATGACCGAGCTACCACGAGCACGTGAACAGGCGGTACAGGCCATCTGTAAGCTAGAGTAGATCAAGGTCCCTATGGCGCAACATATCAGGGAGAGGTAGCTGGCACGGTAAGTACAAACATCATTCTTCCTATTGAACGCCTCATTAGCATGAAATTAATCTTAATGTTTTATCCTCCAGCAACATTCCCGTACCTCGAAAGTGTCCCCCACATTATCAGGCATTACATCGAAGGCTGGAACGATGTGTTGAGTGATGGAAACTGTGGCTTCAGATGCGTTGCTGATGCGTTCCATGTAGATGGTAAAGGTGAATGGTCTGGGACGCGCCGAGCAGTATTTAACGAGATATCGACTCATTGGCCTGACTATGTTCCCATATACGGTTCGAAAGATAATGTTGAATTAGCTAGAGCCCGTATACACCACACCAAAGGTCCATGTGGACGAGAACATTGGTTCGCGGTCATTGCGGACATGTTTCCTGTCGCCACCTACTATAACACGGTTGTAGTTTTATATTACATTCTAGAGAATGGGTCGGCAGACTATTGCTGTACAGTCCTTCCATTGAGGGCAGGCGGGGGCGAGGATGGAACAAGGAGGGAGCTACACATTGTTTAAGTTCGCAGTGCAAGCCATTTCGTCCGGATACATGTGAAGGAAAACTGCCCCATGCCCCCTGTGGTTAATCTGTGGACCACATTTATGAAGTCTGATCTCGCTGGTTGGGAGTTACCCTTCCGTAGGAGGATGATGGCTTGGACCAAAGCATACACGCCTGATAATTAATTGTTGTACCCAATGAAATAGTTTGGCATGTACGCAACCGTAAAAAATATTATCAAAGAGTTCTGATTATAGAAATGAACAAATTAAAGGCAAACAGTGTGTTCATACATAAGTGATCCAGTGACCTAGGGAATGGGTTCATAACCGTGGTGTCTGCGATACTCATCGCGACGTCTGATCCAAGTAGTTAACAACTCCTTCATACGCGGGTCGACAAGTCCATCAATGGAAGTAAAGTCAAACAGATCCAAGTCGCTCATCATGTCATTCAACATCTGATGCATATGACACATATTATCATAACGAAACAATTAGATTTAATATAATTAATTAAAACAAACAGTTATAGAAAACTTACCAGTGAGTCAAAATGTGTCCTATCTGGTCTACAACTCGTGGCATCATGTACATGATTTGTGATCAATGGGTGCGAATGATTCGTGAACCACTCCTCGTAATCCAAGGTACACTCTGACGGACTGGTGGCAATCGGAAACTCGGCTAGCCGACCGTCGTGCCACGCGTGTGCCATGTCCCACAATGTCAACTGCATCATCCCTGAGTAGGTCACTGAATAGCCAGCAGGATCAGCGGGCCGGGAGCAGGGCTCTGGCACAATCCTAATGCTATGCGGTATACCCTGTACGAGACCGAACTGGTGCACAACACGATCTGGCATATACGCCTCCATTGTGTCAAGGTATCATATCACGCTGCAGTAATGAGTCCTCCCCCTCGCAACCCTAACCACGTTCGGTCCATATGGTAACCAATCCACCTGTGCGTGTTTCGAAGAAATGTAACATTCATATGGAATCCAATCTACCTACTATTATTAGAATAAAATTAAAACCATGGTTGTCATACCTGGTAAGCTTGTACAGCATCCAATTGACGCCTGATGGTAGCCAGCCTCTGAATATCCCTCCCCACTTTATCCCCTGAGTGTCACCGGTTGGCGCATCGCGAAAGAGCTGGCAGTGTACTCAGTCTCAGCCGAAACATTGGAAAGTACTCGTATATCCATGCTTGCAGCAGCGTGTAACAGCCACATAGACCGCGGGCCTTAGCCCGGGACGCAATTCCCAATTGTAGATACAAACTGGCCAACGTCGTCGAGCCCCAGGACAACTGCAAATTAAGTAGAGGTAGCAGGTTGGCTCTTACCTTAGTCCCGGTTTTACAACAAAAAGCGTTAATGAAAACAGGGTCAGCATGTAGCACCTAAATTGGAAGTTATCGCTCTGACCCGCCACTACACACCTTGCCATCATTGCTTGGCCATCAATATTACCCCCATTCCAGTCTTCCCCGATGAAGGACTCCACGTCTTTCCCAAATAGTTCAGCGCTTGCTTCCTGAACAGCCTCCACCGAAATGGTACTAGCAACAGAGCCACTAACAGTGGGGATGCCAAGAATCATCTCTACATCGTGCAACAGGATGGTCATCTCCCCGAAAGGCATATGAAATGAGTTCGTGTCCGCCTGCCACCTCTCGACAAAAGTAGATATCAATGCCATGTCAAGGAACTGGAACATAATCGAGGGAAGGTGCGACTACCCGGTCGAACGTATCCTGGCCTGTACAACATCACTTCGTTCAGGGAGTGTAGTGACTAGCTGCTTGCAGAGCGTTGAACGAGCATGGCATTTCAGCACACCACGCTCTATACCATTCCAAACATCAACTGCGACGTGTCCTCCAAAGCTCGGTATCAAAAGGTCATCTTGCGGGCCACCACCCATCGGTTCCCGCACAAGCCACGTTTCACCGGCTTGCCACTTTCTCTTGTTCCTTGGTACCCTTGCAATGTCAATCTCACCGACATTACACGATCCACCAGAAGACTGCGCAAATCGACCAGCTTTATTCCTAAGCGTATGCCTAGCTCCTCCACCAGCATACCTTTCGATTCCAACCTCCACTTGCACACTCGTCGCAGGTTGGCCAGACGGGGGGACATTGCATGTATTTTGTCCCTGCCTAACATCGGCGTCGAGTGGGCTGAATGCCGGTTCTGGATCCCCAACCGGCAATTCATACATCGATTGCCAACCACCATCATCCCGGATTGAATGCATTCTACCGGACGTGAGAATGTTGAGGTCCGGACCTTCCCATGTTGGCATGGGATCGAATACATGATCGCGCCTTGGAGAAGGCTGCTCAACTGGTACATTATGCTCCTGCGGAGAAGGCGACTGTTCCTCCTCGATAACAAGGGCTCTCGCCTGTCTGGCCGGAGCACTAATACCTCTCCGTCGTATGGAACGACCATCGTCGTTGGGTTGGCCAGCAGTGCTCATCTACAAAACAAGATATATAATTATTATCATAACAATTGATTTATTGTAAGAGAAAATAAATTAACATAAATTTTAATAAAATATAAACTAATATGACGAAACAGTGCATAATTTCAAACAACTTATGGACAATAATTACTTACAGATAAAATACATTATCGACTACCGCACCAATGACATTTTTCAATTACTTACTTCCCATGCAAATTTTTACAAATAAACTACATATTCACTAATGCATAGAAAAATGTAAATATAACGTAAAAAAACACTCTAAACAAAACATTTAATTCTTTTCAAATCCCGTACAATGAACTTTTTATTTTTATTAATTGCAAATTATAAATTAAACTACTAAATCATTATACAATAATTTAATTGTTTGCCAAGTGAAATTAATAATAATATTCAAAGAAATAATTATTAAAACATATCGTAATCATTTACTACTCAATTGTTTCTATGAGATTAATAAACTAGATTTTCATAATATTAATTTAAATTATATTATATTCTATTGTGTTACATATACTTTCCAAATTACTAAAATAGTTATCATTTTAAAATTTAAACTAAACAATTTCTACATTTTAATTCCAAAGTTCATACAATTCATAATATTAGATTTTTCAAATTTAATTTACTATTTAATTTCCAATTTTCTGATTAAAGAATTTATTTTACACCCAAACCTTTAATCTTCCTCATCCCTCCAACTCCAACTTAAACCCTAAACTACCTACCTCCGCCGCCGCCGTCCTCCGCCGCCGCCGTCCTCCGCCGCCGCCGTCCTCCGCCGCCGCCGTCCTCCGCCGCCGGGCTGCTACACCACCGCCGAAGCCACCTCTCCTTCTCCTCTCCTCCTCCTTCTCCTCTCCTTCTCCTTCTCATTCTCCTCTCCTTCTCATTCTCCTCTCCTTCTCCTTCTCCTTCTCCTCTACCTCTCCTTCTCCTCTCCTTCTCCTCTCCTTCTCCTTCTCCTTCTCCTCTACCTCTCCTTCTCCTCTCCTTCTCCTCTCCTTCTCCTTCTCCTTCTCTTTCTCCTTCTCCTTCTCCTTCTCCTCTCCTTCTCCTCTCCTTCTCCTCTCCTTCTCCTTCTCCTCTACCTCTCCTTCTCCTCCTCTACGCCGGTGACTCCCACTCTTCTTCACCACGGCCCGATGCACGCCGCCCGCGATACCCAACAGGCCAAGGGCCACCTCCGGCCTTTTCGCACCACGGCCAAGAACATTTCTAACACATTTCTAACCACAGCCCAAAATTTCTAACATTTTCCAACAATCCATGACAATTCTAACAAGTTCTAATCAATTCTAACAGATGGACAACATGTAACCCATTCGAGATTCAGAAAAACTTACGTTTTTCGACGAGATTCCAGCTTCGTCGTAAATAGGTAAATAGTATAGACGGTGGAACCTGCAGTGGAGCCCGAAAAGGGCCCCACCAAATACAAAAGAATCCAACCTTAGGCTACGTAGTAGACCTAGGGAGCAAAGTCCAAAAGAGGTAGGAGGGGGGAATAGAAGAATGTAAATCCGGAGGGCAACACTCTCCTATCCCCCCTATGTCTAAGTAAAATAACAACCAACCCAATGCAAGATAAACGAGCAGAGGGAGCACAAAACAACCTGGAAAAACACAGGCTATAACACAAACGAATAATGAGGTGAGAACAAACTCACTACCCATAAACAAAACAATCCGCTTCTACCCCGAACAAATGGGGCCTTCTTCATTCCAATTCCAGAATGCAGCCGAGAGATAGAGTCTCGGGTCTTGACTGGTGTAGTTGATGAAACGTTGATGAAGAAACTAAGATCCAAGGTCGGATGATAAGAATATCCTAATGCAGCCGAGGATGTCTCGGGTCTTGGATGTCGCAAGTAAGTTGAAGCCGATGATCCAAATGAACAACAGCTTCTACCATTTACATCCCTAAGATGAAGAAAGAGGGATGTTACTGGCCTTCTAACATTCTCTGTTTGCACCGAAGTTGATCCAATGGGCAAAGATTAATGAGGCCGTGCCTCCAACCTTTGTGTTTCCCAATAAAAGCAACTTCCCGAGGATGTGAGAATGGATGCACTTGTATCGCGTGCACCAAGCGTGGCGAGTATGTACTCGCCCACTCCATTTTGAGCAAATGGACAGCTAAATGCTAGTTTAACACAAAGTGTAGCGCAAGCATAAAGCGCAAAAAATAACCGTTAAATCAATAGTAAAAACTAGGCTTAGGAGAAAGAGCATCGGAGTGTAAATCCTTACTCTAAAACCTATTGCCTCCTCCAGAAAAACCGGCTGGTGTTGCCACTAGAAATCCAATAAAAATCCGTAGCAAACCTGGACTCCATCGGGCGCAAAGCAGCACGCTCCCATCGCTGATAACCGCATCAATCATCCCACAAAAATTCCAAACACCCGCGCCAAGAGAAGCTAACCGTGGCGCGGGATCCAGCAGCCAAACTCACGAGCCGTCTCCCTGCCTGGCGCCCTGCATCGTATCAATCGGCCAACTCCAGCGCTAGTCCTGACGCCCAGTACCGCGCCTGAAATGAAGCGCCGTGACTCGTGTTATGAAGCACCCGTGCGTTAAACACAAAGTCCCGCAACATGAAGCACCAAGCGCAAGGCAGCCAGCACCCATCAACCCTCCATGTGAAACAAGTGCTCATCCGGAAATAGCCTATTCATCACCATGTAGCAATCCTTCATAATGATTTTCACCACTCTTTCCGAACTTGGTTGAGCACCATCCATAACCACATTATTCCTTTCCCTCCAAAGGCGATAAACCGTGGTGATCAAGGCTAAAATACCAAACTTCTTTCTCATCTTTGAGCCTTTAATTTGCCTCTTCACCCAAGTCATGGAACTTGGGATTGAATTAGTTCGTCTCCTTAAACCAATCCAAGTTCTTATGCACCCCCATACAACCTCAGAAAACTCACATTTGAAGAACAAATGTTCATTCGTCTCCTCTTCCAGTTGGCATAAAGAGCATACCTTCTCCATACTGTCCCCTTCCTCCAATCGATGCTTGTCCTTGGTATGTAGTCTCTTTATTGCCGCCAACCAAGTGATGAATGAGAATTTAGGCGGAACAAAGCCACGCCAAATACTGTTAAAGACCTTCTCACTTGATCGGCCAACATCATAAACACCCGGATATTTATGGCGATGCATATGGAGATAAGCCGCACTAGTGAACTTCCCCGAACTAGACCATAAGCCAAGATGGGTAATTACCTCTTGCGTATTACCTTGAAACATTACGCACAACTCATCCCTGAGCTAACAAAGATCACCAAAGTAACTCGAGTATCTCTCTCCCAATCGACCATTTGCAATTCTCGGATTTAATCCCCAGAAATCCTGGTCATGAAGATAAAATGAGTGGATCCATTTAACCCACAAACAATCTTTCTTCAAGTGAATATCCCATAGCCGTTTAGCCATTGAAGCACGATTCCACGTGAAGAAGTCTCTCAAACCGAGGCCGCCAAAAGATTTGGGTGCACAAAGCTTCTTCCACGCCACCTTAGCTTTATGCTTACCCCCCCATAGGAAGCGTTTACACTTCTGCTCGAGAGCATCCATGACTGTAGACTGTATTATAAAATTCTGAATCCAGAATCCCGCAATACCTCCCACAATTGATCTCACAAGTTCCAGCTTGCCTGCATACGAAAGAGTGTGACCCTTCCATTTTGCGATCTCCGAATCAACCTTCCCCAGCAGAGTACCAAATTGTGTCACCTTCAACTTGCTGGAATCAAGTGGCACGCCTAGATACCGAACCGGGAATGTCGCCCAAGGAATACCCGTGAAACTCAAATCCTCTTTTATGCCAACTCCAAAGAATTTAGACTTTGCAGCATTGATCCCTAAGCCTGAAGTGCGCTCAAACTCGTTCAAGGCGTCCATGAGTATATGTACTGAACTCGTGTTAGCCTTAGAAAAGAGCATGAGATCATCCGCAAAGGCCAAATGCGTGATCCGAAGTGTCTCACATCTCGGATGGAAAGTGAAGTGCTTAGAGGCCGTTCTCCTTTTCAACAATCTCGAGAAATATTCCATGCAGATCACGAACAGATGAGGCGACAATGGGTCTCCCTGACGAATACCCCTTTGTCCCTGAAAGTGATCGCACAGCTTACCATTTACTGCTATCGAGAATGTAGAAGTGCGCACACACTGCATGATTCGATTAGTTAGTCTTTCAGGAAATCCCAGTCCAAGCAGAACTTCTTCCAGGAAGTCCCAAGAGACAGTATCAAAAGCTTTCTGCAAATCCACCATAATCATGCATCGAGGAGAATTGCGCACCCTTCCATAACCCCTAACAAACTCCTGTGCCAACATTACATTGTCCGAGATACTTCTTCCTTTTACAAATGCACCCTGACAAGGGTCAATGATCCCTGGTAAAATACCCTCAAGCCTGTTTGCTATAACTTTCGTGATGACTTTATAGACCACATTACAGCACGCCATTGGTCTAAAGTCACTGACTTTCAGATTATCAGGCTTCTTCGGTATCAATGCCACTGAAGTATGATTAAGCTGCGCTAAAATGTCACCTGTCCGAAAGAATTCCAGGACCGCAGCCGTCACTTCCTCGCCTACGATATTCCACTGTTTCTTAAAGAATCCGGCCGTGTAACCATCAGGTCCCGGGGACTTGTCATCCGCCATTGCAAACAGTGCCCGCTGTACCTCAATACCCTCAACTTCCTGATTTAGGTAAGCTCTATCCATGTCCGACAGCTTATGACCCTCACCAAGAACATTCGGATCCGTGGTCAGTCTATCTCTCCTTGTCCCAAATAAACCCTTGTAAAAATCCGCAAACAGTTCACCCTTGCGACTATTAGAAGTTACAATCCGATTTTCACCATCAGTAATCGCTGGGATGCCTCCTCCTTTCCTTTCAGAGACCATAGTGTGAAAATACTGTGATCCCTTATCCGCCTGCGTGATATGATTTATCCTTCCCTTTTGAGCGAGGAAAGAAGACTCCGCCAGATAATACAGCATAGCTTGTTTCTTTAATATTTGCAAAGCCAAAATCTCCTGATCCGAAGCAAGCCTAGCATCAAATTCATCAAAAGCCTTATTGTATTCCGCATCTGCATGCTTAGCCTTTTCAGAGATGTGGTCGAAATCAAGCTTAGCCAACTCCCTCAATGGGTTTTTCATCCGAAATAGTTTCCTGGCCACCGAAAATTGTTTAGTCCCTTCAACCGACGGACTCCAATAATCCTCCACTAATTGCCCACAATTCGGGTGATTCAACCACATATTCTGAAAACGAAAAGGCCTACCCTTTCCAACAATTTCCTGCGACATATCTCGGTCTGATTGAGCCGAAATTGGAAGAAAAGTTGTACGACATGCAGCAGCATCCCAACCGTGATTCAAAAGCACCCTATCTAGCTTCCTCCAAGTCTTCCAATCCGCACTATGCCAGGTTAAATGCTCACCAGAGATGGCGCATCCCGTAGTCCACACTTTACACAAGCATCCTGAAACTCCTTCATTGGGTACAAGCTGGGCACAGTAGTTCCATAATGATCGTCAACACTAAGTATAGCATTAAAATCACCAAGAACCATCCATGGAGCATTCAGATTGGCACCAAATGACTTCAATTCTGCCCAAAGTGGCAGACGCGCCAGACGTCCTTCACTATGGCCATATACAAATGTACAGAAAAACAGAATACCAGAAGCAAGATTACGTACATTCAGATGAATACATTGCGGAGACTTCCCAAGGACGTCAACCCAGAAGCCTTTCGGATCCCAGATAATGAGTATCCTCGAATTCTGCCACAGTTCAAAGTTGTGCGTAAACTTCCATCCCTTAAAACTTTTCAAAAAAATACGCAACGCCTTGTCCTTCATTTTCGTTTCCAACAATCCACACAATCCAACTCTATTTGTGGAGATGATATTTTTCACCCACCTCCTCCGTACAGGGGCCGAGAGACCCCTGACATTTATTGCGGATGTATTCATTGGGAAACAGAGGTCCCTTTTGGCTTCGGACCGCCGCCTTCCAGTGACTTACTTCCCGAGCTGTCTGAGTGACTACTTGTAGCAGATAACATACGTTGAAAGGGTTTTAGCACTCCCTTCCTTTGCTCATTTATACGAGTCCTGCTCTTACTTCTGGACCTAGTCAAAGCCCCTAGTGTGGAGGGAGGTCTACTCTGACTCTTGCTCCTATGCACCCTTGGAATTTTTGAACCTCGAGCATCTGGATGAATCATCTGATTTGGCAATTTTCCAGCACCTTCAATCGGATTATCGTCATCTCCAAATGCTTGTTGCTTCGTATCGAGCTCCTTGGCAGCACGGGTGCTGGATTTCTGGCGCTCAGTGCTTCTGTCGCGCGCTATTTGTTCTTGATTTCCAGTGCCAGCAGCTTCAGCCGTTATTTGCGTCTTATTGCCAATGCCACGGTTTCCAGCGCTAGCAATTCCAGGCGCTGTTTGGACAGGTTTAGCGCCAAGACCACGGTCTCCAGCGCCAGCATCTCCCACTGTTTGGCCCGTGCTAGCACCATTGCCACGGTTTCCAGCACCTTTAATTCCAGGTTTTTGCGATGCGGGCAGCGCTACAATGGCCTCATCCCGTGTTCCTCCAATGGTTATACCAGGCCCTCTTTTAGCACTTCCAACTTGCTCAATACTTTTAACCATGCCTTCAACCAGTTTGCCCTTCCCTTTCCGCATCCTCTCAACTTCCTCATTGTCCGAAGAAGCATCCTCAATGATAACATGCTCATCACCTCTAACAGAATTTGAACTTAGAGTCTCACCAATGGTTTCGGCTTGCATTTTTCGAATCCAAATTTGATCATTAAAACGAGACTTCCAACTCTTCTTGCCTTTTGCCTTCGATACATTGCCATCATCCTTAGGCTTCTTTTGCTCTATCTCCTTAGTTTTCCAATAGTCATCACACCCTTCCAAGAGATGATTATTTTCACCACAAGTCATACACCAAGATCTGCAGTAATCATAGATGATTTTTTGCACAAACACCTCACCATTTGGTGTACGAAAGCTCACCTCCTCCTTTAGCTTTTTAGATGTGTCAATCCAAACCAATAGGCGTGCATAATAGCCTCTTAGCTCTAGAGTACCATTGTCCATAAGGATAGGTTATCCTAGTGAAGTAGCAATATTTTCTAGTGCCTTCTTATGCCAATACGCCTTTGGCAAATGTTCCATCCTTAGCCAAACTGGTTTGGTGGCTTGAATGGTAGCATCATATTGCCCAGATTCATCTATCATCATCATGAACAACTTCTTGCCATGGAGATAATGGTCAGGACAATTCATCACCATATCCCTATCTTCAGCACTGTTAAACCTGAACATGACATAACCATTCTGCTTACTCTGGACATTATACTGTACATTCCACTTTGCGATCAACAGTGTTCGAATTGCAAACATTCCTGGAAAGAAGCCCGGAAACACACCCAAAAACCCGAAGAAAGGTTTATGAAGATCCTTGTGTATCTCTTCATCCGTGAGCACAAAATCAACACTTTCTCCATTGTTTTCACAACTTCAATAGGCGATTTATTCATAAGAATATCTGGATCATCCCATCTCCTTCTTCTTTCTAGCTTCGGATCATTCCAATCTCTTGGTTGCACTTGTTGATTCGGCCTCATACTACCATCACCCTCGGCCGTGGCTTGATTCCGAGGGGTATTCTTGTTCTTAGTAACCATAGGAGTCATAGATGAATCCGATAAAACAGATCGGATTCACCAATTAAACAAAAGCACACAAGAATAAACACTAGTCCAATCGGAAACACACCGATCGGATATACAAATAAACACAAAGTCTCCAAAATGAGTTTCAACAAAACAAAAACAAATCGCAAATCTTGTAATCAAAACCGATAAAACCCTATGATCAATCGGAATTAACTACAAAGTTGCACTCAAAACCGAAATCCTCCAAACACCAAAACGGATTCAAGCACACATAATATCATGCTTCAAATCAAAAAACAAGTAGGCCGCAAGTAGTTGAATCGAAAAACCTGGAAACCGTGGAATTCGTGGAATCCGTGAGCACCAAGCAATCCGATCTAGCACCTTTGCGTCCGATTTGTAGTCCGATCCGAGTTCTCCAAACCTTGTGCTAAATCCGACCAAGATGATAGGAATTTGATTAAAAAGTGTGCTGAAAATTTTTAATCAAACCCTTTATACACCTTTGCGCAATCCAAATCCAAATCAAAACCCAAAAAAGATTGGATTTTTTCGTCCAAACTCCTTCACAAACAAGGAATCGAGTTGCGATCTCCCAACCAAATCCAAATCCGAGTCCGAATCAATGATCCAAACCAAATTCACGATCAAGATCCACCAAGAACCCTCCTTTACCGAATTCAAACCCTACTCCAAGACCGAATAAGATCAAAAACTCGCCACAAATTGCATATAGTTTTGTGCGGAATCAAGAGTAGAATCCGTTAAACCATAATTCATCGGTGGAAAGTTAATGAAATTGAAGAGATCGGCCTCCAAAGGAAGGAAGAAAGGCTGCACCTTTTTTCTTCTTTTTTTGCCCCAGAGCTAAAGAGAGAATTTTATTGAGAGCTCTTTTTGAGAGCTCTTTTTGAGAGATTCCAGCTTCGTACGGTGGCCGGAGGTGGTCGACGTCGGTCGGTGGCCGTTGACAGCGGCGGTGGATGGCGGACTCCGGCGAACGGCGGTGGTTGCTGGTACCGGCGGTTCAAATGGAGGAGAATGTTGGGAGAATGATGGGAGAATGCTGGGAGAATGTTGGGAGCAAATTAACTTAAGCCACCCACTATTATATATCAATTTCCATTCAATAAAAATAATTAATTTAAAATATAAATACATGTATTCGTACGTATTAGGGCGTAACTAGTAAAATACAGGGCGTGATATAGAAACACCCTTTTTCATTGCATGCCTCCATACATTGGTGCAGTTATCATAGGGGAATCTGCCCAACACCCTTAAATTCCTTTAAAAATTCTCATTTTGGTCTCCGAAAATACTCAAGAGCACCTTATTCCTACAAAATCACAACCAAAGAAAACCTAACATAATATTTCTTTTAGAAACAAAATTAGAAAAATTATCATAATATTCAAAATAAAACAAAGTACGAAAAATTATACTTAAATCTAAAAAAATAACACTTGCATCGACGGAATATCCCGGATGATCAAAAATATGTTTATTTAATGTCGTCGGCACGACTTATTCACAAAGCAACAAAAAAGAAGCTGCATCAATGGAATTGCATCGATGGCATCTGGATGATCAAAAACAAGTTTATTTAGCGTTGTCGGCACGACGTATTCACATTCCTAAGCCTCTACTCACTAACTGGGTCATCAAGAATGATTTTCTCAACTAGTTCTGGTTGGAAATTTTCATAATATGGCTTCAAGAAGTATCCATTTACTTTGAAGAATTTGGAAGTCTCCTCACTCATAATCTCTACCGCTCCATGTGGAAAAACGTTCACCACTACAAAAGGTCCAATCCACTTTGACCACATTTTGCTCGAAAATAACCGAATGCGTGATTGGAATAGAAGGACCTTTTGACAACGTAAAAGGCCTTTATATTGATTAAACTATCATTCTTGGCCTTGGTTCTTTCCTTGTAAATAGCAGAGTTCTCATAGGAATCATTCCAAATCTCCTCAAGCTCTTGCAACTGAAGCTTTCGGTGCCGACCGACTTCATTTGAATTCATATTGAAGCTTTTTACAGCCCAATATGCTTTGTGTTTAAGCTTAACCGGTAACACGAATTCCTAAAAACCATTCGATATAGAGACATTCCAATCGGTATCTTATAGGCCATTCTATACACCCACAAAGCATCATCAAGCTGAATGCTCCAATCATTCCTATTTGGGTTAACTGTCTTCTCAAGGATAGATTTGATCTCTCGATTGGAGACCTCGGCTTGGCCTTTTGATTGTGGGTGATAGGCTGTGGAGGTTTTATGGGTTACCCCATACTTCTTCATCAAAGCCTCGATTGTGCGAATGCAAAAGTGGCTTCCTCGGTCACTAATTATGGCTCAGGGGATCCCAAACCAGGAAAATATGTTTACTTTCAAGAACTCTGCCACAACTCTTGAATCAATGGTCTCAGTGGCATTTTCCTCAACCCACTTGGACACATAATTGGCAACAAGCAAAATATAGGTGCAACCAAAAGAGTTTGGGAAGGGTTCCATGAAGTCAATCCGCCACACATAAAAAAATCTCACAATACAAGATGCTTGTTTGTGGCATTTCATTCCTTTGGGAAATGTTTCCCGTTCTTTGTCACTTGTCACAAGATTGACAAAATTAATCTATAGGAATTCTTCATCATGTGAGCCAATAGAGACCGCTTTCTAACACCTTCAAAGCAGTTCTCTTGACACCAAAATGGCCACCACATGCAAGAGAGTGGCAAAAGTTAAGAATTTAACTCACTTCACTCTCCGAGACACATCTCCAGATCATTTGATTCAAGCAATGCTTCCATAAATATGGCTCATCCCACACATAGTATTTAGGCTCACTTTTCAACCATTCCCTTTAGGTCTTAGAGAAATTTGGGGGAAATTGGCAAAAGATAAGAAAATTGACTAGATCAGCATACCAAGGGAGAGCCTCTCTAATTACAAACAAGTATTCAACGGGAAATTCTTCTCGGATGGTCTCCCTCATAGGCTTATTTATAATGCTCTCTGACTCATTAATCAATGTCAATCGACTTAGATGGTTGGTCACTACATTTTCACTCCCCTTTTTATCCCTCACCTCTGAGTCAAATTCACTCAAGAGAAGTTTCTATCTAATCAACCTAGGCTTGACTTCCTTCTTGATCATTAAATGGCGAAGAGCTACATGGTCCATGAAGACAATGACCTTTGTACCAAGTAGGTATGACCTAAATTTCTCAAGAGCAAATATTACCGCCAATAACTCTTTCTCCGTGATGGAATAGTTATGATGCACATCATTAAGAGTTATTTGATCTGCTTTATTATGCATGCGTTAACCATTGCATTTGGCATAGTTTTTAGCTAGTTTTATTGGGTGGATTGCTAGTATTATTTGAGTTTACATGACAAGGGATTTAGACGGAGATGTTTGATTTTCTTGTCTAAATCCTTGTAGACTTAATTAGTACTAATGGATATCTTGCATTCACGGGCTCCTAGATCTTCCATTTGATCATCTTTAGTGGGTCACTCGTGGATACTTTTTGGTTACATTCTATGTGAAGGCCGTTTGTGAGAACGGTAGAAGATATTGAAGGTCGTTCGCAAGGACTGTAGAAGAGATTGAAGGTCATTCACTCTAGAATGGTAGAAGAAGAAGGCCATAGATATCAAATCTTGGTAGTAGAAGGATGTAGCTAAGGATAGGCGGCATTAGAATTCAAAATGGCCAAGGAAGAAACGGTGAATCGTGGTCCGATGAGTTGCGCCAAATTCCAAAAATGGTCCAAGAAGAACTATCCTTCAAGGTTGATTCCATTGGATTTTTCTTCTTGAGCAGTATAAAATTGAATACTAGAACTCTCAAACTAGACCAACGGTTCATCTGTAGCGAAGGAAAGAAGTTCAGCCGGAGAAGCACAAACGTGTCAACGCGGGCCATTCATGGATGACACCAATGGACCGTGCTAACGACCACGGGCGTAGATCATAAACTCCAAAATCAGCACCCTTTGTGAAGTTTTGATAGATAAATATAAAGGGGATGGAGAATGGTTTGATGAGAGTGAAGAAGTCGAGGAAGGGGTAATCATACTTAATCTTCCATATTACCTATTTCACCCCTACCTCCACCTATAGAACCCACTCCCCCATTTTTGGTACCCTTAGAGGAAACCATACGTAAGCCAATTGAATATTCTAAGCTTTCAAACCACCTATTCCCTCAAAGGTTGACTCCTCCTCTACTATATCTTCCTCTTGGAAGATTCTTACACCCCACCTCTCCATTTTTGGTTGTCTAAGGTGATGGGGTACAAACCCACACCTTAAATATATGGAGCTTCTCAGGAGGCAACCCGAGCTTTAAAAAAATAGATTGGTTTAGCATTTTTGGTTTGTTTTTCTATCTGTAACTTCTTTTTGCTTTTGGGATACTATTACACTTGGTGTGCATGTTTGTTTTGTAGGAAGCATATGGTTCTTGGAGGAAGGTGAGAAACTGGGGAGTCTAACTCATGGACCATGTGGATGTATATGGTTCATTATGCTCAAAATGGTGGACAATGAGGAAAACAAAACCCCAAATTCATGGGGCATGTAGACGTGCACGACCCATGAAAGTCACAAACTTTCCTACACCACCAATCACCATTTCTTCCCTACCACCACCAAAATACCACCCCAAACCCACCTACCCTCAAAACCCTTGAAACACACACATCGAGACCTAATAGATAACTCTTCATTGTGATTCAGTTCCTTATTCAATTTGTGATGCATGATAGTGGTTAGCTTGAAAATTTTTCATTAGGGGTTAGGGTAGTATATTGGCGTGATGGTAGTTTGTTCTTACATTCCATGATCGTGCCATGCAGGGTAGGTTTTAGTTTTAATTTTTCATTATAAGTTCTTTCCTATTTCCTTCCCTTAAGATAGGCTCTTTGATTTTGTATATGAATTGAGGATAATGCAAGCTTTAAGTGTGAGGAGTCAAGGGGGATTAGATAGCACTTATAAGTTTTAGTTGTTTCTATGTAGCTAATAGCCCTTCTAAGAGCATTTTGAAAAAAAAATTGAAAAGAAAACCCGGACAAGCTGAAAGCCTGAAAGGGCATTTTGGGTAACATTGGGAAAAGCCCGGATAAGTCAAAAGACCTAGGTAAAAATGAGAGGCTAGGCCCGATTACGCTTATGAGCCTAGGGAAAAAAAATGAGAGGCCGTGTTGAAAAAGGTGAGAAGTGAGAACCCTTTGTATGTTAAAGCTAGGATGAAAACCCAAAAGGGCTCCTAGGAAAAATGAGAGAAAACAAAAAACTAGGTTGACAATGCATACTTCCACGGTGGATTATTTTTTAAGATGACTCTTTGATTGCTTTGGGATCAATTTGGGAAAAGTAAGCTAGCTTAACACTTATCTTTTTGGCTTACCTTTTTCCACATTTTACTTTTCGGTGGTTAGATAGCTTATGTTTTTGGGAAGTGTAAGAATTGTGAGATTCTTACTCTTTTGGGGGAAACAGGGTAATCTAGGAATAAGTTGAATGCCTCGATTCACTTATGTCAGTAGGCTACATTTCACTTGATTCATAGTCTTATCTTTGTTTACTCGAGGACGAGTAATGCTTAAGTATGGGGAGTTCGATCTTCTTCATTTTGCATGTGTTAACCATTACATTTGGCATAGTTTTTAGCTATTTTTATTTAGTGGATTGCTAGTATTAGTTTAGTTTACGTGACAAGGGGTTTAGACATCCATGTTTGGTTTTTTGTCTAAATCCCACGTTTTGTAACCTTAATTATTACTAAGGGACATCTTGTATCCAAAGGCTCCTAGATCTTCTATTTGATCATCTTTAGTGGGTATCCCATGGGTACGTTTTGGTTACATTCTATGTGAAGGTCGTTCGTAAGGATGGTAGAAAATATTGAAGGCCATTCGCAAGGACAATATAAGATATCAAAGGTCATTCACACTAGAATGGTAGAAGATGAAGGCCACACACATCAAAACGTGGTAGTAGAAGGATAAAGCCAAGGATAGGGGGTATCAGAGTTCAAAACGGCCAAAGGAGAAATGGTGAATCGTGGTCTAATGAGTTGAACCAAAGTATGAAAACGGTCCTAGAAGAATCATACTTCAAGGTTGATTCCATTGGATTTTTATTCTAAGTAGTATAAAATCAACTACTAGGTCATACAGGTATTCATTTGCTGGATAATAAACAAGTTTTTATCTATTTCACGCCCCCTAATGATTATTATCATTGTTGGGTTTGAAAAATATGGAACTTTGGATCATACTCGATACAAATCACGAAGTAAACACCCAACTTTGATCCCGACGAAGACTCCTCTATAGCTCCACTTTGGGTTTAGCTTTATGGCTTTCCCCAACGGTTCTACGATCAATGGGAAATGATGTCCATTGGGACCTTAATTGGTGTGCTATCGATAAAGCCGCTCTCAGTCAAACCAGGCCCCATGTGGAAAAGGTTTTTGTAGAGATAGGAGTGAGCATTCCTCTCGTGGACGATTATGGATCAGCTACAGAGATTCTTGATTCGGGAAATACCTTGAGTATGAATCGGTTCCTGATTACTGTTCTAGATGCTTTAAATTAGGTCACCTCTCTTCTGTTTGTAGAATTGAACAGGTCAGATCTTCTAAGACAGCTTGGAGAACCAAAGAAGACAAACATCAGCCCCCCCCCCCTAAATGACAAACAAAGACGAACTCAAGGTAATAGGGCTAAGCCATCTACTTTAAGGCTTACACTCAAAGAGAAAATTTATGTACTCGTCTTGAATAATAAAACATGATAACTCTCTCAATGCAGATATGTCACATAAATTTTCTACTAATTTAAATGTGCCTTAAGGAAATTACCATGCTATGCTACCAATTTATGCTCCTGAATATGAATCATGAAGAAAATAAAGATGTAATGTTGTGTGTCTGTATTCATGATATGGGGTACATTATATAGAGGTACAAAGACCTATACAAAAAAAAAGGAAAAGTAATATAATCTAATTACAATTACAGGTAATATTTACATTATATTACCATTCTTCAATACTCCTCCTCAAGTTAGAGCATGTAAATCAAGAATGCCCAACTAGACAAGTTGTAGCTAAAACCGATTGCGCCCAAGAGCTTTCGTGAATAAATCTGCATGCTGATTAGCAGTGTATATATGATGAGTAAGTAAAGTACCAGATTGTACTAGATCTCTAATGAAATGACAATCCAACTCTATGTGCTTCGTACGTTCATGACAAATAAGATTTATAGCAATATGAAAAGCAGATTGACTGTAAAAAAATTTGCATAGGGGCAGAATGCACAACACCTAAGTCCCGAAGCAAAGACTTAAGCCATAGAAACAACAAACAACTTCCATGGCAAGATACTCTGCTTCAGCAGAAGAACGAGAAATTGTAGGTTGCTTCTTGGTCTTCCATGAAATCAGAGAATCACCGATCATCACAAAATAACCAGAAAGTGAACGTCGTGTGATGGGGCAAGCAGTCCAATTAGAATCACAATAAACAGTCAACCATAAAGAACTACGTGAAGAGAGAATAAACCTTGACAAAGATGACTCTTCAAGTAGTGTAGAACCCGCAATGCAGCTTGCCAGTGAGGAACACAAGGTGGCTTCATGATGAGGCCATTTTATGCGGTTATATTAGGGTTTTTAGGATTGGATTTTGTATAAATTTGTGCTCTACATGTGGCATTTTGCCTTGAAATCATTTAAGGAGGGATAAAAGCGACTTTGACATTTTTATCACTTTTTAGATGATTTTGTGTGACAAGGTGATTTGTTTGAAGACTTTGAAAGATATCTTTGAAGATTTGAAGACTTACACTTGGGCTTTTTGAAGATTTGAAGAAGTGAAGAGGTGAAGAAAGGAGAGCAAAGCAACGGGTGAAGGATGGTCCAGGGTTTTCATAATTGTCCGAGAAGAATCAGCCTTCAAGAGTGGTACCATTGGATTCCTCTTCTCGAGTACTATAAAATCGACAACAAGAACTCCCGAAACGGATCAACGATTCACCCGGAGGAAGCAAAACAAAACAGGGCTGGAGTTTACTGATCTGGTCGCGACTCGCGATGAAGCTGGTCGCGAGTCACGACGACAGCGTAAATTCAGCCCTGCAGCAGCGTTTTTCTCCCCTTTTTCTTCCACTATAAATACCTCTTCACCCCTTCTTCCCCAACTCTCTAGGCCCGATTTTGGGGCTTCAAACCCTAGTTTTTCTTACCATTCTCTTCCATTTCTTCTTCTTTGTTTATGGGTTTTAGTTATCTAGGGTAGTTTTCATCTTGGGAGCAAGGGATTGAAGCTTCCACTTCTATGTAGTAAGAATAATTTTATCTATCTATTTGGTGTTTTTGCTATTGTGCATTTATTATGCTTTGAATGTTAATTGTTGATTTCTTTGATGTTGTTGAGAGCTTGAGCATATGAAATACTTGTATGAATTGCCAGCTAGGGTTTGGGGGATTTGGGATGATTTCCCCCCCTGTTATTGTTAGGAATGTATGAGTATGATTTAGAGCTTTTGATTGTGTTGATGGATTGATAATTGCTAGATGAATGTGATGATGTCGAATTCTTCGCCATGTTTATCAATTGTAGCAAACGGGAGAAGTCTATGAGTGGTCGCTCTTGACCAATCTCGTGTAAATGCATAGATCGGTTAAATGCTTAGTCACAGTGTAGTGGTCATAAGTGTTGCCGCGCTTGTTGATCCTTCGTGCTAAATGCCATCAATGGGATTCCTTGAGTCGTGGTCTCGACAACGGGAGTCATTGGTGAGGTTTGACAAGAGATGTCGAATTCACTCTTGCAAACTACTACCTAAGAAGGATAGGAGTTTAGTCTTCACAACAAGTAGTTGAAGTAGTGAATAGATGGTTTTACTAATCCTTGAAGCATTTGTTATTTAGCACTTGTGTATTCTTGATGGTGTGTTTCACTTCATTTATGCCATTAGTTGTTTGAGAATAGGAAGTGTTTGTATGATTGAATTGGTTAGGTGTTAGGAACGTGACGAATTCCGTAGCTCCTTTGCATGAAAATCTATGAGCATGAACTTAGAACTTCTTGTGCATAACGTGTTGTGATTCTTGCTAGATGGGTGTGTTAATGTTAAGTCGTGTAATGAATGTGATAGAATGAGTGAATGGTTCAATGATCTACATTAGGTTTGGAAGTGGATATCCATTGCCCCCAAGGCTTTATCTTTGTAGTTTTAAAACCCCTTTTCTTTAGTTTTGTTTGATGATTAGCATAGTCACTTGACCTTGCTAGTTAGCATATCTTTTTACTTTCGTAACTTAGGACAACCAACCAACCAAACCCCCCCCCCCATTTACTCGCTTTTATGTGTGTGTACATATGTCTACTACTAGTCTAATAACAACCATTTGTGCTTAAACGCTTAGGAAGATCCCCCTTCTTCGTGGACGATCCCGACTTGCCGCTATCTACTTAGTTGTAGATGCTTATAAATAGTAACTTTGAGAGGTACGGCGACGGCCTCCCAAATTTTGGCGCCGCTGCCGGGGAAGAGGCGTTTATTCTTAAGTATTTAGGTGTATTTGGTTGTGCATTAGCTAGTTGTTTTTATTGTCCACTACTTGGTGGTTGTTTTTGTTCGGAGTAGGTATTGCTTGAGTTCTTGGTGAGCTTTTATCGAGAATCCTTGCAATATGATTTCGAACTTTTGAAAAAAAAACAAAAAAAAAATTTGAAAAAAAATGGAGCGTCTCACCTTGAGGGAACTCATGATGAGAAGAGAGGCTCAACAAGCAAGGTTTTGTAGGATGTGTCATTCCGATCATCCTACCGAATCTTGCCATTTGTTGTGGGAAGAGCACTATGACCGAGAAAGAACCCTTGGTTTTCAAAACCATGGGTACCATGAAGAGTGCTACCAAGAGGTGGGAGATGTTGGTTTCCAAGGGCAAGAAGCTCATGAATGCTATCCATACCACAACTCTTACAATCCGGAATGGAGTGGTAGTCTGGATTGGTGGTATGAGAATGAGCCGGAAAACCAACCATACGAGCAACCTAGTTGGCCATCACCACCCTATACCATACCCCAAAACCAAGCCCAACAAGGAAGTTCAAGTTTGACACGTGAGGATGTCTTAAATACCATAGCAAACTTGAACTCCTTTACTAGTGAGGAGCCGGATACCCAGCTCTCCTCTAGTGTTGAGGCCATTGAGGGGCATGTGAGGAACATATTAGAGGTATTGGCCCGCATGGAAGCTCGTGATTCCGAAAATACACCATCCCAACTTGAATTCGATGACTCGGTGAGTGAGGTCACCAATAAGAATGATTTTGAGTTTGAAAGGGATGAGGAGTTGGTTGTTGAGGATAGAAAAATGGAGGAAGAGGTGATAGTGCTACATCCATTAGCATCGTCACCCCTTCTCCCACCTAGTGAACCAACTCTAATATTTTCGGAAGTTTTGAGGGAAACAAGAGAGGAGCCGAAAGATTATCCCAAGCTCCCTAACCACTCAATTCCCTTTGAACCATCTCCACCTCCACAAGACTTTCCTCTTGAAAGATTTGTGCCCCCACCTCTCTTATTTTGGATGCTCATGGTGAAGAGCTTCAAGCCTTCACCATACGGATAACATTAGGGTCGTGCCGACGACCTTAAATATACGGAGCTTCGTCGTGCCGACGACGTTAAATAAATTTGGCATTTCTTTTAGTTTTTGTTTCTTAGTTTGTGTTTCTTAGTTTGTTTTTGTTGTTGTTTTGTTTTGTTCTTTTTATGGCGTGGTTTTCTATGATTTTGTAGCAAAGTGAAGTGCATTGCAATGGAGGAGATGAAGGAATGAGATCAACGAACAAGGGAAGAAAGCTTGGACAGTTGGTAAGTAAAAGAAAAAAATTTTAAGCCTGGGATACCCTGCCGTCGCGAGTCGCGATGAGCTCGTCGCGAGTCGCGACGAACAGGGGAGAAAAATCCACTCCCAGCACCAAATTTCCGCGAGTCGCGATGTGCCATCGCGAGTCACGACATAGAGGTCGCGAGTCGCGACAAGATCAGAAAATTTTTGCTAAAGATCGGCTCCCGGCCTCGACTTTTCGCGAGTCGCGACTAACCTGTCGCGAGTCGCGACCAGTTCAATCGCGAGTCGCGATGAAAAATCTAAGTTTCCAACTGATCTTAAACATTGCATGATCCTTCCTTCTTCTCCACCCAACACTCCCAAGAACCACCACATACCCACTCATTCCTCCACCATCCTACATATATTGACTTATGAACATTCTTGCATCTTATAGTACCTTTGTTGATTGTAGTATGCCGACTACATCATTGTGACCGTGAGTGCATATCCTATAATGATGATTGTATATATGTCAATATATGTTGGATATTTTTAATGCATAATCTTATAGTGGTGATTGAGGGTGGATTGGTTGTTCTTTGAGAATACTATGGTTATTAATTCTTTATGCTAAACCTAGTATTACAAATCCTTATATACTTGTGAGTTTAATGTTGTTCTTTGTGGTGTTAGTCTTGATCAAACGGCGCCACGGAGATAATGTTTTTCTCGAGGGGTGAGTTCTTCTACGGCATCTTGGCTCCCCCTTCCGGTTCCAAAACTGATTTCGGGACCATACAATTACATTGGATTGCGCCATATCACCGGCGAATACACGGAGAAACGGGTGTCACTCTACCCCCTTGCCTTGATTTTTTTATTGTTCTTGCCTTACATGTTTACATTGAGGGCAACGTAATGTTTTAAGTGTGGGGAGGGGTTAGAGGAATCACATGCATGCTAAATTGTTTTGGAATGCTTTTTGCTACTTTTCATTGGAAAAACATGAGAAAAAGAAAAAATAAATAAATAAAAAAAATTAAAAAAAAAAGAGAAAAGAAAACCCGCTAAGTTGAAAACCCGAGAGGGAAACTTAGGCAACATTCGGGGCCCGGATAGGTCGAAAACCCGAAAGGGCGGCCTAGGCAAAAATGAGAGGCTAAAATGTGCGGAAAAAAGTGAGATGTGAGCTAAAGAAACATGATCTGTGGCTAGGATGAAAACTCGAAAGAGCTCCTAGGCAAAATGAGAGAAAATGAGAGAAATTGAAAAATGCTATGATTTCACTCATTTGCCGGCGTTGGAGTCATAAGGTTGCGGTTGTCACATGGATGGATCAGGTAGCTCAACATCTATAGACCTCTTGGGATTGGGTAGCTTAGTGGGTTAGGAAAACGAAGTATGGTTATGAAATTCTTGATCCTTTTCTACTTCGTTTTTGGTTGATATATTGGCATTAGGTGAAGCATGTGTTTGAACCTCTTATATGGCTTTAGCTTCATTTTATGTCATTGGATTTTGATGGATATATTGGCATTAGGTGAAGTTTGTGCTTAAACCTCTTAAATGGTTTTAACTTCATCTTGTGTCATTGGACTTTGGGAATATCAATTCGGGGCTTTGAAATATTTTTATGGGTAGTGAATTGATAAGTGGTAGGTTTGGTTAGATTTAGGATTGGGGATGTGTGTGTGAAAAATTCTCACGTGAGCTTTTATTTTGGGATTTATGATATTGAGAGTTTTTGTGAGGCTTTGTTTGGGGGATTAGTTTAGGATATGGCCATATGAATTCCTCCGTGTGCTTGGATCTTTTCTTACTCGAGGGCGAGTAAGGTTTAAGTGTGGGGAGGTTTGATGAGGCCATTTTATGCGGTTATATTAGGGTTTTTAGGATTGGATTTTGTATAATTTTATGCTCTACATGTGGCATTTTGCCTTGAAATCATTTAAGGAGGGATAAAAGCGACTTTGACATTTTTATCATTTTTTAGATGATTTTGTGTGACAAGGTGATTTGTTTGAAGACTTTGAAAGATATCTTTGAATATTTGAAGACTTACACTTGGGCTTTTTGAAGATTTGAAGAAGTGAAGAGGTGAAGAAAGGAGAGCAAAGCAACGGGTGAAGGATGGTCCAGGGTTTTCATAATTTTCCGAGAAGAATCAGCCTTCAAGAGTGGTACCATTGGATTCCTCTTCTCGATTACTATAAAATCGACTACAAGAACTCCCGAAACGGATCAACGGTTCACCCGGAGGAAGCAAAACAAAACAGGGCTGGAGTTTACTGATCTGGTCGCGACTCGCGATGAAGCTGGTCGCGAGTCGCGACGACAGCGTAAATTCAGCCCTGCAGCAGCGTTTTTCTCCCCTTTTTCTTCCACTATAAATACCTCTTCACCCCTTCTTCCCCAACTCTCTAGGCCCGATTTTGGGGCTTCAAACCCTAGTTTTTCTTACCATTCTCTTCCATTTCTTCTTCTTTGTTTGTGAGTTTTAGTTATCTAGGGTAGTTTTCATCTTGGGAGCAAGGGATTGAAGCTTCCACTTCTATATAGTAAGAATCATTTTATCTATCTATTTGGTGTTTTTGCTATTGTGCATTTATTATGCTTTGAATGTTAATTGTTGATTTCATTGATGTTGTTGAGAGCTTGAGCATATGAAATACTTGTATGAATTGCTAGCTAGGGTTTGGGGGATTTGGGATGATTTCCCCCCTGTTCTTGTTAGGAATGCATGAGTATGATTTAGAGCTTTTGATTGTGTTGATGGATTGATAATTGCTAGATGAATGTGATGATGTCGAATTCTTCGCCATGTTTATCAATTGTAGCAAACGGGAGAAGTCTATGAGTGGTCGCTCTTGACCAATCTCGTGTAAATGCATAGATCGGTTAAATGCTTAGTCACAGTGTAGTGGTCATAAGTGTTGCCGCGCTTGTTGATCCTTCGTGCTAAATGCCATCAATGGGATACCTTGAGTCGTGGTCTCGACAACGGGAGTCATTGGTGAGGTTTGACAAGAGATGTCGAATTCACTCTTGCAAACTACTACCTAAGAAGGATAGGAGTTTAGTCTTCACAACAAGTAGTTGAAGTAGTGAATAGATGGTTTTACTAATCCTTGAAGCATTTGTTATTTAGCATTTGTGTATTCTTGATGGTGTGTTTCACTTCATTTATGCCATGAGTTGTTTGAGAATAGGAAGTGTTTGTATGATTGAATTGGTTAGGTGTTAGGGACGTGACGAATTCCGTAGCTCCTTTGCATGAAAATCTATGAGCATGAACTTAGAACTTCTTGTGCATAACGTGTTGTGATTCTTGCTAGATGGGTATGTTAATGTTAAGTCATGTAATGAATGTGATAGAATGAGTGAATGGTTCAATGATCTACATTAGGTTTGGAAGTGGATATCCATTGCCCCCAAGGCTTTATCTTTGTAGTTTTAAAACTCCTTTTCTTTAGTTTTGTTTGATGATTAGCATAGTCACTTGACCTTGCTAGTTATCGTGTCTTTTTACTTTCGTAACTTAGGACAACCAACCAACCAAACCCCCCCCCCATTTACTCGCTTTTATGTGTGTGTACATATGTCTACTACTAGTCTAATAACAACCATTTGTGCTTAAACGCTTAGGAAGATCCCCCTTCTTCGTGGACGATCCCGACTTGCCGCTATCTACTTAGTTGTAGATAGTAAGCATTTAGGGCTTATAAATAGTAACTTTGAGAGGTACGGCGACGGCCTCCCACTTCATAAACTGAGCAAGCATATGAACCGAATAAATGAGCTCATGACGTGTAATGGTAAGGTAAATGAGACGACCAACTAGGCCCTGGTACTACTCAGGATCATCATAAAGTGGCCCCTCCACATGCGCAAGGTAATATTGTTGCTCTATAAGAATGTCAGTCGATTTTACAGTCAACAAATTACCAGTATCTGATACAATGTCAAGGGCATATTTCCTTTGTGAAAGAAACATCTCATCCAGACTTCTAGCAATCTCTACACCCAAGAAATACTTAAGTGCACCAAGACCTTTCATGTGAAAACAAGAACTCAAGTATTTCTTGAATACAGAGATAAGCAATGAAGAACTACCAGCAATCACTTAATCATCCACATAAACCAGCACATGCAAAGAAATCGAACCAGGAGAGTAAACAAAAAGAGAGTAATCAGCCTTACTCTGAACAAACCAAAATGCCCGTAGAGCCTAAGCCAACTTGGAAAACTAGTTGTAAGGAGCTTATCGTAATCCGTAAAGAGATTTCTGAAGCCGACAAACTATGTCGGGGGTGAAGTATAGCAAGGAGGAAGGTGCATGAACACATCTTCGTATAGATCACCGTGTAGAAAATCATTCTGAACGTCAATCTGATGAAGTTCCCAACCATAAATGACTGGAACAGGCAACAATATGCGAACATAACTTATCTTTTCCATAGCAGCAAATGTCTCAGTAAAGTCTCTTCCCTCAATCTGATGATTACTCAGAACCTCCAGACGAGCTTTGTGACATTCTATAGTACCATTAGCCTTAAACTTGGTACGATAATTCCATTTGCATCCAATTGAAATCTTATCTGAAGGAAGGGAAGCCATAGTCCAAGTCTCATTGCGCTCAAGAGCATTAATCACATTAGCCATAGCATCACGCTAATATGTGGTAGGATCTGCACTTAACATGATTGCACCCAAAAATATAGAATGCATACTAGAAAATTTATCACAATTTACATAATCAGGTAAAGGATAGAGAACACCTGAGGATAGTGATGGCACAGGAGTGACTGTGTAGCATTTGGGAGGGTTTAACAGCAGATATAGTCATCAAGATAAATAGGAGGTCGCCAATTACGAGCACTCTGTCAGGAAAGAGGAAAGTCAACCGCATGAGGCAGCGCCAGAGCTGGAGTCGGTGGCGATACTGGCGGCTGAGAAGCCGCATCAGGCAATGGAGCAGCCGGGGTCGCTGGCGCAACGATGACCGACAATCGGCGTCGGGGGCCATGAAAGGCGGTAGAGCGGTCGACGGCACTAGCGACAGCGCTAGTCGGTGATCAGCATTGGAGACTGTGGCATGCAGTGGAGAGGTCGGTGGTGCTGCCGATAGCACTAGCTGGCGATCGGAATCGGAGGTCGCAGCATGCAGCGGCTGGTCGAGCGGGTTATCTGGTGTCGGCGGAGGTTATGCTGATGACGAGGTGGTGGCACCACTGTTAGTCACTGTTGGAGCCAACGATGGAGAATTGTCAAACCAAGTGTTGATTTATGACTGTGCAGTCTGAACAGGTCTAGATGGCAAACGGAATCTAGTTTTCATAAAAATCAGCATCTCTACAGCTGAAGAAGGTACGTGATTCCAAATCATAGAGGCAATAGCTTTTCTTTCCAGCAGGATACCCTAGAAAAACACATCATCGACTTCTTGGAGCAAACTTGTCTCGATATTTGGGAATGTATGGGGCATACACAAACAACCAAAAACTCGCAAAAGCTTATAGTTTGGAGTGCGTTCATTGAGTAACTCAAATGGTGTGCCTCCATTGAGTTGCTTCGTCGGTGTCCGGTTAATCATATATGCAGCAATAAGAACACATTCTCCCCAAAAATCAATAGGCACAGTAGCTTGAAAGCGCAAAACAGGAGCCACATTTAACAAATGACGATACTTACGCTCTACACGACCATTTTGCTGTGGTATATTAACTATAGAATTCTAAAAAATAATGTCGGATTCAGCAAAGTATGATCTCAAAGGTAGGAATTCTATAACGTTATCAACACGGACAAGGCGAATAGAGTGTCCAAACTGATTCTTGATCAAAGTATAAAATTCTATAAATCTAGAAGCTACATCTGACTTAACCACTAATAAATAAACCTAAAAAGCTCGAGAATAATCAACTATAGTTTAAAAAAATAATGTACCACTAGAAGATGGTGTGATATAAGGCCACCAAACATCACAATGTATCAATTCAAACAAAGAATTAGCATTTGAAGAACTCAAAAGAAAACTATGTCTAGTCTGCTTTGCTCTATGGCATATAGAGCAAGGTATAGAAGTATTATTTGCGCTAAGATAAAGAGTAGAAACAGACTACAACACCGTAGAGAATGGATGCCCAAGACGTTGATGCCATAAATCAAATGAAGATATAGAAACTGAAGCAACTGTCGGAACTGCTGAGGGATATGAGATTGAACGCACGTATCCAGTAGACGAAGCCAATAAATCACCCCCCCCCCCCCCTGTTCACCCACGCCAATCACGGTCCTCGTACTAATTTTCTGTAAAATGCAATAATTTTCAGTAAACAAAGCTAGACATTTTAATGCCGACAACAATGTAGAGCATGATAACAAATGGCATCGCAAGACATGTATATAAAGCACATGAGTAAGGGTAGTATTTCCAAAACGTATAGAACTATAATATGTTGCAGATGACACAGATCCATTAAGTAGGAGCCCATTAACGGAATTAGGAGCACATTCCCATAATATTACTATTCCTCAATAAATCAACTGTGACTAATGTTGATCTTAATGCTAGTTCTGAATTATCAGTGCCTTTACCTGCTCCTGCTATTAGTGATAGCTTTGAGGATGTACAAGTGAAATTGTCTGCTATGCCTTCTCAAATTCCATTATCTGCTCCTAAAATGGACAATCTGCAATTTATTAATAATTCTCTAGTTTTGGCTTTCTAATACTACTGTGCTGGAACCCTCTAATCATGCTAATAATGATATGATCCATAATCCTAAAACTCCTACCAAATACATTAATTCTAACAAACCTAATAATGCTGCCACTAAGCTTAACCTTAACCCAAAGGGACATCAAAATGAAGAATTATTTGAAATCAACGCATGTGATTTCCCTCTCCTGGTCTCATGAAGTAAAAGAAAAAAAAATACTGGAATGCCTAAACAATGAAATACTAAAACATTTCTAATCTGAGGGATTTTTCTTTTATCCTTTTCGTATATTAAATTTGGACCCCCAAAACTTACAAAATTTAGACATATCACTCCCAATCTATTACAAACTCAAAGCATCCCCAGTGGTTTCTATACATTCTAATCTGCAAAACTGTGTGTGCTCCTGTTAAGCTCCTGCTCAACTTGCTTTCATCCGCTCCAACTTGTTTCTCCTCCATCTTGAATCTGATGTCACCTGAAAGGCCACTGTGGCCTCATGAAGTTTTCCTCCACCAAACACTGCCATGTTCCTCTCTTGCCAAATATTGTATAGACTTGCAGCCAGCTTTGTCACCAATGATTCCTGCCCTTTCCTAACCAGGTTCCATATTCCTTTCTTCAAGTCCCTCAGAGATTTGTATCTTGGCACCTAAAACAATGCCATCAGTTCAGCTGCATAGTCACAGACAAAGAACAGATGATGGACTGTTTCTTGCTCCTTCCCACACAAATTACAGTTATGCTTTCCTGTCAGAACTTTAAAGCTCTGCAACCTTTCAGTTGTTGGAAGCTTCCCATTGATCAACATCCACAGAAATACTTTGTGTATAGGAAGAATCAGCTTGCTCCAAATGATGGTTTTTTTGTACTTCACTTCTTTACCTCCCATCATCAGTTATAGACAGTAGCAATTCTCAGTTTCCCTGCTCTGTTAGTGCATTTTTTGAGTTTGGAAAAATGACCATCCCTCACTTTCATCAGCACCCTCCAGGGCCAGCTGTGAGTTAGTGAATGCTTGCAGTTCTACACTGATTCACCTTTTTAATAGTATTCATGAACCCACTTCCCCCCACAGTATGTCCTTTTTCTGAGACAGATCCCAGAGATGTTTACATAGTGCAGCCCTATTCCATATGGATGGATCTCTTAGGCTAATCCTCCATTTGTTTTCCCTCTGCATATTGACCCCCAATCTACTGCAGTGAAACCCCTTTTGCCGCCTTCTCTACCCCAAAGATAACTTGAACATATTTGCACTATCTTCTTGTGAGTGGCTTCTGGAATCTTCATGACATTGGACCAGTATTTTGATATGCTGAGAAAGACTCCATTGATGAGTTGTAACTTGCCTGCATATGATAGATTTCTGGTAGACCAACCTCTCACCCTGGCTCTGATCTTTTGTACCATCAAATCATAGTCAAGTTTTCTCCATTTGACTGATGAAATAGGCAGCCCAAGATGTCATTGGCAGATTACCTCTAGTCACATTTAGTACTCCTGCAAGTTCATCCTTCACCTCTAAAAACCAGGAGATCATTTGCAAAAAGAAGTGAGTGCACTTTTGCTCTTTTGCATCTCTGATGATAATATATCTTTCTAGTCATATACTCCATATTTAACAGCCTTGTTAAATACTCCATTCCAATAACAAACAGTGAAGGGGACAGAGGGTCCCCTTTCTTTACTCCCATCTTAGCTTCAAAAGTTTCACAGTTGTCCATTCAAGTTCAAACAAATATCAAACCCCATAGCACTTATTCTAATCCAATCTATAACCTGGCTGGAAAACTTTAGTTCAGATAACCAGTCTAAAAAAACCCCAGTTCAAGCTATCAAAAGCTTTGCTGATGTCAATCTGAACTACACAACTTGATTTCATCCTTTCTAACATTATACCTTATAAAGCAGTTCTTGTGCAAGTAATATATTGTGAGTTATAAACTTCTCTTTCACAAAAGCACATTGATTACTTGTGATTATATCAGGCAGAACCTCTTTCAGTCTATTACAAAAAACTTTAGTTATGGTTTTGTACATAACTGAACAGCAGGCTATAGGCCTATAACCCACTAGTTCCTGAGGTTGATCTACCTTAGGAATTAAGGTAAGAACAGCAGTTTTGAAAGTACCTGGGATAACCTCTCCTCTGAAAAAAAATTTATGGCCTTGATTACATCACTGCCAACTATCTTCCATGTGTCTTTGGAAAAGCCATTTGAGTAGCCATCCAGTCCTGGGCTCTTGTTAGGGTGGATTCCTCTCAGTGCTTGCCAAACCTCTGCATCAGTAACAGGCCTGATCAACTCCCCTTGTTTATCCAAATTTAAAGTTGCACCATGTTTCACCACTTCAGGATCAAGTTTTGTTGTCCTCCTTTCTATTCCCATATGTTTTTGGAAGTGAATCACAAATGGCTGCTTCTACTTTGTTCTGATCAGTAATCAGGTGGTCTCCCTCTTTCACTGCCACTATATGGTTTTGGTATTGTCTTCTTCTCGGTGAGGCATAAAACAGGCTTGTTGGCCTATCACCATCATTGAGCCACTCAATTTTTGCTTTCTGCAGCAGGAAACTGTATTCATCATCTCTCAGGTTTTCAGCTATTTATCTGGCTTCTAGTTCTGCTTCCTGTAAGTTTATAAAATCTGGTCTCAAGTTCAAGTTGTCTTGAGCTTGTCTCCATTCCTCCACTGCCCTTTCATTCTGCTCTATACTGCCAAACTCCTCTATGTTCAGTTTTTTCAGAGGTTTCTCCAACTTGTGAAGAACATCAGCTAGATCTTCCAGGGTACTGACCTGTTTGATTCTCCATATCCCCTTCACAGTCCCAAAAGCAACTATGATCTAGCTCACATATTGAAATATCTAAAAGGCTTTTTCCTTGCACTCCCTCCTTCTGTGAACCTGATAAGTGATGGTAGATGGTCAGACATCAGCTCATTTTTTTTATATCACAGATTGCCCCTTGCATCTCCTCAATCCAGTTTTTGTTTACTAATCCCCTGTCTATTATACTCATTATTCTGAATCCTCCACTCCTTCTATTGCTCCATATGTACTGAGCTCCCATAGTTTTAATTTCCTCTAGTTCTAAAACTTCAACCACTTGAAACTCAGCTACTTCCTCATCCTCCACTGTTTGCCCCCCAATTCTATCCACTGGTGATAATGGGAGTTGAAATCCCCAATTACCAATCATGCTTCATCTCTGCCATTTTTCTTCAATAATTCCCATAGTTCTCTCCTTTGATCTCCTGTATTGTAACCGTACACAAAAGTACAATGAAACTGTGTTCCATTACTCCTTTGAGTGCACTTTACATCCATTTATTGCTCCCCTTTACTTCGGACTTGTACATCATAATAATCTACTCTCCAAGCCAGCTAAATCCTACCTCCCTTCACCATATCCCCATTTGAAACTAACTTCCACCCCCAACCCTGTTTTCTTCCAAATCTCTATTTTTGAATTTTGGTTTCTAACATAGCAAGAATCCCAGCCTTGTTTTGCAGACAAAATCTTCTAACCACACTGTTTCTCTACTTTATTTATGCCCCTCACATTCCAAACTAGAATATTAATTGCCATCACGAGGTTTGTCTTTGATGTAACTTCCCTCTCCCTCTTGCATCTGAGGGTTATCAAAGCAGTTCTCCTTTGGCTCATGTTTTGTGCATGTACTCAGTTTAACTACCATCTGTGACTCTGCATTATCTTTCCTTTCAGGCCTGATCCTGATTGGTACATAAGCTTGTGTCTGCTTCTGTTTCACTGCTGCCTCTTTCTCTGCACCTTCTTTCCTTCTACATTTTTCACCAATATGACCATACATTTCACAGTATGGGAACTTCACTGGGCACCATTCAAAGAATACCTCCTGTTCAGCTATAAATTTTTTTCTCATTGACAAAGCTAATCTTAGCAAGCATTGAATCATTGATTCTCCTCTCTAGTTTCACTCTTGCATAGGCTAGCCTTTCCTTCTCTATCGTGGCTTTGTCTAAACAGAGTGGTTTTCCTATTGAGCTTACTATTTTGCTAATCATTTTAGGTTGCCAGTATTTCAGTGGTAAACCTGGGAGCCTAATCCAGACAGGCACAATAGCAGGCTCATTTTGATCGAAATTCTGAGTCCAGGCCTTTACTATAACAGGTTTTTCATCGAACAAAATCATGCCAGTTTCTACCAGTTCATCTTTACTAGCTTTAGAGTTTAGTTTCACCAGAAACATACCTCTTTGGAGCTGCCAAATTTTGAGTACTTTCTGTCCCCAGACCCTAAGCAGAAAGCCTTCCATGACTTTGAAGGTAGGGTTAGAACCCAGGATTCTGCAAACTATGCTCGATTCCCACTGTCTAGAGTCTTCTTCTACATCATCTTCTGTGATTTCCCCCACCTCTGTGTCTCCAACCTTCACCGTTGTGTAATATTTCACCTCTGATTGTTCATCCCTAAACAACGTATTCCATTTATTTTCCTCCTATTTTCCACCCTTTCTCCCCATGAGAGCCTCTTTCTTGCCCCTTTTGTGGCTTCGATTCCCTTCTCCTCTGTTGTCCTACTCTGTACCAGTGTTTTCTCCCTGGTTGAGCTGGAAGCCTGGTGGATAGAGCTCTAAACTACAGATCTCGTTGATAATACCTCTTCTCCCATCGTAGATCCCCTTTTCCCTCCATTTTCTCCTTTTCTTTGGACTGTACGACTTCATCTGTTTGCTTCACAGATGCCTTTCTCGGTCCTCTTTTCTTGCCCAACTTCCCCATCGGAGGCGCAGCATAGGTGAGCTCTCCGTTCAGGTGAGAAATGTAGATCGGAAAGTACACATAGTAGTGGTGTGAATCGCCCGTAGTAAATAGAGAACTTTGTTTTTCTAATCTGCGGTTTAAAACTGATAAGAATCTAAATTTTTCTAAAATAAAAGGTAGCTTGGCCGAGTCATAAGCTGATTAAAGCATCTGAAAGTCATCCTAATTAGGAGCTATTTGAACATAAAAGCAAAACCCGAAAGTATAATAAAAAGGTTTATACTTAAACCACTAAAACGGTTAAAACACATTCCTCATTGAATCTGTCCAAACAATTTTAAATGTTTGAAATCAACATTTGTGTTCGGAATGCCTGAGGAGTTGGTAATAAATAAACTCAAATAAGATTGAGAGACATGATAAAAAGGCACAAAATCGCAATTTGTGCTTTATATGAATCCATGCTAAATTCTGAAGCTATACAAAATGTAGCTAAATAATCATATTTCAAAAACTTGTACTCTCTTCATATTTGTAAGTTTTGGCATTTTTAGGAAGACATAATTTTTCTGGGACAAAGTCTTGTGCGAGACGGTCTCACAGCGAGACCGGGGGTTAAATTATAAATATTATATACTTAATTTGGGATGGGGTATTAATTATAGTTTTCATATTGTTATGGGTTAAATTGTAAATACGGTAAATATGGTAAATATGAGCATACATTTACTTTATCTCTTCCTCTTCCCCTCATTATTTACCTTTTGTTTTTCTCTCTCGAAAACCGCTTCTGTTTTCTACCGTCCTTCGCGTTTTCCCTGTTTTCTGGCGACCTAGGTTTTCTTTTTCCATCGATGTTTCTGTACTTTCTTGTGTTTTTGTTGCTTATTACGCATTATATAGTGTTTTGACATGAGTGTAATCGGTTGTTCTGGTCCGATTTTTGGAGTTTCTTGGAATTTTGCTTGATAATCGGTTCGGCTCTGCATCAGGTAACTCCGACGACTTAGATTTGTTCTTCTAGCCGGTAATCTTTGTTTTTTAGTCGTTTTATTGTATGGTAAGCTTTTTGTTGTTGAGCTCTGAGGTTTCTGCACTTTTTTTACGATTATTACTCTATTCTATTTTGAGGTTGTTATCGTAAATGAAGAGGATATTGCGAAGCTGAATGTTTTTACATGCATGTTGTTTATTAGGTTTTCATTGATGTTGATCTTTTTTAACTCTATTATTTTTCATGTTTATCGTTTTGTAGATGTCAAAGAAAGTAGATGTTGTTGATTCCGCTGGTATATACGATGCTGCAACTAAAATTGCAAAGGCATGCTCGCAGCCTTCAGTTTCTTCGAATGCTGCTGTAAAGCAGAAGAGGAAAACTTCTTCCCAAGGTTTGTTGCTTTTTTTAATTTGTTTGGCGGGAATATTTGAATTTATTACTATATTTGTTCATTTTTTGTCGTCTAGGTTTTACATGATGTTTTAATGTTTGATTATGATGTTTCAAGGTTTTCATTTGACTTTATTTTCTGTTTATGAGATGTTTCTATTGGAAATGTGTTATGTATGTTGTTCTTATTATATGTGTGTTTTACTGTCAATATTGTATTATTTTTAAATTACAGTGATTCTATCATAATTTTCAGTAAGAGTGATGATGTAAGTATATCAGTTGATGCTTTCATTATATATGTTTTATTTGATGCTTTACAGTTCTGATTTGATGATACAAGTATTCCATTTGACTTTACTGTTCTTATACTGATGTTTCTTTGTACTGTTTGGTTTTATGTGTTATGATGATGCTGGTGTTTATTAGTTTGATGATACAAGTATTCCATTTGACTTTACAGTTCTGATGCTTTACAGTTCTGATTTGAAGTATATCAGTTGATGTTTTCATTATATATGTTTTTATTTGATGCTTTACAGTTCTGATTTGATGATACAAGTATTCCATTTGACTTTACAGTTCTGATGCTTTACAGTTCTGATGCTATAAATATTTTTCCTTTTTGTTTTAGAGTGTGGTGTTGCTGTACGAAAATCTGATAGGATTCGTGGCTTGACAACACCTACGTTTACTGCAGGTATATGTTTATCTGTATAATTTTGTTGTATGTTTTGAATTTTTATTAATATTTTAGTTTTCCTCCAGATTTGAATCCTAGGAATGTTAAAAAGAAGAAAGTTGCCGAGGTGTCCATTCCATCATCTCCAGTTCCTGATTCATCCATTCCTACAGAAATTGTCCGGAAGCGGTGTGTAAAACAAGCGGCTGTTAAACGAGTCAAATTGATTAGCGGTAAGGGTAAGGTTCTTGCTGATCGTGATAGTTTAGCATTTGCTGGGGCTGGAAAAATTTCTGCTAAAAAAGGTAAACATTATTTTTCTCTAATACTTCTTTTTCTGATTTTGATTTTTAATCCATTACTCTTTACTCTTTACCAATATGGTTTGATGTTTATGTAATTCAGCTGATGGTGTTAGTCAAGGTTCTGCTGTGGCTGAAAAAAAATCTGCTAAAAAGGGTAAAGATAGTTTTTCTTTCCAATACTTTCATAGTTTTGATTTTTATTATTTATTATCTTTTACCAAATAGGACTATGTTTTGATGTTTCAGCTTCTGATCTGCCTGTTAAAAAATCTGCTACAAAAGGTACAATATTTCTGATTTTTTATGTTTCAGTTATTACCTTTTACCTTTTTTTAATATGGTTTGATGTTTTATATGTTTCAGGTGATGCTGTAAGTCTAGATGCTGGAGTTGCTGATATCCTATCTGGTAAATCATATGTTTTAACCTTGCTGTTTTAAATTTTCAATACATATGATATTTTTTTGTTACCCATTATTTGACTGTATTTAATATTTTTGTTTGCAGGGGAGATCTTCAGTACTGCTCCTTCTCAATCTCAAGGACTTCATGCTACCACTGATGAAACTGGTCATGCAGATCAGGCTAGTGGTGATGATGATGAAATGAAGACAAGTGATAGCTCAGAATCTGATGACAGTTCTGATGATGAAGGTGAGAAGCCAAATGATGTTGAGGAAGATGGAGAGGCTGAAGAGGAATCTGAGAAGGAGGGAGGGGATGAAAGTGAAGACAATTCTGTTGAAGGTGAAGAATCTGACAAGGGGGAGGATTCTGAAAATGTTGTTGATGTTTCAGAACAAGTTGGTGATGGTATTGGTAGTAAGTCTGACAGTGAGGAGGATTCTGATGAAAATGAGGATGATGATGAAGATAGATGTGATGTGAAGGAGGATGACTCTGATGATTCTGATGAAGTGTTTGATGATGCTGGTGGAAAGTCTGATGATTCAGATGAGGAAGGTGGCAAAGGTGTTAGAGAGAAGAAGAATGTTGGTAAAGGGAAATCTGTTGTGAAGAAGAATGTTAGAGAGAAGAGTGGGGGAGTTATGAAGTCAAAAAATCTAAAGGGTGTCAATGATCCATCCAGGTATGCATTAATGACTAATAGTTTTATGATATGTTTCATATTTCGGTGTTGCTTATCTTTTTTATATTGTTTTGCAGCTCGAAAAGGGGCTACTCTACGAGGTGTAGCCCTGGTAAGATTGTAAAGCTTGTGAAATCATTGACTGATGGGCAGATCAGGTCAGTTATTGATATAGGATTTGAAGGATTATTGAAGATAAATTTTGGTGTCTTGCCCAAAAATGTGATTCAATATTTGATATCTAACTTCAACCCAATTAGTCGCTTGCAGCGAATAGGTAGTGATAAGTATTATATAACCAGGGATGATGTTTATGATTCCATGTGTCTGCCTATAAGTGATGTTGAGGTTGTAGAGGTTAATAACTCGGGTAAGGGCCAGAATAGGGATATGGAGTTGAGGCTTAATTGGAAGATGGATTTAGGGGCTGATAAACATGACAATATTCCTTGTGATAGGTTGCTATGTAAGATGTCATTATTGACCGAGGGAGGTGATCTTTTTAAGAAGTATTTTCTGATGTATGTGATGTGTACTTTCCTTGCTCCCACATCTAGAAGTACTGTTGATTTTAAGCTTTTGAGGGTTGTGGAAAGTGTGAATGAAATCAGGAAGATGGATTGGTGTGGGTATGTGTTGAAAAAATTCTGTGATGTTGTTGAGAGGTACAACAAAGGTCCATTTGATGCTGTAAATGGTTGTGTATTTCTACCTTTGATGTGCTATCTTTATAGATTTCCATTCCAAGGAATCCCATTGCCTACTTCCCTCCCCTTAGTCCAACATTTTAATGAGAGTAAGGTTAAGGTAATTTGTAAGTCCATAGTGAGTGCTGGGTTTGATGCTTGTGTGATGAGCGGCAATGGTTTTCCTTTGACTTCAATGGGAAAATTAAAGTTAGGTTCAGGACCAGGTAATGGCACTGCCCGCAGTACCTCTTGCTTTGTAGTGTTGGAAATTCCTGACGATTTACCCACCGACGAGAAAATTCTTGCTGAAGCTTCTTCTGTAAGTTTTTTTATTTATCTTATGTTTGTTGTTTTTTATATGATGTTTCAAATTATGAGTAATAATTTATTTTTTTGTAGGATGCTGTTGAGCGCTCAATGCGATTTGCTAGGAATATTGAAATTGTTACCAGATCCTATGTAGCTGAGATGATGAAGCTTGGTGAAAAAGCTCCAGCTACTGCACAAGATAGAGAATTACTAAGAATTCTAGATATTTTCTTAGCGCATTCGGAAGGATCTCATCTAATAATTATCCATGACTGTTTATGTCTCTAGCACGAACACTTGATGAAATACGGAGTGAAGTGGGGTAAAATGGCCGATACTACTGGAAGAATTCCTCTTTGGCGTCTAGATAAAGCCGATACAGAAAGAGAGACTGCTAGCCCTAAGGAATAGAGTGGATTCTCGGATCCTCCCTCGAGGACTGAGCTTACCGAAAGGAAGGAAGAGTCATAGGATGTGTAGTAGTAGCATAAGAAAGCATGCCCAATCCAAGCAGGCCCTCGCTATGGCGAGCGTGGTGAACACTGTCTCGCAGCTTACCCAATCTCTCAACCTTACCAATAGGTTCCTCATATAAAAGGTTGGTTAGTGTTCCTCCAGTTCATATTCCTGTTTGTTCACAGGATTATTTTTCTGATGATTGTTTTGATCATATTGAAGAAATCATTAAGAAGTCAGTGAAGAAGTGCACTCCTGAAGTTCCAATATTGAAGACTGGACCTGAACCATCTTTTAGTCTTGGGATTGAGAGCTTGGAAGATATTGGACGAGTTGCAGGTTCTTCTACTGTTGTACGTGAAAAGAAGGGGTCTACAGTTGCTCAGAAGAAGGGAGGACAAATGGGAAAGTCATCAAAGGGATTGAAGAAGAAATAATTCTTTTTTTAATGATGTGATGAACTTGTGTTTGAGAATGATGTTTTTAATTACTACTGTTGGATGGTTTTTAGCATTGTTGGTTTTGGATGGTTTTTGGATGTGATGAACTTAAGTTTGTGGATGATGTTTCAAGTATTTTGGATTGTTGGTTAGGTGATTCTCATAATTCTTGTCTGAATTTGGCATTTTAAAGTAATGCAGTGATATTTCATGAGTAGGTCTTGTTTGAATTTTTATGCTTTATTTGTAGACTTTTTGTTACATTAATGATTATGTTTTAAAATTAGGTTCTCACATTTTAGGTGTTGTCTAGTTTATTTATTAAAAAAATGTGACATTTCTAGTTGTAACTTTTGGTATATGTAAAAATCCAGTAAACTTTAAAAGCTCATTACATATCTGTAAGTTATCACACATTTAAGTTAAAAGATCACGTTCCTGCAAATTAAATTTGAGTACTCAAACAAGAAACTTATAGAGAATAGTAAACTCTATAATGATTTCCATAATAAAAGCATATGCATTATACTAAGTTGAGTAGTAATTTTAATTCAAAGTCCTCACTTTTGAAAAATGTAACATCCAATGAAAGTCTTAAAATGTCAAATGAAAGTATTGAAATATCAAATTTGTTCTGCAATTTCAGAATTCACCCTTCATCAACTTTGGTCTTCCTTAATTCAGATGATTTGGGCTTTTGGAGTCTTTGACCCAAATTCCTTCTTTTGTGGCTTCTTCCTTTCTAGCTTTCCTTTCAACCTCTTACTTCTTCCCTTTGTTTTTGCTCTTTTTGGATCTAGGACTTCGGGAGCACTTTTTGTTGGTGAGTCTTTGGCATTGTTTGTTGCCGAATGTTCAGTTTTGTCTTGATCTTTAAATGAAAGCAGCTGACCTACTGTAGTCGAATCCCTGTTCAAACCATCCTCAAGTGTTCTACGAGTATCTTTGTCATCTTCACATTTCAACACTAAATTGTAGTATTTTCTGAGCATCTCATGGCGCCATGGTATCTTACCTTTCATCTCACTGTAGTTTTCACTATTTTGTGTTGATGCACCTCCAAGTACTCGGTTCCATATTTCCTTCTTTGCCATCTTTGTCCATCTCTTTAGTATATAATCTTCAGGTATTGTTGTGATGTTGCGCAAGTGGAGCACACGAAGGCTGTGGAAGCACAACAGCCCAACTTCTTCAAAGTATTTACATGAACACTTGATCTCCACTTTACCATCCCTGAGTGTATAATAAACCTTCTCTACCTTTGTTTCATTAGTTTCTGGGCTGACTTTGTAAATATCTTCATAGCCAATGTTGAATATTTTCTCCACTTTACTTGCCATTGCTAACTTCCACTCTGTTTCAAAGTCCTTGAAAATTTTAAGAGTGTATATCTCCCCAGCTTGCTTCAGTAATCCAGGCCCTTCTACAGCTGCTCTTGGTTTTCCTATTGAACCACTGTATTCCCTGCTTGTCTCCGTACTTCTCCAACTTTTGACAGTTTTTCCAAATATTGCAAAAAACTGTGTCAAGTTGGTTGTTTTTGAAGCATTGAAGCTGATTGCTTTGTTGGTACTTTCACTACGTTGTGATGACAAAGTTCCAGCTGAGAAGAAATCCTTGCTTAGTGCAGTGCACCATTTATCTCGGAGTTCGTACAAGCGCTTGAACCAATCTTTTTCTTGCAGCTGGTAGGTTTCTATCATGGAATTCCAGCACTTTTCAAATTCTTCTTCATTTGCACAACCTTTCAAACAGTGGTCGAATGCCATTCCAAATTCTTCATCACTTTTAACTTTACCGTAATGACTAATTGCATTCTGTTTCAGATGCCACAAACAGAGTCTATGTTTTGTTTCTTTGAATACCTATGAAATAACAATTTCAGAAAATGCATCATCAAATTGTTTCTTAAAAAGGTCATATGCTACTAATGTATCATCAATTATAAATGTAGGATGCTCATGTTGCAGTGTCAAACCAAAAGAAATTGTATACATGTCCATGATGAGTTATCAGATGTTCTAAAACTGGTTGTGGTGATGACTTAAAAATTAAATTATTGACACATCACAATTAAGATAATTAGAAGCATGGTTCTAAAATATATATTTAGAACATCAACTGTATAACATTACATGTTAGACCTTTTTGATGAAACATCAACTAAATAAAATAATAAGTTACACTGGTTCAAAACTTCAACTGAAGGAATATTTAAAACATCATAATAAATATTTAAAAGGTTAAACACGTAACTTGAAACATCAATCGTCAGATAGAGTTTAGAAATACCTCTTTAATTGCCTTTGCCATAGCCAAATCCTGGTCAGTGAATATAGTCACTGGTTGTTTTCCCCCCATTGATTTTTTAAATACCTCTAGCAGCCATACAAAAGTTTCAGCCCTTTCATCTCCAATAAAAGCACACCCAAACATTTTATTGTTCCAGTGATTGTTTATCCCGACAATCGGAGCACAAATGAGATTATACTTGTTTGTCCGATAAGTGGTGTCAAAAATCACAACATCACCATATAGCATGTAATCTTCTTTCATCATCGAGTCTCTCCAAAAGAGTGCAGTTAGTTTTCCTTCATCATCCAGCTTGACTCTAAAAAAAGTAGTCTTCCTCGGTAGCAGCAATCTGATAAAGATCATCTATGACATTTTGAGCATCCCCTCCTTCTATAGTGTCCATTCTGTACCTATTCACATAGTTAATGTGATCTCTCATAGTGTGCCCAACATTTTCTTCTCCTTGGGCAGCACATGCTAAATATTTGTAACTTGCTGCTGGTTTGAGACCTGCCTTTTCCATTGCTTCGATTGCTCTTGCTTTCTCATTTTCAATTCTTCTTTCACTACGTTGCAGGTACTGCCATTCTGATCTTGTGCACTCATGGTTATGCTCTACAAAGTGGTGTTTGATTTCATAGAACCTTTCATCAACAAGCTTAATCCTGATCTGAGCTTTGCATCCTGTTCTTACCACTAGAAAATCTTTTGATTTTCTTTTTCTCTTCCTTTCTAGCTGTAGAGTAGGTGTGGTTTTAGTTCTTGAAATGGACTTTCCTTCACATGAGCATGTGAAATATTTTTCTCTAATTACTCCTTGGTTTGACTGCCTTGTTGTTGACTTCCTTACACAAAATCCAAGCACAGTTGCATGTGCTCGATACAGTTTTTCAAGCTCTTCCCAAGTTCTTGCTCTCACTCCTTGCAAACACTCCCTTGCATCTATCTCCAATAGATTAGGAAAATCATCTGGCAGATCTGTCATTTAAATCAAACATCACTCAGATTGATTGTAAAATAACATATTAATTCTATCAGTTTCAGTAACAGTTGACATCAGGTGCCGAAACATCGAACACTTTTATTAAAACATCAATATATATGATAGAAACATCACATACTAGTATATGCAGGTCAGTTTCTGAATTAGGTGGAGAAGCATCAAACATTTTTCTTAAAACATCAATCTGTATAATAGAAACATCACATAGCAGTATATGCATGTATGTCTTTGAATCAGAATTCCAAGATTTGTTACCCATGCCAGAACTGAGCATCCAGTTTTATGAATGAGCATAATCTAATCACTCATTCTGTTTATAGCATGTTACACTAGTTCTACTAGCCAATATTCAATAACAGCTGAAATTAGATACACAAGTACCGGTCACTTTCATTAACACATCAATCTCTATGTCAGTAACATCACATAACAGTTTATTGTGGTCCACTTGATACAGATATACAACAGTATTTTCACATACTGGAACAGAGCATCAATTTTGAACATTAAAACACTGTGAAGGTTTTTGAGCTGAAAGATCAGTCTGCATCAAAATATTCACAAGCTTCATGAGCTGAATTATTCGCAAGCAGATTAAATCAGGTTTTGTATGATGATTCCAGTTTTTCATACTCACCTTTTACAGAATTTTTTTCGATTTCATTGATTGTGTCGTTCGCCACAATAAGTTGTTGTTCATTGTTCAGAAGGCTTGTTGATGAAGCTTCGGTTTTGCTATCATCTTCTTCGCACATCAATTGATGTTCAGATCTACAAAATAAATGAAGTTTTACATAATCTAATTGTACAATGTTCAACAAACTGATTTGATTATGTAGTTTTGAATAACAAACCTGATTTCTTGTTGATCGTCGTTGTTCATTGTTATTCGCAGAAGTTGGGGATTTGATCTTTGAAGGTTTGGGATCGATGGATTGCAGTGGTTGAGATCGATTGAAATCGTTAGAATGTTTTGGAATTTGAAGGTTTCTTCTCAGAACACGTGTTTCTTCTCAGAATTCTTTCCATATTTTTTATATTTGCAGGCTAGTCCTTCTATTTTTTCGCGCGTTTTAAATGGGCACCGAAAATAAAATAATTATGCAAGGACCCCCGATTTTTTTTTGCATTTTACCTTAAATTACTGTAAGTCCCTGGTCTTACGGTAAAACGGTCTCGCAGGAGACGGACTCTTTTTCTGGATGTGTTAGTTGTTGATGAACAACATATCCTAACCCAATTTTCTCATCCTCAGTTATCCAAAGAATGTAAAACAACATTCATCTATGCAAAACACTCTATCAAATAAAGGATAATTTGTGGAAAAAACTTCAAAACTTTACTAACCTTCCTCTCAGCTTAATAGGAGATTTCAATGTAATCTCCTCAAAGGAGGAATATCTTGGCCCATCCTTTTCAGATTGGAAAAGTATCAAAATTTTTAATAAGTTCTTATCTGGTGCAAGCATGTATAGCATACCCACCTCTGGCAGCCTATTCACAGGGGCATGCATGAGATCCAAAAGGAATGTATGGACTAGACAGAGGGATAGCCAATGATCAATGGCTCTTTTAATTCTAAACGTCCAGAATTACTACCCTACATAGAGATCAGTCTGACCATACCCCCTTAATACTTCACATTTCAGGAAATCCTCAAGCCTCAAGTTTAAGACCTTTCAGATTTCAACATTGTTGGATCACTCATCCAACTATCATGAAGCTAATTGAGGATGCTTGGAGCATCCAAACTAACCTCATGGAAATGCTAAGATTTTCTTTCTAGATTAAAAACCTGAGAATTGATCTAAAATTCTAGAACCATAACATATTTGGTAACATATTTATTAAGATTTCTAAATGTGAAGAAATTCTAACTGAGGCTGAAAATGATCTGCATTCGAATGAGAAACCAACAACTCTAACTGCCTATAATTATGCAATACTAACCTTAACTTAGCCATGGCTAATCAATAAGTTTTCTAGAAACAGAAATCCAAGGTTAAATGGCTTACTGAAGGAGATGCCAATACCAAATATTTACATCCATCAGTGAAATCTAAACACAAAAAACAATAAATTTAAAAAACCGGGAACTTAGAAGGAGTATGGAATAATGATAAAAATAAATAGGACAAGAAGTTGTAGAGTTCTTCCCTTACCTGCCTATAGAAAAATAGCTTAATCCTATAGGTATCAATACTGTCTGTATTCTTGAAAATATCCAAAGCAACATCACATCTAAAATGAACTCGAAGATGATAAAACCAATATATATCATTGAGCTCACTGAAATGATCCATAAAATGGAGAGTGAATCTGCCTCAGGCTCTGATGGCTTCTCGAGTCTTTTTTATAAAACTTGTCTGGATATTATCAAAGATGACTGCCTAGTAGTAGTTAATGTTTTTCTCAAATCATCTCCTTTACCCAAATTCATCTCAGGCACTCTCATTGTTTGATTCCCAAAAAAGAAGTGTGCTCAACATTCATAAACAAGGTGTTCTAAAAAATAACTGTATAAAGACTTAAATCTTTACTAAGTTCCATAATCAGTCCAAAGCAATCAACTTTCACTTCTGGGAGAGAATTAGGAGATAATGTGCTACTTATGCAGTAATTGACCCATCATCTTCATTCTAAATACAGATATTTCCACATGATAATCAAGTTGGATATCACGAAGGCATTTGACAGGGTCTCTTGGACTTTTCTAAGTCAAATCCTCTCTAAATTAGGCTTCTCATATCTTTACATAAATCTCATAATGGAAAACCTAAAATAAACTTTCTTCTCGATCCTAATAAATGGATCATCTCATGGATTCTTCCAGGCCTCAAAAGGACTAAAACAAAGGGAACATTTATCTCCTTTGTTATTCATTCTAATGGTTGAACCCTTCAGTAAAAACATCAATTTTCTCTTTCAATACTCCAATCGGAAACCCTACAAACTCCCAAGAAACAAGACTCGGGTTTCACACTTATCCTTTGCTAGTGATACACCTTCAAAATGTCTTATTCTGAAGCGGAATCAAAATAATAATGGGGTTTCTAAAAAGTTATAAATTAGCAACTAGACAAAAAATAAATTTTTACAAATCTTCCTATTGTCCAAGTTTGCTCTTCCCAAAATTAAAACATCCATACAAACTTCAACTCAAATGATCTATGGATTATTACCCTTCAAATGCTTGGGTTGTTCAATCATAACTGGAAGATATAAAAATGCTCATTTCCTAAGTATAGTTACATCCATTCAGTCCAATCCAAAACCGGCCAAACAAACTATTATCCCTAGCAGGAAAAATAGTTATAATCAAGCATGTTCTCTCATCCATTCATGCTCATCAAATCATTGTTCTTCAACCAACTAAAACAATGATTAGCTTAATTCATAAACATTTTCTAAATTCCAATGAAATTCAACAACATCTGGAGCTGATTACAAATTTGGAGAGTATACCCAAAACTATGTTATTCTTTTGATAAAAATGGTTCAGAGTTTAAAAAGCTTGCATGCATGATAAAAAGTTTCTCCCTCGTGCTTTGGTGGAAGTTTCAACAAGGCCAATCTTTACAGTCCAAAGTCATGTGGTTTCCTAGTGATCAAAATAAAACCTCTAAAACCTGGAAAAGGATCAAGGAAATCAATGATTTAGCCATAAAAAACACTCAGATAATCATTGGAAATGGCTTGACATCTTTATAAGATACCAATGAGACTGATTTGGACCCTTTAATAAACCATTGGAACCCATATGTTGAACTTCCATTTTTCAGACGTAACAATTCAAGAATTCCTGACTATAAGACTGAATTCATACATCTTATAACTCCTGATCTTCTAGATAATTTCAAACACAAATTGAATAAAAATTTAGTTCTACATACATAATTTAATGATGTAATGATTTGGAAACCATCTCAGACTTACCTATTCTCTCTAAAATCATCTCACAAATTGGTCAGATAAGAGGAAATCAAAATCCCTTCGTTTAAATCCTTATGGTCCCTAGCTCTACAAAAAAAAACAGTTTATTGAATTGGAGGATACTTAAAATACCTATTCCAATTCCAAATGTCCTTGAAGACTTCTCTTTTAACATGCTTTCAGTTTGTTGTTTCTACAATAATCACTCGGATAACATTCATCATAGTTTCAACAGTTGTAAGAAGGTTTTAAAAATTTGGAGTTATTTCGGATAAAATCTTTAACATCCATTCTCAGAATTTTGAATATATGTGGGACATATATTACTTCTATTGGAATTTAAAAATTCAATAAAAGATCACATCAGAACTGACCAAATAATTTTCATCCATTCTGGATCATTTGGTGTTCCAGAAACAAATTATTCTCTACAGAAATAAAACCCAACCAAAGAACCGTAATCATCAAAATCCTTCATCAGTTCAATGATATACTAATTGCCTAAAAGCATAAGGTTTGCTGGAATCTATCTAATGATCCACCCAAATATTTGTTTGCAAAGCTAAGCCTAAAATCACCAATTAAAAATGTGTAAGATAGAAGCCCTCAGGCAGATTAAAAATGAACATTGATGGTTCAGTTTTCAAAAGTAGAGCAGGAGGTACATGAATCAAATCTAGGGATTTAAGAGGTTTTCATATCATTTCTGCTACAAGAAACATTGACACTTGCATAATTTTACAAGCTGAGGCAACCACGTTACTCTTTGGTTTGGAGATCGGTCTTCAAAAAATTATTTCTCAACTGGATTTAGAATGTGATTCACAATTTTGGAAAAGATCATACAAAGAGAAGTCAAACTACCTAGGCAATGTATCACTCGGTCAGACAGATTTGGAAAATGATAGACCAAATTGACTACTCATTGAAGGATATCTACCGGGAAGCAAACTGTGTTGTAGACGCGCTAGCAAAGTTGGCAAGCACTCAACGGGTAAATCACACTTTCTGTTTTGCAGGTTTACCATAGTCTATACAAGAAAAGTTCATAATGGATGAACCTTCTCTCCCCTATACTAGACAACTTTAATTAGCTCTATGTTTTATGTTATTAGAACATCTCGGGTTGATAAATGTAAGATAATTGTAATAATATGATTGTATTCTCTAACATTTTTTAGATCCTCAAACTTTTAATTTTTTTTAAATTAAAACCACATGTTATGGGGGGAGGAGTTGGCATAGATCCCTACCCGTTTATTAAAATAAAATAATAAAAGTACAAATACAGAGAGGGACGTAAGACGGCCAAATTGGGTTATGAGAATGGAAAACTCAAGCTTGGGGAGGATGAGGCTAATGTCAAGCCTCCGAAAGAGCCGAAGTTGACAAATTCTTTTCACGGAGTGACAAAGGGTTCATCAACTGTGAATGTGACAAAAAAGCCAAACGAGTTGATGAACCTTCTCTCCCCTATACTAGAATGGATGAACCTTCTCTCCCCTTACTAGAAAACTTTAATTAGTCTTATGTTTTATGTTATTAGAACATCTCGGATTGATAATTGTAATAATCTGATTGTATTCTCCAACGTTTTTTTAGATCCTCAAACTCTTAATTTTAAAAAAAAATAAAACCACCTGTTATGGTGGGTGGGGGTGGCATGGATCCCTACCCGTTTATTAAAATAAAATAATAAAAGTACAAATACAGAGAGGGACGTAAGATGGCCAAATTGGGTTATAAGAATGGAAAACTCAAGTTTGGGGAGGAAGAGGCTAATGTCGAGCCTCCAAAAGAGCCAAAGTTGACAAATTCTTTTCATGGAGTGACGAAGGGTTCATCAACTGTGAAAGTGACAAAACAGCCAAACGAGTTGACAAAAGATGCCTAAGAGGTTGCTAATTTGCTTGAATCGGCTATTGAGTTATGTGTGTCGTGAATATAGGTACTATTAGCATCTTACATACGAACTTATACCGATGAGGGTGTATTTGTGATTCGTAGGTAGGGGATGCTATGACTTCTATAGGGAAACATCTTGTTGAATATGCGAAGAAGGAGAGCGTCGTTCCCGAACGGGTAGCGAAGTCGGAGATAGCTTTAGTGTAAAGCGAGAAAGCCCGCAAGCAGCTTGAGGTGGAGTTGGTGAAGGCGCGGTCGTTGTCAAAAGGAAGCCAAGGTAAATATTTTAGTTAGGTTGAGTTGATACATTAATAAAATTATTGATTTTTTTAGTTAAATAGTTAATTATTCTAAAACATATAAATATTTAAAATTTAGTACTGAAGTGAAACACTTGAGTTTTTTTTATGAATATTTTTTTATATGGTAGGGTGTTAGAAATGTTTATTTACAAACATAAAAACTATTATTATTTAAATATTATTACTATTTAATTAATAATTACTTTTTAAAATATCATACTACGTCCCGAAAAAATGGTGGAGTTGCTTTTGACTCACGCTTTTCTGCAAGCTAACGTGGCATTGAATAATTACGAAAAAGTAGGGGTATTTTGGAAAAATAGTGAGTCCAGTGTGAAAATTGTTAAAGTTATAGATGGCATTGTGGGAATTTAACAATGTATTCTTTCCCATTTCAGATAAATTTCAAATCATGTCATTTTTATTGGGATGGACGAATACAAAAATTGTGTCATTTTTGTTAGAACGGAGGAAATATTTAATTACTATCTAAATATAATATAAATACATAAAGCTTATTAAGCGAGATTATTATTCTCTTTGTTCGTTTAATTGTGACACTGTAGAAAATAAGGTAATAATGTGTGTTTGTATTCACGATCTCAGGATACATTATATAGTGATACAGAATACCTATACAAGCTAGGAAAAGGGAATAGAATATAATTACAATTACAAGTAATATTCTAATTACTTAATACTCCTCCTCGAGTTGGAGCATGGGAATCAGAAATGCCCAACTTGCTAAGCAGAGAATGAAACTGGTTACGTCTGAGAGCCTTAGTGAACAAGTCTGTAGGTTGGTCTGACGTGCGGATATGCTGAGTAACAATAGTGCTAGATTGAACAAGATCCCAGATAAAATGACAATCAACTTCAATGTGCTTTGTACATTCATGAAATACTGGATTTGCCGCAATATGAAAAGCAGATTGACTATCACAAAATAGTCGCATAGGAGAAGAGTGCATAACCCCTAAGTCTTTTAGCAAAGACGTAAGCCATAACAACTCACAACAGGTACCAACCATAGCACGATACTCCACTTCAACAGAAGACCACAAAACTGTAGGTTACTTCTTGGTGTTCCAAGAAACCATAGAATTACCAATCATCACAAAATATCCAGAAAGAGAATGCCGGGTAATTGGGCCTGCAGCCCAATCTGAATCACAGTAAGTAGTTAACATTAACGCACTAGTGGAAGAGAGAAATAAACCTTGACCAGGATGAATCTTCATAGTAGTGCAACACACGAACTGCAGCTTGCCATTTAAGAACACAAGGAGACTTCATGAATTGCGCAAGTGTATGAACCGAATAACTAAGCTCAGGACGTGTCATAGTCAGGTATATCAGGCGCCCAACCAATTGCCTAAACTGCTCGGGATCATGGTAAGCTGGACCCTCAATATACGCCAGATCATGTTGTTGCTCTATCAGAAAGTCAGTCGGTTTAGAAGCAGATAAACCTATATCAGATAAAATGTCCAAGGCATATTTCCTTTGGGAAATAAACATCCCCTATGGTCTTCTAGCAATCTCTATGCCCAAGAAATACTTAAGTAAACAAAGATCTTTCATATGGAAACAAGAACTCAAGTATTTCTTGAACTCAGAGATGAGCGTAAAAGAGCTACCAGCAATGACCAAATCATCCACATAAACCAGAACACGCAAAGAAACCGATCCATGGGAAAAGACAAACAAAGAGTAATTTGACTTACTCTGAACAAAACCAAATGCTCGTAAAGCCTGAGCCAATTTGGAAAACCAATTTCTAGAAGCCTAGCGAAGACTATAAAGAGATTTCTGAAGGTGACATACTTGACATGGGGCGCGACATAGCCTGGTAGGGGTCGCATAAAAACCTCTTCATGCAAATCACCATGCAGGAAATAATTATGGACATCTATTTGATGAAGTTTCCAACCACTAATGACCGCAACAAATAAGAATAGGTGAACATAACTCATCTTTGCAATCTGAACAAATGTCTCAGTATAATTAATCCCTTCAACCTAGCGATTCCCGGGAACCACTAGGCGCACCTTATGATGTTCAATAGTACCATCTGACTTAAACTTTGTCCAATAAACCCATTTGCAACCAATTGCCTTCTTATCCAGAGGCAGGGGGCCAAAGTCCAAGGCTGATTACGCTCAAGCGTAGTAAGCTCTTCAGTCATAGCATCTCGCCAATAAGCATGCTATGATGCCTCGGAATAAGTGGTGGGATCTGCACTAGATGCTACTAAACCCAATAATCTAGAATGCATACTAGAAAAATTATCACAATTTACATAATTAGTAAAAGGATGGAGAACACCTAAGAATAGTGACGGCATATGAGTGAATGTATTAGTAATGGGGGAAATTTTAGTAGTAAGAGCACAGTCATAATCATCACAATTATAATCTTCCAAATAAAGATCGGCAAGCACAAATACTCTGTCCGATAGGTGGCAACTCGGAGGCAGAATTATCTGGAGCTGAAGATGCGGCGCAAGGAGGCTTGGTAGGCGGCGTGAGATTTCATTTCCGGTGGCACGTGAGGTGCATAAGGTAGCGGCGTCCTTAGCGATGCAACATCTGGCCGGGGCGACACCACCTCCGGCCGGGCTAAAAGTAGAATATAGTGGTCTTGATTGGGATCCAGCGATGGAACCTCGTCCGCCAGGGATGGGCCTGTGAGCGCTGGTGGGTCGGTATCGGTGGCGGCCAGCATAGATGAGCCGGTGTCAGGGGATCGGTGACAGCCAAAGGTGGAGGACCGACGGCAATCGGTATTGGAGAACTGTATGCCGGTGGTGGCCAGAGGAATGGGGTCGACGACGGTCGGAGGCAATGGGCCGTGTGCTCCCGCAGCTGTGATGAGGAAGCCGACATTGAGGTGGTGGCACTGTCGGGGTCTTCTAACGAAGCTGATGTCGGAGTTGCAGAATACGTGAACTGGTCTTCAAAAAAATCTTCATCCCGACTGGTAAAGATTATGCGGGATTCCAGGTAAAAAAAGCAATAGCCTTTCTTTCCGGCAGGGTAACCAAGAAACAAACAACGCTGACTTCTTGGTGCAAACTTGTCACGATATCTGGGAACATGAGCAGCAAAACACAAGCATCCAAAATCTCTTAAGGATGAGTAATTTGGAGCTTGCCCATAGAGCAACTCAAAGGGAGTACAACCATTGAGATGCTTAGTTGGTGTCTGGTTAATCAGATAAGCAGCATTAAGAACACATTCTCCCCAAAAATCAACTGGAGGACTGGCTTGAAACCGTAAGGCACGCGCCACATCGAGTAAATGACGATGCTTTCTTTCAACTCGACCATTATGATGTGGTGTATCAACCATAGATGTCTAAAAAATAATCCCAGATGCAGCAAAATGAGATCTCAAAGGCAAAATTTTAGTCCCGTTATCAGCCTGAACACGCAGTATGGTTCGGCCCCATTGGTTCTTCACCAAGGCACAAAATTCTAAAAATCTAGAAGCTACTTCTTACTTAGCCACTAATAAATAAACCCAAACAGCTCGGGAATAATCAACTATAGTTAAAAATAAAATGCACCACTAGAAGATGGTGTTCTATAAGGACCCCAAACATCACAATGTATTAATTGAATAGTGCAGTGGCCTTTGTAGAACTCAATGGAAAACTATGTCTAGTCTATTTTTCTCTATAACATGTAGAGCAAGGAACAAAAGTCTTATTAGTGCTAAAATCAATAGAAGAGACAGAAGACAACACTGTAGAGGAAGGATGCCCAAGAAGCTGATGCCATAAATCAGAAGAAGACACAAAAGCAACTGTCGGATGAGACTACAGGATAGGAAAATGATCATGAGTATTCAGCAGATGAAACCAAAACACCCCCCTTTCTGTTCACCCATGCTAATCACTTTCCTCGTACTGATTTTCTGTAAAAAGCAATAGTTTTCAGTAAACAAAGCTAGAAATTTTAAGGCAGATAACAATCTAGAGTGACAACACATGAGTAAGAGTGACAACACCAAAGAAAATGGAACCATATTGGGTAGTAGATGACACAGAGCCATCAGGCAGAACAACATTCATAATGTTAACAATAGTAGTAATAACTGTAAGAGAACCCTTGTTACTGGTCATGTGATATGAGGCTCCCGAATCAAGTATCTAGGGAAAAGTAGACTTACCTGACTCATTTTCAATAAGAGAATTAAAGTGATTAAATAAATGCATGGTCGTGCTCCAGTGGTCATCAGACAAGGCAAGGCCAAAACTAGACCGGGTAGGGATGCTGCCAGAGGAAGGCGGCGACATGGCAGCCAGCAAACGGCGGCAGGAGTAGAAAAGCCATGGCAGATCCTCCGTTCATAGCAGCGAAGATCGGCCGAGAGGCTGGCACCGTCCTCCTGGCAGCGCTGGCTTTCGACTCCAACTCCTTTAGGTCATCCCACAATTCCTTAACTGTGGAAAACGAGCTTGTAGCTCTCAACACCGGTTCCAGTGTTTGCAAGATCCAGCAGACAATAGTAGCATTAACCTCAGGCAGCATCAGGATGACCATCTTGGGGTTTAGTAATGAATCTATCAATGAACCCAATCTTGTTCTTAGCAAGAAATGTGCGGCACATCGCGTCAGACCATTGAATGTAATTTTATTGACCTTTCATAATGTTCGGTATAATTTGCAGACCTGGACCATCTCTAAAGCCAATAAAGTAAGGATCAGTCGACAGATAACCAATAGGTACAGTAGTCCGAGGGCCAGATTACAACTGCAACTGCTTCAGTAAAGTCGCAATCACATTATAACCACTCATATCCTAAAGCTTCAGAACCTCAGGTGCAGCATCAATACGAGCATGTTCTTTAAAAGCATACATCGTGCAAAATCAGGTACGGATCAACAGCAAGTGCAGCAACCGGCAGCTGATCGGATCGGACGGCGGTGCGTGAGCTTCAAGATCGGCGCATGTGGCTTAACACACGGAATGATTAGATCATGAAAGGTGGCGCACACATTACCACAGCCAGACGGTGGCGGTGGCGATCAGCGAGCGGTGGAACGAAGCAGAGGGCAGCAGCTGTGCGGCGGTGCATAGATCGACGCACAGTTTAATGGCGACGATGGTGGCTCGGAAAGGAAGCAATTTTTTTTTAAAGAATTTCAGGATTTTAGTCTCTGATACCATGTAGAAATAAGGGTAATAATGTGTGTTTGTGTTCATGATCTGAGGATATATTATATAGTGGTACAGAATACCTATACAAGTTAGGAAAATGTAATAGAACATAATTACAATTACAAGTAATATTCTATTCCTTAATAGGAACCTCACTTTTTACCACAAATTTTTAGAAGATACCAATTATATAGAGTAAAATGAATGAGGAGAAGAAAAAGTAAAATGAATGGTGAAAATTACTTTAAACTATACTATATTTGGAATGTGCCAAAATAAATAAACATCTCTAAATTGAAAATGTGCCAAAATAGTTGAACGAAGGGAGCAATAAACTTTTATAAAAATGAATCATTTAAATTGTGGGTGAGTGAAAGAAATATAATACTCATTTAATTATAGTTTTAGTTGGGTTAAATCATGAATAAGGCCCATCTTATCAAGCTGAAACAGAGCTGAGCTGAAATGATTAGAGATGGTCTGAGATTTTAGGAGATTGTTAGAGTTGAACTGAGATATTTGGAGATTGTTAGAGCTGAACAGAGATTATTGGAGTTGAGTTGAGATTATTGGAGGTGAATTGAGATTGTTGGAGATGATGAGAGCTGAGGTGAGATTATTGGAGATGATGAGAGCTGAGGTGAGAGAGTTTAACTAAATTAAAATAAATATAAATATATTTAACTGAACCTTATTTAAATAATCTAAAATACTAAATTCAACTAAATTTATAAATACTAAATTTAATTTTACTAAAATAAAATAGTGACAAAATATTAGTAATAGGCCTTAGCAGAACTAAATTCAACTGAACTGAACTGAACTCAATTCAATTTAATTGAATTTAATTCAATTAAAATGAATTAATAAGCTAGAAAACCCATACCTGAAAAATTATTCATTATTTATGAAATTTATTTTAATGAAGTGAACTAAACTCAAATGAACTAATTAATTTTGAGGGAGCCAGTGGCTGTTTCCTAGTCTCTGTTTCCTAGTCTCTTTCAAATTGTACTAAACTAAATGCAGATGGTTCTGCATTGAGTAATAATAATTCAGGCATAGATTGGATTGTGAGAGACCAGACAAGAAAACATCTCTTTTTGGCATCTAAAACTCTCCCTACCTGCTCCATCATGGAAGCTAAAGCCCATGCTGTGTTCCAAGGTTTAAAAATGGCAGAGAATCAAGAAATCTTTAACATGCACATACAGTCTGTCTCACTCATTTTAGTAAAAGTGTTGAGAAGAGAATGGAAGATACCATGGAGTTGTACTGAAGTGGTGTGCAAAAATTTGAAATTGATGGACAAGATTAACTGCTCAATCTAGCACATATGTATGTCGTGAAGCAAAAAAAGTTGCCGACTCACTAGCAAAGCTTGATTTTTTCAACTAGGTAAACAATGTTTTCTCTTTTGCAGATATAACACAAGATATACAAGGGCATATTCGACTTGATGAGATCAGATATCCTTATACCAGATTAGATAGGTTCTTCTCAATTCATTGTAAACCGATCTATTGTACTTTGTATTTAGTGAATTATTCCACGTTTGATTTTTTAGATGTTAGTTTTTTACAATTCTTTAGCTTGGATATGACTTATGTATCGGAATCATAAAAACAACATCTTCTTGAGGTAAGACCATTATAAGTCCCCCTCTTTTTGTATTTTTTTTTATAAATTAATAGACTAGTAGGGGTTTGTCGAACACCCCCACCATCACAGGTGAATTTTTTTTTTTTTAAATGAACGAATTAATTCGTTAGAATTTTACATGCCACCATTAATTAAAAATGATAAAATAATACATGTTAAACTAAATTGAATTTAACGAGTTGAACTGAACTCATTGTCAAAAATTAAATTTATTAAATTTAACTACATTCCATTGAACTTAACTTAATTCAAATAACCTAAATAAACTCGTTTTCTTGAACTGACTGAATTAAACATAACTAATAGGAATAGACTAAATTAGAATAAAATTAAACATAGTGAAAAAATAATAATAACCTAAACAAACTCATTTACTCAAAATTAAATTAGCAGAACTAGACAAAACTAAATGAAACTATTTAATGGAACTGGAAGAAATAGATTGAATTGAATAAAAATCAAACATACTAAAAATTAATTAATAATAGACCTGAACATGCTCAATTTTTGTCAAAGTAAAAAATTGAAAGAAAATGACTTAACTGAACTAAAATTAAATATTTATAATAGGGAAAGTCTTAGGAAAGACGGCATTTCTATAAACTTATGGACAGTCCACATGGGCATTTACCAAAAATGTTGTAATTTTTTATAAAATTTAAATATTGCATTTTATAAGTTAAAACAAGTAATAATATGTATTTGAAGGTGAAAATATAAAAATATATGATATAAATAAATATTTTCAAATATTTTAAATTTTATATGTAATTTAACAAATACAGTATATAAGGTAAGAAATAAGTGGCATGTCCATAAACTTATGGACAGGCCGCCTATCACGAGACCTACTCTTTATAATATGTTTAATTTAATTGTCGCAATAGATGTAATAATCCTTATATTCCGATTTAAATAACATTTTGACAAAGTTTTGGAAAGACCATCTTTCAATAGGCATGTGGAAAGATGAGATTGAATTAAAATTATGTAAAGGTAAAAGATTTTAGTTGCAATATTATTATACAACGTGGCCTAGTTATAAATTTATGACCCGATTAAATCAACCCAATATTTTGTCTTGATTCCTTCTAATTTGCAGTTTAAACCTTGATTTTTCCATAACTTATAGAATTACCGTCTTTCAAGAGACAGACTCATACAAAGTCTTCGGAAAGATCACCTTTCTATAGCCATATGGAAATACAGGGTTGAATTAGAATTATAGAAAGGTAAAAGATCTTAATTGTAATATTAAAAATTTATTATGCAATGTGTAATAGTTAAGTTTATGACCGGATGCAACACAAAAATTTTATCTTGATTTCTTCTAATTTTCAGTTTAATCTTTGCTCTTTCCATAACTTATTAAAAGACTGTCTTTCAAGGGATGAACTCTAAAATTTTAGAAAGAAATCAAGACTCATAAGTTATGGAAAGACCAAGGTTTAAACTGTAAATTAAAAGAAATCGAGATAAAATTTTTGGGTTGTATTAATTGGGTCATAAACTTATAACTATAACACGTTGTATAATAGATTTTTAATATTGCAACTAAGACGTATTACGTTTCTATAATTCTACTTCAACCTTGTTTTTCATATGTTTATGGAATTGTGGACTTTCCCAAGATTTTGCCTTTACTAAAAGGTAATATTTAAAATAGATTTCATAACAATCTGAATTAGCTGAAATTATTGAAGATTATTTGAGTTGAACTTGAGATGGGATTGTTAGAGTTGAGATGGAATTGTTAGAGTTGATATGAGATAAAAATAGTTAAAATAACCTGAACTGGACCGGACCTAAAGGGAGAATGAAGGCATCTACAGATTACAGACAACTGAAATCGGGGTCTGCCGACTTTAGCGAGTGGAACCGGATGGTAAAACAGGATTGGAGGATGTTGCTTTTGATCAAGTACTACTGGTTAGAATGATGATGAGGTGACATTACGGTGAGAGTGGGTCCCCCATTTTAAAATGGCCTCTTCTGGAATTCTCTGTCGTCTTGTGTCCTTCCTATTCCATAACTCTTTCTTTTAGTGCTCTCTTTGTTTTCTTAAGTTTGACACACTTACCATATTTATATATTTTTAAAATTTTGTCAACTTTCCTTTTATGGCAAAAAGTACATCATTCTCAACCACTCATTAAACTTATTACTTCTCACTCAATTTTCTCCACACATTTCAATTTACAAAAAAAAACATAAACCTATAGTGCAAAATACAGTGAAACGGAGGGAGTACTTATAATTTACCTTAGTACTCCCTCCGTCCCATCTCAAATTGAATAGAATTTTTTTACGCACATCGAAAAACTTGTCTAACTGTTAATATGTTTAACTACGTATAATAACAGCAAGCAAAATTTTATTTTTGAGAAACTACTTGTTATGACGAATCCAACAATATCACATATGATAGTATTATTGCTTATATATCCACATAAATACGTGGTCAACGTTTAATATGAAATACTGTCAAATAATAAGTACGCTGTTTGAACTGGGACAGGGGGAGTACTTTTTTTCCAGATAAAGTGTTGCTTTTACAGTTCTACCTCTACTGTACCGGTACATCTATCTCTAGTCTCTACAGTAAAGTTCACGGGGCTTAGATTAATAGTTCGCAAAAGTTTTACTCCCTATCTATCTATTCCTATACTAAAAGCGCAAGTTCTTTTCTTGGTTACAGGTTTAGGTACTGTAGCCTCTCCTTCCACGTTCACCCTATCTCTCCTCCTGCCTGCTTTATCCTTCAGCTTCCTTTGTGATTTTCATACCGGCTATCGTAGGTATGCTACAGGTTCATGGTGTTCGGTCATCCTTTGCTTACCTTGTAATTTTTCTTTCTCTTTTCCTTCATCATTTGTGAAGGTCTCTCACCTCTTACGCCGATGGCCAACACAATAGTTGTGCTGGTTGACCTGCCGGGGTTGGACGCCGCTTTTTTTCTCTTACTAGTACTCTTTTCGAGAGTGCCACCACCCATTCTGCATCCGCCCCAACGGTGCTGATCCTTCATCTCCTCTGGCCCCGGTGGCTTCCATCAGCATTCTCTCAGATAGCGGTTCTCTGCTCCACTGCTCCAGTGAGTCCTCTAGTGCATGAGATCCACGCTCTTATAGTGTCAACCTGTGTGTCATCCACGCGCTTGCAGGTGTTCCCACGCGTGTCATACATGCCCCCAGCTACTCCTGCACATCTTTGTCCCCATTTTATCGTTTCACAGTATGACTTACTTTGGTGGTATCTCAGAGTTTAAACATCATGTCTCCAAGTGGATTTTAGATTCTAGCACCACAAAACACATGGCAGCGTCTCCCATTGTTGTTGATCACGTGACACCTTAAGATTGTTCTGCCCATGTCTATGTTGGTAATGGTTCTCAACTCCCCCACCACTGTTGTTGGGTATTCTCTGATTCCTAAATCTTTGTCTCTTTATGATGTGCCTTTTGTGGCTGATATCACTAAAAAATTCTTTTGATTATCAAATTAACTCGGGATTTAAATGTTGTTGTCTGCTTTGATGATCATGCATTCATTATTCGACATCAAATCACTAGGGAAACCATGGGTCACAGTCATATTGAAGATATGCTTTATGTTTTAAACTATGGTGCATCTGTTTTATTATCTACTGTTGAATCAAATAAGTCATATGTGTATTTTGAAACTTTGCATGCTAGACTTGGTCATATTCCATATTCCATTATTTCCGGCTTGCGTGTTTATGGATCCTTATCTGTCGCATTGGTTTTGCCGAAACCTACCATTTGTGATGCATGGAAAAATGTTGTAGAGAAGCTGTTATCTTTTCATTCCAATGATAAACGTGCTACTATAATACTTGATATAGTTCATTCTGATTTATGGGGGGGGCTCTCCCATTTTATCTGCTGAGGGTTTCTCTTACTATGCCATTTTTCTTGATGATCATTCCTGACTCTCGTGGTTTTACCCATTGCACCGAAAATATAATTTTTGGGACTTTTATCATCAGTTTCAGGCTTTCGTGAAGAATCGGTTTTCTTCCACCATTAAGGTGTTTCATGGCGATGAAGGAAATGAGTTCGTAAATAGTAGCTTTCTCACTTTCAGACAAAGGGCATTCATCATCAGATTTCTTGCCATATACTCCTGAGCAGAATGGTTGGGTGTACGCAAGTACCGCAACATTGTCGAGATGGGCTTGTCTATGCTATACCACTCATATGTCTCTCTCTCTCCCATTGGAATGACGACTTTGCTGCAGCTACTTATATCACCAATCGGTTTCCCACTCTTGTTCTTGGTGGAAGATCAACATTTTATGTTATTAATGGTTGGGTTCCCATATACACAAACTTCCATGCCTTTGGCTGTCGTGTGTATCATTATATTTGTCCATATACAGCTCACAAACTCGCTCCTTGCAGTTTTTCTTGTGTCTTTCTTGTGTACAACTCCCACTGTAAGGGATATCGATGTTTGGATCCCACTTCTAGAAATATATGTCACAAAACATGCTCGGTTTGATGACACTTCCTTCCCTTATGATGACGGTTCTACTTCAGTATCTCCGTTCTCTCTGGATGTCTCTACTTTTTTTTATCTCGCGGATGCATCAGCTGATAACTTGTTTCTTCTATGGTGGCATATTCTTCTACTAGGCTTGTCACTTCATTGCCACCCCTCTTGGATCATCGACGCTATCGTCCTCACCGACTATGACACCTTGTTCTATCTGATTTTCTGATTCAGACCATCCAGTGGGCGCTCCTGCTCCGCCTATCTCACCGCCAACCAGCTTATACGGTTCGTCAGCCACCTCGACGTTCCCTTCACCAGTTGTGACTGCTCCTCCGATCTCTCCACCTCAACCTTGTCCGCATCATATGGCTACTCGGTCCGCGAGTGGTGTTATTTAACGCAGAGGTTATTCTGACATTGTTGCTCATGGTCTTCTTGCTGCCTACTTGTCCAGGCAGAAATTACATACTATTGCTCGGCCTTTCAGATCGAGCTTGGGTTTCTGCTATGAATGATGAGATAGTGCCTCTTCATGAACAACACACGTGGGATTTGGTTCCACGACTATCAGATGTCAACATTGTTGGCTCCAAGTTGGTCTATCGGCTGAAGTATCGTTCCAATGGCATGGTTGATCGCCATAAGGCTGTCTCATAGCACAAGGTTATTCTTAGATCTATAGTTTTGACTTTGACCACACCTTGAGCCCCATGGTTAAAGCCTTTACCATTCTAACAGTTCTTGCTATTACCACTATGTGTTCCTCAAGAATGCCTTTCTCAACGACGTACTCAATTCTCCAGTTTATATGGCACAACCAGTTGGTTACAAGGACCCCCTTAACTAAGATTATGTCTGTTGCTTGCGAAAGACTATTTATGGTCTCAAGCTAGCCCATCGGGGCATCGTTTTAGCATTTCAGCACCTGCTTAGTTCAGCTCGGTTTTCATTGTAGCTCGATTGACACTTCTCTATTTTTCTATCTCGGGGATCATCATTGTTGTACTTATTAGTTTATTTTGATGACATCATTCTTACAAGCAACGATTCGACTTTTCTTTGGTAGTTCATTGACCGCACGCAACATAAGTTTTCCATTGAGGGCTTGGATGCTCTTCATTACTTTCTTAGCTTAGAAGTTTCACCCACTCCTTCGGGTTTTCTTCTTAGACATGCCAAGTACGCTAAGGATATTCTTACTCGTGCCAGGATGTCTGATTTGACTCCATTTTCCACTCCATTTGTGCCTGGTTCTTAGCTCCACTCCAGCACCAGTTCTCCATTACAAATTCCGACACTCTATCGTTCTCTGGTCAGGGCTCTCCACTATCTGGCTATTACTCATCCATAATTGAATTTTGTGGTCAACGCAGTTTGTCATAACACAGTTTGTTAGTGCCTTTAGGACTCTCAAGATGATCATTTTGTTGCAATTACTCTGATTCTCCTATATGTTCAAGGCACTTTGCACTTTGGTATCTCTTTTCGCTCTACCAGCTCTCCCAAGGTGTTGGGCTATTCTGATGTTGATTAGGCCCGCTGTCTTGATACCCAACGTTCCACTTATAGTTATGCTGTCTTTCTTGGAAGAAACCTTGTTTCTTAATGTACCGAAAGGCAACCCACTGTTTCTCATTCCAATATCGAGTCTGAGTAATGTTCTCTCCGCAACACGAATCCCAAGATTGTTTGGATGACTCATCTTCTATGAGATCTTTGTATTCCACTTTCTGGTTCTCAACTTCTATTATATGATAACAATAGTGCAATTTTCTTGGCACAGAATCTAGTTTCTCACAAGTGGGCGAAGCACATTGACTATCATTTTGTTCGGGTTGCGATTGGCAAGCTGCACGTTGCTCATGTTCCTACTTACTTCAGATTGTAGACATCTTCACCAAGGGTCACTCTTGTTCGCCATTTGAGTTTTTCAGTCCAAGATTTGCGTCTCTGAGCATCCGACGCTTCTCTTGAGGAGGGATGTTAGATTAAGTTAGAAAAAATTACATACAAATAAGGTGTTAGGTGCTCATCATGACTAGATCATGATAAGAACGATTACTAGACTAGAGTTATTCTTGGACTACAATTCCCTCTCTGTAATCTTGTCTATTTATTCTTTCTCTCAATAACATATCATTTTTGAGAAATCATTCTTGTAAAATCAATTTATTTCATTTTCTAAGTTGATTATACTTTGGACAGAACTCATGATCCAAGTAGTGATGCTATGGTGATCATAAACCCACCAGGAAAAGGAAGGTTAAAAAGTATTTTTCTCAAGGTATGATAGAACACCAATGATATTATATAGAACACTATTTTTATTTGCAGCCTACATTGGCTTGCCAGCATACGAATACTCAAGCATGTCTAAAATCTATTCATTATATTCTCAACATTCTCACTCTAAGTCGATCATCATCCAATATCAGTTGGAACATCGATGTCAAATTTTCAGTGCAGGTCAAACAGACACACACAAAAGTCAACGCCAGGAAAAATTGAGTCACGGTACAAGATATGATTCAATGATTTAAGATTAGACAATGACTATTTATGTTGTTCCATCACTGGAAGAAGTGACTGTGACCATCATGGCACTGTCAATGAGTGTAGAAACACAATATGTGGTGCCCATCATGAAAAGTCAATAATTCTGGAGGATGGGCTCGAAGCCTCAAGTGATTTCGATGAGGAGGCACACTCGAAAGCCTTCATTAAAGCCAGTTCTAAAGAATAAGATCATTTCACAACCTTGAGGCCAAAACCATTTCCCCAATCAGGGCCAGTGGTTTCACATGATGCACGGGATGTAATCAAAGTGCCAAAGGTTCTCAACAAGATCAACATAATGGTTTGATTTAGTAATCGTCCACGAATTTTGCCACAATAGGATTCCCACCTATGACCAGCAACTTTAATCCATAGATGAGTGGAGTTGCCATAAATCTGATTGAACCATCGCAAAATCTGTTAGAGAGTGGAGTTCAAATCACTACAAGAAAAATGACCTATAATCTCGGTTTTTAAACGCTCAATAATTGATGTAAATCCCCCCTGAAAAACTGAGGTAAATACCACAACACTAAAATGTATATTTTTTTTATCTTAATTCAACCCCGTGAAAAAATAAATCACTTTTAACCCCATTTTTGTTTTCAAAATAACCTAGGTTTATAGTCGGACTAAAAATGTTCTGACAGTGTGCCTAAGTTGAGTGATGCTTAGGTCGAAACTATAACTCTTTTGTAAGCAACATGGCGTCACTAACACCATAAATGATTTTGGACCAATGTCGATTAGAACAAAGTTGATTTTGCACACATGATGATGAATCCGACAGTGAATTTGGGACCATGCCGATATTCACTACTGGAAAAAAGTTAAATCCATATCGGTGCCTGAGTACCGGTGCTAATCAATACCTTTTTCACCGATAAAGACAGTTGTGAATAAAACATCTGATGCCTATAAGTTAACTGAACTAGAACAAAACATATTGGTGCTCAATACTGGTGCCTATGTATGGTAGAAAACATAATTTGGAAGTTTTGAGCATCAGTATGTTTGTTACCGGTGCGAAAGAGCGATGTTGTTCAAATTTACAAGGGAAATCTTAAAATCTAAATCGGTAAAGATAGTGGACCGGTGCAAGTAGGAAAATAATGGTGGGCAAAGTTATAGCACCGGTATTTTTTACCGGTACGTAGTCTAAAGATCTAAAAAACCTGCGAAAGAGGATAAAAATTGCACCGGTTACATAGATTACATGTTTGTGTCGGTGCTCAAATTAAAATAGCGCAGGAAATTGTATAGCACCGGTTATTTGTACTGGTGCATTTTGTGAAGAATAGAAAAAACATGGGAATTGAGAGTAAGTCATGCACCGGTTTAAAAAAATTTGAACCGGAACCTATATTGGTGCTATTATGTCACATATAGTTTTTGCACCGGTATTTGTTGTTTGAACTGGTGCTATCAATGCATTAAATGCTCACCTACCACAGTTTTGATCGGGTAAAATAAACATGATAGAGGGTTTTTGAGCCAATTAACGGCATTTTGGGGATGAATAACACATTGAATACTCATAAATGAATTCCCTTGAAGGTACATCATGTTTTGTTTAAATTTATCATTTATTGTGGAATATGTGTGGAATGATATGTTGCTATAATTATCTTGTAAGTTTGAACATTGTAATGTTGCTTCACACTTTTGATGAATAGGGTTTGTTAGCAAGTATTGTTGATGCATTGAATGACTTTGAATGCATGTGATTTGATATATAGCATTGGGTAGGATTGTAGTAATGAGTGATGTTGCATGTTGCATGTTCATAGGGTGTGGTATGAAAAAAATTAATGTTTATGGTGTAATTGTATATTACTTTAGGTGTTTAAATGTTGCAAATTGATTAAATTGTAGAGATTTACCATGCCATCGAGAGGCGTAAGCATGTGTATCACAATGTAAGTTTGGTGAGTGATGAATTTATAGCTTTTGTTAGGGAGTTCTTGGAGCATGATTTTAGCCGTGAAAAGCGCATTCTATGTCTATGTCGTGATTGTAAGAATCGTAACCATACTGACGATCGAGACTTGTTGCGACTCCATTTGTACAAAAGAGAGTTTCGAAGGTTATTTGGTTTGGACATTTCATGGGAGAAACCACTGCTAGAGGTGTTTGTAGGTAGCAAGGGGGAATATATTGGGTATTTTAAATTGGATGACATGTGTGGATGTGGTGGATGAATTCAAGGGGAGGCCTGAGAGTCTGTCAAAATTTCTGGATGAGAAGGACAAACCATTGTATCATGGTTGCAAGAAGAAAGACATTGTAATGCCATGTTTGATGGACTTGTTTAACTTGAAAGACGTTGGTTCGTGGAGCGATACTAGCATGGATAAGTATTTAAAGTTGTTGAATGAGAACCTCCCCCCTCTCCGGAAATGATTTATCGAACAACCTGTACGATGCCTAGAGAATTTTGTGCTCGATGGGAATGAAGTACAAAAAGATACATGCTTGCCCCAATGATTGTGTTTTGTATAGGGATGCATTGGAAAAATTGGTGGCTTGTCCCGTATGCAAGGTTTCTCGTTATAAGGAAAGAAGAAATTAGGTAGCGGATGAAGATGTTGTGAAGGTAAGGAAGCGAAATGCCTATGATACCTTCCTATTGTCCCTAGGCTGAAAGAATTGTTCAAAAACGTTGAGGATGCAAAAAAAAATTACATGGTACAAGGATAGAGATTGTGGTGATAATGATGACATTAGTCACCCTGTAGATGCGGATCAGTGAAAGAATTTTGACAAGAGGTATCCTAAGTTTGCAGCTGAACCTAGGAACTTGAGAATGACTTTGTGTATGGTATGAATCCCTTTGGTAACATGTCATCAATACATAGCTCATGCCCTGTTGTATTTACAATCTGCCTCCTTATCTATGCATGAAGAGGAAATATGTTTTGATGATGATTTCGGGTCCAAAGCGACTTGGAAAGGACATCGATACTTATCTAGCCCCACTAATTGAAGATTTAAAGCCTTTGTGGTTACACGGTGTTGATGTGTTCGATGGTTATCGTGGGATAAAGTTCAATTTAAAGGCCATGATGTTCTGCACAATTAATGATTTTCCAACTTATGGTAATCTTTTGGGTTACGTTGTTAAGGGTCACAAGGCATGTCCTGTGTATGAGGAAGTAACTAATTTTACGCAGCTGAAAAATTGTTGGATGACTGTGTATCTTGGTCATGGGAAATTCCTCCCTTCAAAGAACAAGTTACGAGACAAAGAGATTCATTTTGTTGGGGGGAGGGTGAAGAAAGGTGCCAATAATGTTGAGTGGGTTTTCCATTCACAGTAAGGTGAAGAAATTAAATGGTGTTCTAGGAAAAAAGATATCTAAAGTGGTTGCCTTAAATGATGAACCATGGAAGAAAATATCGATATTATTTGATTTGTCGTATTGGGAGACTCTGGAGGTTCGCCATTGTTTGGATGTGATGCATATAGAGAAGAATGTCTGTGAGAGTTTAATTGGTACTCTATTTAACATTACCGGTAAGATGAGGGATAGCTTGAATTCATGGAACGACTTGGTTGAACTCGGTATATGAGTTGATTTAGCTCCGGAGGTGAAAGGTAAATGTACGTACCTACCACCAACCCCTTACAATCTTTCTATCAGCGAGAGAAGGTCGGTTTGTGAGTGCATTTAGGGAATCAAGGTACCTTCTGGCTACTCTTCCAATGTAAGTCGGTTTGTGAATGATGAATTGCATCTCAATGCATTGAAATCCCCTGATTGTCACGTATTAATGCAAAAAAACTTGCATTTGGCTATATGTGGTGTTATGGAAGAGGAGGTGAGATTCTGCATCATGCGCAGGTGTTTCTTTTTCAACTTCATTTTTCGTAAGAATATTAGTAGTAAACAGCTTGATAAGTTGGAGCGTGGGGGAATAATTGTGCTATGTTTGTTTGAGAAGTACTTTCCCCCGGCATTTTTTGACATTATGGTCCATCTTGTAGTCCATGTTTTTAGGGAAATTAGAAGATGTGGTCCCGTTGGAATGCATTGGATGTACCCGTTTGAGCGGCACGTGGGGTGTTTAAGGGTTATGTACCCAATCGATGCCGACCCGATGCTAGCATTGTCCAGAGGTATGTCACGGAGGAGATAATTGAGTATTGCACTTCAAATTGGACGGGGAAGACAGCAGTTGGAGTCCCTAGTATGTGCACAATAACAGGAAGAATGGGATCCCACGTATGAAAGGTACCCTATACATACCATTTAATGCTAGTTGATGAAAGTTCATCTTTATGTTCTGCGTAACAGTAGTGAGACGGTAATGTATGTTGAGTAGCACATGTCAATGTTGGAAGAACTGTATCCCGGATAGCCATCAAACTAGTTGCAACTGGAGCATTCTGCAACGCTTGTCAATTGGTTTTATAATCCTTGCAATGTGGACGAGATTCCGTCTAAACTTTGTACGTTTGCAAGGACACCCGGTTTCACCGTGAAGAGATACCAGGGCTATGATATCAATGGATACAATTTTTCAACAGTGTCCAAAGATAGCAAAATCACAACTCAGAATAGCGGGGTTTATGTGGAATCCGAATCCATGTACAGTCGAGCAATGGAGACAAAAAATCTATCATTGCAGTCGTGGCATTTTATGGGGTCATCAAGGAGATTTGGGAGTTGGATTATTTTGAGTTCAAAAAGGTAGTGTTCAAGTGCGGATGGGTTCAAAATGGTATCGGGGTACGTACCGAGATGCCCATGGGTTTTACCCTCGTGGACTTGAATCAAGTGGGCTACGAGAATGAAAAGTTCATCCTAGCAGCTCAAGCTCGCCAAGTATTTTATATCTGAGACCCAACCAATGAGAAGTGGCATGTTGTACTCTACGGGAAGAAGTATTTTTTCCAAGATGAAATGACAATTGCTGTCAAATCAGACATTGCAGAGTTTCCCACTGCATTCCCGAGTTTGGAGGACATCAGTGGAGCATTCGTATTTAGACGATCACATGGGGATGGATTGTGGGTGGACGCGAATGGTCATATTGTGGGTGGTGATGTTGTTCTGAAAAGGAAAAGATAAGGTGGTAGGTTTGGTTTATCCATCTCTTTTGTACCATTTTGTCTGACGCTAAGCATATTTTTAGTGGTTATTAATACCTTGGTTTTCTAATAGTAGCTACTTACTTTATTTTTCCAAGAAATTGGTTTTTTGCTTATCAGTAGCACCGGTCCGAACATTGAATGCCGGTGCTACGAAGTAGGGGACTTTCTTTGTTTTTAAGCAGAGTACTAGAAAACGGAGTATTAGCACATGTAACATACCGATGCTAATAATTTCATTCAATCACGCAGTTGCTTGATCCTGCCTAGCAATTTTGAGAAGTGGTTGAGAAGAACAATCACACCGGTTATTAAACCGGTGCTTGATACTTAAACAAAAAAAATGTGGCTTGCTCTAGGGTCACCTTGATAATAATTAAAATGAATTAAAAACAGATGTTTCTAGATGCTCTTGAACAAAAGGCATCAGTATGTGCTGGATAACGACACCGGTTGTTGTACCGGTACTTGCCACTTAGAAAAGAAAATTGGATTTGCTCTCTGGTCCACCACATAATAATTAAAATGATTTTGAAGAAGCTGCTTCTGGCTGCCTATCAAATATTGCACTGGTATGTGCATTTTATAAGCACCAATATGGATACTGGTGCTTTATACTTAGACAAAAAATGATGAGTTGTTCTCTGGTCCCCTATTAAATTAATTAAAATGCATTTGAAGCAGCTGCCTGAGGCTGCTTTACATATTCAACACCAGTATTATATGTTTGTACCGGTGCTATAAATACAGTCAAGTTCAACAAAACCTTCAATCCAGCATCATTTTATCAAACCTTCACAGCATCTTGTTTATATCTACTAACAGCAAACTCATTTCTCCCTTTACGATTGAATTAAATTGGAAATTGCTGAATATTAGAGATGAAAAATTTATTTCTATAATTCATATAGTTTCCCATTCAATTGTGATTCTAGACTGTTCTATGTGCATTTTGCTTTATAATCCCTTGCGTGATTTATGAAAATATGTATCCTTGTTATAGTCATCAGTGCAATCATGTTATTCGAATATTGATGAACTTCTGGTTAATCCCTATTGCCAACAAGGTGTTTGATAAAATGCCTCTATGTCAATATATAGAATGACCCCCAAATACCCAATAAGAGGCCTAGGAAAGGAGGGTGTTCATCATCATCAAAAGGTTCTTACTTGAGGGTGGCGTAGGAGAGATTTGTGTCCGATGAGGCAAGGTTGCTGGCCCAGGGTTACAGAACGAGGAAGCATTATCCAGAATATGGAATCGAAGCAAATCCGGCATTTCAAGACACTATTCGGAAATTGGGATGGGAAAACCTTTGTGCTACACCTCCCGCTTTCAACTTGACCGTCGTAGCCGAGTTCTATGAAAATTTTAGGTGTGGAATCAACACGGACAAGGTTTTATGCCGTTGCAAATATGTCCCTCTAACTCCTGAAGCTATCAACGAATTGTACGGATTGCCCAATGTCAAAGATGAGGATGATGAGATGATGCTATTGGCCAATGAGGATGATGATTTGCATGACGAAATCTCGAGAAGGTTGGTTAAGTGCATCACAAGTGAAGGTACCAATGTAGATGCTCTTGTCTTTCCCGGGTGGACAAAAATTCCAAGGAAATCACTAACACCGGATATGAATGCATTGTATCAATTCTTGGTATCACGTATCGACCCTGTCACGGTGAACATTGGAGTGCATAAGAGTCGGATAATCAAGCTATATGCAATTAAAAAGAAACTTCGTTTGAATTTTGGGGAGTGAATTCATCAAGAGCTGACAGAGGACAAGGACAAGTCAGGATCCTATGGTTTTTGCAGTCTGATTTCCTTACTCCGTGGCATTGCAGGTATACCTAACTATAAGAATGGCACATTTGGTCATCCTATGACGCAAATTTTTGTTGAAGCATTCTGCAAGAATGTTCCACCTCACTCTTCGATGGCGATTGAGTCTAGGATATCCGCACTTGAGAGTGGAATTCAAACTCTCCGGATGGATTGCCAATACCAAAGGAGATGGTGCGAGGACATGGGGAAAGTGATGAGCTACCAATTCCCTAAAGCTGTAAAGGCACTCGGTCCTTTTTCGTCACATGATGGGGACAATGAAGCTGGTAATGAGGAAGTGGAACCATTCTCCCATTATTATTCGTGAATTGTACTAATTTATTTTCCCGTAACTTGTCAATTAATACTGTTTCACCCGTAACTTTGCTTTCAATGTTTATGGATAATACTTATTACTTTACAAACTGCTTTCTATTTTTCCCCTTCCATAGTAGTTTGGTGATTAGAATGTAAAACCTGATAATTGAATCAGCCCTGCGCAACTGCCTTTTCATTTTTAGCACCTGTACACGTGTTTATAGGCACCGGTATGAAAATTTTTGGCACCATATAACCACGAAATGCACTACAACACTTATTTTAGTAACGTAAAAATAATCTAAAATTATGTGTATTACAAACAACATTAAATAACCATGGATACCAAGATTTAAGTGCGTTGGAGTTGTGAAAACACTTGAAACAAAAGTTGGTTACTTGGCGTTCACCCTACGTTCCTCCTGCCTGTTCCTCCTGACTACTTCTCTCCTTCAATCACGAAACCCTGCTACCGGCTGCTCTAGGTCTACTACCGGTCGAAGGTAGCCGGTTATTTCTTTGCATAGGTACCCCTTCACCGGTTCACCCTCAAGCTTCCTCCCATCGCCTCCTAAATACATTCACCTCCTCCGTCGGTAGCCTTCTACCCTTATCTTTTTTCTTTATTTCCTTCACGGAAGCATGAGGTGTCCATGTCCAGGTGAGTTACAGAAACATGTCGGTCCTTCCCCTATTTTTTTAGAGTAAAGTGCTCATATGACCCTATGTTTTGAGGGTTTGTGCTAATATCACCTTGTGAAGTTGGAAAGTGCTAATATAGCCCTGTGTTTTTCCGAAATATGCTAATATAACCCTATTGACCTGATTTTGGCTGGAAATACATGAAATGACTATAATACCCCTATTTTAAAAAAATAAAATTAAAAAATATTAAAAGACAATTATGCCCTTTTCTTCTCTTTTCTTCTCTTTTCTTCTTCTTCTCTTTTCTTCTCCGTTTTTCTTCTTCTCCTCTTTTATTCTTCGTTCTCGTCTGAACCCCTAGCTCGTCTGAACCCTAAGCTCTCCAATTCCATTTTTTCACACTTCTTTTCTTCTTCGTTCTCGTCTGAACCCCTAGCTCTGCAAATCCCCTAGCTCGTCTGAACCCCAAGCTCTGCAATTCCATTTTTTCACACTCTGCAAATCCCCATCAATTTCCAGAGGGTAGGGTTTGGTGGTCGGAGGAGGAGGTGGATGGTTGGTGGTCATCCGGGGCAGATATTAAGGTTTGGTGGTCGGAGGTGAGGCTGGGGTTGGCGGCGGATGTATGGCTGAGCGGTGGTGGCGCACGATGGAGTGGCAATGAGGCTTAGGGCTAGGGGTAGCGGGGATGGCTTAGGGTCAGGGGTGGCAGGGGTTAAGGCGGCGACGTACGATGGAGCAGAGGTGGCGCACGGCAGTGGCCATCTGTACTTCACCGGATACGGCGGTGGGCTCCTCCATCTCTCTCTGCCATTGACCTCGTCGTAAGCTTCACTTTATTTCTCTCCCTATGTTTTCGTTACCAACGTTGGATCCGATTGAGTGTTTGATGAATCTGTACCCTTATTAATCGGCATTATTGGATTAGGATTGGGATTGGGGATTAGGTTTTTGAATAACGTGCATTTGTGGTGTTGTGATTGTTCAGGTGAGGGAGTTGGAGACGGATATGTTTCGTCAATTTCTTGGCTGGAACTGGTTTTTCTTGATTTTTCGTCAATTTCTTAATGTTTCTTGGCTGGAACTGGTTTGGATTATCGTTTCCAGATTCTGGCCGGTGGTGGCGACAGAGGTGGTGTAGCGGCAGCGGAGGTGGCGAAGCGGCGGCGAAGGTGACGGAGGTGGCAGTGGCTAGGTTATTAGGGGTGGGCAAAAAAACCAAAAACCGAATCGAAAATTGAATTATCCGAATTCGAATAACCCGAACCGAATTTAAAATACAGTTTTTGGATAACCGAATTGAATAAACCAAATTCTGAATATGGTTTTTGGTTTGGTTTGAATATGGAAACTCAACCCAAAAATCGACCCGAATACCGAATTATAATTAAAAAAAATAAATTAAATATTTATATACTAAATTACTAACTAATATAATTATAATATATCATATATATCATGGCCCAAACTTACAAACTCAGAAATTAATATGTATATATTCATGGCCCAAACATGAATTCATTATGCCCAAAATAAAAAAAATTAGAACAAAAGTTAAGACAAAAAGTTGAAACCAGAAGTCAAAACGGAAGGAAACCCTTTTCTTCTTCTGTTCTTCATCGCGAAAGGCGAAAGCCAAAAACCCTAGCCCTTCTTTTTTCGATCCCGATTCCCCATCCTTATCTCCGTCGCCACGACCTCGTACTCCGGTGCCATAGCCTTGCAGTGGCCACAACGACGAGGATCAATCAAAGATATCAACCAAGGTAGTTTTTTTTACTCTTTGATTTCTGAATCCAAGCATTAGTGTACCTGTTGAACTGTCTGGATTATGAGTTTACTCTATGCTCTGGTAACGTCATGGATGATGTTATTATGTTGACGAGGTAGAACTAAGGTCCCTTTTTCATATTAATTATAAAAAAAAATCATCTATCCTTCAACTCACTTGGGGCATGATTACACAATAGGCTTGCATAGACCAAAACTTCAACAGGAATGAAGAAAATTTGGTAAAAGGGCAGCCTATTGTGTGTACATGAGCAGTTTTTTATACTGCTAATTGAAGTTTGACTCTAGAGTAATTCACATGAAAATGAAGAGGGTGAAAAGCGTGAACATTCTTGTGGTCCAAAAGCGTGAAAATGAAGAGGGTGGAGACATTGTTTGAATCATTTTCCTTGAATTTATGATGGAAGATGCTTTGTAGATTAAGATGTTTCTACTATGTAGTTGATGATTGTAGATAAATAAAGATATTGTCAGAGTGGATTGGTTGTTATGTTTGTTTTTTGGTTGAGCTTTAACACCCATTATTATTGGTGACTTGTGAACATTGAATCTTGTAAGTCTTTTGATACATATTCCCTTCCTAATCCTGGAAGTTCCTGATATATATCCAAATTGCATGCAACCTGTGGTCCATATCAGATTTTGATTAGGAGATGTGAATTATGATGAAGCAGAAAGAGAAAATATATGAAGCAGAGAGGGTGTGTAGTGTACTATTATTTATCTTTTCATCAAAGTGGTGTGTACCGATACTGGTATTTTCAAAAATGATTTGTATCAACTTTTTCAAAAAATCTTATGAAGTCTTGTGATGTTTGGGGTGTTCTTGTGCTAGTAGTTTTGCATGCCCGAGGACTGATCTCCTGAGCACGCTGTTGTTGGAAGTTCAGTTTGTTTTTAATATTTATGTTATTTAAGCTTATGAATGCTGCAACTGATATACTCATTTTCTTGCATACTGCACTTGCAACTGATATACTTGATGTCTCATGTGAATTATTTCAGGTTTTGTTTTTCTATTGGATCTGTACTGATTTGGCAACTTGGCTGTTTCAGGAACCAACATTGATCCCATGCAAGATCTTGAGTGTGTGTGAGTCTTGATTGAAATAAACTGGAACAGTTCTTCAAGGTAAACTGGCCTCCCACTCGAATACTCTGTCGCATGTTTACTGTACAGCTCCGTCATTGATTGCTAATCTGAGTAAGCTTTGTTATATGTAGTATGTTATGTACATAGAACATGCACCTACTAATACTACTCATTCTGAAATAATTATAATTTGATTTTAGAATGAGTAGGTTCAGAAATTTTGGTACATCTATTAGTAGGTTCTTAATACTGCTACTTACTCCTTATTGCTATATTATATACTGCTCAAAATGAATGTTTAATTGAGGATGAGTGTGGTGTAATAATGGAAATTAAAATTAAAGTGCTGCATACAACATATAGATGTTTGATTATATACATGTTTTGAAGTGCTTGCCTTTGTTTTGTTTTCTTTGTTTTGTGATTTTGTTTTATGAGTTCTTAATTTTTTTTCCCAAACTCTGGTTTTGGTGGTTTGTTTAGTAGGACCAAATTTTTGAAGAGCCAAAAGTAAGCGAGGAAGCACAGCAAGAAGGTGAATACTGTAATATCTCCCCATATTTACTGTAATAATTCCCCATATTTACTGTAATAATTCTGGGTTCGACTACTCATGTGCCTAGGTCTACTAAGTTATTACTAATAATACTGCTAATACTGCTACTTATTACTAATAATACTAATAATACTGCTACAGTAATACTGCTACAACAATACTGCTACTGCAATACTGCTACTGTAATCTTGTAATACTGCTACTTATTAATAATAATAAATAAATAAATGACACTAAGTTTACTCTGATGAAATTTACAGAACATGCTCCAAAATTTCAAAAGTCTATCCTAACAAATACTGAAATACATGTGTAGGTAGTAAAACCTGCAAGAATTTCAGCTGTAGGCTTCTTCTTCTTCAGAAACTAACTAATATAGGCTTCGATGTTTTTTAACGTTGGCTGTCCAGTTTGGTAGAGTTCAGAAACTGGTTTGTTTGTCATTTTAAAATTTGATTTTTTTTGCAGATTGAAAAATAGCAAAAATGTCTAATGAGGTTGAAGCAAATGAGATCAACATTAATTCAACTTTCTCTAGTGAGAATTCACAAGGATCTAATTGAGCTGTGGGGGTAAAGGGTGTGCATGAAGTGACCTGAAAACGAAAGACGTACAAAAAAAGGTCAGTTGTTTGGGATCACTTTATTGAATTCACTGATGATAAAGGTGGTTCAAGAAGTAGATGCAAGCATTGTGGTAGAGAATATGGTTCTAATAGTAAAACTAGTGGGACCACTAATATGAAAAATCATATTTGCACATGTGCAATGAACCCTGATAATAAGCCATCAACCCAATCCCAATTGACCTACAATACATCTTTAAATGGGACTAGCGGTGAGGAAAAAGTTAGCTTGGTGGCTTGGAAATTTGATAAAAAAGATGGTAGGTTGGGTTTAGCTCAAATGATTATTATGGATGAACTCCAATTAAAGTTTGTTGAACATGATGGGTTTAAACGTTTCATAAGAATTATTCAGCCTGCCTTTGTGATTCCATCTAGAAGAACATTGACTAGGGATTGTTATCAGTTGTATGTTGAAGCAAAATCCAATCTTAAATCCTAGCTGAGAAAAATAGCCCCTAGAATGTGTCTTACTACAGATACTTGGACATCAGTACAACGAATTAATTATATGTGTCTCACTGGTCATTTCATAGACAATGATTGGAATTTGAGAAAGGTTATATTGAACTTTTGTCCGGTTGATAGTCATAAGGGTCATGATATTGGGGAATCTGTAGAAAAGTGTTTGGTTGATTGGGGTTTGCATACTATTTGTACTGTTACAGTTGATAATGCAAGTTCTAATGATGTTGCTCTTGACTACTTGAAAAAGAAGTGTGTTAATTGGGGAGGGTCTTGTATTTTACAAGGAAAATGGATGCATGTTAGGTGTGTGGCTCATATTATCAATCTAATTGTTCAATATGGGGTAAAAGAACTTGGTAATTCTGTTGAAAGTGTTTGAGCATCGGTGAAATATGTTAGGCAATCACCGGCTAGGCTAAGGAAGTTCTATGGTTATGCAAAATTGGAGAATTGTGAAAGCTCTAAATCCCTATGCTTAGATGTTGCTACTAGATGGAACTCTACTTATTTGATGCTAAGTGTGGCTTTGGAGTATGAGAGAGCTTTTAGATACTTGGAGCAAGAAGATGACAATTTTGTAAAAGAAGTGGTTGTTCCACAACTTTGGGATTGGGATAATGTTCGTCGACTTGTTATTTTTCTTAAACATTTCTATGTGCTTACTGTAAGAATTTCGGGTACAAAGTATACTACTGCCGATTCTTATTTGGATGACATTAGTTCTATATATGCACTCTTGAAAGAGAGTTTGAAGAGCCCCGATGCTGAAATGAGAGAGATGTCATCCTCAATGTTGAAGAAGTTTGAAAAATATTGGGGAAATGTGGAGAAGTTCAATATGTTGGTTTTCATTTCTAGTGCTTTTGACCCAAGGAACAAATTGGACTATTGTGAAATAATTCTTTGTCAAATGTATGGTGATGAGGAAGGGGCACGCATTGCCGAAATCGTTAAGGGTGCTATGTATGAAGTGTTCAATGATTATAGGAGGATTTATAGTGTAGGAGTTGAACATTCTGCTCAAGTATTCACTTCATCAACGTCTTCTTGTTCATCCCATTCTTTTTTGAGTGACAATCTTGACCCATTGAAGAAAATTAGGGATCAAAACAGGGCTGCATTGAAAAAGAAAAAGATAGAATCCGATTTTGTTAGGGATTTCAAATCAGAACTTGATAGGTACCTAACCGAAGAAAGTGCTGATGATACAAGCATGTTTGAAGCTCCAGATTTCTGTATGTTGAAATGGTGGAAGAGGAATAGTCCTCAATTTCCCATATTGTCCAATTTTGCTAGGGATATTTTAGCTATTCCAATATCTACGGTTGCTCCGGAGTCAGTTTTCAGCACAGGGGGAAGAGTTCTAGATGCATTTAGAAGTTCCTTAACTCCTAAACTTGTACAAGCCTTGATATGTGCTCAAGATTGGTACCGTGGTGCTGGAACTGAAATTAAAGTGGAAGAAAACATTGAGGAGCTTGAAAATTTTGAAGAAGGTAATATCATATTCATGCTAAATTATTTAAATATTAGTTTGCACTTCTTTAATATATATTTTTTATTGTAGAAATCCAACAAACAACGATGGAGTCAACTGTTGTGGATGTTTAGCTGCTCCTTTGCTTTGGATTTTTGAAGGCCTGTACAAGATTTATATCTTAAGGCCTTGATATTAATTGACTCTGATGCATTCAGTAAAGCTTAATTGACTATGATGCATTCAGAAAATGATGATCTGTGATTTTTCTTTTCAGGTTGCCTCAAGGTGAATATGAATGTGGAGTGCTCAACGGCTTGAAGAATTTGAACACTTTGAAAATAAATTATATAATGAAGTATTTTACTTTAATATTAAATATAATGCTAAAGTAAAATTATTGTGATTGAATTTGTAAGGTATTCGTTGGTTTTTTATTTTGAAAACTTGATTTAGTTGATGTAAAATTTAGATTTTTAATTTTCATTAAATTTCAAGCTAAGATGTATAATTTTGGTAATTATTTAATATATATTAAACCCAAATCGGTTTATTCGGTTTCAAAACGAATACCAACCGAAATCGAATTTCAAATTCGGTTCGGTTTATTTGGGTCGGTTTCGGTTTTGGATTTTTTTGGAAAAAACCGAATAAACCGAACCGAATAAACCAAAAATCGAATAAACTGACCCGACGCCCACCCCTAATGGTCATGGAGAAGAAGAAGAACCAAGGGTATTTTAGTCAATAGATTTTTAATTTGAAGATTAGGGGTATTTTAGTATTTTTACATTTGGTCAATGCCGAAAATAAAAAAGTCAATGACAGAATAGTGCCATAGGGTTATATCGGCACTTCTGATGCAAAACACATGGTTACGATAGCACTTTTTAACTTCACGGGATCATATTAGCACAAACCTTTAAAACATAGGGTCATATCAGCATCAAATTGTCCCCTCTACGAAATTTCCTGTTTTTTCTCTTCTTTCGTATGCTGGTGACGAAGTTCTGTACCATCATCACCCCTTCCGTTCATGTATGTCGATTGTGAATTCACACGTATTTTAAACTTTCCCCTTATCTTGTTCAACTGTTTTTCTTTCCCATCCATATGTTTTATTCATTGTTTTTCGGGTGTGTTATACTTGATTTCAGAACCTGCACAACAGGTGTTTGATATTTGTCGTGAGTGAATAACTTTTGTATACCCCCGTTAGCAATGCATTTTGGTTTCCCGTTTTCCCTTAGAGAAGTTTTTATTGAATTTCACTTTGTCGTTCTTGTTTCCCCCCTCTAGTATGAGCACGTGGTCTCTTAAGCATCGCAGTTTCGGCTTCGTTCCATTGTAAGTTTGTAATATTCCATAGCAAGATTTTAATGGGCATAGTTCTTGGATATGTTACATTTCCTAATATGTGATTTATTTAACTTGTTTGAATGTGACCATTTCGATGCGTCAATGCTATCATTTTATTGTATCCTATTGTTGTGATAATCTTTTTCCTTTAGTTTGCACATTTGACCGTGTTTGTAGACAGTTGAGTTTTTGTAAGTTGTTTCATTGGTATTTTAGTGCAGCTGTTGAAGTTGTTGATCATGAAATTTACTTGTGATGTAGGGGGAGGAAACGATATAACCAAGTATGTAGTGAACCTCAAGGATTTCACATTTTCACCCGCTTCAAAATCTCTGTAGAGTTACTGATGGACTTAACCAAAATTAATATATTTTTCATGTAATAAATTTGTCTTTTCAGGAAAGACTGGAGGAAGAGATGATGATGGAGAATCTCGCCTTAGCTTCTCAAGTCATTTTCATCGAGGATCTGAAGCTCTCTCTTAACGAAAGGGATACAGAAATTCTGTCTGATGTGATCTCTCACTGAAAGGAGATGAAACAAAAAGAATGAAACAGGATCTCGCTAATAAGAGCTAGGAAGATGCAATTGGAGAATCAGAATTCTGATCCAGAGTGAATCTCCTCAACGAAGCAAATAAGATTTGAAGAGACAAGAGGACGAGCTTTGTGAACTCGAGAGAGCAATTAAAGAGAAAGAAGAGGAGCTTGAAGTCGTAAAGGCGCTGGAGAAAGCTGAGCGGGGCAAGCTCTCGCTCGCGGAGGCTCACTTGAAGCAACAGACTACAGACTGGCTTATGGCGCGGGAAAAATTGAAGAAGCTCAAAAAGGAGATATGTAAGCATATGGATGAAACAAATGGTGCTTTAGAGGACTTTGAGCGAGTCCGAGCGCTTCTTGATGAGGTAAGATCTGAGCTTATCTCATCTTAGAAGGCTTTTGCTTTGTCTAGGCAAGAAGTAGAAGATAAAGAATGGGTTTTTGGAAAAAGAAACTTGAGGAAGTTAAAGCGCAGAGGGGGAGCGTTGAATCATACATAATGACTCTGAAGAATGTTAAAGTAGAGGTAGAGAGTGAGAGGATAAAACTTAGGGTCACTGAGGCTCAAAACAAGGAGCTCGAACGAGAGCGTTTGGTGGAGAAGGAGCTCATTGTGGAATTAGAGAAGGATTTGAGCAAAGAGCGATCTTGTTTCGAACAGGAACTTGAGGATATTTCATCTCTCAAGAAAGAACTGGATGATAGAAACACTGAATTGGCAGCTACGGAGAACGATGTTCGTGTCAAGAAATTTCTGAGCTAAATGTTCTGATAAAGCATAGGGAATGTCAGCTTATTCAAGTTGCTGACACACTCAAAGAGCGTGAGGGAAATGTTCAGACAATCAGTCGATGTTCTGAAGCTGAATCAATGGTGGACAAGATTGTTCAGACACAGATGAAGTGTCTGAGCGAGTGTGCTCGCTTGATCTTTTTGAGAAGCCAGCTGGTAACTTAATCTCGCACAGAAAACAGCTCGAGAAAGAACTCCAACTCACTTGAGAAAGGATAAAAAGGAAAGAAATGGAGATTCTTGCTTCACAGAGGGCTTCGACAATAAAAGATCAAGAGCTGACGTTGGTTTTGAGGAAATTAGACAGCAAAGAGACAGAACTGGTGAAAATTAAGGAAACTGATGCAGGAAAGCGCGGATCTAAAACAACTCTATGCTTGGATTCTAATCCTGGTTTTTGTACCATGCATTATGTTTGATTCTATTTTATATAGGTGTCACATATGCACACAAGCTTTGTGCTCAAACAGGGTTTTGATTTTGTTTCGGATGGTTGTTCTTGGACTGTTTCTTCAATGGAAGATTGCACACCCGAATGACGATGCTCACTGGCTCTGGTTTATGTCTATCATCTGCGATTGTTTGCCTTTTCTTGGCTGCTTGACCAACACCCAAATCTGTGTCCAATCAACTGTGCTACTGATTTGAATGTCTTGAAAGAGAAGTTTGAGACACCAACTAATTTCATTCAGTGATTTTTAGAAGTCTTACTAGATTGATTGGTGTATAAGAATGATGTGATTTTTTAGGGTGGTGCTTCAGTCTTTTTTTAAATGTTTTGTGCCTTTATGTTTGCATGAAAAAAGTATGACAGTAGGACGAGTGTTTGATGAAATTATGATGTGTGTTTTAGGGAAAATTGTATATGCAGTTGCACCCATGATTGCGAGATGAGTTATGGTTGGAGCTGACCAGCCTGGGGTCAAACTGCACAAGATGCAGTAGTACCACCTAGTTTTCCTCCACACGAATAATAATATAGATTCATTTTTTAAATTTAAGTGAATAAAATGAGTGAATGAAATAAAATTTTAAAAATAAAAAATGTTTGAAATAAAGTTTAAAAGATCTTTCCAGACATAAAAGAATATAGAGATGGTTTCCTGTGACACAGCATAAATTTTAGGTAACGGCTTTTTCTAACAATATTATAGCTCCAGAGACCTATCACTAATAATTTTATATGGTATCTCTTTTTACAGGGATCTATCGCTAATATTCTTTCAGGATTTTTTTGTCCAATATTTTCCCATTATTTTCCCGTCATCTACAGCCTACAAAAAAAAATCAAAAAAATTAATTTAAAAATGTTTTAAAATGCAAAAAGTCAATATGATCAATGAACTGAAAATTAATAACATCAGCAAAAAATAAAATAAAAATTACAAAACATCAACTAAAAATGCAACAAAAAAAATTATATAAAATATAAAATATAAAAATTCAAATAAAAATTAACAAAAAATTGAAAAAAATGGCAACTACAATTAACCAAATCTTAACTGAAAATCATAAATATCACCAAAGCTAAATTATATATATATATTTAAAAAAAAACTACTCCCTCTATCCCAGCCCTTTCTGCAGGGAGAGAAATGGTTGGGATTCTTAAAAGGGAAAATGTCTATTATGCCCTTCACCTCTAACTTCTATACACCGCCGCCACCTCTTGTACCACCATATTCCACCACTCTGCAACTAGCCTTCATCGTCCTGCAACCAGCCTTCACTAAAACTCAGCAACACCACCCAGGAACACAAACGACGAAGCCAAAAACTCAAACTCAAATCCAGAAACGATGAAACCCAGAAAATCCCAGATGGCGAATGGAGAAACCCGATAGCAAAACCCGGAATTTGAAACAACAAAATATAAAAAATCAACGACAAACCCCAGATTGCGAATCGCAAAACCCCAGTTTGCAAAAATCCCAAATCGCGAATCTCCACCAAGAAAACTGAAAGAGTCAGAATCAGCAGCAAACTCAAGTTTGGAAGAAGAGGACTTCAATTAAGACAAACGGTGGCGTTTAATTATTGGCGGGAGTTGGCGGGAGTTTTGGCTCAACCGCCTTTCTTTTGTTTTCATTTTCTAACAGCATTTTGAGCTGTTTTGTTTGTGTGATTACAAGCTGTAAATCAGTTAATTAGGTAGAGTTGGTTACAAGGAGATATAGTGTATATATAGGTGCATGTACAGCCTTTCATTGAGTAACAATACAATCAGAAAATTTCCCAAATATCCTTTCTCTTCAACTGCTTCGTGACTAGGTGCATTTAGTGTGTGTTCTTGGTGTTCTTCATCAAGATCAGTTTATACAGATTTCTTCAACTTTAACATGGTATCAGAGCATCTAGGTTGCTTGATTTGATACAGATAAGCTACCCCTGACGATTCTACCGATCAGGATTCAAATTCTACTCCAAAAATACTGGTGCGATTTGATTCTGAAGTTGCTGTGATGATGAACTCCAATACCGATGAAAACTCGGTGACTCAGCCGGAGAAACAGAGAGCAGAAGGTTACGACGTGAGAAGGAACAAGCAGATCGATGATGATGATTACAACTACAGAATCCGAGCGGAAGATCCACTGTACATGCAGAACTATGATCAGTCCAATCAAATGCTAGTCACTGAACCTTTGACAGAGGTAAACTACCTATCCTGGAGTCAATCTATGATCACTGCTTTAGAGACAAGAGAGAAGCTAGGATTTATAACTGGTGAAATTGAAAAACCTGCACCTGAACATAAGACATACAAACAATGGAAGAAAGTTAACTCTATGGTAACTGCCTGGCTTAAGAACTCACTGTCTAAAGAGATTGCTAGTGGATCTCTGTTTGCATCAAATGCTAAAGATCTGTGGGATGAATTAAAGGATAGATTTGGTGAGAGCAATGGTGCACAGATTTATAACTTGAAGAAAGAAATTAGCAACATAAAACAAGAAGGAGATTCTGTGGCTATCTACTATACAAAACTTAAAGGACTGTGGGATCACTATGCATGCATTAGGCCTAGAAGAAGGTGTAACTGCTGTACTTGTTGCAAGTGTGGATATTATAAGGCAATGGTTGCTGATGAGGATGAAGATAAGATGCATCAGTTTCTCATGGGACTGAATGAAGATTATAGGCCAGTCATTGATCAGATATTGATGCAAGATCCATTGCCTAATTTAGCAAGAGCATGTGCTATCATAGGCAAGGTTGAAAAGCAAAGGAATGTGCATACCAGCTACCAGGGGATAGGACAAACATCAGCTATGGTGGGAAGGAGGCTGCTGATTGATGGATATGCTGAAAATGATCCTCACAATACTGTGATGCTGGCCAAAGGAACTGGATATCAGAAAGGAGCAAGCTACTCCAGGGATGGTTTTAAGCAGAAAGTGATAAGGAATCCAGACCTTAAATGTGATCATTGTGGAAAGATAGGCCACACAAAGGAAACATGTTTCAAACTGAAGGGCTTTCCAGACTGGTTCTATGAAAATAGGGGAGAGAAACCACCACAGAAGGGGAGATATCCTCACAATGCCAATGCTGCTGGAGTTCAAATGCCTAATACTACTATGCCAGAAGATCAAATGGGAGCCACAAATGGAATGAGTGTGAATGATGTCATTACTCAGTCAGGACAAGAACAACTGCAGGGAATGCTGGCTAACATGATCCAGCTGGAATTTAAGAAAATGCTGAAAGGGAAGGCACAGGAGCAAGGTGCACCCACAGATTTTGTCAACTTGGCTCATCTGACTGATTTTTCAGGTAGCACTCTATTTCATGTTTGCAATGCTTCAACTTCTAATAATTGTTCTTCCTGGATTATAGATAGTGGAGCAAGTAGTCACATGTGCAGTAACTTAACATTTTTCCATACATATACAAAAGTGCAAATGCCTACACCAGTTCATTTACCTGATAACACCACAAAGTATGTGACTGCCATAGGTGAAGTTCACATGCCACATAACCTCAAACTCATTGATTGCCTCCATGTACCCTCATTCCATTTCAATCTTTTGTCTGTCAGTAAACTTTTGAACACTACCTCTATACATGCTGGTTTCTTCAAATCTTTCTGTTTGTTGCAGGACCTTAAAAGCTCTAAGGTCATTGCTGTTGCAAAGGAAGTGCAAGGTCTCTATGTCCTAGATACTCATTCTTTTTCAGAAGCTACCATTCAAGTTGCATTACACTACCTCAGTCTCTCATACATCAGCCAAACTCACCATTCATTGTATGCAAATAAAACTGCCAAGTGTGACTTTCACACATGGCACAGTAGACTAGGTCATCCTTCTATGGTAGCTCTAAAACACCTAGTTGAGCATGTGTCTGTTTCAATTCCTAGTGATTACACTTGTACAGTTTGTCCTCAAGCAAAACAAAAGAGACTTGAGTTTCCTATTAATGAAGAAGGTTCTGAGCACATTTTAGATTTGCTCCATATTGATCTTTGGGGTCCATACAAAGTTTCTACACTCTCAGGAACCAAACACTTCCTCACTATTGTTGATGATTTCAGCAAATACACATGGACCATTTTGGTTAAAACAAAGGACTCAGTTCCCTTTTTACTCAAATCCTTCTTCACTTTCATTCAAAATCAGTTTCAAAAGACTGTCAAGGCCATTAAAACTGTTAATGGCACAGAGTTTATTAACACTACCTTTAACACCATTTTGTCTGATCTTGGTATTTTCCACCAGAAAACCTGTTCATATACACCACAGCAAAATGGGACTGTTGAAAGAAAACATCAACATTTGTTGAATGTTACTAGGTCATTACTGTTTCAATCTCATTTACCTAAAAGGTTTTGGGGGGAATCCATTCTCACAGCTACTTTTCTTATAAATAGAATACCATCAGCTACACTTTCTTGGAAATCACCCTTTGTCATTTTCATGAATAAGTCACCTAATTATACCTTACTCAGAACTTTTGGATGTTTGTGTTTTGTTTCAGATACTACCCCTCACAAAGATAAACTACAATCCAGAGCCTTTCCTTGCATTTTTGTTGGGTATCCCCCAGACAAAAGAGGTTACAAACTCTTTGACATAACCAGTCAAAAGATAGTAATATCCAGGGATGTTATATTCCATGAGAACATCTTCCCTTACTCTACCAAATCTTCCTCTACTGCTTCTGTGTCATTACCTATTGTCCCACCATACTATCACACTGATATCCAAAATCACATTAATCATCCACATACAGACATCACTCCACCATCTCCTGACCCTCCTCAACTTTCTCACACTCATGTTCCACCTCAAGAGCCTATTGTTGATACCTCATTGCCTTCTGATGATAATGATCTTCCTTGTCATAGTATCATATCACCTGATTCCTCCACTCCACAACTTCAACTCAGAAAGAGTACTAGACATAAGCAAAAACCAGCATGGCATGATGATTTTGTTTTAACTTCCCTTCATGATCCGCACCATCCCCCTGATTTTACCCCCTCATATGTGACATTTCTTGCTCAAATATCTAAAATCAAGGAGCCACAATCATATAGAATTGCTAGCTTGCAGGCTGAATGGATTGCTGCCATGAATACTGAGCTCCAAGCTCTTGAAGCAAATGGAACTTGGGAGCTTGTTCCCTTGCCTACTGGTAAGAAGCCCATTGGATGTAAATGGGTATACAAAGTGAAACTATTATCTGATGGAAGTGTAGACAGATACAAAGCCAGACTAGTGGCAAAAGGATTCAACCAGATAGAGGGAGTGGACTACTTTGATAGTTTTTCCCCAGTTGCTAAAACTGTTACAATCAGACTTTTGCTTGCTCTCACAGCAGCAAAATCATGGCATTTGCACCAGTTGGACATCAATAATGCCTTTCTTCATGGCTATCTGGATGAAGAGGTATATATGGTGCCTCCAGCAGGATACTCCAAAGCCTTACCTCACCAGGTTTGCAAGCTCAAAAGGTCACTCTATGGACTTAAGTAGGCTTCAAGGCAGTGGAATTCAGAACTAACCAAGGCCTTGTTATCCTTTGGTTTTGTTCAATCTCCCAATGATTATTGTCTGTTTCTGAAGTCATCTTCTGATCACCAGTTGGCATTGCTGGTTTATGTGGATGATATTCTGGTTGCAGGTTCTTCTGAGGCTCATATTCAACAGGTTAAATCCTTTCTGCATTCAAAATTCACCATCAAAGATCTTGGATCTGCCAAGTTCTTCTTGGGATTGAAACTGGCCAGATCTTCATCAGGCATCTATCTCACTCAGAGGAAGTATATTACAGATATTGCAGATGATGTTGGTTGCTCAAAAGCCAGAGCCACATCCACTCCATTTCCTTCCAATTGGGACATGGATGCACCCTCACCACTGATTACTGATCCTAGTGCTTACAGAAGGTTAGTTGGAAGACTGTTGTATCTCAATGCCACCAGACCTGATGTGACATATGCAGTTAACCAACTTAGCTAGTTCATGCAATTTCCTACCGAGCATCACATGACTGGTGCCCTTCATGTTGTGAAGTACCTCCACACATATCCCAATCATGGAGTGTTTTATCCCAGTTCTAATGATCTTCAAGTTTCAGCTTATTGTGATGCAGATTGGGCCAGATGCAAAGACACCAGGATGTCTGTCACTGGTTTCTGCATTTTTCTTGGTCATGCTTTGATTTCATGGAAGTCTAAGAAACAGAAAACTGTCTCCAGGTCATCAGCCGAATCTGAATACAGGAGCATGGCTCTCACCACCACAGAGTTGCAATGGATTTCATATCTGTTTTCTGATTTCCAGATCAACTTTCCCCTCCCAATTCCTCTTTGGTGTGACAACAAGGCAGCCATTCACATTGTGGAAAATCCTAAGTTTCATGAACGCACTAAACACATTGAGATTGACTGCCATGTTACCAGAAATCAGTTTAAGGCTGGTTTTCTTACTCCTTGCCCAGTTTCTTCCAAGCTTCAGCTAGCAGACATTTTCACCAAGCCTGTTTGTGCTGTTATCCTCCATTCTTTATTGTTCAAGATGCACTTTTGTGCTCTCCCCAACGTCCATCTTGAAGGGGGTGTGAAAGAGTCAGAATCAGCAGCAAACTCAAGTTTGGAAGAAGAGGACTTCAATTAAGACAAACGGTGGCGTTTAATTATTGGCGGGAGTTGGCGGGAGTTTTGGCTCAACCGCCTTTCTTTTGTTTTCATTTTCTAACAGCATTTTGAGCTGTTTTGTTTGTGTGATTACAAGCTGTAAATCAGTTAGTTAGGTAGAGTTGGTTACAAGGAGATATAGTGTATATATAGGTGCATGTACAGCCTTTCATTGAGTAACAATACAATCAGAAAATTTCCCAAATATCCTTTCTCTTCAACTGCTTCGTGACTAGGTGCATTTAGTGTGTGTTCTTGGTGTTCTTCATCAAGATCAGTTTATACAGATTTCTTCAACTTTAACAAAAACCCCAAATAGTGAAACAAAGAAAAACCAGAAAATCTCCACCCAGAAAACCAAGAAAACCTTCTTTGCGTTGGGATTGAGAATTTTGGGGGATTGGGGGTGATGTGGGATGTGATGCAGATGCAGAAGATTAGCAGTGGGAGAAGGAGGATAAAGAGAGGAGAGAAGGAGAGAGTGGCACAACTTTGGAGAGGAAAGAAAAGGGTTTCAGGTGGGAGAATTTCAGATTGGCGTTGCTTTGGTGGGATCAAGTTGTAAAATTTTAGATTTTGAAGGGTAAATGTGTCCTTTAAATTGAAAAATCATTCCTAAAATAGGAAGGGTACAGATTTGTCTAGGACAACCCAAAATTGAAAGCGTGCAAAATCGGCTGGGACGGAGTGAGTACAAACATCAACCTATATCACCCAAAAACTAAAAACATCAAATATTATCATCTAAACTTCACCCGAAAAATGAAAAACGTCAATATAATGAAAAAAACACACTATAAAACATCGACCATATCACCAAAAAAGCTACAAACATCAACATCTATCATCTTAAACTCATATGGAAAATGAAAAACATCAACATGAGAGGAAAAAAACTAAAAGGGAAATCTGCAAATATAACCCTATATATTTGAGATAGTGCAAATACAACCCTGTATAATTTTTTATGCAAAAAAACCCTAACTACTTTACATAAGTGCAAATATAACCCTAAAAGCTATATTCCGGCATTTACTAGCCATTTCCAGCCATTGACTGATCAAAAATTACCAAAATACCCTTTCAGTCTAATACAACATTTAAAAGATAAAAATGCCCTTTGCTTTTGCCACCGCGCCACCGTGCCTCCGTCGTACCTCCACCACTTTCGCCCTCCGGTGCTGGGATTCTATTGTGTGGAATGATGTGCAGACGAGGGAGAAGCATTTCTTGTTGGATGGGTTCTCATTGAGGCAGTCTAGAACCAAGAACACTATCTCTTCGGATAGGTCTTCAAAAATGGTTTGAGAAGCAGAATTCTGGGACTGCATTTTGCTTCTTCATTTTAGGATCGATAGGTATATATATTGATTATTTTTTTATTAAAGGGGAGGAAGAATATGAACTAATTATGATTCAATGATTTGTGTCTCCATCGATGAGTACGCACCAGATCAGGTCTCAACATCAGCGACCTCAACAATTAGTTCACAAACTACAAAGCTATCTCCTCAAATTGAGAATACTGTTTGGTGGGGCTTCCCCATTCAGCCTCCGATTTTCATCCTCCATCGCCGGCGTAGTATAAGAGAGCTTTTCCCTCCGGTAGGAGAAAGGGAACGGAAGGAGCAGGTCATTGAAGAAATTGGAGACCAGAGAAGAAGCAGAGTAGAACGGAAGGAGAAAATGAAGCAAAAGGAAGGAGAAACGAAAGCAGAGTAGAAACGACGGAGAATGAAACAAAGGGAAGGAGATTGGTTTGGAAAATCACAGGTATATTTGTCTTTTTAACATAATTCGGCCTCAAATTGTCAGAAAAGGTTATATTTGCAGATAAACTAACTATCTAGGGTTATATTTTCACTTTCAATTATCACAGGGTTATATGTGTACTTTCGTGAATTATATAGGGTTATATATGCACTTCGCTCAAACTAAAAATATCAACAAAAAAGCTACGGTACCTCAAAAGTATAAATTATTCACTTTGGAAATCATAAAACATCAACATTGTTTTAATAAAAAAAAACTACAAATATCAACCTTTATCACCCAAAAGCTACAAACATCAACTACTAACACTTGAATCTCATCCGGAAAATGAAAAACATCAACCTAATAAACGAAAGACACTACAAACATTAATTCCCATTACCAAAACCTCAGTCGCAAAATGAAAAACATCAACATGAGATTTTTTTTATGTAAAAAAACTACAATATCAATCCATATCATAAAAAAAACTACAAAAAATCAACTCATATCAATTAAACATCACCTGAATAATGAAAAACATCAACACAAGAGAAAAAAAGCTACAAACATCAACAAAAAGCTACAACACCTCAAAAATAAAAATTCTTTAAAATATAGGTCTTGGTGAGTTTTGAACTTAGGTCTCAAACCTCAGAGCCTAGAGCAATAACCACTACACCAAAGACTCTTATTGATTATATACTTAGTCAAATAATATTAAACCTCAGCATGTACATAAAGAACATAAATTCGAACCACTGACCTTCACCCTCAACAGTAAGAGTACTAACCACTAGACCAAAAAATCTTTGTTGACAATAAACTCAGTTAAGTATATTAAACCTCAGCAAGTATTTGAAAAAAATATATTAAAACACAATATTAAACCTCACCTCTCATGAGGAGAAGCTCAGCCGCCCGCCGTTAACATTTCACCGTTGTCGCTGCCTGCCGCCAACGTCTCCTCAGGTGGCGTGTGAAGACACGCACATCGTCTTCTTCATTTGGCGCATGTATCTCACGTGCCTTCTTTAGCGCAATCTTCCAACGCTGGAGGAGTGTTACTTCAGCAATTCCACTGAAAACAAGACTTGAATCAGAGCGACTGAGTTCACCGGATCTTATTCTTGCCACCTTCGACTGAAAATCTGACTTCGCGCTGTAAATCCACGATTAAAAATATGATTCTCCACTGACTCTGACGGTAAATCGGAGCGTAGTCATCGTCCGTGCTGTAAATTCGATTGAGTTCACCAGATCTAATTCACCGCCATCTCTGCCACCTCCGCACTGTTAATCCGACTCTAATTTTCTGCGTCATGAAAATGCCTCGGCAAGGAACCGCAATGTCCGATGTGAGAAAACGCTTTGCAAAACACCTAAAAATTGGCCACTGAAGATCGAGTTTCCGGACAGGAAACCGCTGAAGATGGAGTCTGACAGAAAACAGAGAAGATCGACGTAGGTTGAGAAAATCTGGCAAAATTGTGGCAGAATCTGGCGGTAACCGTCGGCCAGAGGCAGTTTCCGATAGGAGGAGACAGTTTCCGATAGGAGGAGACAGTTTCCGAATGGAGAGGGAGGAAAAAAGGAATTGAAAATTTTGTGTTATTTATAGCATTTTGATAATTGCACAGCAGGTCCCTAAATTTGTTAGTATATTTTTTTAAAAGAACTCCATCTCAAATGAAACTATCTTATAATTGCATAATAAATTACAACCTAAAGTTTAGGCTACCTAAAAGATGACTTTGTGAAGAGTATATTAATATATAGAAAAAAATTCAAAGAAGAAATTATACCATATATAGAGGAAGGAAGGACTATATAATGACTTTTTCTCCTTAGCATCCACAATCACCACTCACCAAAACTTACCAACACTCCCACTTTTTTAATTTTTAAATAATATAATCACCACCTCTCCTCAACTACACTCACCAAAACTCCCCTCTCCAATTTAATTCCACAATCATAACTCAATTCTGCATCATCATTGTCCCCACACCATTTTCTTTTTCTTTCACACATTTTTATATTTTTACAATCTAATATTAACTACAAGATATATATTTTGAATATGATGTATATATATATATGTTTATATATATATATATTAACATATATTACAATACATCTAGAGAAGTATAACTTTTGTAAACATATAAAATTACAAAAAATTGGTAGCCGAATAATTAAATTGAAAAATAATAAACTTAATAAAAATAGAACTTGGAAGAGATGTGAGAAATGCATCAATGTTGGTTTCTATTTATAGAGAAATTGTTTTAAAGAATTTTGGTGTCATTTTTAAAATTTAGTTTTTTGAAGATAATTGTGTTTTATCCATTAAAATCCATTGGAACAAAAATACAAATTAGGAAAACACATAACACAATACCATTGGACCAAAATATACAACTTATCTCATTAAAATCTCTCCCTCACTAAATATAACCTATCCCAAGTGATAAAGTGGGAGAGTTTTGAAGAGTGCAAATATGCACTCCCTCCTCTCGAGTGTAGAGGATTTCTCTCAACCAAACTTAACCCCCCCCCCCCCCCACTGTAGTCATCCACTCACCAAACTCCTCTCTCCCCCCTGTTGTGTATGACTCCTATAATTTACCCAACCCAGTAACTTACATATATGCAGTATGTTGGTTGTTGCCAAAAAAATATTTTTGGCTCAATACCTATTGAAAAAGATTTTAATGGAACACAATTTATATCCTATCCCACCACTACAAGAAACTGACATATTACTTTGCCCTTTTTACCTCAGTTTTTTGGCTTAACTAAAAAAACCGAGATTAAAAGTTCTTTTACCTCAGTTTTTTTCCTCGAAGAAAATGTTAGAATAAGTCAACTATCTAATTGATTTGATTTGACTCTAGATAGAGTGTTGACTAGACTAGAGTTATACTAGTATTAACTTTCTTTTTGTACTCTATTTATTCTTGTCAATAATACATTATTTTCACGGGAAATCATTCTTTCATGGTATCAGAGTAATTATGATCCTGAACCTAATTCTCCCCCCTTCTCTTTAATGTATATATTTTTATTATTTTCCTTTCTTTTTCTTTCTGTCCATCACTCCGGCCAACTCCGGTCAACTTCCAGCATCACTCCGGCTATTTTTTGGTGTTTTTCTTCATTAATTTCTGGCGTGTACTTGTGTGTCAATCTCTGGTTGCATCTCTGTAGAATTCTCATCGGTGAGCTCTCCTGTCTGTTTCTCCGATCTTTTTCCATTGGCACCCTCAGCGGAGGCTTTCACTTTGGTTTACTTCCATCAGCATCTTTGGTGGGTCTTCCATCAGCATCTTCTCAGACAACGGCTTCCTCTCCGGTCTGCTTTCATCGACATCTTTGGCGGGGCTTCCATTAGCATATTCTCGGATGACGGCTCTCTTAATCCTCGTTCCTTTTTTCAGTTCCAGTGGAGAGCTTATTAGTGAATCCCTTTTTGCGCCTGCGAGTTCACCAGTGAGTCCCTTTTTGCGCTTGCGAGCTCACCAGCGAGAAAGATCCATGCTCATACAAGTGTTATCGTGCTTGTCTTCCACGCGCCAACTTGTTTTGCGCACCTTTGTCTATATTTTGTCACTTGCATTCATTTTGACACTTGCAATATGACTTATTTTTGTGGTATCTTGGAGTTTAAGCAGCAAGGCTCCAAGTTGATTTTAGATTCTGGCGCCATAAAACACATGACATCGTAATGTGACAGCTTATACTGTTTTTGCCTGCGTCTATGTTGGTAATGGCTCTCAACTCCCTATTACTCATGTTGATGATTCTTAGATTTCTAAATCTTTGCCTCTTTATGATGTGTTTGTTGTGCCTGATATCACTAAAAGTTTTCTCTCGATTAGTAAATTAACCCGGGACTTAAATGTTGTTGTCTGCTTTGATGATCTTTCATTTATTATTTGGCATAAAATCACTAAGGAAACCTTGGGTCACGGTCATATTGAAGACAAGCTTTATGTTTAGACTATGGTGCATCTGTTTTGTTGTCTACTGTGAAGTTAAATAAGCCACGTGCATCTTTTAAAACATAGCATGCTAGACTTGGTCATGTTCCACATTCAGTTATCTTTGTTTTGTGAGCTTTTGGACCTTTATCTTGCTCATCGGTTTATTCTAAACCTACCCTTTGTGATACGTGTGAAAAGGCTAAAGGAAAGTGTTTACCTTCTTATACAAATGATAAACGTGCTGCTAGGGTACTTGTCTGGTTAATTGTGACTTATAGGGGCCCTCTCTAGTTTTATAAGCTGATGGTTTTTCATATTATGCCATTTTCCTTGATGATCATTCCCGACTCTCACGGTTTTATCCACTGTGCCACAAATTTGATTTTTGGGATGTTTATTTCCAGTTTGAGGCCTTTGTGAAGAACCGGTTCCCTTCCACCATTAAGGTGTTTTAGAGTGATGGAGAGACTGAGTTTGTAAATAGTCGTTTCCCATATACTCCTGAGCAGAACGTTCGTGTAGAGTGCAAGCACCACAACATTGCTGAGATGGGTTTATCTATGTTATACCACTCTCATGTCCCTCTACCTCCCACTAGCCTAACACTTTTGCTACAACCACTTATACTATACATCGGCTGCCCATTCCCGTTCTTGGCGGAGGATCACCATATGAAGTTATTAATGGTTGGGTTTCCATATACACTAATTTTCACGCTTTTGGTTTTTGGGTTTTCCCCTTTCTTCGCCCCTTTATCGATTACAAGTTGTCTCCCTGCAGTATTCCTTGTGTTTTTATTGGCTACAATTTGCAGTATAAAGGTTTTTGGTGCCTCGATCCTACTACTGGTAGAATCTATGTCACTCGACATGCTCGTTTTGACGAAACGTGCTTTCCATTTGCCCCATCCATCATTCAATGATCGATTCTCCAGTATTAGTGTTAGATGTTTATGCATTTCTTTATCCTGATTCTGATTTGGCACCTTCTTTGCCTACAGTTTCTCCTGTGCTGACTACATCTCATTTGGATCCTTGCTCTATTTGTGCTACTGATCTGCCACCAGCCCCGATAGGCGCCTCCTGCCTCTCCGCTGGTCAGTCCACCTGCTTAGTCTCCACCCAGCTCGGTTGCTTCTTTAGCAGCCTCCTTAGTTGGTTCCCCTCCTCCGGCCTTTCCTCCTCGAGCTCACACTCATCGCATGGCCACTCGATTAAAGACTGGAGGTATTCAGCGCAATGATTATTCGAATATTGTCGCTTATGGATATGTGGCTACCCTTCTTGCTCAGTCTGAGCACATTGATTATCACTCCGCTCTTTGGGATCCGTCTTGGGTTTCTCCTACATATGAGGAAAGAACAGCTTTCGTGGAAAGCACACATAGGACTTAGTTTCTCACCAATCGGATGTTAACATTGTTGGCTCTAAATGGGTCCATCGGCTAGCATCGCTCTGATGGCACGGTTGGTCGCTACAAGGCTCGCCTTGTTGCACATGGTTTCTCTCAGATTTTGGGTTTTGACTTTGATCACACTTTCAATCTTGTGGTCAAAGCCTCCACTGTTCGGACAGTTCTTGTCATTGCCACGATGCGTTCCTGGTCACTTCCTCAGTTGGATGTAAAAAATACCTTTCTCAATGGCATCCTCGATGATCTTGTTTATATGAAGCAACCCGTTAGATACAAGGACCATGTTCATCCGGATTATGTTTATCCCTTGCGTAAGGCCATTTATGGTTTTAAGCAAGCCCCTCGAGCATTGTTTCAATGTTTCAGCACCTATTTGATGCAACTTGGTTTCCAATGCAGCTTAGCTGACACTTCTCTATTCGTTCTTTTGCGGGGACCATTGTTATTGTATTTTTTGGTGTATGTTAATAAAATTATTCTTACAGGTAATGATTTGACTCTTCTTCAGCAGTTTATTTATCAGACTCATCGGGAGTTCACAATCAAGGACCTAGGTGCACTTAACTACTTTCTTGGCTTAGAAGTTTTTCCTACTTCATCGAGTTTACCTCTTGGCCAAGAAAAGTATGCTCGAGACATTCTCACTCGTGCAGGGATGTCTGATGTTGTTCCACCTTATACACCATTTGTGCTAGGTTCTCTATTTCACAGTTCGACCAGTCCACCATTTCAGAATTCGACGTTGTAAAGTTCTCTAGTTGGGGAACTCCAGTACCTGACTATCACTTGACCTGATTTGGCCTCTCGGTCAACATTGTCAGCCAGTTTCACCAGGACCTTAGAAATGATCATTTTTCTGTTGTTACGAGGATTTTGCAATATGTTCGAGGCACACTACACTTTGGTCTCACTTTTCAGTCTACTAGTTCTCCTGAGGTGTTGGGATATTTTGATGCTAATTGGGCCCACTGTTTAGAGATCTGCCAATCCACCTATGGATATGCTATTTTTCTTTGTGGGAACCTTGTTTCCTGGAGCGCCAAGAAATAACCGACAGTTTCTCGTTCCACCACCGAGTTTGAGTATTGTGCTTTTGCCAACACTACTTCGCTGGTTGTTTGGCTGACTCATTTACTTCGAGATCTTTGAGTTCCATTGCCTAGTTCCATTGTTATTATGTGACAACAATATTTCTAAAGCATATCAACATCGACTATCACTTTGTTTGAGAGTTGGTTGTTTCCGACAAGTTGCACGTTACTCATGTTCCTACTTCTCTTCAGATTCCGGACATCTTCACCAAAGGGCTCTCTCGTCCGTTGTTTGAGTTCTTTAGATCCAAGCTCTGCGTCAGTGAGCATCCGACACGCTTCGTTTAAGGGGGGTTTAGAATAAGTTGAGTATCTAATTGATTTGATTTGATTTGATTCTAGATAGAGTGTTGACTAGACTAGAGTTATACTCATACTACCCTTCCTTTTGTACTCTATTTATTCTTGTCAATAATACATTATTCTTCACGAGAAATCAATCTTTCAGTAAATAATATCATTTACCTCGACTTAAAAATGAGGTAAATAATAGTTTTTTACTGTAGTTCTACGATAACCGGAGTAAATATTCTTAAAAATTGAAGAAAAAAGTATTGCCAATATAGGTGCGGCGCCATCAAATTTGCATGAACAGCCGATTTGACCAAATTCTTCTCGATGTTAGGGAGCGACGTCAAATTTTCCACCATGTGAAGTCGCACATGCCCCTTGGCCCAAACCCTTGCCTAAATCCATTCAAATAAACTAATGTATGCAATGTCGCAGTTTAATCAGTGGCATGTTCGTAAACTCAAAATTATGCAGCGAGAATGAAACGCGAACTTGAAGTACCAATACAGCCAGAACTTGGAATGTACCATCTAATGGTTCCATTCCAAGTTCACAACAGCCAGTCTCAAATTTCATCAAGTTACATCGGTAATACTAAAGCTAGGTACGTACATATATCCAAAACACATAAGCTACGTACTATATAACATCCCATCAAAATGAAAATTAAACAAAAGACATAGAATCCCAATAAAATTCAAACAATCATTATTCATCTTATACGAAAAACTAACATATGATCCATGGAAATCAATGGGATGGTGACTTGGGTGGGATAACATCGCCTGCCACTGAACTACTTCTATCATATTGAGAATTAACCTTAGACTCTTCAGTGGAAGACTCGGTTTCGCCGGTGCTAGATCCTCCTTCATCATCCGTGGTATCCAACCCATCATTTTCAACCCTAGGCCCCTAATACCCTGCAGGTTTATTGATTGCATCGGTAATCATAGACTTCAGCACTGCCAATTCTTTCATAAGATTACGCATGTTGTGTTCTGTGTGCAGCGTCATGGCCTTGGTCCCGACCACGTTCTTTGGGAGGATACCCCAGGACTTTTTTGTAAGTCCTGTGCGATAAGAAATTAGTTACATTAAATGAAAATGTTAAATTTTAATTAATAATAATTTGGAACAAACAAAAAACCTGAAAACTTTTATAATCGTTCACGGGGCAGGAATAATGGTGGGGGAAGAATCCATAGCTGTGGAAGCGGATAGAGTCGCCTCGGGCTCGGGTGTGGGAGGCATATCCATATCCCCTTTAGGGACATTGTGATCAATCCATATCCCCGCCTCCTAAACCTAATGCTTCACCCCAAAGTGGTTTGCATCGTAGTACTTAGGTTGGATCTTTGCATTCAATTTGATGGGAACTTTCTTCTTCTCCAGAATGGCGGTGATGATGTTATCATAGGGCAATATCTGACTCTTCGTGGAGAGGGCCACTTGGTGCATCTCCTAGATGATGGTGTACCCGGGGTCGACTACCTTTTTCTCCGCAAGGTGGTGGTACATAAAGGTTCCATTGATCATGCACTCTGTAGGATGTCCGACTGGGATAACTACTTGTACAATTATACTAAACATAATTCTCTCCTGAAGGTTAAGAACACAAAGCTAAACATAATTAAAGTACTTCTCCGCCATTCAACTGGGGTCAAGTGCCCTGGATGGGTCATTATCGTTGACCCTTGGAGGCCAATTGTCCCGGTAGTAAAGCTGTAGAGGCTCAACCTCAGCTGATCCTACCCACCAATTGTGCACCCAATCACCTTATTGATGAAGTCTGCCGTCATCTCCACGTCTATCCCGTTCACTCTTGTCTTGTAGATGGTCTTTTATTCCCTAGTGAAATTGGTAACTCCTTGACCTCCGTATCATATGCCACTTTATCCAAGCATATCAAACCCTCAATTCCTAATGGTTTGAAGGGTTCGAGGAAATCATTGAGGTGGAGTCGCTCCACGTCCTCGGGCTTCATCACCCTGACCTCCTTTATCCTTTGGCCCCGGATCCTTTCAAAACACTTCCCTGCCTTCTCCTTGATGAAGCGTATTTGGTTCCATGTTGGCGATTGAGAGGTGACCATTTTCTTCACCTTCGTTGTGTGTGATGAACCTACTCCTGTGGTGTATTCCCTTTTCCTCCTGGCTGTCTGCTTCATTCGAGCCATCTAAGAAACAAAGGGACATGGAACAGTGAGTACAACAGTCAATAACTCAATGATTTCAATGTATTTTGGCCAACTTTGTATTAATGTCCCACATACTTCGACTAGACCAACCTGACAAATGCAAAGTCGCAGATACATGTGTTTGAATGTGCGATGTCATAGGCCAATCGACTAAGCCAAAAAAATATGTGACTAGAACACGAATGGTCCTAAAACACCTATAATCTCAACTAACATCAACATCACAAAATAAACAGGTAACATGCCACGATTGAATAACCAAGCAATGGGCAACAAAAGAAGTATATGAAACCCAAAAAACCAACATCTAACTTGATCAGAAAATCCTTACCTTAATTAGTGTTTCTTGCTCTTCCCCTTTAAAGAAATCCTGGGAGGTCATCGCCGTATCTCTCAAAGTTAAAATTTATAAGCCCTTTATGCTTACTAAATACAATTAAGTAGATAGTGGCAAATCGGGGTCGTCCACAAAGAAGAGGGATTTTGTTAGGCATTTAAACATATAAGGTTTATATTAGACTAGAAGTAGATATATATATATATATATATAGATAGATATATAAAAGTAAGTAAAAAGGGGGGTTTTGGTTGGTTGTGGTCCTAAGTTATGAAATTAAAAGACAAAATGACTAGCAAAGTTAAGTAACTATGCTAATCATCAAACAAACTAAGAAAAGGGGGTAAAAACTACAAAAGATAAAGCCTTGTGGGTAATTAATATCCACTTCCAAACCTAATGTAGATCATTGAACCATTCACTCATTCTATCAAATTCGTTACCTATGGGGAATGCTAAAACTTCATTTTCAAAGATCAACAATCAGTTCTTCATAATAGTAATTTGTAAAGACAAACAACGACCATTTACAAACCTCATTGATAATCACTCCAGGTAAACCACACCATAAAGGTATTTCATCAACGACATTATACACGAAGGACCATAGATTTGATAACAACAATCCTTCTACCAAAGACATAGCCATTTAACCAAACATAGCATTCATTAGGCTAAACCTAGAAAAAACCACATTCAAGATTCAACCTTTCATTGCATCTATAGGATAAATATAAGAACAATCCTCATAACATACTTATCTAGCAAGAATTACAACACATTAAATGCTAGAAGTTCTAAGTCCACGTTCTTGGATTTTCATGCCAAATGAGTTAAGAAATCTGCAACTTTCCTAACACCCTAACACTTTAATCATACAAACACTTCCCATTTTCAAACAACCCATGGTATAAATGAAGTAAAACATCACATTAAAACACATGAATGCTAAATAACAAATGCTTCAAAAATAGAGTGAGATAAAGGTTCTTACTACATAGATATGGAAGCTTCAATCAATTGCTTCCAAGATTAAACTAAGCTAGATAATGAAAAGACATGATTAACCTACAAAAAGTAAGAAAAGAAAGAAAGGAAAACTAGGGTTTCGTACCCAGAAAATCGTTGGAAGAAGAAGGGTTGAAGAGAAGAGGATATGATTCAATATTTATAGTACAAAAAAGTAAGAAAGTTTCTGGCCACCTGTCCATCGCGACTCATGACCCATCTGTCGCGACTCGCGATCCAGCCCAGTTTTAGCATCTCAATTTCTTTCTCTTTTTGTTTCAAGTCTTCCTCTTCACCGCTTGTCTTCAATTCCTAAAGCCTTCAAAAGCTCAAATACAAGTCTTCAAGTCTTTAAATCTTCAAATGTATTCTTTAAAGTCTTCAAAGTCCTCAAACAAATTTCCATGTCACACAAAATCCTTTAGAAAAGTAATAAAAGCGTAAAAGTCGCTTTTAACTCTCCTTTGAGAATTTCAAGGAAAAATGCCACATCTAGAGCACAAAATTGTACAAAAGTGAATCCTAAAATTCTAAATATAACCATATAAAATGGGCACATTAAACCCGCCAATGTACATCCAAAGCAATCGGATGTGCGGTTTTGGGGCTATTGTGATATGAGACCAAGGTTTTGCATTGAGATTTAAATTTTTTTCGACCGTTTTTTATCAGGTGGGAGGTTTTGGTGTGACATCGTTGGTTGGGAATGCGAAAGGGGGAAGGTGGTCGGCTATTTTTATACCTCGAGTGAAATGCTGCCGTTTAATCACAGGTGCAATGTCGCTGGATGTGATGCAAAGGAAGACTAAGACAGAGAATATAACTTGACGTCACTGGTCGTATGTTTGGGCTCACATATATGATTGGTCCTAAACATTATAAATTTGGGCTTGGACTAGATGTAATCGTATCAACATACATCCATGTCGCGAAACTAATCGATCAATACTAAATGGATCCAAAGCATGTCTGACATCACTTATAACAAACACTGGGCCATATTATAGCAGCAGCCCAATCCAAAATAACTACGGCATTGGTCAGTGGTGGTCTGAAACCACAAATGCACGATGTCGCTTCAATGTCATTGTCACCGATTTGGGACCGATGAAAGAGCAACGTCACAACAATGGATTGCGGGCCAAATAGTCCTAATTTCACAGTCTACGTTTTTATGAAATATAAAAGTAATAAAATTCCATCCATTAAATTTCATCACCATGTTCGAAATTAGCCATGAACGTGTCACCGGAACGGGCCCAAATTATTCACGGACAGTACATTACGAAACTCTGGGGAAATTACACTATGGCCCAAACTTCCTTGCATGTCACTACACCTAAGAGACATTCACCTAAAAAAAATGACAAATATTTCATATGGAAATTGTGCATACTGTCTGCGTCTTGACATTTTGTAGGAGTTCCATGGTCTGGCTAGAAACGTACTAAATTGTAAACATAAAACCACAGTTAGTATCGATGAAATTAATTTAGAGAGAATGTTATTTGAAAATGAAATACATGTGCAACGGGTAGGACTTACCAAAATTGGAATTGAATTGAAGTTCTTCCAGGTCAAAGTACGAACAGAAGTGGAATGATATTGCCAAATGAAGTTTGTGCATGGTCCTCATCCGAATCGCTGCGGATCTGCATTGGTGAATGAAATTATTACTAATTAAACAAGAATATAATTAATCAAATAAAAGGAATTTACGTAGCAATCTAAAAAAAATCGCTCACCTCAATTGGTATGCGACTACTCGAACCTTCATTGCCAGCCATGATTCCTGAAATACATATTATCACAGATGATGTATATAATGACAGATAGAAATTGGTTCGATGGAAATCAGTTTAATTAATATTTTAAATCATCCAAAATAATGGCAATGCTGACATGTACGAGCGATGTCAGTAACCTATCGGTAGAACCTATTGGTTAACTGAAAAGGGTGCGACGTTTCATACATGAAAAATAGCACAATTATAAATGCACGACATCTTACGACCATCGTACTAAACGAAGTTTGATCAAAGGGCCAGCGACGTTGCATTTAAACCTAGTAGTTACACTAACAATAGTTAAAAACTAGAAAAAGTAAAGGTCCTAAAAATGGGCCGCAAAGTTCAATCGAAGGGCCAACGACGTTGCATTCGTCCCTGATTTTACTACATAGAATCACATAGAATTACATATTCTTGTTTTTTTATGAATTAAAAGGATAATGAAATTCCATCCATCAATTTTTCAAGAGCTCTAGTACGTGGTCTAGAGTAAATTGTAGATGATTAATTATAAGTATCCAAAGGTTAATCGAAAGATCATGTAGAAGTTTATGTGGGATCATGTTAGTTCCTTTATCACTTTCAGGGATTATAAGTTCCACTGGGGATTGCAAAGGTCCCTTCTGTGACGATCAAAATTGATATTGTGAATATCGGTTAACTTTTAATTTTTGCACTCAGGTCCCTCCAAAAAGTGGGAGAGGTCAAAATTCAAAATTTGATATACCCTTATCTAATTCACATAGTCACAACCATGATGTTCCAATATGGGCATGAATGGGTCAGTGGAACGGGCCCAAATTATTAACGGACAGTATATGATGAAACTTTGGGTAAAATACACTATGGCCCAAACTTCCTTGCATGTTTATTGCGCTTCAGAACTCTGGACCTGAACATAAGGACAAATGTTTCATATGGATATTATGCGTATTGTCTAAGAGGGATGCAAACCGGGGTAATCGTCCGCCTTTTTCATAGTAATCCATAATACCCTTACAATAAGTGTCATGGGAACGATAATTCCAACTATATACCATACAAGAGACAACACCTTTTACCTTGGTTCTTCAGGGGTTTTTACCTTAGTTTTTTGTCCAGAAAAATCGAGGTAAATACAACCAAAGTAAATAGTAGTTTTTTTACCTCGGTTGAAAATTGAGGTAAAAAATAACTTTTACCTTGGTTTTCAACCGACATCAGTAGGAATTATCAGCGACGTCGGTTAAAGAAAGAAGGGTGACGGTTGAAGGACATATTTGCAACCTCGTTTAAAGCGACATTGGCTTCCACTTGTATGTGAGGTTGTTGATTGGAGGAAGGGAATCGAAGGTGGATGAAATAATGCGACGTCGTCTTGACCGATGACAGTCCACAGAGCGTGCGATCGCATGACATAGATCGACCCCTTCACGTGCATGCTGATGTGGAACGTTTACAAAAATGATGTCATTTTGATTGGCCAACGTCGGGAAAAAAAGACATCGATAACTGCAATGTCGGTCACGTATCGTCTGGGCACTAGTCCGCACAATGCTGTAAACCCAGTCGGTCAGACTTCATTTGTAGTACGATATTATAATATTTAATATTTGATGGTTAAATGATTAAACGTCATACCACATCCAATTGTTTTCAATTAATTTGGGAAAGAATGACATGTTCAAACCAACAAAACTATAATATATAATACAAAGTCATGTCATCACATATAAGGTTAATTTCAAATTGACTAATTATTTGTATTGAAACACCATTTTCTACGTTGCATGCCATTAAAACTATCAAGACAACTAGTGAACTTGACAAGTCATTCCATCTACATGCTGAAGGTCCATCGATGGCTCTCCTTGGGCCTATTAATATCATTACATACGAACCAAAATTTATGTTAAAATTGGGCAGTCCTCAAATGAAATTCACATAATGTAGTAAAACATAGATGACATTTAACAGAACTGGTTACATGTGACGTCGCATACATAGATTGAAAATGTCACAAAGACCGACAAATAAGCGACGTTGGACATTCATTGACATAACAACAGTATGAAGTGGTATGCAAAGTCGGTATTAGTTTGGTAACAGTTTGCATGGGCCGATGACATGTGACCAAGGTCGCACATTCAAACTATGTTCATCGAAATCTTAGGATCTTTCTTCATAATCGAAACAAACATAGCACCATCTTGGAAATAATAACAACACAAACTATATATGTAACTCAAACATCATACCTCATGTAATGCAAGAATCTTTGATCAATTATTTATTAAAAAAAATATAGTAGGATTATAACATAATTTGTAATTGAACATGGAATAGATGGAAAAACTACCTCAATTAATTAGGAATCGTAGATGCTTCATCCTTGGACCAATTCAAACTCTTTACCACTGTAACTAATAAAGAAACTTGCATAATCCCATAGAGAGTTCCACAAAATCTTTACGAATGACCCCTGTATACTTATAAGTAATCATCTACAATTTACTTTGGAAAATGTACTAGAGCTTTTTAAAATTTGATGGATGGACTTTTAATTTCATTAAAAAAAACCTAGAATATATAATTTCATGCGATTTTCTGTGGTGGAAATTTTCGTGTTCATAGCTGATGTGTCCATTTTATGTGCATATTTTAGGACTTTTTGGAATCACTTTTGTGCTCTTTTGTTATCAAGAGCTTGTATTTTACCTTGAAATTCCCTTAGGAGAAGTAAGAGAAACTTTATGCTCTTTCACCTTTTCTAAGTGGATCTTGTGTGACAAGGAAAGAACATCGAGACTTGAAGGCCGAAGGCCATTAAAGATCATCTTTTGAAGACTTTGAAGATTTGAAGACTAGCTTTGAAGATTTTAAGACTTGAAGACTTGAAGGGTTGAAGGAGTGTGTAATGGATTGAGGGCTAGAAGACAAGAATAAGAAGCAAAATATGTTCTGTTCAGGGCGCCCATCGCGAGCCACGATGGGAAAGGTTGAACCTTGAATGTGGTTTGTTCTAGGGTTAGTCTAATAAATATTTTGTTTGGTTAAATGATTATGTCTTTGGTAGAAGGATTTTTTTATCTAATCTAAGTTTCTTCGTGTATAATGCCATTGATGAAATACCTTTATGGTGTGGTTTACCTAAAGTGATCATCAATGAGGTTTGGAAGTGAATGAATCTATGATCTATAAGAGGTTTGGAAGTGAGGATTAATTGCCCCCAAAGCTCCGTTAATTGTTATTTTAATCAGCTTTTTAGTTGTCATTGCATGATTAGCATTTTTCTCTTACTTTGTTAGTTACTTGTCTTTCGATTTCATAACTTAGGAAAAACCAACACCCCCATTTATGTGCTTTTATATGTATCTATATATGTCTATGCCTAGCATGTTTTCTGCTCTATATGTTTAAACACTTGAAAAGACCCCTCTTCTTCGTGGATGACCCTGACTTGCCATTTTCTACTTAATTGTTGATAGAAAGCATTAGGACTTATAAATTTAACTTTGAGTGGTACGAAGACGACCTCCCAAATTTTGGCACTGCTGCCGGGGAAGGGACGTTTATTTTTAAGTGTTTGGGCATATTATGTGTGAGTATGTACTAGTTGTAAATATTTGTTAGTCTACTTTTATTTTTGTTTTTAGTTGATTTACCATTTTCTCTTGGCTTGAAGATGTATTTTTCAAGTTCTTGGTGTATGGTTTGTACGCAATCCTCTTCACAAGAACCCCTACTAGTCTTCTAGCCCGAGTACGCGATCCTACTCGGGATAAACTTTAAGAAGGGCTAGGAGACTTTCTTTGGAAAGTGTGAATAACACCTCTCCTAGTGACCATTTGCGGATACTTCTACTTCTATGGAGCATCAACACAAGAATGAAGATGAACATCTGAGAGGAGGACCGTAACATCCTCCTCTCCAAGGAAGAGCTCCTCCAATCCAAGGAAAGGAGATCCCTTTGAAACAAACCCTATTGACGGACGTTATGGCTCCCAACCTTGATCAATACTGATGTGCACAGAGTATCCATTAGTTGGACCAGACGGGCACTTCGAGCTCAAGACCGAGTTGATAAACTTGCTACCGATATTCCATGGTAGGGAAGGTTAGAATGCCAACAAACATCTCTCCGAGTTCCACTTTATTTTTGGTGGTACGGTTCCCCACGGAGTGGATGAAGACTTCTACAAATTGAAGGAATTCCTATTCACATTAAGGGATGGTGCAAGGGATTAGCTCCACTGCCTACCACCAAAAAGCATAAAGACTTGGCTTTACATGAAGCAAAAATTTCTAGCCAAGGGTAATAATGGAATACTAACACAAATGACAGACTCCCGGATTGCAGACAGGACACTTGTAATCCCAAGTCAAACTCTTTACCACTGTAACTGATAAAGAAACTAGCATAATCCCACAGAGAGTTCCACAAGTTTTTAACGAATGATCCTTGTATACTTATAAGTAATCATCTACAATTTACTCTGGATAATGTACTAGCATTTTTTATAATTTGATGGATGAACTTTTATTCGATTTAATTTCATAAAAGCCTAGAATATATAATTTAATGCGATTCTATGTGGTGGAAGTTATCATGTTTATAGCGCTTATTGTAAGGGTAATAATGAAATACTAACACAAATGATGGGTGGTTATCCCGGATCGCGGACGGGACACTTGCAATCCTAAGTCAAACTCTTTACCACTGTAACTGATAAAGAAACTCGCATAATCCCACAGAGAGTTCCACAAGTTCTTTACGAATGACCCTTATATAATTATAAGTAATCATCTATAGTTTACTCTGGACAATGTACTAGCGCCTTTTAAATTTGATGGTCATACTTTTATTAGCTTTTAATTTTATAAAAACCCTAGAAAATACAATTTCATGCGATTCTACGTGGTGGAAATTATCGTGTTTATAGCGCTTATTGTAAGGGTAATAATAAATACTAACAAAAATGACGCACGATTACCCCGGATCACGGACGGGACAGTTGCAATCCTCAGTCAAACTCTTTAGCACTGTAACTGATAATGAAACTCGTATAATCCCATAGAGAGTTCCACAAGTTCTTTACGAATGACCCTTGTATACTTAATAGTAATCATCTACAATTTACTCTGGACCGTGTACTAGCACTTTTTAAAATTTGATGGACTGACTTTTATTAACTTTTAATTTAAAAACCTAGAATATATAATTTCATGTGATTCTATGTGGTGAGAATTATCGTGTTCATAGCGCTTATTGTAAGGGTGATAATGGAATACTTACACAAATGAGGGACAGTTACCCCAGACCGCGGACGGGACACTTGCAATCCCAAGTCAAACTCTTTACCCGTTATTATGGTCAATTGTTTCCATCTTGGTCAAATCCGGGCCTAGTTGATATGCTATTGGGCTGAAATGTTGAGGCCCAATTCTAGAAAACCGACATTGGTCCTCTGTCGGTAATATGTCGTTGTAATAGAACTAGTATGTGATTCACACATACATAGGTACAATGTAGGTCCTTCCCATATTAGTGGCCTGAAATGGTGAGGCCCACACTCCTACTAGCCGAAGTTTCCCACCTTTTGGTGCAACAATCTCTATAGACGACTATGATGCAACGTCACACATACCTTAGGTGAAAGCATAACAAATATGTAAATGGAGCCCACCTCACATACATCACTTCAAAGTTTCACATTTCCCTCGAATTTTAACAATGCCCCTGCTAATCTTGTCAAAGGTATGGTTTCCACATGTGGTTACATTACTTTTTTTTATTCTATTTATCCTAAACTTTGTTATCAATATGGATTAGGGTTTTAATGTATTAATTGTTAAAATTTTTGAAGTTTCTATGAATTGGGGTGGTAAGATATGGGTTTAGGGTGTTAGTATTTGGTTTCTAAGTCTTTTAGCTATAGAGTGGTTCAATTGTTTGGTTTAGAACCAAGAATTGTTCCCAGTTTTCTGATGTTGTTTCTGTAATCCATCTGCTATCATGCGACATCGCGAGCTAGTCAATCGTCCTTCTATTGTACCGATAAGCGTTTGACATCGCAAATATTGTTTTATTTATGTAATTGGTCAGAGTGACTTTGCAAGCCTCTCGATTAACCCTTCGGTTAAATCAAAGGTTAAGTAACATCTCGTTGACTTGGTCAGCTTACCAAATAAATTGTGATCATTATGCAATTTTTGTCTACTACAACACTTAACACCCGTGACAATATGAATTACAGCAATCATGTCTAACGATCCTAGTTCCAGCCGTGACCTAATCGAGATAATCAAATTTTGGTTATTTTTAAAAAATTCCTTCTATTATATTAATAATATTATAAATGAAATGTTAACAATTTCTTTGACCAATATAGATCCGTACTGATTCAGATGATGACAATCTGCGATGCATACTCTAAGGCAGATACCTGCATTTTTCCATATTCTGACCCAGACAAACTTCGGGTCAATTACAATTATGGTAAGTCATCCCTGTTTTAAAAAAATCGAATTACCAATTAACGTTTTCTATAGATTACTTTCATAAATACTAACAAATATTTTTTGTTTATAATTCAGTACATCCCTGACAAAATTGTGGAGCTCCTACCGCCGTACAAGTTGGAAGTTGTGATCAAGTGCAAAGGGAGGGAGTATCACATGCACTACTCCAAGAGCAGGGTGCTTAAGACCCTTACCCTGAATGGGTTTGGCATGTTTCTTACCTCTGAGCAACTCGTGGTTGGGGACACCCTATACTTCGAGCTTCTAAATGGTGTTGGGCTAGTTATTTTTCGTGTTGTCATTCTTCCCCGCGAACATTAGATAATTTTCTTAATCTTTGCATGTCCATGTAGTTTGAACAAATTGATTCGTATTTGGATGAATATAAATATCGACGTATATTCTGTATGGAATTTTTATTGTTAAATCAATGTTATTTAATGTTTAGCCGTAAATTCAATGTTATTGAATGTTTAGCTATAAATTCAATAATATTGAATGTTCTCATATTAATTCAATGTTATTTATTGTTCTCATATTAATTGAATGTTATTAAATGTTTAGTATTTAACATAATGTAACTCGCTGGTGGGCTTAATTTGTAAGGCCCATGCACACATGTGACATTGGTTGCTATTTCAGTGTAGTTTTGGATTAACCGACGTACGTTCGATGTTGCACTCTACTGGGTGGACAACACAATGCGGTCAAGACAACGTTGTTTCATAACGATTATATATATGAGAACCCCACCTGCGAGTTCAAGCTTCTCTTCACAAGTTTGTCTCAAATTCCAATGGTCTCTCACCTCCCTTCACTTCTCCATTGAAGAAAGGTAGGGCTTTTCTAACCTTCTAACATGTAATGTTAGTAATTCCTACTTTGCATTGTCCGGTCTATGGTTTGTCAATGTGTTATGTTTCTTTGTGTTCTAGTTTTTACTCACATTTTTGACATGGTGAAATTTCATTGGATGTAGACTTGGGTACTAAGTTTTAGTAGGTCTCCATAGGGTTTTTCTATAATTTTATGTTTTTAAATCTTAGTTCTTTTATGGGGTTATGTGTTTTTACTTGTAGCTTCCTCTGATATATGCAACCTCTGTAAAACGTATGTTACAGTTCGGTTACTGTGATAATGAAGCGATGTCACTTACTATTATTTTTAGTAGCATATTATTTAGTATGAGACATCGTACGTATGTCAGTTGTCCATTTGGTCTAACCGATGGGTTCTCGACATTATGGAAACTTCGCTAGTACATGTCATCCATGCCACTGGTTTGGACCGACACATACCTAGATGCGTATGCAACATCGCACGTTGCAATTCATGGGCTGTTTCCCTATTCACAAATTTTCATTTCTTATTCAGGACTAATGGCCGGTGAAGGATCTTCAAGTCATCCATTTTTCCAGGTCTTTAAACATTTCACAACATATAGTTAGTAAAACACATCTTCACACTTTACCACAATATTTTGTTTTCATGCAGTTATCTGCACAACGAAGCAATCCTGAGCCTATTTTGTTTGACATTGAGGATCATACAATGGCTCCTGAAAGCCCACGCTTCCACTGTACTCTGAAGCAAGATAACTTCAGGAAGAACCCAACTTTAGTAAGACATTTAAAATTAATATGCAATTTCAAATATTTCCACATATATAAATATATTTCTATTCAATATATTGCTTTTCTGATTTAGTACATCCCGTGGGAGATTATACCACTACTGCCGAGTGCAAAGACCCCCGTAGTGCTGAGGTGCTACGGGATAGAGTATCGTATGAACTACTCTGAGGGTGGAAAGATCAAGGCCTTTTCCATGCCGAGTTCCTTAAAGGAAACAACCTATGCATCAGGGACACCTTGTTCTTTGAGGTGATTGAAGTTGGGGGGACCTATCGTCATGAAGGTCATCATTATCAGAGTTGTTTGAGTTTATTGTAATCTCTATTATGGTTGAATTAAGGCAAATTTTATTCAAATTTAAGTACTTATTGGGAGAATGTTTTCACGACTACTATTTTTCTAGGTATTGAACTATCGAATTTGAACATTATAAGATTGACTTTACGTGTTCATATGTGTGTTTTCATATGATTTGATTCCATTTCACTTTTTTATTCTTTTCTATCACCGTCAAATTCTTTACTTTAACTTATCTTTTCAAATATGTGCGATGTCGCTACATGATTCGCTAAATGTATCACTAGAAACGACGATAATGGCAAAATCGATCATGCTTCCAACAGAACATATGCGACGTCGCACGCTACTCGGTAACATTATTTAATTCGGTTCTTTTATTAACTGAAGTAAAAAAATCGAGGTAAAAGCCAAATATTTACCTCGGTTTTTTATAACCGAGGAAAAATTACCTTTTACTTTGAAAAAAACAATCGAGGTAAAAGAAATTTTACCTCAATTGTTTGGGATAAAGAAAAAACCGAGGTAAAAAGGGAGAAGTAAAAGATCATTTTTCTTGTAGTATTACAATCACATGAAATTTCATATTCTTGGTTTTCTATGAAATCAAATAATAATGAAATTCCATCCATCAAATATTAGAAAGCGCCTGTACGTGGTCTAGAGTAAATTGTAGATGGTTACTTAATAGTATACGAGGGTCAGTCGTAAGAACTTGTGGAAGTTTAAGTGGAATAAAACCAATTTCTTTATTACTCTCAGTTATTATAAGTTTGACTAGAGATGTCAGAGTTTCTTTTTGGGACGATTGGAATCGAGTTTGGGACAATCGGTGATCTTTTAAATTTTTACACTTAGATCCCTCCAAGAAAGTGGGAGAAGTCGAAATGCAAAAATGGAGATAACATTTTTTATTCACATTTTGACAGCAATGTTGTTCTGATTTAGGCATAAATGGGTCGATGGAAGGGGCCGCAATCTTAACACAGAGTATTTTACGACAAATTTTGAAAATTAGACTATGGCCCTAATGTGCGACGTCGTAATTGTGTCGCATAGAACGAAACTTAAACCAACTTCCAACCAATGTTGGCCGACCTAAAATTTCCAACGGGAACAAAATATTTGAGCCAAAATTTTGAACCAAAATTTTTCCCCAACCCTATTCCATGTCAATAATATTCAGCACTGAAACTCATTTCCCATCTCCAACACACATCCTCCAAACCAAACTCCACACCATCATTTCCATTCACGCCATTACAACAATTAAAGAGCTCAATCAAATTTCTTTTCTCAAACATCAACAAGTATCCGAGGATGGAGCATCTCCGGGTTCAAATTAATTGAGGTAGTTTTCCATCCATTCCATGTTCATTCAGCAATTTTTTTACCATACCTTCTGTATTTTTCTCTCATTGATAAAAAATTGAATATTTTCATGAAGTATGATGATTATGTTACATGCTATATAGTGAATGTTATTTGTGTTTCCAAGATAATGCCATGTTTGTAAGGAGTGAGAAAAAAGAGGCTTTGATTCATATGAACACAGTTTGAATGTGCGATGTCGATCACAGTTCATCGATCCATACAATATGGTACCGAACAAAGACCGACGTCGCATAGGTCTAGGAAATGATTGGAATATCTATGAATGTTCGACGTCGCTTTTCACTCAGACTTAATGACATCGATTACTCATGCGTGCGACATCACTTTAAATCAGATCATTTACTTTTTCAATAATCATATTAATGTGGCCTACATATGACTATATTGTGTGTATTCTATTTTGGGACTGACCAATTCTAACATAAACTTTGTTTCCTGTATATTGGTTGTAATATAGAACCAAAGATAGTCATCGGTGGACTTTCTGCATGTAGATGGACGGACTTGTCATTTCACTAGTCGCCCTAACACTGTTAATGCCGTAAAACGTAGAAAATGGAGGTTCAATACAATTAATGTTTCAATTTCACACCAACCTAGTGTATTTTAATAAATTTTGACATGTATTTGTAATAAATGTTATATTTTTGTGGGCTTTAACATGTAATTCTTTCCCACCTTAATTGAACAACAATTGATTGGTGTATAATGTTTAACCATTTCATGATTTATTGAATTTTAAATAACATTTAATGGCTATCCAAGAACGATTGTTTGTGCCATCAAATATTATAATATTGTAAAAGAAACGATATCTAAACGATTAATTTGCGACATCGCACAAACCGGTGCAGAGATGACACCTTACTAACGTTAATTTTTTTTTGCAACATCATTAATTCAAAATGATGTCGTATTCATCAGTGTTCAACGTCAGCAGGAACATGGCGTGGGTGCCCCACAATGCGTGATGCCGCTTACCAGAGTCTGCGACGTTACTCTCATTCAGACCGACATTGGCTAGGACAAAATCATTGCATTTCCTCTCCCATAATCTTCCTTCTTGCTATGGCCGATGTCACATGCATGTGGATTCCGACGTCGGCATTAACGAAGTCCCAGCTATAGTATCCTATTGTCGGCCTTGTTGTTTAGACCGGCATTGGTCACAAAACCTGTTGACATCGGTAAAAAACCGAGGTGAAAGGTACTTTCACCTCGGTTTAGAATGTACTTGTTGCTACAACAGTATTTACCACAGTGTTTTTTGGACTAAAAACGAGGTAAAAAGTCATGTAGAACCGGGATAAAAGGTCATGTTTCCCGTAGTGTCTTGTCCCACGTAGATGCAACCTCTAAACATTGAGGCAGCACATATCCTAAGAATCCTCCGACACGTCATATTCATCTCTCCCTGTTAAGTGCAAGGTATATAATTTTAATAAGCTTATACATTTTGAAAAGCTCATCCAGTCTATCATGATTGGCCGTAACCAAGTTGTCACTCTAACAAGGGAAAGAACGACATGTCCTGGGTTGAGCATTAGCAGGTTCCTTGAGAGAGTTTAACTCAATTCCAGAGGCAACTAAACTACACATGGTTTGGCATGTAGGAAGCAGTTTAGACACTATATCTCTATTTGGAGACATCATAGAGCGAACAATACGCATTTCTCTTAAATGGTCCTGAAGAGTAGGAACTCCTGAGAGAGATTTGAACTCAGTCGATGAAGAACATCTATTCTTGTAATACAGGACACGAACTTAAAAAGAAGAAAAAATCATAAAGACAAGTAAAAACGTTACAGCACATTAGTGGAAGACCCGCAACAATAATTTCGACATCAGTAATCTAGTTATCATCCATGCAACAGATACAATATCATTCATGAACTTGATCATTCAAGGATGAAGCCATATTTTTCTCAATAATTGTCTAACCCAAAATTAGAAAGCCAGGCCTTTGAGCATAGACGATACAAGTACGTAGTTCTTCCATGCTAAGCATTTCAGGAAAACCCTTCCAAGAAATCTAGGAGGGGAAACAAAAAATCACTATCATCTACATTTGCTTGATACAGTCGGTCAACTACATTCCGATGCCATATTAAGCCTTGTTTTATATATGATATAAGGGGAAGATTACACACACGACTTGGGTTAGAAGATCGTATTAATTCATTACAAAAAAAACTCCCAAGATCACAAGCAGCATCAAGGATTTCATACATAAATTTGCAAAATCCATAGGATTGAAAAACCCATTGAACTACAGCTCAGTAATAACTATAATTGGGACACCTTGAATTCTCAAAATGTTCGATCTCACGTTGTTATCATTAAACCTCTTCCTCAGATATACAGAGAAGCTCATAAGAATTGTCTTGTTCAGTCTTCATACTACTAAACTCATGAATAAGAGGCTCTATCTCCTTCAAATCACTTTCCAGAGCAGACAAATCAGCAGCAACCTATAAACCAGGAAAAACTTCATTACACAAAGCTCGGGACTATCTATCTTAAGCATATTGTGCGACGTCATACCATATGGCATAACGACCAGACACATCGATGTGACCACTCATACATTCACCAGGTTCACATCTCTCTTGAAAAGAAGAAAGGATATGAGACTTTTTCACAACCTTTCCGCATTTTTGAAGAACATTCGGCACTTGTCTGTGGAAGATTACGTTTCTCTCCTCGCCCTACACTATGAGGAATCACTGCAGCGCAAGTCTTGGCCCTAGTTAGTGGACTAACAATTGACGGAACATAATCAGATATCTATGAAAGACCCATATCTCATGGGGAAGAAAATTAAATTAGGAATTTACAAGTAGAATTCAGATGGTTATTCACACCGGGGGAAGATTAAAATACTTGGACCAGCAGAAACAAATATCAAGCAGATTACCTTTGATATCTAAAATCACATCAATCCCTGGGTGTATATAATCTGGTTCACATCTACAGGCAGGCCAACTTGGTGGCTCACACCCTTGCAAAAAACTGTTTGCAATCTAAGACTCACTCTTCCTTCCACAGATTTTCTGAGCTCTCTAACTTGGTCCAGGGGCTTATTAGGCTGGATCAAATTGGTACCCCATCCTTAAGGATAGTTTAAACTAGCTCGGATGCTACTGATATTAATCTTTTTATGCAGGGTACATGGGTTCCTCAATGTAGTGTCTGCAACTTCATTTTCTCAAGATGGATGGCCCCAATTTCTTTCATATCAAGTTAACATGATCAGGCATTCTTCTTCCAACTGATCAATAGGATGGATAGCACTACTGCTGCTGGCTGCAGCTTAAGGAAGGCACCTGGTTTGTTCATAGTTTAGTACATTAATCTGTACATAGTTCTTCTACATAGGATGGCTATCACCTTTGCGAATAGCTTTCGATACTCTAACTGCATTCATGATCATTGGAGGATATGTTTTCTTAACTATGTAGAGATGATGTGGACTGCCTTGTGTCTCTTTAATTAGATTCACTAATAAGTTCGATCATCTCCATCATAGTCTAAGAGCTTTTGTAATCCTCTAACGATTTGCCGGTCTTCTCTTCATTCTTTTGGAAGCAACTAGTGTTGCTTCACGAGACTAGTGCTCACCATTGTATATCTTAACTTAGCTACGGCTTCTTTCATCTGCCCTTTAATTTTTCCGTATATTTTATGGCTTGGGAAGGCCTAATACAATTTTCCCCATCGCATGATGGTTTTATTAAAAAAAAACAAGATCCGAAGAATAAATTTCACCTACTGTACATCACATTGGAGACGTTAAATTCATGTATTTCTTAGAAAATTTAATATCTCATTTTAATTCTTTTGTTGGTAAATGTTTAGGTTTAGATAGGTTTTTCATAATAGGAAGTTTGAACCATCATGTTTGGTTTTTATAGTGTAACTTCTCTATTTTGTGAGCCGGTTGTGAACCTAACGGGATGTTTCCCTTGTGAGTGTCGAGATCTTTTTTGTGTACATTAGTTTAGATCACTCATAAGTGAAGGACATCTGCAGGGATGATATTAGTTAGAAGGCCAATCGCAAGGTTGGTAGAAGAATGAAGGCCATTAGTCTAAAAATTGTAGAAGATGAAGGATCTCGGAAGAATGAAGCTAAGAGTATGGAGCCAAGTAGGAAGGCATGGATAGTGCAGAACAGGATGGTCCATGTAATCATCTCATGCCAAAGAGAAGGACCAGGGCACGATCTGTGCAGATTGGCACGGCCCGTGCAATCAGAAGGAAAACAAGACAAGCACCAAGACAAGAGTTGTGCATATTAGTAGCAATCAGTAAGTCCCAGATCAAAGCTCAAGGACACAGCCCGTGCAATTAGAGGCGCCGAAGACAACCTTCCATTACACGGTCTGTGTAGATGCACACGAACCGTACTCGACTGGCAGCTAGGGTTTTGGAGTTGGGCATTTTGGGAGTTTTTCCCTCTTCACTATGAAAGGTCTATATTCTTCTAAACTAAAGAGAGGGAAGTTGTACTTGGAATAGATCTAGGTTCTCTCTCTCTCTCTCCGTACTCATATCACTCCCACATAACATTTAATCCATAGATCAAATTTATAACTTTGGGATATCTGTAAGCATGGTTTGATTTTAGATTTGTGAGGCTTTCAGATTCATTTCTATTTATGTTGATATAAGTATCGTACATAATTTGTGCTTTAACTTCTTGTCATAATCTATGTATTGAATTTGATTAGGATGTACATCTAGTTTAACTATTATATGATTTTGTGCTAAGATTTGAATTTAGCTTGGGAGTGTTGAATTATCAAATTTGCTTGTAGCCTCGTGAGCACCGGGGGGGTAACACGAACCTTTTGAGGATCTGGGGTGGTAATAGGGTGGTAATGGTAGTTGGATTAGTCATGCCCGGTGTTTAGGAGCATCCAATAACTCCTACAATTAGGTCGGATTGGTTGGCTTAGGTTGGGTGTCACTAAATTCCTAAACATGGGTATCACGATTAATACCCGAGAGCAAATTCCTACTTTGTGGCAACTAAGTGTTGGGTTATGGTAACTATAGACCTTAGAGTTATCACGACGTATTGATGTCCTCTCCCTATTGAGGTCTAGTATAGGTACTCATGGTGGAGATCCCGATGATCCATGCTACTACCTTTTCTAATAGTTGTGACCTGCACAAGGCATTATACCTTGAAGCGAGGGCCTATTAGCCACCGTAGTGAGGGTTAGAGGTATGTAGTGCACCTCTAGCTATATGCGAAAGAGGAAATGTTAAGGGGGGAGCAGAGCCGGGATGTGAGAAACGAGGGAGTTCCTGGGGAATTAACTTTTCCACATCATGTGATATAACACTAAATAGAATTATTGTTCTTTAATGTGAATAAAAGTCTAGGATCAAATCGTCTATGTCAATCATGTGATGCAAATACCACCAAGGCTATTTATAATTATCTTAATCTCTTGTAGTTTTATGTGTGTAATTTGTAGTTAATCTCAACACAACACCCCCCCCACCCCCACTCCCATGTTATGCTTGTTATTCTTGATACACACTTGGGGTAACATCTGAGGATGAACTTGGTAAAACTCTCCTTTAAACCCATTTATCCCTGTGGATGACACTTGGACTTGCCACTATCTATCTTTGGTTGTCGGGATCCGAGTTTTGTAACGACAAGCGGTCCCTACCCGGAAGTCCCATTGATGAGGATGGAGCGACTAGTCCTAAGGTAAGCTAGCTATGTGGATGTATTGGTTATATATGTAACAAATGTTTTATAAATGATAATAGAATGCTTTATGATAATGTAAAATTACTTTTATAATAATCCTATCTCTTTCTATATATATATATATATTTAACTAGTATTTGTATGTCTTGTAGGTTGGGGGGCTTTCGACGGTGGTTCTTTGCCTAATGTCTCGATACCTTGTGTGTTAGGTGTGGTGCTATGGTTTCGGCCATTGGGTTTCCTCAAGAGGCTGGGAGAGGGTTGGGTTTGGGGGTCGAACCATGATGATGGATATCTTAATGGTGCATATGGTAGGTTAAAGAGAAATCAAACAGGAATACAAAATTTTTATAATTCAATTTTTTCCCACCTCCTTTTATAATTTGAAATGTTTCCTAATATTTTGGGTCACTTGTAACCACCACTTGAAGTTATAAGAATACAACCTCCAAGCACACCCTTCAACACTTCTTCACTCATTAAGCCATCTTTTAGTTCGCACCCAACTTAATTTCATAATGTAAAGCAATAATATGCTCACCTCCCGAGCCTTGCTCATATGTTCATTTTGCTCAATTTGGTAAAAAGCTAGTCTGCTTCGCTCACTACAACTTCTTGGCTGGGGGGAGGGGGGGGGGGGTCTTGTGGTATATGCGTGCCCAGTCAAGCAAAGTCCAGCACTTGAACTAACACTGTGCAAGAACGAAGCATTCGCCCAATAGGCACAACAACTCGCTTGAGGCAGAAGAAGAACTAGTGACCACGACACCTTCTACCAAACCAAGATCTAAAAGAGTGGAGAAAATCACGCCCAATACAATTACATGATGAGGATACCTATAAATAAAGATGCAGAATGCCAGTGTGAGGTAAGTAATTTTGAAACCAGCAAAAGAATAAAATATAAAAAACACTAACTTGAGTGCAAAAACTTGCCCCCGGGGACTTCTTTTTCAGTTGCTCGGAGAGGCTGGGTTTGCTATGGTGATTCAGGGTACTATGTCGATCTAGAAGGGCCTCCGACATCAATATTGATATAGTTAAATTTCTAATAAAAATCCAAAAAAACGTACACTCAATTAAATATTTAAACATAATAGTTCTAAAAACAAACATCGTATTTAAATAACTAAACATCAGATAAAAATACTAGATACACATAAAATTTTTAAACCATCAAACTACACACAAAAGTTTGACATTCATATAGAAAAAAATAAAAATTTAAAACTAAAATTATAAAAGTCAATTGAATCATCAATGTTTAAATTAAATAAAAATTTAATATGTTAAAGAAAAAAATTGATATTCAATTTAAAACGACACAGTGAAAATCTATAATAATTCAATCAAGAGAAAAGAATAATGAGAAAAGCATTAAAATTTTACATTAAAACATCAAAATACGACTTTAAAAATATTATTTTAGTTAGAACAGAATGAGAAAATATCACATTGTTTGGATAGGGAAATGAAACAACATCTAGTAGTAAAAACGTAATCATTGCGCAAAAATGGGAATAAAAATCTATCCACGGAGTTTTTTTACTCGGATTCTTGACCCATTAGATTCATATGACATGAAATTAGTAATTTCCAATTATTTTTGTCCAATACATCCAAAAATAATATTTGCACCCAAATCTCTCCTTGTACCCAAACTTTCTATAACTTCTATTTGGAACCTCCACTATTGGCGGTGGTTGTTTAATTTATGTTTTTAAGCCTTCAGAACAGGCAAGCTTGAAGTTCAAGACGGAATTGGTGTTGTCACTTAGAGATCTTTGGCGCATTCGCCGAAGAGCAGTGAAACAGCTACTATTGATGATTTTGTTTCTCCCTTTCCTTCTTTTATTTTGCACAATCCTTATATTTGAGTAAAATAAGGTTTTGCCATGTTTTTAATGGTTTTAAGGAATTCAATGCATTGATCATTATGGTTTAGTATTAAAGGACATTTTGTTTTAGTTTGATTTTTAATGTATTGGATTGAGGTTGTCAAGAATTATGCAGTTGCCTAGTGTTATGAGTATTAGATCTGATTCACATTTAATGATGTGAAATTTTTTATAACCATCTTATGTTTTATTTTGGTTATTGTTGTTGTTTCTTAAATATGCAACATTTATGTTATTTTTTACTTTTACTTATTTTGAGTTGGGGTTTAAATGGTATCATATGAGTTTTCAATGTTATTGTTAAGGAATTAGAATTGTATTCTTACCATAATTGTAAATGTAATTGTATTCTATTACCTTTTCCTAGCTTGTATAGGTATCATGTACTACTATACAATGTATCTTGAATTCATGAATACAAACATAGATTATTACCCTTATTTTCGACATGATATCAGAGCTCAAAATCCTGAAACCTTAAATAGAAAATTTTCCGCTGCTCTACAATTTCCAAGCCGCCGTCGCCGATCACCACGCGCCGTCGCCGATCACCACGCGCCGCCGCTGCACTGCCACGCGCCGCCAGTTACTGCCGCCACTCCAAGCCGCCGCAACCGTCACATGCCTTCCGTCGGTTCCGCCGACGTATGCCACTCGCCGTCAGCCGCTCGCTTTCGTTCCGCCGCACGACCGAACTCCTCAAGCGCCGCCGCTCGTTTGCGCCAGTGTGTTCTGTCGATCCGATCTGTCGTTGGTTATTGTACCTGCTCCTGATTTGTACCTAATTTATCACAATGTCTGGCACTGAAGAATAGACTGGTTTTGATGCTCCTGAGGCTTCGAAGCTCCATGATATGAGTGGTTATGATGTAATTGCAGCTTTACTTCAGCAGTTGCAATCTGGCCCTCGGACTACTTTACCTATTGGTCGTATGTCGACTGATCCTTACTTTATTGGTTCTGGCGATGGTCCAGGTTTACAACTCATACCGACCATGCTCAAAGGTCAAGAAAATTACATTGAATGGTCCGATGCAATTTTTCGCACATTCCTTGCTAAGCACAAGATTGGGTTCATTGATGGATCCATTACCAAACCTCAGGATGGTCATCCTGATGCTGCTGATTGGCCTGGGGTTAATGCTACTCTTGTCTCCTGGATCTTGCAAACCCTGGATCCGGTGTTGAGATCTTCTACAAGTTCGTTTGCCACAGTTAAGGATCTGTGGGATGACCTGGAGGCACGATTTATTTTGGCCGATGGTATGAAGGTTTTACAGACGCAAGAAGCCATTCAGAGTTGCAAGCAAAATGGTCAGCCCATCGCATCTATTTTGCCAAACTGAAGAAGTTGTTTGTAGATTATCACTGCATGCGACCTCCCCTGGTTTGCACCTGTGAAGATTGCAAGGCATTATGCCAGTGCAATCTTGCTACGAAAGTCTTCCAAGAAAGAGAGAAGGATTTGATCTACCAATTCATCTCTGGCCTCGACGAAGGTTTTCACAGCTTACGATCACACATCATGAGCATTGATCCAATGCCATTTGTCATGAAAGTGTATGCCCTTGTTGCTAAGGAGGAGCATCATAGAGCTGTCATTCGAGCTCGTGAGCCTTCTTCTAACTCCATGGCGTATGCTGCCCGACGTTCACCACCTGCAAGTTCTTCGCTAGTTGTTCTTTCAGCAGCCGACAGCAAAAATCTTTTTTGTACCCATTGTCATCGCAAGGGTCATGATAAAGATACATGTTTCCAGTTACATGGTGTACTAGACTGGTTCAAGGAGTTGAAGGAGAAAATCGGTACCAGCAAGAAACTGGCGCCAGCTTCCCGGACATCAGCCACCGCCGCTGGCCCCGGAGGCGCGACCGTGACGCTTCCTCTCCCGCCGCCATTCGCCGGAGCAGCCATGTCGCCGCCTAGTCTGGCGGCGGTGGTTTCTTCCGGCAGTGTCCCTGCACGTTCCGATTTTGGCCCTGCTCTGTTCGATGTTCAATGGAGCACGACCTTGCACTTGTTTAATTAGTTTAATTCTCTTACTGGCGATGAGTCTGGTAAGCATACTTTACCATGGTTCGTTGATTCGGGAGCCTCATATCACATGACTGGTGACAAAGGTTCTCTTACTGATCTTACTACTACTATTAATTCTGTGAATGTTGTTCTGCCTGATGGCTCGGTGTCATCAACTTCTCAATATGGATCTATTTGCTTTGGTGGTTTTATTCTGCCACATGTTTTATATATACCTACATTGCGATGCAACTTACTAGGATTTCAAGGTATCTTGGGCTTCCATCTTAAAACCAACTGATTTCCCGATGGAGTAACAACATGATTTGGCACGTGTTGAAGGCCCAGCCTACCATGACCCAGAGCAGTATCGACGCTTGGTTGGGCAAGTTGGGCATTTCTGATCCCTATGCTCCAACTTGAGGAGGAGTGCTAGGGAATTAAAATTGTATTCTTACCATAATTGTAGATGTAATTGTATTCTATTAACTTTTCATAACTTGTATAGGTATCCTATACTACTATATAATGTATCATGAATTCATGAATACAAACATAGATTATTACCCTTATTTTCTACAGTTATATCGGTTAAATTTGTTTGCAAAAATAAATTGTGTTAAGGTTTTTCATTTTTCAAAAATAAATGTTTATGTTTGTGTGTTTTAAATTGAGTTTTACAAGGATTATTTTGATAATTATACCTATTTTAAATTGAAAAATTATTCCTCAACACACTAGTGAAAATTTGAAACCCATTCCTCCCAACACATTTGATTATGTATTATTAGTGTCATTGCATCAGATGAAATAGCAAGTGCTACTTTGCCAACATATGTAATATTTCATAATAAAATGTATGTGGTATGGAATCATAGTTAAGTTTTCTAAATCTCCCTCGTCTAACTAACATTATGGTAAGAATTGATGAATTTATTTGCAAAACTATGCCAAGACCTGCCCTTTTAACTTCCTCCTTTGGCTTCAAAACAATCATTGCAGGATATAGTATGAAATTTGAGCTCAACTTATACTGTAAAATTTTCTTACTGGGCCATCCCACCTTAAATTGTACCCTCTAAACTTTTCCTAAAATGGCCCAGTTGACCCTGTGTGTAATTTCATATTTGCCTCTTTGGGCAACAAAATGGTAGAAAATATGGGCTGGCTAATGGGCTAGGGTTTTAGATGGATGGGTGGTGAATTGGACGTGTGTTGTGTGTTAGGGGGAAACCCCACATTTGTAGCTTTCTTAATGTGGTGGGGCTTGTTTGATTCTTAAGCATCTATCAAACCAACGCTCCACATTCATTTCACTCCCCAACGCTCTGATCTTATCCTCATTTATCTGGAATATTCTCCCTTCAATTCTCCCTCTCTTCCTCTCATTTTTCTCATTCTCCTCTCTTCTCACACAAGATGAAACCCCTAATCTATCAATCCCTTATTCCCAATCTCACTTAGCTGCTGGTTTGAAACCCTTTTTACTCGACTTTAGAGTTTTGATCTGGGTCTTTTCTTCAAAACCCTTTTGCACCATTGTTGAAATCTGAGGTTGGAATGTTACGGTATTTGTTAGTTTTTCATTAGATTGAAATGTTAGAGCATAACTAACAAGTACAATGTATATTAACAAATGTAACATATAAGTAAACTGATGCAATTTTCAAATCAAAACGAACAATTAACAACAAATGAAAATAAAATGTCGTACACGGTACTTAAGTACACGTTGGATGCTAACATTTGCAACATATAAGACAATAAATGCAATTCCTAATTCAAAATGAACAATCAACAACAAATGAAAATAAAATGCCATAAAAAGTACAAATATAAGTAAACAAATACAGTTTCTAATTTAAAATAATTAATCAGAAAGTTTGTTGTAATAAGAACAGGATAATTCAAAACTAGATTAAAGAAAGCACACGGAACAACTCAAAAAATACATAAAATGAACACATCATATTCCAAAAATTTTGTCGGGTCTGCGGGGTTTGACGAAGCTTCCGGCGACAAGAACCCAATGTTGATTTGACGATGATGTTGTATCGCAACGAAACCAGATTATTGGAATTGTAGAGTGGAATGTATGAATGGTGCATCGAGATGACCGGAAGAAGCATATGGTCGGAATTAGGATTTTTCAACAGTTTTCCAGTTTTCTTTCGATGCTGAGCATGGAAGCAAGTCTGGTGATTTGAATTTCATCATCGCCAACGCAATCATTTTTGAAAATTGATTGTTGAGTCAATGGATTTAGTAAAACACATGTTATTATTTCTCACCGAAGCTGATGTTTCTATTTTGCCAGCATTACATCCGGTGTTCGTCAGTTGAAGTATTAGAGTTTGAGTTTCAGTCAGCATGGAGTAGAAGTCCGACGAGTTTAAAGTTGGGAGCTAATGTTCCTATTTTTCCCAATAGCTTGAATCATTGGCCTCATTATGGGTGTTGTTCAAATGCGGGTGATCAAGTTAACTTGCGGGTAGTTGAAACCTTGTTTGTTGACCGGCATGGAAGAAATGGGTATCCGGGATGCAGGTATCTGGATTGTTCAGGTTGAGTAATAGGGTATCCATTTACCCCTTCAATATTGAAAATCTTGAGATACATATCATTGGGTAAAAAACCCTTTTAATCTTAACTTTTGGATGAAAGTGCAGTATAACCCTGCAAAATGAGAAAGTGTCAGTCTAACCCTAACTTTTAGAAAAATTGTGCAATTATAGCCTTTTGACACTATTCCAGCATTGACCTGGAAAATCCGGTGTTAACCATGTTGGAAATGACTAAAATACCCCCTCATTAGTTTTTAAAATAATATCGGACGATTATGGCCTCTCACCATCAAAACCTATCAAGAATTACAGGGTTTATAGCAAAAGTTAACTATGATTTCTAGGGTTATTTCAGCACTTAATTTTTATTTCTAGCGTTTTATTAGCACTTTGAAAAAGAGTTAGGGTAGGATTAGGCGAATTCATAAGCTATAATCTAAAGAAAAAGAATAGTAATTACTCGGAAATGCACTACAAATATACAATGCACATCTGATAACACAAGTAAAAATTGTACAACTCTCTTGGTACAAAGTTGGGTCAACATTTACACGAGGAAGAAGAGCTTCAGTGAGCCAATTGGCCAAATGAGATAGGATCTTAATCTTAAACCATTTAAATCGAGAACATTACATGAGAAGCCACAACAATGAGGCACCAAATGATGAAAGAAAGAGAAATCGACAATTAAAATCTGCTACACGACGCCCACATCTCTTGCAGAATTTAGGTCCTTGGCATACAACACGGTTATCCCTACCAACGAATTAAATGGCTGCAATAACCAACTCCTTCATCATGCTAGGTCCCGTCAAGACCTTATGACCAGTTATTGAGCTTTGTGGATGAATGTGAAGACTTCTGCAAATACGGGGTCATGAAGTTCTTGATAAGTAGTAGAATAAGCAGGAGAAATACTTTCCTACAAGAGAATGGAACCTTAATAACTAAATTAGCCAACTGAATAAAGCTTAGATATAGAGACACAATCAAAGGTCTTATAAATAGAGAGGAACTGGTTAAATGAATGTTAAAACCCAGTAACAAGCAGTATACCTTATGTATTTATCACTAAATCTAACGTACGTTCATTTAAAAAATAGTTACTTTGTGTTTCCTATCTTCAATTTGATGTGGTGGTCTGGTCAGGTAGAACCTTTGTTGCTCACCCCGCGAGCCTTTTTTCCTGCAAAGTCAAGCTCGAAAGTGATTCCGGGAGAAGTGCTTCGACGATCAAGTCAGTCACTCTCTCAAGAACTAGAATTTCTTTTGATAGTTACACTTACCTCAAATCTTCAAGATCTTGTTGTATTTATAGCTAATCATAGTTCCAGTTCCTAGCTTTTAGGGATTAAGATCATGGATATACCACAATTGCCACATTCTGCGTTCGTGTCCTTCATGTTTGTTATTTATTCCGCACATCTCGGCCCACATATTCTACCACGAATGGAAGCTCCGCATGTAGCTAATCCTTGTCTTGGGCTAAAACATGTTCGTGTTGTTGTGGTATACTATTGGGCTGGGCCTAGCGGCCATCAGCCTATTGATGGATGGGCCATATATACACTATAAGCCCCCCTAGCCATGAAGACTAAAAGAAACAGAGTAATGGCATGGCTTTGCGGTTTAAATGCGAACATTTGTTGCTCGTCCACAGGTTGTTCATCATTTAATATTGCGTTCATCATTTAATATTACGTTCATCGTCATTGCTAAGTGACATTAGCTTTGTGGCTTTATCTCAATGCTTGATCTTTCTTCAAATTTGAATATTTGAATTTTGAGATCCTCGTGGTGAGGCTATTTCTGCAATGATTTTGTTTCTAGAACCCAAGATTCGCTCCTCACTCTTCGGTATTCCGGTCCGCATTTTCCGGACATTTGTCTTCGTTTTACCTCTAAAATGAAGAATTTGAAACGAATAATTAAATTTTTCCCTTGATTAGTGTGCTGTCTTTTCATATACTGCCACCGTCTCAATATAAGCGAAAGGTACTTTAGTTTTTGTGTCAGATTATTATCATTGTGTTTCTCTGAACTAGTTTCCTTCTTCAGCCCTGCCATTTATTGTTGATATTTAAGCACCTTTTCTTGCTTTTGTTTTAGCTCTTCTTCTCTGTTGCCTAAGCTTTCATCCTCTCTGAGCATCCTCAGGTTTTCTGCGTATCACTTTGCGTCATCCTCTTCAAGAGTAAGTTCTGTTATGAACTTAATTTCCAATTCGTTTGCATTATATTCTGGATTTGGTATGTAGGAACTGTTCCTTATTTTGTAGTAATTTTGTTGGGTGTGTGTAACTATTTTCCGGTCATCTTTTCCAGCTTGTTTTCTGTGAAACTTTGTTCTTAAAAATGTGTGTTCGCGGTGTTTAACCCTAATTAAGGTTGCTACTTTCCCCTATAGGATCATATGTCTTCCTCTAACCGTGTTAAGTCCTCCGTAGAAGATGCTCCTTCCGACGAGGATTTCGGTCATGCCGCCGAATCTTCCACCATACCTAGTATTCTGACTGGTTCATATGTAACTGATTTAAAGAATTTTTCCCTTTCCTTACTTCTTTAATGCTTCGTTCTCCTGTAAAGTCTGAGTGCGTTCGCAATCCTCCACCCAGCTACATGTCCTGTTACTTAGCCTACCCAAACTTCGGCCTTTATTTCTCTCTTCCTGCACATGTGATTGAACTCCTCTATTCATATAAGGTTGTGTTGTCCCAATTTTATCCCAAAGGCATCACTATCTTAATGGGGTTTCTTCGGGTGTGTAAAAAAGTGAACGTTCCTTTTACTCTTGAGTTGTTTCGCAACTTCTATCCTCTCTGAAAGGTGAAAACACTGTAGACGAATTTAATTCTTATCCCTTGATTTCCGGGGTTGAGCTTGTAAGCAGTTTCCCTAGTAATGTTGGTGATTAGTGTACAAGATACTTTTTATAAAAGTAAAACAAGCTCCTGAAGCTATTGTACCTTCTTGGAACTACAAAGTTCCTAAGTCTAAGCTTCCTGGTATGAGTGTCCATTTTACCGAAGAGACAGAGATCGTGGCCACGCTTCGTGTGCATACACAACATCTTCGCCATGCTGACTTTGATGCTGAAGGTGTTTTGTCACTTTTTTGTTTTGATGTATTTGATCTGTACACTTTCATATTTGAAGAACTGTTATTCTCTTCACTTTTTGCATTTTTTTATCTATGATGTTCGTTTTGTTTTAGATATGGACCTATCTAAAGGTGAGGTATACCCATTGCTCTTCGAAGGCGAAGATGAGGAGGTAGACGTGGCTGTTGTACATGCCAATAATGCTGCTAGGAGTAACACTGCGCCTAAGGGTGCAAACACAACGTGCTCTGATGATAAGGGTAAACATACTGAGGGAGGGGAGATGAGTGGTCGTTGACCCGTTAATGAGCCAAAGGAGAAGAAGAATAAGAGGGGTAGGGGCGGTGGGCAGTCAGGAAATTCAGTTCCCCCCAGGAAAAAAGGGCATGTTAACCAAACTGATTGCTTATTATGCCGGGAACTGAGCATCAATTGGTGGGGGGTGATCTCTGATATCCTTTCTAATCTTTCTTTACGTGACGCACTGGATATGGTAAGTCTGCAACCGAAATTTAATAGCCTTTCTTATGTCTTGATATCATTTATGCAAAATGTTGAATAACTTCATCCCATGTGTTGTTGTCTTATAAGGTCAATGAAGGTCTCCAAATTGCAAGTGAGTGGTTGTCTAGGTGTTCTCATGTTGATGAGTCACTATTGGAAAAGTACAAAGCATAAGAAATCAAATGTGCAACACTAGAGAGTTCGCTTAAATCAAATGTATAGGATCGGGTAGCACGAAGAAAGATAATAGGCTCATGAAGAGGATCATTATGTCCAATAAAGTCAAGGATTTCCAAGAATTTATGGTCAACCACAATATTGAAGCCCTGCACATAAGTAAGGGCGATGAGAAAGTGTAGAACAGGGAAAATGGACCAACTTTCATACTTAAATCACACAAATAGTACATACACACATCAAACTATTTCGTCTTCATCTCCTTCTTCTCCTACAAGTTGTCCTTGAAATAAGCTCATTCCTGATCGATATAATGTTGAATCTCTTGGGAAGGACATTGTTCGTGGTTTGGTTGATCTTAAATCTGGTGGAAAGTACTTACAGTCGCTTAATATCCCTGTCTGTGTTCAAGAGTGGGCGCTATGTTTAGGTATACATTTGAAGTACATGCTGGGTATCAATGAACTTGAAAAGAAGTGGAATACTACCTTGAAGGACAACCACAATGCTATGCACAATTTAAGTAGGATTTTAGGCGAGCAGAACAGTCTTATTCATCGACAATAGTTGAACATGGCAAACAATGCTCCGCCAACAAGTAGAAGCTAGGGATTATAGTACAAGTAAAACTTGCGAGGCCCATAAAAAAACGTTGATCATAGATAAACAATGTGCCCGTATTGATGATCTACTGGGTAAGTTGAAGAAAATGCAGGATAAGTATGATCACTTGTCAACTTCTGCTCTTGGTTGGTAGGCAAAGTTCGATGTGCAGTTTACTATAGACACACAGCTGCAGAGTGAGAATGCGGAGCTTTGCATTGAGCACAACCGACTTGATAAATATGTGCATCAATTGGAGCAAGGTTGTGTTGAATATAAAGACAAGCTTCGGGTTCTCCCTTCGTCATCTCGCATGGCTACTGGTCGTGGAGATGTTACGATGGAATTTGGTGGTCAGAGATTTAACTTGTCTGAGTCTATTTGGATGCACATCCAGTCCCTAGAAAAGATACTGGACTTGAAAGATGAAATGAAAAGGTACAAAGAAATGTTAATGTTATGCGTATGCAATTAGATCACAAGGAGTTTGGCCCCATGCGTGACTTCAAGGCATGCTGTGCTAAACATCTTGAATGCATGGAACGATGTGGTTTTACACGGTATCCTGCTTATGTACACATGAAGTGGCATTATGAGCATTTTTTTAGTGAAGAAGAGCCCGGTAAGAAGAAACGGTGTACGGATGAGCATTCTAATTGCAAAGTTGAGTGTGGCCGCCGCTGCGGAAAATCTGGATCTTCAAGAGCCTCGAGGCATATAGATAGATCCATTATTTTAAACCACTTATCCTTTCTTCTAATATTTCAATAACTTTGCTCATGACTCTATGAATCTTACATCTTCATTGTTGCTGAATTAGCTATCATCCGTCATCTTAAATTATGTGAGCTTTTGCTGGTGAAGTCCAAAATTGTGAGGCAGGCAGATGTATGACTTGCTTTAATCACATTTTCGTAGGCATATCTGTTTTATAGCAAGGTTTATTACTTTCTTTGTTTGGAGTGTGTAGTGTGCGAAGATGTAAGATATATTTCTTGCTCTTGTCACTGTATCAGAGGCATATTAGCCTAATAGCAAGATCTATAGCTTGCAGTTGTGTATTTGGCAAAGTTAATGGATCTAAAACTTGCAATGATTGCGAGTTGTGCAAGATCTATCGCTTGCAATTTTTTGATTTGCGATGTTACAAGATATAAAGCTTGCAATGATCACTAGCTATGCAAGATCTATGGCTTGCAATTGTTTGATTTACAAAGTTGCAAGATCATAAGCTTGAAAATGTCATTAATTGTATAAAATATGTAGCTTGATGTTTGCCAAGCTGGTTGACTTGATAAAAGTGGGTGTTTTGATCGTAATATGGTACGAAGAAATATATTCTATCAAGTATAACTAAAGAATGATAAATATGATTGTGGTCCAGCAATGTGGTTTTTTGTATTAATAATATATTTCCGCGATAATATCGCAATTGAAAGAAAACAACCAAGGATAATATCCTGGCGTCTGTACAGGTGGATGTTCGCTACCTTCTCTATCAAATCTAGACATAAAAATTTCTTAAGTTGATCAAATGCCACGTGTTCGGAACACTAGTACCATCCATCCTTTCTAACTCGTAGCTATTGGACTTGTGAGTTTTTGTGAATCTGTAGGGTCCTTCCCACTTTGGGCATAGCTTTCCTCGCTTCTCTGCTAGATTAGCTTCATTCTTTCTTAACACTAGGTTGCCCCTCTGAAATTGTGTTTCCTTCACTTTCTGATTATAAGCTCTCGTCATCCTTTCCTTGTACTTAGCTTCCACAATCGTTGCCATATTCCTTTTCTCCTCCAGTTCGTCCAGTTCCAATCTTTTCAGGTCCGAGTTATCTCTCTCCTTGTAATCGCATGCTCGGAGGCTTGCATTTCCAATTCCATTGGCATAACTGCTTTGTGGCCATAAACCAGACTATACGATGTTTTTCCTGTTAGTTCTCAAAAATTTGTTCTACATGACCATAACGTATTTGATAAGTTATCTACCCATCCAGTTCGTTTTCCTTCCAGTCGATTTTGGATTCCTTGACAATAGTCTTGTTCGCTACCTCCACTTGGCCATTTTCTTAAGGGTGTGCTACAGAGGTAAACTTCCGGAGAATTCAAAGCTTAGAACACCAATCTGTGAATACGCTACTTGTGAATTGTGTACCATTATTCGTTACAATAGTATGTGGCACCCTAAAGTGACATACTATATTTTGCCACACGAATTTCCTAGTGGCTTCAGCTATGACTCATCCAAATGGCTTCGCCTCCACCAATTTTGTAAAGTAATCAATTGATACTAGGAGGAATTTTGCGTTGCTCTCACCCTTTGGGAATGGTCCAACTGAGTCAATTCCCCATTTGTTAAACGACCATGCTTCATATACACGTATCAAAGCTGCTTGTGGCTTATGTGATAATGAAGTGTTAATTTGGAAACTTCTACACTTAAGCATGAAGTTGTGCCCATTGTTAAACATAGTCGGCCAGTAGTATCCAGCTCGGATGATCTTCTTCGCTATAGTTCTTACTCCCTGATGCGTTTTGCATAGGCCTTTGTGAACCTCCTTTAAAATTTTGGATGCTTGTGTTGGTCCTATGCATTTCATTCATGGAGATAAAAAAAAACCCTTATTGTACAAGATTCCATCTTTGTAGGTGTAGTTACTAGATCGTAACTCCAACTTCCTATCATGCGCCTTATCCTCTGGCAGTATTCCCTTTGCGAAGAAATCTATTCACGGCATCAACCAGTTTACTTCATCTGATTGAACTTCTAATATAGTAGTTAACTCTGTGTTTTTGACTGGACTGACTTCTACAACCACATCTCTATATTCGTTGAAGGAACCAAACCCTGCTATCGCTAGCTTGCTTAGTGCATCCGCCTTTGTATTTGTGCTTCGTGGTACGTGCTGTATGTCGAAGTACTCAAGCTGGGCTATGAGTTGTTGTAATTTTTTTAAATACTTTATTAACTGTTCTTCTCGTACCTCATAGTCTCCTCGCACCTGTTGGACAACTATTAGCGAATCACTAGAGACTCAAGCACTTCTAACTTTCATTATGATGCTAAGATCCAATCCATAAATCAAGGCCTTATATTCTGCTTCGTTGTTGGTGGGATGGAAATTGAAACGTAGTGAGTATATGTGCTCTCCTCTATCCGGGTTTACGAATAACAGTCCATCCCCGTAACCTTCTCTGTTGGATGCGCCATCAACGAAAAATGTCCATGCCACTTCTTCCCATTTTAACTTGACTTTATCGATTCTTAGGCTGTGATATATGTTTGCTTTATGCGCTTCTTCACTAGTCATTTCTGCAATAAAGTCTACTAGCACCTGAGCCTTGATTGCTCTTCTAGGTTGGAATTGAATCTTAAATTTGCCTAGTTCCAGAGCCCACTTCGTTAATCATCCTGATGAATCAGGCTTGCTCAGAAAATTCTTGATCGGGAAAGCCATATAGACCACGATAGGGTGACTGTGAAAATACATTCTCATTCTTCATGCTAAGCATATTAAAGCCAGTGTTAATTTTTCTACTTGCATATATGCTTTCTTTGCGCTTTGCAATATCCTATTGATATAATAGACCGGTACCTGTTTCTGGCTTTCCAGGCTAAACAAGATAGAACCAATTGCATTCCACGAGATTACCAAATACAAGTACAATGTTTCTCTCGGAACAGGTGTCTTCAACATTGGTAGTGCTTGGAGTTGTTCCTTCAAATTGCCATATGATGTCTGACATTCTGTGCTCCAGCTAAACTTCATGGCCTTCTTTAGTACTTCAAAGAGTGGGAAATTTTTTTTTTCGCTTTTGAAACAAACTAGCTAAGTGCTTCTAACAACCCCCTCATAATCTGTACCTCCTTGACTGTTTGCGGCTGGGGGAGGTTCACTATAGTTTGGATTTTCTCTGGGTTAGCTTTGATACCTTTTGAGGATACCTTTTAGCCCAAAATTTTTACCCACACCTACTCCAATCACACATTTCTTGGGGTTGGGCTTCATCCATATAGCGGGTAATGTGCCCAACATTTCTTGTAAGTCTGCGGCGAAGCTACCTACTTTTCTACTCTTAATAACCATGTCATTAACATAGGCTTCCACATTTCATCCTATATAATTACGAAATGCATTATCAACTACTCTCTGGTACATGGCCCCACATTCTTTAATCCAAACAGCATGGTTACATAACAAAACGTTTCGAAGCTTGTTATGAAGGTTGTTTTCTCTACATCTTCCAGATTCTTTAATATTTGATTATTTCCCTTGTACGCATCTAGAAACTCTAGGGCTTCATACCCCGCGGTTTCTTCTACTAACTTATCTATTTACGACAAAGGATAACAATCCTTTGGACATGCTTTGTTCATGTCAGTAAAATCAATGCACATTCTCTGTCCCGCATCATTTTTCTTTACCATTACTGGGTTTGCTAGCCATTTTGGATATATCACCTCTTTCAATATCCCATTTTGGAGCAGTGAAGTGACTTCCTCTTCGATTGCCTTATGTCTATCACTAGAGAAGCAACGCTGCTTTTGCTTAACTGATTTAACTGAATTGCTAGTGTTCAGTGAATGCATGGCGATGCTTGGTCCACTCCTCCCCATGCTCTAGACATCCCACTCGAAGGTATCCCTGTGGCTTCACAAGATTTATATAACCCTTATCTTTTCTCTGTTTGGAGGATGTTTTCCTATTTTTACACATTTTGGACTATCTTCATCATCCAGGCTAACCAGCACTGTTTCTTCTCCCAGGTCCACTGCTGAATGTAGCTGCTCTGGCGATCCTCCATGTGATATTGTGTTAACCATATTTTATTTTTCTCCACCTTTTCCTCCCTTCATCGCGATAACCATGAATTTCCTTTCCATTTGTTGGTTTCCTCGTATGGTCGTAATTCTTGCCAGGGTTGGGAATTTCATTACTAGGTGGTAAGGGGACCATATTGCTTTTGCTCTGTTCATCCATGGTCTTCCTATGATGGCGTTGAACGTACTTGGGGAATCCATTACTACAAAGTCACACAAAATAGTACATTTTTTCCACTTTCTCCAATGGTGACCGGCAGTTGTATATTTCCCAAAGATATCTCCGCCTGTCCTGTGAACCCCACCAGCAAAGACATGTACGTTTTAAGGTCAGTTTGCTTAAAGCCTAACCTATTGAACCAGTTTACGAATAATATCTTGACTACACTTCCATCATCCATGAACACTCTATGAACAGTGGCATTTCCAATTTTTACTATAATAACCATGGGATAATTGTGAGGTGAAGCGTTTGGCACTGCATCTTCTTCACTAAATGTGATCACTTCATTCGAGCGCAATCTCTTGTCCACAGGTTCTTGTGGGGGAGAATACCTTGCATTTTCTTTCCAAGCATTGTTGGACAGTGATTCTGTGGAACTGTGTGTGGATAAGATAACCTTTTCTTGAGCTTCCTCGTCTGTGTTATAATTATAATCTATTTCTGCAACCATTTTTTTATTTATACCTGGTGCATTCGTTGTCCCTTCGTTTCTTACTGGGGGGCTTTTTGTTTTGGTGGTGTCCTCATACTAGCTCCCCCACCCCCACCCCTCTTTCTTATATTGGCTTAAGTAGTCATTCCTCAAATTTTCTTCAACCTGTCTTCTCAGGTCCCTGCAATACTCAATGTCATGACCGTGGTCCTTATGAAAGACACGTTAATACTCCTATGACCTTGTTTTTGGTGGTGCTAACATAGGTGCTGGTTCTTGAAAGAGCTCCTTCTTCGTTAGCCATATCTCTTTCCTTGTTTTTGTTAGGGGCGTATTATTGAACGGTGTACTTTGCTAGCCTACTTCACTTCCTTTAAGAGGGGTGTTTCCCCTTGCTTCCTCCATTCGCACATGTTGCTCAATCAACTTTTGCAGTTGTCTAGGGTTTCCTGGCATGTTCTTTGACCTACCCCAAAACACGAGTTGAGGGACTTAGTGGTCAAAGATAAGATCATTTATATTTTGCATATGTTCTTACTGCTAAGCTACCAAGGGGTAGTAAGCAACAAGCCCTGGGTTTGTCCACAAGAATGCCAGGGCTCAAGTACTAGTTAGAAACAAAACCTCGTGCAGGTCGTCAATCCGCACGAGTGAAAGGAATAGCCAGTAGTGTAGACATGCAACTGGGAGGGGGTTTGGTGTTTTCAATTAACAACTACAAGCATGTAATTGATAAACAAGTAAACTACCTATACTAAGCACTTGGGAATCATTTAGAAACACGGTAGTTCTAATGCTTCAATCCTTGATTCATTCACATATAGACATACAAAAGACCTATTAGTGTGTTCACAACATGTGGTGTAGCCAATGACATACACTTCCCTAACCCTATCACGGTGGGTGCGCTCGGAACCCTCCATCGGGATCGCCATTATAATTAGGGGAGTACAACGAGGTCTGACCATCATTGTATTTCTGTTTCTCCCCCATGCTATTACATCCTAGACTTCCACCATGAATGCAACTACTCCTCCCGAGTCTTATATACGCTAGGCCCGAGGATCGTAGGCACCTTATCTATTATACTAGGGTTTTAACACAACACCTAGCTTGCTACTATTAGCTATCTCTACCCGCAACCTCTCGGACAACACTTACAAAGTCAACTAAGACTGGTGCTATGGCAAATAAGTCAGAGTATTCTCGAATCTTATGTGCACGCGGACACGTTCTCCCCTACACATTCTAATATCTATTTTTCTTTTCCCAATGGGGCATCAGTAATTGTACCATACATGAATATAGCCCAAAGTAAGTGCTTATATGCGTTGTAGTATTCATGCATTTATAACATTCAATAACAATCACAATAATATCATAAACACGAGGATAGAGTGAATCTAATGAATCTCATAAAGCATATAGAACTTACCAAGTGCCAAAATGAATTCCAAGCTAATAAAGCTACTCTACAAATGATAGATATGTGGAAAATATTAGGTTAGATGCCATGGATCTAAGAAAATAAGATGAAAATAAAAAGGAAAGGAAAGAAAAGAAAATGAGAAGGAAGAAGAAGAGGTACTCTCATCTTCCTTCTCTCTAAACTAGAGGGAGGAAAAATATACATTATGACTGGATAGGGTTTACAAGAATACTAAGAATACTATATGTAGTAGTAGGAGAGTGGGCCTAAAAATAGGCCAACAATAGCAAAACCCTAGTCACCTTAAAACTAGCTTCAATCTCCGTCTACCATGAATTGATATCCGTAGCCTTCATCTTCTACCATTCTAATGTGAATGACCTTTGCCTCTTCTACCGTCCTTACAAATGGCCTTCAATCTTCTACCACCCTTTCGAACAGGCTTCACATAAAATGTAACCAAAAAGTACCCAAAGGCGACCTACTAAAGATGATCAAGAAAGATCAAGGAACTCGTGGATACAAAATGTCCATTAGTACCAATTAAGTCTGCAAAATGTGGGATTTTGACAAGAAAACCAAACATGGTCGTCTAAACCCCTTGTCACGTAAACTCAACGAATACTAGCACTCGATCAACTAAAACTGACCAAATAGTATGCCAAATGCAATGGATAATGCAATAAAATGAAGCAGTTCAGACTCCTAAACTTAAACCTTTACTCATCCTCGAGTAAATCTAAGAGAAGAAAAAGAATCAGGCGATATGTATCATGCAAGTATAATTTTTTTAAGGCATTAAACTCATCCCAAGCTACCCTAGTTCCCCTAAATAAGTAAAAATCCTCACAACTCTCACACTCCCCGAAGATCCTAAAATAACCTATCCAACCAAAATAAATGTGGGAACAAGTAAGACAAAAAGACAAGTGTCAAGTTAGCTTACTTTTCCAAAAATGATCCCAAAGCAATTAAAGAGTCGTCTCTAAAAACAATCCACTGCGGAAGCATGCATTCAACCTATTTTTTTTTTGTTTTCTCTCAATTTCTCTCATTTTGTCTAGGATCCCTTTCAGCTTTTCATCCTAGTTTTACCACACAAAGGGTACTCACTTCTCACCTTTTTCCACACGGTCTCTCACTTTTGCCTAGACTCGTAAGTCTAACCGGGCAAAGCCTCTCACTTTTACCTAGGTCTTTCGACCTATCCGAGTTTTTCCCAACGTTACCCAAGTCAACCTTTCGGGTTTTCGACCTGTCATTGTTTTTAAAAAAAATCATTTTTAAAATTTTTCAAAAATCTCTTAAAAGAGCTATAAAATACATAGAAACAACTACAAAAACATAATAGCAATCTAATCCCCTTCTTCACACTTAAAGCTTGCATTATCCTCAATGCATATACAAAATCAAAAATATATGTCGAGAGAAAGAAATAGGAAAGCAGTTATAATGATAAAGAACACTAAAATCTACCCTTGATGGCACAATCATGGAATGTAAAGAAAAAACTACCATCACCCTCAATATACTACCCCAAACCTCTAATCAAGAAAGATCAATCTAACCACTATAGTGCACCACAAATCGAATAAGGAATTGAATCACAATGGAGAGTTACCTCTTAGGTCTTGATATGTGTGTCTCAAGGATTTTAGGGGTAGGTGGGTTTTGGGTGGTATTTTGGTGGTGGTAGGGAAGAAATGGTGATTGGGTGGTGTAGGAAAGTATGTGAGCTTCATGGGTCGTGCACATCTACACACCCCATGAATTTGGGGTTTGGTTCTCCTCCTTGTCAACCATTTTGAGCGTCACGAACCATGTACATCTACATGGTCCATGAGTTGGACTCCCTGTTTGCTCACCTTCCTCCAAGAACCATATGCTTCCTATAAAATAAACATGCACACCAAGTGTAATAGTGTCACAAAAACAAAAGGCTACAAATAGGAAAACACACCAAAATTATTAAACAAATATAATTTTTCAAAACTCGGGTTGCCTCCCCAAAAGCTCCATATATTTAAGGTCGTCAACATGATGCTAATGTTATCCATAGGGTTCGAGTTTGTACTCCATAACATTAGACAACAAAAAATGAAGAGCAGGGGGTAAAAATCTTCCAAGAGAAGATATAGTAGAGGATGAGTTAGCTTTAGAGGGAATAGGTGGTATGGAAGTTTAGCATATTCAATTGGTTTCCCTATGGTTTCCTCTAAGTCTCCCGAAAATGTAGGAGTAGGTTTTATAGGTGGAGGTAAGGGTGCAAATAAGTAATAGGGAAAATTAAATATAATCACCCCTTCCTAAACTTCTTCAATCTCAACAAACCTTTCCCCATCCCCTTTAAATTCATCTACCAAAATTTCACATTCAACTAGGGATGGTTCATTTTTGGGATATTGGGTTTCAAGTTGGCTCACCCTATTCAACAAGTTAAGCACTAGCCCTTTAACATTCTCAATGCTTGAGAATAGTTTAGTTCCCAAATTGCTAATCTCGCTAAGCACTTGTGATTACATAAAATTACTACTCTTGGTCACATTAGCTATAACTTGAGAAATTTCTAAACAATTCGATTCGGGGACCAATCCTAGGGATTAGTTTTGGGGCATTGGATAAGTTGGTTAAATCCCACTATCTAACTCAAAGTGATGGTTTCTGGATGAATTTCTATACCACGAATTCGAGTTACCACTAAACCTTAAATTTAGAGAGTCGTGGTATAGATAACAATCTTGATCCCATCGAATTTGGGAACCAACAACTCCTACCTCTCTCTCATTTTTTCACATCCAAGAGCAAGACTCCGTAGAGTGGTATCGATGAAATATCCTACAAAGTCTCACTCTTTGAGCCATTCTTCTCCTATAGTCATTCAACCTTGGGCAACATTCTATAGGGGTGATCGTAATGACACACCCTACAAAGTGCCCTCCGTTGAGTGTTTTCCCACATTTTTTTTTCTCTTTTTCAATTAAACCCCAACAAAGAAAACACACAAAATCTTGAATCGTAGTGCAAGAGTCTTCGGTTTTCACCAAGAACTCAAGCAATACCTACTCTGGAAAACAAAAACAAGAAAAACATAAAAGCAATACTAACTACCGACTAACACGTTATGCTTAAATAATAGTCAAACTTATGAGCATCCCCGGAAATGATGCCAAAATTTTGACCCGCTCTCGACTCGATTGTCGTTGAAAACATGAGCCGAGGGGCTTAGTGGTCAAAGATAAGATGATTTATATTCTGCACCCATTGTTTCTGCTAAGCTACCAAGGGGTAGTAAGTGGCAAGCCCTGGGTTTTTCCACAGGGATTCTAGGGCTCAAGTACTAGTTAGAAACACAACCCCGTGCAGGTCGTCAATTCGCACGAGTAAAAGGAACAACTAGTAGTGTAGACATGCAACTGGGGGTGGGGGTGTTTGGTGTTTTCAACTAACAACTACAAGTATGTAATTGACAAACAAGTAAACTATTTATACTAAGCACTTGGGAATCATTTAGAAACATGATAGTTCTAATGTTTCAATCATCGATTCATTCACATTAGACATACAAAAGACCTACCAGTGTGTTCACAACATGTGGTGTGGCCGATGGCATACACTTACCCAACCCTGTCACGGTAGGTGCGCTTACAACCCTCCATCGGCACCGCCATCGTAATTAGGGGAGTACAACGAGATTCGATCATTGTTGTATTTTTGGTTCTCCCTCATGCTATTACATCCCGGAATTTTACCACGAATGCAACTACTCCTATATACGCTAGGCCTGAGGATCGTAGACACCTTATCTTTGATACTTAGGTTTCAACACAACACCTAGCTTGCTACTATTAGCTATCTCTACCTGAAACCTCTCGGAAAATAGTTACAAAGTCAGCTAAGACTCGTGCGGAAACAAATAGGTCAGAGCATTCTCGAATCCCCTGTGCACACATCCACACAGATGCATTCTCCCCTATCCATTTTAACATCCATGTTTCTCTTCCCAAAGGGCATCAATAATTGCACCACACGTGAATATAGCCTAAAGTGTTTACTTATATGTGGTGTAGTATTCATGCATTTATAACATTCAAGAACAATCGTAATAATATCATAAACACAAGGATATGGTGAATCTAATGAATCCCATAAAGCATATAGAACTTACCAAGTTCCAAAATGAATTCCAAGCTAATAAATCTATTAAACAAAGGATAGATCCATGGAAAATATTTGGTTAGATGCCAGGGATCTAATGAAATAAGATTAAAGGAAAAAAGAAAAGAAAAGAAAATGAGATGGAGGAAGAAGAAGTACTCTCCTCTTCCTTCTCTCTAAACTAGAGGGAGGAAAAATCTATATTATGACTAGCTAGGGTTTACAATAAGACTAAGGCTCCTATATATAATTAGAATATTGGGCCTAAAAATAGGCCAAAAGTAGCGAAACCCTAGTCACCCTTTCGCTCTAGCCGTTGAACCTTTCTCGAATAAATTGCTCAAATTTGTTAATCTCCTGGAGCTTAATTATAGTGCATTTGATAGAGCTAGGAAAGACAAAGATTTCAATATATGGTAGAGGTAAATTGAAATAAAATTGAGAGAGTTATGGCCAAAGCGGTCAGCCGCCAAGGTTTCATGAACTAGCACGGATGTCACGGTCCATGAAGCATTCAAGCACGGGGTGAGGAATCTGGCACTGTTCATGAATATTCATATCCGCAGACCATGGGATCTAACATGGTTCATGAACATTCATAGTGGTAGACCATGGGATATGGCGCGATCCGTGAACATTCATAGCCGCGGTCCGTGAGATCTGGCGCAGTCCGTGAAGTTTCTCAGGTCCATGAAGGTTTTCACGAACCGCGAACAATACACACTTTTTGCTCAAAAATTCTCACGGTCTGTGAAGTTTTTCACTGACCACAAACACTACATGGTCTCGCTCAGGAATATCTTCACGTTCTGTGAAGGTTTTCACTGCTCGGCGCATTGCCTCATGAAGGTCTCGTGCTGATCTCGTGCAGGTGTTCATGAAACCATTGGATTCTTGTGTACTATGGGCTATGAAGATTGTCATGGGCTGTTGGTGCTTAACCATACGCGGTCCGTGAGATGTCATCGGTGCTTCGTCGGCTGAACTTTGTTTGCTTGCTACGGGTGGACCATTAGTCTAAATCGGGAGTTCTAGTAGTCCATTTTGTAGTACTCAAGGAGACGAATAAAATGAACCCATCCTTGAAATATAATTCTTCTTTGATCATTTTCGGACTAAGGCAACACTTCTCGAACCACGATTCACCATTTTCTCCTTTGGCTGTCTTAAACTTCAAAGCCGCCTATCTTTGGCTTCAATCTCCTTCTACCACGAATTAATGTTCATGGCCTTCATCTTCTACCATTCTAATGTGAATGGCATTCGCCTCTTCTACCGTCCTTGCGAACGGCCTTCACATAAATGTAACCAAAACGTACCCACGGGCGACCTACTAAATATGATCACAAGGAAGATCAAGGAGCCCATGGATACAAGATGTCCATTAGTACCAATTAAGTCTACAAAATGCGGGATTTAGATAGAAAACCAAACATGGCCGTCTAAACCCCTTGTCACGTAAACTCAGCTAAACTAGCTATCAATCAACTAAAACTAACCAAAACGTATACCAAATGCAACGGTTAATGCACACAAAATGAAGTAGAACAGACTCCCCACACTTAAAAATTTACTCTTTCTCGAGTAAATCTAAGACAAGAAAAAAAATCAACTGAAATGTAGTGTGCAAGCATAAGTTAACCGAGGCATTCAACTAATCCTAAGCTACCCTAGTTCCCCCAAAGAAGTGAAAATCATCACAACTCTCACACTCCCTGAAGATCCTAAAGTAACCTGTCCACCCAAAATAAATTGTGGAAAAAATTAAGCCAAAAAGATAAGTTTCAAGGTAGCTTACTTTTCCCAAAATGATCCCAAAGCAATCAAAGAGTCGTCTCCAAAAACAATCCACCATGGAAGCATGCATTCAACCTAGTTTTTTATTTTCTCTCGATTTCTCTCGTTTTGCCTAGGATCCCTTTTAGATTTTCATCCTATCTTTAACACAAAAAGGGTACTCACTTCTCACCTTTTTCCACAAGGCCTCTCACATTTGCCTAGACTCGTAAGTCTAACCGGGAAAAGCCTCTCACTTTTACCTAGGTCTTTTGACATATCCGAGTTTTTCCCAATGTTACCCAAGTCCCCTTTCGGGTTTTTGACTTGTCCGGGTTTTTTTCAAAAAAAATTAATTTTTCAAAATTTCAAAAATCTCTTGGAAGACCTATTAACTACATAGAAACAACTAAAAAGCATAAGTGCTATCTAATCCCTTTCCCCACACTTAAAGCTTGCATTATCCGCAATGCATATACAAAATCAAAGCATGTGACGAGGGAAAGAAATAGGAAAGCACTTATAATGAAAAAGAACACTGAAAAACAATCATGGAATGTAAAGAACAAACTACCATCACCCTCAATATACTACCCCAAACCTCTAATCAAGAAAGATTAATCTAACCACTATCATGCACCACAAATCGAATAAGGAATTGAATCACAATGGAGAGTTACCTCTTCGGTCTTGATGTATGTGTCCCAATGGTTTTGAGGGTAGGTGGGTTTTGGGTGGCATTTTGATGGTGGTGGGGTGGTGGTATGGAACAAATGGTGATTGGGTGATGTAGGAAAGTATGTGAGCTTCATGAGTCGTGCACGTCTACACGCCCCATGAATTTGGGGTTTGATTCTCCTCCTTGTCCACCATTTTGAGCACAAACTATGTACGTCTACATGGTCCATGAGTTGGACTCCCCAATTCCTCACCTTTCTCCAAGAACCATATGCTTCCAACAAAATAAACATGCACACCAAGTGTAATAGTGTCCCAAAAACAAAAGGCTATATATAGGAAAACACACCAAAAATATCAATCAAATCTAATTTTTCAAAACTCAGGTTGCCTCCTGAGAAGCTCCATATATTTAAGGTCATCAGCACGACCCTAATGTTATCCATAGCATGCAGGTTTGTACCTCATCACCTTAGACAACCAAAAATGAAGAGTAGGGGGTAAGAATCTTCCAAGGGGAAGATATAGCAGAAGATGAGTCAACCTTAGAGGGAATAGGTGGTATGAAAGCTTAGCATATTCAATTGGCTTCCCTATGGTTTCCTCTAAGGCTTACGAAAATGTGTGAGTAGGTTCTATAGGTGGAGGTAGGGGTGCAAATAAGTAATATGGAAAATTAAGTATAATCACCCCTTACTCGACTTCTTCAATCCCAACAAACCTTTCCCCATCCCCTTTAGATTCATGTACCAAAATTTCACATTCAACTAGGGATGGTTCATTTTTGGAATATTAGGTTTAAAGTTGGCTCACCCTATTCATCAAGTTAAGCACTTGCCCATCAACTTTCTCAATGCTTGAGAATAGTTTAGTTCCCAAATTGCTAATCTCGCTAAACACTTGGGATATGAGTAAATCACTACTCTTGGTCACATTAGCTATAGCTTGCAAAATTTCTAAACCATTTGATTCGGGAACCAATCCTGGGGATTGGTTTTAGGGCATTGGATAAGTTGGTGTAATCTCACTACCTAACCCAAGGTGTTTGTTTCCCGATGCATTTTCAAACCGCAAATTAGATTCACTACTATACCTCATACTTGGAGAGTCGTGGTATGGATAACAATCTTGTTCCCATCAGCCTTAGGAACCAACAACTCCTACCTCTCTCTCATTTTGGCTCATCCAAGAGCAAAACTCTGTAGGGTGGTAGCGATGGCATATCCTACAAAGTCTCGCTCTTTAAGCCATTCTTCTTCCATAGTCATTCAACCTTGGGCAGCATTCTATAGGGGGTCGCAATGACACACCCTACAAAGTGCCTTTCGTCTACTGCTTTCCCACATTTTTTTTCTTTTTTTCAATTAAACCCTAACAAAGAAAACACAGAAAAATTAGAATTGTAGTGCAAGAGTCCTTCGTTTTCACCAAGAACTCAAGGAATAGTTACTCAGGAAAACAAAAACAAGTAAAAGATAAAAGCAATTCTAACTACTCACTAACATGTTATGCTTAACTAATACTCGAATTGAAGAGCATCCCCGGTAGCGGCGCCATAATTTTAACCCGGTCATCATTAAAAACCAAGTCGAGGGGCTTAGTGGTCAAAGATAAGATGATTTACATTCTGCACTCGTTGAACTGCTAAGCTACCAAGGGGTAGTAAGCCGCAAGCCCAGGGTTTGTCCATAAGAATACTAGGGCTCAAGTACTAGTTTGAAACACAACCACGTGCGGGTCGTCAATCTGCACCAGTGAAAGGAACAAGTAGTAGTGTAGGCATGCAAATGGGGAGAGGGGGGCATGGGGGTTGGTGTTTTAAACTAACAACTACAAGTCTGTGATTAGCAATCAAGTATACTATTTATACTAAGCACTTGGGAATCATTTAGAAACATGGTAGTTCTAATGCTTCAATCCTTGATTCATTCACATATAGACATACAAAAGACCTATCAGTGTGTTCACAACACGGTGTGGCCGATGGCATACACATCCCCAACTCGCAACCCTCCATCGGCACTGCCATCGTAATTAGGGGAGTACAACGAGGTTCGACCATCATTGTATTTCAAGTTATCCCCCATGCTATTACATCTCGGTCTTCCACCACGAATGCAATTACTCCTCCCGAGTCCTATATAGGCTAGGCCCGAGGATCGTAGGTACCTTATCTTTAATACTAGGGTTTCAACACAACACTTAGCTTACTACTATTAGCTATCTTTACCCCCAACTTCTCGGACAATAGTTATGAAGTTGGGTAAGACTGATGCGATGGCAAATAGTTCAAAGCATTCTCAAATCCCCCGTGCACACACCCACGCGGATGCGTTCTCCCCTAATCATTCTAACATCCAGACTTCTCTTCCTAATAGGACATCAATATTGCACCATGCATAAATATAGCCCAAAATGTGTGCTTATATGTGGTGTAGTATTCAAGCATTTATAACATTCAAGAACAATCACAATAATATCATAAACACAATGGTAGGGTGAATCTAATGAATCTCATAAAGCATATAGAACTTACCAAGTGCCAAAATGAATTCCAAGCTAATAAAGCTACTCAACAAAGGATAGATCCATGGAAAATATTAGGTTATATGCCATGGATCTAAGAAAATAAGATGAACAGCAAAAGGAAAGAAAAGAAAATGAGAAGGAAGAAGAAGTACTCTCCTCTTCCTTCTCTCTAAACTAGAGGGAGGCAAACTCTACATTATGACTAGGTAGGGTTTACAAGAAGACTAAGGCTCCTATATATATTAGTAGGATATTGGGCCTAAAAATAGGCCAAAAGTAGCAAAACCCTAGTCACACTTTCCCTCTAGCCGCTGAACCTTTCTCGAATAAACTGCTCAAATCTGTGAACCCTCTGGAGCTTAATTATAGTGTGTTGAATAGAGATTAGAAAGACAAAGATTTGGATATATGGTAGAGGGAAATCGGAAGAAAATTAAGAGAGTTATGGCCAAAATGGTCAGCTGCCAAGGTTTCACGGACCGGCACGGATGTCACGGTCAGTGAAGCATTTAAGCACGGGGTGTGAGATCTTGCGCGGTTTGTGAACATTCATAGCCGTGGGCCATGGGATTTGGCGCAGTTCATGAACATTCATAGACGCGGACCGTGGGATCTTACGCGGTCTGTGAACATTCATAGCCGCGGTCCGTGAGATCTGGCGATGACCATGAAGCTTCTCAGGTCCGTGAAGGTTTTCACGGATTGCAAATAGTACACGATTTTTGTTTAGAAATTCTCATGGTCCATGAAGGTTTTCACAAACAATGAACAGTACATGGTCTCGCTCAGGAATTTCTTCATGGTCTGTGAAGGTTTTCACTGCCTAGTTTGCCTCGTGAAGGTCTCGTGCTAGTCTCATGCAGGTCTTCATGGAACCCCTAGATTCTTGTGTACTGTGGGCTGTGAAGATTTTCATAGGCCACTGGTGCTTTACCATGCGCAGTCTGTGATATGCCGTCGGTATTTTATCGGCTGAACTTCGTTTGCTTGCTATGGCAAACCATTAATTCGGGTCGGGAGTTCTAGTTATCAATTTTGTAGTACTCGAGAATCAAATCCAATGGACTCAACTATAAAGGTTGATTCTTCCTGGATTTTTCTCAGACTAAGGCAACACTCCTCGGACCATGATTCGCCGTTTTCTCCTTTGGTCATCTTGAACTTCAAATCCACCTATGTTTGGCTTCAATCTTCTTCTACAATACATTTATGTTCGTGGCCTTCATCTTCTACCATTATAATTTGAGTGGCATTCGCCTCTTCTGCCGTCCTTGCTAACGGCCTTCAATCTACTACCATAATTGCGAACAGTCTTCACATAGAATGTAACCAAAAAGTACCCACGGGCGACCTAATAAAGATGATCACCAGAAAGATCATGAGCTTGTGGATACAAGATGTCCATTAATACCAATTAAGTCTACAAAATGCGTGATTTAGACAAGAAAAACAAACATGGCCATCTAAACCCCTTGTCACATAAACTCAACTAATACTAGCAATTGGCCAACTAAAACTAACCAAAACGTATGCCAAATGCAATGGTTAACGCACACAAAATGAAGCAGATCAGACTCCCCACACTTAAACCTTTACTCATCCTCTTGTAAATCTAAGACAAGAAAAATAATCAAGCAAAATGTAGCATGCAAGCATCAGTTAATCGGGGCATTAAACTCATCCCAAGCTGCCCTAGTTTCCCTAAATAAGTGAAAATCCTCACAACTCTCATACTTCCCGAAGACTCTAAAGTAACCTATCCACCCGAAATAAAATGTGGAAAAAAGTAAGCCAAAAAAATAAGTGTCAAGCTAGCTTATTTTTCCCAAAATGATCCCAAAGCAATCAAAGAGTTGTCTCCAAAAACAATCCACCACGGAAGCATGCATTTAACCTCGTTTTTTGTTTTCTCTCAATTTCTCTCATTTTTCCTAGGCGCCCTTTCGGGTTTTCATCCTAGTTTTAGCACTCAAAAGGTACTCACTTCTCACCTTTTTCCACACTACATCTCAATTTTACCTAGACTCGTAAATCTAACCAGGCCAAGCCTCTCACTTTTACCTAGGTCGTTCGACCTATCCGAGTTTTTCCTAATGTTACACAAGTCGCCCTTTCAGGTTTTCGACTTGTCCAGATTTTTTTAAAAAAATCATTTAAATTTTTTTCAATTGCTCTTAGAATAGCTATTAACTACATAAAAACAACTAAAAAACATAAGTGTTATCTAATCCCATTCCCCACACTTAAATCTTGCATTATCCTCAATGCGTATACATAAATGAAAAAAATAGGAAAGCACTTATAATGAAAAAAGAACACTAAAATCTACCATTGATGGCACAATCATGGAATGTAAAGAACAAACTACCATCACCCTCAATATACTACCCCAAACCTCTAATCAAGAAAGATCAATCTAACCACTATCATGCACCACAAATCGAATAAGGAATTGAATCACAATGGAGAGTTACCTCTTAGGTCTTAATGTGTGTGTCTCAAGGGTTTTGAGGGTAGGTGGGTTTTTTTTGGTAATTTGGTGGTGGTTGGGAAGAAATGGTGATTGGGTGGTGTAGGAAAGTATGTCAGCTTTATGGGTCGTGCACGTCTACACGCCTCATGAATTTGGGGTTTGGTTCTCTCCCCCTTGTTCACCATTTTGAGCATCACAAACCATGTACGTCTACATGGTCCATGAGTTGGACTCTCCGTTTGCTCACCTTTCTCCAAGAACCATATAATTCCAACAAAACAAACATGCACATCAAGTGTAATAGTGTCCCAAAAGCAAAATACAAATTGGAAAACACACCAAAAATATCAAACTAATCTAATTTTTCAAAACTTGGGTTGCCTCCCGAGAAGCTTCGTATATTTAAGGTCATCGGTACGACCCTAATGTTATCCATAGGGTGTGGGTATGTACCCATCACCTTAGACAACCAAAAATGAAGAGCGGGGGGTAAGAAACTTCTAAGAGGAAGATATAGTAGATGAGGAGACAACCTTAGAGGTAATAGATGGTATGAAAGCTTAGCATATTCAATTGGCTTCCATATGGTTTCCTCTAAGTCTTTCGAAAAAGTGAGAGTAGGTTCTATAGGTGGAGGTAGGGGTGCAAATAAGTAATTTGGAAAATTAAGTATAATCACCCCTCTTCGACTTCTTCAATCTCAACAAACTTGTCCACATCCCCTTTAGATTCATCTACCAAAATTTCATGTTAAATTAGGGATGGTTCATTTTTGGAATATTGGGTTTCAAGTTGACTCACCCTATGCATCAAGTTAAACACTTGCCCTTCTACTTTCTCAGTGCTTGAGAATAGTTGAGTTCCCAAATTGCTAATCTCGCTAAGCACTTGTGACTGGAGTAAATCACTACTCTTGATCACATTAGCTATAGCTTGCAAAATTTTTGAACAATTTGATTCGGGAATCAATCTTAGGGATTGGTTTTTAGGCATTGGATAAGTTGGTGAAATCTCACTACCTAACCCAAAGTGTTGGTTTCCCGATGCATTTCCATACCATGAATTCGAGTCACTACTATACCTTAAATTTGGAGAGTCGTGATATGGATAACAATCTTGATCTCATCGGCCTTAGGAACCAACAACTCCTACCTCTCTCTCATTTTTGCTCATCCAAGCACAAAAATCCGTAGGGTGGTAGTGAAGACATATCCTACAAAGTTTCACTCTTTGAGCTATTCTTCTCCCATAGACATTCAACCTTGGGCAACACTCTATAGGGTGATCACAATGAGACACCCTACAAAGTGCCCTACGTTTAGTGCTTTCTCACTTTTTTTTCTTTTTTTCAATTAAACCCCAATAAAAAAACACACACAAAATTCTGAATCGTAGTGCAAGAGTCCTTGGTTTTCACCAAGAACTCAAGCAATACCTACTCCAGAAAACAAAAATAAGAAAAATATAAAAGCAATTCTAACTACTCACTAACAGGCTATGCTTAACTAATACTCGAACTGAAGAGCATCCCCGGCAACGGTGCTAAAATTTTGACCCGCCCTTGACCCGGTCGTCGTAACAAATGTGAGCCGAGGGAATTAGTGGTCAAAGATAAGATGATACATATTATGCACCCACTCTTACTACTAAGCTACCAAGGAGTAGTAAGCTGCAAGCCCATGGTTTGTCCACAAGGATGCTAGGGCTCAAGTACTAGTTAGAAACACAACCCCGTGCGAGTGATCAATTTACACGAGTGAAAGGAATAGCTAGCAGTGTAGACATGCAACTGAGTGAAAAGAATAGCTAGCAGTGAAAGGAACTGCGAGACCATGTACTGTGCCACGGTTCATGAAGGTTTTCACGGACCGCGAAAAGTACAGGTTTTTGCTTATAAATTCTCATGGTCCGTGAAGGTTATCACAGCCTGACGCCTTGCCTCGTGAAGGTCTCGTGTTGGTCTCATGCAAGTTTTTATGAAACCCCTTGATTTTTGTGTATTTTGGGCCTTGAATATTGTCACGGGCCACTGGTGCTTGACCATGCGTGGTCAGTGAAGTGTCGTTGGTGCTTCGTCGCATGAACTCATTTTCTTGCTACGGGTGAACCATTAGTCCGAATCGAGAATTCTACTAGCCAATTTTGTAGTACTCGAGAAGACAAATCCAGTTGACTAAACCTTGAAGGCTAATTCTTCCCAGATTGTTCTTAGACTAAGGCAACACTCCTTGGACCACGATTCACCGTTTTCTCCTTTGGTCGTCTTGAACTTCGAAGCTGCCTATCTTTGGATTAAATCTCCTTCTACCATGCATTGATGTGTGTGGCCTTCATCTTCTACCATTCTAATGTGAATGTCCTTGGCCTCTTCTACCATCATTGCGAACATCCTTCAATCTTCTACTGCCCTTGCGAACGGCCTTCATATAGAATGTAACCAAAAAGTACCCACGGGAGACCAACTAAAGATGATCACAAGGAAGATCAAGGAGCTCATGGATACAAGATGTCCATTAGTACCAATTAAGTCTAAAAAACACAAGATTTAGACAAGAAAACCAAACATGGCAATCTAAACTCCATGTCACATAAACTCAACTAATACCAGCAATCAACCAACTAAAACTAACCAAAAAGTATGCCAAATGCAACGATTAACGCACGCAAAATGAAGCAGATCATTCTTCGTTGGTTCTTTGTAGAATTCACCTATACGCATGCCCTCTATGAATGCTCCAAATAATGATTGGAAAGACAATTCGCAAACCTGCAGACTTTCCGTAACAAACCGATTGTGATACTCTGCCAAACTTTCATCATTTCTTTGGGCTATGTTGTTGAGATCTGCAATTGTCTTTGTAAATCTTTGTTTTTGATAGAAACATACCAAAAATAAATCGAACAATTGCACCCAAGATTTGATGCTCCTTTGTGGAAGATCCTTATACCAAGTGATCGTTGTTCCCAAAAGGAAGAAGGGAAACGCTTAGCACACTAATTTGATGTTCGCATCGTGAAACCTTATATTGTTCATGTATGAATGTAGGAACTCTTTCAGATCTGTGGTTCTGTCATAGATTTTTACATGCAAAGGGAATTTGAAATCTTTTGGCATTTGAAAATCCCGCAAATGCAGTGCTAAGGGTGATCTGTCTTTGTCGTCTTCTACCACGATATCGCTCAATTCTTCTTCGTACTTGAGATCTTGACGCTCCTGACTTATCTTGTTTTCTGGTTTTTGAGGTTCTTTCTTGAGTTTCCTCAAGAAGTGATCATAAAGATCTTCTCTGTTCGCTTCCAAGAAGGCCGTGAATGCCCTCCTTTCCTTATCATGGCTACCGTTCTAAGATTTTGCTTCCTCTTTTGTTTCTTCTTTACTGTGTTCTTTTTCTCTATTTGGAGTATGATCTTGAATATGATGAGTTCTTCTATTATGTCTTGGTGCTTGTTCCTGTGACTGATGATTATGACTATTTTCACTCCTGGTGAACACCATTGTTTACCAGATTGAACTTAAAACAAAAAAAAAATTCTATCCCCACAGTCGGCGCCAACTGATGTGGTGGTCGGGTCAGGTAGATACTTTGTTGATCACCCTGCGAGCCTTCCTTCCTGCAAAGTCAAGCCCGGAAGTGATTCCGTGAGAAATGCTCTGATGATCAAATCAGTCACTCTCTCAATAACTGGAATTTTTTTTGATAGTTACACTTACCTCAGCTCTTCAAGAGCTTGTTGTATTTATAGTTAATCATAGTTACGGTTCTTTTCTTTTAGGGATTAAGATCGTGGACATACCACGATCTCCACGTTCCGCATTCGTGGCCTACGTGTTCGTTACTTATTTCGCACATCTCGGCCCACGCATTTTGCCACGAATGAAAGCTCCGTATGTAGCTAATCTTTGTCTTGGGCTGAACATATTTGTTTCATTGTGGCATACTACTGGGATGGGCCTAGCGGCCATTAGCCTCTTGATGGCTGGGCCATATATACACTACAGGTTAACATGATGTTAAAAGAAGCATTGAATCCATAACTGGTAGGAGTTGCAAAACAAAATTTAAACAATTGCAAGACTTTTCATTTGACACGTGATGTCTTATTAGCAGCAATTAAACATTTCAAAATGTTGCATAGAATCACATGTGTAAACAAGCAGGGCATGAAGTAGATAACCCTACAGCAAAGGGCGATTTATAAATGAACCACCAAACATACATCTATCAACAAGAACCTTACACACCCACGGGTGTACCCTAGCGGTTGGGACATAGGTGGGATTGCCATTGCCCCAAGTTCGATCCTCGGCAGTGGCAGTGTGGAGAGTTCTTGCTTTGCAAGGCTCCCTTGTGCGCACCGAGGCAAGGCCGAGCCCATGGGTCCTGGCGCTGGGCTACCGTAATTTACCTCTCATACGATAGCCTGGATGTGGACTGATATGGACCCTGAGGGCGAGGGTATCACCTTTTGCCATCAACAAGAACCTTACAATAGACAATTAAAACTTCCATTCGACGATATACACAAAATTGATCATAGAGTAGACATTATTGTATGCAAAAAACAAAAGACACACACACAGAGCTAATAGAGTCAAGGAAATATCCGACATCAAAACATAAATTATTACCGAGAATGCAGCTGGTCAAACTTAGAACCCCGATAAGAATATTACTCGGGTCGTAAGCCACCCAGGGTACAACTCTTTTTGGTAGGAAAACATAGATTTTTAAATGAACCACCAAACACACATTGGATTTTCCGACCATGGAAGCCTTCAGTTTACTCAAAGACTGGCGCGTAGCCGGTGATGACGGAGGATTTTTCTCCGCATGTTATACCCCACCATAACTTCATCCTCGTTTTCCACTTCCACTGCCACCACCGTACTCATTGCTGCCACTCCTTCCTCCCCTCGTCTGACGACTCCGGTAAAGATGGAGATGGACAGAGGATGATGGTGGTAGCGGGTGAAGGAATGAGACTAGGGTTTAAACAGAGATGAAATAAATAGAAAAGGGGGAAAGCTTGAGAGCATTTATGTCTTTTTCTCTTTCTTTCTTTTTTTTTAATTCAAGCTTAAAATGGTTATTTCATTAAATTCCAGCCAAACTATCCGTTGATAATTGAAGTCAACGGCTCTCATGGTTAGATTGGCACATACATCATAAAGTTAGGGTTATTTTGATATTTTCTCATTTTGCAGGGTTATATTGGAACTCTCAGACTAAAGTTTGAGTTATTTTAACACTTTACTCTATTATCTCACTATGTTACATAAACTTTTATTAGTGCAGTGAATTTTTTTAACAATGATAGCACTCTAATTTAACAATTTAATTCTTGTGACATTTTTGGTACAAATAATTATCACCCGGTATCATTCCAAAATTCACCATATAAAGATCACTATGAGAACAAGTTATTAATCAGAATTATCATCATCATCATTCCCCAACTTGGATGAACTTAACAAAATATACTGAAATGGCAGTAAGAAAGTCGTTTTGTTAAAAAAAATTTATTTAGTGGAGAGGTTCTCAAAGTTTGATATAAAATTTTTGATGCAAAACAAAACTAAAAAATCAGTTGGGCATAATTCCAGTGTAGGGTTATGACCGTAAGAACAATAGGAAATTTTGGCTGAAGGGAAAGGGTCGGAACTCAAGTGGATCAAATGGAAATTCAAGTTGAAAGGGAATGACTAGATATTTAGCACTTAGATACAATGTAGATTCTCATTATTTAATCATTAATATTTCGTTAGATATGGGCAATTGAGAGTTGGAACTAGATGTATAGAAAAATTATACGTTATTGTTAGTATTAGTTTTAGGGCAAACATCTTCAGTGACCCCTGAACTATCACCATCGTTCACCTTTGGCCCCTTAACTTACAGAATTATTGAGTTGTAGCACTTCTGCCTGGTCAACCCGTTAAATCTAAAGTCAATACCCTTAGTTTCTAATTTTTTTAACAAATTAAGGGCAAAAATTAATTTTCATATTTATTTATATTATCATCCACCCCCTCCCTCTTCTTCCTCTTCGACTAACCTAACCCACATACCTCTTCCGCTAAACCACATCCCTTCACTACAAGAAATAGGACGGGACATTTTACCTCGGTTTAAAGTCCAAAAAATTGAGGTAAATACTGCCGTAGTAAAAAGGTACATTTTTTACCTTGGTTCATAACCAAGGTAAAAAGTATTTTATACCTCGGTTTTAGACCGACGTCAGTAGGTTTTGTGACCGACGTCGGTCCAAGCGAGAAGGCCGACGATAGGAGACCATAGATGAAACGTCGTTTAGGTCAACATCAGAATTTATAAGGGCTGACGTCATCTATAGCAAAAAGGCAAACGATGGGAGAGGAAATGATGTTGCTTCGTCTTAGCTAAGGTTGGTCTAAATAAGCGCAATCGCAGTCACTAGAAAATGACATCGTGCAATGTGGGGCATCCATGTTATGTGCATGCTGACGTGGAATGCTGACCAATACGACGTCATTTTGAATTGCTAATGTCGCAAAAAAATCTTACCAACGCCGATTTATGCAACGTCGGTAAGGTGTCGTCTCTGTACCAGTTTGTACGTCGTCGCAGATGAATCGTGGAGACATCGTTTCTTGTACAATATTAGAATATTTAATATTTTTATAACACAAACAATCGTTCGTCGATAGCTGTTTCATGTTATTTAATATTCGATAACTCGTGAAATGGTTAAGCATTATACAACAATCAATTGTTGTTCAATTAATGTGGGAAAGAATGACATGTTAAAACCCATAAAACGATAGCATATAATACAAATACATGTTACAATATATTAAAATACATAAGGTTGATTTGAAATTGAAATATTAATTGCATTGAACCTCCATTGTCTATGTTGTATGGCTTGTACACTATCAGGGCGACTAGTGAAATTAAAAGTCCATCCAAGTAAATTCCAAAAGTCCATCGATAACTGTTATTGCTGCCCTATTACAACCAATACACCAAAAACAAATTTATGTTAGAATTAGGCAGTCCCAAATGAAATACACATAATATAGTCATACGTAGACGACGTTAATCTTAACATGGTAAAATTTACTGATATGCTTTAAAGCGACGTCGCATGCATGAGTCATTGATGTCACAAAGTCTGAATTACGAGCAACGTCGGACATTTATAGATGTTTCAATCATTTCCTGGAGCTATGGAACGTCGGTCTTTGTTTAGTATCATATCGTATTGACCAATTAACTGTGACCAAAGTCACACATTCAAAATGTGTTCATACAAAAATGTAATTATTTTCCACAATTAACCGTAATCTAAACTTTTTTTCACTCCTTACAAACACGACATTATCTTAGAAACACAAACAATAAACATTATATTACATGTAACACAATCATCATACTCCATAAAAATATTCAATCTTTGATCAATGAGAAGAAAAAAAACATATAGAAAATCACCAATAAAATTTCTAAAAGATGGAATGGATGGAAAACTACCTCAATTAATATGAACTCGAAGATGCTTCATCTTCGGATACTTGTTGATATTTGAGAGAAACAATTTGATTGAGGTCTTTAATTGTTATAATGGTGTGAATGGAAAGGATGGTGTGGAGTTGGGCTTGGAAGAAGTGTGTTGGAGATGGGAAATGGGTGTTGGTGCTGATATTAGTGAGATGAAATAGGGTTGGCGGGAAATTTTGGTTCAAATTTTTGGTTCCTGCTAGAAATTTCAGGTTGACCAATGTCGTTCGGGGGTCGGTTTTGGGTTCGTTCTAGGTGACACAATTGTGATGCCGCACACAAGGGCCATGGTCTAATGTTTTTAACTTATTGTAAAATACTCCATGTTAAGATTACGGCCCCTTCCGTCGACCTGTTTATGCCCAAATCGGGACAACATTGTTGAGAAAAGGTGAATAAAAAAATGTTACCTCCAATATTAAATGTCGACTTCACCAATTTCATTGGAGGGACCTCCAAAAAGTAAAAAGTTCACCGATTGTCACAAACTCGATTCGGATCGTCCCGAAAAGAAACTTTTAATCCTAAGTCAAACTTATAATAACCGATAGTGGTAAAGAAACTAGTCGTATTCCACATAGACTTCCACAAGTTCTTCCGACTGATCCTTGTATACTTATAAGTACTTATCTACAACTTACTCTAAACCACATACTAGCGCTTTCTAAAATTTAACGGATGGAATTTTATTATCTTTTTATTTCATTAAAAAAACAAGGATATGAAATTTCATGCGATCGATTCTAAATGGTGGAAATTATCATTCACATAACGCTTATTGTAACGGTATTAATGGAATACTAATAAAAATGATAGAAGATTACCCTGGTCCCTGTCCCTCTGCGATAGTATGCATAATCTCCTTATCAAACATGTGTCCTTATATTCGGGTGCAGAGTTCTGAAGCTTAGGGAACATGCAAGGAAGTTTGGGCCATAGTGTAAATTTGCAAAGATTCATCATATATTGTCTGTAAATAATTTGGGTCCATTCAATTGACCTGTTCATGCCCAAATTGGAATATCGTTGTCGTAACAATGTGAATTAGATAAGGGTACCTCCAATTTTGCATTTCGACTTCTCCTACTTTCTTTGAATGACATAAGTGCAAAACTTAAATAGTTCACCGGTAGTCCCAAAATCGATTCCAGTCATCCCGGAAGGGACCTTTTCCATCCCAGTAGAACTTATAATCCCCAAAGTGATAAAGTAACAAGCATAATCCCAAGGAGACTTCCACAAGATCTTCCGGTTAACCCTTGCATACTTGTAAATAATCAATATAATTTACTCTAGACCACGTACTAGCTCTTTTAAAAAATTGATGGATGGAATTTCATTCTCTTTTGTATTCATAAAAAAGAAATAATATGTAATTCATGTGATTCTATTGGGTGGAAATTATTGTTCTAATAACGCTCATCGTATAGGTATTAATGGAATACTAATAAAAATGAGAGACGAGTACCCCATTTCGTTGATGCCTAAATCGGAACAACATGATTGTGACAATGTGATTTACATAATTGCGTATCTCCAATTTTTCATTTCAAGCTCTCCCACCTTTGTGGAGGGACCTAAGTGTAAAAATTAAAAAGTTCACCGGTTGTGTTAAAATCGATTCCGATCGAACCGGACGTAAATGAAGTTCATGGAAATTTATAAATTCCAGTTAGTAGTTTCTAATATACTAGTAACCATTATTAAGGTCAATTATATTCGTTTTGGTCAAATGCGGGCCCATTTGCTATGCTAGTTGGCTAAAATGGTGAGGCCCACATTCAAGTTAATAGACGTTTGTCACACGCCAGCGATATGTCGGTAAGGTCAATTCACATGCGATGCTGCACATGTCGAGGCAGAATTCACAAGGGTTCCAAACGACTATATATATGGAGCCCACCTCATAAATCCTTTCAAACAATTTAATTGTCCCTCGAGTTCCAACAGTCTCCCAACCACTCTTCTAAAAGGTATGGTTTCTAGATTCTTTAGTTTACTTCCATTTTTGTTTTTTTCCGTTAAAATGGTTATGTATTTGGTGTGTGAATGTGTTCTATGTTTTTTGTTTTGAAGTTCCTATGGATTAGGGTTCTAGGGTGTGCACATTTTTGTTTATTTGTTCTCCCCCGATTATGTGTTTCCTTTTTGGGTTTAGGACCATTAATTTCTTGGGTTTTATGAAGCTGCTAGGTTTGAATGTGACATTGTTGGCCTTTTGATCCACCTTCATTTTGTGCGATCGCCGTGCGACGTCGCTCATTCATATTTTTGGAGTTTTTCATATATGAGACGTTGCATTCTTCTCTGTTAACCCATCGATTTTACCGACAAGTGAGTGACGTCACTCATACATGCCGGCTATAGGTGTGGGCATCAGGTTAGTTTAATCGATTTTTGGTTTATTTGGTTCGAGTTATTCGGTTTTACCCTTAAAAACTCAAAATATATTATTCATTTTGGGTTCAGGTTGTTCGAGTCGGGTTATTCGGTTTATTAGAAAATTGTTATAAAAAATTACTAAATTTATATAATATAATTTAAAATATTATAAAAATATGTAATTTAATTTCTACATCATCAAACTCAAGTGTTTAAAATAAAAATCCAACAACTACAATACAAATTCAACCATAACAATTTTGGAATTTTGTAATTATATTATTAATATGTATATATAACTAAGTTATTTTTTAATTGCAATATGATATTCGGGTAGGCTTTCGGATTGAGTTTCAATATCCAAAACCAAACCAAAAACCATATTCAAAATTTGGTTTACTCAATTCGGTTATTCAAAAACCATATTTTAAATTTGATTCAGGTTATTCAAATTCGGATTATTCGATCATGTTATGCAATTATTTTGGACCAACATGTATGTGCAACGCCTAGCAGACTTAAACGATTAATTGAACTGATTTCTATCTAACCAATTTCGATCTATCCATATATATTTCATCCTTGACAATATGAATTTCAAGAATCATGGCTGACACTTAAGGTTCGCGCGAGAAGTCGTTTACCAATTGAGGTGAGCAATTTTTTGTTTAGTTTGCTATGTTCCTTTTAATTGATTACTAATATTCTTATTTAATTAGTCAAAATATCATTGACCATTAATGCAGATCCGTAGCGATGGATGAGGACCGTGCACAGTATTCATTCGGCATATTATTCCAGATTTTGTACGTACTTTGACCTAGACGAACTTCGGTTCAATTCCAATATTTGTAAGTCCTACCCGTTACACATGTATTTTATTTTCAATTAACATTTTCTCTAGATTACTTTCATATATACTAACAATGGTTTTTTGTTTATAATTTAGTACATCCCAAGTCAAATCCTTCCACTACTTCCAAATGTCAAGACGCTTGTTGTCTTGAGATGCAGCGGAAGAGAGTATCACATGCACTACTTGGGGGAATAGGAAGCTCAAGACTCTGACCCCAAAGGGTTTTGGCGAGTTTCTTGATGCAGTGCAACTGAGGGTTGGGGACACACTCTACTTGGAGTTGTTAGATAGTTATGGGGCGATAGTGTTCAATGTCATCATTTCTAAGTCCTAATTTTAGTTTTATTTCTTAGAATTTGGAACAAATTAAAACAAATTTATTCGAATTTGGAACATGTTTAAAAATAAGAGTATTTGTTGAATGTGATTTTTATGTAATTTAATCTTAATCTTTAGTCTATATGTTGAATATTATTTTAATGTTATGGAACCCTTAAAATTTAACCTACCATATGAAACAAAGTTTTGATATTACGGACATTAGCAAAACTAGAAAAGACTTGTGTGTAATGAATAATTTGTTTCAATCATTCTTAAACTAGCAAATACTTTTTTTGACCATTTTTTTAAAATTAATTTAAACTGTTGACCGACTATTTTCCTAGGTGGAGGACATCTCATACACAACCAAAAAATAATGTTGTTGCAGTAATGTACTATTTACTGGTGGGAAAGTGACTTTTACTCGTTTTGGTCCTTGGCGAGCTCATTTGTTATGCTAGCGGGCTGAAATTTTTAGGCCCATGTAAATGTGAGATATTGGTCATAGGTCGGTTGCTTTTCGCGTAAATCAATATAGGTGCGACGTAGCTGGATGCAGGCGAACATCACAAGGGTCCAAAACGACGTCGTTCCAAAACAGCTATATATATGGGGTCCCTCGGAATCAGTTCATGCTTTTGTTCCCAATTTTCTAGTGAATTCCAACAGTCTCCCACCCCTTCTTCTGTTCTCTCTTGTCAAAGGTATGTTTTCTACTCTTATAACACCTACTTTTTTGTAATTGTTACTTTACATTTTTCGATCTATGGTCTATGAATGTGTTGTTTTTTTTTTGTTTTCTAGTTCTTCCTCAGATTTGTTAAAATGTGAAATTTCCTTAAATTTAAACCTAGGTACTATGTTTTGGTATATTTTTGGACCTTTTGTGTAATTTTTTGTTGTTAAAGCAACATTTTTCTTTCTGGGTTTTTTTGTCGTAGTTGCCTCTGATCAAGCGACGCCGGCAACCTATCGGCTACCACTCGGTCTATGCTAATGGTGTGGGATGTCGAACATTCTTATTTCTAGTAATATGTTCTTCTGTATGAGATGTAGCACCTATGTCGGTTTAACAATTGGTAAAACCGATTGGTTACCGAAGTTGCATATAGGCATTTAAGTTTACTTTAAACTTGTATATGTGATCTCGTATTGGCACCGATCAAGTGTTCGGTTTGGTCAACTGTAGAACGACGTCCCCGGTACATGTGGACCAAGCCACTATTTTTTACCGACATATACCTGCGATGCATGGACGCCGTTGCACCATGCATTTCTAAGGCTAGATTGCCCTAAACATTTTCATTTTTCATGGCGTAGGATCTTCAAGTCACCCCTTTTTCCAGGTCTTTTACCATTTTACATATATATTTACTAATACATTCTCACACTTTATCACAATTGAAAAAATCATACAATTCTCTGCACAAAGGAGCAACCCAGAGCATCTTGTGTTCGACCTTGAACAACATGCAATGGCTGCTGATAGCCCACATTTCCACTACACTCTAAAGCAGCAGAACTTCGGGAAAAACCCAACTTTGTTAAGGCCTAAAGCTAGCTAATAATTGAATTCATGTAATTATTTGATTTTAAATTAATATTGCTTGTTGTTAATTTCACATATATATATATATATATATTATATTTTTTTCTAATCAACTTGTTATATATATATATATATATATATATTATATTTTTTTCTAATCAACTTGTTTTTGTGATTTAGTATATCCCGTGGGACATTGTACCATTCATGTCGAATGACAAGACCCCCGTAGTGCTGAGGTGCTTCGGGAGAGAGTGGTTCATGAACTACTCCTACTCGGGGGCGTGGGGTGGAAAGATCAACCATTGACCCCAAAGGGTTTTGGCGAGTTCCTTTCCAGAAACCTCCTACGCATTGGGAATACCTTGTTCTTTGAGGTCATAGAAGCTGGGGGGACCGATTGTCTTCAAGGTCATCATAATGCGAGCTGATTGAGTTTATTGCAATTTTTGTTCTATTAGACACAATTATTATTCAAATATATGTATTAATTGTAAGAATATTTTCATTACTACTGTTTTTCTAATAATTTAACAACCTTATTTGAACAATATCCAATTGACCATATGTGCGATTTGATTTGTGCATGATTTTAAAAACCATTTTCAATTGTACCATTCAACACAATTTTTTATAATTGATTTAAAAACCATTGAACAAATACTTTTGTAGATCAAAGTCACTCTTTTTCAAATTTAACTTCTAAAATTTCTATGTTTTACATAACTGCGATGTCGATCATCCATTCGGGGAAAACGACATATAATGCCATTTCGGCTGGCCTTTTTAAACATCATATGCGACGTCGCGTGCTATTTGGCAAGATTATTTACTTCGTTTATTTAACCATTTACTTTGGATAATATAATAATTGAGCTAAAAAACATATTATTTACCTCAATTTTTTTAACCGTGGTAAAAAATATCATTTACTTAAAAAAAATTTAACGGAGGCAAAAGAACTTTTTACTTCGTTTATTTTATCTAAGCCAGAAAAAAAATTTTGAGGTAAAAGGAACAAAATAATAGGTCATTTTTCTTGTAGTGCTCCTCCGCCACTACCGCCGGCAACTCCAACCTCGCTTTCCTCCCTAATCTGTAACAAAACTCTGGTTGATTTCCACCGGTTTGTAAATTGTAACTGCATAATCAGGCAAGCTGTTCTTTCATGGTGGAAATTTGGGCCAGCTGCTCATCGGTCTGGTACATTCACGATGCGATCAGCATTGCCTTCGGTGATGGCTACGGAAATCAGGTACGACAAATGTCAAAATCCAATCATTCATAGAAATTGATGTTCAATCAAGCCTAATTTTTGCATTGATTTGCTTAAATAGGTTTACATCGCCGCGCTTCACCTGTTACAGCACCTCCACTGACCCGTACTCTCGAGCCAGCCCGTTGAAACTCACTCAGCAAAAACAGATTTGCCAAACAATTCTCCCACTTCTTAAAATTCCCACCGGGCACTCCACTGCGTTGCCGTCAAGCAATACTGACCGCCCCTCTGACAAAATGGCCAAATTACACACCACAAGAAGAACCCCATCAACCAAACTACCAGCCCTCAGAATTCCAGCAAAACTCCAGCTTGATCCAAGATCAAGGACGTTCAAACGGTGCTCCCAAACACGTTGCAGATCTACGGGCGTTGAGGGGTACTTTTCTTTGAGTGACAGTTGGAGATGGCAGAGGGTGAGGTTGTAAAGGATGGGGACTGAGAGTATATAGTAGCGACGGTTGTGGAGGGCGGATGGGGAGAGGACGGGCGGTGAATTGAGTTCGTCTCTTGAACAACGATATTTCCATAAGTTATGAAAAAATTAAGGTTTAAAGTGTACATTAGAAGAAATGAAGATAAAATTTTCGGGTGGCATGAACCGGGTTATAAATTTTATAACTACTACATGTTGCACACTAAAATTTTAATATTGCAACTAAGACATTTTACCTTTTATTATTCTAATCAAACTCCGTCTTTCCATAAGGCTATGGAAAGACCGTCTTTCCCAAGACTTTGCCAACAAAGAAATAGGAAAAAGGAAAATGGGAAATAACAATTGGAAATGTACTGTGTGCCCCGGGTCTGCAGAAAATAGTATTTGTGTGGCTCAAACCCAAACTCGTTAAAATGTAAAATTCTCTGGTAAGGTACCCGGCCCTAAAAATGAAAATTTATCAGATTATTTTAATCCGGGCTGATGGATCGAGTATTACGGTTAGGGTATATTTGAACATCCCTAGGCCTGGCTGATATGTTTGGGTTTAATGACTATATCTCAAATTTAGACAATAACACGATAAACTAAAATAGTTTAAAATTAAATAAGAATACTGAAACATTAAATTAAGATAGCGGAACATTAAGCAAAAATACTAAAACAAACATCATATTTAAATAGTTAAATCTATAATAACTACTAAAAGAGAAGGATTTTGGAAAGCTCATCACTAAAATTGGCCATGTCAGCATTTGAAAATATTAATTTATTAAATAAGTATATATTTAAAAGTGTATAACTATTTAGTTTCCAATGTATTTTCTTGAAAAGTGTAGAATTAATTACTTATTATTAAACTTTATGGGTCAGAGACTAAAAAGGAACCATGAAAGATTAGACTAGATTCTCAAATGGAAAGAATGAACAATTTAGGAGTTTTCTCCAACATATTTAATAAGCAATTCGTTCATCAACAATATTTTGTAGCCACACAGTGAGCTCAAAACGCACTATTCTTTCACCTTTTCATAATCACATGAACCCACCTCTAGCCTTGGTTTTTATAGGGGGCTAGAGCTGGTTTTGAGGGGGCTAGAAAATCAGTTCCTTATTAGGGAGTGAAACAGTTTCATCAGTTCTCAAAAATCGGTGCCCTCTTGGCACCAGTTTTTTTGGAGCACCGATTTTTGAAAACCGTTGTTATTACAGAACCGGTTATTTTTGGACACCGGTTCACAAAAACTTATGCCATTGTAGAAGCGGTTTTTTTGGACAGTGGTGCCTGAAATCTTTATAAGTAAATAAAAACCTTCCTCTGTTAGCAGTTGCATGCAACTGCGCTCGGTTATGGCCAGAGAAAGGGCAAAGAGACCAAAAAATAATAATAAAGTAAATATTAATTTAATAGTAATAATAATAACGAAAGTAAGAGTTTAATCATACTAGTTGACAAAATATTTTTTCCCTTAATACATCAAATTTAACCCACAAATTCAGCACATGTGAACTAGTCTGAGTTTCGCCGACTTGATATTGTACAACGATATGAGCCGACCATCACAAAAAAGGCCTTTAGTACTAGATTCATTCTATTTCCAACAGCCTTTTAAATCAAATATGGCCTTGAATGAGCAGGGTGGTATTTTACCAGCAACGATATGAACCAACCATAAAAAACAAGACCTTTAGTAGAAGATGTATTCTTTTTCTAGCCCTTGAAATCAAAGATGGCACTGAATGAGCCAAATGGTATTTTACCAGCAAGAGAGAAATCCCGATTAATTTGCATCGCCATCTGAAAAGGCAAATGATGTATTAGAATTAAAGAAGTAAAATGAGCATAGAAAAAAGAAGCACAAAGTTCTGATGTCTTGCATAAAAGAGTCAAAGGTAACTCAACAAATTCCCCGGACAATGTCATTTCCAAAATTTGTTTAATTCAATCAAACTAAGCTTTTATTAAACTCACTACTCCCTCAATATTACAAACCCCCCCCCCCCCCTTTTTCTCAGCGACAAATGTCATCATAAAAAGCTAATTTGCCGTTGTAAAAAGGATTTTACAACGGGCCGCAACCCCCGTTGTATGGGATAGGAGCGGAGTTAGGCGGGGACCGAAGGGGGCTCCAGCCTCTACCGAGATAAAATTTATGAGAAATTAGGGAGTAAATTTTTTCAAATTTTTTTTTATCAGCCCCATCTAATCTAAAAAATTGTAAAAAAAAAATTCCCTTTACATATCGGCCCCCGACACTAAAAGTTCCACACCAGGCTCAGTTTTCCCATGGGGTTGTTGGAGGCTTGGTTGTTATAGGTTCACAACGAGTTCAATTTTTCCGTTGTATTTGAGCATTTATAACGGGAATATTACCAGTTGTAAATGCTTAATTACGACAGTAATATACACTAATACAATCATCTTTTCTGTTGTATACTAGTTAGGTAACACCGCGCGTTACGCGGTGAGCTCGATAACAAGTTATAGAAATACTATAGGAATGCTACAATATAGGAATGTTAAAAGAGCTGTAACTGAAGCTACAAATGTACCAATTTTACATGTAATTGAAGTGTGGAGATGGTGACACGGTGCAGCGTTCAATCTGAGAAGAAGAAGATGAAGAAGAAGAAAATGAGAAGGAAGGAAACACAAAAGAGAAAAAAACCCATAGAACTGTCCAATATACCCTCAACGACCATTGTGTCAACCAAGGGGTTTGGAGGATTTCATTTTCCTTTATTTTTTTAATTATTATTATTATAGTTTATCGGGAGATAAACCACACCACCACGGCAGGCCCATCGTCCCCTGCATTTTTCTTATTTAAATTGTACAAAATACAAAGATGAACTGCACAAGATCCCGGACAAAATGACAATCAACTTCAATATGCTTCGTACGCTCATGGAACACTGGATTTCTGCAATAAGAAGAGCAGATTGACCGTCACAAAATAAATGCATATGAGCAGTATGCGCAACCCCTAAGTCTCGAACCACTCCACTGGAACCCCTCTACTTGAACCCACTGCACCTGAACCTTCACCTCTCGAATCAGCACCTCTCGAACCCCTCCACCGGAACCCCTCCACTAGAACCCCCTGAGCCTGAACCTTCACCTCTCAAATCACTACCTCTGGAACCCCTCCACTTGAACCCTCTCCACCTTAACCTTCACCTCTCGAATCAGTGCTTTCGAACCCCTCCAGTGGAACCCCTCTCCTGCTGAACCTACACCTCTCGAATCAGTATCTCTTGAACCCCTCCACTTGAACCCTCTCCACCTGAACCTTCACCTCTCAAATCAGTACCTCTCGAACCCCTCCACTTGAACCCCTCCATTTGAACCCTCTGCACCTGAAACATCGTCTCTCGAATCAGTACCTCTCGAACCCCTCCACTTGAACCCTCTGCACCTGAACCATCACCTCACGAATCAGTACCTCTTGAACCCCTCCACTGGAAGCCCTCCCCTTGAACCTCCTCACCTGAACCATCACCTCTCGAATCAGTACCTCTCAAGCCCCTCTATTGGAGAGAGAGAGAGAGAGAGAGAGGCGAATGAAACAAAGGTGAGAGGTCCGAGAGGTACTCTCTGGTTCAAGTGGTGTGGTTCAAGAGGACGATTTGAGAGGTATGGATTCGAGAGGTAAAGGTTCAGGTGAAGAGGTCCAGGTGGAGGGGTTCGAGAGGTACTGATTCGAGAGGTGAAGGTTCAAGTGGAGAGGGTTCAAGTGGAGGGGTTCCAGTGGAGGGGTTCAAGATGTAATGGTTCAAGTGGAGAGGCCAGCGTCTTGCGCGTCACTTTATTTCAGTACCTCTTGAACCCCTCCACTGGAACCTCTCCACTTGAACCCTCTCCACGTGAAGCTTCATCTCTCGAATCGGTACCTCTCGAACCCTTCCACTAGAACCCCTCCACTTGAACCCTCAGCACCTGAAACATCACCTCTCGAATCAGTACCTCTCGAACCCCTCCATTGGAGAGAGAGAGAGAGAGAGTGCACCTGAACATTCACCTCTCGAATGAGTACCTCTCGAGCCCATCCACTGGAACCCTCTCAAGCTGAACATTCACCTCTCGAACCCCTCTACTGGAACCCCTCCACTAGACCCTATTCACCTGAGCCTTAACCTCTCGAATCAGTACCTCTCGAACCCCTCCACTTGAACCCTCTCCAGCTGAACCTTCACCTCTCGAATTAGTACCTCTCGAACCAGTACATCTCCAACCCTCCACTTGAATTCTCACCTCTCGAACCTCCATTGGATCCTTCACCTCTCGAACTCCAATGGAACCTTCACCTCTCGAACCAGTACCACTCAAACCCTCCATTCGAACCCACAACCTCTCGAACCCTCCACTGGAACCTTAACCTCTCGAACTATCCTCACAAACCTAACCTCTCGAACCAGTACCACTCAAACCCTCCACTCAAACTCTTACCTCTGGAACCTTCACCTCTCGAACCTCCAATGGAACCTTCACCTCTTGAACCCTCAAATCGAACCTCCATCTCTCGAACCAGTACCTCTTAAACTAGTACCACTCGAACTCTCACCTCTCGAACCTCCAGTAGAACATTCACCTCTCGAACGTCAAATGGAACCTTCACCTCTCGAACCAGTACCATTTGAACCCTCCACTCGAACTCTCACCTCTCCAACCTTCTAATGGAACCTTAACCTCTCGAACCGTCCAATGGAACCTTCACCTCTTGAATTCTCCCCCCGAACCAGTACCACTCAGACCTCCACTCGAACTCTCACCTCTCGAACCTCTACTTGAACCTTTATCTCTCGAACCGTCCAATGGGAACTTCACCTCTCGAACCCCTCCACTGGAACCCCTCCACTTGAACCATCTGCACGTGAACCTTCACCTCTTGAATCAGAACCCCTCCACCCCCTCCACTTGAACCATCTGCACATGAACCTTCACCGCTCGAATCAGTACCACTCGGACCCGTACCACTCGAACTCTCACCTCTCGAACCTCCACTGGAACCTTCACATCTCGAACATCCAATGGAACCTTCACCTCTCGAACGTCCAATGGAACATTCACCTCTGGAACCAGTACCATTCGAACCCTCCACTCGACCCTCAATTTATTACCCTCACCACTCAAACCTCACCAATCGAACCTCTCTTGTCTAACCGCATCACTCGAGCCTCCCCACTCGAACTCAGTATCACTCGAATCCTCACCACTCGAACCTCACCAGGCGAACCACTCCACTCCAACCTCTCCCCTCCAACCCTCTCCCCTCCAACCCTCTCCCCTCCAACCCTCTCCCCTCCAACCTCTCCACTCGAACCTCTGGACTTGGACCTCTCCACTTGAACCATCTCCGCTTCAACCCTCTCCACTCGAACGTCTCCACTTCAATCCTCTCCACTCGAACCTCTTCACCCGAACCTCTCAACTCGAATTGTCTCCACTCTAACCCTGTAGTAGAACCTCTCCACTTGAACCCTCTCCACTCGAATCCTCTCCACTCGAACCAGTAACCTTCGAACCCAATACCACTCGAACCCCGTACCAGTCAAACCCTGTCCACTCGAACTCTCTCCACTCGAACCCACACCACTCAAACCAGTACTACTCGAACCTAGTACAACTCGAACCATATTCACTCGAACTCTCACCACCCGAACTGTCTCAACTCGAACCTCTCCACTCAAACTTGTCCGATCGAACCTCTCCACTCAAACTTCTCTGCTCGAACCTCTTCGCTTGAACCTCTCCACTCGAACCTCTTCGCTCAAACCTCTCCACTCGAACCATGTACTGGAATCCCTCACTCGAACCCTCTCGACTCGAACCCTGCAATCAAACCTCCCCACACAAACCCTATCTACTCGAACCTTCTCCACTCGAACCAGTATGAACCCAGTACCACTCGAACCTCTATTCGAACCCTCTCCACTCAACCTTCACCACTCAAACATCTCACCATTCGAACCTCTCCACTCGAACCCAGTACCACTCGATTCCTCACGTTCGAACCCTCTCCATTCGAACCCTCTCCACTCGAACCTCTCCACCAGTACTACTCGAACCCAGTACCAGTCGAATCGTTTCCACTCGAACCTCTATTCGAACCCTCTGCACTGGACCCTCTCCACTCGAATTCTCTCCACTTGAACCTCTATTCGAACCCTCTGCACTGGACCCTCTCCACTCGAACTCTCTCCACTTGAACCTCTCCACTCGAACTCTCTCCACCTGAACCTCTCCACTCGAACCTCTCCATTCGAACCCTCTCCAGGAACCTCTCCACTTGAACCTCCCCACTTGAAAAAAAAACATCGCTCAAACATGGTGATTATTAAAATAACACAAAATAAATAAGAAAATAAAAAGGGTAATCACAATAGAATCGCCCCATCATCTTCTTCGCACCACTCCATGGCTGCCGCATCCCTAACCTGGGCTCTAAACGAAACCGCCACCAGCACCATTATTCCATCAGCTCCCAACACCACCCATGACCGCCATTAAACCATTACCACTGTTGAGCCCTCAAACGATTCCATTGGAATAAACCTGAAATGAGAGGGACTCGCCGAACAATGATGGATATTGGAGAGACAGAGAGAGGCAGATGAAACAAAGGTAAGGGGACACAAAACGATGTCGTTTTGAGCAACCACTGCTGAGCACAGTAAAATCACATAGGTGATCACAAAACGACGTCGGAATTGCCGCATTATCTTCTTCGCACCACTCCATGGTTCCCGCATCCCTTACCTAGGCTCTGAACGAAACTGCCACCAACACCATTATTCCATCAGCACCCAACACCACTCATTACCGCCATTAAACCATTAACATTGTTGAACCCTCAAACGATTCCATTGGAATAGATCTGAAATGAGAGGGACTCACCGAACAATGATGGATATTGGAGAGACAGAGAGATGCGGATGAAGCAAAGGTAAGAGAACACAAAACGACGTCGTTTTGAGCAGCCACTGCTAAGCACAGTAAAATCACATGGATTGGAAAAATAAGGAGTGAAACGTGCAAAAAATCAATTATGCCCCTGACGACCATTTGTGTCAACCGTGAGGTTGGCAGGATTTCTTTTATATAGTACCCTAAGATGAGTTCCTACAACTACATTCAGCGTTGTAAAATGCAACTAGCTACCATATTATTACTACATTTTCTCTTCAAATCTCGTTGTAAAAACACATTTACAATAAGAAAACACGGTTGTGAATGAATGTATCAAATTAATCTACTAAAATTCATCAAAAAAAGTATCCATAACTTTATATCAATTCTCAATCCTGCACATCTTTTATATCATTGCAAATTAGGCAAGAACAAAAGAAATATACAGAGTTATCCTCCAGCATTCACAATTCTACCACCCAGAGGAAATTTAAAACATCCACTAAAAAAGCTAGGTCTTCAACAATTTCAAGCTAGAATAGGTTAAGCAGTCTTTTGGAAGTGCTTTGACAGCATCTCTGCAATCTCAGGGAATCCTTGCCTTCATAAAATGGTCTTCAGCTTGTCATCACAGAAGATCTCTTTCTTGTTCTCAGGGTTCTGTAACATGAAACAAATGAGCCCGAGCAAATGAAAGATGTGAACCGAATCCTCAAAGGCAAACTGAGTGTTCCTTTGGAAGGAATGATCTACCTGGGATATTTCTGACCTTGTTGGACTTCCTCCAAATTCACTGGAATCGAAGAAATGTTGCTCCCCCGGCTTCCTATGATCGGACTGCTGCATAAAATCGAGTACAACGGCAAAGATACCAGTGTAAAGTCAATTACTGAAGATGATCGATTCATGGACTAAGTCAAACATCATGGAAACAGTAGAATAAGTAGACTATGAAACGAAGCAGGCCTGACATGTAGAACTGTTTTCCTCGAAGAAGAAAAGGACGTAGCATTTCAGAATCAACATATAGAAGTCCCATACAGAATCAACATCATCGTTATTGTCAAAGTCCCAGGAAGATTCATCAAAGATAACGATCTAGTCATTATTGAATTCGGAATGAAATATAAATCAAAGAATGTCTTCAAAGGCACTCCCGGAGATGAAGAATTTTGGCCAACCGGGAAGACTTTTTAAAAAGACATTCAATAGGAGAAAGGGAAATCACAACAGGGAATGAATCAACTAAGAAACAGAGGAGGTCAAGAGATACCAGGAGGAAGCTCAATGAATGCAGCTGACTTTACTTGTACACCATGTTTCTTACAACGTTCTGCCAAAGCCTTCAACAACTCCTCTAGATCTGATTGTATTTGATCAGCCTTTATATAAATATACAAAGTATGCAGTATGGTTGTGAAAATTATCCTTGGAAGTTACAACATAAATTCTCCACAAGAATGTTCTGAAATTTCACCTGAAGAATGCCATCTGCACTGCCTTGTTCCATTTTGGTTATAGCCTGTGGTAAATCCATTTTCCTCTCCTGAAAATATAAAAAATTTTAATAGTTGACCATGCTTCCGAGAGGAACCCATGGATCTAAATGTACTTCTTGATACGTTTAACACAAATGTGTGAGACTGAAGAAATACCAACAGTAACTAGAGAAAACAGTAAACAATATAACCCAGTTAAGTAATTCGCGTAGCGGATGGAAGATGTAAGACATAATCTTAATCAGGTCAAGAGCGAAGCCAGCAATAGATAAGCATAGATTGGGGAGCCAGCGACTCCAAGAAATTTGAATGTCATACATTGAAGTGCAATTATGTTGACAACTATAGTTGAGGTTTAAGGGAAATTAGTAGGACGTGAAATTGGGAAAGCTAACAAACAAGAAAACCCCTAGCATCTGCTTCCTGTGAATCACGAAATGCACCCTCCTCAATTGTCAACTTAGAAGCAATCTCCGCAACTTGCTTATATTTTTCTTTATATTTCTTGCCCAGAGATTCAGCCTGAAAAAATGCAAAAAAAAAAAAAACATACTGTATATCCTATAAATATAATCAAAGAACACAAAAAACAAAATATTCATATGGAACCTTATCTTACAAGTAAAAAAATGCATTCGAGCAACAACAAAAATGTGTTGAATATGCAAACAACATACTATGAACACACACACATGTGCTTATTTAACTCAAGAGTTTTGTACTATCAAAAATGTGTTGAATATGCAAACAACATACTCCTCTGTCCCATGTTAAATTGCACGGAATCTTTTTCACGCTCATCAAAAAACTTGTCTAATCGTTGATATGTTTAACTACGTATAATAACGGTAAACAAAAAGTTACTTTTCAGAAACTACTTGTTACGACGAATCCAACCATATAACATATGATAATATTATTGTTTATATATTTATTCAAATATGCGGTCAAAGTTGGACAGTGAATAGTGACATAAAGTGAAGTGTGCAGTTTAACCTGGGACGGAGAGGGAGTACTATGAACACACAGTAAAAACGTACTTATTTACAAGTAAAAAAATGCATTCGAGCAATAACAAAAAATTTGTTGAATATGCAAACAACATACCATTAGGACTTTTTAAAATGTGTCCTAATGAAATTTGGATTTGAAGGTTTATTTTTAAATGCTGTCATGTCTAACCTCTCACAAGCCAATTTCTCGGTTCTCATCAATGGTAACCCTGTTGGCTTTTTCAAAGCCACTCGAGGAATTAAACAAGGTGACCCTCTCTCCCCTTTTCTCTTCAACATTTTTTCTGAAGCCTTCTCAAGGAGTTTATCCTTCATTTTCCATAACAGTAAACTCTCATACTATCAAATCCCATCTTCAGTTTCAGCAATCTCTCATCTTATGTATGCTGATGATACTATTATATTGATGCAAGCCTCTAAATCTAATTTAATCAGAATTAAGGCTTTTCTGGACATATTTGAATTCACCTCGGGCCAAAAGTTTAATTTTCATAAATCTGAATTCTTCATTAGTAAAAGGGCTTCGAACATAAAACTTAACCAGATGAAGCTGATTTTGAAAATGAAACAAGGGTCTTTTCCTTTTCAATACCTCGGATGCCCTATTTTCAAGGGTCGAACTTTAAATAGATACTATCAACCACTTATGGAAAAACTGGATTAAAAGGTGCAAAATTGGAAAAATAAGTGATTGAGTTCTGGGGGTAAATTAGTTCTGATTAATAGCTGCTTGTACTCTCTGCCACAACATTTATGGGCTGTAACAAAACCCCCTAAACACATTATCAAATCTTTTGAGAAAAAGCTGGCTTGGTTTTTTTGGGGAGAAACTGATGGAAATAGGAATAAGGTTTGGAAAAAATGGTCAGAATTGGCTAAACCAAAATCCCAGAATGGCTTAGGTTTCAGATCCATTAAAGGAATAGTAGATGCATGCTCCCTCAAGCTTTGGTGGAAGTATCAGTTAGGAGTCACACTGTGGTCTAAACTTCTATGGTCTTTACCACACTCATACAGAAATTCTGTTACCTGGAAAAGGATTTGCATGGTAAATTCCTTAGCCGAAGAAAACTCCATTATTATCCATGGTAAAGGGACATGTAATGTTTGGACATCTACTTGGTGCCCTAATGGTCCACTGATTAATAAATATCTATGATACATTTCAGGGGTACTCCATATCTGATTTCATCAATAACAAACTGGACATTTTACCTAGGATTTCACCTTTCCTGGAAAATGATACTGTGTTATTCTTACAGGATGCTGAAGTGGTGGAGAACAGAGAAGACAGACTCATATGGAAACCCGATACGTCGGGCAACTTTTCATTTAAGTCTGCATATCGTACTATCACATACTCTCCAGTAGGCTGCCAAAAATGTTTGGAATGTCTTGTTGCAAAAAAAGATATCGGTTTTCACATGGAAATTGCTTCATGCTTTCCTTCCTTTTGATGATGTACTTACAAACTGTGGATATAGTCTGGCTTCCAAATGCCCTGTGTGCTGTCATTCCGATACAATTGACCACTTTTTCATATCATGTACATTGGCAAAATTGATTTGGAACAACCTGGCATCTCTGATTCACTTCAATCTGCCTGAACATCAAACCATCTCTCAGAGATTCTTTGCTCTCTGGAACTGCTTAGATTTACCCAAAGGTTACCAAATGATATGTAAACTACTTCCTTCGCTTACTTGCTGGTGTCTTTGGAAAGCTAGAACTAGGCATATCTATGATCAGGTTCCCTTTTCCGCTGACCTAATCTGTAGGGAGATCCTTCACCTCATCAACCTTTCCTTATACTCATGCCCTGCATACTTGAACTTTCACTCAGGTTTCCCAAACCCACTTAGGCATCTAATACCTCTTCTTAGGCCACCTCCGAAACCAATTATCAGGCCTGTCTGTTGGGAAAAGCCTGGCATAAACTCCATCAAAATCAACACTGACGCTTCATGGCTCTCACACACTGCTTCTGTTGGGATCATTGTGAGAGATAACACTGGCTTTCCTCTATCCATAAACTCATCTACGATAGAAGCTCTATCTCCTTTGCATGCTGAAATATTAGCTATCCTTGCTGCATGTCAATCTTTTCAGGACCGTGATTACTCCGTTATCATTGAATCTGACTCTCTTCTAGCCATCAACATGATTCAGAACCCTTACTCTGCAAACTGGAATCTTTTCAACTTGGCATATAAGGTTAAAAACCTATTAAATTGAGCTGTGCTTAAACATATCTATAGAGAATGCAACTCCGTAGCAAATGCAATTGCCAAATTTCATTCCTCTCATAACCAGCCACTTACCATGAATAATTTGCCGGTCCATATCAAAGGTCTCATCACCTTGGATACGAAGCAGTTTCCCTATATTAGGACCTACAAACATGGCCATACTTGGAATAGATACTGCTGATGGAAATTGTTCTTATGCAGGTACAGGCAAGCAAGGTTTCAAGACCTATACGGCGATCCTGCACTCCTGTTGGTTCAAGATCTTTATGAGGATCCTACGCTCTTCCAGACTTACTTCTTCCTAACTCCTCTACTTCTACCTTGCTCATCCAACCGGCAACGACTAGTAACTATACATTGATGTACTTAGCTGCCTTTTAGCTAACAATATATCTACATGTTGGTAATATCCATAGAGTTGCCTGGCTAAAGTGCGAATTAACACGGGGTGTGGAGATTCGTCTACTTTGGAATCGCAACTCCTCTGGGATATTACCACAAACCTGTATAGACTAACTGATTTTGAGGCAAAGGTGTTGCCTTTTGTAAAAATTTCTGCCACATTAAATGGCTACTTTCATGGTTTGAGGCACCAATATATATACCCCCACCTTTGGGTGCTTCCATTTAAAAAAAAAAACATACCATGAACACACACGTATGTGCTTATTTAATTCAGAGTATTGTACTATCAGCTCCAGAGGCAATGTACTATCATCTCCGGACTCCAGCAACTGAAAACCAATATACAAGATGAGTAAAGCAAGAACAATTAAGCCTAATTGTTCACATAACATGAATATATGTCAGCAATTAACCTGGGGATGCCTCACAGCTTCCATTCAAAATACAATTGGGAGTGAGGCTCTTGAAATGGGAGCCTGTGCCAACACTGAAACGTTAAAACATAATCACCATTAAACTGAAAACTCTTTCCGATCAATGAAGTACACTAACTAACTGCATATGTTGTACCCGGAATAAGGATGAGGAACAGGAAGCTCGAAGTAGAGATCCAATTAATTAATTGAACAACATAAGCACAACAACACCATACTGTACATTCCAAGGAAGAAGATGTCATCACCAGAAGTTGTAACATTTCCATCCTAAACTCGTAACACCATCCACTATAGAATGCTGAAACTAACGCCGTCCTAGCAGCAAAAATAAGTAAAATCAAATAAGAAACACATCGACGCGTAGAACAAAGGAGAATTACCGCAAAAATCCAGCGCGATTTTCAAACCGCTATTAGCAGCGTTAGCTAACTCTTCTTCGTTTCTAATAGAGTCGTTCGGTCCACCGGTCTTGGTGTTCACATCGTAAGTTCCGGCATCGTGCCAGCTGCGCAATAAACCACACAGTTAGCATAAATAAAGCATCGAAAACATTTTATTATTTTAATTAAAATCGTCTCAAGGACGTCCTTGAGGGTTTATAGGGTTCCTCTTTTGATATTAAGCTCAAATTTGAACAATGTGCTATTACAACATATGAAATGAGATAGATCAATTAACACTGAAACTCTAGTTAAAATATTACAATTCTAATCTAAGGTTTCTGTGGCATAAGGAAAGATATACACATAGGCCCTAATCGCTATTACAATACTATTACAATAGTGAGCAAAAGTCTATGTGACAATGATAAGGACACTTGTAAGATAAAAGGTTTCCACCATGTTGCCTTAGTGCAGCCACAATAAATCGACCAAAGGCTACCATCAGAACAAACCCAGAGAAGTATTGCAAGATACGCATCCAAAATGAGCCATCAACACTTTTGATCAAACACCCAAGGCAATCAAAATAAAATAAATGAAGTTCCCCAACTAAAGATTAAATCTGCCTCCATCACCCCCCTAATGTAGAAGACTAAGACCCGTCATTTTAATTGTCATAAATATCTGCTATCAGTGTAGTGAAATCACTTATAATACGTGGGATTTTTTCTAACCTGACTCTAAAAGGTATTAAGGACCAACTTAAAGATGTCCTAAACCCCCTTTTGGACCAAGGTCTACAGATCTGATTTGCCTCCATATAAGAAAACAGTATCGCCATAAGTTCGTATAATACAACTTGGACTTGGATTTCTCCTCACCGTCTCATATGAATATCAAGTCTGAAATCAATCATATTTTAACAACTTAGGCTGCCGGAAAAATATATATTGACAGAATAAATTCCTTCCAACACTTTAAATTAAAAAAAAACCCTTTTAAAACTGCCCAAACTAAAATCTGAAAAGGTGAAAAAGAAAACAAAATACTGCCCAAACTAAAAATACTGAAATAAATTAAAAGCCTCCTACCCGAAAAAAGAAATTAAAAGGTTGAAAAATAAAATAAAAATGGAGTATAACTCCTTCGTGACTTAGCTATACCCGAGTTGACTCGATTTTGAGTTGAGTTCACCTTTACCCAAGTTGAGACTGAGTTGGCCAATACTGGATTTGAGTTGGCCAACTCAGATCCGAGTAGACTCGACAAAAACTCAGCAAAGGCCACCTCAGAAACTCGCCGGCGTCAGCTTGAAATAAAAAGGCTGGCTCTGAAACTCCACTGCGTAGCACTGCCAGAGCAACGCCATCGCGTGCCTAGTAGAGCCACCTCCGTGTCGTGGCGCACCGCCAACCTCCAGAGCCGCCGCCGAATAGTAGAGCCACATCGTGGCGCACCACCAACCTCCAGAGGAAGCTCCGACAATCAAAGGATACTCTGCCCACCAAAAGCTCTTTCCACCAGAAGAAACTCCATCCACCAGAGGGAGCTCCGACCACCAGAGGAGTCTCCACCACGTAGACCACCGGAGTATCTTGATTGTCGTTCATCAGTCAAATCTGTCAGGTATTGCTAAAAAATGGGGGGTAGGGATGATGGGGGGTGAGATTGGGAAGGGGGAGCCACCGGAGGTGGAAATTTCCAGCAGTGGCGGCCCCCCCACAAGGTGGTGAAAACTAGGGTTTAAAAAACGTGAGAAGGAGGAGGAGGAAAGTTTTTTAGGAGAGAGATAAATTTTTTGGCGTGTTTTGAATGCACTCTCAACAACTAAAATATAACTATTAGTTATTCTAAGTGTGATGAAGCATCAAAGCATCGAAAACATTTCGAATACATATAACAGATAGAGTTGCTGAAAGCCGTACGCCAAGCAAAGCATGATCGGAGTGCAAATTTTGACGGAGATTAGGGTGCGTAGGTGGCGTCGATGCGGTGGCGTCGTTGTTCATCGGAGCTCTAGCACCGGCGACGGCGAACTCATGCGGCGGGTGGAGAGGGACGGTTGGGTGGGATCTGATTTTGGGAGATTTGGGGCAACTGAGAGTTATTTTTGTATCTTGCAGAAAGTTCCCTCTGATTTAGGGGACCTTATAAAAAAGCACCAAAAAATAATATTAGTGTTTTTACCCAGGAGAAAGTCTCACGAAAGGTAGTCTGTCCATACGCTTATGGACAGGCCAGGGACTGATATACAAAGTGGGGTTCATATTATAATTATTTTTAAAATGAGGTACCTAATAATTAATTAAAGCTGATTGTCTGTTTTTAATTTTCATCCATGCCTAATTTTCCTTTTGTAACCAGCTTTGAGTAGTTAAATTTTTGGAAACTGTAATCATTTATCACGCGTGTTTAGAAGTCTCCTCATTATACGCGCGTGTTTTGCCCTCTTTTCTCCTCTCTTCGTTCTTCAATTCCTCTGTACTCCAATTTTTGTTTTTTTCAATTTCGCTCTTCGTTCTTCACAAAAAAATTTCGAAAATGCGTTGTTCAAGTTTGCACCGGAATTGCCTGAATTCGGTAAGATTGATATTCTAGGTTTTGAAATTTCGTTGTTGTTTTTTTCCCATTTTTGCTTTATAGTTGTACGCGATTCTGATGTGAGGTTTTTTTGTGTATTTGACCTAGTCATGGGTAGAGCGAAGGGGAAAGCTATTCTTCCTAAAGCTGAGAAGTTGTCTCAGCCTTCTTCTTCTCCTGGTTCGTATTCTTCTTGTTTTCCGTTATGAATATTTGGAGTTTCGTGCTTTTTTTTCCTTGTTGTGTGTGTATGTGTTTTTTCAGTCTTGTTGATGTTGACCTTTTTTAGAATTTTATTCGTAAGTAAGATCTGTATATGAGTTGTTGATGTTGACTTTTTTGTTAGTCAGATCTGTATGTTTTGAGTCTTTTTATAACATGCATTTGATTGTTTGGAAGTTGCATTTTTTATTGTAAGATATGCACTAGTTAGTTGCTCTATTTTTTCTCAGCATGTTATCAGTTCAGTTATAATGTGCATTTGTTTTCTTAGGAGTTGCATATGTTAGGTTAACAGATGTATTAGTTAGTCATCCTATTTTTCTGATTTTTATGTCAAATCCGCATGTTTTGACTATGTTTTATGATGTGCATCTATTTTCTTAGAAGAAGGTGATTGTAATTTTTTCTTTATATTTATTTACTTATTTGCTTATACATTTACTTATTCAAATATGTTATGTTGTTTAGCTACGAAGAAGGTGGTAAAAAAATCTAAAAAGAAAGATGGATCTTCTCTTCAAGATGAGCTAAAGAAGGTTCAGCAGTGTTATGCTTCTGGAGGTTTTTTTTTTACATGTTGCATTTTATTTGTGTGATTATGTTTGTTTTTAAAATATGTGCTTATACAGTTTTTTGTTTTTTCATCTTTTGTGTAGTAGTTGTATTGGCACGTAGGTCTGCCACAATTGGTGGTGGTGCTACTCCACAGATTTCAGTTCATGTCGTTCCTAAGCCGGGAAATAAGAAATGGATGAATGTGGGTGTTAAGCAGTTGAAAGATGGCGAAGGTGTATCTGCTGTGGGTGAAGGTGGATCAAGTCAAAATTTTGACTATGACACGCTGCTGAATAATGTTGTTCGAATGAGTAGATAAGTAGCTGGTGTTGATGAAGCCAAGGGTTCTAAGGTAGTGAAGAAAGATATTAGGGACATTTTGGATGTGATGATTGATAATATTAATTCTAGTGTTGAAGGGGTCGATGCTAATGTTGGTGTTGAAGGTGGTGGTGTTGAGGGTGTTGATTGTGTTGAGGGTATTGAGGGTGTTGAGGGTGTTGAGGGGAAGGATGGTTCAGCACAAATTGATGGAGTTGTTAGGTCTACTGAGGGGAACGATGCTTCAGCAGATATTGATGCTGAAGTTGAGGCATATATTGATACTAATTTGAATAGGAAAGGGACGGAATCTGTTAGGGAGGAAGTTGTACCTGCCGGTGAAGGTTGTTTTAAGGATGTTGAGAATAATGGTGAAGGTGGGTCCATGGATGATGGTGACAGTATGGACAATATGATTAGAGACTATATTATTGAAAAGCAGTGAGTTTTGGGTGCAGTTGCAAAGGCGGAGGTGGCGCAAGCTTCTGCGGCTGCGTGTGAGAGCTAAAGTGAGGGTGGTGAAGCTGATGTGGATGTGGGTGAGAGTGTTGAAGCTCGACCTGTGGTGGTCTCATTTGAAGGAGAGAATGACAGGTCGTCACCTCGTATATTGGGCAAGGAGAAGGGTAAACAATGTGAGACCTCTACTGGACAGAATAAAAGAAAGGCAGAAGAACTTGCTGCAAAGTCGCCTAATGAGAAGGTGATGAAGACAAAGACTAAAAAAGTTGTTGTGAAGAAAGGTACTGTAAAGGTGAAGATATCTGGTGGGGTTTTGAAGGAGTCTGCTGAGAATGTGAAGAAAGTTGTTGAAGTAGCAAAAAAAACTGGTTTGTATAGGAAAGCGGACAGTACTGCTGGTGAAGCTTCATGGTCAGGAAAAATGGTTGCTGGTGAAGAAGGAGCTGCGAAATAGTAGCGCAACCATCAGAAGAAGTAGGTGGTCCAACGTACTGATGAGGAGGGTAACACGTAAGTGTATTTTAATATGTTATAAACTGTACTTGATTCATAAGATGCTACATTTGATAAGATTCAGTGTTTATTTGTTATTCACAGTCTCAAATAAACTTACACTTTCCATATTTTATTTTATTTTAGGTTTGCTAAGAAATTCTCCACCAGCTGTTGTCCTTCGAAGCTGAAATCGTTAATTGCCTCGCTCACTCCCTCCCAAAAGATTGATGTGGAAGATATAGGTTTTGGTAGACTTCTTGCGTTTGACATCTCATCCATTCTCTTTGGAATTGTGCCTTGGCTGGTTGACAGGTTTGATTATGTGGGCTGATTTCATATTGTTTTATGCTGACTACAAATTGTTCTAGGCTGACTTCTTATTTTTTGCTCTAGGTTTGATCATGTTGGCTGTGTACAAGAAATATCAAGCTCAAGGTACATCATTACACCTGATGATGTCTTTGATATATTCTGTATTCCAAGGATTCCAGGTTGTGTTGTTGGTTTGGTTAGGAACAATGGGAGAAGTTTGTCAAGAGATGTGGACATTTGGAATAAATGGAGAGAAGAGTTAGGTGATGACAAATATGGTAATATTTCTCATGTTAATCTTTTTTAGGAGCTGTGTAAACTAAGTGATGGTGGTGAGCGCTTTAAGAGATTTTTTGTTATGTATGTCATGTGTACTTTTTTGGCGCCAGCTACCAGAAACTTGGTTTATTTTAAGCTGGTTAGTGCTTTAGAGAATGTTGGGGCCATTAAGAGTCTTGATTGGTGTGGCTTAGTGCTTAATCGTCTCTGTGAGGGTGTCGAGAGCTTCAAATCTGATTCAGGTAAAAGAGACGTGTCTTGTGTTGGCGGTTGTGTGTTTGTGTTGCTGTTGGCTTATATTTATAGGTTTCCTTTTAGAGGTCAGCCTGACCCTACTAGACTTTCCTTATGCATGCATTGGTCGAACAAATCTTTGCTCGATGGGGCTCATCTTCTGGAAAAAATAGGTTATGATAAGGGGGGTTATGGTAGTGGCTGGTTTTCCTTTGACAAAGGATGGGAGGGTTAAAGATAACATAAGTAGCCAGCAGCAATCTAAGGGAACTCGTAATGAGAATATTGGCCACGAAGGGCTTCATACACCTACTGTTGCATGTGATGGTATTGCTCAGGAGCCAGGATTTATTTCTTATCGAATACCTAACAGCGTGATGAGTAATGAAGACATTGACAAAATTACCAGCAATGTAAGTATTTTTTGTCTTTTTTTATATAGTTTGTAAAAATTAGTGCATGTTGTTTTAAAACTAATGCAGATTTTAGTTAATCTAATGCAGTTTATAGTTCATATTTCCTTTTAAGACAGTTTTTTATTTTTTTTATCGGACTGATATATGTTTTTCTCTGTCAGCCTCTGAATAGGGCTTGCCTCATTTTCAAACGAGACACGGAGGTCATTACACGTGTGTTGGTTTAAAACCTTGAGAGGAAAAATGCTAGCCCGATTGTGCGACCACAACTGCAGCCGCAGCCACAATCAGAACCTCAGGTAGAAGGAACAACCACAGCAAATGAGGATGTTGTTCATGTCAAGACAACACAAGAAATTATGGAAGACTCAGCCACACATGAGTGGGTTGATAAGATAGTTGAAGAATACATGAGGAAAGCTCGTTCTATGATTCCTTCATTCTCCCTTGGGATTGAAGGACTTGAAGATTTGTAGCTTTAGCATCTTTGAATTGTTTTTAGATGATTTGTAATCAGCTTATTTTGTGACGGATTGGTTTGTTGGTGGTATGTTAAGCGCAATTAAGACACTGTTTTAGGAGTTTTTTTTCTAAGGTTGAAGGTGTATTTGAATGATTTGTGACTGATTGTTTTGTAGGTGGTATGTTGAGAGCATTTGAGATGCTATTTTAGGATTTGTTTGTAAGGTTGCAGGTTTTATGAAACAAATGCATGTCTAGTTTGAAGAAGTACTATTTGTATGCTTTTAATTCCAAGTTGATTTTTGAATTATTTGATGGGGTTGACTGTGTTGATTTTCTGAGCTTATAGGAAAACAAATGCAATTGATAGGTTAATAAACTACATGTGTAAGCTATGTAGTTATACATGTATTCAGTGGTTTTCGTATCACTAAAATTATGTGAAATATAATACAAGTCCCTTTTAGGGAAACAAGTGCATGTTGAATGTTAAGAAGTAATATTTGTACGCTTATTAATACCAAGGTACACTGTAGTAATGTTATGTGGTTTATTGTGTTGGGTTTCTGAGCTTATAGGAAAACAAATGCAATTCATAGGTTAATAAATTACAGTTGTAAGCTAAGTAATCACATAGCAGTTAGTTTGTAGTCAGTGTTTCCATATCAATAACATTTTATGAAACAAAGGTTGGTACTTGAGCAAGCAAAACAAATGCAAGTTATAATTTGATAATTTATAGTTGTGAGCTAAAAAAATATAGTATGTTATTGAATGTATAAAAATCTTAGGTAAATAAAAATATTAGGCATACAGTATGATCCTGAAAAACAAATACAATATATAGGTAAACAAATACAACTTGTATACTAAAAAATGCTACTTTTTACACTGTTTTCACATCTGGTGTTTTGTGCTGAATTCAGTAGTTTTCTTCCTTGGTTTTTTTTTCTTTTCCATGCCTGATTTTAGCCTTTTTCCTCTTCCTTTTGTCTTCACTTGGGCTGGATCCAGTATCTTAGGTGCACTTGTTATGGTTGAGTTGCTTTGGCTACTTGTGGTTGATTGTTCAATGGCATTTGTTTTTTATGTCAACAAGTATTCTATTCTTACTGAGCAGGTGTCAAACATCTCTTGAAAAACGCTTATAGATTCTGAGTTTCCTTCGCTCTTTAGAACTAGATTATAGAATCTGGTGGACATATGGTTCCTCCATGAAAGTACGTCGTTGATGCTTTCTGATTGTTGTTTTTCTTGGCCAAGAATCCTGTCCCAAACTTCTGTTTTGGCCTTTTTTTGTCCACCTTTGAAGGATTTACTTTGCAGGTATTTCTGTGGTGGAATGAAGGTGCAATATCCTGAGAGTGTGAAAGCACAGCATACCTGACACCTCGAAAGACTTGCATGTGCATTGTACTTCAACCAGCGCATCTTCATTTTTGTACTCAACTGTCTCGTATTTGGATTCATCATGTTCTAGGCTGACCTCATATTTTTTTGTCAGTGGTTCAGTGGTTCGGAGAAAAGTTCCTTGACCTTAGTTGCCATTGCTAGGGGAAATTCCTTTTTGAATCCTTTGTACAATGCAAGTGTGTAAACCTGAGCAGCATATTTAACCAAACCTGTACAAGCCCACTAGTGGGAAATAAATGCATACTGTAAGTTAACAAATTTGTGTTCTAGACTAAGTAATACATATTTTTAAATGTGAACATACCTGCTTTGTTTTGATAATTTGGCTTTGTTTTTGTACATGCATTTTCCTTTTCTGCTTCATCTCTCCTCCACTTTCTGATTGTTTGGTTGAAGAGCTCATAGAATTTTGTCAGTGTTGTTGTTTTGTTTACAGTGAAGCATAGTGCGTGGTTGGTGTTTTCACTTCACTGTGATGATAAATGATTGCTGAGAAATATCCTTGCTGAATGTCGTGCTACATTTTTCACGGATGTCGTACATGCGTTGAAACCATGTGCTAGTTTCGAGCTTGTATGTGGCGATCATGGAGGTTCATTTTTCTTCAAATTCTATTGGATTACGACATCTTTTCATACAGTATTCTAGATCGATTTTAAAGGATTCATCTTTCTTTAATCTTCCATAATGTTGTATTGCGTTTTGTTTTATGTGCCATAAGCACAATCTGTGTTTTGTGTTTTAGAAGACCTAGAAGTTGCAACAAGAAATGGATGTTGATCAGTATACATATTGTAAGCTGACACGTGCAGAAGCTAACATTCCCTACTCGATTTTAGGTCTAAGAAATGGAATTTCTGTAGCTGCATCATTTTCAAGAAACCTGATTTCCAAAGTAACAAGTGCAGCTTTTAAGATTTGTAATGCGTAATGTAAGGTAAGAGGTGTAATGTCTAACAGTGCATATCCAGTGCTCAGAACTGTAAATTACAAATTTTCACAACATATCTCATTTATTGCTTTGCCTATTGCAGGATCTTGATCTGTGAATATTTTGACAGGTTCCCTTCCTTCCATTGATTTCTTGAAAGTGTTGAGGAACCACACAAAAGTATCAGCCAACTCATTTGATATAAAAGCACAAGCAAACATTGTTATGTTCCAGTGATTGTTGATTCCAACTATTGGTGCACAAATCAAGTTATACTTGCTTGTTTTGTATGTAGTGTCAAATATGATGACATCTCCATAGAGCTTCATTGAATCCCTCCAAAACACTACTGATGTTTTGTTTCCTCGTCAAACTTGACTTTGAAGAAGAAATCTTTATCCTTGTCATTGATTTCCATGAGTGTGTCAACAAGTTTCTGAGCATCTCCACTTTCTATTTCTTTCATCCGAAGTCGACACACAAAGTTGAGGTGGTCTTTCATCGTATGCCCTAGATTTTCTTCTCCACCAGCTTTAAAAGATATGTATTCATATCCTACAGTAGGTCTTAAACCTGCTTGTTCCATTGTTCTGATGGCTTTTCCTTTGTCTTTTGTAATCCTCTGTTCACTGCTACTGAGATACTGCCAGGTTGGTCTTGTTCACTCATGATTGTGTACAGTATTGTGGTGTGCCACGATGTGATAATCCTACTCTAGCTTCACTCTAATTTCAGCAAGGCATCCTATTTTTGTAATCATGTCCTTTCTCCTCCTCTTCTTCTTCTTTTCAGAATGATTTTCATTATCCATGCAAGGAACAGGGCTGGTAGTGCTAGTTTTTAATATTTTCAATTGGCCTCCAGCAGAGCACTTGTAATACTTTTCACGAATCTGGCCTTTGTTGTTTCGACGTTAGCAGTCCTTCCTGTAGCTGAAACCAATAGCATGTGCATGCTTCTTGTACAGAGCATGAAGTGCTTCCAATGTTTTTGCTTTTACTCCAGTAAGATTTTCAGTGGCATCAATTTCATTTAAATTTGGAAATTTTGTACCTGTAATAATAAAGAATACAATTTCTAATGTAAGCTCTGTTCTGATAAGCATAACAAATACTACTTGTAATGTAACATATGCAAAGTGTAGTTTATTTTGCACATGTTATAATCTAAACAACGCACAAGTTTGTCAAAAGTTGGAATTGACAAATGCATTTTCTGTGTTTTGTTCATTTTAATCTGATACATGTTTATTTGTAACCTATACGTGATTTAAGTTAACTAATGCATAAATTATACTAAATTTCTGTGCAGCATGTAGTTTATATTGCTAATGTTTCCACATGTTCATAGCACTCGAATTTCAGTGTCCAGAAGTTTAAAAAAACAACTATATTCATATCGATTGCATTTGAACACTAGAATTTTAGTCTGATGAGAGAAAATCATGCCTTCATAGGAATTGAGTAGTATTTCAGCTTCTAGCAACTGAATTTCATCTGCTTGAAGTTGAATCCTGGTGTTTAGAATCGTGTTTTCTCTTGCAGATTCTGATTCGATAGCAGTAGTTTTTATAATTAAAGCATCTAAAATTTCATCTGCTTCAATAGGATCTAGCGATAGATTTGGTTGTTCAATTCCGTTGGAATCACAGCAGTTGTTGTTGTTGGAGGACATTGGAAAGGCTCTATGAACGGATTGAACAAGAAGAATTGAAAACACGCTGGCGGACTGGTGAGGAAGAATTGATCGGCGTTCAGAAGATTCCGGAGAACAAAAAGAGTTAGAATCGCGCTGGTTGTTGTCGTCGGAGTACTTCAGAAAGGCGTCGTTGATGAGAAGATCGAAAACGCACTGGAAAGAAGATCGGAAAACATGCTGGTGGACTATTGAGAGCCTTTCAGAGAAGAAGAACAGAGTACAATGTGTTTGTGTGTGAAAATTGTGTTTGTGCCTTTGCATGATATTTTTTTTTTAAGTTTGCATCCTTGTCCATAAGCTTATGGATAGGCCGCCTGTCAGGAGACCTACTCTTTACCCTGATATTATAGAAAAGGGGTTTGCCAGGTCCTTCCTCTAACCTTCTAACTATTTCCCCCTTATTTTTATTAACTTTTTACAACATGTCTATTACACTTATGGCAAAGTATTGGAAAACACTGTCTTTCTGTTTAATTAGAATAATAAAAGTTAAAAGGTTTTAGTTGCAATATTAAAAATTTATTATGCAACATGTAGTAGTTATAAAGTTTATAACCCGATCCATGCAACCCAAAAATTTTATCTTCATTTCTTCTTAATTGCACTTTAAACCTTGGTGGCATGGAATGTTCGTCTTTCAAGAGACAGGCTCATTACTTATTACAAGAAAATCTCTATATCTTAAAAAGCGGTGATCTCTTCGAGAACTGTGACTTTTCGTAGTTGCTAATTCTTTTCCTTTTCCTCTTTTTATTCCTCCTTCCTACGCATTATTTTTACAGTCATACACGCGTGATTCTTATCTCTTTTACGGCCGTATATGCATCCTCCTACCCATATATATCTTTTCCAGCCATCTTCCCCACATCATTCCTACCATTTTCCTCCGTTACATCCAGACTTCTCTTCTTCCCACTAATATATTCTTTGCTGTATCTTCTCTTTTTTGGCTTCCTGTCTATGTTTATCTGTTCTCCATGATCTCAGATGGTTGGGTTCCTATCCTTGCACAATTCTACAAGGTAATTTCATAGTTTTCTTAACCAAAATTGCCCGCGTTTTCCATCATCGTTGCTCCAATTTGTGTAATGTTTCTGGTGTGCTTTCAATTTCTTAGTCAAAATAGAGTCCGACAGAATGTGATTTTGGCCTTTTCTCTGGGTTCCTAATGTTCATGTTTTCTTCTTCTTCAACCTACCGAAGTTTGATTTGTGAACGCAAGGCGTTCGTTGAATTGCCTGACTTGTTTTACTAATTGTTTTCTCCTTGTTTTCTCCTTCTTATTCGCAGAGGTCTAACCACCATGATTTAGGGCAGCTACATGATTTGGGGGATTTTTCTGGTGGAGTTTGATATGAAGGAGCCAATGGTTGCGATGGATTTTTCCAGAGGTTAGGAACCAACTGTTCAAGGTCAGAGTGGTGGATGGTTAGAGTGGTGCCGCGGTGAATGGTTAGAGGGATGATATTTTGAGAGGTGATGGTCCCAGGAGTTGATGGTTGATGGTTCGAGTAGTGGTAAGGTGCATGGTTAATGGTTCTAGAGGTTCGAGGGGTGATGATCTGAGAGTGATGCTCCTAGGAGGCGGATGGTTGATGGTTTAAGTGGTGGTAAGGTGGATGGTTGATGGTTCTAGGGGTTCAAGGGGTGATGATCTGAAGGTGATGGTCCCAGGAGGCGGATGGTTAATGTTCGAAGGGTGGATGGCTCGAGTGGTGGCGAGGCGGACGGTTGATGAGTCGAGGGGTAATGCCTCGAGGGGGATGGTTGATGTTTCCAGGGCCTCCAGGGTACTAGTTCAAGTGGTGGGGTTTTGAATAGAGAAAGTTCAAGTCGAGATTCGAGTGGAGAGGTTTGAGTGGTACTGGGTTCGAATAGAGAGGTTCAAGTGGAGAGGGTTTGAGTCAAGATTCGAGTGGAGAGGTTTGAGTGGTGCTCGTTCAAGTGGTACTGGTCCGAGTAAAGAGAGTTTGAGTGGTAGTGGTTCAAGTGGTACTGGTCTGAGTGGTGAGAGTTTGAGTGGTGAGGTTCAAGTGGTGAGGTTCGAGTGGTGAGGTTTGAGTGGAGAGCGTTCGAGTCGAGATTCGAGTGAAGAGGTTTGAGTGGTATTGGGTTCGAGGTGAGAGTGTGAGAGTGGTACTGGGATCGAGTGAAGAGAGTTTGGGTGGTGAGGTTCGAATGGAGAGACTTTGAGTCAAGATTCGATTGGACAGGTTTGAGTGGTACTGGGTTCGAATAGAGGGTTCGAGTAGAGAGGTTCGATTGGACAGGGTTTTAGTGGTATTGAGTTTGAGTGGTACTGGGTTCCAGTTAAGAGGGTTCGAGTGGCAAGGGTCAAGTGGAGAGGGTTGCAGTAGAGGTCCGAGTGGATAGGGTCCAAGTGGTACTAGTTCGAATAGTGAGGGCTCAAGTGGAGAAAGTTCAAGTCAAGATTCGAGTGGAGAGGTTCGAATGGTACTGGGTTCGAGTAGAGTGTTCGACTTGAGAGTTTCGAGTAGTACTGGGTTGGAGTAGAGAGGTTTGAGTCGAGATGAATGGTTGATGTTCGAGGGGTGGATGGTTTGAGTCGAGGTGGATGGTTGATGTTTGAGGGGTGAATGGTTTGAGTGGTGGCGAGGCGGATGATTGATGGATCGAGGGGTGATGCCTCGAGGTGGATGATTGATGGATCGAAGGGTGATGCCTCGAGGCGGATGATTGATGGATCGAGGGGTGATGCCTCGAGGGGGATGGTTCCAGGTTCCAGGACCTCGAGGGTTAATGAATTGATGGAGAGGTCTGAGTGGTACTGAATTGACAGAGAGATCCGAGTGGCACTGGATTTGAGTACTAATGGATTCAAGTAAAGAAGTTGAGTGGTACTGGATTCGAGTTGAGAGGGTTCAAGTAGTGAGGGTTTGAGTGGAGAGGGTTCAAATAGAGGATTCGAATGGAAATGGTTCGAGTGGTACTGGTTCAAATGGTGAAGATTCGAGTAGAGGTTAGTATAAAGAGGTTTGAGTCAAGGAATGATGCCTCTAGGGGGATAGTTAATGGTTCCAAGGCCTCGAGGGTTAATGAACAGAGGGATAATGCCTCGAATCAACACCCCTTGAGGCGGATGGTTGAGTGGTAGGGAGGCTTCGAGGCGTATGGTAGATGTTTGAGAGGTAGATTGTTCGAGTGTGGTGGATGTTCAAGAACTGATTGTTCGAGGGGTGATGGTCCCAGGAAAGGATGGTTAGTGTTCCAGGGGTAGGTGGTTCGAATGGTGGTGTCGTGGATAGTTCGAGGGGTATATGCCTCGAGTGAGTCATGATTCGAAAGCTAATGTGGATGATTCGACACTCTCAGTGGTATACTCTTGTGGTGTACCCTCGAGGCCTGGTCTACTCTAAAGGGGTAGATGTGTGACCTCTCCAGGGGTGTGCCCTCGAGGGCTGGTCCACCTCTCTGGAGACGTAGATGGTGTACCCTCGAGGGGTGGAAGGTGTACTCTCTCCAGTGGTGGATAGTTTACCCTCTTGAGAGGTAGATGGTGTACCCTCAAAGGGTGGTTGACAAACTTCTTGAGGGATGGATGATACTCTCTCCAGTGGTGGATGGTACCCTCACCACTCGACTCTCACCACTCAAACCTCACCACTCGAACTTCTCCCTCTCCACTCTAACCTTATAGTTGGATGCTTTCCACTCGAACCCTTGAACCTCCTCTACTCAAGGGGTGATGCCTTGAGGGGGATGGTTGATGTTTCCAGGACCTCAAGGGTTAATGAATTGATGGAGAGTTTCAAGTAGTACTTGGTTTGAGTGGAGAAGTTTGAGTTTTAATAGGTTTGAGTGGTACTGTGTTCGAGTGGAGAGGTTTAAGTGGTGAGCGTTCGAGTGGTGAGAGTTCAAGTGGTGACGGTCGAGTGGAGGGGGTTCGAATAGAGGATTCAAGTGGTACAAGGTTCGAGAGGAGATGTTTGAGTGGTGCCGAGGCAGATTTTTTATGGGTCGAGGTGTGACCCCTCGAATGGGTAATGATTCAAGAGCTAATATGGATGGTTCAACACTCTTAAGGATATACTCTCTCGAGTGGTGGTATACCCTCGAGGGCTGGTGTACTCTAGAGGGGTGGATGTGCAACCTCTCGAGGGGTGGTATACTCTCCAGGGGTGGTACACCTCTCTCGAGACGTACATTGCGTACCCTCGAGGAGTGAAAGGTGTACTCTCTCCAGTGATATGGAAGGTGTACTCTTGAGGGTACGCTATGTAGGTCTCGAGAGAGGTGTACCAGCCCTCGAGGGTATACCATCCCTTGAGAGAGTATACCATTGAGAGCTTTGAACCATCCACATTAGCTCTTGAACCATTACCCATTCGAGGCATACACCCCTCGAACCATCCACGCCTCGAACATCAACTATCCACTCCTGGAACTATCACCCCTCGAACAATCAGTTCTCGAACATCCACCATGCTATAACTCGAACCATCCATCTTTCGAATCATTAACCCTCCGCTTCGAGGGCTCCCTACCACTCAAAACATCCACCTCTTCAACATCAGCCATCTGCCTCGAGGGGTGTTTATTCGAGGCATCGTTTCTCGATTCATAAACCCTCGAGGCCCTGGAACCGTCAACCATCTCCCTCGAGGTATCACACCTCGACCCATCAAAAATGCACCTCGCCACTACTCGAACCTATCCTCTTGAACCTTGTACCACTCGAATCTCTCCACCCAAATCTCTCCACTCAAATCCTCTATCTGAACCCTCTCCACTCCAGTGTCACCACTCGAACTCTCACCACTCAAATGCTCACTACTCGACCCCTCATCACTTGAACCTCTCCACTCAACACAGTACCACTCGAACCTCTTCACTCGAACCTATTACAACTCGAACTTCTCCACTCGAACCCAATACCACTCGAATCTCTCCATCAATTCATTAACCTGAGTCTTTTCCACTCGAATCCTCTATTCAAACCCTCTCCACTCGACCCTCACCACTCGAACCCTCACCACTCGAATGATCAACACTCGACCCCTCACCACTTAAACTCTCTCCAATTGTCACCACTCGAACTCTCACCACTCGAATGCTCACGACTCGACCCTTTATCATTCAAACTCTCTCTATTCGACCCTCACCACTCAAACTCTCACCACTCAAATGCTTACCACTCGACCCCTCACCACTCAAACTCTCTCCACTCGAACCCTGTACCACTCGAGCATATTATTACTCGAACCTTCACCACTTGAACTCTCTCTATTCGACCCTCACCACTCAAATGCTCACCACTCGACCCCTCACCACTAGAACCCTCTCCACTCGAACCTCTCTACTCGAAACCTCTATACTAGAACCCTCTCCACTCGAACCTCTTTACTCGAAACCTCTCCACTATAACCCTCTCCACTAGAACCTCTTTACTCGAACCCTCTTCACTCGATTCCTCATCACTCGAACCTCACCAGTGGAACCACTCTGTTCGAACCTCTCCACTTGAACTTCTCCACTCGGACCAACTCTACTCGAACCCTCTACACTCGAACCCTCTATTTGAACATCTCCACTCAAACCCTCTCCACTCAAACTTTTATTACGCCTCACTACTACTTTATTTGATTTGATTTTAATTTTAAATTAATTAACGACTAAGTGATTTCATAACCCGTTGTCGATAGCTCGTGCTTTGCGCGGGCTGGAGACCCCTAGTATTAAGTTAATTATGATTAATAGTGAGTTTTTACTACCCTATTTAATTTTTGGTTGTAAATACCTATTTTCTACAACCACTATCATGCCCCTTGTATAACTTTTGTTGTAAAAAGGGGGGTTTTCTTGTAGTGAAAACCGCAACTTGATCATTAGATTTGTCAACATTACCTAACTTATATCAACAACTTAAACTGATCTATTAGATCATGTTAAATCCATTATATCATATATCTCCAAGGTATCTACATTTCACACACAATCATAAGGAGGTGCAGCTGAAATCCCACCCAAAGACAAGTTAAAAGGGAATGGAAGTAGACCCCTGAACCCATCATCTACCCAGTGAACTTTACATGCATAATCAGGATGATTTTTAGCAGGGCCGTCTCTAAAAATTTTGAGGCCCAATACTATATAAAAAATGAGGCCCAAAAAATTTAAATAATATTATATAAAATATTTATTATTATTATTAAATTATTTGTATAATTAATTCTAAATGATTATTTTAAATGGTAACAGTAAAAAAATTTATCTTGAGGCCTTAATTTTTGCTATGGGGCCAGGAAGTAAGTAAAGTTTAATTCGTATAAAATATCCCGATACAGTATAAATGGTCTATCCAGTAATAAAATTAATCTGATTCATATTTAAATTTAAATGATAGTTTATATCCCACATTTGTGGGATTTAGAACTATACATAACTACACATTATTTGTATGTATTCCCGGGTACGATATTAGATGGTTGTAAAGATTATCTTAATTATATTACACAGTAACGTAAACAAAATTTGAGGTTAGGAGATGGTAGTACACTGGGATACAATGTTAATTATATAACTGTGATAAGTTGGTTAACTAACCAATAATTTAAACATTTGAAAAATAAAAGATAACTACTAGTTCACTATCCCTAATTTTAGGGATTAACTGTCACGGTAATTCTTTATAATAGGTATATGTGGAAGATACACATGTATACTATGTGCAGACACATTACAATTATCCCACAACCACTTACACAATCATTTATCATGTTCCATCAAAAGCAAAATATGTGAAATACCTTCATGAATCGACTAACCTATACTAGCATCATTTTGGATGAAACCATGAATAATAATAAAGACAATACCAAGGAAATAATATTTTTTTAATGAAATACCACCTGTTATGGTAGGGATTCGGCAGATCCCTACCCGTTTATTAATATTAAAAGTAAAATTACAGAAAGAGGGGATTTAATACCTTACCTCAAATAAGTCTATGACTCATGAATCTATACATCACCTATTATAACCTAATGAATCATCAGACACAAAACATGGAATAAAATACCAATATTGTCCTATACAATAAACCATTCCAAACACTACAAATAAACTTAAGAAAAATTATACAATCAGATCCTTCTAAAGGATGAAAAGATTGCTCATCAATCCAAAGTTTGCTTTTCAGCTCCTATGGCATACTTGCAAGAGAAGAAAAGTTATTTACATGTTTGTTGCTTCCCATTTTTGCAAGAAAATATGCCACTCCATTAGCCTCTCTATAGATGTGCTCTATTGAGACTTCCATTCTATGTAAAAGGCCCCAGATGATCCTTATTTCTTCAAGACTTCTCCATGGAAGCTTCTGGTTTTTCTTCAAAATCTAAACCTACATGTCGTTATCACTCTCAATCTGCAATCTGTTGATCTGCAACTAGTCTGTCATTGCACTCCAACTCTCATTGCAACTGCTTCATCATGAAAAGAAGAATGACTATGTAGTGGCATAGATTTTGCTGCCACCAAACCTCATTTCTGGTCTTTGATGATTACTTCAATTCCTGCTCTTCTATTGTCCAGCCAAGAACCATCTGCATTAAACTTATATTCATATGTTATTGCACTACAAGAAACTAAACCTATTACTTTTCCACTTTTACCTCGGTTTTTGACTTAGGTCAAAAAATTGAGGTAAAAAATTCTTTTACCACGGCTTTTATTTTTTTCAAAATAAAAGATATTATTTACCTCGGTTATAAAAGAATCGAGGTAAATAATTGGTTTTTTTACTGCGGTTATTATTTGAACCGAAGTAAAAGGTTGAAAATGAGGTAATTAGTGTTACTGATTAGCGTTCAATGTTGCATGATGTATTAAAATTGTTGCCAAATTCCAGTATTCTGATGTTGTCACCGACAGAGCATGGGATGGAACACCGATGTCGCAGGTAAGTAACGATAGAACTTTTAGAGGATAAAGTTGAGAAGGATTGACTATGGAAAGAGAGGAGCTTTGTTAAGTTTTTTTATGTTAGGATTTGTTTATAAAAAAAATTAAGAAGGTCCATTTCGTTACGTTACGATTGAAAATGGTTGAATAATAGAGAAAACTACAACCAAAAGTATTTTAAAATGATTAATTTTTCCTAGGTGTTGAATGGTACGGATGGAAATGTTTTTTAAAAGTATTTCATGTTCAATGTTTATTAATTAAAAGATTGTAGAAAAGGGTGTTGAATGGTACGGTTGGAAATTTTTTTAAAAATCACGCACGCGCATATCGTCAATTACATATTGTTAAAATAAGGTAGTAAATTATTAGAAAAACATTAGTCATGAAAATCTCCTTACAAATTAATTAGTACATATAATAGTTCAAATATTAATAATAAATGTCTGACTTCCAACATTAGACTGGAATTACAAGAAACTCGAGCCGCTCTCATTTTGATAACCTTGAAGACAATCGGCCCCCCCAGCTTCTAGGATCTCAAAGAACAAGGTGTTCCCAATGCGCTGGTTGTTATCGGAAGGGAACTTGGAAAAATCCTTCGGGGACAGGGCCTTGATCTTCCCTTGCCCCAAGTAGTTCATGTGTCACTCTTTCTTGTAGTACCTCTGCACAACAGGGGTCTTCTCATTCGGTAGAAGTGGTACAATTTCAATCGGGATGTACTAATAAAAAAATCATTATGAGTATATATATATATATATATGCAATTATAAACAAATAGTATTAACTGAAAATCAAATAATTTCATGATTTTAATAGTTTGCTAGTTTTAGTCCTTACCAAAGTTGGGTTTTTCCTAAAGTTTTGCTGCTTCAAAGTGCAGTGGAACGGGTTTTCTAGAGCCATTGTATGGTCTTCAAGCTCGAACACAACTGGCTTAAGGTTGTTCCTTTATGCGGAGAACTGTAAAAAATTAATACAAATAAAAATTAATTTCGATAAAAGTGTGCATATGTATTAATATATATGTGTGTATGTGTGTAAAATGGTAAAATACGTGGAAAAGGGGGCACCTAGAGAATCTTTCACTGGTCATTAGTCTTATATATGAAGTGAACAATATGTTTAGGGCAAAACTATCCTTATAAGAACATCGTGCAACGTCGATCATGTGTCGCAGGAACATATCGATCTGAACCAGTGCCAGAGTCGACATGTACCAGCAACGTCGCGAGCGAGTCGACAAAACTGATATCATGACCATCGATAAAACGAGGTCGCAAAAATAAACCTTAAGTTAACATAAATGCCTACATGAAACGTCACTAAGATATCGGTAATATTGATGTATACATCAATACTACTGCGACGGCTTACGCATAAATTGAAATAAGAATGTGTGATGTCGCATGCACAAATTTAATGACCTGTGACTAGAGACCGACTTTGCATGCATCAGAGATAGCAACAAAAAAATGCAGAAACCCGGTAAAAAAACATGCATTGAGGAGACAAAATTACACAAAAACGTCATAAAACAAACAAGAGCATAAAACCTAGGTTTACATGTAACAAAACTTAGCACTCTAACAAATGTGAGTAAGAACTAGTGACGGGCGGGCGGTCGTCGCGCCCGCCGTGCAAAAGATAATTTATAAGCCCTAAATGCTTACTTTCTACAACTAGGTAGATAGTGGCAAATCGGGGTCGTCCAAAGAGAAGAGGGATCTTCCTAAGCGTCTAAGCACAAAACGGTCGATACTAGGCTAGGAGTGACTATATTTACACACACTTAAAAGCAAGTAAATGGGGGGGTTGGTTGGTTGGTTGTTCCTAAGTTACGAAAGTAAAAAGACAAGATAACTAGCAAGGTCAAGTGACTATGCTAATCATCAAACAAAACTAAGAAAAGGGGTTTTAAACTACAAAGATAAAAAGCCTTGGGGGCAACGGATATCCACTTCCAAATCATACGTAGGTCATTGAATCATTCACTCATTCCATTATATAACATACATGATTCAACATTCACATACCCATCTAGCAAGGATCACAACACATACATCACAAGGAGTTCTAAGTTCATGCTCATACATGTTCATGCAAAGGAGCTACGGAATTCGTCACGTTCCTAACACCTAAACAATTCAAACATACAAACACTCCCTATGCTCAAACTACTCATGGCACACACGAAGTGAAACACACCATCAAGAGTACATAAATACCAAATAACACATGCTTCAAGAAAGAGTAGAAGCCATCTATTTGCTACTTCAACTACTTGTCGTGGAGACTAAACTCCTATCCTTCTTAGTTCGTAGTTTGCGAGAGTGAGTTCGACATCTCTCGTCAAACCTCACCAATGACTCCCGTTGTCGCGACCACGACTCAAGGTATCATTGGTGGCATTTAATCACGAAGAACCAACAAGCTTGGCAATGCTTATGACCACTACACCGTGACTAAGCATTAAACCAATTCATGCAATTACACGAGATTGGATGAACGTGCAACGCACATTCATCCAGGAGCATATAACTCTCTCGTTTGCTACACAAACGAACATGACGAAGAGTTCAACATCAATCACATTCGTCTAGCACATCATCAACACATCAATATCATTTAGAAGCTCTAACTCATGCTTTGGATTCCTAATTAAAAGAGGGAAAGAGTAGCTAATTCCTTCCAACCCTAACAAGCAATCAATCAAGCAATTTGTATCCTCAAGCTACCAATAACATCAATAGCATCAACAATCATCATTCAAGCACAATAAGAGCACAATAGCAAAAACACCAAATAGATAGATAGAAATGATCCTTACTACATAGAAATGGGAGCTTCAATCCTTGCTCCCAAGTACAAAAACTACTCTAGAACAAGAAAACACATAGAAACTAAGAAAACAAGAGAGAAAAAGCTAGGGTTTTGGCCCAAAACAGGGGCCAAAAGCTGTGGAAAGAAGAGGGTGAAGAGGTATTTATAGTGGGAAGAAAAAGGGAGAAAAACGCTGTTGCAGGGCTGATTTTAAGCCTTCGTCGCGAGTCGCGACCAACTTGGTCGCGACTCGCGACCAAATCAGTAACTCAGCCTTGCTGTTTTGTTTTGCTTCCTCCGGGTGAACCGTTGATCCGTTTCGGGAGTTCTTGTAGTCGATTTTATAGTGCTCGAGAAGAGGAATCCAATGGTGCCACTCTTGAAGGCTGATTCTTCTCGGAAAATTCTGAGAACCCCGGATCATCATTCATCCGTTGCTTTGCTCTCCTTTCTTCATCTCTTCACTTCTTCAAATCTTCACAAAGCTCAAATGTAAAGGTCTTCAAATCTTCAAAGATAAATCTTCAAAGTCTTCAAATCTTCAAAGTCTTCAAACAAATCACCTTGTCACACAAAATCATCTAAAAAGTGATAAAAACGTCAAAGCCGCCTTTATCCCTCCTTAGATGATTTCAAGGCAAAATGCCACATGTAGAGCACAAAATTGCACAAAACCTAATCCTAAAAAGCCTAAAATAACCATCTAAAATGGACACATCAAACCTCCCCACACTTAAACCTTACTCGCCCTCGAGTAAGAAAAGATTCAAGCATACGGAGGAAATGGCATATCCACATCCTAAAACCCCTAAAATAACCACACAAAATGGACATATCAAACCTCCCCACACTTAAACCTTACTCGCCCTCGAGTAAGAAAAGAACCAAGCACACGGAGTAAATGATATATCCAAAACCTAAACTAATCCCCCAATCAAAGCCTCACAAAAACTCTCAATATCAAAAATCCCAAAATAAAAGCTCACATGAGAATTTTTTCACACACACATCCCCAATCCTAAATCTAACCAACCCTACCACTTATCAATTCACTACCCATAAAAATATTTCAAAGCCCCGAATTGATATTCCCAAAGTCCAATGACACAAGATGAAGTTAAAACCATTGAAGAGGTTTAAGCACATACTACACCTAATGCCAATATATCAACCAAAAACGAAGTAGAAAGAGATAAGGAATTTCATAACCACACTTCGTTTCCTAACCCACTAAGCTACCCAATCCCAAGAGGTCTATAGATATTGAGCTACCCGATCCATCCATGTGACAACCGCAACCTTATGACTCCAACGCCGGCAAGTGAGTGAAATCATAGCATTTTTCAATTTCTCTCAATTTCTCTCATTTTGCCTAGGAGCTCTTTCGAGTTTTCATCCTAGCCACACATCATGTTTCTTTAGCTCACATCTCACCTTTTTCCGCACATGTTAGCCTCTCATTTTTGCCTAGGCCGCCCTTTAAGGGTTTTCGACCTATCCGGGCCCCCAATGTTGCCTAAGTTGCCCTCTCGGGTTTTCAACTTAGCGGGTTTTCTTTTTCTCTTTTTTTTTCTTTTTCTTTTTCTATTTTCTTTTTCTTTTTGTTTTTCTATTTTTTTTTCTTTTTCTCATGTTTTTCCAATGAAAAGTAGCAAAAAGCATTCCAAAACAATCTAGCATGCATATGAGTCCTCTAACCCCTCCCCACACTTAAAACATTACATTGCCCTCAATGTAAATACGTAAGGCAAGAACAATAAAAATCAAGGTAAGGGAGTTAGAGTGACACCCATTTCTCCGCAAATTCGCCGGTGATATGGCGATATCCAAGTACTTGTATGGTCCCGAGATAGGTTTCGGAACCGGAAGGGTGAGCAAAGATGCCGTAGAAGAACTCACCCCTCGAGAAAAGCATTGTCTCCATGGCGCCGTTTGATCAAGACTACACCACGAAGAACACATTAAACTCACAAGTACATAAGGATATGTAATACTAGGTTTAGCATCAAGAGTTAATAACCATAGTATTTTCAAAGAACAACCAAATCACACCCAACCAACACTATAAGAATAATCATGAAAAATATCCAACATATATTGACATGTATACAAGCATCATTATAGGATATGCACTTACGATTACAATGATGTAGTCGGCATACTACAATCAACAAATGTACTATAAAGATGCAAGAATGTTCATATGTCAACATATGTAGGATGGTGGAGGAATGAGTGGGTATGTGGTGGTTCTTGGGAGTGTTGGGTGGAGAAGAAGGTAGGATCATGCAATGTTTAAAATCATTTGGAAACTTGGAAGCTTGGAAATTTGAAATCCGGGCTCAAAAAATTTTTAACAGTTACTGAGCACGTCGCGACTCGCGACGAGGTTCGTCGCGATTCGCGACGAGCCTCGCGAAGTCATCGCGACTCGCGGAAAGTTGAGTCCGAGAGCTCAAAATTTTCTGAGCTCGTCGCGACTCGCGACGAAGTGTGTCGCGACTCGCGACGAGCCTCGCGAAGTCATCGCGACTCGCGGAAAGGTGAGTCCGAGAGCTAGGGTTTTGGCCCAAAACAGGGGCCAAAAGCTGTGGAAAGAAGAGGGTGAAGAGGTATTTATAGTGGGAAGAAAAAGGGAGAAAAACGCTGTTGCAGGGCTGATTTTAAGCCTTCGTCGCGAGTCGCGACCAACTTGGTCGCGACTCGCGACCAAATCAGTAACTCAGCCTTGCTGTTTTGTTTTGCTTCCTCCGGGTGAACCGTTGATCCGTTTCGGGAGTTCTTGTAGTCGATTTTATAGTGCTCGAGAAGAGGAATCAAATGGTGCCACTCTTGAAGGCTGATTCTTCTCGGAAAATTCTGAGAACCCCGGATCATCATTCATCCGTTGCTTTGCTCTCCTTTCTTCATCTCTTCACTTCTTCAAATCTTCACAAAGCTCAAATGTAAAGGTCTTCAAATCTTCAAATCTTCAAAGATAAATCTCCAAAGTCTTCAAATCTTCAAAGTCTTCAAACAAATCACCTTGTCACACAAAATCATCTAAAAAGTGATAAAAACGTCAAAGCCGCCTTTATCCCTCCTTAGATGATTTCAAGGCAAAATGCCACATGTAGAGCACAAAATTGCACAAAACCTAATCCTAAAAAGCCTAAAATAACCATCTAAAATGGACACATCAACTAGAAAACCAAAAATACAACCCATACAAAAAGTATAGATTAATTAAACATGGTGAAGTAACAATTACAAAAATGTAGGCACTACAAGAGTAGAAATTCATATCTTTGTCAAATGAGAAGAGGAAAGGGGTGGAGAGACTCTTGGTATTTGCAGGAAGTTTGGAAATGAAGAGGTTAAACTGATTGTGAGGGGCCCTTTATTTATAGTCGTTTCTAAACAACGTCGTTTTGGGACCTTGTGTTGTCCACCGTGGCTTTTGCAGCATCGCGCCCATATCGCATGTGTCGACCGTTGACTGACTTTGTAGCGACATCGCATAATTAAGTGGGCGGACAAATATACTACTCCCTCTGTCCCAGATGTATTTTCATATGTTGACTTTTGCAAGTTGACCAAAATTATTTTTTACCATTAATATCTCTACTTGTGCACATTTAAAAATATAAAAAAAAATTAATATTCTGAAAATGTATGTTACAACGATTCTAACAAGATCTCACATAGTAATATATTATCTTATATGTTATTCTATTTTTACTTTGAAACAAAATAATCATTACACACCAATATTTTACAGTGTTATGTATGATCGTAACATAAAATTTTGGTTTCATATGGTACGTTAAATATTAATGTTTCATAACATAAAAATAACATTCAACAAAATAGATTCAAAATTAATTTAGATAAGCATCACGTACATTCAACAAAGTAGTCTTAATGTTACAGATGTTTGTCATAATTTGTTACAAATTCTCAGTACTAATAGGGTAAGATGATGACATTGAAAACTATGGGCGCAAAACCATCAAATAAACAACATAGAGAACACATAATTCACACATCATATTCATAACAATATTGTCTATGCAAAATACAAAATATAAAGAAATATAAATAATCTAGGAACTATACCTTTGAGAAAGGTGGTTGAAAGATTGTTGGATTCGAGAGAAAGTTATGAGGTGGGCTCCATATATGTAGCCGTGAAGAACCCTTGTGAAATCCCCTCGACTAATGCAATGTCACACAATAATCGACCCTTCTGACATCATATAGCCGGCATATGACCGACGTTGATAGGTGTGATTTTAGGCCTCACCATTTCATCCCACTGGTATATGAAATGGGCCCGCATTTGACCAAAAATGTATAATGGACCTTAATAACGATCTATAGTATATTAGAATTACTTATTGAATTTTATAATTGTCCATGAACTTTACAAATGTCCATTTTAATTGGAATTTCTTTTAGGAGTACGGGCCAACTTTTAAATTTTTGCACTTAGGTCCCTCCACGAATGTGGGAGAAGTGTAAATGAAAAATTGGAGATACCCTAATCTAATTAACATTGCCGGGACAAATACATTCCGATTTAGGCATGACTGGATCAATGGAACGGGGTAATTGTCCCTCATTTGTATTAGTATTTCCATTTATACCCTTAGGATAAGCGTTATGGGACTGATAATTTCCACCACATATAATCACATGAAATTTCTTATTCTTAATTTTTTATTAAAAAATACAATAAAATTCCATTCATCATATTTTAGAAAACGCTAGTATGTGGTTTAGAGTAAATTTTAGATAATTACTTATAAGTATACAAGGGGTTAGTTGGAAGAACTTGACTGGGAAGTCTCCGTGGGATAAGAGCAAAGTTTATTTATCATTTTCGAGGATTAAAAGTTTGACTAAGTATGGCAAAGGTCCCTTCCGGGACGTTTCAAATTTCTTTTGGGATTACGTGTCAACTTTTAAATTTTTGCACTTAGGTCCTTCAACGAATGTGGGAGAAGTGTAAATGCAAATTTGGAGATACCCTAATCTAATTCACATTGTCAAAACCAATACGTATCGATTTTGGCATGACCGGATCAATGGAACGGGGTAAATATCCCTCATTAGTATTAATATTTCCATTTATACCCTTAGGATAAGCATTATGGAAAAGATAATTTCCATCACATAGAATCACATGAAATTTCTTATTCTTGGTTTTTTATGAAAATAAAATATAATAAAATTTAGTCTATCATATTTTAGAAAGCACTAGTACATGGTTTAGAGTATATTTTAGATGATTACTTATAAGTATACAAGGGGTTGGTTGGAAGAACTTGGCTGGGTGTGGGATAAGAGTAGTTTCTTATTTGTTACTCTCGGTTATTATAAGTTCTACTAGATATGACAACGTTTCTTTTTCAGACGATCGGAATCAAGTTTGGGACAACCAGTGAACTTTTAAATATTTACACTTAAGTCCCTCCAAGAAAGTGGTACGAGTCCAAATGCAAATTTATAGATAAAATTTTTACATTCATATTTACACGGCATTTTTCATTTTCATCTGGGATCAAAATGGTCGACAAAAGGTGCCCCAATCTTAAAATGGAGTATTTTACGATACATTTCAAAAATTACCCATTGGCCCAAATGCGGATCCACTACCGAACCATGGCCGACGTCGATAATAATGAAATTTCTAGCAGGAAACAAAAATTTGAAGCAAAATTTCCCTCCCCTTCCCCCCTCCCCCCCCCCCCCACCCCACCCCCCACACACACACACCAAAATTTCAAGTCATTAATACCAGCATCATTACCTTTTTTCATCTATAACACACTTTCTTCAAACCGTAGCTACAACACACCATCCACACTATTAATACAACAATTCAAGGGCTCAATCATTTTTTTTCTCCACACATCAACAAGTGTTCGATGATGGAGCATCTCCAGGTTCAAATATACTGAGGTAGTTTTCCATACATTCAATGTTAATTTAGCAATTTAACTACCATACCTTCTATATGTTATTTTTCTCATTGATCAAAGCTTGTGCATTTTCATAATGTATAATGATTGTGTACATGTTATAAGTGTATATTGTTTTCGTTTCAAGGATTAACCCGTGTTTGTAAGGAATGAGAAAAAATTCTTAGATTAGGGCTGATTATGTACAATCATTATCTTTTCGTATGAACACAGTATGAATGTGCGACATCGGTCACTATTAGTCGGCCTTTGCGATGTACAACTGAATTAAGACCGACAAAGCACATGTCAATCAAAAGTATGAAATATCTTGAATGTCCAATGTCGCACTTAGGTGGCCCTAGATACATCAATTACTCTAATGTGCGACGTCGCTTCTACCCATGTCCAATTTTTTTCCAAGTTGACATTCATGTCGTCTAAGTATGACTATATTATGTGTTTTTCAATTTGGGACTGCCCAATTCTAACATAAATTTTGTTTCAAGTGTATTGGGTGTAATAGGAAAATGAGTGTTATCGATGGAATGTACATGGATGACTTGTCATTTCACTACTCGCCCTAACAGTGTTAATGCCTCACAACGTAGACAATGTGGTGGTTCAACACATTTAATGTTTGAACTGAATATCAACCTTATGTATTATTATATATTGTAACATGTATTTGTAAAATATGCTATAGCTAGTTTTGTGAACTTTAACATGTCATTGTTAATTTTACATCATGAATATAATAACAGTTGATTGTTGTATGATGTTTAACCACGTCTTGAGTAATCCAATACTAAATAACATGTAATGGCTATCGACGAACTATTGTTTGTTTCATCAAATAATTGCTATTATAATATTTACCCAAAGGTTTGCTCCATGACTGATCTGCGACGTCGCACTTACCGATGCTCACGCAACACAAAAGCGAGGTCGCATGTCATCATTCCAAACGATGTCGTATTATTCATCGTTCCATGTCATCATGCACTCGACATCGGTGCACGACGTTGCAGACTTTCATCTCACATCGCTTGTCTTGTTGGTATGGCCGACGTCGATCCGAACGATGTCGCAAATATTGTATCTTATTGTCGTCCTTATTGGTATGAGCTATGTCGCACGTAACATCTACCGATGACAATCTAAAAACCAAGGTAAAAGATACTTTTTACCTCGGTTTTAAACTGAGGTAAAAAGTGCACTTTTTACTTCACCCACATTTACCTAGATTTTTATGGTAAAAAACTGAGGTAAAAAGCCCTAAAAAACTGAGGTAATAGGTGTTGTCTGTTGTAGTGTTGGAGCATTCCATGCCACCTTTTTAACTTTCACAGTCTTTTGAAGACTGCAAATTAATAACCTAGGCACTTCCAGTGTTAAATCCTATTTGAACTTCAAATGAAAACCCAACATAATATCATTAAAAAGATATAAAATTGTTCTGAACATGATAATTATGTTAGGCTTCACATTTTTTGTCGTAGTGTTTACACCAAACAACAATACATGGTATAATTCTTAATAGCTCCTTATATTCTGTGTATTTGGCCTTTAAAGTCCAGTAGTATAGATATTTATCCCACGGAAAAGGATTTTGTTTGGTTTGGATGTTAAACACTATGTCTACCATTTTCCAAAGTTTCACAATTTCCTTATAAGAATTGAAACTGTGATGTATACTTTCCCCTTCATCCATATAGAAACAACACTTAGAAGGTAGGTTAAAATAAAATTCTTCCAACACATCAGGTAAAGGTATTAATCTATTAAGCATTTTCCAATTCATAAAACTTATTTTTCTTGACATCAGAGAAGACCATAAGTGTATAAAAGATGAAACCTTGTGCTTTTTGCTTTTAAGTAGTTCATATGCACTTTCCAGAGTAAAGTTTCCATTTTCATTAGGTTTCCACGCCATGATGTCTTCATATTCAGGAAAAAGATGGTGATTCTTTTCCAATTTCAAAATGATTTGACCTAGAAGTTAGAGACTCAAAGTGTTTAAACAGGATTGCTAATTTGAAATGAAATCAGCAACTCTAAGATCTGGAAATTGAAAATCTATATTTCCATCCCAGATATTAATTGTAGGTCCATGAGATGTCCAGCTAGAATCCCAGATAGATACATTGTCTTTCCCAAGTTGAATTTGTGAGTTAGATATTGCAATGTCCTGAATTTCTTTAATCCTGACCCAAGTTTTTTATTTTTTATGAATATCTGGGATAGTCCACATGAAATGAGCCCAAAGTGAATTGCCTTGTTGCAGCTTCCACCGTAATTTAATGGAGAAAATTTAACCATTGTGTTAATATTTTTACAACCTAATCCATTCTCTTCAATTAGATAACACAATTTTGGACATGACTTCCAGACTCTTTTTTTTATTCTGAGTTAATTTTTGAGTTCCAGATGAATTTTCCAAGAAGCTTGTGGATTACATCAACTGTATGATTTGTTGGTTTTAACATTGTAATTAGATGAAGATGGATTGAAGCTAAATCATGTTTAATTAAAATTATTTTTCCAGCTTGTGATAACAATTTGTTATGCCAGTTATTAATTTTGGTTTGTATGGAGGAGATCATGGTTAAGAGATAAGCATTTTTTGTCCTTCTTATGTATACATGGCAGCCTAGGTACTTGAAAGGTAGATTTCCTTATATCATCCCTGTATCTTCTTTCATCTTTGCAATTTTTCTTTGTGGACAATGTTTAGAGATGTAAAATGAAGATTTTACAAAATTCACTTTTTGCCATAAAGCCATTTCATATGATTCCAAAAGGCAAACTATTGTTTTAAGTCATGTTCTTGTGTATTTCAATAAGATGACTGTGTCATCTACAAATGACAGATGTGAAACCTTTATTATAGGTTCTCAAAGTTTATTGTGTTGAAGGTTAGAGTATTGGAATAGAAAATTTAAATTTCTTGAGGCTTCTGCCATCAGAATAAACAGCATGGAAGAAGGTGGATCTCCCTGCTTTAGACATCTTGATATCTGAAAGAAACCTTGTGAAGATCCATTTATTAAGATGGAGAATTATGCAGATTTTAAATTTCCCAATATTAAGTCAACTATTTGATTTGAGAAACCGAACCGACTTAATAATTTTGCCAAAAAGGACCAAGATACTCTATCAAAGGCATTCATTATGTCTAACTTTATTATCATGTTATATCCCTTAGTCTTTGAGTTTAAGAATGAAGCTAACTCCTGCATCAAAAGTATATTGTCTGAAATTTCTCTGCCTGAAACAAAGGCTGTTTGTTGAGGACTTATGAGAGAATTCAGCAATGGCTTTAACCTTTCAGATAAAATTTTGGATAAGACCTTATTGGTAAAATTACAAAGACTTACAGGTCTATAATCCTTAAAAGATGAACAAACTTCTTGCTTTGGAATGAGGACTATCAATGTGGATGAGATTGCTTTTGGAATGGAAGCAGATTTGAAAAAATCATGTACTGCTTAGAGGAAATAAGATTTTATTATGTGCCAACATTTCTGAAAAAAGCTTCCCCCATCTGGCCCTGAAGTTGAGTGTCCATCCATTTGTTTAGTTATTTATGTGATTGTTTTTGGAATGTTTTTCAAGAACCAAGCAGTATTAATAACTGAGGGGTCATTATTTTCTGCCTTTTGCAGGTTAGAACAATAGTTAACACCTTCAATTTCAATTTCTTCCTGATTCTGCAAGATTGATCATGAGCTTGTTTTAATTGACATTATTGCTTGCTTTTTATGTTTGTATTTCACTGATTGATGGAAAATTTTGATATTAGAATCACCTTCTCTTAGCCATTTAATCCTACATTTCTGCTTCCAAAAGAGATTTCTTGGTTTTTAAAGCATTAGTTAATTTTGATTTAGCCAGGTATAGGTTTGTTAAGTTTTCAGGATTTTCATCATTTTGAATATTAGTTTCAGCTTGCAGAAGAGCTTCCTCACATGCTTTAACTGTATCAAAGATGTTGCCAAATGTATTTTTATTCCAAAATTTTAAGGCAATTTTCAGATTATTTAACTTGAATGCTAACCTATCCATGCCAAGTTTATTTGTCTAGTTGTTCCAATCATCTTCAACCAATTTTAGAAATTTTGGGTGATTAATCCAACATTCCTGAAATCTGAAAGATATAGACGATGACTTTTTTTTAAAGCTTCTGAAATGGTGAATAGCAAAGTAGCATGATTTATTTGCTCCCTTACTAAATTTTGTATTTGAGAAGATTTGAAAATATTCCACCAGAGTTGATTAGATATACCCCAGTCTAATATTTTCCAAACTCAGCCTTTAGGCCTCATTCCAGTCCATGTTAAGAGGCTACCCAAAGTAGGAATGGAAGACATGTTAGATTAGGCCTAAAAGTAGTTAAAATTAGCTATGCTTTATTGTTCAGGTATGGAAGGTCCCAAGTGTTCTTCAACTGAGCTAATGACATTAAAATCTCCTATCAAGCTCAAAGGTGAATCTTTATAGGATAAGATTTTGTTCCGGAGTTTATTTCATTCTTTAATTGAGTGTTTAGCATAAATGAAACATGTTACACACTCATTTAAGATGGACTGATGTTTTAGCTTTGTTAATATCATTTGCTCATCCACTAAAATGATTTCCACATTGATAGACTCATCCTACAAAATCCAAATTTTACAAGTAGGTTCAAAGAAGAAGTGTTCAAAGTTTTTTTAGAAGGCTAAGTTTTGTATGGAGTCAGCTTCCAACATTGGTTCAATTATGAAGAAAATGTTAATTTTATGTCTTAGTTTAATGTCTTTAATTATTATCTGTGTGGCAGAGTTACCCACACCTGTACCATTCCATACACATGATTTAAGACTTATCATTGAGAAGATTTAGATGGAAGCATTGAGGAACGAGTTAAAACCATTTTAGGGGTTTCAGTATAATTTTTCTTATTGTACTTTTTAGGTTTATTAGCCAGATCAGAAAATTCATTATTCTCTATATTTTCTGCTGAATTCAATAATTAATTAAACCAATTTTGAGATTCTTTTAAATTCTTTTTAATTTCCAAAAAGTTCAAGGAATCTTGTTCAGGATTAGTTTCATCAGAAAGTATGTTAGAGTTCAGATCTAAATCCTTATTTACTTTCGAGTTTGAAGGCAGAAGAGGAAAATCCCCTCCCTTTATCTTAAAGAAACCACCTCCATTACCCTTTTGTATCTCTTTCTCAAGAATTTCCTTGTTGTTAACCTGTAAAATTTCAACTTAGGTAGTAATTGAAATTTTATGATCAATTACAACTTTATTCCCATGTGAAGAGAGTGTATTAGTGGTGTTTTTCCAGCATTCTTTGTTGGTTCTGTGTTTTCAGAAGCTATGATATCAGTTTGTTTATCAATAATATACTTAATTAGCATATTAGACACAGAATGTTCGTTGTGAAGGTTTTCAGGAGATCCTTTAGTCACGGAGTTTTGCGACACAGCAAGAGATTCATACAGGACAACAATAGGACTAATTTTATCTGAATGAGTCAATTTCTGAGTTTTAGAACGAACCTGGTTCCCCTGAACAGGGGAAAGAACTTAAGAACTTGAATGTTGAGGCTTCTCCATGACAACAGTTGTGTCTTCTTCACTTCATCAGCAGCAGTTACCTCTATATTGATTTTTCTGCATCTGCATTTCATTTTTCCAAAGTCTTCACCAACTTAGAATTGTTATTATGTTGAATTGGAATTTATACTTTTTCCTTAACTGACAATCCAGAAGTATTGCCAGCCCTCATACCTTTGTTTCTTCTCTGTTCTTCTTGGGGGTTAGACTTATTACCTGTAATCTAAGTTTTTTTCTTCTGGCCTCCAAGCTGTGAACTTTGCTGCACTTTTGTCAAATCTGCAAATAGAAGCTAAATGACCTAATTTTAGGCAGTTTCCCTTGAAATTCAACATATTGCCAGAATCATATCTCTATGAAGCTTAGCCAAACTCTTTCAATTAAGGGTTTAGTTACATCTACTTCAACACAGACTCTAGAAACATGTGATCTTGTTCTATTCAATGTGGCTTTATCAACCCTAACTGGGTTTCGTATTAAATTTCCAATTGACATCATTTCCCATTAGTCAAAAAAAGGTTGTGCTAAACCTTAGAGGGATGTCCATACTAGGGCAATTGGGGAATCAGCATTAGGATTAAAACCAGGCATCCATTTAGTAATTCTTAAAGAATAGGATCAAAAATTCTAGATCTTATGTAACCAACATCTATAATAGTCATCAGATAAAAGAAAATTTAATCAAAACATGATGATTATCAAGAAGAGAAATTTCATAATGCCCCTTGAAGCTTGTTGTTTGAAAATCTCTTCTGAGTTTATCAAGTTGAGGTTGACTTCTGGAAAATTTTCCAACCGACGTTAGTTTTAGAGGTTCTTCAAAGCATTGGCATTAAAAATCCGTGAAGTGAAGTCTTGGTTCATCAAGATGATCAATTTTGGGCTTTGGATTGAATGGAGTTCCATCAATTATAGGTTCAAAATGGATATTGAAGGCCTTGTGGAGTTTATTATTGAGGGCTTGGATGTACGAGAGCGATTTGGATCCCGGCGGTGGCTCCGCCATTATGGCATCACCGGATGAGTAGAAGAGAAATAAGATAAAAGTAGGGTTAGTTCAATGCCAATTTCCGTAGAGAAAAAGTCAACGTAGCGCATCCCAAGGAAAATAATATTGTTCCTGCAGTGGTAACAAGTATGATATGCTAACCTTGTTGATCATATTCCATTTTCCAACCATTGGTTGGGTAAGTTTCTCTTTCCCAGTGTCATGATAGCTTATGTGAACAAAAATAATTAACAAATAAGCTAAATCGAAGCTCATAATATCATAAGACAACTAACTTAAACAAATACCTTCAATGGTTCAAGCACGTGTGCACTGATGGATGTAAGTGTAGTACTTCTTTGAAACCTAAAATCCTCTATCAAAAGTGGATCAGCACTATAATTTCTACCCTTTACCATCCAAACATAAAAGTTTCAAATTTAGTTGGATTCAAGTTTAGTAGCTAGCATAAAAAAATCATGACATTGTGGAATGATAAGGTGCGTGTGGGTAGGGAGGCAAAGTGGAAGAAAGAGACAAGCTCTACGCGGAAGTTAATTCCTATTCAATAGAGAGGGGGAAGCCTAGGGGAGATGAGTTATTGTATCCACATAACTTTTTTCCTAAAGATTAGATGTTTATTTAATTTACTAATATTTATTTTATTTGCATATGTTAAGTTCTACAGGGATCGGCACATGTTAACCAAGATGCAAGTGCATCGGCAATCGACGCGAGGATTTCAGTGGTGATCTGAAGGTTTTTGTTTCTCGCATACATCAGCATTTGGTTCATGCTAGTGAGGAGTGTGTGGTGCCACTAAGTGCAAAACTAGTGGAATTGAGAGCCACTGTGTAGGTACCTTAAAGATGATGAGGTCGGAGGGTGGTGATGCTATGGTGTTGGGGTATACTGCTTTTGTGAACATTGGGAAGCTATTACAAGGTGTGATTGATGTTCAAAAGCTTGGTGGAAACTCTGTATTGCGTGGTGAGGTTAGAACCCTCAAAAAGATGATGGCCCTACTTATCCTGATTACCGTTGTACATTGGTTGATAATATGATTATGATGCAAGTATTTTGAGAATTAGTTGGTGATATGTATGTTAAGATGGTTAAGGTTGGGAGGTGTAAGACTGACTCGTGTTCGCAAACAGAATACTCATCTGGATATTATTGGTTTGGGTGAGAAGTGTGATCTAGAAGAGGTGTTGGAGAATGCAAAATGTGTGGTGGCGAGGGCTTAGTTAAGAGGTTGAAAGAAGGAGGCACTATCTTTCTATTAATCAGGGAGCTGGTTGGGATGGGTTTGTTGCCTTCTATGGGGGAGTTGAAGAGGTTCAAGGTGGACCTGTGTGAGGCCGTTATCGAGTCTGATAGGGTTAGTGGTGATTTTTGGGTTAGCAATGAGGCTGAGGCATATGGTGCTAGTGTTATTGTAGTGGGGACGGTAAGAGTGTCCCTTGTGTTAGGTGCAGGATGGTTTTTGCCGTTGAGTTTCCTTAAAAGGCTTGGGACGGGATTTGGTTTGGTGGGTTGAACCATAATGGTGGATATCTTAATGGTGCATATGTAGGGACTTAGTTGAGGCAGTGAAGGTTTGTGTCCTAGACTTGGATGCTACATGTGAATACCTTAAGGGTTTAAGAGTCTTGTGGAAAGAAAATGAGTGACTAGTGAAGTTAGGAAGTTGTGTGGGGCACTCACGTTATTCTTTCCTGAGTTTGAGCTAGGATGGAAGTTAAGGTTGGAGCCAAACCTTATGACGTTGGATGATTATGACACTCATCTATTTGAGCAAGATTTTAAGATTTGGAAGTTGAAGAAGGAGCTAATGGATGTTATGTGGTGAGAAACGGAATGGCGGAAGTATCTAGTAGATAAATCTCGCAAGGCTGATCACAAGGAGGTTATTATTTCTAAACAAGTTGATCAGGTAAATCGGTTGCTAGGTGAGATGAAAAAATTGGAGGCCGTGCAATGCTGGTTTTTGGCATTGGTTCAAGAATGGAGGGAGCATTATGATGAGTAGTTAATAAAGTATGAAGGACTAGAAGGTAAGTTTGAGAGGGGGGAACTACGATGTTTTCAAGTAGAGGAAAGGTGTCGGGAGCTCGAACTATTGTTATAGGAACGCCATAAAGTGAATTGTCATCTCTGTGCCAAGGTTACTAAGTCTCTATGTACTATGCCTAATGTTAATGAGGAATCTTGAAAGCCTCACACTTTCTTCTTAGATCGGCTAGTGATGGGTTTAAAACAAGACCTACAGATTTATGCGCACTCAGTTTACCTAATGAGTATGCGGCTAGGTCAGACTGTGGGTCAATTGTCGACCACAAGTTTTATTACGTGAAGTATATGGGGTGTATAGAGGTTGCTATACTACAAGAGATGAGGTGTATTTTCACATGTGATGGGAGTTAGATGAGATCCTCGAGGTATAAGGTGGCCAAGTAACGGTCGTAGCCACCGGGCTATCTAATGGCATCTAGATGTCTATTTCCTATCTTTTCTTTAGCTAGGGTTATTTATATTTTCAATGTTTGTTGCATTATTTATTGTAACTAAACCTCTATATGGGTTATTGTTGCATACTTAGTTAAGGATATTGTAACTGAGCCTCGATACGGGGTATTGTTGCATATTTAATTAAGACTATTGTAACTAAAACTCGATACGAGATATTTATGCATACTTACTTAAAGACTATTGTAACTAAACCTCGATGTGGGGTATTACTTGTGGTGTTAATGTGAAAACCTTTTTTTATTGGTCTCTAGATTTTATGTCTCATATCATTTGTCTTCGTAAAGAGATTAATATTATCGTGTGTGTTGCGTTATTAATGCCATCGTAACTAAACCAGTCTACGGGGTAATGCTGGTGGTATAAACGGGAAAAAATATGTGGTGGTGTTATTTTGAAACTGGGGGATGTGTTTTATGGAATGTTCATGAATATGTGGGGGTGAAGGTTATACTGGATTATTGTTCATGGGGTTGGTGCGTCACAGCGAGAGAGTGGGGTGGGTTTCCCCTTGTATCGCGAGACTGGTGATTTATAAGGCATATGAAATGTTGTGGGTACCCTTACCTTCTCTGACATGTATTTTTAGGGATTCCATACTGAGCAAATATGCAGGTGATTTTCCTAGTTGTGTCACTTCCAACTAGGGAATGGGGGAGTGTGGTTGTATTGCGACTGCGAAGTGAGAGATGTTTGCAAGGTAATAATTGGTCACTTCATATGTGCAAGCTTGGCTTGTGTGGGTTGTATAGGCTTGGGATTGGTTGTTACTAGTAAATGGATAAGTATGCCATGTGGGCAGGGGTTTTCGTGTTATCAATGTTGGATTGTATTCCAAGTAATATGTTCCATTTCCCGAGGATATATAAGTTCTTAGTCAATAATCAAGAGATGGGGGTTGGTCGGGCCAATCTCCTAGCAATCTAAATACCGGGTGAAGGGGTTGAGATTCAGCCTTACTAGGTCATGATTGCTGGTGTTATACCTCATAAGGGCCATCGGGGATGTTGGGATGAAAAAAACTGGCTCGTTTTAGGGACACCCTACATGGCATTTATTATGAATTCATTAACAGGGACCGTTATTCCATTAACCATGGTTAAGTTAGAGTTCTCGACCTGCTTCCTCAAATTAGCATAGAATTGAACAACTCCATCGTGATGAGTTGGATAATTCATTGTTATCAGGTTGTGTAAATTGGAAGGACCAAAATGGTATAATATGTAGTTAAAATTTAGATCAGAGATAGAGTCAGGTTTTAAAACCTTTGTATCTTTGCATTTATGGTCTAACTAGCCCCTGTAGCACTTTGATGCCTCTGTCTTGAAGAACTTGCGGCTTGCTTTGGCCTCCAGTGGACACTCTTGATCACGTTGTGTTCTTGTTTTTCGATTGCTGATAGGATACCTCTCCTCTTAGTGCACTGGTAGTTCCAATGGCGGATTGAGTTGTGTCATGGAAGTAACCTTCGATGCCGAACCCCTCTTTGATTTCAATGCACCCCAAGAATGACCCATCGTAGATAGTTCAATTTTTTGAAGGTGTAATTTGATTTTTATAAACTAGAACGTGTGGTAGATCAGTAATTCTAAAGAATGTTAGGAATAAGAAATCATTGAGGAAGAACAAGAGTGAGACCTAGTTGTGAAATCACAACATGTGTTCCAAATTTGGAAAAATTAGCGTCATGTGTTCCGAATTCAAAATAATATTAGACAAACATTAGACGAACGATGCATGGTGGATTACCACCATGAAACCTCCCAGACAAAATTGATAATCTATTCCTCAATCGTACTCCAAAAACATAACCCTCCAACTCCATCTAAAAACTTGTTCCTCCCCCATTAAAATATCTTTCACACAGCCAACCAGCGATTTTCTTACATCTATTCATCATGAAGGGAGGATACTCAAAATCACCGATCAAATGAATTAGGTTCAGATCTAAAATAAAGGTTCATTTGGGTAAGTTTTTAATAACCACTTTGTAATGTTTTCTGATTGGAGCAGCCAATGTTAGAGTTTCAAATGTCATTAATATATTTTTCCCTAGCATATCACGCTTACATCGTGTATTAAATTTTAGGTTTTTTTGCGGAAAACCCTAGCATCATTCTTGATGGGTCCATTGGTGCACATATGAAATGTATTTGCTCGGATTTGTGTATATGGCATTCATTCAACTCAATGTGCAATTACAAAAAGACCCAACTTGGAATACAACATAGCTCCAACAAAAGTTTCCAATGGGGGCAACGGGATTATGAGAACGATTATTGGAATGTGAGGTAGGTTTTCATTCGACTATTATTCTTTATGCCCCATCTCTTTGTAACCTAGTTGTGTGGACATAAATTTCTAACTATAAGAATCCCCTTCTTTTTTGTTGTATATGCTAGGAAGCATATGTTTCAAGATGATGGTGCTACCAATCGTTCGCTTGAAGGCTGCTTCAAAATATAGGTCACATGATGAAAATTTGCAAAATATTTTGAAGGGTGACATTTTCCCCATGCCCATTACAATCAACTTCAATACCATATGCTTTTATTCAATTTCAATACAATACTAAATGTTATGTAGTTAATTATGAATTAGATGCTAAGAGTTTTTTTATAAGTTCTATTCACTAGCACTTCCTATAGATATTGTTTTATTTTTAATGCACAGAGTGTAATGGAAATTATTTTTGTTTCGAGACGAACAAGTAACTATAGCCACGTCGATGTAGACGAACACCACTTCTAATTTGCAAAGGGAAAATGACCACAACTTCCAATATATGATCTGGTCTTGTGACTAACCTCGGATCTTATATTCATGTCCTAGTTTTCACAGGAAACAAAAATGTGTTTTGATCTCGAAAACTAAAACTACACGAACCACACCGAACAAATCGATTAACATTCCAAAATTGGATCTCCTTCTACCAAATTGACTTCCGGGATCGGATGCAATGGTATAGTTGCTCTAAGGACACACCAATTTCCAAAACAAATTATGGAACTTCTGGTACTGGAACATTAGATTGTGTTGAACGAAGGGAACTACGATGTAACAAAGCATTGTGGCTTAGAGTAAAACTCAAAAGTCAACAAATTACGTGTATTGTTGTATGATGATCAACGGTGGTGCCATGGACAGCAGTTCATATTCGTCATCCAATGGCCACTTTCACCATCATTGACACGTAGTTTCTACACTAGTTTTGAATCAAAATAATACCCAATCAACCTTAGGACAGGAGGATGAAATCATAAAAGAGTCAATAATATTATAATTAATTTTACAGAAATAATAAAATTCCTTCCGCCCCAGGGGAATCTGTACACTTTCCTTTTTTGGGTGTCCCGGGCAAATCTGCAAACTTTTCTCTTAAGGAAATATCCAACATTCTAAAAGATATAATTACCCTTAAACTCTTAAAATTTTACCCCACATCCTTACTACTCTCGTAAACCCGAATTGAACTAACCCTTCATTTCTCTCTTCCCTTTGCCCCACTGATACCCCCTTTTTTTACAAGGTTGGTTGAAAGGAAATTCCCGCTCTGAGGCAATTTTGGGCAAAAAAGGAGCATCCTTCTCCCACAATCCAAGGGAGCATTTTCGTCCGATCAAGCGGTAAATCTAGGCCTGAGGTGAGATTACTCAGATTCCCCATCGGATTCCGAGCATAATCACCTCCAGTTCGTGGGTTTTTCGTTTGTCTCTCCACCGGCATTGCGAGGGCTCCCGAAAACAGGTTCTTCTTTGTCACTTGGCTCTAAATTCGGTCATTCCCTGTTCGAGCACTAAAAAGTTATCATCTGTTGAGCATTTGTATTGTGTATATCTTTGCATTCATGTCGTAGTAATTTGTTTGAGTAATATTTGACATATTATCGAAGAAGTATTTTATCTGAAGAAGTATTAATCCCCTATTGCTGGGATAGTACTAGGAATTTCTGTTGTTTTCGAAGTAGAATTTTGTGTGGGAGATAAGTTAGTCTCCCTTGTGCATCCGATACGTTAGTCGGATTGTGTTCCTAACCCCTCTTGTCTTCTCTTACTGTCACTGTGAACGGGAAAACATGGACCAATCTCCCATAACAACCCCTGCCACCAAATCGGCAAATCATCCGGGCCAGAATGACCAAGTGGAAAAGACCTTCAAGTCCAGAGAATGGCATGATCCACGACTTGAGAGAAAAAGGCAGTAGGATGACGCAGATATCACCTTGAACAAAGTAGATATTATCATAGACCAGGATGTGGATTTTGTCCTCTTAGAGGAAGAAGTTAACAAGGAGCAAGTACGGGTGTTCTATGGTTTTTTAGGTGTCTTCCCATGTTCTTTCCCAGGTATATATGATGTCCGAAAATTACTCATGGAAAAGTGAGATGTCCAATGCTGGGTTCAGACAATGACAAATGGGTATCTAAAATTCATATTCAAAACAGCGGAGGACAGGGACAGGGTACTACAGGGTCCGAACCATTTCCTCCACGGTAAAAAGTTGTTTATTGTTCCTATACCTGAGTCTGGGAAGTACGATATGCGTATCATGGCCAAGAAACCAATCTGGATCCACATGAACTACCTACCAAAGTTATGCTGGCACAAAAGAGCCCTCGAGAAGATAGCCTCCACCCTTGGTGAACCCGTATTAATGGACAATGGAACTCATGATCTCGTGGGCTACTACGCCAGGATCCTGGTCCTCATTGACACCTCCAAACAGCTCAAAGAAATTATAAAATTCCGTATGCCGGATGAAACTACCCACTCGCAACGGATACTGTATGACTACTGCAAACCGTGGTGCCCAAACTGCGGAGAAAATACACATCTCTTTGAAGGTTGCGATGAATTCTTCAGGGCCAGGGACAGGGTTTTTCAGGAGCGCATGGAAAAAAACTGGGCTGTAAACTTCGACAAAAGCGCTCTGCACACATAGGTGAATGATGGAAAAAACCCAGATGGCGAGCTCTCCCGTACAAATGGCAACACGGTTTCGGGGTCAAAACCAGTACAACCAGGACCTAGCACCATGGAGCAAGAAGTAAACTCGGCAAACAAAAAGTGCGACGGCACAGAGGTAGCCATAGAGTTGGACCAAGGGAAGGAAACAGCTGACCCCACACCACCGGGTACCTATCCCTATCTCAGTGATGATGCCGGCTTGGTAGTGCCTCCGGCTTTCAGCGATGTAGATAGACCAATAAAGGTTGCAGGAAGCATACCGGACAGCATGCTCCATCCAGAGACAAGAAGAAGAAGCAACCCCCCAGGGCAGGAAGACCTCCAGCACCAAAAGGAAAGAACACAGTTGAGAAACATATATTCAAGAGCAGCGGTAGAACCTGGGTTCTCTTACATGCTCCTCAACCCATCAACAAAGACCTACCAAAGAGTGGCGGAAGTAGCAAAGAGTTCATCTTCAAATGCCAGCAGTAAAGGCGGCGGTCCGAGGCCAGAAGGGACCTTCGCTCCCCAATAAATGCAGCCTGCATAAACATACGAGGCCTTGGTGCCCCAGCAAAAAGGAGATGGGCGAAGAACATCATCTCCGAAAACAATGTCGGTTTGTTAGGTATTCTGGAAACAAAGGTAAGTGAACGAACACTGAACAATTTCATGATGAGTCTTAAAGGTTGGAGATACACCCACAATTTTGAATCGGCACCTAACTCAAGAATTCTTGTTGTTTGGGACCCCAAAAAGTTTCATGTTGAGACAACGGGCAAAATGGCACAGCTGATCCACCTCAGAGTACGACACCTATCACTGAATGTGCATTTTGTTTGCACCTACACGTATGGAAACAGTGAGGGAAGACTATACAGATTACCCCTTTGGGCAGAACTGCAGCAATAAGGTGCGAACCTTGACTCACCTTGGATGGTCCTTGGAGACTTTAACGCCATCCTTAGTGTAAATGATCATATGGGCAACACATCCCCCGGGGTATACTAAATGAGAGAATTTCAAGAAGCCTGTACCGCTTGTGGTCTGAGGGATGCCCCAGCAATCGGGGATCATCTAACATGGCACAATGCGAACTACACAATCAGGCACAAACTAGACCGCATCCTACTGAATCACATATGGGATGAAGATTCCTGTCGTACCACCTTTCTCCCTGGATCAGCCCTCTCTGACCACCTACCTTTAGCACAAGAAAATGAGCAGTTGAACAGACCTTTCAGTTATCAAAATATGTGGAATGCACATCCGAGGTGTAAGCAGGTTGTTCATGATCACTAGTCACCAGCAGTTCAAGGGTTCAGACAGTATGTTCTATGCAGCAAACTGCAAAGATTGAAGAAACCCCTCAAAGAGCTGGGGAAAAGGGACTTCCACCACATATTAGAAAAGGCGAAAAGAGCAGATATGGAGTATGCGAACGCGTTGAAAAGTTTAACGCCGGGGAACGCATCACAGGAACTGATACACCAACTGACTGTTCTAAAGCAAACAGCCCTGATCTTCTACTCGACAGAGTCGAAGTTCCTAACACAAAAGGGAAGAATAAATTTTGTCACTTTGGCGGATAAGGGCATAATTTTCTTCCACGGCTTGGTAGCCAACAGAAAGGGCGGTGAAGTCCCGGCAATTCTGGACGCAGAAGAAAGATTAGTCACATCCAGTGAGAAAAAGGGGGCATTATTTGCGGAGTTTTATAAGGGCTTATTCGGGTCAGATGTACCACGTGCACCAATCGATCTAGATATAATCAGTTCAGGCCCCTTACTTACCGACTTGGAGAGAGCCACACTGAGCCAAGATATCGAAAGGCGTGAAATCAAGTTAGCCCTCTTCTCCATGTCCGATGATAAAACTCCGGGCCCGGATGGCTTCACGGCGGCTTTTTTCAAGAGTCAATGGGAGATTGTGGGACAGGATGTCACAGAATCGGTCTTGAAATTCTTCCACACTGGTGAACTGCTAAAAAGGCTAAATCATACCGCTGTTGCACTTATTCCAAAGAAAGAAGAAAACCTAAGGGTGGCTGACTTTAGACCCATCTCCTGCTGCAATATCATTTACAAGATTATTTCCAAAGTCATCGCCAACAAAATTGACCCTCTCATCCCCGGCCTCATCGACCCCTGTCAAGTAGCATTTGTAAAGGGAAGGAAACTTTCTGATAATGTCATGATGGCTCAAGAGCTCGTGCGGGGTTACAGACTATCACGATTCTCTCCCCGCTGTATGATTATGGTAGACCTTGCAAAGGCATTCGACACAGTTTCCTGGGACTTCATACGGGAGGTACTCAATGGCCTGGGTTTCCCGCAAAAGTGGGTTGATAGAATCATGGAATGCGTCACAACATCGACGTTCTCCATTGCGATAAATGGCAAATTGTGTGATTTCTTCAAAGCCAAAAGGGGACCGCGACAAGGCGACCCCCTCTCTCCCAAACTTTTTGTCATTTGCATGGAATGTCTTTCTAGGTTACTGAAAAACAGGGCAGAAACCTCTCAGTTCTCATACCACCCAAGATGTGAACCCACCTGGCATTCGCGGATGACCTAATGCTCTTCTCGAAAGCAGACCGGAACTCTGTCCATACCATCATATCCGCTCTAAACAATTTCCAGCATACCTCATACCTAGCCATCAATGCTGCAAAGTCAAAATTCTTCGGAGTGGGTATAAAGGAGGACTTGAGCTTCACCGACATTCCATGGGCTACTTTTCCGGTCAGGTACTTTTCCCGTTTGATTCCAGTACACTAAAGTTATCCCAGTTTCAAACGCTTCTAGACAGCGTAGACAAGGAAATTGCAAGATTCAAAGGTCAAACATTATCTTATGCGGGGAAACTGGAACTCATAAAATCTGTGGTACAGGGAGTTGTTGGATTTTGGATACAGCACTTCATCATCCAGGGAAACGTTATGGACTCACTGGAACAAAAATGTAAACACTTCCTGTGGGGTGAAAAGAAGCAGAAAAAGGTTTCCTGGAAAAGGCTTTGCACCCCGAGGAGTAATAGGGGTTTGGGAATTCGGGACTTCAAGACTTGGAATATGGTCGTCCTCGCACAACAACTATGGGACATACACTCAAAAAAGGAGCCACTCTTGATCAAATGGGTACATTCACAGTTCCTAAGCACGAGCAACATATGGAATGTACACACAAGGGCTCCGTGCGGCAGAATCTCGGAAAAGTTCTCACTCTACTTCACGAATCTGTGCCAAATATGGGACAACCTATTAATCATATGTGGAGGCTCAAGGGAAACACTCATCGACTTGCTGGCGGTTTGGACAGGATCCAGAAAATTCACGGCAATGGCTCATGATCATTTACAAAGGTTCACTTACCCACATCTGTATGACATATCCACCCTCCCAAGACCAAGATTCTTCAAATCAATCTGGAATGTCTCCATACCACCCCGGTTCTCTTTCATTACATGGCTTGCATTGCTTGGTCGTCTCCAAACCAAGGACAGATACTAAGTAGGAGCTGACGAACCCCCAGACGATATCTGCTGCCTATGTCTCTCTGAAGCAGAGTCACACGATCACTTGTTTTTCAACTGTGATTTCGTCAAACCAATATGGGAGAGAGTGCGAAACTAGATTGGATTGAGCCGAGCTACCACCTCCATTGCAGCCTCAGAAAAATGGATCAGAAGACAGGTAAGAGGATCGAAATTGAAAAAAAAGATGGGGCCACTGGCGCTGACAACCTCAATGTACTACATATGAAGTGAAAGGAACGGAGTCCTCAAAAACGGTCTCCGCCCGGACTCAGCAAGGGTCTTCAAGCTTATCCAAAAATACTGTTACCTCATCCTTAACAGATTATTCCCGTACGAACTGTTGTTCTAGACAGGGATCCTCCGCAAACAAACGTCAAAAAATGAGGAAGTCCATTCTTTTTTCTACACTTTCCTGCAGGTAAGCTTAGGGGACATCAGCGATAAAGCACCAGAGAGGTAAATATTTCTTTTACAGGTACAAACAGATGCGGGCATCAACCTGGCGGCACGAATGAGGGGGAGAAAAAAAAAGAGTTAAAATTCACTTTAGGCCTCGAGGGCCAGTTGTTCGACAGATCCCAAGGATCGGTTGTTCGAGAGGACTCGAGGGCCATTCGTCTAGTTCGAGAGGCTTCGAGAACAACCAATTCAAGATGCATCGAGGGTCATTGGTTCGCCAGGTATCGAGGGCCACCGGTTCGAGAGGCCTCAAGGGCCACTGGTCCGAGAGGTACCGAGCTCCAGAGGCTTATGAGGTCTTAAGAGGTCTCATCAGGTCTCGAGGACCGGAGGTGCGTCAGGTATCAAGGGCTAGTTCTTAGAGAGAGCTCGAGGGTCAGTGTTTCGAGAGGTCTCGAAAGCCAGTGTCTCAAGAGGTCTCGAGGACCAGTGTTTCGAGAGGTCTCGAGGGCCACTGGTTTGAGAGATCTCGAGGGCCATTGGCTCGAGAGGTCTCAAAGACCAGCGGTTCGGGAGGTCTCGAGGGCCAGAGGTTCACCAGGACTCGAGGGCCACAGGTTCGCGAGGTCCCGAGGGCTAGCGGCAACAGGTCTCGAGCGCCAGGGGTTCAAGAGGTCTCAAGTGCCAGGGGTTCATGAGAACTCGAGGGCCAACAGTTTGGGAGGTACTGAGCTCCAGAGGTTCGTAAGGACCAGTGGTTCGACTGGTTTCGAGGGCAAAGTGAAAAAAAAACTTAATTTTGAACACGGTAAATATATTTTTTTGAGTCTCGGAGGGCCAGATGTTCGAGAGGTCCCAAAGCCCAGTTGATCGAGAGGTCTCAAAAACCAGTCATTCCGAGATGTCTCGAGGAAAACCTGTTCGAGAGGTTCCTCTTGTGGGTGGAGATTCGAGTACTCGAGTGGTGGTTTAAGGATAAACATTACTAGAGGGGCTCGAGTTCTCGAGGAGGATACTCGAGTACTGTAGGTGCCCGAGGGCTCGAGGGGGGTTTCGAGTGCTACAGGGTGCTCGCCCCCTGGTGGAGTTGCGAAGGTTTGAAGTATTCGAGTGCTCAAGGCATACGAGCGCAAGTGGAGCTCGAGTACTCGTGTGGGAAATATGAGTGTTGGAAGCTTTCGAGTGCTCGTGTGGGGGCATTCGAAGGTTGAAGGTGTTCGTCTGCTCCGTCCTCGAGATGGTTGGTGCTAGAGTACTCGAGGGGGGCTTTCGAGTGTTGGAAGCTTTCGAGTGCTGCAGGGGGGGCATTCGAGGGGTGGAGGTGCTCGAGTGCTTTGTCCTAGAGGAGGGCATTCGAGTGCTACAGGGTGCTCGTCCCCTGGTGGAGTCGCAAAGATTTTTAGTTATTCGAGTGCTCAAGGCATACGAATGCTGGTGGAGCGCGAGTACTCATGGGGGCAATGTGAGTGTTGGAAGCATTGGGGTGCTCGCCTGAGGGAATTCGAAGGTTAAAGGTGTTCGTCTGCTCTGTCCTCGAGATGGTTGGTGCTCGAGTACTCGAGGGGTGCATTCGAGTGTTGGAAGCTTTCGAGTGCTGCTGCGGGACGCATTCGAGGGCTGAAGGTGTTCGGGTGCTTTGTCCTCGAGGAGGGCATTCAAGTGCTACAGGGTGCTCGTCCCCTGGTGGAGTCGCGAAGGTTTTGAGGTATTCGAGTGCTCAAGGCATATGAGTGCTGGTGGAGCTCGAGTACTCGACAGGGCCATTCAAGTGTTGGAAGCTATCGAGTGCACGTGTGGGGGTATTTGAGGGTTGAAGGTGTTAGTCAGCTAGGTCCTCGAGATGGTTGGTGCTCGAGAACTCAAGGTGGGCATTCAAGTTTTGGAGGCTTTCGAGTGCTCGTGAGGGGCCATTCGAGGGCTAAAGGTGTTCGAGTGCTCTCTCCTCGTGAGGGGATTCTGATGTTCCCTCGAAGGATGGCTACTACTTGGGGGGGAAAGGAATTAATTTATTTACTAATTTATATATTTTGCAGCAGCTTCCCTCCGTATGGTGGATAGGATTCTCCATGGTTACAGCATGGCCACGAAGGTCGGGTAAGGGGTAAATTAATTATGCGTACGCATATTAATTAACCCCTTGCTAGGTATCACTTGGAATTAACGGTTTGCGCTATTTGCCTGCGCTGCACTGAAAAGTGCAAAATGGCATCAGGCTGTCCATTTGCCTAAAATGGAAAGAGCGGTTACAAAACTGTTACGTGGGGCGTACGCGGTAGAAGTCATGCCTGGTCTCTTATGCTTAGGAGGTCCATCCGTGGGGAACACATGGGAGCACAACGGACTTCAGTCAAACTGCACCCATCCCCACAGAGAAAGCCTCGGCCCTCATCCAGAGACCGTTATCGAAGGCCAATAACACCTCTTTATCTTCATCTTAGAGGTGTACATGGTAGAAGCAGTGTGCAAAGCCCTTTCAGGAGGACAGGTCATACTACTTCATTCATTGGAAGACCGAGTACCACTCTCGGATTAGAAGACAGATTACCACTCTCAGATTTGAAGACACTCGTGGGGAGCAAACCATGGCGCAAGAGCCGGTTCACACCACTGGTAGCAAGAGTTTCTTTTGGTCGGTTGTAAGAGACGGTTGTAATACTTTTCATGGATGATTCCCACAGGCACCGGTCATCACGACGGGAATAGTTTCTTTTGGTCACCTGGTTGTAACATTCAGATCAGGGGTAGTTCTTTTTTCTAGGTAACATGTATTAAGGGAGTGGGATAATGTTCCCATTCCCGTACACTACCACGGTTTCTTTTTATTTACCATTACCTTCGACTGATACCCCTTTTTACCCCCACCAACCCCTTTTGCCCCTCCACCACCATTTGCCCCACTCCCACCCCATTTGCACCACTGCCACCCCCTTTTACCCCACTGTCACTCCTCTTTTTTGTGCCTTTAATCCCGTCACCACCCCTCTTTTTCCCCCGCCTCATTACCCCAAACCCTCTCCACTGAAACCCTCTCCACTGAAACCCTCTACTCAAATCATCGCAGTGATTGAAATAAGAGGTGGCGATTGAAGGAGAAGGTCGCGGTGACCCAATTGAAGGAGGGGGCTGGTCGGCAGATGCGGGTCAATGGAAACAGAGTCGAGAAATGGGTTGACTGAAATGGAGTCAGGAAATGAAGTTGATGGAATCAAAGTTTGGAGATAGAGGAAGAGGGTGGTGGTGGTAGAGATCGAGAGATGGAAGAGGAGGAGATGAGTGGCGGTGGTGGAGATCGAGAGTTAGAGGAGGAGGAGATGGGAGATGATGGTGGTGGAGATGGAGGAGGAGAGGGGTGGTTGAGATGGAGGAGGAGGAGATGGGTGGTGGTGGCAGAGGAGGGAGAAGCAGTTGGCAGAGAAGAAGCAAGTGACGGGAAGGAGAAGCAGGTGCAAAAGGGAGAAATGGGCGGGAGGGAGAATTGGAGAAGACATGCACAAAAGGGTCTTTTCACCAATCTGGAGAGAGATTTTGCCATGGGACGAAGGGAGTATATAATAATGTGTATGTTATTATAAATATATTAAATAAATTTTAAAATAAATTCAAAAGAAAGATAAAAATTGGAAAAAAACAATAATAATGTTATATTATAATAATATTGATTTTAAAATAATTGTAAATAAAAATTTGTTTTGGTTTATGTTTTATTCTGAATCATTCAACTTTTTTTATTATATTCAATCTCAACCCTTGAATGCTTACCATATAATAAACTCTAAACGCTAGCCACCTACCCTCCTCTTTCTCACTTTTCCTCACTCTTCCTCCACCTTCCTCTCACTCTCTCCACTAGTAAATATGGTAAATAGAAAATACGGTGGAACACCGAGGGGGGGCCATGAAAGTCCAGGAGACCCCACCAATACAAAAGTAATGCAAACCCTAAGCTAAGTGATGAAAAGCCTAGGAATAAACTAAGATGTGGCCGGGGACTAAAATGCTAACCATAAGCTAGATGGTGCTAAGCCTAGGGAAATAAATGCAAGTCTGTAAACAAGTGTGAATCTAGACCTATACATAGCAACCAAAAATGTGTAATGGCTCTTCATATGGTCTCCTTATCACATCCGGGACATGGGTCTCGGGTCTTGAAGAAGAGGTGACGAAGAAGCTGCCAATGGTAGACATAAAGCACAGTCGAGTGTAGTGTACTCGGGTCTTGAACGGTCGCTATGGTGTGCTGGTGGTGCTGAATCTGAGGGAAGTCGGGATCGCCATTGGAGGAGCAGCTTCTACCATATACACCCCTAAGATGAAGAAAGATGAGTGTTATTAACCTCCAAACGTTCTCGTGTTGTAAACCGAGGCTATTTCAGAGGGCAAGAGTATTCATAGGCAATGCCAATAACTCTTGTGGATCCCTCCAAAAATATCCCTCCTGGTGATGGGGAGAACAAACACAACTTGTACAGCGTGTGTCAAGCCTGGTGATTCTATAATCGCCCACTCCATTTTAAGCAAATGGACAGCTATATGCTTAACACAAAGTGTAGCACGAGCATAGAACGCGTGGTAGCCGTCAAATATAAGTAACAACTAGCAGTAGGTTAACTAATTTTGCGTTCGCTAATTAATTAACCCCCTACCCAATTCCTATGGTCGTGCAACCAAATGAAGAAAGGTTGCTCTCTCACCCTTAAGGGGAAATGTGCAATGAAAGCATGTAAGAACACATTCATCCACCCAATACAATTTCAGCCCGAAGAGAAGGATGAAACTCAACAAAAATCCACCAAATAGAACCAGAAAAGAAGCAAATTCTGCCAAGAAAATAAGGGAAAGTACCATTTTAATTCATGCAGGGAAGCCGTTCCTTTTCAGCCCATTTATTCACTAAATTGTTCGGTCAAATCCTGAGTGGGACAAGCTCCGGTCAAATAATCCACTCCTTCTGAAGATCTGCTCCTCTGATTGATCTGGGCTTTTATCGTGAAATTGAAAAATGGGAAAGATACCCTGAGCATATCATCATTGATGATTCCAATTAAACCAATTCACCATGGTCGGCCGCCGTACCTCGAATAGCAGCTTGTAATTCCGACCAGGCCTTGATTAACATCATTCATTCAACCAACACATAGCGAATCATCTCCAAACATCTTTCATGAATCCGACTAATCCCAAGACATCAACCCCATCAATCAATAACATGCAAACACCTGAAATCTTGAATTCCATGTGAGTGTTCATCGAGCAAGTAGATAGATCTGAATTCTTCGCATAAAATATAGCAATCTGGTCCAAAATTCCAATTAAAACAAGCAACCATGGCCGGGGGTGTCCGGGGTATGATCACATAAATTTCCCTCCCATTGAATCCATCATGAACTCTTCCAGATTCTTACATTTTTTTATGCCTCAAATTCATCTGTATCCCCAGTCTAACAATTACTTCACATAAGCTATCCGCCATCGGCTTTTTCATTTGTCAAAACCATGTAGAAATCAGGTTATAAGAGGGCCCGGTTCCTCTTTTATTTTTTTGGCCCACTTTAATTTATTTTCAGCCCAGCAAAGAATCTATTCGGCCCACGAGAGGTTAAACATTCACCCCTCGAGGGGGTATACCTTCCAACCCTCGAGAGTGTTTGGCCCAGCGAGGCCATAGTACACCTCGAATCATCCAACTTTCAAACCCATAGTTCACCATCCACCACTCGAGAATACATCTCGCCACTCGAACCCATTGTGCACAATCCACATGTCGAGAGGACGTCATCCACCTCTCGAACCCGTAGTACGCGAACCACCCATCGAGAGTACACGAGATAGTATACCAACCACCAGTGGAAAGGACAGTAAATAACCCTCAAACCCATATTACGCATCTCTCCTCTTGAATACCTATTACTCGAGAGCGTAGAATCCACCATTCGAGAGTGTCCACCATCCACGGTACACGAAAACACCATCTACCACTGAATTTGGTACATCATCCACTCGAGAAAGTACCTCGAACCCATTAAGCACAGTCCACCTGTCGAGAGGAAGGCATCCATCTCTCGAACCCGTAGCACGTGAATCACCCATTGAGAGTACATGAGATAGTACACCAACCACCAGTGGAGAGGACAGTAAGCAACCCTCGAACCCTTATTAAGCATCCCTCCTCTCAAATCCGTATTACTTGATAGTGTAGTATCCACTATTCGAGAGTGTCCACCATCCACGGTACACGAATACACCATCTACCATTGTAGTTGGTATATCATCCACTCGAGAAAGTACCTCGAACCCATTAAGCACAATCGACCTGTCGAAGACGTAGCACGCGAATCCCCCATTGAGAGTACACGAGATAGTACACAAACCACCAGTGGAGAGGACAGTATGCAACCCTCAAACCCTTATTACGCATCCCTCCTCTCGAATCCCTAATACTCGAGAGCGTAGTATCCACCACTCGAGAGTGTACACCATCCACGGTACACAAATACACCATCTACCACTGGAGTTGGTACATCATCCACTCGAGAAAGTACATCATTCACTCGAACCACCATTCCACCCACCACTCGTACCACCATTCCACCCACCACTCGAATCGCCACTCGAGAGTACAAGACATAGACCCAAGCAGCTAGGGTTTAAGAGAAACCCTAGGGAGCCTCTGCCCAGTTTCTTCCTTTTCGGGTTTGGCAATTCGGCGGTGCTCCAAAATGGGTCGAGCACCCAGATTTGTTTCTTCGCCGGATTCGCAACTTACCATCGCCGGTTAGTCGCCAAAATCTAGGAAAAAATCCTCCAAGTAATCTATCCATTATGAGAAATCTGCTCCTCCCTTCTTCTTGATCTGAGTATTATCATGAAGTTGAAAAGACGAGGAAAACACCTTGGGCATACCATCGTTGATGATTCTGATTAAACCAATCTACTATGGCCGGGCGGATACCGGGATCTAAACACATAGAAAATCATCTCCAAATATCTGTCTTGAATCCGACCAGCCCCAAAGCATGAACCCCATCAAACAATAACATTCAAATACCCAAAATCTTGAATTCCATATGAACGTTCATAAGACAAGAAAATAGATCTGAGTTTTAGGCATAAAATATAGCAATTTGGTTAAAATTTTAAATTAAAACAAACAACCATGGCCGGGGGGTGACCGGGGTCTGAACACATTGTTGCCCTCTCATCGAATCCATTATGAACTCTCCTAACTACTAACACTTTTATGCCGCAAGTTCATCTTTACTCCCAATCCAACATGAACATCACATTAACTATCCGACATAGACAAATAATTTTCCATACAAATCCGCACAGATTCTTCATAACTAAACCTCTTATCCATCATCCAGACTAGATCTATCAACAATAGATGAAAACTTACTTGGGACAATGATAGATCGTCGTCAAATCCATTCCATCAACAACCCATATTGAAAACCAAAATCCTCAACCATGCTTTGAGTCTGGGTCTAGATCTGGGTTTGTGTCCGAATCTAAATCTGTCCTCCTCCGTGGTGCACATTAATATTCCTCCAAAAAAACTCCAAGATTCAAGATCGAAAAGGCAGATCTTAATCCAAAAAATCCAGATTCAAATTTCAAAATCTTCAAAAACAGGGACAAACCATACGTTGAAATATGCCCGGCGAGGAATCCAGCATTAGTGTTGGATTCCTCGCTGGAAACTCTGAATCAAAGGAGAGAAACTAAAAAAAAGGCTCTGGTGTACAGGAGAAGGACTGCGTCCTTTTTTTCCCTCTAGAGAGCGTTTCCCTGAGACTCCTCTCCCTCGTCTCTCTCTCTCACTCTCTCCCTCACTCTCTCCAGATTCTCCACACCGCGACCAGTTGAGAAAAATGTAAAGGAGCTTAAGCAATGGTGGAGGGCCGGCCGGTAGATCCCACCTCATTTCTCTATGGTGTGGGTCTGCAACTAGGGGTGGGCATCGGGTCGGATTGTTCGATTTTCAGTTTAATCAGTTCGGTTTATTCAGTTTTTTTTCAAAAAATTCCAAAACCGAAACCGACCCAAATAAACCAAATAACCCAAATAAACCGAACCGAATTTGAAATTCGGTTTCGGTTGAAATTCGGTTTAAAACCAAATAAACCGATTTGGGTTTAGTATATATTAAATATATATTAAATAATAAACTGAATTAATTTCAATCTTTATCAAATTGAATTAAATTAAATCAGTTCTAAATTATACCAAACAACCCATAAACATACCAAAATTTTTACTCCAAATAAATAATTACAGCCCAAATATAAGGGCCAAGTAATTTAACATTAGAGGCCCATTAGCATCTTATGTTTGGCTTGAGAGAATGGAGGAATGCCCTAATATTTATAGTTGAAATTGGAAGAGTAAATTTCCTCTCTTCCGATGTGGGACTAAGTAGTATAGTAAGGTTAAGTTTGCTGCCTTCGCTTTGCTGCCTTTGCTTCATCTTTCAATACATTAAGAATTTAGCATTAATGTTCCGGTTTCAACTTTCAATTTCATTCATGTTCCATTTTCGCATTTTTCACCTTTTCTGCCATTATTTTTTTTTTGTTGAATTTATAATTAGTCTGTCTCTTGAAAGACGGTCTTTCCATAAGTTGTGGAAATATTATAGTTTAAAATGTAAATTTGAAGAAATGAAGATTAAATTTATGGGTTGAATGAATCGGGTTATAAACTTTATAACTACTACACGTTGAATAATACAATTTTAATATTGCAACTAAGACCTTTTACTTTGTATTATTATAATTAAACTCTGTCTTTCCATAAGCCTACGGAATAATGGAAAGACGGTATTTTCCAAGATCTTTCCATTTATTATTACATTATTTAATTTGAGGAGTATTTTGTGACTGAGGATTATTTAATGAGTCCGTCTCTTGAAAGACGGTCTTTCCATAAGTTATGGAAAGATCAAGGTTTAAAGTGTAAATTAGAAGAAATTAAGATAAAATTTTCGGGTTGCATGAACCGGGTTATAAATTTTATAACTACTACATGTTGCATACTAAAATTTTAATATTGCAACTAAGACCTTTTACCTTTTAATATTATAATCAAACCCCGTCTTTCCATAAGCCTATGGAAAGACCGTCTTTCCCAAGACTTTGCCTTATTTAATACCGTTTTATCTCAAATCATTTTTATTATTATTACCCTAGTAATTTGACTTATGTTTTTACCTTTTCCATACATGATGAATGTGTTTATAATATATTTTATGATTTCTTTCTCTTCTATTTATATAAGTAATTTAAATACATTTAGAGGGTGAAACAAAAATTCCACTATTAAATTAACACAACGTCTTGTTTTAGACTGACAAATCATTATACGAGGTTATTTTATAATTGATATAACTAATAAGTTGATTTGATATTTATTTTTATTTATTACAACAAATTTCTTATAACTTTTAAAATGTACAGTAATTTATAAATAATTATAATTTGACCATAATAGTTATTGAAATGAGATTTTTCATGATTAGTCTAACATTTAGATGGTCTAATAGGAGACTTTCTCCTAAATTAACTATGATATTTATATATTACAGTTTTTAAGTTTTTTTAAGTTTAAAATTACATATTTTAGCAAATGTATTCATCAAAATTATTATGAATTGTATTTTTTTTTAACTAAGAGTTAATGTATTAAAATGTTATTTAGTTCAAATATAAAATCTAAATTATCATTAATTTTATCTCTTACATCTTTATGTTTATGTAAAAATGATATTTTATACATTCTACATCGTGTATTATGTTAAATTATTTTTCTACTATTATCATCCCGCCCCTCCTTAAAACCAGTTTTGGTTCTGCCACTGTCTGCGGTTAAATAAAGGTTGTACCAGGCTAGTTGCTTTAGGTTATATACGAGTAGATTTAAACGTTGGTTTTGACTTTGAACTGACATATTTTCTTCTTCTGTTTTAGTGAATATGGGAAGTGGAGACTGGAGATTACGAATCAGATTGAAATAGGCTCATTTTCATGCTACCGGAAGCATAACCATTACACAGCGATCCACATCCTCACTTGTTTATGCTTCTCGGTTAGCTAATCACTGTTTTCATCTCTTCACCAGGTAATCTCTTATGAGTCCATTATAGTTTGTTAATTTTTTAGAGCAGAGGAAAATGTCCATTGTTTGAGGAATGCTTTAGTCTAGTGAAATATTACAGTTGAAGAATTAATTATTCGTACACCTTATCACTGTGATTAATAAGATCACTATAGTTTAGATATGGATATTTATTGATTACAGTTAATACTTTCCGTTTACGTTCATTCCAATAGGAATTTAAAAGAATATATATATATATTCTTGTTTTTAAATTTATAAGAAAATTAAACGAACTAATTTATTAAACTTTTTTTATAATGAATATGGATTGTAAAACACTTGAATATCAGTCTATTGTCTACTTGATCCATTTCACATTTTCATGTTAAGATGTTTGGGGTAATTTTTTAAAATTTATAGATTAGTCCTCCCACTTATATTTACTTATAAATTTAGTTTTGTATTTTTAAATTTTATTTATTATTATATATATTTAATTTATTTATTTATTTACAATTCGGTATTCGGGTCGGTTTTCGATTTGAGTTTCAATATCCAAAACCAAACCAAAAACCATATTCAAAATTCGGTTTATTCAATTCGGTTATCCAAAAACCGTATTTTAAATTCGGTTCGGGTTATTCGGATTCGGATAATTCGATTTTTGGTTCGGTTTTCAATTTTTTTGTCCACCCCTATCTGCAACCTCTGGCGCTTTATCGAATATGCTGTTTGGTTGGGCCCTAAAGGCCCCATGGGTGAATTGTACAATAACCTCTCACCATCTTTGCTATCATTTTCATTTATTGGGATCCTCTTTTATCACCCTTTGATTAGAAAATTAGGTTAATGTAGCGAATTTGGTAGGCAAAGTTTAGATTTTTATTGATCCATTTTAGATCATTTTACTTGTAGTGATTGTTTAGGAAAAATTACTATAGGGGATTGAAGATGATTTTTTTCTTTTTTGACGTACGAATTTGCATTGTTTGGAGCTGAATGCTAAGCGAAGTGACATAAGGATGTGTTGTTGTATGGACAGAGCTTTAGACTGATGAATTTTGCTGGATATATTAAAGGACAAGCAATAAAAGAGTGATGTAGGTAGTACTATTTCAAGTTTCTACGAGAAGGTATTGAATGCAATTGCTTCAATTCCCTTTTGATTCATATTTGTTCATCCATTGTCACGTTCGATAGTTTGGTTTTAGTTTTCCGTTGAAATGACCGATAGCTACTAATTTTGCGTTCTTCATTAATTACATAAGAAATAGAGAGGAATGGAGATTTTCATTAATGATTTTTCTAGGAAAATTGACGTTGAACAATGAACAAAAGACATTAATTAACTAATAATGTTCTTGTTGTAGAGAATTTTTTGTTACTTTGATAGAATGTGGTGGTGTTTGGTTTTGAATGTTTGTTTTATTTTATTTTTGATTTTTTATAGCAGGTATGTGCAACTGAATTATATAGCCAAGGGAGGGTCAGCCTCTTTGCGAACTTGAATTAGGGCTACTAGTGTTTTCGAAGTTGTTAACATCATATTTTTCTTTTCTCCTTATTTCATTGCTCTATGGGAAATTATCATGTTATCTGAATTGCACCTTATAGCTTGTATTTTGTGGAAAGTCTGACTATGTTACTGAATTTAGTGATTCCATTATTAGGAAATGTTTTGTTTGCTTACAGGTTTGTTGTGTTCTATAAATAGTTTTATGGATATGTCATCTTTAAATAATACTTTCTTAAATGGTAGGAACCGGTACACTCAAATATTGGTGTGAATGTGAAACTCGTCGAATGCACATCCCATGGAGCAGTTCAATAGAAGTGGGGAAATTGTATCAAATTTATCTTAGATTAAAACTCATACTTCCCTAACATAATAACCCAATTGAAAGTAGGTGTAGTTTTACGGCGTACCTGACCAGTTGTAGCGGTTTTCAGTGGTACTGCTTTTAAGATAGAATTGTCTTCTCCAATGTTATAGCATGCATGAATCGAGCTAACTCCAATCATTTTTGCTGAGTTCTTACCTAGTTATCATCGTGCAATGTTGGGCCATCTCTTGATCTCCCCTTACCAAAGTGGTGCCCTTCTCTGTTAGGAGCTTCAGCACCAAATGGTAAGGTGATCAAATAGCTTTGGTCGAGTTCATCCAAGGTTGGCCAAGTATAACGTTGAAGGTGGCAGAGCGTCCACAATGGTGAAGTCACATATTACCGTCTACTATTTATCCTTGTCCCTGATTTTAACGGGTAGGTTGATTATACTGATCGAAAATTCATCCCTTCTTGTGAACCCATATAGGGGATACATTTATTTCCATAGCTTGTGCCTTCTGATGCCTAGATGATCGAAGCAGCTAGTGAATATAAATGCTACTTTGATCTCATCATTAATAAGTACTCTCTTTACCGAGGCATTCCACCACAGGTTTGCGCAAATCACCATAGGATCAGAGTGGCGTACTGTTTAGAACCGCATCGACATCTGAAAAGGTAATGGCTTATTCTGGCTTGAAGGGTTTGTCTCTTCGTTCTTCTGGAGGTTTAGATCATTTGTGGTTCTTGATTGTTGTATTTGTTGGACATATATTGATTATATCATACGGAAAATCAAATAACAAAATTGAACGAGCAATTAATATATACAAGAATAATAGACTTTTATTAATTATTCAAGCATACAATCGAAAAGCTTAAATTATAAATAATCAAAGCATAAATCATGTTTCAAGTAATGATGGAGTCACGAGTAACACTCGCTGCCCTTGAAACGAATGAGTCCCGTCATGGACATCGTTCCCTAGGATAAAACCATCGAAGGTAACAATTAACACGTAAGAGTTACCTTGGATTCACGCAAGGCCCGAAGGACTACCACCTCGACAGAGCATCAACTGGAAACTTCGAGAAAGACAGAAAGAAGACTCAAGTTTAGACTATGGAGGGACTTGAGAAATGGTGTGTATTTTCTGACTGACTTAGAGGCTCTATTTATACTGCTCTAAGAGACCCTAATCATGGAAACATGATATTCTGATTTTCTGTAATTAGAGAAGAATAATCTCCAATTACCAACTCACCAAATCCGAGACATTCCATGAATACTCGAATCAAATCTGCTGGAAAAGGAAGAAATATTTGCACACATATTCTTCATCGTATTAAACATGGTAAACCGCATATTTATTTAAGACAAGATATCTCACAAAATATGGAAGTATTTTGTTCTTATCTCTTAAGAATTACACACAAGCAATTCCATATATACTATGCGGTTGGGCCTTCCAGAGACTTCCATGCGGTCCATACGCATTTTGGACAGTCCAGAGAAAAACTAATTTGGGCCAATTTCCGCCTAATTTTTTCTCTTTCAAGAGTGCCATTTCAAACATCCATATCTCATTCACCCTTGATCCGTTTTGAGAGTTTAAATAGTCAATTTTATAGTACTCGCGGAGGAGAACCCAAAAATGACATCCATTGACCCAAAATCCGTTCGGGTCCCACTCTAAACGAAGCCCAAAAAGTTGACGAATTTCAACCTTTTAACCATCATTTTCCAACAGTATTTGACGTACCATCCCCAATGATCCCATTTATTATGTTGACTACCTTGCCTCTGGTAGTAATTGGTTCCTTATCTTCGGTTGCGCGTCAATCTTTATCATTTCCAGGATAGCAATCGTATCTTCTACCTTATCTCTTTTCCTTCCACCTAGGTTTTGAGTTATTATGTATCTTTTCCTTTTCCTTCTGTCAATTATCATTTTTGGATGGAGGTGTATCGATGTATTACTGGAACATTCCATGACTGGGAAATTTTGTAATCATTGTGTTTAAAAGATGGCACTTGTTAGTGCCGTGCCATCTATCTCTTTGGTAATCACAATACTTTGACAATGTCCCCCCTGGATTATTCTGCATGAGCGGCGGCGAAGGAAAAAGGTGTATGTTGATGGCTAGGATACTTACCCTGGATCTATTCAAATGAGTGTATTATTCAAATCAAAACTTGGATGGATCTGAGTCTTTAATTCGTTTATCTGATTCATCCCTTTGATCGGCCTTATCATTATCTCTCTTCCTCTTTGTGGGTTCTTCTATCTTTGTGTATCTTTCCTAAACGGCTTGGAGTTGTACAGTAATGGGATATTGGTCACCAGCTTCTTATATAACTTCTTATTGGTCATACCATTCATGTATCTCAAGATAGCAATAATGTCCATTCTATCAGTGACATCCAAGCTTTCTAATGTATAATGCATGTAGAAAGCCGAAGTTGACTCATTGGATTTCTGTCGAAGGTTCAGCAGATCCGTCATTGTCTTGGTGAACTTCTTCAGTTGGTAAAAATGTGTAAGTAGACTTTAACATAAGACATAATAATTGGTGAGCTATCCTCTCGATAAATATTCAAACCGCAGTAAGGCTTTACCACAGAGGTACAATCCTACAAACTTGCATTTGACATTAAGAGGAATGTCTCGTGATTCTATGACATGTTGGTAGGTCATCAAAAATTGTTCCGAGTAGGACTCTTTGCCATAGGTTGGAACATTATCCAGAAGCTTCTACATTGGATTCCAGGGGGTTGTAGCTATAACAAGTTTTAATAGCAAAAAAACATATTGTACTTTCTTTTCGATCATACGGGTTTCTTTGACATCCTAGCATTGTTGGAGTAAGCATGGGAATAAGCCCATTTGTTCCTGAGTTCCCATTAGTATTGTATGAAAGGTATTGTCGCCTAAACCAAAGGTTGTGTAGCCGGTGCAGTGGTCATATCCATTCTTAGTTGTTGCATAAGCACTTGTCCCGACATGTGAGGCAGCAGAGTTGTTCCCTAGTTTACCGTGGTTGACCAATGAGGGGCCTCCTGCATTTGATTAGAAGTTGTACTAAGATTCAGGTTATCTTGTCTCGTAGTGTTCGGAACTAACTATAGTTGTATTATTGCGTCTTACGCATGTTGTGGTTGTTCTAATGTTGACGCTTGCGCTTGCATCAATGGATGTGTCTGCATCGTCTAAGGTACCATGTTAGGTATAAATACCTGTATCTGCGGCGGTATCTTTATGAAGCCTTGTACTCCCTCATTAGCAAATTACATCCCATCAATAGATGTATATGGGATGTAATTACCATTAGGGTTTTGGTGTGAGCGAACAATGCCCCCTGTAACATGAATCAGTGTATGTCTTGTTATGGTGACAGAATTACGACGTTCTACCATGAACATGGTGAAGTCTGATCTATGTTGTTGGATAAACTCATTTCTAGTGGCTTGTTTCTCAATGCCAAGCGTGACATCTCTAGATTCTTATGCTACTGGTACTTGGTGGTGGACTGGTGGTCTCCTAAAGCAAATCTCCTCCATCAGCGTGGCCGGAAGCTGCCTACGACTGGCCTTTTTTGTAGTTCTCTTCTAGGGCTCCATTGCACAAGGTTTTTCACCTAGTGTGCCAATTGATGTGTGTCGAACCTCGATCTTACAGCCGAACTTTGCTTCAAAACATTGAACTTGCAAAACAAACTCTCTGGAGCAGCCGGGGGGGAGAAGCTCTGATGACAAAGTCTAGGTATTGATAATTGACTGAATAAAAAAAATGTACACCTTGGTATTTATAGGGGTTGATTTCCAAGAAGTCTCCAATTATGTTGGGGTAAATTTGCACATTCTATGTAGGAATAGGTATCTAGCTAGAATAAAGTCACCATATATTCAATATATCATAATTGTACCTGGTAAAGGAGTGTATTTTGTAGGTAGAATTGGAGTTGGAGACCTGTCAATCGCTATTGGGCTTCGGTCCAATAGAATATAGTAATGTGGGTCTTTCGCCTGAGAGATTGTTTCGGCTCTGACCCTTATCAGCAAGAAACATCGAAAAAAACTTTGAAAACCGCTCGGAGAGGCTGGGGGCAACAATCATGTTAATACATCTAAAAACTAGCATTGTTATTTGGGTCGGCAAAGTCGATGGTCGAGGACAATAAGGGTTTGGAGTGGACAACGATGAGTTTGAAGGTGTTGAGCAGGGTTAAGGTGGCGGAATCAGAAACTTTTTATAGGGGATGCTGATTAATACTTCGGCAGGCCTGCAGCGCAGAAGAACGGAGAAGGGGAGAAGCGGAACCCTAATCCGACGACGCATCTTCCATTACTACCACCTTCCTGCCGGCAACTCAGATAGGGCTGGAGCCCTATTACGCGTATTAGTAGTTCCGCCCATGGTTAAGGGTACAAAGAAACACAACAAGGAGCAGGGTGAAGGAGAGATAAACATGAAATAACCATTCTGCTTTGATTTTTTTATCCCTAATAATAAAGACTCAATGAAAATCGCCGGTATAATTAACCATATATATAGGATATGTTGGTTTGATTTGTCGGTTTGTTTTTGCTCACCTAATTATAGTTATGTTGAGCATTATAGTAATGGAACAAAAGTATGCATTGGTGGAAAAGAATTGAGTGTGAAACATGGGAGACGTTGGTCGGGCACAAACGTTGGAGGGGGCGGTTGCTGTTGCGGTTGCTAAGGTCGCGACCCCATTGTTGCCGCTCGCTCAAGCCTTGCTTTTTCTAAGTTTTAATTCATTAGGCAACACAGACCATTCCTGGGTGGGTGTCTCCCGGATCCCATGTGACCTTCAACATGCTTTTCCCTCTCCATTTAACTAATCCGATGTTGACACCATAACGTGAAAGCTTCTGCCAGCTCCAGATCGGATCTGTACACATGCCATTTCCATATGTTAAGATCCCAACTGCTTTCCTAAGAGATTGATTCCAGACTACATTTTTTCAGTTTAAGACAACATTTTGTCAGGGCTGCAGTGTGGAGGCAAGCAGAAAGTATAAACAAGAGTGTCAACCTCAGATCTAATATGGAAATAGATAGTACTAAAGCATATGTCTTGAAGAAAAAGACATGTAATGACAAAATCAGCAACTAAGTCTGACATTTAACACTACCACTATCGCACAACCGAAACCAGGCATTTCTCCTACAACAAATCTGCATCCCAGGCTTCCAGCTACTCCTTCCTACCCTAATCAGAGATACACTCGCGCCATCTTCTCCGACCACAATACTAGACTAATACTCTTTCCCTACACCCACTATTTGTACACACGAATATTCAAGTTACACCACCAGGGTCCCTGCTGAAACAGACCGCACCAAGCTAAATATCAAAGACACAAAAGCACTGCAATGACACCAAACAAATTATAGTTCCTACCTAGAGACATAGCCTCCTTTTCGTCAATATATAAAGTCAAACAGGTAAGTACTCATAGGGATGAATTCTGGAGCTGGCGACATTGGATTATCAGGAATGGAATCAGTCTCCTGCTTAATAGCCTTCTTCCGCATCCCCACGAACTTCGTACTCACATTTGGATCCACAGTTGGGTCAGGTTCTGGCAAAATGAAAGTATTCTGCATAATATTGTTCTCCTGCATAATACCGTTCTCCTGCATAATACCGTTCTCCTGCATAATACCGTTCTCCTGCATAATACCTTCCTCTCTCATGCCCATGACCTTTCTGCGTTTCGGGACAAATTCATGTGACATCAACACAGAGGCATCATAAATAAAATCTTTCTCATGCACGGTAGCTTTATTTCTGGTCCCCAAGACCTTCCTCCGGGAATTTGAAAGTTGGGGAATGAATTCAGTTGGGGGCGTCATGGGAGCTTCTTGAACAGTACCATCCTCCAGCACAATAGATTTCTTTCTCATCTCCACGACCTTCCTATGCGAATTCGAATGCAATGTTGGGACAAAAGTAGGACTTGCTAATGGGCGGTACTCCGGGTACAGGCGGCCCGATCTGTAGCGAACGCCACAAGCATTGCAAAGCGTCTTTGGTCCCATAGGCCCCTCCCTCCATTGCGGTGTCTTAGTTACTTGGCAGTGTGAACATTTTTTCATTGGAATAGAGTGCTGCAAGGAAGTTTCATAATCCTCAGCAACATCTGATGCATGATACATATCCTCCTTGCCTTCCTTTAGAGACTCATCTGTAATTCCTGAGGCAGTGGTTGAAGAAACTGATGCCTCAGAAACTTTCTCCTTCCTCCCTCTGGGTCTCTTGTAGCCTGCAGCCTTTTTATATGCACAAGTAGCAGAAGTCACTGGAGTCATAGCAAACCATGGATTGAAAACCGAGGCTCGAGCTCTCTTGGATCGAGATCGAACCGGAATGATGACGCCAGGCTTGAAGGGCAAACTTTTCCCCGCTGGACAAGATCCTCCAGTCTCAAGCACAGAAACTGGGCTCTGTGTCTGGAATATACCAGACTCCTGTGCATTCTCAGGTCGAATGATAGTGTTGGAGGATTGCTTTCCATAGTTTGGAAGTTGCTTTGGCTTCATATTTCCAACACCCTAACATTTGACGGTACAAAAACAGAAACCAATTGATTCAAACACAAAGCCATAAAAAATATCAGGAGCTGCTTATCCAAAACCAAAAAGAGGCAAAAATTGGGAGAAAATCACTCCTCATTTAGAAATTTGCAACACTCATCTAATGTAAAAACCATGTAAAATGTAGTAATATCCACATATGAAAAATAAGAGTTCCCGTTAGAGGGACAAATCAAATCCAATGTAAAATCAGGCTGGGGACATCTATCCAGAAATGAAAAACTAACAGACTAGTAAACAGAGAACTTATTAGTAACATATCAATATAGTCTACAACCACAAACAAACTGGAACAAGTGAGTGAAGCACACCTAGAGAATGCTACAAATTGAAAATTTTTAAAACTTGGAGCACGTAAACAGAATATTAGTGAAGTTTCATTCTCCATCTCAAAAACACTCAATTTCACCTGTCACCTAAAGCTTTGAGTGTAAATGGATTTTCTTACCTCGTGCATGACCTCTTTTATACAAACCTACCAGACTACCAGAATATTTTTCATCTCCATATACTGAATATGTGTGCATGCTAAAACTAATTTTGGTACTCCAGTACTAATCTATGCCTCCTTTACAAGAAGCACCACACCATATACACACACACATATATCCTAGGTGCCCCACTCGAAGACTTTATGTTTGCTTTGAAGCCCATATGTTCATTTGTTAGGATAAAGCGGAAATATGTGTTTCAGATGATCATTGTTTTGGCTATATATGCCTCCCCACATCTACACTTCGTTAAAAATAGCCTTTACAGTTGTTCTTCTCTTTCATGTTATCTAAATTTTTATTTATGATAAGAAGCTAGCCTCCAGGAAAATCTAATATTTGTGCAAGAGCACAGACATCTACACCATTGTAACAGGACAATGACCAATATCATCAAGGACATAAAAAGTACATGTTAATACCAGAGAAACACATGAAGAGCATGGAATTAGGAGTACGAATTCTGTAAGGTGCAAATATTTCACTCTCTGCTTATTCCAGCCTCAAGTTGCCTTCAAATACATAATGTACAGTTTCCAGCTTTCCAAAGTATCAATTTTATAGAATGGTAAATATATACTCCCTTTGTCCCTCTATTTGTGTCTTACTTCACTATTCATCAATAAAGTTGATACTATTTAGATTATAAAAATTCATAAATATATAAATGTGAAAATTTATATGTGAGATCTTGCTACAATCATCGTAATGCATATGTTTAGAATATTAATTTTTTATATTTTTTGTTATACATAATTTAAGATATTAAACTTTTAAAATCATCCATGAGTAGTTTAAAAGAGAGAGAAGTAAGACACTTTTAGAGGGATGGAGAGAGTATGTATTTTTTGCAGAATAGTGGCAGTGTGTTATCACATGGTGGGATAAAAGTAAAATAGTTTTTGAGTTATAGTGGTAATTTCTTTCACAGTCACAAATTCAAACAAGAACGCAAAAATCAACAACCCAGTGAATAAGATTACAAATTCAAAAACAGATAGTTAGAAGACTCTGGGGTTCCAAACTTTCAATCATGAACAATTCTACACTGAAAATAATAAATTATGCACAATTCTACACTGAAAAAAAAAGAAGGAATAGCCAAAAAGCAAATGAACTGAATCACCAAAGTACATTGAGGTACAGACTCACAAGAGAGTTGAGTTGGCGAGGTGCATCCGAGACGGCGCCGGCGATGCCCATGTTTCCTTGAGGAACAGGTGGCAAACCCATCAAAGCTTCAGTAGGGATGGGTCCCAGGGACTGGGACTTAGTTGCATCCCAACCACCACCAAGGTCGTCACCGCCTTCCAAACTCTCCATAGGAAAATCAAAAATATCAATCATATCCGGGAACTCATCCTCTCCAACGTTAGCCCCCTTCACCATCCCATCACAGCTACCAGGCTCAATGTCAAGCACACCCATCTTCTGCAATTCAAAAAAATCACACATAATGACAATGACACAAGCCAACACCAAAGAGCATGCACGTGAGAGAGTTTTAGATATTAAGGCATGATGTATTTTAGAGAAACTGGTCAATTAAATCTAAATATGGACAAATGTTTAGTGTAGGACAAAGAATCTAATTTATTCTCCTAAAAATATATACGCATTGATTCCTGCCTTACTTAAACAGTATCAGTTCATGTAATTAAGGAAATAAAAAATCAATGGCCGAAGGATCAGCAGGACCTAGCTATCTTCACGGGATTATAACTCCATAGTCATCCCGCTTACCAAATCTTAATTTGAAATACCAATTGGGGAAACCCCGCGTGTTTAATTGTTAGCAAAAGACTTCACATTGTAAACGACGTCGTTTTCCACCAACCCGACAAAGCTCCCTATGCAATCTCACAATGAACCCATACAAAAACTACTCTTCCATCACCGACATGAAATTGGGGGAAAATCAAATCGCTGCATTCCCAGAGCCCTCAATTTCTAGACACCAGTCACTTTCCGAAAATCCAAATTCAAACCGCAAACGCTTAATTTTCCCTCTCATTCATCCGAGCGTCCAACAAACAGCATACATTTCAGGGCCAAACCCTAGAATTGTACGATCCAATTGTGTGGAAATGAGGAAAACGACACGCATTCATGCATGTAAATGGAAAAATTGGTACACGTACCTGTGAGAAAAGTACCTTAAACCCCTCGAGAGTTATAGCATTGCAGAGTGTGAAGAATTAGCAGTGAGGCAATGGGAGAAAGAGAGGAGGAAAAAGTATTGATAGGGTAAAGAAGATAAATAAAGGGTAGGGGCAAAGTTTGGCCCCTTGCGATAAATATTGGGTTTTTGAGGGCTGAGTTGGTAATTAGTGGTAAATTCAGGGAGGGGAAAGGGTGAAAAATTAATTGATGCTTTGGTCTTATAGGCTGGAGTGAGGGTCCATGGTAGTTAAGCTGAGGCTCAAATGCATGTGATTGTGATGGAGAGGGGGGTGGGTGTGGGGACCACTAGGGGGTGGTGTTAAATGTTATCGTCTGATGGTTGCTGAGCTGGGGTTGGGTCCATGGGTTGGAGTGATGGTCCATGTGACTTGTGTTTAAAGACAAAATGCAATTCATTGTTTGTTTTAATTTTTCAAAAAATAATTGGTTGTTTGGGCCCTCAAGATTCATTAATTATTGTTGATTAGGATTTTGGGGGTGTGGATTCAGGATTTGAAACTTTAAATTTGGGGAGTGAATGTTGGGATTAGCGTTTGGTGGGAGGGGGGGAATTAAAAGGTTTGTGGAGGGAATTCAGAAATTAGATATTGACTTTGGTATTATTTCAATCATTCATGCCTCTTTTCTTTCCTTTGTTGATTTTTTTCCCTCAACTTTTTTGTCGGTTGACAGTAGAGTTGTGAGCAATCCACCATGTGTTCGAAAAATCATACTTCCTGTCCCAGATTAAATTATGCCAGAATCTTTTTCACAATATCGGACACACACATTTGATCATTAATATATTTAACGGGTAAATAAATAGTTACTTTCTAAAAATTACTTATTATGACGAATCTAACTATATCACATACAACAATATTATTGTTTATATATTTATTCAAACATATAGTCAAAAAAATTTTGTGTGATTGAATCTTTGATCTTATGTAATTTAATCCGGGACAGCGGGAGTACTATCATGTCCAAATGTGATTTATTTCATTTTCAATAATATAGAAAGTCATTAAAAAAAGAGTCCATCTCTTGAAAGACGGTCTTTCCATAAGTCATGGAAAGACCAAGGTTTAAAGTGTAAATTAGAATAAATGAAGATAAAATTTTTGTATTGCATAAACCGGGTTGTAAATTTTATAACTATTACATGTTACATACTAAAATTTTAATATTGCAACTAAGACCTTTTACCTTTTATTATTCTAATTAAACTCTGTCTTTCCATAAGCATATGGAAAGACCGTCTTTCCCAAGACTTTGCCTTAAAAGAATATGATATTTTAAAGTCTAAGAGCATCCATAACACTCCCTCCCTCTCATCCTATTCTGGACAGAATTTTGTTTATCAAATATGCCAAACTTTGGTCACATATTTGAATAGGTATATGAACAATAATTTTATCGTATGAGATATAGTTAGATTCTTCGTAACATGTAATTTCTAAATATCAAATTTTTGTGTGTCATTATTGTCCGTAGCTACACATATTTACAATCAAACATATTTATTGGAGACCGTAAAAAGATTTTGTGCAGAATAGGCTGGGACAGGGGGAGTAGAGAAAGTGTAGAGAGTACCAGTACATTTTATGTTAGTCAGATTTAATAGTCCCTCTGTCCCAGCTCTATTTGCACGATAATCATTATCGCGTTGTTCAATAAACATGTTTGACCATTTATATATTAACCTACGTATAATAACAGAGAATGTGATGGTCTCTTCTGACCCTAAACATTTATCCATGGGTTCCTTCGGTGGCTTGGATCGCGTTGAGTTCTTAATTGATTTATTTGACAAACCTTCACTGAAGATCCCATTGAATATGTTTACCACATTGCCATTGGCAGAGGTTGGCTCTTTGGCTTTGTCGGGGCGCCGACCCTCATCACTTACGACACCGATCCTCCTTTATTTCCTACATCTCTTTTTTTCGATTAGGTTTGAGTCATTGTGACTCTGCTCCTTTTCTTTTGGAAGATTCTTCTTCTTAGGAGAATCGATATGTTCTTGGAACATTCCTCGAGTAAGTAATTTCTTGATCATTGCCATCTACTGGTAACAATCATCTGTGTCATGTACCTTATCTTTATAGTAATTGTAGTACCTCATCAACGTCCTTCTGCCAAGGTTATTCTGTAGAGGTGGTGGTGTAGTGAAAATGTGTTTGTTGATGGCTATGATACTTTCTCTAAACCTGTACAAAGGGGTATACAATTTGAATCAAGGCTTGGGAATGTCGGGGCATTTCCTTTACATTTCCAATCTATCCTTCGATCGGTATTGGCATTGTCTCTCTTTCTCTTGGACGTCTCCTCCACTTTGTCATATCTCCCCCAGATGGCTAGGAGTTGTTGCATAATAGACAGAGTGTCTGTCGTTAGCTTCTCGCGGCAATTTTCATCGGTCATGCCATTCATATACCCTGAGATAAAGATGGTATCAGTTCTATCGATAACATCTAGGTTTTCTTCTGTATAGCGCCTATGGAATACCACAATTGACTCGTTAGGGTTTTGCCGAAGGTTTTACAGATATACTACTATTTTGGTTAACTTATTCAATTGGTAGAAGTGTGTAAGCAAGCTTCGACCGAAAGCATGATAGTTGGTGACCCTCCCCTAGGCAAGACTTGCATAGCTTTACCTTAGGTATAACCCCACTAACTTGCATCTGGTGTTAGGAGGGATGTCTCGTGATGCCATGACATGTTGATAAGTCATGAGGAACTATCCAAGATCAAATTCTCCATCATATGTAGGAATATTATCCGAGAGCTTCTGCGTCGAATTCTAGGAGGCTGCTACTATTATTGTCTGAATGGTGATAAGACTGGATGTCCCTTCTTTTCAATCATATGCTTCAACTCTTGATTAATGTTGTTGAGGTTCTTATCCTTCGTGAGCCTTTCTGTCATTCCCATGTTGCTGGTGTATATCTAGGTGTAACCAATTGTTGATGTGTGGGGAGGGAACCTCATTTAAGGCAAAGGTTGTATGTCTGGGTGTAACCCATTATTGATGTGTGGAGAGGGAACCTCATTTAAGCCAAATGTTGTATGTCTATGTGTAATCCATTGTTGATGTGTAGAGAGTGAACCTCATTTAAGTCAAAGGTTGTGTGGTTTGACCGGTAGTCAGATGTATCTGCCTTGATGTATAAAGTGATGGAGTGGTCTCATAGTGGATGATAGTAGACCGGTAGGGGACCTACTGCGTCTAATAAGGAACCGACCCTAGGTTCATGTCAGTTTGTGTAGTGGCAATCGAGACTGACTACACTAGCTCTTGCATTTGCGATAGTTGTTGCAATATGAGCCCTTATGTATACATATATATATATATATATCGATGGAAGCAGCAACATATTTTATTGTGCATGTGCTGGTACGAGTACTTGCATCTTTGTATAGCCTAGTATTGCCCCATTAGCAACCCGCATACTATTCATTGATGTATACGGGATGTAACCAACATTAAGGATTGTCTAAGGATGAATGATGCCTTCAAATTATCTCGTAGCAGTAGTAGGGTTGCATTATTCCTCTACGAATCTGGTGAAGTCTTCCCGTGCTACTAGATGAACTCCTATCTGACGGCTTGTTCTCTGGTATCCAGCGATGTTGTGACTAGATCCCTATGATCTATAGATTCCTCTACTACGGGTATGGGTGATGTCCTAATTGATACAGGGTTGACGAGGGGTGTAGTGGTGACCATTGAATCGACTAGTGAATTACTGATAGTTGACAGGGTAATCGTCGCACGCTAGTTAGTTGAAGGTGGTGGATTCATAATCGTAGCAGGGTTACTGTTGATGACGAACTTGAATCTTCCTAGAGCAAATCCTCTTTGTTGATCTGACTGGAAGCAGCTTGCGAATAGTCTTTCCTTACTAGTCTCTTTCATGGCACCATTGTGCAAGGTGCTCGATTGTTAACAATCGAATCCCATCGTGCATGCCACTTAATGTGTGTCGAACCGTGATCATGATAGCCAAACCTTGCTCCAATACATCGGTCCTGAAAAACAAACTCCTTGGGGTGCCGGGGGAAGAAACTCATATAGTAAAGTCAAATCAAAAGTATATAATATATATATTGAGAATTGAATGATAAGATTGAAGGAATACCTCGGTATTTATAAGGGTTTATCCTCATATGTCATCCAATCGTGCTAAGATAAATATTCACTTTACTAATATGAATAGTTATTACCATAATGGAGTTTCCATATATTTTGTATGTTATAATTGTACTTGGAAATGAGGTGTAATCCGAAGGTATAATCGGATTTGGAGACCTTCCACTTGGTTGTTGAGCTTTGGCCCAGCAAAATGTGTGATATAGTTTTGGGCCCAAATATAGAGTAGCAATATGGTTTCAACTTGAGGGGGAGCTTAAGCTCAACCCTTATCATCTCTAAAGCTTCCAACTTTTCTTTCATAGCAGCATTCTATTCAGGGGAAATGCATGTTTTCTTAGATCATTTAGCACCTCTTTTTAGATTCTTTTATTGGTGGATATTTAGAATTATAGGTGTTATGCATGATAGAGGGATAAAACCACCTTGTTTGGTTATTCATGTTAAATTCTCTATTGTGTAAGATATTTGTAGCCTAATGAGATTTTTCCTCAATGAGTGGCCTATATGTATTTTTGTAAGCTTAGATTGAAGATCATCATTGGAGAATGTCATTCGAAATAATGGTAGTAGATAGAAGGCCAATTGCAATGTTGATAGCAGAATGAAGGCCATTGGCCTTAATTGTAGAAGACGGAAGAAAGTGGAAGAAGAAAGAAGGAAAAAAGAGAAAATCTTTGAAGGCAATTCAGAATTTTTCATTGGGCACATATCATGCCATATTGGTCGTGCCACGAGAACTGCTAAGAAACTGAGATCTGGCAAATGGACCATGCAATTATGCACGTTTCGTACCCTTAGTCACTGGCACAGTCCGTGCCACCATGTTGACTAGGGTTATGACCAGCGGGTTTAACCTTCGCTCTCCTCTCATTATATAAAGTGGCTTTATCTTTGGTCCAAGAGAGGGAGGCAGATCTAAACACTCTCGATACACATTTCCTCTCTTTCTTCATTCATTTCCTTTCATTTATGAATCCCAAACCCATCTACGTCATGGGCTTAATTAGGTTAGCTTAATTTATGACTTTCAAGAATTTGTAAGCATGTATTAACATTTTATTTGTGAGATTCTTATATTTGTTTCTATTTTTATGCTTTTATTATCATGCTTATTTTGTTTTTATTCTTATGTTATAATTGTGCTAAGAATGAGATTAGGATGTACACTTAGTTAATTTCCTTGCATGATTTAGTTCTAGGCTTGAGAATGAACCGGGGAGTATTTCATCTTTTTGTTGATTTGGTTGAGGGATGTAACCATGAGGTCATGGAAGACACATGTGCCCTTGATTTGATTAGATGTAATTTTGTGTTGGGTTATTCTACTGACGATAAGCGGAGTCATTCGGAAAATGAGCCGGGTGATGTTATTGACTCTATTGAGATCGTAGGATAATGCCTGGAGGTCATATTCCCAATCAGTAGTAACTGGGCAGGGAATTCCCCTATGAAGGCACCGCGGGTGAAGGTGTAGCTAGTACCATCAAGGCCCACCCGATCCATCGTGTTTGCTTGAAGCTTCAAGCCCAAAGCTTGGAGGGTGATTATGCCTCCCATAATAATACATCCAATAGTTCTCGTCGATGCATTGCAGCAGTGATCGATGAACGTTACAACGGAATTCGGCGTGCCTAGCCACTAGCTACTTAAGAGTAGTTAGCAATGAGTAGAGAGCAACACTACAAATCTATCTTTGGTTGCAAGGGCTCGAATTTCCAACGACGCTCAGGACCCCTCCAAATTTTGGCATCGCTACTGAGATTTAGGGTGCGTTAATTAGATAGATAGCGTAGTTAGTTGGTAGAGTGGTTTGTTTGTTTTTGTTGATTGAGCGTTGGTTATGAGCTTGATTTTTCTCACGCTTGTGTGTTAGTTGCTTTGTCTAAGGCATAGTATTGTCTTGGTAATTGTTTATGGTACAAACTCGTACCATGAGCTTAGGACCATATACTGCTTGCTTGGAACCACCGTAGACGACGTACAAGAAGAAGAACAGTAAACGCGGAAGTTTCGCAAGAACCTTTTTTTATTAAATAGGAGAATATGATGGTGAAGAATAACTGAACACTTAGGGAGCGGATAGCTTCAAACTTGGAGAATCAACCATATTTATCGTTATTCCCCAATTACACACCAACGTAACTTGTGAGCTAAGATCAAGTATGATCCAATGTCTCCCCACTTTGCTTAGTTAGTTGGAGAGAATCCAAAAAAATACTTATCGGAGCTTCACCTCATGTGAACAAGCATGAAACCACCAAAAGTCTCAGAGGAAGACTACAACTTGAGATCATTTCCATTCTCGCTGCGGGATGCCACTAAGGATTGGCTCTAGTACCTTCATCTTGGTTACATCAATAGTTGGATGGATATGAAAAAAATATTTTTGGAGAAGTTCTTCCCCAGCTCAAAGTCAGTCTGTTTGAAGAAGCAACTTTTGAACACCTCTCAATATGCCAACGAGACACTCTATGAGTATTGGGAGAGATTCAAGAGGCTTTCGGCGAGTTGTCCCTACCATCTATTCAAATATAGTGACCTAGTTTTTTACTTCTTCGAGGGCTTATGTGATGATGACAAGTGGATGGTCAATGCTAGATTTAATAAATCCACAGTGAACAAGAGCCGGAAGGATGCTATATATGGCTCTCTTTGAAAAAATGGAAAATGGGACGAAGTAAATTGGGACTTGGTCACGAGTGAAGGTAAATGAAGAGGTAACACCTCATCCTCAAAATAGAGGAGAAAGTCCAAGCTCTTTCTTCCATGATGCAAGAGTCCATGACGGGAAATATTAAACAAGTGAAGAAGTGTAGAGTGTGTTCACTAGATCACTCGACCGGCGGCTACCCTCAAGTCCATGAGGATGATGTTGAAAAGGTAAATGGCATGAACTATCAAAGAGGGAAAGGATATGGAGATAATAAGCCATATATGGGAGGTCAAGGACAAGGGTTCTAATAGAACCAAGGTGTGGGAAAAAACCAAGACCCTTATCCAAATAACTTCAACCCGCATTATCAAATCATCAAAACTTTCGATGTTGAGATTGATAAGACGCCAAATGCACGTATTTTCCAAATAATTTAACATTTTTTTGTTTTCTTTTTGTTGAAAAATTGCTAGATTTAGGTAGGTTTATATCATAAGGGGTTTAGATGATCGTTTTTGGTTTTCATATCTAATTCCTTCATTTTGTAACCTGTTTATAGTCTAATGGATTTTTTGGTCCTTACGTGCATCTAGATTCCTTTTTGTAAGCTTGATTTTTAGATTGCTCGTAAGCACTTCAGATTGGTTTAGCGAAGGCCATTCGAAAGGATGGTAGAAGATTGAAAACCACGAGTCAAAACGTGGTAGAAGATAGAAGGGTAGAAGAAGGAAGACAAAGAAGCGAATGAATTGTGACTCTAAAGTTTGGACCAAGTTCTTATAATGATCCTAGAAGAAAAAACATCCAAGGGTGGTACCATTGGACTCATCTTCTCGAGTACTATAAATTCGACTACAACAACTCCCAAATTGAATCAGTGGTTCACCCGTAGTGGCCAAAATGAATCCCAGCAGAAGACATGGTGCGACCAGCACCATATAGTGCGGCCTGCACCGGTAGTAGCGGCCCAAAATGAAGACCAAAAAAAGACCCAGTACAGGCCGCAATATAGTGTGGCTCACACCGGTTGAGTTGACCAACTTATCTCTTTCATTTTCCTTTGGCTTTTCTCTCTCTCTTCATACTCCATCCAAAAATACTCTTCCAAAACCCTAGTTTGCATTTATTTTTCATCTTTTAAATATATTTTTACCATGGATTCTTGCTATTTTGTTATTGGTTTTCATAATCTAGGCTAAATATACTCTTGGGAGCAATTGATAAGCATTTCTAGTATGAATTTATGAGATTTGGTTTATCCTATTTTGTGCTTTGATTATCGAGTATGTTTTGTGCTCTCTTGTGAGATTAATGCATGATTTAGACTAGGATAATCAACTAGTTGATGATTGTGGGTTTATTATTTGCTAGGTTTTTTGTCAAACCCGGAAGACTTTGACTTTTTGTCAATGTGATTGTTGTAGGTTAGTGCTAGGTTAATTAGGAGTGACAACTAATTATGATTGTTGATTGATGAAATTTCTTAGACGTAGGATGAATTTGAATGGGTTTGACTAATTATCAATGTGGTCCACTAATAACGACTAGTATGAAGGTCGATCCTCGTAGTCATTATTAGTAAATGTACTTGTGTTATCCATGTATTTCTTGCTTGTAGGACACTGTGGTAGTTGTGTTGGGTTTCCATGTGTATTGATATTCTCAGGGAATTTTGTGACTCCGATTGTCTAGAGTGACCCGAGGATAAGGGTTTATTGTGTGGCATTGATCACCCACTCTAACTATAACCGAGGAGGTGTGAGAAATATTAACACTTGATAGGTGTTGATAAGTTATCCATAATATGTGATTAATGCATACAAATAGGATAATTAATCGATGATCAAAGGATGACTAGAAATGTAAACCAATTGCGCCCAAGACTCGTTATTATCTTAGTTAAGTTATTTGTGCTACTTGTAATCGTATTTACATTGCTCTTTCTACTTGATTGTTAATTTAGTTGTTTAAAGCAGTTGTAATGTTTCTAAAATCAACCCCCCCCCAACTTTGTTACCACACACATAGAGTGACTTCTTCGTGTGCTTTTTAACTATGTTTTAACACTCGATAACCCCCCCTTCCTTATGGACAACCATGTCTTACCACTAGCTACTATTTAGTAGTTAGCCGTAATATGGGCATATAAATACTATTTTAGAGAGGCACGACGACGGCCTCCAAAATTTGGCACGGATGCCGAGGAAAAGGCATATTTTGTTGAGGGTTAGTGTAGTTCTTTATATTTTTTTCTTTCTCTTTGTGTGTTCTTGTTTGTTCATAATGTGTGCTTATTTTGTGTTTGTTATTTTTTGGAATGACGTATTGTCTTTGTTCTTGGTTTATGGTAAGTGCTCATTCCAAGAACCGAGAACCTTGACACCACGACCCCAAATTCTTTGTGCTTCTTTGTTATTATTTTCTTGAGTTCTTGGTGTACTTTTATTCGATAATCCTTGCACTACTATTTTGAATTTTATTTTTAAATGGAATATCTCACTTTGAGGGAACTCATAATGAGAAGAGAGGCTCAACAAGTAAGTTTTTGTAGGATTTGTCATTCTGACCATCCTATCGAGTCTTGCTATTGGTTGAGAGAGGAGCACTACGAGGAGATTAGAACCCTTTGTTTTTCAAACCAAAGGTATCATAAGAAGTGCTATGAAGAGGTAGGAGTTGTTGGTTTCCAAGGTCAAGGAGCTCAAGAATGGTATCCATACTATGATTCTTACAATCCAGAGTGGAGTGGTAATCCGGATTCGTGGTAGGGGAATGCACCGGAAAATCAACACTATAAGCAATATGATTAGCCTTCATCACCTTATGTCATGCCCCAAAACCGTGCTCAAGGAGGGGGTTTAAGCTCAAATGAGGAACTCATGCAAGCAATATCGAATATGGTCCAAGATTAAAAAACTTGGAAACTCAAAATTAACCAACTTGCACATTCTGTGAGCCGTTTGGAAGCTAGAGATTCCGGCAAGCTTCCATCAAAACGGAGGTGAGCACGGATCCAAATGCAAATGCTTCTACCTTGATGGTCGAGGTGGTGAAGGAAGATGAATTTGAGTTCCAAGGGGATGAGGAGTTGGTTGTTGAAGACAAAGAAGTTGAAGAAGAGGTGATTGTGTTACATTCATTATTCTTGCCATCAACACCCCTACCCACACCAAATGAACGAACTCCACCATTTTCAAAATTCTCGAAGGAGACAATAGGGGAGTTAAATGATTATGCTAAGCTTCCAAGCCACTCATCTCCTTTAAGACCAACTCTATCTCCACAAAATCTTCTTCTTGGAAGATTTCTATCCCCACCTCTCTACTTTTGGATACTCATGGTGAAGGGGTTCAAACCTTCACCATATGGATACCATTATGATCGTGCTGATGACCTTGAATATACAGAGCTTCTTGGGAGGTAACCCGAGTTCTAAATTGTTTTAGTAAATTTTTATTTCACTTTTTTTTGAAAAAATCTCTCACCATTGTCCTCACGCTCTTACCCCAAAACTAAAAAAGCACCACCACAATCCACCACTTAAAACCATCACCAAAACCACCATCTAGGAGTACTACTAGTTGTTGCCTTTTGTGAGTGTTGATTGGGATTTGCATAGTTGTGGTTTTGTAGTGGATGGGTCGAAGTTGCATATTGTGAGGAGTTTGAGAACATGAAGGAGAGAACATTCATTGAGAAGTGAGCATTTCCACAACCGGGTCCTATTTGTGAGTTTTTCTTTCTTTCTCCCTTATTTCTTTATCTTGTCCGTATGTTCACATTGGGGACAATGTGTGTTTCAAGCGTGGGGGAGAGAAATATATCTTGTTGTGTTGTATTATAGTGTGCATATGCTCCACTTTGATTTGTTTTGTTTTAAAAAAACAAATTTCTGCTAAGTTGAAAACCTGAGAGGGCAACTTAGGCAAAATTGGGCCCCCGAATAGAACGAAAACCCGAAAGAAGTGACCTATGCAAAAATGAGAGGCCAAATGGTGTGGGAAAAAGTGAGGGCGAGCATTAAAAAAGAAACAAAAATGTGTGAAGCTATGATGAAAACCAGAGAGTGCTCCTAGGCAAAATGAGAGAAACTGAGAGAAAATGAAATATTTTATGTTTATCTCAGTTTGTCTATTTGGTAGCTTCTTTGGGAGTAAGCTAGCTTTACACTTTTATTTTGTACCCCACCTTTGATTGGTATGATGGTTGTTTAGATTATCTTAAACTTTGGGATGTGAGAGTGGGAGAGATGCTTAGGTCTTATGGGTCAGGGTAGTCTAGGAATACGATGTTGGATGTTTTGGGAAAACTTTTGCATGCTAATTTATGCTTATATCTTTGCTTGTTTTTGTTTACTCTAGAACGAGTAAAAATGTAAATGCGGGGATTTTTTATAAGATGTCAAATGCATGTATTTTCCAAAGTATTTAACATCTTTTTTGTCATCTTTTTGTTGGAAGATTTCTATATTTAGGTAAATTTACATCATAGGAGGTTTAGATGACCGTTTTCGATTTTCATATATGAACCCTTCATTTTGTAACCTTCTATAGTCTAGTGGATTTTTGGTCCTTACGAGCGTCCAGATTCCTTTTTGTAAGCTTAATTGGTAGATTGCTCTTAAGCACTTCAGATGGGTTTAGTGAAGGTCATTCACAATGATGGAAGGGGATTGAAGACCATGAGTCAAAACGTGGTAGAAGATAGAAGGGCCGAAGAAGGAAGACAAAGAAGCAGATGAATTGTGGCCCTAAAGTTTGGACCAAATTCTTATAATGATCCAAGAAGAACCAACATCCAAGGGTGGTACCATTGGATTCATCTTCTCGAGCACTATAAAATCGACTACAAGAACTCCCAAATTGGATCAGCGTTTCACCCGTTGCGGCCAAAATGAATACCGATAGAAGGCCTGGTGCAGCCCGAACCATATAGTGCAGCCCGCACCGGTCGAGTTGACTAACTTATCGCTTTTATTTTCCTTTGGCTTCTCTCTCTCTCTCTCTCTCTCTCTCTTTATACTCCATCCAAAAATATTCTTCAAAACTCTAGTTCGTATTTATTTGCATCTTTTAACTCTATTTTTACCATGGATTCTTGCTATTTTGTTATGTGTTTTCATAATCTAGGCTAAATATACTCTTGGGAGCAATTGTTAAGCCTTTCTAGTATGAATTTGTGAGATTTGGTTTATCCTATTTTCTGCTTTGATTATCAAGTATGTTTTGTGCTCTCTTGTGAGATTAATGCATGATTTCGACTAGGATGATGAACTAGTTGATGATTGTGGGATGATTATTTGCTAGGTTTTTGGTCAAACCCGGAAGACTTTAACTTTTTGTCAATGTGATTGTTGTTGGTCAATGCTAAGTTATAATTAGGAGTGACAACTAATTCAGATTATTGATTGATGAAATTTCTTAGATGTAGGATGAATTTGAATGGGTTTGACTAATTATCAACGTGGTCCACTAATATTGATTAGCATGAATGCCGATCCTCGTAGTCGTTATTAGTAAATATACTTGTGTTATCTATGTGCTTATCGCTTGTAGGACCTTGTGGTAGTTGTGTTGGGTATCCATGTGTATTGCTATCCCCGGGGAAGTCTACAACGCCAATCCTCTAGAGTGACTCGATGATAAGGGTTTATTGTGTGGCATCGATTGCCCACTCTAACTATAACCGAGGAGAGGTTAGATATATCAACACTCGAAAAGTATTGATATGTTCTCCACAATATGTGATTAATGCATAAAAATAGGATAATTAATCGATGAGAAACGGATGATTAGAAATGTAAACCAATTGCGCCCAAGACTTGTTATAATCTTAGTTAAGTCATATGTGCAACTTGTGATCGTATTTACATTGCTCTTTCTACTTGGTTGTTAATTTAGTTGTTTAAAGTAGTCGTAGTGTTTCTAATATAAAAAACCCCCCAACTTGGTTACCACACATGTAGAGGGACTTCTTTGTGTGCTTTTTAAATATGCTTTAACACTCGATAAAATCTCATTTTCCTCGTGGACGACCCCATCTTACCAGTGGCCACTATTTAGTAGTTAGCCATAATTTGGCCATATAAATACTATATTTTAGAGGCACGGCGACGGCTTCCCAAAGATGATCAAGATACCCGTCCAAAGTTTAGGAGTGGCAAAAAATACATCCAGGGACCCCCAAAACCTTATCCGAGAGGAGAAGGAACCTCAAATATTCAAGGTGGAAACTTCAAGTCCGAGAGAGAGAACCTTATGGATGTCATTAATCAAGTCACAAAGAGCAATGAGATATTTGTGGAACACAACAGGAGAGACTTACATGAGTTGGGTACACGACCCTTTTCTAGCACCAAAAATGTAGAAATTCAAGTGGGCCAACTTGCCACCTCTACGAGTCAATTGGAAGCATCAAGAGATTTTGGGAAACTTCCCTTTCAACTCGAGGTCATCCCGAGGCCAAATGGGAGTGTCATCACGTTGTGAAGTGGGAAAAACTTAAAGGGATGCAAGAAAGAGATTGATCAAGAGGATGATTCATTGTTGAAAAGAACCAAGTAAGGATGCGAAGAAGAGGTCAAGGTTGAGAAAGGCACTGATAGTGTGGAGATTGTGTACAATGAACTTACACATATTCTCCACGAGTGTCTGCCACTGAAAAGCTACAGAAAGTCACCCATTCCCCGCCCTTGAGGGCGAAGAAGAAGGTTGAAGTGGACTACGAGAACATTCGTGAGGTCTTCAAGTGAGGTTAGTATTCTTTTGCTTAATTCAATTGAAAAAATCCTTAGTTATGCTAAGTTTCTAAAGAATGCATGTACCAAGAAAGGAACCAAACCAGTTAAGAAAGTAGGGAATGTTTAAATAGGGAAGTATCCACTTTGCATTATAAGAGTTTACCTAAGAAATGTGGTGACCCTGGAATTTCTCAATTCCTATTAACTTGGGTGATAAATTGGTAAAAATGATATGATTGACTTAGGGGCGCCTATTAGTGTTATACAATTTCCCCCTTTTAAGAGTCTAAACCTAGATGAACAAAAAACTGGGGTTATAATGCAACTAGCTGATCATTATTAAACTAGCCCGGAGGGGGTAGTTAAAGATGTTTTGGTTAGGGTAGGAAAGTTGATGTTTCCCATGGATTTCTATGTTCTTGACATAACGCACGATGGAGGTGCACCCTCAACTCTATTGGGGCAACCATTTCTTAAGACGGAAAGAACAAACATAGATGTTCATAATGGAACACTTACCCTAGCGAACGATGAGGACAAAGTAGGTTTTGACATCTATAAATATAATCATGCTCCTATATATTCTTTATCGTGCAATGGTATAAATGTGTGATATAATGTTGATGACTTGTGCATGGTTAGTGAACTTGTTGCACCTAGTGAGCACGTTGAATCATTGAATGCCCTTGATTTGGTTGATGATATTAGTACTCTTAGGCCTAGGGATGATTCTTGTTCTATTATTGTGATACTAACATGATGCAGGTTATGGAGAAAGGAAAGGATTTTAAAACTCCTTCACCTCCTCCAAAACCCAAGACAATCCCGAAAACCCCAACAATGATAATGAATAGACATGTGTGGTTCATAGCTCCTAAGGTGAAAGGTAGGCAAACAAATGTGGAAACCCATCCACAAGGATGTGGTCTTGGGTGGAGTTGCCGATGGCGACCCCAGAGACCCAATGGTAAGCTTGAAATGATATTGAATGAAAATACATTGTTCATTATTTTCTTGTTTTCTTTCGTTTTGTGTTAGGATATTTAACTTGATATTATTTTAGTATGTTTTTTAATAAAATGAATTCATCAAAGATTTTGGGCTTGAACTAATTTGTGCAGGGTTTTTTAAAAATGTTTTTGGTTGGAGGAAGTAGGTTTGGGCTAAAAAAGTTCAAATGGGCTTTTTAGACCATAGATGGATAGAAGAGCACGGTTTGTGCCAAATGAACAAGGGCAAGGCACGGACCGTGCCAAATTATCCGGTTCATGCCCAATGAAGCCCAACCGCCCCAGTGACGAATCTGGACTGTGCCACCTTGCACGGGGCCCTTTAAAAACCCTTGATACCAGCATATTTCCTCACTCCTCTTCTTCCTTACCTTGAACCAACTCCAAAAATCTTTCGCAAATCTCTAATTCTTGGCCAAATTCATCCAAATTTGATCCAAATCTCTCCCCATTCCTAGCGCACACAAAACCCAGTTAGTTTCCCATCCAAAAACACTCAAATTTGATCCGAAATTAGCAAGCCCTGAAAAAAGAACCCTTCCTTTGAGTTTTTGGCAAATGGACATTCCGGCGCATTAGCCTTGGTCTAGGGGCAATTTTGCACATTCCCCGCAGGTCAATTCACATATGTCACCGTCGTCCGATTTTATGAGGTATTTTGCCAAATTTTAGGATTTAAATTGAGATTGTTGGGTGTTTTGATTGTCCACGGAGAGTGATTGTTATTGGTTTGGGAATCAATTGGATTTGGATTGTTAGCTAGTAGATAATTTTTTCCATGAATTTTTGGAATTCCTGGTCTGTCTGAACTGTTTGGCCTCGTTTTGGTTATGTTGGACAATCTGTATTATTGCATTACTGTTGGTATTGCATATTGTTGTTGACTGTTGAGATGGCATCGAGGAGGAGTGTGTCGAGATTGTCCGTACCGGTCACTCCCTTTATGGGGTTGTGAAACCTTGGGGTCTCACATCAGGAGCAGTGAGCAATCTCCAAGGCAGCTGGAAGACGTTGAAGAACTTGGCGTAGTCTGGTGTCTTTTGGAGATGGCGAAGATGCGCAAATTTTTGCGCAAGAGTGCTCAGGTTTATCTTAGACGAGTTCTGGATGACGAAAAGAGAAGGTTTACCTATAGAGAGGTGGCTGAGTGCTTCGGGTAGGAGTACTACAATCGATAGATTCTTCCAGGTTTATCTTAGACGAGTTCTGGTTCACTATCACAAGGAAGCCGCGAGAGAAGAAGAGCAGGAACTCCGACGACATCCACCCTCACTGAGATTCGTTGCCCAGGTGGCTTCGACTGCCATCTTTTGCCACGCAAAGGATACCCACTGCAGTGATCCCTACTCCAGGTTTCTTTGGTCTGTGGTCACTAGCTCAAGTTGCCCTGATTATGTTGCGACGATCGTCAATCACTGCTGCATGGTATCGACAAGAGATGTTGGGCCCATTATTATGGGAGGCGTGATCACCCTCCTAGCTTTAGGCTTGAAGCTCAAAGCGAACACAGTGGATATGGTGGGACCTAATGGTACCAGCTACACCATCACCCGCAGTGCCTTGGCTGAAAAGCTAGTACGTTGAGCATGGAGGGCCAGCAGTGCATTTGGCTCTTTGACGAGCTAGTTACCCGCTTCATGAGCCTTCCCCAGGAGTATAAAACTGCCTATGGGAGGGGAAACACAGTGGCGAACCTGATCATCGAGCCGAATGAGTGCTACAGGAAAGAGTTCTACGAGCAGTTGGCCTACCCCGTGAGCAGGATGGTCCAGATGAGGAGCAGGGTCCTGAGCCCATGGATGATCAGCCAACCCAGCCTCAGCCTCCATCTCAGTTTTACCAGGGGGAGTCCTCGAGGCAGCCTTCCCCTTATTATGAGCAGCCATCTCCTGAGAGACCGTATAAGTGGAGCCATCAGCCACCGCCTTCTCCACTGCCGGAGCCATGGCAACATCCTCGGTACAACCCGTTCCGGGACCACAGCAACAGTCGAGCTTCGGGATGTTACTCAGTATCAGCCACCAGCTCAGGACTCGGGGCGAGCAGATAGAGGCCATGGTTAGCACCCTGGACCAGTTTGGGCAGGAGGTTTTCGGCATGAGAGACGAGGTCAGCCGCTTGGGCTACATGATAGATGGGTATGGTTATCATTGTCCGCCAAAGAGGATCAGGTCTATTACATGGACTGGGATATGAGACAGGATTGGCCGACCAAGGGTGAGGAGCAGGAGGATATCATAGCTAGGATGTAGGCTACTAACATCAATGGCTGGACCCAGGCTGACGAGGAGTGGCGACTCCATGATGAGATGCCCGAGCATCCAGGTGCAAGCTTTTCTCTCCATGCTCTGGCTCGACATATTTTCCCCTTGCTTCTGACTTTGAACTCTCTTCCTGATTCCTCTCCATCCTTTGAATTAGAGCCAACACTTGATCGAGCTAGTTACAAACTCTAGTAACTTTCGATTTGAGGGGATGAATTGGAAATTCTCCCTTCTCTGATATCAGCGCATCCAATTGCAATTTGAAATCCAGTAGCACTTCTGTCACCCTCGAGTCAAAGGTCTTTTGGAGCTCGCCGAAAAACTTGAGCTCCAATTCGTTCATTTGATTATGCAGAATTTTGCATCTTATTTCCGCCATTTCTAAAGAATCAGAATGTGTATATTTCAGTAAAATTAAGCTGAGAATCAGAATAAAGCAAAGTACCACTGAGGAGTACACTGATCAAGAACACAATTCAAGATGTCTGATTCTTCTTCTATGTTAAGTGTTTAAGCTACTAAGTCACCAAACTAATTTCTAACCAACTTTGATTTGATTACCAGTCTTCAACCTTCCAACTCCTTCTTCCCTCAACTGCTACTTGGTTGTTTGCTCAGCCTCAGTGCTTCATTACCCTAGACTCCAGCGGACCAATTTCTTATTAATCCCAAAAGGGAAAGAGCGCTAATATTTAAAAACCAGAGGGAGTATGAAAAGGAATTGTAAAGGGAGGTTGTTATAAAGAATATATCAAGAGTTGTAACGAAAAGCAAAAGTGCACCTAAAATTAAGCCATGAAAAATAAAAGAGATTTTCCCACTTCTAATGCTAACTTTATGCTGAAAGTTTCAATATAACCATGTAAAACGAGAAAATACTAAAATAATCGTAAATTTAGGTTGAACTGCTCAGTTGGATTCCCATTTTAACCCCTTTTCTTCTTTTTAAAAAATCCACCCTTACCCAACCACCGCTGGCCACCATTGCGCCACTGCCCGCCAGCACCCCTCTTCTCAACCCTCTGTTCCCACTCCATAATCGTTTTCTTAGGTGGTGAATCGACGACGCTGAAAGGATTGTTTCCAAAGAACTCTGACATCTCGCCGCGACAAAAATGTCATATTCACCCACATTGGGTTTGCGTAGGTGGGGACCATTGACGAAGCCGAGCTAGCGTCCTTGTTGGTGCTCCGGATACTAGCTTTCCTCAGGAAAGCTTAGCAGATGGTAGAGATCCCATCACTAACAAGGAATGCATGAAGACGGGATATCACCCAAGTCACAAACAACCAAGACCTTAATGCAGACCTCCAAAGGCCCCTCAACATGTGGACACAGGACAAGAACCAATCAGGGAGACGAGGAAGACAGGTGACATCAACCTACTCTGGCTGAAGAAAGACAAGAGTGTGGATAATTTATTCTATGATTGCAGTACATTAAAGACTGATGCAGTGTTCTGCAAAACATTAAGAAATGAGGTAGCGGCCTGGTGTGTAAAACAGACAGCCACACAAGAGGGATGGACAAGAACATCAACAATCCATGCACTTGAAGCAGAGCTAACAACCGTTCTACATGTCATGAAGCAAGCAAGCGACCAAGGAATAACGAGGTTATTGATCAAAACAGATTGTGAGAATATATTGCTCTATATCACCAATTACCTAGAAATTCCGCCAGACGTTACACAATTAGTTTAGGGAATTCTAATTCTAACAATGGTGTTCTATAGTTTATCAATTGTCAAGGTAGATAAACTAGAAGTAATTAAAGCGCACAACCTAGCACACTCTGTCACAATATGTAACCCTATTCCAAATCTTGAATGAAAGCTAATCACTGATTTACGGAAGACTAAATTATTTTTTTAGTCCCTTACATTTTCAACAATACCTTTTTTTGGTCCCCGATGCCAAAATCGCGTTTAATCGGCCAGTAACATTCTAAAATTGAATCTTTTGGTCCCCCGAGGCATTTTTCAGGTAGGAAAAAATGGTTTTTCCGTATAGACAGGGGTATTTTTGTAATTTCACTGATTAAAAAACCTCAAAAAAAATCCCAATCAAAAAAACGAGTGCGTGACGACACACACTGAAATTTTTTTGGGCTGGTGACAAAGCATGTGAAGACCACGGGCCTTCTTCCTCCTACCTTAGCCATGGTTTCTCCAGCGCCGCCATCGATTTGTCTTCTCCATCACCGTCTTTCTCCATTTTCTCCATTGCAAAACGTCATCTATTCGTCTTCTCCATCGAGTTATCTTATCCGTCTTCTCTAGCGCCGTCATCGAGTCGTCTTCTCCATTGAGTTATCTCAATCAAGGGTTTAGCGTCGACTAGGATGAAGAGGGTTTTCCGACACTACGAGGCTCCACCTCGTTCCATTCAAATGATGTGAGCGGCTCACAATCTAGTCTTGTTGTTGAGCTTCGCGACGGGCTCGATAGAGTCGTCGTTGTGCAGATCTCCTTCGTCGTCAGGTTTTGGTGGTAAAAACAGGCGGCGAGGGCTTGGCAACACCGATGGTGGGAGACGGAGGAGAAGGCAAGGTATGAGGTGTCGCTGGTGGTGGGAGACCGAGGAGACGGCTAGGGTTCTGATTTTCTTTTTTGATTTTTTAAAACCAGGGGTATAATGGTTATTTTTATATATTTTAACCAATTTTACCATTGACTTTACCTGAAAACTGCCTCTGGGGACCAGAAGATTCAATTTTAGAATGTTACTAGTCGATTAAACGCGATTTTGGCCTCGGGGACCAAAAGAAGATATTGTTGAATATGTAATAGACTAAAAAACAATTTAGTCTTTACAAAAATAAAAAATTTGCAACAATTTTTGAGTCCGTCTCCCGTGAGACCGTTTCTCAGCGAGACTAGGGACTAAACTACAAATACGGAAAATTATAAAAAATGAAATTCGGGGGATTAAACATAAATCTTACATATCCGAGGTAAAAATTAAAAACTGTAAGAAATATCAGGGACTAAAATGCAAAAATAAAAAAACTGCCTTCTTCTCCAGCTACTCATTTTTCTCCAGTGAGCAACTTCTTCTCCGACGAGTCCTTCTCTGCCGTGCTCCACCACTTCTCTGACGTTCTGCCACACTCATCACCGGCGTTCCACCGCGCAACCTCATTCGTCGTTCCATCACTGCTCAACTAGCCGTCTTCTCCGTCAAATTCCTCAATTCGCACAAAAAAAATTCTTGGGTTAAATACTTCTCTAACCTTACATTTATGCTGAAAGTGCTAATATAATCCTGTAAAACTAAAAAGTGCCAAATTAACCCTACATTTATGATGAATTTTGGCTATCTAACCTTTCGGCCACATTTCGGGACTTAAATTACCGACAGTTGACTAGACATAAAAAGACAAATTTGCCCTTGGGCATTTCAGCTAATTTATTTTTTCCATTTTACCCTCCCTATTATAATACTATAGTGTAATGAGTCTATCTCTTGAAAGACGATATTTCCATAAAATAAGGAAAGACCAAGGTTTAAAGTGTAAATTACAAAAAATGAAGATAAAATTTTTGGGTTGCATGAATCGGGTTATAAACTTTATAACTACTAGATATTGCATAATAAATTATTACATTTTACAACTAACACCTTTTATCTTTTATTATTATGATTAAACTCCGTCTTTCCACAGATTTATGAATAGTCGGCATTTCCAAGACTTTGCCTTTTATAATTTACTTAAATCTCATTTTAAAAAAAAAGAAAAAGCTGAAGCCTGTGTTCCGTTCGTCGTCCCACTTTCTCGATTGTTGGCTGCTTCCTCCGCCCGTCCTTTTCTTCTTCTTCCTTGCTTCCCTCCGCTAGTTCACTATCAATTCCAGCCTTGCTTCCCTCCTTCTTCGCCGTCCATCGCCTTCAGGTAATCCTTTATTCATTCGATTGAACCTTAGTTTTTGGCCCACCTCTTCCGCCCCCCGTTTTCTTCTTCTTCCTTGCTTTCCTCCCAGTTCGCCATTAATTACGTCGCCATCGCCGTCCACAAAAGCTCCTCCGTCGCCGTCCACCCACGATAGGTAATCCTAAATTCATTCGATTGAACCCTAGTTTTTGGGGGAAATTTATTCTTCCTCATTTCCTCGAGTCGGCGAGCTTTGTCTTTGAGTCCAGCGGCCTGAACCGTGGCAGCGGAAAAGGTGAACTGTTAAAGCTATGGAACTTTTGGAGAGGTGAACTGTTGTTAAAGGTGTGGAACTCTTGGAGAAGAAGGGGGCGTAGCGGGAAAGAATGACAGTGTAGGAAAAGAAAATGACAGAGTCTTGGAAAAGACGGTCGTTCCACATACTTATGGAAAGATGGAGTTTAATTCGAATAATAAAAGGTAAAAGGTGTTAGTTGCAACATTAAAAATTTAGTATGCAACATATAGTAGTTATTAAAATTTATAACTCGGTTCATGCAACCCAAAAATTTTATCTTAATTTATTCTAATTTACACTTTAAACCTTTGTCTTTCCATGACTTATGGAAAGACCGTCTTTCCAGAGACGCACTCAAAGAAAATTGGCTTGTTTTAAATTTTTTTTTCAATTTATCTTTTGTTTTTAAAACGAGGGATACAATCGTCATCTATTACAAAATCAGCCTACTCTGGTGTTGACAATCGAGTCAACGGATCGCAGGGTTATTTTGGCACTTTTGAATTTTACAGGGTTATATTGATACTTTCGACTTAAAGCCAGCATTATTTTGACACTTTACTCAAAATTCTTTTCCGCCAAAGTTCCAACCACCATAACCGTCGCTCCTTGTCCACCTCTCCTCCTTCGTCGTTCTTCTCCGACCTCGCCTCTCCTTCTTCGCCGCTCCTTCGTCCCACACGCGCTCAATGTTGCCGCTCGATCTCGTCGTTCGTTCAGTTTAACTCCAATTTGTCATCGTCAAAACAGGGGAATTCACCGTTGTCTTCATCGGTTCGCTGCTACGTTCGTCGCTATTTCAAACTCGCTCTTCGGCGAATTCTAAGCGCCGAAAAGATGAAGAATATGTCGGTGACGGAGAAAATCCGGCAAATATTTCGGGTTAAAATCGGGTTAGGGCAAATGAATTTGGGAAAAATTTTGGGGCGGATATATGTCAGTTGGATTTGGTCCCAATATATAGGTTTCTATTGGGTTATATTGTCATTGAGCCGATCAAATTTAAAATAGAAAAAACCAATTAAAAAACTAAAGTTAGATACATCAAACTAAAATCATGAAACGTAAACATCAAATAAAAATGGTTAAACATCGAATAAAATTATTTAAAAATTTTAAATACAATAATTTTGATAACATCAAATGGAAATGATTAAACATTGAATAAATGGAAATGATCCAATGAATTATTTTAATATAAAATAGAAAAAATGAATTAAAAAGCATTGTAGTTAAAAACATCAACCTAAAATATTAAAACGTAAACATCAAATGAAAATGGCTGAAAATCGAATAAAACTAATTCAAATTTTAAAATAAATTTATTTTTAATAACATCATATGGAAATGGTTAAACATCGAATTAACAAATGGAAATGGTCCATTAAGTTTTTTAAAATATAAAATAGAAAAAATTAATTAAAAAATATTGTAATATAAAACATCAAACTAAAATACTAAAACCTAAACATCAAATAAAATGGTTAAACATTGAATAAGTTATTCCAAAATTTAAAATACAATAAATTTAATGACAGCAAATGGAAATGGTTAAACATCGAATAAACGATATATCATAATAAAATAGTAAAACATCGAATTAAAAGAATAAAAGTACATAAAAAGTATGATTTAAAAAAATTTAACACTAATTTTGAAAATCAAAATACAATATTAATACACTAATTTTGAAAATCAAAATTTAAAACATAATAAAGTAACAATACAATATCATTCCAAATCTTAAAATCATCACAAGTTAAAATTTTAAAAATTCTAAAATTTATAATCATGTAAAAAACATAAAACATGAAAGTAATATATTGAAAAATTAGTATAAATAATTAAAAGTCAAATAATTAAAATTATTTAAACTTCAAATAAATATAAATCGATTCAAAATAGAAAAACATCAAAATGAAAAACTAAAACGTACATATAAAGTGAAAATAGTTAAATATCGAATAAAAATTTGGCAAGGTCTTGGGAATGATCTTATTTTTATAAGTTTTTGGAAAGACGAGATTTAATTTCAATAATAAAAGCTAAAAGGTTTTAGTTGTCATATTAAAATTTTATTACACACCGTGTAACAGTTATAAAGTTTATAACCCGATTCATGCAACCCAAAAATTTTATCCTCATTTCTTCAAATTTGCACTTTAAACCTTTGTCTTTCCATGACTTGCGGAAAAATCGTCTTTCAAGAGACGGACTCTAAAAATTTATATGAAATTAAAACAACACACTAAAATTGTAAAGCATGAGAGAAAACAACTGAACGGTAAACATAATTTTATTAAAAAAACAAAATATAATACATCAAATAACAATAATAAAACATCATCCCAAAATCTAATATCATCGCAAGTTTACAATGTAAAAATATTTTTATTTTATTTTTTGATAGTTAAAATGTTAAAAGTTAAAATTATGTAAAAAAACATAAAATGTGAAAGTAATATATAAAAATATCATTATAATTAACTAAAAAGTTACATAATTAAAAGAATGGGTTAAAATCAGATAAAAAACAAGGCTCAAAATAAAAATTAGGCCCAAAAACTTACTAAACCCTAACCCTGCCCAATTGACCCGCCGCCTAACCCGACCCAATTCACAGTCCAACCTTAATCGTCCACTGCCGATCCGTCACCCCACCCACCACCACCGCCCTCTTTCCTACCAAAAACGATGGCTTCAGAGTACAATTTGTCGTCCTCGTTGTCAATTCACACTTCATTTCTGACGTCCTTAATCCATAGCCTCCATATCACCGTCAAAATAGCTTGTTAAAGTCTGTCGTCTCCATCTCTGCAAAACCAGGTTTTCCGATGATGATCTATAACACAAGATTCGATGAAATCCTTCAATTCAAACTGGCGAAACTGATGGCGGAAGGATGTAGATATCAATGGTGAAGAAAGGAGCTTGAAAGAGACAAGGATTAAGGCGAAATGAATCTGGAACAATCCCAAAAATGTCACCAGAATATTGCAAAACAGGTAGCTTCGTCGGAGAAGATAGAACTTCTATTTTATTGCAGTTTGACCCCCAAACTTCTATTAAGTTTTTAAAAATTACTCCAAAAAAAGTAATATTAATTTGTCCTCAGCTCCAATAAAAACTCCTATAAATTACAATTTAAACTATGGTCTCGCCATGAGGCGGTCTCGCACAAGACTTTGTCCAAAATTTTTTTATAAATGTTTGAAGAAATAAATTGTTAAAATAAGTAAACAAAATCATTATGGCAGTTTCGGAGCTTCAGTAATCACGGTGTGGTTGATTGGGCATCGATACTATATCATAATGGCTTCTACGACTTTGGTACAACATGATGGAGCAAAATGCTGCCAATATTAGGGGATGTTCAAATTATCCGACCCGATCCGACCCATTTTAACTCAGTTCATTTTGGCTGAATTAGGTTGGGTCAATGTCCCATTTAAGTCAAGTGGGCCGGATCAAAATGAACCGGGTCAGATTTTGACCCAAATCGACTCATTTTGATCTGTTTGTAATTTTATTCCATTTTCTTGAAAAAAATCATAAAAAAGAATTAATTCAATACAATACATCCACCATTAATTTACTCTATAAACAATTTTAACATTCTAGAAAAGAATATATATTTATAAAGATAAATATATATATTTTTTAAAAACAAATTAATTATTTTTAGATGATTTTGGTCAATTTGGATCAACCCATAACCTATGACCAAGTCCGACCCAATCCATAATTGTGAAAATTTTAACCCAACCCAACTCATTTGACCCTAAATAACCCATTTGATCCTAAATTTATGATCAATTTGGGTTGAGTCTGTTGACCCACCCGAACCCATGAACACCCCTAGCCACCCAAAAAGAATATAGATAGCTGACGCAAGTAACCCACTTTGCCATATCAAGCTAAAGTCTAGGGCACAATACAGTGAAACATCAGCTCCCCCTCAACCACACCATTACACCAAGATACTGAAACCATCCAAAGAAAGAGCACAACCCCTGACAATATTTGCGCCTAATAGTCTATGGACTCTCCTGTTCAGTGTTGATGATGGTTTACATGGGTAGCTGACGGATAAGAGAAGCTCCTCCCCAAGTAGACGGCAACATCTCCCCGCCACGAGACAATGTACTAATAAGAGTTTGAAAAATAATAGTACTACTGCCTTTGGATCTCCCCAAAACTGCCGTGCTATGACACAAGGTTTTCTATGCCTGCTATTAGGCCTGTCAAATGGGTCGGGTGACCCGTTGGATAATCGTTACCCATATACTATTTTTACTTATTAGATAAGACTTATTAGATAATGACTCATTGGGTTAATGGATATAATTGGGTTGTAGTTATTGGGTTTAGTTGGATTGGATAATGGATTATCCGCTGGATAATTTTGGGTGGATCGAGTTGGGTTGGGTGACGGGTGACCCGTGGATAATTTCATATCATAAGATAACAAAAGTTTGATTACGAATGATTTAATTTTTTCCTAACACATATAATCATTTTAGAAACGATCAAATTCTCGATTCATCATATTTACCGATTTCGGTTCATGTCTTAATCAATTTTAATTTGAACCAATTAAAAATTGATAAAAGATCTTGACGAAAGAAGTAGAAGTAATATTTAAGAAAATTTTACTATTTTTGACAAATCTCCTCCATGAAATATGAAGATTTTTAAAAATATTTTCTTTTATTGAACATAAGAAAACAATAAATGAAATCCCCACATTTAGTCACTCGAATAAATATTTCCTCTTTTGTAGTTATGTACACAATTCAGCCTATATAAAAAAAGATTAGAGTTAATCGTAATTTTTCACTCCAAGTAAAATGTTACGTGACTTATCCATTTAAAGTTTAAATGGTTGAAAACACCAATTATCCATTAAGTGTATACTGAATTATCCATTGGGTTTATACTAATTATCCATTGGGTCTATACTAATTATTCATTGGGTCGAACTAAATGACCCATTGGGTATAGGTCATTTATTTGGGTGAAACGTGAATTACCCATCAAATTTGTGTTCTTTGTCAGTTCTCAGTTCTCACTTCCCAGTCTGCATTTTGTTTCATCGGTCTGCGTTTTGTTCATCAATCGGTCTGTATTTTGTTCATATTCGAGTTCATAATATTATATTATGTAATATAATATTATGTACATTATATTATATATATATATATATAATATGTTGGCTTTGTAAACTCGACGAAACTAAAGAACAATATTACTTGGGATTGAGCTCGAACTCAAATACTGTACGAACTCGAATACTGTACGAGATTGAGCTCGAATACTGTACGAGATTGAACTCGAATACTGTATGAACTTGAATACTGTACGAGATTGAGCTCGGATATTGTACGAACTCGAATACTGTACGAGATTGAACTCGAATATTGTACGAACTCAAATACTGTACGAGATTGAGCTCCAATACTGTATGAATTTGAATACTGTACGAGATTGAACTCGAATATTGTACGAACTCGAATACTGTACGAGATTGAGCTCGAATATTGTACGAACGCGAATGTTGTACGAGATTGAGCTCGAATATTGTACGAACTCGAATACTGTACGAGATTGAACTCGAATGTTGTTTGAACTCGAATACTGTAAGAGATTGAGCTCGAATACTGTACGAGATTGAACTCGAACATTGTACGAACTCAAAATACTGTACGAGATTGAGTGCGAATTTTGTACGAACTCGAATACTGTACGAGATTGAATTCGAATACTGTATGAAATTGAGCTCGAATATTGTACGAACTCGAATAGTGTACGAGATTGAACTCGAATATTGTATGAACTCGAATACTGTACGAGATTGAGCTCGAATACTGTACGAGATTGAACTCGAATATTGTACGAACTCAAATGCTGTACGAGATTGAGCTCGAATACTGTACGAGCTCGAATACTGTACGAGATTGAACTCGAATAATTTGTGAATTATAATTTGTGAATTATAGTGAATATTTATGTTAAATATTACACATGCATTTAATTGGATAATTTTGGATATTTATTGGATATTTGTTATGTTCTCATTGAGTTAACATAATATGAGACCCATTGAGATCAAAATTTCCCATTAACATAATTATTCTTATCCCAAATCCTAAAAAATAATGAGCATTTAATATCAGATCTCATTGGATAATGATAACTTGTAACCCAAATTGATAAAGATTGTTTAATAATAACTTATTGGGTTAATTATATAATAATTTATTGAATAATAACTTATTGGATAATATATTTTAACCCATTGGGTCATATGAATATCTCATGGGTTATCCAATGGATTATCCATTTAATGACCCACCCATTTATGACCCAACCCATTATGACCCATTTAATAAACGGATTAATTAGATAATGACCCACTGGATAATGATTCATTGAGTTTGGATAATGGATTTATCCAATTAACCCATTTGACGGGCCTACCTGCTATTACACGTATAGGTAGCCACTGATTCCAGCCCCCTCTTTCTACTGGGTATCTAAATTAGTGCTCAGTGATACAATGAATGCAATTCCCTCGCTCATAATTTAATTTTTGATATTCTTCTTCTTGCATTTCTGAAGAAAATAACGAATACCAGCAACAAGAGGATGGACAGAAAGATGGAAATTACTTCCCAAGACGAAGAAAGGACGTAAAAATTATTGGGCAACCTCTCTGCATTCTCCTGCAATACACATGGAGAGGGAGAAATGAGATGCATTAAAGATTTAGGCTCTTTTTACATCGTGATTTTTTTTCCTTTCCTACTATTTTTGATGGACCAGAATGTATAGGTCTTCAATTTGCATGGAATAGAACTGTACGATTAGTAATCTCACTAAGCTTACTTGCAAGTCCACACTAATAAAAACAGCAAGTAATATGATGGTGAGGAACTTACTGCAACAAGTTTAACAGGCACCCCACGCTTCACACGCTTTTGTTGGTTTGCAAAGATTTCGCGAGCATACGTGTACAACTCTACATCCAGGTGATTTAATGATCGAATTTCCTGGAGCAGAACATCAGAAATCTGATGACGAGCCTGCAATGAGATGGTCTCATAATCAGATCTTGGTAGCGGCGAAAACAATATCCCGTGTGTGTGTGTGTGTGTGTGTGTGTGTGTGTGGGGGGGGGGGGGGGGGGGGGGGGGTTGGGGGGTAGAAAGAAGGAATCCCAATTAATTCACTTAACAGTACCTCTTTAGTAAAGTTTGCTGGCTTTATAAGTTTATATGAGTTTGTACGCCGAACCGATTGTGATTCTCGCAAAGATGGAATGCATTTCTCATAAACTTGTATAAGCTTTCCTGTCCTCTGAAAGAAAATAGAGACCATTCTTACTTTCTTATCTGTATGGAATAATAGATCAGATGAGAAATGGGACGAGTCTCTAATCAGGCTTACATCATTATCTATATCTTCAACAATTTTGGCTGTGGAATAATTACCCCCAGGTTGGTTTGTGTTCTAATATAGACAAAACAGAGAATTAGACGTGAAGACCAGATTTGGCAATAAAATCCAAAATGTTATATATTTACCAAATGATGGTTATTGTTGGAACTAGGAACCGCAGAACTCCTTCCTGTAGAACAGCAGCTAATGTTAAAGAGAAAGGAAAGCCGTAGTTTCGTGACTTAAAATCTCTAAAGCAAAAAGAATGAAACAACAAACTTCGTGCATTCCATAAATCTGTAATGAAAATACCATAACTTAATTCCTGCCCACGCAGGCTTACTGCAGAAGGATCAATACTTTTTTTTTTCCTTGAAAGCTTCAGTAAAATTAACAGGAGTTGAAGCCATCTTCTTTTTAAAAAGAAATAATTAACGAGATAGTCTCTCCATTCTAGATCATTGCTTAACATAAACAATGTAATCGTTCCCTACTATCTCTTCAACATATCCAACAAGTTGACGACATTTATTAAACAATGACATTAATTCTGGCAGATGAGATAATACAGAGTATATAGAATTCGAAAATCCTCATGACGTCAAAATACAAGGATACAAAAAGAAACCAGATTTGCTGTTGAAATGTGATGATCCTAGTCTACTGGAAATTCGAACAATCAGGAAACCCATAACTCCAATAAAAAAAGTTAAACACAAACAAATAATCAGGAAAACCAAAGGACAAAAAGTACTGAAATAGATCAGAGTGTCTAACCAGAATAGTTTGCTCCCGTGAGCTGAGAAATGACCTGAGTGCCAACCACATTTGCGAATAAAGTAGCTGAATCTTTATGGTTCTCAGTAAGTCCAACATACAACATATCATCCAACCTCTTCTGCAAGATTCACAATGATCTACCATGATTGACAACATAAGGGAGACATATAGTACCATCAGAGATGGATGGTCGCTTGAAATTCTCAAGCACCACCTGGTGTACCTTTAACTAGTACCTTTGCAACTTGTAGGACATATTCACCTAGAGATGGATATCTCTGTACACAATGGCGCACCTCATGCGACTCTGCAAGGTAAGAGTTGTTTGTAAGTCCTGCAATCTGCATACATAAACAAGACAAAGAACAAACAGTAACGAATCTATAAAGTGAACACATCCAGAGAGCAGTAAACCTAAGAGATATGAAAGATGGAAAGTGTCTCTCCAACTTTGATGCAGGTAGATGTATAAAACACACAAGCCTTTGCCCATAACGTGAGATCAGCTATGGACCATAACCTTCTGCCATGTTTGGTCAAAACACACAGTTCCTTTATATTAAAGTCCAGCTGGATAACATTTAACCAACAGGACTGCAGAGCTGAAATTTATGCTGAAAACACATTTAGTCGTGTAAAAGCCACTAAAACCCATTTGGATATAGACATGTAGTAACTCTTTTAACTTCAACTAATGGCATTTGGACCTTTCCAGTGAAAGAAAAAGCAATCCCCTTCATTAATTAACAGTTTTACCTTTCTTCCTATCTAACGTCCTAATCAAATTGGTACTTTGGTGGTTAGTTTACTAGGAAATATTAAGGAAATATGTTTTACATTAAAATCCAGACATAATTACGGGGCCATTTTGGGTTTCTCACAATAGCTTCCCTTGCTGCTTGGGCTTTTTTTGTAGATTAAACTGCTTGTTTGTGTAGTAAATTCAATGAAGGGGACATATACAATGAAGAATATGCTGCTGTTTTCGGGTCTGTCTTGACACTGCTTCTGTAATTTTAGCCGGATTTTCACTTTACTATGGGAAATGTCATAGCATTTATGGTTTCAAAAAAGGTTGTGCTCCTAGTGTTTCTATTGTGTGTACTTTGTAGTCTTTCATTGCTTCTATCAATGTACTTATGAGGCGGGATTTTTTTATGAGAATGTAATGTGGTGCTGGGCAGCTGGGTACTAGACGCCACTGAAAGGGAGCAACTGCGCTGGAGTCCATGAAAGGGAGCCGTAGAAAAAAAGATAAATAGTGTGAACTATGAAGCACATGAAAATGACTCCATTTCACTCAACAGTTCGGTTTACATGGGGCATGGTACATTATCCGCGTGCTATTAAAGTGGAGTAGAGGTATGTTATTTGGTAAGAGAAACTATATTTAACAAACCCTAGATGCAATTGAGGGGAATAGTGTATTACTCAACAGTAAGATGCGTACCCATCCCCTCCTTTAATAAACCCACCAGTCAAGCACAATTCATGTCTTTACTCCAAACCTATTGACCAAGCAGCCACATTCTTAACTACGTGAAAGAGAGTTTAGTAATAAAAGTTTGATGCTGCACGGAAAGTACAAACCCACCTTCAGCAAATTTCATCTTTTATTTTGGTTCTATAAATATGACAGTAATTTAGGAAATGTAAAAGTGTGAATCAAAAATGAAATAGGGTGTACGAAGAACTGGGAATGTTGAAAAGAAATTTTTAACCAGGAATGAGATATTTTTAAATTATCCAAACAACAGAAATGCATGGATTCTTCTCAAAAGCAAAGAATAAATGAAAAAGATCAACATAGCAAAGGGTATTTGAGTGCACCCAACAGGTCAAAGTAATAAAATATACTCCGTATAACTGAACGTACAAGTTTGACCAGCAGGAAAGTAAAAATAAGGCTTCAATGGGATGAATCTTTAACAAGAGATAGATCTAACTTCTAAGTTGAATTCTCCAAAACAATAAGGGATGAGCAAACTTCACATGCATTGAACTATTATAACAAAACCTTTTACAGGTTTTTCTGAAGGGTGGCTGAAAAAGTATAATGCGAAAGTATTCATCTAATTTCCTGTATATACAAGGTTTCATAATTATCATGTTTCAACATTGCAAGTCTAACAAGAACAGTAGTCAGATTTGTACTGATGCCATCTACGAAGCCACAGTAAATCAAGCATAAAGAAGAAGAACAATAATCATTATCCACAAGGACTTTAAAAAAGCAGATAGATAATTAGGTTGGTACCTGGAACGTAGCTCCATTGTGGACAATCTCCTGAGCTATAGGGTCATTAATATAATCATGCAACGGGATCACAACACCCTCCATATTATAAGGATCGCTACCATCAATCGAGGACTGATCTCTATCTCTTCTGGCATCCCTCTATGATACACATAAAACAATATAATTATTTATAAGTTAAGCGGCTCCGTAAGAGAACCACAGACTGCTTTACACATCAGAATTCTCCAATAAATGAAAAGCTTCTCAAAACCCAAGAGACGTGCCAGTTCTATCTTTGAGAGGAAAGTCAGTATGTAGACAAATGATATTCCACAACTTCCTCCTATCCCTAAAGGCATCCTCTCTTCTCATGACTTAATTTTGCGAAAATGAGTAAGGATGGAAGAGTTATACTACCAGAGATCATAAACCACTATCCTACGTGGAACTATAAACTTAGCAACTATAGGCATCAAACAGTACCAGGGGATTAGATAATAACAGTAATAATCATAATAAACAAGCATACCCGAGCAAATAAATCCTCTCTCATCCATGGAACGAGATACTTCCATGGCCAGATATCCAGAGTGCTTAATGCCTTTGTCTTTGCTCGCACGCGTCCGGACATTCTTGCGGCAGACGTTAAGTTAGGGTGCACCAAAAACCGAGCTGCCACTTCAACAGAGAATTCATATGTGCTAAAGACACGATCAACAGGATCCCTAAGTATTGTAACCACTGAAACTTTCTCCTTGGGAAGTTTGGACAGCACACTATAGTCATCATGAGAAACCAATAAACGGCAATCTGTTTTCCTGCAAATACATGATTATCATATTAATTAAAGCATTACTGAACCTTCAGAACAGCTTGAAGATAAGATTTGATCTAAAAATTTCCAGGAAAATAGTTTGTGATGTGCTTTGTTCTTATATATCAACAGCAGGAAGAGTATGCAGACAATGTCAAGAAAATACAAAAGGGGAATGTACAAAAGATTACTTCTAGAAAAAGCAGAAAACCTACTTTTCTTCACTTCCCACTACTAAATCTTCAAGTACATTAGCAGAAGCAACTGAGATTGAGAGGTCAGTCTTTGGACATACCAAAAACCAAATAAATTTTCTTCGGAAAATGCAATTATCAAACATAATAGTGCATTAGAATAACATCAAATATTAAGTACACTTTAGCTATGCCAAGTAGGAAGACCTCCAAGGAGTTGAAAAACATTATGCGCATTTAAGGTTCCTAATAGAACTTGCAGTGATTATGAAGAACACAGCTTGCAGCATGGTTCCTTCTGAGAGCTTTAGTGCCATACAACTACTACTTTGTGTTACCAACAACATCAGTAACAGTTGAAATGCAGATATGAAGGTATTACCTGGGATCAAACCTTAACCTATCATAAGACCGGGGACACTCCGAATAGTTGGAGTACAGCTTCTTCAAAAAACTGTATAGACGATAAACGTGTAAATGTAAATATAGAGCACAAAATAGCAGGATGCAGACGACTGAAAATTACCAATGATAATATGTCCTCCCCCCAGTTCTTGGGATATGAAGAAAGTACAGCATTTCCCGTAACACATGTTTATCCTCTAGGACTTCTGCATCAAGGGATGAAGATGCCCACTTCTTGACCATATGTTCACACTGAGGAAATTCACCCTCTGCATGGGATGCCTGAATCTCGCTTAAAACTGCAAATTGCAGAATCCTTACAACTATCAAGACTCTCATAAGCTACACTCATAACAAATATTCACATCAAAGAGTTGCTTTTATTACATACAATTAACCACAAGAAATTCCCAAAGCAATTTGCAATTAAAACTTAGGGGGCGTTTGGTTCAACCATGAGAATTGAAAATGGAGGGGTATTAGAGAAGAATGGAGTCGGACTCAAAACCAAGGGGAGGTGGTTTTGAAAAATCCCTCAGATTTGGGATTCATTCCTGAATTTGATTCCGATACACTTAAACCAAACACCATACACGCGAAACATTCCGATTCCCCAATCAGATACCCTTACACCAAAAGGCCGTCTTTTTTTTTAGCACACAAGATCATGAAAAATGAGTCACAACCTAACACAATCTTGAAGCACACATACAAATGCAACAGCAAACCATACAAAGAAAATAATAGGATATACTCACCGAAAAAGAGCAGTACCAAAATCTGGGCCAATCTCCTCATCCTCAAAATTGATCAGCAAGCCCTACTGTAAAACCACAAAATAAGATACCTGAATGATAAATAAACCCCTATTTAACATCAAAGATAACGCAAACTACGCAAAAATGCATATACTTGTACCATGGAATAAATGCTAATAAGTCGAGCATCCATAAAAGTCAACAACAATAAAGGCAGGAAAACCTTATAGATTATGGTGATCTCGTGCTCCGGGAATCCTCACACGATCAGACGGGGAGGCCCACTCACTCGAAAGCTTCGCCACCCCTCCGACCGATCCCCTCCACTTGGAGTTGTTAATTGGGATAAATCGAACCGATTTTTACAGAAATTTGAATTGAATGAACCCTAGCTCTTTCCTCTCATACTTCCTCTTTCTTTTCATAGTATTGATGAAGAGGGAAGGTAGAAGCGAACTGAGTTTCGTGGCGGAAGACTGTCGAGGGACAAAATAGGAATAAAATAAATGGCGCACAGCCTCAGATGAAGTGCGCCACCAGATGGTCGACGGAGTGCTAGAGGTGGCGGTCGGTTCGGTTTATTTGATTTTTGATTTATTTGATCTTTTTTTAAAATTCTAAAATTGAAATCAATTCGAATAACTCGAATCGAATTTAAAATTTGGTTTCGATTTGAAATCGAATTTAAACCGAATAAACAGATTTGGTTGTAATTTTTTAAAATAATTACCAAAATTATATAGGCAACGTCTTGGGAAAAACGGTCTTTCCATAGGCTTATGGAAAGACATGTTTAATTCAATAATGAAAGGTAAAAGGCCTTAGTTGCAACATTAAAAATTTAGTATGCAACATGTAGTAGTTATAAAATTTATAACCCGGTTCATGCAACCCAAATATTTTATCTTAATTTCTTCTAATTTACACTTTAAACCTTGTTATTTCCATGACTTATGAAAATACCATCTTTCAAGAGACGCACTCTTATATATCTTAGCTTGAAATTTAATAAAAATTAAAAATCTAATTTCTACATCAACCAAATCAACTTTTTAAAATAAAAATCCAACAAATACAATACAAATTCAACCACAATAATTTTACTTTAGCATTACATTTAACGTTAAAGAAAAATACTCAGTTTTATAATTTATCTTCAAAGTGTTCACATTCTTTCTTCAAGCCGTCACCTCGTCAAGCACTCCACATTCATTATTTTCACCTTGAGCCAACCTGAAAAGAAAAGTCACTGGTCATCATTTTCTATCCCAAAGGTACTGAAATATGCGAACAAGGCTTGACATAATCCGCTACTCAATTCCAATATACTCAACCACAAGCAATACCAAAAGCAATCAAAGAGGAATGCAGAGTGCATTACACCCATGTAGAGAAAGATGGTGCAAATCAGCAATGTGAATTTGTCATGCATTCTGCACACTTGAATTGAGTAGCAATGTGAATTTGTCATTAATCTAAACAACAAAGATGAATACTGCTGGTATTGCATTCTAGCAATGAGAATTTGTCATTCATCTAAACAGCAAAGATGGCAAAAAGCTATTGGATTTAACACATCTAACACACACAAAACAAAAACAGAGCCCTAAATGCAATTATCATCTAACTAAGAGCAGCATATGAAACAACATGGAATGGAACATCAACAAAAATAGAATCCACTTAGTATATTGCATTAATCACTTATTGACAGAATCCACTCAGCAACCAATTAACAATGATTGACCATGATTTTCACTGCATCCGTAGATAAAATATTGATGATGATTTTCTGCCCATATAAAAAATATATTGTATTTATAAAAACCAACAAAATGGTTAGCTGATTTAAAACTCACCATTGTTTCCTCTGATAAAGGCATCTCCATACTTGTTCTTCAGCTGCCCATTTACATACTCCTCAGTCTGTTCCATGGCTGCAGGTTTTGTGAGCAAAAAAGTAAGTCAAAATCATCTTCTACAAAAATAATAGACTGCAGGTTTTGTGAGCAAAAAAGTAAGAATGTAATATGCAGAGACCAGTTTGAGTTAGCATGGCTCAGGAAACGGAAAAAGGGCACTAATATCCAGGCCTTAAGATATGAATCTTGTACAGACCTTCAAAAATCCAAAGCAAAGGAGCAGCTAAACATCCACAGCAGTTGACTCCATCGTTGTTTGTTGGATTTCTGCAATAAAAAATATATATTAAAGAAGTGCAAACCAGAATTTAAATTATTTAGCACGAATATGATATTACCATATTCAAAATTTTCAAGCTCCTCAATGTTTTCTTCCACTTTAATTTCAGTTCCTGCACCACGGTACTAATCTTGAGCATATACCAAGACTTGTTTAGGAGTAAGGAACTTCTAAATGCATCAAGGTCTTCTCCAAACATTGAACAACATGGAATATAATGAAAATTAAGCATGTTGTGGTTCTTTTATCCAATGAACAACGTACATGTGCAGACTTGTAAATCTTGTAAGGAATATGCCATAGATATAGACAGAGAGAATTAATCACTTCCCCCAACATAAGTAACTTTTTGTTAATCTCTGCAGCTTCTATAACATATCCTCACCAAAGCTAACAATATATTGTGAGCCAGCTAAATAAGCTAAATATAGCTTTCCACATTTTAGCAGTTCTGTACCCTGAACATGATCACAATTTTCAGCTCCTTTCCTCACCTCCGCTTACTCCCAATATTGAGATTCACAATACTTATCTACAATTATCCTCAGAACAATTATATCATCTAGAATTACCATTCCATCACAGCCACCACTAAACTTAATTCTTACAGAACATATGTAATTCACTGAACTTTAGGAAAAAATCTCAATAATTCCAGGATCATAACACATAATAAGTTCAGCACATCCACTACAATTATCATTTATTTCCTCACTCTCAATCAAAGGGAAAATCTCAATCAAAGGCCAGTAACTAACCAAGAACATAAACAGTTTGACAACTTCATCCCATTTCAGTGACATGTTATGATGTTGAAGCTATGTACTTCACTCGTGAATGAATGAAGAGATACCTGGTACTTGACATCGTATTTCACCCTCAAGGACGTACTTGAACGGCAGTATTGACAAGTGTAATATGATCAGAAAAGAAGATAAACATTCTTAGATTTCTTCCTTTTGCAAGTCAAGTTTTGATAACAAGGAACCTATTGTAATACTATCAGTCTACCATACTCAACAACAACAAACAACATCGAAATAAATAAATCCACAAAAACATTTTCTTCATTACATACAAGTCAAGAAGTACCCGTTTCCTTAAGCTCCCACACTTGCAGGACTTAGTGAGGACTACCCTACAAGTTGCTTTATTTCAGATGCAACTTTCAGCTTGAATTTATAGCTGCAGTACCAAAAGATTCAGAATGCAACAAAGTTCTGACATAAACTTCAAGAACATAAGGTATATGAACTTACGTGAGCAACATAGCTAATGTTTGTTTGCTAGATGGTAGTTTGTCATGTTGTTTGACAGGGCACTGACTTTAGCATCAACAGGACAATAAGGAGCTCTTATCTGCAAGACCATTAACATACTCATGGAGCAGGACACATTTTGACTTTAATCAGAGAATTTATGGTGTGATTCGCAAATAAAAAGTTGGCTCAGTAAACCACACACCTTGTTTAGCATTGCACAAGGGACAAACTTTTCAGATGATAGAAGACTTGTATGGTTCTATATTAAGAGTCATTTTCTAAGAACTAGAGAATCCATGAAAGGGGTTGAGCAAACATCATGCACACAAAACCTTAGAAAGGTTACTGTCAAAAATCCAAATCGGCTCTGTTCTGTAAGGTTATAAACACATCAGAAACTACACATGACATAGCAAGATATAGAAAGCACAAAGAACCTAATCATATTAAAGGATCAAATTCTACAGGGTGAGCTCGAGAAGATCACGATCAAGATCAAATAATGACATAAAGCACAATGAACTACTTGCATATTGCAAATGGAAAACAATGTAGGGGACATGAGCCCTCATATGATCCACGAACTAGACAAGGTGGAAAAAATAGTGCTAATTTAACTCCACGTGAAATAAAACCTAATTTTCTGGCCATTAAAAAGCAACGAGCCTATGAGTAATACCTTCCCCATCGCTTCAAGTTCAGGAGCAAAATGCAATGCTCCATGACAAGCACGACAACGCAACTTTTGAAGGTCTGGTGACAGGTTGTTATTTGCTAAACAGGAATTAGACGTGGCTGCTCAAATAACTAGAAATTTTTGTCAAATCAAATCCCGGGCAAAACACGCGGAAATAATATTTTAACCTGTCCACCACCATCAATACCTGATATTCTCCTCACATGGAAGCTATTCTCCTGCTCATAGTACTCTAAACCAGACCAATTTCTGAAGTGCTTTACTGCTCTAGTAGCATTTGCAAGCTCTTTTAGAAGTGATAATTCTAACATCATTCTTCAAAGCATCAATAAAGTAGTCTTCATCGAAGACATCTGAAAAATAGCTGCAGTCCAAACAACAGGAAAGTTAAGTGTCATCCTACATAAAAAACCAACTACTTGATTGAGGCTAAATATAACTATGCAACATATATATATCATAAAGTGTCAGAGATCATCTCTCCATGTAATAACAGTTTAAATTCTCATCTTGATTCAGTTTAATTCTCATCTTGATTCAGAGCGCATTGATTGTACCTGATCGGGAGTAAATCGGAGGACGCGGTCGGACGGATTCCACTGGGGGAAGACGATGTCGGCGGGGTTCCTCGGGGAGGCAAAACTGGTGCCGCTACTCCGGCGAGAGTGATGTGTGTGATTGCTACTATTTGCAGTGGAGCTGAGCTTCGAGTAGGAGGAGGAGTCTACGACCACTGGTGGTGCGGCCACTGCAAGGCTATGGCGCCGGAGTATGAGGTCGTGGCGACGGAGATAAGGACGGGGATCAGAAAAAGAAAGGCGAGGGTTTTCTGATTTCTCGCGATGAAGAAGAAAACGGCAGCCTCGACAGGAGACTTTCTTTTGATTGATTCTCATCGTTCCTTGAGCTTTGCCCCATGTTGGTGGTGCAGCCACTGCAAGGCTATGGCGCCGGAGTATGAGGTCATGGCGACGAAGATAAGAACGGGGATCAGAAAGCAAACAACAAGGGTTTTCTCGCGTCGAAGAAGAAAACAACAACTGTTTCTTGCGTTGAAGAAGAAAAATGGCAGGAGGCTTTTCTTTTGTGTTTTGTAGGGTTTACAAATTTTTATAAGGGGACAATAATGAAGGTTCTCCATTTTTCATTTTGGGCCATAATCTATGTTTGTTTGGGCCATGAATTTGGCTTTATAGTTATATATTTATATTAATTTTTTAGAATTATATTATTTAGTATTTATATATTTAATTTATTTTTTAATTGTAATTTGGTATTCGAGTCGGTTTTCGTTTGAGTTTCAGTATCCAAAACCAAACCAAAAACCATATTCAAAATTCGGTTTATTCAATTCAGTTTTTCAAAAACCATATTTTAAATTTGATTCGGGCTATTCGAATTTGGATAATTCGATTTTCGATTCGATTTTCGATTTTTGATTTTTTTCCCACCCATCTACTGATTTCAGGCTACTATGAGGATCTAAATGACTAAACTGCCCATTTTGTTACGTTACCCCAATTCCTTCTTACATTTCAAGTCAACAATATGAAGGGTGGGGCCAGTCGGGAGATAAACTAAACTAATGTTGGGATTCGCCATGTCAGGATCGCAATACTTTTTATTTTTGATTTTTTAAGTAAAGCATCGCCATACTTCACTATATTTTTTTTAATGAAAGTTTTGTATATAGATCAAATTAAATTAAAAGAGTTTTTAGGCCATCATTTCTAGCCTTTTACAAGTAAAAAATTCCTTATCAAAATTTGCTATTTAAAATCAAACAAACAATCAGCTCTATATTCTATCTAGTTCATATTCAAAATTTCTCCCCCAAATAATTTAAGAGGCTCTGTCTTGTAGGTAGAGCTGTCAATCTCTAACCCGAACCGAGAACCCGACCTGGATCGATACGAACGAATCAACCCGAAATCCGATCTGATCATAGAAATTTGACCCGAACCCGACCTGACACGACCACACTCAACCCGAAACACGATTTTGACCCGAGAAATATTGACCTGTACCCGAACCCGGCACGACCGAATTCAACCCAAAACCCGAATATGACCCGATAATCTGGACCCAAACCCGACCTGAATACGAACCCGAATATGACCCGATAATCTGGACCTGAACCCGACCTGAATACGAACCTGAATATGACCCGATAATCTGGACCCGAACTCGACCTGAATACGAACCCGAGATCAACCCGAACCCGATTTAACACGAACCTATTTCAACCCGATAAATCAACTATATAACCCTGCATGTAATCAACCCAAAACAGATGCAGTTATAAAGTCAATTAACATTTAATATGGAACCAAGTCAAGTTGGTTGTGCGTCAAACTAATAACAAATGGGGTTTTTAGCCATATGATTACTAGTACGTAAAGTCAATTCACAACAAATGGGAATGCACAATGTTAAGTTAAAAATGCACACAACTAAATATACAAATCTAATGAATAATAGTCAAATAAAGAGAGATGTCTCATTAATACCGTCTTTCCATTATTCCGTAGGCTTATGGAAAGATAGGGTTTAATTATAATAATACAAAGTAAAAGGTCTTAGTTGAAATATTAAAATTTTATTATGCAACGTGTAGTAGTTATAAAGTTTATAACCCGATTCATTCAACCCATAAACTTTATCTTCATTTCTTCTAATTTGCATTTTAAACCATAATATTTCCATGACTTATGGAAAGACCGTATTTCAAGAGACAGACTCATAATAAATTCAATTAAAAAAATAATGGAAGAAAAGGTGGAAATGGAACATGAAATGAAATTGAAGCCGCATGAAGTCAAGAAGGAAGCAAGGCAGCAAAGGGCCAAAGGCTCTTAGCCTTACTACATTTTCCCACATCGGAAATGGGGGAGAATTTGCCTTCAATTTCAACTATAAATAGGGAACTCCTCCCTTTTATTTAAGGCAAAGCAACGAAAGTATAACATGCAAATGCCAAATGGACCTTTAATGGTAAATTACTTGGCCTTAATTTTTGGACTGTAATTATTCATTTGGAATTAAAATTTCAGTATATTTGTGGGCTTTTTGGTATGGTCCAGAACCAATTTAATCGAATTCAATTTGATAAAAATTGGAATTAATTCGGTTTATTTGGTTGAATTCAGTTTCAAACCGAATTTGAATTTTAAATTCGGTTCGGGTAATTTGGATTATTTGAATGGTTTGGGTCGGATTCGGTTTTTTATTTTTGAGAAAAAAACAGAATAATCCGAACTGAATAGACTGAAACCCGAATAAATCGAACCGACGCCCACCCCTATCGACGCCAACCCCTAACGTACTTGAAAAATACAATGGGGGTGTATAGGGTAGCATCACTTTTGAGCGGATTTTAATTTAGAGTTACGAGTCAAGTTTTTATATTTTGCAAGTTACAACGAAACAATACCTGATAATAGTGCAGTTGTAACAATAGTATTATTGAAATATAACCTAAATCAACCCAAATTTAATTGGGTGACATAAAACCCGATCTAAAATGAACCAACCCAAAATATATCTGAATTCAATGTGAAACATTATAAAAAATAATTGACATAATCAGACTCAAACAAAACTTCAGTACAAAAAATGACACGACAATAACCTAATCCAATCCAATCCGACAATATTCTGACCGACCCGATCTAATTCAAGTATAAAAATTACACGACACTAACCCGATCCGATATTAACTCAACCCGACACGACCCAATCCGAAAAAAAAACTGACACGTTTTCAACCCAACACGATAAATACCCAATCCAACCCGACCCGACACGATAAATGAAATCAACACGATTCAACCCGACATGTTTCAACACGGCACGTTTCCAATTCGACACGATAAATGAAATCAACACGATTCAACCCGACACGTTTCAATACGACACGTTTCAAACCCGGTACGAATGTGACACGATAACTCAAATTGACACCACTACTTATAGGTTACTGTAAAAGAGACAAAATGCAATCTGTTCTAAATGCATCGATTGAAACGTCCAGTGGGACCCTAGAAGTCAAACCCTTTCACCGCCAAGAGTTACGTTTTAGGTCTTGTCGCCGTTCGATGGTTCCAAGATAGTCCGCTGCCTCTAGTTCCAATCGAAAACTTGGGATTTTGGGAAGTTGAGGCCCACCTTGTTGTACGAAGAGTTCTTTGGAATTTTTTATTACAATTCTTGGATTTAATACTTTAGCCGTGAAGGGGTTATTACTTTGGAGTTTCTTGCTCAACAGTAGCAGCAAGCTAAAAAGGCAAAACCAGAATTAGCCTTGTCTCCGTCTCACATTGAACTTCGCCGCCGAAGTCTGACTTGCGCGTAAACTACACGCGCGGGGATTAGAAATGTTTACTATTTGTGCGTAAGTTCACGCGCCAAGTGTTTCGGCCCCGTCAGCTGGTCACTGCCGCAGCCTTTCGATAGAGCTCGTTGAACTCGCAGCCGGTTTCCATGGAATTCACCACCAGTGCCTTCGAAGTGCTGAATCCCCTCAAGCTTGTCAAAAGGTACAAGCTTCCCTCGAAGTTGCTGTCCATTGAGCGAGTCTCTCGAATTGGTTGAAGATCTTGTTCCATCAAAGAGTTCCCCCACAGGGAGCTTGTCTAGCCTTAACCCCTCGAAGCTAAAAGAAATGTCTTCGACCTCATCGCTATCGTCCTTTGAGAGCTTGCCAATGTTCAAAAAGGTCGAGAGCTCGACCCTCGAGCTCGTCAATATTGTCCTTTGAGAGCTCGCAAAGGTTCCTCGACTTTCGTCGCCGTCCATTGAAAAGCATAGGGCCGGTATTATCACAGTACTTTATCACCATCTATACGTTTCTCACTCCGGTGTATTTCCTTGAGCAATATCATGAAGCCGAGAGATTTTCCAAAACAGAGATTGAAACAAAGATCTTCCAAAAACTGAGAGTATCCCCTCGAGAGTTCTTCATCAAGAAGTTTGCTCGTGGTCGTCATCATCGAAAGCTTGTCAACGAAGCCTCCCCTCGAGAGCTCGCAGCTTCATAGAGAATTACACCCCTGGGGTAAGAATAGTTGTGCAAGACCTTCAAACCAGGGGCAGGGCTAGAAATTTTTTCTGGCGGGGTCTAATTAATTAATTTTTAATAAAATATTATTTGATAAAAATAGTTTTATTTAATCTGACGGGGTTGAAGGGTAGTTTTTAAAAAATTGGTAGCATTAGAAAATTTCTGATGGAGACTGAAGGGTAATTTAATAAAAAATTGATAGTATTAGAAAAAATTTGGCAGGGGTTGAAGAGTAATTTTCAAAAATTAACACCTCTAAAAAAATTGCTGGCGGGACTGGAGCCCCCTCCAGCCCCCCCTATCTCCGCCCCTGCTTCAAACATCGTATCACGAACTTTGATAGGCCCTCGAAGGCATTGATTTCTTCCTCGGCATACTTGTGTCGCTCCACTACCTCATTAACGCGAGCTTGAAACCTCCTTGCCTCGTATGGTTGGGTGACTATTATTGCACTAGGATTCTAAATCATCGTTGACGTTGGTTAAGTCTTGCTTAACCCTCATCAACTCAAGGGTTAGTCATAGTCGAATGATAACAAGACTCCTCTAATGATTCCTTCAGATTCATACACTACAAAGGCAACAAAGAGGAATTCCTTAGTCTTGGTAAAAAAGAATCAAGTGCTGAAATTCTTTAGGCTGGGTCATCTCGTTGGTGCAAACTTTGAGTAAAGAACAATGGCGATAGTGTTATATGCTTGCTCTAAGTATCCCTTATGAATCTCAAACTTTTTTACCCAACCAATCATCTATGCTGGGGGCTCGATATTAGACTCCCCCTTTTTAAAGAAAATACACAGCTCGGAAGCACAAGATTTCGAGAGACCCTTCGAGCAAGGGAGGAAAACTCGATATCGAGGATATGATATTAAGAGAACTAAGGCATTCCGACAATGTTAATGTATTCGAAGTTAAGTTGATTCGAATACTCGAACATAGTTATCATGCCTCGAGTCTCTGGGGGCTTTTGATGATACTCTTATGAAGTTAGAGTTGGGTTGCATCCCAATTCATTAAATAATATCTTTGGGTTGGCTTAGCCCAATAGGGTTTAGTCATGAATGTGCCAAGATTGTCATTTAATACGTATTTAATAAGAATTATGGTTACAGACAGTAACTATTAGGGTTTAATTAGTATAAAGATGAATGTATGCCATTCATTTTTTGGGTCATTCACTGTTATTACCTCTTTTTGATATTAGTCACTGAATTTACCATTAGATGGCCTTCCCTCGGATAATTTCGAGGGCTCTGTCTTGCAAGTCACGGTGAAGGAGACAAGATGCAATCCAATCGGGTTCCAGACGCATCACACCCATTTTACTTTTTGAGAAAATATCAGGAAATGCGACATTTCTATAGCTTATGGACAGTCCACACTCCACAATGACTTTTACTTTAAATGTTGTAATTTTTTTAATAAAATTGAAATATTGTATTTTGAAAGTTAAAACAAGTAATAATATGTATTTTAATGTGAAAATATAAAAATATATAATATAAAAATATTTTCAAAATTTCAAAATCAATACTTTGTAATATAACAATTATAGTGTATAAAGTAAATAATAAGTGGTATGTCCATAAGCTTATGGACAGGCCGTCTGTCAGAAGACCGACTCTTACTTTTTATACACCCAATTCAACCTTCATCACTCATTTTTCTTTTCAAAAAATTGTGTGTCATATTGAAAGCATCTAAAAGGGACCCGAGGGAGTACCATTAAATTTGTCATAATAATTAATTGAGAAAATTGCTAAAAAATTCATATGTTTTGCTCGAAAGTGCTGAAAAGTCATGTATAATTTAAAAGTACCAAATAACCCTAAGATTTCGTCGAAAAGTGTTGAAATAACCTCTCCAACATTGATTGTGGAAAATTTGGCATTGACCATCCCCCAAAAGGACCAAAATACTGTTGCTTAGTTTTCTTTTTTTTTTAAATGGACGATTTTATCCTATAAAAATATTAGGTTAGATTGTTCCTTTCTAAAAAAATATAAGGTCAAATTAGAATATTTTTAAAAACATAAGGTTATGTCAAACACAAGATTAGATTAGTGCTTACTATAACACTTCAACCAACAAAAAGAACACATTCCACATTTGCTACTTACTTGACATATAACAGAGAGATAGTTAGGGGTGTTCAAATATACCAGGCCCATCCATTCGTTGGCCCAATATAAAATAATTGGGTATTTTTTTAAAAAATTTGTGCCAGGTACCCAGCCGTAAATTATGTATTTTACCGGGTCTGGGTGTGTGCCATAAAAATTCTAATTTTGGGTACTTGGGGTACTAGGTATATTTATGTTTATTTACTTAATATTATTATTGACTAATATAATTTATTTTGAAAATAAATTTGTACTTCATTAAGAATTGGATTGAGTTACAAAGTTTGGAGTCGAGCTCCATGAGTAAAAGGACAAACAATTAGTCTTTGGGTATTATGCTAATTTATGTGCTACACTATTCGCTTGTCTTGGAATCTATTGTATTATTGGATTGTGTAATTTTGACAATAATTGTTTTATGTCTGTGCATAACAATCCAAAGTCTGATCTGTCTTCTTCCATATAATTTATGGCCCTGATTAGTATTTGTGAATCCCCTCTGACTGGATATGAATATATTTGTAGATCAACACTTTTAGTTAGATTCAGACTTGGTAAGTTATAGCATGTTAGCTTTCAACTTCATTATTTGAAGTATTATCCCAACACCGCCATACATTGCTTTCATCAGCAATCAGCACCCAATGCTCTTTGATAGAGGTTTGAGACTTGGAGCTGGGATAAATATACTACTGCAGCCTCCAAGAGTATTACATTTGGAAATTGAAATTCTTTGGTGTTGACCACTAGACAAGTAGGTCCAACACACTATATTGGACCATTAGTGTTAAAATTGTATGTATTTTTTTATCAAAAAAACATGTTGTTTCAATTATTAATGGATGCAAATTGAAGAAATATGATCAATCGTTTGAGGCAACTAAATTTTAATTACACACATTATGAAGCAAAATGTCAATAGTTTCTCTCGCTCGTTATTAAGCTCAATTGCTCAGATACATTAATGCTCTTTGGAAAACTATTGATGCTCTTTGGCGGGTACCATGATACCTAGCCCGAACAGTCTGGTTACTTGCATTCCGGGTACCAGATTCTTTTGGGGCCGGAGCCTGGACTGCATTTTCAACTATCCGCATATGCAGGTATCCCGATGTTCGGTTTCCGCAAGTCCAGGTACCCGCATTTGAACACCCCTAGAGATAGTGTACACATGATATAATTCATCCTGTAACAATTAAAAACTTATCCAAAATTAGATTAGATGTAACATTTTTACGTACTCTAACTTGATAGTGAAAAGCGAACATGATACGAATATCATGGTTAACTTCATGGATGAAGATATTTCAATGCTTGATTAAACATTCAAAGATCATGTTAGAGATCCTCTAAGTGATTTGGCAGGTCCCATGACTAGGTCAAGGAAGAAACTTAGATATACGACCTTGAATGCATTTGTAAAGAAGATTCATGATGAAGATTCGAAGATCATAATGGGGATACGTTGGATTAATGCTACTCTTGTCTCCAAGGATTAAAGTTATGAAGATAAAGACAAATGCAGCGTCTTAAAAGAACTGGTTGGATCCTCATGTAGTGGGCTGGTTCAAAAATAGTTTACAGCTTTCTTAGTTTAGGTTTTATGGTATTTTGGCCCATGAGTATCTTGGTCATGCTGACCCAATTTGAAATAATTCATGGCTGCATTTAGATCTTAGAAGATCAATTCAAATATGATTAGAGTTGGTAAAATTATATTTGATCATATTTTGAAAGATTAGAAAAGATTTGGTAAGATAGAATTTGGCAGAATTTGGCAGAATTTGGCTAGGTTTTAGCTTGTGTATTGGCCAAGAATAGGTCTATAAGGTAGTTTAGTTTGATATGGTTTTAGTTTCTTAAATCTTCTATAAGTCATACCAGTTTATGTCAGGATTTACCAAATCCTGTCTCTATACGGCCGAACCTCTACACTATAAATAGGGAATGATATTCAACATTTGTATTTACCTTTTATCAATTAAATACATTATATTTTGAGCTTAAACTCATTTCTAATTCAAGGATTTAAATTGTGAGGTTTAGTTTTCAATTTAGTGCTGAGATCCAGTATTCTTTGTGTTGAATTTGTGCAAGTGGTGCTTGATTCGTGAAGTAGGCCTTGTGCCACTAAATATCAAGTTGTGTTCATCAATTGAATTCAAGTGTGTCTTCTTCAACTAAAGAAGTTGCTTCGATCCACTATTTGATAAGTGCTTCTAAATATTCCACAAACAGGATCTTCGTAAGGAGATTCATATTAGAACTAATTTACGAACATTTATAATCAAATTCTCAATGGCAACTAAGCACCAATATACTTCCCCAAACCCTTCTTCTTCCCCATTTAAATCAATGTAACACACAATCACGCACTAGATTCTTACAATTCACAGCTATGGAGCATTTCTATTTAATTATCATTCCCTTGATCCTGACATTATCTGGTGATTGTTGAATCCAGGGTACAAAAATTAAGTTCCCTTTTCTGTGTATTTATGGAAAGAAAACTAGGCTCATTTTACCCAATTTTTTATTTGTGCAGGAGAAGTTCATGGTTTAATATCCTTTAAATACATTAATAGATGCTACTATACTAATTAGCATAGGCTATTTTTCAGGGTGAGAAGTCCGCTGTTATGAACCACCATGTTCGCTCTTCAAATTAGCGAGTTGAGAACTATCCAAAAGTTGAGTTCGTGAAGCGGTCATTTCTAGGGCTAGACCCTCTGCACATCAGACGCTATCAGGAAATGGGGAGATATATTGGAGTTTTATTGGAGAAAATTAATTTTCTTCTTCTTAACAATAGCTTGGGAAAAAATAAATATAAAGTATGATTTTTAGACTGGCGTAACAGTAGGGACGTATATATCCATTGAACGTTCTTACCATGCATGCAAATGAGGGGATTAAAATGGTCATCAAAATATCAATTTTGAGTTCAGGAGTATTTTAGTCTTTTTAGAGTTATTTAGCACCAGATTTTCCACAGTCAAAGCTGGCAAGGTTATTTCAGCACTTTCAATGGAAACTTAGGGTTATTTTAGCACTTTCAAATTATACTGGGTTATTTAGGCACTTTTGCAAAATAATATGTATTACACAAAAGCAATAGACTACATATTCACAAAAGGCAAACAAACGAGAAAAGCTAAAAAATGACACAACACAATAAAAGAATCAAAGTGTAATAGTATAACATCAATTTATATCATCCAAATTCTCCAAAATAACACATGTATGAAAAAATTAACCTCTTACACGTTAACAAAAAATAGGAGCATACAATCTAACATTAAAAGGCATAAAATATAATGCGCGGGATTCCTTTTGAGTAATGATAGTTCCCGAGATCAGCGATGACAAGTCCAGCCTCTTTGAGCACCTGAAAAAGTTCCTGAGGTGGTCCCCGGGGAGGAAACCCCGATGCTCAAGTGAGTATTTGTTCTTGCTTGTGTAGTTTTAGGAGTAGAGATCCTTTACCTTTGTCTGGCGTTCTCCTACTTTATTTATAGAACCTTGATCGTGTGACTATGGCTCGCGTATTGTGCTCCTCTCTCCTAGATCTTGTCCTAGCAAAGGATATCGTGGTGAGTGGTGCCTCTCCGCCATTCTAGGGATTGGTACCTTTTGACAAAGCGAAGTGGTTGACCTATGTGCATTTAGTGAGTCAGTTTAGCAGGACGACTCATGTACTGGAGCTACATAGGTTGTGTATATACCATAAATTCTTCATCCACAAAGTCATAATGAGCAAAGTGCGTGGAGGCTTTTTTTAGGCAAAATGGGTAATGTATGTTTTGGGATTAAGGAATGTTTGTTGAAAGATAAGATACACATTATTTAGGTTCGGGCGAGAAGCTGAGAATGACTTTGTAGTTAAAGGAAACTGTCTATCTAAGAATTTAAATGAATGAATTAAGTTCTAAAATGACCCTATGTTTTGGTCAAAAGTGTCAATCTAACCCTGTAAACTATGAAAGTGCAATTATAACCCTATTATTTGAATGAAAGTGTCAATCTAACCCCGACAACCTGAAATTGGCAGGAATTCAGCAAACATGCCATTATACCCCTTAATAAAAAATATAAATAAATAAAAGAAGTCCATTTTACCCCCTCTTCCTCATTTCCATTTAGTTTCTTCTTTTGATGAAACCCAAACCCGTAAAATCCCCGCATTTTTTTAGATTCAATTGGATCTCACTTCTTTTTCGAGGTTAAATATATGCAAGATTCTACTAAGATGAGCAACATTTCTTCTGGTTTTTGGCAAACAATCCCTACCAAATGTAGCAACACAAAGAATCAAAGCATTCAGTTGCATAATTTACAAAGTAGGGTAGATTTGGGTTTAGGGTATTAGGTGCTTCCCCTCTAATACCGTATATCTTTTTGGTTCTCATGAAAAGGTAAGCATTGATACATGGATTCCTTGGGCGGCGGCCGTGCCGCAGCTGTAGGTGCTGGTGGAGCTGACGATGCCATCGACGACGAGGGTTGTTGTTGATGCTCCACTCACTTCTGCAATAATATTTACACTTTCTAATTGGATGTCCTTTTTGGCGTTAAAGATTTATCGGGGAAATTATGGAATTTTTAGTGACTTGGTATTCAGACCAGTGCGATTGAGGATCGACAATTGGACACACGGGAGTTAGAGGGATTAGTGGCGGGGAAGGACAGAGAATCAAGAGGGATAGGCGTGTGAGGGTTGAGGGCAACAAAAGGAATATTCTATGGTTTCCTCTTTTTTTATAAGGTTTGTATTCAATAGTGGTGAAACCATATTTTGGCCAGCAGCGGAGATCTGGCGGAGGTGGTGGTGGAGCGGGCATAGGTGGTGCTGGAGGTGATTTTGGAGGTGAAGAAGAAGAACACTAGGGGTATTTATGTCATTAAATTTTTAGTTTTAGGACTAGGGGTAGTTTAGTCTTCTTAGGTTTGGTCAATGCCAGAAAATACCAAGTAAACACTGAAACAATGCGAAAAGGTTATATCGGCACATTTGCTGAAAAACTAAGGTTTGGAATCACACTTTCAGATTTTATAGGGTTAGATTGATACTTTTATAAAATAATAGGGTTATATTTGTATTTTATGAATTGATGAGAAACTTATTAGTAACCGATTACTATTCCTTTAGCTTCAAAATGTGCAAAGTCTTGTCCCAAAAATTGAGGAAAAGACAGATGTGTAAATGACATGTGGAGCAATCATTTTGAAATGTGTTTCACGAGTGACAGATCTAATTCCTAACTGACAAAAGTTATTGATTGCCTCAAAAAGATCCATTTTTGAAAAAAATGTAGCTTTATCGGTTTGAGTTCTACTGTGTCGGGATAGTTAAATGTGTGTGGAATAGTTGATGGCTGCTAAAAGTGTACATAATTGAGTAAAGGGGAATATCGTGATTTGCGGTAAGTGGTATATAGTGGTGGAATTGGGTTTTCCATTTGTGTCACTGGACTTGTGATTTTCCATATATGTGTGAAGTCGTTGATGATCATCATGTATCTACTAGGGGGGTGTGCGGGTAACTCCATTACTATGTGAACCCGCGAGTGATTTTCCTACTTGTGTCGCTTAAATAGAGAGGAGTGGTTGTAGTGGATTGAAGTGGTGAATATGAGTTTCTTTACTCATGAAGAGTGGTATGTGAAACGAAATTTAGGGGTGTGTTGCTAAGGTATTATTTTATTTTTCAGATTATGTATTTGGAAAGTTAGTGTGTTTTAGATTTAGGCAGTGTGATTAGTGTGTGCCTATGCCTCTAGGGTTTTCAAATATATTGGGTTAGTGAGTTTGTGAGTGGATAAGTGTGTCATGTGGGCATAATCTTTTCGGATTCTTGTTGAAGAATATTCTAGTGTTCCATTTTCCAAGGCTTAATAAGTGGTAGGCCAGTTTCTTGAGAAGTGGAAAGATACATCATTTTAATAGACTCCTAATGATGAAGGTTTCTTTTTCCAAGGCTGAATTACGTTATAAAAGGGTTGTTGACAGGGCATCTTTTCAGTTGTGTTTGTTTGTGTGTTGATTATTTTGAGAGGTAATTTTGGGTGTGTGTTGTGTTTGTAACTTATGTGTTTGTTAGTGTGTGTATAAGTTGGATGGTTGTCGATTCGGGAATTCTCCCCATGGGGGCGGTATTTTTTTATATTTTAGGAATTCTCACCGACTTAATTGCACTTTGTTACGTTATTCCTAAACCGATATTTTTTATGAGGTTTTAACCGTTTCACACTGTTTTAGGGACTTGTGGTCGCTTGATTTCAAACAGTTTCTCACTTAATTTCAATCTAACTATTTAACCCGAGCGTGATTATACTCAGGTACCCTAACTTGATCTCTTACTTATATGTTCTTGATTTAATGCTAATAATGTTCTTGTCCTCTGTATATATATATATACACTTCATCCGTCCCACTCTAAATTTCCTTATTGCTTTTTCATGATGTTCAATGATCATGTTTGACCGTAAATATCTCTAATTACATATAATAATGCCACATAAAAATTGATATTCAGAAAATAGATGTTAAGATAAAGGGATAAATACATTTATAACCCTAAATTTATTTTGAAAGTGCCAATATAACCTTTCAATCTCAGAAAGTGCCAATTTAACCCTAACTCAATATTGTATGTGACAGTCTAACCCCAACTTTCAAAATATTTGTGCTGATATAACCAAACTCCCTAATCCCGACATTGTCCATATGAATTCAGGCAAGACTAGAAAATAAAATGACAAAAATACCCTTTATGAAAAACCTATCTTTCTTTTTCAAACCCTAATGTTGTCACCGCCGACGTGCTCCATTGCCGCCGCTTTCCCTTCTTCCCCGTAACCCTCCCTCCCCCGTGATAAGCCATCCTCCTCCCCAGCGCCGCTCCCCGTAACCCTCCCTCCGAGTGGACCATCAAAACAACATTCAATTCCCCATTTTGTTCCATCAGAATGTGAAACTTTTCTTTGACTAATGGTACATGGAAACCCCTTATTGCAGCCTAGTACGAGATCTTGCAAGAGCTTCATCCACTCGCTGATTTTTTCTCATCTTACCTGATCAAATCGAATTAATGAATACCAATTAGCCTAAAATGACAGACTGCAAAGCCATTTTCCTGAACAATTGGAAAACAATAAGAAATGCAAAGTGCATACGTTTTATGCTAAGTTATGGCTATATGTTGCTTGCCCTCTTCTGGCCCTAACATGAATGTAGTCCTTTGGGGGCTTAAGGGGCTTCTGATTCACTAAATCCTTGTTAGTCTTTGCTTCTTCCTCGACTTTAGTTTTCTTCGTGACAATCTCCATTGCAGTTACTTTAGATCCTTTAGGGCACTTCACATTTTTATCAGCACCATTTTCATTACCCTGTAAAAGAAATTTGTCCTAAAATTAATGCACATTTTAAAACATGTGCCTAAAGCAACACTTTCATTATAACACAAAGGATCTCCACCGCCACCACCGCCACCGCCGCCACTTTCACTTCTTCCCCGTAACCCTCCCTCTGCTGTGATAAGCAATCCTCCTCCCCAGCGTCACCACCCGTAAACCTCCCCAGCGATGCTGCCCATAACCCTCCTCCCCAATGTCGCCACCCTCACTTTTTGAAACCCTAGCGTCGCTCAGCCACACCCTAGCGCCTCGACCTCCCTCTCCCGGCGCTCCGCCCACCTCACAACCACACCCTAGCGTCTCTTCCTCCCTCTCCCCGATGCCCTCACTATTTGAAACCCTAGTGCCACTAAGCCCAACCACCGAAAACATCCTCCCCTCTCTCCCTTTCTTCACAGCCCTCCTCCTCTCTCTCCCAGCTCACCACTCAGCCACCACAATAATCCTGCTGCTTAGGTCCCACCCCATCAAACGATTTTGGCCATCGCTTAGACCCCATCCCACCACAGCCACCCCGATGCATATTAGACTACAACCAGCGGTCGCTTTTCGCTAGAAGGATTTTGTTCATCGCTTTTCTCTTGAAGGATTTTGGTCATCGAAGTCCCACCAGCGGTTTTGGAGTGAAAAATAAACGAGGAAGACAAGTTTTCCTCTTTTCCTCTTTTTTATTTTTTTAAAGGCTAGGGAAATAATATCTTTTCATCAAAATCTGGCCAAACAAATGTTGACTAAAAATTCAGCGGAGTCAAAGGTTATTTTGACACTTTATGAAATTGCAGGGTTACGTTGGCACTTTTAGCCTAAAGTCAGGGTTATTTTATCATATATATAAATTTTATCATACATGTATAAATTTTATCTCACAATATCTCACATGATATTTTTAACAATATATATAAATTTGATATTTAGGTCAAAATTTACAAAGTTTAACTTGTAAAAAGCAATTGAGTAATTAAAGTGGGACGAAGGGAGTATATATAAACTGGATGAAATACAGAAGTGTACCTTTGCTAAAGGTTCACCTTGGCGTCACAAATTTTTAATCGTGCGTTCATATCGTTGCCGCTTGCTGGCCTCCTTGTGTGTGATAATCATTGGTCGCATGCTTAATGTTCGAGTGGTGACTTTGGCCCGACATTTCCCAGGGACTATAAAAGCTCAAAAGGTATAAAGTAGTCCCCACAGACAATGTCACTGATGCGAAGCACTCCTTCCAAGTAGTGACAATTCATGAGATTGGCGGCGGCAAGTTCAGCCTCTTTGAACACTTGCAAAAGTCCTCGAGATGGTCCGCATGGAGGAAACTCCGACGTTCAAGTGAGTATTTGTTCTTACTAGTGTATTATATGGAATAGATATCACTTACCTCTATCTAGCATTCTCCGATTTTATGTATAGAACCTTGGTTGTTTGACCGTTGTTCGCACATTGTACTCCCCTCTCCTAAATCGTGGCCTAGCAGAGGGTATCGTGCTGAGCGGTACTTCTATGTCCTTCTTGGGATTGGTTACCTTTTAGCGAAGTTGTGTGATTGGCCTATGTGCGTTTAGCGAGCCAATTTAGCAAGGTGACTCTTTTACTGGGGTTACACATGTCGTGTATATACCAAAATCAATTCATCAGTCATGACAAACTTAGCAAAAGCTTAACCTTGAAGTTAGGGGTGGCAAATGGGCGGTGGGTCGAACGTGGGTAGTAAAAAAATATGGGCATGACCCATTTCAGCCCATTTGATGATGGGTCAAAAAATGGGTTGGGTAAAAATGGATTGGGTTGAACCCACTCAACCTGCGGATAAAAAATTATTTAACTCACGGGTAAAAAATGGATAAACCCATGGATTTCAACCCATTTATGAATCAATATGGGTTTATATACCAACACATATAGGTAAACCCGTGGGTTTCAACCCATATTTTGACCCCAATATGAGTTTGTATAACAACCCATATGGGTAAACCCGCAGATTTTAACCCATATGAGTAAACATGTGGTCAACCCACAAACCCAAGCAACCCATATTTTTCAACTACCCATTTGACCAATTACTCATTTAACTCATTGCCCATTTTACCCATACTCACACGAGTTTAGAAATAGACAACCACTTTATCTGTGGGTTGTGGGTCTATTTTGCCACCCCTACTGAAAGTGTGAGGTTTTCATTAAACCAAATTGATATCAAGCTAAAATACAAAAACATCAGGCCAAAACTTAAAACGTTATACTAAATCCAAAAAAACATCAATAAACTACACATTAAGAACAGAAAATACATAAAAATAAAATAAAATAAAGAAGCATAACATCAGTTGATGTGAACCAAAGCATCATGTATAATACCAAAAGAATAAATTATACATGTAGATATAAAAAATGAGCATAAAAATGAACCTAAACACATACATCATTAGACCAGAACATTAAAACATGAACCTAAAACTTAAACAACCACAACAAGCAAAGTACTCCCTTCGTCCCAGCCATTTGTGAACACTTTCCTTTTAGTCGGTCATAGGCAAATCTACACGCCTTCCATTTTATGAAAATTTTAACATATCAAAAGACCTACCTATCCTTAAAAATCTAAATATTTACATTTAAAACCCTCTCTTTCTTCTCCCACCGAGATCTTTTTTCTTCTTTTTTTAGTTACTACGCCACCCTTTCTTCCACCAATTCTTCTCACATGTGCCACCTTTTTTCCCACCAATTTATCTTCTCCCCCGCGCCACCCTTTCTTCTTCTCTTTCTCCCACCCTTCTTCTTCTTTTTTTATCACCATTCTTCTTCTCACATGCGCCACCCTTTCTTCCACTATTTCTTCTTCTCACCCGCACCACCTGTTCTTCTTCTGTTTCTCCCACTTTTCTTCTTCTTCTTTTTCTGTGCCACCCTTCTTCTTCTCCCAAACCCTCGCTGCCTGAACTCAGCTTCTTCTTCAACCCAAACCCCAAATCCCCGACACAAATGTGGAGCAGGCGGATCGACACACTATGGCACCGGAGTAGTACAACGCCCTAGATTCGTTCGATTTTGGTTTTTTGGGTTTTAATTTTCTAGGGTCGCTTTGGAGAATAATGTTTAGTCCATGAGGGATGAGAGGGTGGTGGAAGAGAGGTGGCGCGATGGCAATGATGGTCGTGGTGGTGGGGATTGGCGGGCATGGAAGGGTGGGAGAAGAAAAAGAAGAGCATTCTAGTAATTTCACCTTCTCCAAATTAAAACATCAAATTTCTCTTTCGGTGGGTTTGGGTGGGATAGAGGGAGTTACAAACTTACTCTCGCATAACCCAAGCTTCTTTTCGTCCTACAACTCAATTACATTTTCCGCAAATGCAAACACTTTTATGTTATATTTTAGTGAGAATAAACAAAAGGGCAAATGACTTCTGTGATTCCTAAACTATTGCCATCATTCTCCATTGGTCATTCCTTTACTTTTTGAATACTCTTGACCCCCTGAACTAACAGAAGTGTTAAGTCGTACCACTTCTGTCTAGTCAAACTATTACGTTTAACTTTTGTTTGACATTTTAGGGGGAAATTGTCCTTTCCTATTTAACCCCAGGCAGGGGCGAAACTAGGGATGGGCGAGGGGTGCTAGCGCCACCCCTAGGATCCGGTGATGCGGAAATTGACCATAGGGCGCCACCGGAATCTCTGGTTCCGGCACCCTTTTTTTTGTACCATCGCCCCTGTTTTCTTCCATGAGGAAGACGACATCTGCTATTTTTTAAAAAATTTAAACCCAGATACTTACGACATCGTTTAGGTACTAGGCTTAATTATTTTTTGCCTTCAGAGGACAAAGCCCTTAAAATTGAAGCTCATCCAATATGGCCCATTCGAAGTTCACAACCCAAACCGACCGCTAATGGACTATCTCTCCACGAGCATTTGACTCTGCTCTCCCTAAGGCAATCAAATGAATGGCAGAGAATTTCTACTGCACGATGGGCTTTGCTCTCCTAAGACAAGCTTGTGATGCGAAAATATTGAATTTCAATTGACAATCTATGTGAATATGAATTTCTTTCTTTTCAAGGTTTGTGATGTACAAATATCAATCTAAGAAAATCTCAATTATTAACTTGGTATATATTTTATATTAAAGTATTCAATAAAATTATTAGATATATATAGATTCCGATAAAATTATTCAGCTAAATTGATTGTAATTAGATATAAATTGATTTTGATTTTAATGATTAAGATTTGCAATTTTATGAATTATATTTACTTTTGAATTGAAGTTAGATTTGAATTTAATTATTAGTTTGAATTTAAATGAATGAAAATTCGTTTGCATGTTTAATTTATTATCGTCGTCGCCGCTTTGTTATAGTAATGATTGATTTGAAAATATTTTCGTATCTAACGACAAATATGTTATGGATAAATTATTATAGTGAATCATTAACTTTTTGGAGACTAAATCAAATGAAGAAAGACACAATAAAAAAGAGTATTAAGAAAAAATTTCTCAAAATTTGTTTTGACACTGTAATTAAGTCCACCCTAAGATTTTGGAGAACTTGATCCATATGTGCATGGTCAACCGAAACAAGATGCATTTGTGCATGTTATTATATACGGACGCAAATATGGAGGACGCATTCACAGAATGCGTCGTCACTGTTTTTTTTTCCTGCATTTAAATTAGAGGACGCATTCCATGAATGCGTCCTCGTATTTTTATATATTTTTAAAGAAATTTATGAAGAGGACGCATTCCATGAATGCGTCCTCGTATTCCATTAATGCGTCCTCCAGGAATCTTTTATTTTCTGCACATTTTGGCCCAGGGAGGAACTTTGCATGCGGTCAACAACTTTGGCGGTCAGAATAATCATGCCAACGCATGAAGACAAATTCTGCAAAGTAAGTGGAGTGAGGACAAATTTTGCATGGGGTCAGAACTTTGCAAGCATGCAAATTTTTGCATGCATGCAAATTTTTGCATGGGGTAAGAACTTTGCATGCATGCAAATTCTGCAAAGGCAAATGTTTTCAGTGAGGACGCATGAGGACAATGCGTCCTCATGTCAAGTCCAAATAATCAGACTTTAAAAACAAAATGAAACGGAGGACGCATTTCGGCAATGCGTTCCTTTTCCTTCTCTGACAAAAAAAATATATTAATGCACCGAGGACGCATTTGGCAAATGCGTCTTCAGGCAACCTGAACCAAAAAAAAATTGGAAAAAAATTGGAAAACATAGAGGACGCATTGTGCTAATGCGTCCTAGACACTTGCATCCATGGGTAAGTACTGTAGCCATAGATATAGAATTTTTCCTAAGATTTCGTCCTGGTTCTGCCACCGTACTACATGTCTTCGGCACCAGAGGCCCTTCTTCGCGTTCGCCACCATGTGCAGCTTCATTTCGGGAGCTATCAGCTACTGCATTATGCAACTCACCAGCTCCCGCGGCCCCGAACTGGGGCCTAGCTTCGCCCGAACGCCAGTTCTGAAACCATTGTAAGCTCAGTCTTCTTTTTTTAAAAAATATGCATCCTAAGCTGTAAATGTTGAAATAAGTAAGACAAATTTTTTAACTGTTCTCTGTTGGAAGGAAAGGCAGAATTTGGTTGGTGATCGATCTGCTTATAAACTGAAAATTGAGAAGGATAATACATCCGTGGAGTTATTACTTACTTGTGTTTATGTTCATGTGTATGCGCGTCTGCATTCACAAGGCGTGGATATGGAAAGTTAAATAGAAGTCTAGCTTTTCAGTTTCTAACCTCAATGTGGGTGGAAGTTGGCATTATAGTTTCTTACAAACTGTCGAACGAGGTTGACTTGTGATCAGATTGTTTTCTCGTATCTTTCCTTCAGACTAAGAAAAGTTGTTCTGTTTATTTACTGTGAAATCTTCAGCGATAAAGAAGGTTAAAATGTTTGACATACAGAGAGAGAATTATTTTTGGCAATGGCAATTTTTTTTTCATCTTCAGTATTTTATTGAATTTCAGTACTTTCAGCCGATAATTAGGATGGAATGGTCAGGTTTAACGTTTATAGAAAGAAAAAATCAAAACCCAATTCATCTACTTCTTGTCTTTCTTTGAAAGTCTTAGATTTGAGAAAGAATAGAGTCACTGATTATGTTTATATGCATATATGGATGTGCAGGTGATGAAGAAAGAATCCCCTTTAGCTGCACAGGGGAGAGAGATGTCAGCCTTTGCATTTTTTTACCCGAAGAGGATAAAAGTTGAAATCTGGTTTGATGATAATTGTTGGTTTGTGCAGAAGGAAGATGCCGCTCAAGGGCTTTGCTTATTCATTTTCAATGGGATGTGGAGACAGTTTCAACTAAGAAGTTGACCGAAGACAGAGAATGAACCGACAACGAATATGAAACTTGAACCTCTCATGTTCAAGTTGTGTGGCATCCCAATCACAATAGGCCCATTAGAGCCTATTGTTGCAGTCTGGAAGAAACTGGATGATTATTCTTGCACGGTTACTTATGTTGTTCAGGTAATTTATCTCAGATTGCTCTCTTTTTCTGGCAATCAACAATTTCACGTTTTCACCTAAGCCTTTTCATTTCCAAATCCATTATAACGGGGTATATTTTGTTGCTCGACAAAAACATGTTCTCAGACATAAAACAAGATAAATGAATTACTTGTTTTGCTTGAGTAGGCTAATTTTATGGGATCAATGACAATCATGTAGAATTGGTTAAACTTCATTTGGTTATTCTGTTTAAGGGTGTAATGCCGAATTTGTATTTTCCAGTCTCAGATCTTTGTAGAATGAGTTGTTTTGTATAGATTCGCATGGTGGGCGTGGAAACAAAGAGTCTTTGCAGAATTTTCCCATGCGTGTACATTCAGATGATGATCTTTAAAGTTTGAGAAAATGTGATGGCTTGGAAGGAACATCAGAAGTGCAACATCAAGAAACTAAAACTCTAGAAGCACAGAAGTTTGTTTACTAGACAATGCAGAGAGATACATAATTGCATTGCATTTGTACTTTAGTGGGAAAAATGAGATTATTTTTCGTCTCACTGAAAGCCTACCCTATAAGGTTACACCAGAAAGATCAGTGCCTACTTCCTGGTGGGCTCTTCTTTGCTTCATATGTTAGGTCCTGATGCAAACCATCCTCGTGATCTTTCTCAATAAGGACCTAACACTGATGCACTGGTTGATGCTCTTGCACTTGCTTAATGTTATGATGCTGTCAACGGAATAGAAAGGAAACATGTAGCTATTGGATTTATATTCTTGCCTTCTATGTTATTCATCTATTTATATACCATGCAATCAGTAAAAAAAAAGTTTGAGCCTCATTTGTACCTTATCCCAACTCCGAGAGAGGGTGTCTAAATTTACGTATTACAAGATAGGTAGGACAGAGGAGGAGAGCAGCGTCTTAGAATCATATCACTGTGTGTATTGAAAACTATATAATGGAGTCATGATCTATACACTAATGGAACCTGATTTACAGCTGCCAAAAACATTCGGTTTCAATTGACACTGGCAAATTACATGTCAGAAATGCTGTCAATTCTACCAACCATGCATAGTATATTCTTCACTCTTTCACAGGAACAGCCTTACAGGCATCCAGATGGTTTAGGCGACAAGTTCCGAGAAGAAACTCTGGGAGCTCTTCTGGGGTATTGGCCTGGATTCACAAAACCAGCAACAGCAAAACAAAATGTAAGACTGTAGTGCTCACGAGTCTTAACGTTTGAGATTTACTGATTTAGTAAATTGTTTGTAGCTCATCCTAGAAAAGATAGAAGGAATATATAAGCATAAACACAAGTAATACATCTTTGTGATTTTACCTGTACAAGGAAAGCCATTTCTATGACTAGATTGTTAAGGTAACCAAGCACGAGACTGACAACGCCCCTTGCAACGGTTGAGGAGCCGATATCCACACCGAGCTGATGTAACAAGTGAAGAGAATCGTCAGTATGATGACAGTGCAAAATGGTTTGCATGATGGGCAAAAGAAAATTGAAATAGCCCCAAGTGGAAAATGACAAGTTTAAGGTTTGACAAGAATGAGTTCCATGTACCGTTGGTATCATCACTAGTCAATAATTTTTACTTTATCTTTAGCTCATAAGGCGCTATAAACACAACACAGATATGTATTTATACCTCAATGTAATTTTTGCCACGAAAATAATTGATTTCCAGTGCTTGACCAACCAGGCAGGCTTTCTTTCCAACACTCTGCTTTACTATCCATGATCCCTGCAAGTCAACTCATATTATTCTGGGTGTTACACATAATAATGCAGAGTGTTGGACCTTTAACAACCAGATGGACAATCAAAAGAACTAAAGTAGCCAGATATGGTTTTTAAAATGCAACATGAAACACCTACAAATTCAACAGAATAGTGAAGTAAAATTAAATTAACATATGAGTAAGATTTGAAATTAGGCTGATATTTAGCCTTACTCAACTGATATGCAAGTATATTTTCAGTTTCACCATGAGTAAGTTGATACACTCTCACAGCTCACCAGAACTTTCACGTGTAACAAGAACAAATTAGTGGTTCTGATCAGAATTTCTCCAACGATGTTGTACTCCACTAACCTTGGATATGTATGGAATGAGCTTGAACCTAGAATTTCTGTAAGAATCGTCCCCTTTGACAAATCTCTCAAGTAAGGGTGAATCTTCTAAAGGAGAATTCATCATGTAGTATAGAGCCAGACTATAAGTTGTTGAACCTGGTACCTATTTACGAAAATAGTTGCATTTTAGTGCCTGCTTTGGGTTTAATGGTATCTTGTGAAGGAAGTATGAAATGGGAAATTTTGAAAGAGTAACCTGTATGTTCACTATGAAAAAAAATTCTGGGCCACCCTTTGCTGCATATTTCTGTTGAAGAAAATAAAAACTATTTGAATATATATAAAAAGGATTAAACAGAAGAGATCCTCCATAAGAGAAGCAGTCAAAACCTGCACAATGCTGCGTTGGCGTCCAGCCAGATCGTCTTCCCTCTTGTCAGACCTTAGCCAATCTGCAGCCACCATTTGCATTAATGTGCCACTTGATTTGATCTAAAGAGAGGGATAGAGGCAACAACAGATCAATTGACTAAGGGTTTGCTTCCAGAAAGGAATAAGAAAAAAGAGAGCAATAAATCAGTACAATCATGGCACCTTTTTATGGTCCTCTAGGTATGTATGCCCACGAATCAGAAATGCTGAAGGATCAGCAGATGTCCAACTGGAAAGCAGATTACAATTTGGATCCTTCGGAAGTGTAAATCCATAATTGCATGACAGTTGGTCTTCCCTTGCCATCTCATGTAAGTCCACGTATCCCTTCTTCTGAACTGCGGAAGTAAGATTTGACCATGAAATATAAGTTATTCAAAATAAATGTATCACACCAAGAAAGGAACAAGTCATGCTAAATAAATTATCAATTCCATCTAACTCACCTGCTAGATCATGTAATTTCTTGACAAAAACAGCAGCAGAAGATAATTTGGGCTGACGTGTATCCTGAAACATGCAGAATCAAATTGACATTGGCTTCTATAAACACCGAAAACATCATCAGAACAAGAATCTTTTTACTTACCAATACAACCAGAGAGCCAATTTTCAATGTGTAAATGTTCACATGTTTCAAATTGACCAAAAATGTTGTGTGTGATTCTGATGTATTAGTTTGTTGACTACATTATGAAGTCACTTTTCTGTATGCATCATGTTATCCATTAGGCGTCGTACCTGAGAACATGTTTCAGCTCCAAACTCTGAAGGCCAGCCATTTTCAGATTGGTCATAGTCTAATGGTTCTGAAACATCAAAGAATTCATCTGCTGCATCATTTAGTCCCATTAGGCTGGCATGGTCAGAGGGCGATTTTACCACTTCTTCATCTTCTCGCTCCATGCTCTTTTTGTTTTCCAACCTGCTTGGGACTTCAACATGCAAACCCTCTGCATGCAGCATTCTCTCTTTCATCAGCTCACCAGATGAGAAATCAGATGCCAGGTGATCTCCTGGTTTTGCTCTAAATAACTCGCGTAAAGCTGCAGTTAGTAAATTGTTTGTAGGATCAAGATCAATAAAATTAGCGCATGTCAAAATAAACTAAGAGAATCATTAGGTTGGGCCAAGTAGCTCACCGGAGAGTCTCCCTAGCATCCGGATTGTTATTGATCTGGCTGAGGACGTTCGTACATATGATTTCCAAGATTTCCAGTCAATGGCAAGCATGTGTTTTACTACAGATTGCTTCCCTTGATTAATGGGTGATATCACAAACCCACCACCTATACAGACATTACATGTTACTTCTTTGAAGCATAAAATCAAAGCACTTCCAAAGTCACAAGGAAACTTATCAAATTAGGATTCCAAGTCTATTTTCACTTGTACAACAGCATGATATCATCTTAACAAGTAAATACTATAGATGGATCAAAACACTTTTGGATCAGTTGACTAAATTAAGCATACATTACTTTTAAGACAGGCACGGATACATCCATTTTGTGGAGGACACCTTTGGTGAAACACCGAATGGTAGAGAATAACTGCAATAAAGCGAAAATAGGTTAACACAAATTTATATTTTCTTTAAAAAATAGTAGAAGATCACAGAATAAAAACAAATTGTTATCACCATAGGTTCCATCATCCTCCCTTCTCCAATAGCGCCGCAACAATAGATCCCTTGGCTTCATACCCCTACAAAGACATATATTATGCCTAATCGTGAACAGGACCATAATCTCTACAAAGGATGCTACTGATCATACCAGGGTAGCAAATGTCGGGTCAACAGCTTGTGGACTATGTCAGTATGCCCATCAAGATGTTCAATTACACTCCCCTTGTGAAAACAGAAGTCCCACCTGCAGAAAATGAAAGCCTGAAACCGTCAAAATAGCTTGAGGTTTTGATCTCCCACTCTGGTTTCGTCTATTTAACTTAGAGTTTGAAACAGGAAAACATATATTATGTGGGATTAGTACTGAAATGTACTTTCTCCCACTTTGCGCCTTGAAGTTTTAAACAAACTACAGTCCATAGAAGTGGATGGAATGTATGAACGGGTAAGGATCATCATTATAGATTTGTAATCAGCATATGTATCATCACAAGTAGCCCATGAGTATCAAATATAATTTAATATAGCTTTATCCAGTTTCAATAAAAATAAAAATAATTAAGGATGTATTAAGTTATTCACAAATCACAACCTTATTACCCACCATACAGCGAAGCATCCATACGAAAAATAACAATGATTCTGAGTTGTCCAAGTAGGGCCAAAAATAGAGATAAACCTATATTTTGTCCAGAAAATACTTTATCTTGGTACTCATAGAATTCATTATTCTGACCGATGTATGAGATAAAATCTATGAAGTTCTTAAAACTCACTCAGATCTTGAAGGACCTAGAGACAATAGTGTCTGGAAAATGGCCTGAGAAGATCCATCAATTACACCCACAGCCATTATTGCAGGATGATCATCCCACTGCAAAACATATAAATATGTTAAGGAAAAGAAAAGGAAAGATATTTTGTAGCTCATAAGCAGGTCATTCTTCAACTAACCTTGGCCTCAAATTCTTTATCTTCCCTGAAGAGTCTCAAACCTGTTATTCATGGAGGGTTTAATACAGCTTTAGAAATATATCTTCAGAACCAAAAAGCTCATTTCATACCATTTTCGCAACCAAAGATTTTCCAAGGTGATGGTGCAACTACATCAGCCGTCATTGCATCCATAACTCTAGATGAACGGAGTGTCCAGTCAATAACATATGAATCATATGGTTTACTGGAGTGACTTAATCTAAAAAAAGAAGGAAATCCAGAAGCAAGTCACGAGATTAAGTTTTTAGAATGGAGAGTCATCAACTAAGTACAACACAAGTAATTTTTTTAAAACAAAAAATCGAACATATGTAAGAATAGAAAACTTTAAAATCTATGTATATGAACTAGCTGTGAACAGAAGGCTAGAAATATCATATGTTATGAGATAATAGACCATATGAGACAATGTTCATCGAAATATTAAAATGAACTTTCTTGTCAAATTTGCTTACCGCAAAGGGCTTTCTTCCTGCTTGGAGCACTCCACAACAAATTGGTTCTGGTCAGCCTTGTTGTACATTAACAAACATCAATTTTCAGAATAATTTTCTCGAGCAATCATCCAAACAAAAAGAAAGGTTTTTAGGACCTTTAAAGCTGCATCCTGAATGGATTGCATCCACCTAGCTGCTTCTTCAGGACTACTTGCTCCTAGCTAAGAATTTCCAAATTAATAACCACGGATAATCATCGTAATAATTCAAGTTCTCAGAGCAATAGCTTCATACCTTTAGTTCATCATTGTGATTGGACGTATTGTAAAGTGAGAAAATGAAGAATACCTGCGAATCAGAAAATATCACATCATACTGAAAGGCTGGAAAAGAAATCCAGATGGCCATCTCCATTAGCCATCAAACAAATACTAAATGTGAAATGTAGAACTGCAATAAAATGAAGAGTAGGAAAGAAGCACACACTCTTCTATGAATGCTCTCTCTCCCATTATCCGCCACCCGAATGCAAGAATCAATTACCGCACTCCTTGAGGGCTCCTGCCAAAGAACATACAAGTTGGGCAAAATTCTCGATAACAAAATGTAAATCGTAATAACAACGGAATTGGCCATAACCAAGAAAAAGACAAGCATTGCATTCAAACTCATTTTAAATGAAGATGTAAGTCGATGAAGAACATTAACCAATGAGGAAACAAAACAGCTGCCCCTAAACACAAGTAAGCCCATTAAGGAAACAGTATCAACTAAACTGCAAGAGCCTTTCTAGTACATCGATTCAATCAAAACCCAACCCTACATTTGAATGCTATGATTCCCTCGTTGTCCTAATCAACTTTCCGAAAACACATTTGAACTCATTGATCTTGAGGTTAAGGAATCAAACAACCAAAATCCACCGACAAGCAATCATCGACACCAGCAAGAAGAAAACCATTCAAAACGCGGGACCACCTCGATGATTCCGAAGTTAACCCAGACAACAAAAATCCTTCCAAACAAACAAACAACAACAACATAAGAACCTCGTTCTGAGAAGGCGGGACGGATTTGAAGCTCTTAAGAAGATGATCTTGCAGAACGAAGTAGCGCTTCCTGGAATACTGCAACCCAAACCGATTGGACCTTATCATGTACAGCCATCCTTCCATCCTGTGTTCATCCATTTCCACAACTTCACTGAATTGTAGTTTTAAAATATTAGTTTCTTGAGGAATTACTTGTGAGCTTGGGTTTGAGCTGAAGGAATCTTTTGGTGGTAAAGTGCGTAAATGTGGGATACTCCTATTTGCGCTGGAAGTGGAAGGTGGTTCAATTTTGGTTTTCACTGCCCGTTAAAGCAAGCATGCCCCACACCACTCCAGCAAAAAAAGAAAAAGACTAAAGTTCGGGAAGACCAAAAAAACGCCAAAACTAAATACATGTCCGGAATTTCTAAATTTAGGTAAATTTAGGGAAGAATTATTATATTATCTTAGTGGCAAAATTTTGAGAAAGACTGTATTTTTATAGTCTTACGGAAAAATCTAGTTTAATTAAAGGTTGAAGGTTTTAATTGCAATATTAAAAATTTATTATGCAACGTATTTTAATTATAAAGTTTATAATTCGATTTATGCAACCCGAAAAGTTTATCTTTATTTCTCTAAATTTGCATTTTAAACCTCGGTCTTTTCATGGCTTATGGAAAGACCGTCTTTCAAGAGACGGGCTCATTATTAATTTATTAATTATAATTATAATTATTTAATTTCAACACTCATCAACAATCATTATTCAATATCTAGCCACAATAATATTATAATTATATAAACACCTTTAAAAAATATACCGTAAAAAATGAGTAAGTCTTTTGAAATGCGGTACATCTATAAATCATGGAAAGACCAAAGTTTACGGTGAAAATTAGAAGAAATGAAGATAAAATTTTCAAATTACATGAATCGAGTTATAAACTTTATAGTTACTATACACGTTGCATGATAAAAGTTTAATATCGCAACTAACACCTTTTTTCTTTTATTATTTTAATTAAATCTCATCTTTCAATAAGTCAAAAACTGTCTTCCCATAGACTTTGTCGAAAAAAATAGTTTAAATCTCAGTTCCAAAATTTCCCAACCGCTCGTTTCTCCCTCCTCAACCATCGTCTATGCGGTTGCGCCGCCGCCGCTCATAAACCCCTCTCCTTTGATATGGTGCCTTGTCACGCCAAAAACGAAACCGCCACACACACCACTGTGAGATCACACACACAGAGTGCCGAACTTAGGTTCACCATTTTAGTACATGAATTTAATCGGAGTATCGGCGATTTGAGCTCTCGGAATGAACTCATTCTTACTCCCAAATTCACCTCCATTTTCGCGAGCTTGTCCAACGACAAGCCTAATTCCGGTAGTTCCCGCAGAGCTCCTGTCAGTTGAGTAAAAGCAGGAACTCGTTGAACTCCATCATTGTTGGCGTGAGTATCAGTGACGATGACGGTGACGGTGACGGTGTGGAAACTAATATTGATTCGGTGGAGAAGTCGCCGAAAAATGACATCGTATTGAGGTGTTCGGAGAGCATCCGCTACCGTTCGGTGCCACGGCGAGAGACGACGAATTTCTTGAATGCTTCCAGCAATGCCGCGTCAGCATAAATTAAAATTGTGAGAGAGGTAAAGTTTATTGACATCCTACAAGAATATTTTAAAAATTAGAATTTATGTAAGACTAAAATTAAATAGTTAGAGGAATATTTTAAGAATTAGAATTTGTATAGCACTAAAATTAAATATTTAAAATATTTTATAAATGTAGATTTAAAATTTTTAAATGCGGGTAATAGGTAATATAATAATTCTTTATTAAGGAATTTAGCATTCTAAAATTTTCAACTTGTATATAGATTTGCCCAAAAAAAAGAAGATCGGTATGCCTTTGAAATGACGCTTCCCTCCCTTCTTTGTTCTTTTTTTTTTAAATGAAAGGCACCCGAGGGTGAGGGTTGGTATATTGGTACCCCAAGCCAAGCAAAACCATAGTAGAGAAGTTAAAATTACAGAAGGCAACAGCGTTGCCCGCAAAATGAATATCCTAATCATCATCAATATGAATCAAAGTTAGTAAGTTGCGATTCTAAAGCCACGAATCTCCACACCCCGTGTTAATTCGTACTTTGGCCAGGCAACTTTACTAAGTAATAGCGAGTTCTTGATTGTTCTAGTAAGGAGGGAGAGTTCTGACGAATAGTAATAGTGCTAGGAGGTTGCTGATAAAATGCAGATCTGCATCTCGAATGGGTGTAGCACTGTAGTAGTATTAGGCAGGAAGCTGATCTGCAGATAAAGGAGTATAGATCGGCCGTGATTGTTATGACCCCGAAGAGTATCACCTTCGTGAAGTTGAGAATCTGGTAGCCATTATCTGCATAAAAACCAGTTTACATTAGCAGTATCAAGTCCTGTTATGGCCATTCTTGTAAATTCTAAGGTTTGGGACCTGTTTCCCATCTAAGCCAATAAGGCCTTTGATGTTGATCGGCAAATTAGTAAGGGAAAGAGGCTGATTATTAGATGAGTGAAACTTGGCAATAGCATTTGCCACAGAGTTACATTCTCTATGTACATGGTGAAGCACTGCCCCATTTAAAAGGTTTTTAATCTTATAAGCCAAATTGAAATGCTTCCAGATAGCTGAGTAGGGATCATGAATCATATTAATGGCAAGAAGGGAATCAGATTCTATAATAGTCGAGCCATCACAGTGGTGGAGGGATTGGCATGCAGCAAGGATTGCCAACATCTCAGCATGGAGGGGAGATATTGCATCTACAGTATATGAGTTAATGAAAAGAGGGAATCCAGAGCTATCTCTCCCAATAAGCCCAACAAAAGCAGTGTGTGGGAGCCAAGAAGCATCAGTGTTTATTTTGAAGCAGTGTCTGCCTAGCTTATCCCAGAAAACCGGTTTTATAATTGGCTTCCGAAGTGGTCTGAGAAGAGGTGTGAGGTGTCTGAGCAGGTTGGGGAGACCAGTATGGGGACTCAAAACTGAAGGGCATGAGTATAGGGAGAGGTTGATGAGGACAGAAATCTCCCTACAGATGAGGTCTGCCGAGAAAGGAACCTGATCATGAATATATCTGTTTCTAGCCTTCCAAAGGCACCAACACAGAATCGATGGAATCAGTTTACAAATCATTTGGTTACCTTTGGGTAAATCATTGCAGTTCCATAAGGTGTAAAATCTCTGTGCAATAGATTGATTATCAGGCAGATTGAAAAGAATCAGGGCAGCTATATTATTCCAAATTGTCTTTGCCAGTGTGCATGATATGAAAAAATGGTTAATCGAGTCCGAATGACAACAGACAGGGCACTTGGAAGCCAAACTAAAACCACACTTTATAAGTATATCATCGAAGGGGAGAAAAGAGTGTAGCATTTTCCAAGTGAAAATCGAAACCTTTTTTTGCAATAAGACATTCCAAACAAATTTGGTAGCCGGGAAATTACCTGGAGAAAAAGTTAATGTACGGTATGCAGATTTGAAAGTAAAGTTCCCTGAAATTTCTGGTTTCCATATAAATCTATCATCTCTGCATGTCACCAATTCAGCCTCCTGTAAGAATAAGGCAGTATCATTTTCCAGGAAGAGTGATATCTCAGGTAAAATATGAGATTTGTTGTTAATGAAATCAGATATAGTGTATCCCTGGAAAGTGTCAATTATGTTGCTTGGGATCTTATCTAACAGTGGACCATTAGGGCACCAATTAGTTGTCCAGGCATTGCATGTCCCCTTTCCATGAATAACAATGGAATTTTCTTCAGCTAAGGAATCAATTGAGCAAATGCGTTTCCAAGTAACTGAGTTTCTGTGTGAGGGTGGCAAAGACCACAGCAGCTTAGACCACAGTGTTACTCCTAACTGACAGTTCCACCAAAGTTTGAGGGAACATGCATCTACTATTCCTTGAATAGATCTGAAGCCTAAGCCATAAATGGATATTGGTTTTGCCAAGTCTTTCCATTTTTTCCAGATTTTATTCCTTTTCCCATTATTTTCACCCCAGAAAAACCTAGCCAACTTCTTCTCAAAAGATTTGATAATGTGTTTTGGGGGATTAGTTACAGCCCATAAGTGTTGAGGCAAGGAATATAAACAACTATTGATCAGTACTAATTTCCCTCCAGTGCTCAACCACTTGTTTTTCCAATTCTGAACCCTTTTATCTAGTTTTTCCATCAGTGGTTGGTAGTATTTATTCAAAGTTCGACCCTTGAATATAGGAACTCCTAAGTATTGGAAAGGAAAAGCACCTTGTTTCATTTTCAGAATCATTCTCATCTGGTTAAGTTTAATGATCGAAGCTCTTTTGCTGATGAAGAACTCTGATTTATGAAAATTAAATTTTTGACCAGAACTGAGTTCAAATATATCTAGAAAGGCCTTAATTCTGATTAAATTTGTTTTTGAGGCTTGCATCAAGATAATAGTATCATCAGCATACATAAGATGAGAGATTGCTGAACAAGATGATGGAATCTGATAATAAGAGAGTTTACTATTATAAAAAATAAAAGATAAACTCCTAGAGAAAGCCTCCGAAAAAATGTTAAAAAGGAAAGGGGAAAGAGGGTCACCTTGTTTGATTCCTCGAGTTGCTTTGAAAAAGCCCACAGGATTACCATTGATCAAAACCGAAAAGTAAGCTTGAGAAAGGTTAGACATAACAGCATTAAGAAAAGAACCTTGGAATCCAAACTTTATCAATACACTTCTTAGAAAATCCCAATTGACCCTATCAAATGCCTTTTGTAAGTCTAGTTTTAGAATGCAATTTGGGAGCCTAGATTTCTTATCTAAGAATCTAACCATTTCCTGAAGGTAGAGGATATTATTAGTAATATTTCTGTTTTTCATGAATGCTGACTGATTCTGTGAGATCAATCTGTCCATATATGGCCTTAGTCTTTCCATTAAAACCTTTGAGCAGATTTTATTAAGAGCATTTGAAAGACTAATAGGCCTGAAATCATCAAATGAGCAAGGAGTAGTTTTTTTAGGTATTAGGGTGATCCATGTACTAGATATACCTTTGGGAAGAGGGGAGCCCCTAATAAAATCATTAACTGCCTCAACTAAATCCTTTTTTATTATGGACCAGCATTTAGTGTAGAATTTATTGCTGAATCCATCCGGGCCTGGGCTACTATTCTTGCTTAAACCTTTTATTACTGCCTCAACCTCGGATTTTGAAGCTGGTTTAGCTAGCTCTATGTTATCTTGAGCAGTAATTGTAGAAGGGATTTGACTCAGGAAGTGAGAGTAGTAGGTCTTGTTAGTTCCCTGGTTAGGCTCGGATAACAGTTCAGAAAAGTATGATATGGCCTCATTTTGAATATCATATTGGTTATTAATCCATTGACCATTACTGTTTTTTATTTTTGAGATCTGTAAACGACAGTTTTTTTCTTGGACTACCTTGTGGAAGAACTGTGTGTTGTTATCTCCCATCTTGTTCCATTTTAATCTTGCCTTTTGTTTCCAAAATTTTTCTTTTTCTTTTGAGCTCTCAACAGTAATGCATTCTTGAGGTTTAAATTTATGAGCTCAGATTGGGAAGGGTTCAAGTCATACACTGATTCCTGGACTCTTAAAGATTCCTCAGCCCTAATTAGGTTAGTGTCAATATTACCAAAGGACTCCCTATTCCAAATTCTAATCTGCTTTTTTAGCCTCACCAGTTTTAGATAGAAACCTATTAGACCAGTCTGATTTAGTCTTTTATCCCAGTTATCTTGAATTAGAGTGAAAAATTCAGTACGGTTAAACCAAACATTAAGAAATCTAAATGGTCTTGGATTAAGACTAGATAAATTTGCTATGTTAAGGAGCAAGGGAGAGTGGTCAGAGGTTTGCCTGTTTAAAATTTGAATGGAAGAGGAAGGGTATTTCTGATTCCAAGAGATAGTACTTAATCCTCTATTAAGCCTTTTGGAAGTAGGATTTCTAAGTCTTGAATTACACCAAGTAAAAAGATTTCCAACCGTGCTAATTTCCTGACTACCAGAGCTACTTATCCAAGTGTTAAAATCTCTAATACTACCTGAGGATGGGGTGCTAGGTCCTCTATACTCAGAAATGCAGGACATAGTGTTAAAATCACCTATAAAAATAGTATCCCCAGGAATAAGAGCAGAAAGGTCTTTCCATAGGATTTTCCTTCCCTCCCTATTCCTAAGAGCATATATGAAAACAACATCCATATGTAAGTCAAACGAGAAATGAGAAATATGCACATGGAGGAACTGTTCATGAGATGAGAGGAGATTAACAGTAAAACAATTTCCCCACATCAGCCATATTTTGCCATTGTACAAGGTGAGACCATTGGAGAAATTAAGAGTATCCATATAGGATTGGAGTTTAGAGTTGTCATGCATGGGTTCAATTATGCATAAAAATTGAATTTTTTCAGTTTAACTAAATTACTAAGTCTGAGCATAGATGTTTCCATTCCCCTAATGTTCCATATTAGGAAATTAATTGAAAGAGGACCTATCATTGTTCATCTGACTTGTGACTCTTAGTGGATGATCTAAGCATCATTTTGTTAATTTGGCTAAAGTAGTTTGTTTTTTTACCTTTTGCCTTACCTGGTAAGAGGCTATGATCCAGTGTTGGTGAAGAACTTGGACTGACAGTCATAATGGAGGTTGTTTCCTGGTCCAGGGTTGGTTCATCCATGTCCACCTGTAAAATAGAGAATATGTTCCCCCACTATATTTTGAAGAGAGGTGGTTGCATTTTTTTGTTTACTAAAATCAGGATTGGAAATCCCAACCTGGATATCATCAGTAGCATAAGTAGCTGGAGTATAATTAGTAAAAGCAGTATCATCAAGCAATTTAGAGATGGACTTGTCTAGTGTAACCTGAGTTATCTGTCTAGGGCATGACACTGGTGTGTTGTTGTTTCCAGTTATTGGGGATTTAGTAGATGTAAAATGAGAACCAATTATTGGGGACTTAGCAGACACTGGTAGGGATCCAAAGATCGATTCTGAAAAATTGCCAGGTTGAACTGTATCTATTTGGTCTTCAGTAGAGATCAATGGAGGAATGGTAAATTTCTTACCAGTGGCCTGCCATACTGGTTGTTTCTGAGTTATGCAGGGGACCTCAGCTTGAACATCAGTTTGAACATTAATATTAGGGGGAAAGGTTCTACACTGAGTTTTGGAATGTCCTAGTTTAGAACAATGATCACAGTAGAGGGGGATGTCCTCATATTCGATAAGATATTTCCTGTTATTTGTCATAGATCCCAGCCTTATGTAAGTACTGATTGGTTTTAGTAGATCAACTTCTACACAAAGTTTAATGGCAGATGGTCTTGTTAAACTATCAGTAGCCAGATCAGTCTTAATAAAATTGCCAATGCTGTTACCAATGAATTCTATTGCAGCAGAATTATAGTAATATAAAGGGACTTCTCTAATCGTACACCAAACAGGAACAATTGGAGATTCTTTATGAATTGAAAAATCAGGAGTCCATTTAAGCATTTTCAAAAGAATTCCGTTAAAATTCCATATACCCTTCATCCATGCTCGTTGGCAATCATTCAGCAATTCGAAACGGATAAGAACATGTTTGAAATCAAGGGAACCGAGTTGATACTTACCTGCGAAACCCACAGTCTTGAAAACTTGCTCCAATTGATCCATCGAACATCTGCCCTTGGTGAACTTACCTACCAAGGCGTTTGCATAGTGAGAGGACAGCGTTGCTATTTGATCCTCTGAGTATAGACAGGCTGCCTCACAGAGATGTTGGGATTTGGGCACTAGTTCAGGGTACGAACAAATTCAAGACTCCGTGATCGTGTTGAGGACCGTTGAATTACTGTTACTGTGTGAGAATTTTGGTGCGACTGTGTGTGCGATTATCATATTTCCACCTCTTTCATCTTAACCTCATCTTCTTCTTCTTCCTTACTCGAAAGATCCACCTACTCCTGGTCCGAATTGCTTGCCGGTAACGGCTATTGGGCCGGTAACGGTTCCAGCCATGTCTGGTCCCACCAATCTGGTTGCGCCGCCACCTAACCAGGATGCTACACCTATCCCTCCACCAATCTCCTTTGCTAATATCCTCAAATCCAAAGCTCCACCTCTATCCAAGCTTCTCCCTAGTATCCCTTCTTTGTTCTCTAGTAGCAGGAAACTTTCTTTTTTATAGATTAATTAAAGAATTATTTGTTTGCCCTTTTTGCTAATTTAGATGCGCTTTCTTCTTGTTATAATTTTATTGAGATAGTCTCACGTGAGATACACTCAATTTTATACGGGGGACTTTTTACAATGTTAACAATATTATAGCTCTAGAGATCTATCTCTAATAATTTTATAGGGACATATCTTTAATTATTTTACAGGGACCTATTGCTAATAACTTTCTAGGAAATTTTTTGTCCAACTTTTTCCCATCATTTTTCCGTCACCTGCAATCTGGCAAAATTTTTTTTTTAAAATGCAAAAAAATCAATTAAAAACTGCAGCAACATCAGCAAAAAATGGCAAAATATCAATGAAAAATTATAAAATATCAACTAAAAACTACAGCAAAGACAATATATATATACATATCAAATAAAACAACAAAAAATACATAAAAATTCAAATAAAAATCAACAAATTTTTTTTAAAAAACGTCGACTACGACTAACAAAAAATCATCTAGAAATCATAAAAACATCAACAAAGCAAAATTGTCATTAAAAAAAACCCTGCAAATATCAACCTATATCACCCAACCAACGATTGAATCACTTACAGTTTGCACTTTAAGCACCAATTGTTTTCATAACAAACAAAAGTTATAAAAAAACACTTATAACCTACATTTGAAGCACTAACAAAAAAAACGTCAACGTAAGGAAAAAACACTACAAAAAATCAACCATATCATCAAAAAAGGTACAAACATCAACTCCTTACAAGCAACGATTGAAACACTTACAAGTTGTACTCTAAGCACCAATTTGTTTTCATAACACACACAAGTTATAAAATAAACATGTACAATCTACATTTGAAACACTAACAAAAAATGAAAAACGTTAACATAAGGAAAAAACACTAAAAAAATCAACTATATCATCAAAAAAGCAACAAACATCAACCCCTATCACCTAAAACTCATATAGAAAATGAAAAACATCAACATGAGAGGAAAAAAAATGAAAAACAACAACAAAAAAGCTACGGTACCTCATGAGTATAAATTATTCACTCTAAAAATCATAAAACACCAACGATATTTTTATAAGAAAAACTACAAACATCAACTCCTAACACCTGAACCTCATCCGAAAAATTAAAAAAATATCAACATAAGAAAAAAGACACTACAAACATCAACTCCTATTACCAAAGTCTCAGTCGGAAAATGAAAAATATCAACATGAGAAAATTTTTAAAAAAACTACAAAACATCAACTCATATCAGTTAAACCTTACCCGAATAATAAAAAAACATCAACATATGAGAAAAAAGCTACAAACATCAACAAAAAGTCACAGTACCTCAAGAATAAAAATTCTTTAAAAAAAAGAAGAAGAACCTGATGGGATTTGAACCTTGGTCTCTAAGCCCAAAGGCTAAAGCACTAACTACAACACCAAATAATCTTTATCAATTATATCCTCATGTCAAATAATATTAAATCTCATCATATACATCAAGAATATTAATTCTTAAAAATAAAGTTCTTAGTAAGTTTCGAACCCCAGACCTCCAACCTCATTAATTAGAGTACTAACCACTAGGCCAAAGAACATTTAGTAATCATACTTAGTCAAGTATATATTAAATCTCAGTATATTCTTTCGAAAAAAATACAAAATTAAACCTCACCTCAGAACCCCCACCACTATTGCCTTTCGCCGTCCTCCTCCAGATACGCCATCGTCATTTCGGTCGCACGCGAGATGCACATGCGTCGTCTTCATCCTTCGGGCGCGTGCATCTCACGCGCCTTCTCTATCCTTGTCGTCGATCGATCTTTCGCTGTCGTCTTCGCCATACCAGCAACGTTGCATCGTAGTTGCCTCGCTGACGCCATCGCCGACAGCGTTGACCTAGCGGTTGCCTCGCTGGTTGCCTCACCATTGATCGCTCTGCAATCTAACGTCGTCGTCGACAAACCCTAGTCGCTCGCGCATCGATCGTGGAGCTCCTCTTCTTTGCGACTCTACAACTATGGCGACAGAACTTCTCGTCGTCGATCGCTCCTCACCTCCGCGACTTTGCAAACACAGAGCACAGAGATCGGCAGAGTCGAAGAAACGCTGACGGAAACTAGCGGTTTTGCGAAGGAAAATGGAGGTGGATGTGGAAAAAATCCGGCGGAAATCAAGGGGAACCGGTGAATAGGGCAAATCGACGAAATACAGCAAAATTTCGACGTCTGATGGTGGTTGCCAATGTCTGGTGGCGGTTTCTAATCGGGATCTGAAAAAAATGGAAATGAAAATTCTGGATATTCTGGTGATATATATATATATATAGTATTTTGATAATAACACAATAGGTCCTTAGATTTATCAGCATATTTTTAAAAAATCCCATCCTAAATGAAACTTCTTATAATTGCACAATGATCTTCGGCCTAAAGTTCAGGCTGCCTAACACAAAAATTTGTGAATTTTATTAAATATATTTATGAGTAATGATGTATTTAGTGAAATAATGAAATTACCAAATTATCAATTATTTTCTTTGAAAGGTGCAACCAACTATAAATATATTAGTCTTTTGTTTAATGTCACATTATTTCACTATAAATTTTTAGTGTGAATATCATTACTATTTTTTTATACACCGGTACACTTGTTTTTTCATATGTATTCGAGTTACTCCCTCCGTCCCAGCTTATTCTGCACAGATTTTTTTTTGTAAAAAACACCAAACTTTGACCGCATATTTGAATAGGTATATGAACAATAATATTATCGTATGAGATATGGTTAGATTCGTCGTAACATGTAGTTTCTAAATTTCAAATTTTTGTGTGTCATTATTAGCCATAGCTACACATATTTACAGTCAAACATGTTTATTGGAGACCGTGAAAAGATTTCGTGCAGAATAGACTGGGATAGAGGGAGTAGTTTTGTTAAGAGTGATCTTTCTAAATTTATGAAACAATAGTGGTGGTATCACTTAATTTTAACAGGTAAAATCTTGCTAAACACCGTTATTCCACGAGCATTTGAAAAGATGGAGTTGAGTTAGAATTATAGAAATGTAAAAGATTTTAGTTGTAATATTATAAATTTATTAAGCAATGTGTAGAATTATAAATTTATGATCCGATTAATGCATCAAATAATAATTGGTTAAATATGAAAATATATTTCACTCTCTCTGTCTTCTAAACATGTTAGATTTAGGTAGTGTTTTTTTTAGATAAATTGAGATGCGTATGAAAATTGAGTGTGAAGAATGAAAAGATTATTGAGTTAATCCCTTTTAAGGTAAAATAATGTGTGAAGAATTTAGAAAAATATACTAAATAAAATGCATGTTAAATTTAAGAGAACTAAAAGATTATATATATGAATAGATTATTTAAGTTAAAAATATAATGTTTAAATGAGAAAGTTTCCTGTTAGATCAATTAACGGTCAGACCAAACATGAAAAATCTTATTTTAATAATTTTTTAGGGATAGATTCTGATTTTTTATCTCAAGCACCCTATAATAGATATTGTTTGCCTATCAACCGGGGCTATTAAAGTAATTTTCTGAGTTCCTTTCTTTGAGAAAACGACACCATTTTGCCTTCAAAATCCCTCTCTTCTCCCCTGTTCCACTTCTTCATCGCCTTCTTCCTCACCCCCACTCCCGTTCGATATCTCTATAAGTTCCTCATCCCAGAGCCGCCGCCTCCAACAAATTCATCGCCCAGATGGTCTCCAGCCTCGGCTCTCCATCAATCCAACTGCAGAAGCAGGCGACGCTGGAGCTTCGCCTCCTCACCAACAAGCCGAGAATCAGATTAAGATGGCTAGGGATGGAACAAGGACAAGTCGGAGCGCAACGACGAGAAGCATACAGTTGCAACTTGGACAGGCCGAGTGATCCCAAATCGAAAAAGCAACTTTTCCTGTATGCAAGCGATGTACTTTTCATCAATTTTTGGCATTTTTTGGTTAATTTTCTCTGTTTTTGAATGATGATTTTTTACTATGGCGGCTTGTTTGAGGAATCGGAGCGTGGAAACTACAACCAATAATCAAGAAAACGTAGGTTCGTAGGATTGAAGTCGAACAAACTGTTTCCAGGTGGGTTTTCCCTGTAACTTTTTTCTGTACTACATGTGTCTATTAAGGAGTATATGAACCCCATGTTTAGCTGTTGTTGTATGTCTATTAAGGAGTATATGAACCTCGTGTCTAGCTGTTATTGTATGTCTATTATAGAGTATATGAACCCCATGTCTAAACTCCATGTTTAGTATACATCATGATTGGAGCAGAAGATTGAAGGTACATAACGAGTTTGGTGTTATATGGTTTTCTGGTGACACTTCTTGTGCTGGTGTGGTCTCGACACTTCAGATTTTCTTGAACAGTTACCTAGATTGCAACAACTTATTTCTCATCTTCTAGATTGTCAGGTAAGGCCTCATTTATATTTCAATCAGATATCATTTCTACCTCAAGAGAAATGTTCATTGCCAGTTTATAGCCAATTCCCGAAGTACAAAACAGTTTCTTGATTCAACATGTTTTTTTTTCAAAAATAAGGTCACTCAAGAGTTGCAGCTTAAGAGTTTGATACTTGTTGTAAGTCAACTGCTTTTGTGGAGGTCTAATTATTAACATTTTGGTATTATACTTGTGTTGCATACCTTCTATTTAGTTAATACTACCAGGAGATTGGGCATTTATATGAAAACTATTTGATTTCATACACAAACCATGCATGAGAACTCTTAATGTATGGTTGTTTCTACCACCCTGATCACTTGAATTTTCTGTTTATTCTATATGTTGTGACTGTTGTGTTTTCTTGTAATAATACTCTTACTTGCAGTAGATTTGTGTCAGGTGATGAAGAAAATTAATGCCACAATTTGTGTGAATTTATCACTGTGTGATGAGACTTTGTGATGGTCTTTTTGAGCTGGAGGAATTACATTTAAATAGTTTCTTCTGTATAATCAGAGTAGGTGTCCTTGAAGGACTTCTGTTGTTTGTTTTATAGCTGAATGTTGTTTCTCCGACATCAGTATGCCTCATTTCCTGTTACTTTCTATCTTTTGGTTAGTGAATTGTGCTTGTAGACTATAGGAATTTAGTACTTATTTCCAGATGTTGCAGTTTCAAGTCAAGGCATATAGAATAAACAGAAAATTCAAGTAATCGGGGTGGTAAAAACAACCATACATTAAGAGTTCTCGTGCATGGTTTGTGTACAAAATAAAATAGTTTTCATATAAATGTCTAAGCTCCTGAGAGGGTTCAAGTGATACTGGGTTCTAGTGGAGAGGGTTCGAGTGGAGAAGTTTGAGTGGAGAGGTTCGAGTGGAGAGGTTCGAGCGAAGAGGTTCTAGTGGTGAGGTTTGAGTGATGAGGAATCGAGTGGAGAGGTTTGAGTGGAGAGTTTGAGTAGAGAAGTTCGAGTGATACTATGTTCGAGTGGTACTGGGTTCGTGTGGAAAGAGTTCGAGTAGAGGAGGTTCGAGGGTTCGAGTGGAAAGATCTGAGAGGAGAAGTTCAAGTGGTGAGGGTTTGAGTGGTGAGAGTCGAGTGGTGAGGGTACCATCCACCACTGGAGAGAGTACTATCCACCCCCTTGAGGGGGGTATACCATCCACCACTGGAGAGAGTACACCTTCCACCCCTTGAGGGCATGCCATCAACGTCTTGAGAGGGGTGTACCAGCCCTCGAGGGTACACCAGCCCTCGAACCAGTACCACTCGAATCTTTCCACTCGAATCCTCTATTCGAACCCTCACCACTCGAACCTCACAACTTGAACTCTCACAACTCGAACCCTCACCACTCGAACCTCTCCACTCGAACTCAGTACCACTCGAACCTCTTTACTCGAACCCAATACCCCTCGAGAGCTAACCCATTGCCACACGAACCCAATACACCTCGAGAGCTAATGTGGATAGTTCGACGCTCTCAGTGGTACACCTCTCTCGAGGGCTGGTGTTCTCTAAAGGGGTGGTGTACACCTCATTCGAACCTCTGCGCTCGAACCCCATTACCACTCGAACCTTTCCACTTGAAATTCTCCTCTCGAACCCAGTACTACTCGAACCTCTCCACTCGAATCTCGACTCGAACTCTCTCCACTCGAACCTCACCACCCGAACTCTCTCCACTCAAACCTAACCACCTGAACTCTCTCCACTTAAACCTCACCACCCGAACCTCTTCACTCGAACCTCGTACCACTCGAAGCCTCTCCACTCGAACCCAGTACCACTCAAAACTCTCCACTCGAACCCTCTCAACTCGAACCTCTCCACTCGAATCTCAAGTCGAACTCTCTCCACTCAAACCTCACCACCCGAACTATCTCCACTCGAACATCACCACACTAACCCTCTTCACTCGAACCCAGTACCACTCGAATCCTCTCCACTTGAATCTAGTACTACTCGAACCTTCTCAACTCGAACCCAGTACCACTTGAACCTCTCCACTCGAACCCAGTATTACTCGAACCCTCTCCACTCGAACCCAATACTACTCTAACCTCTCCACTCGAACCCAGTACCACTCGAACCTAGTACCACCCAAACCCTATCAAATTCATAATGTCATGATATAACCCTATCTGTTACTGCAACAGCGACGATGGTTCGATGGTTGTGGGTTAGGTTATAATTGTCCACCCAAATTCAGCTTTTGGTCTGATGACATTATTGTCATTTTAAGGTGGGTCAACAGTTGGAAAGCACAGTCAACGTCGAAAAGTCTACCAGAGGATTATATATTGGCACTTTCATTAATTAGGTTTTTTTTCTAACTTTCAAACGATTGAAGGTTATATCGGCACTTTCGCAAGTATATAAGATTATATTGGTATATAGACAACAATCATCCAAAATAAACATATAGACAATGATTGTGATAAAAACTTGTCTGCATTTATGCCACCCAATTCATTGTTTATTTCACATATATACACAGTTCCTTGTTTTTCCACAAGTTCAACGTTTCTTTTTTATATTTTACTTACTTCATGTACTTGTAATATATTATTTCTTGAAAGGTTATAAAAATATTTTTTTTAAATCTTATTGATTATTTAATAAGTGTCAACAAAATTTATTATTTGTTTTACAATTTAGATAGTTATTCTTAGATTATATACTTATAATTTATTTATTTATTTCAATTCAAATGTGACATGTAAATATTATATATTAATTAAAATAAATATATAATCAAGAACACCGCACAACGCACGTTGGTGGGACTCCACTCGAAACCTCTCCACTCGAACCCTCTCCACTCGAGCCTTTCCACCCCTCGAACCATCCATGACCCACTCGAGGCATAAACCCCTCGAACCATCCACGACACCACTATTCGAACCACCTATCCCTCGAATACCAACCATCCATTCTTAGAACCATCACCCCTCGAACCATCAGTTCTTTAACATCCACCACGCCACCACTCGAACCATCATCCTCTCGAACATAAGCCATACGCCTCGAGGCCTCCCTGCCACTCGAACCATCCACCCTTTGAACATGAACAATCCGCCTTGATGGGTATTGATTCGAGGCATCTCCACTCGATTCATTAACCCTCGATGCCCTGGAACATCAACCATCCCACTCGAGGCATCGCCCATCGACTCAAACCTTTTCACTCTAACCTCTACTCGAACCCTCACCACTTGAACCATTACCACTCGAACCCTTTCCATTCGAATCCTCTATTCGAAATCTCTCCACTCGACCATCACCACTCGAACGCTCACCACTCGACCCTTCACAACTCGATTCCTCACCACTCGAACCCTGTACCACTCGAACCTCTCCGGTCGAACACAGTACCACACGAACTCAGTCCACTCGAACCCAGTAGCACTCGAATCCAGTCCACTCGAACCCAGTACCACTCGAACCCTCTCCACTTGAACCCAATACAACTCGAATCCAGTACCACTCGAAACTCTCCACTTAGACCCTCTTTACTCGGACCCAGTACCACTCGAACCTCTCCACTCGAATCTCGACTCGAACTCTCTCCACTCGAACCTCACCACCCCTACTCTCTCCACTCGAACCCTCACCACCCGAACCTCTTCACTCGAACCCTCTCTACTCAAACCCAGTACCACTCAAACCTCGCCACCCGAACTCTCTCAACTCGAACCCTCACCACCCGAACCTCTTCACTCGAACCCAGTACCACTCAAACCCTCTCTACTCAAACCCAGTACCACTCGAACCCTCTCCACTCGAATCCAGTATCACTCAAACCCTCTCCACTCGAACCCAATACCACTCAAACCCAGTACCACTCGAACCCTATCTACTCGAACCCAGTACGACTCGAACCTCTCCACTCGAATCTCGACTCGAACTCTCTCCACTCAAACCTCACCACCCGAACTCTCTCCACTCAAACCTTACCACCCAAACCCCCTTCACTCGAACCCGGTACCACTCGAACCCAGTACTACTCGAACCCTCTCTACTTGAACCCAGTATTACTCAAACCCCTCCACTCGAACCCAGTACCACTCAAACCAATCCACTCGAACCTAGTACTACTCGAATTCAGTGCCACTCGAACCTCTCCACTCGAACCCAGTACCACCCGAACCCTATCAAATTCATAATGTCCTGATATAACCCTACCTGTTACGGCAACAGCGACGATGGTTCGATGGTTATGGGTAAGGTTATAATTGTCCACCCAAATTCAGCTTTTGGTCTGATGGCATTATTGTCATTTTAAGGTGGGTCAACAGTTCGAAAAGCACGGTCAATGCCGAAAAGTCTACCAGAGGATTATATTGGCACTTTCATTAATTAGGTAGCTTTTTTTCTAACTTTCAAACGATTGAAGGTTATATCGGCACTTTCGCAAGTATATAAGATTATATTAGTATATAGATAACAATTCTCCAAAATAAACATATAGACAATGATTGTGAAAAAAACTTGTATGCATTTATGCCACCCAATTCATTGTTTAGTTCACAAATACATAGTTCCTTGTTTTTCCACAAGTTCAACATTTCTTTTTTATATTTTACTTACTTCATGTACTTGCAATATATTTTCTTGAAAGGTTATAAAATAATATTTTTTATCTTATTGATTATATAATAAATTCAAACAAAATTTATTATTTGTTTTACAATTCGGATAGTTATTCTTAGATGAATATACTTATAATTTACTTATTTATTTCAATTCCAATGTGACATGTAAATATTATATAGGGATAAGTGCCAATATAACCCTATGTACTTGAGTAAGTGCCAATATAATCCTATGATAATTTTTAGTGCAAATATAACCCTAACTAGTTAATGAAAGTGCCAATATAACCCCCAGACCCCATTTCTGGCATTGACCTCAATTTTTCGGCATTGACTCTATGTAAATTGCCCAAAATACCCTTTGAGCTAACTCTGAAATTAGATGGACAATTTTGCCCTAATAGTTCACCGGATCGCCGCCAGAACAGGTAGGGTTATATCAGCAGATTATGCAATCTTATTGGGTTATATCAGCACATTCCTAATGTTTGTAGGGTTATATCAGCAGATTATGCAATCTTATTGGGTTATATCAGCACATTCCTAATGTTTGTAGGGTTATATCAGCACATTTATAATGTTTGTAGGGTTATATCAGCACATTTATAATGTTTGTAGGGTTATATCAGCACATCCTTAAAATTTATAGGGTTATATTGACACTTTCACTAACTAGATAGGGTTATATTGACACTTTTGAATATTGAAAGATTATATTGGCACTTATGTCAATTAGGTAGGGTTATAAAAGCACTTTTTCTATTATATAATAATTAAATTAAATATTTTTAATCAAGAACACCGCGGCGAATGGTTTCAGATCCAACTTTCGATGGTTGTGGGTATTTTAAGGTGGGTCAACACTTGGAAAAGTACGGTCAACACTGGAAAGTCTACCAGAGGATTATATTGGCACTTTCATTAATTAAGTACTTTTTTCCTAACTTTCAAACGGTTGAAGGTTATATCGGCACTTTTGCAAGTATATAAGATTATATTGGTATATGGACAAAAATTCTCCAAAATAAACATACAGACAATGATTTTGACAAAAACTTGTCTGCATTTATGCCACCCAATTCATTATTTATTTCACATATACACACAGTTCCTTGTTTTTCCACAAGTTCAACGTTTCTTTTTTATACTTTACTTAATTCATGCACTTGCAATATATTATTTCTTGAGAGGTTATAAAAATAATATTTTTTTTATTTTATTGATTATTTAATAAATTCCATTAAAATTTAGTATTTGTTTTACCATTTAGATAATTACTCTTAGATGAATATACTTATAATTTATCTATTTATTTCAATTCAAATGTGATATGTACATATTATATATTAATTAAATTAATTATTTTAATCATGAACACCCCGCGGTGGGACTCCCGCCAGTACATTATAATACATTTTAATTTTTTAAGCAATAGAAACGTCATTACAATAAATAAAAACAAACATTAAATACAACCATTGATAACATCAATTATAAAATGAACTCATCGAATAGTTAGTCGGTTTAAAATTAAAATTTGTATGGAAAAATCTTGGGAAACACCATATTTCCATAGGCTTATGGAAATATGAGGTTTAATTAGAATAATTGAAAGGTAAAAGGTTTTAGTTACAATATAAAAAATTTATTATGTAACGTGCAATAGCTATAAGTTTATGACCCGATTAATGTAACCCGAAAATATTATTTTCATTTCTTCTAATTTGCAGTTTAAACCTTAGAAGAAATGAGAATAAAATTTCTGGGTTACATTATAACTACTGCACGTTGCATAATAATTTTAATATTGAAACTAAAACATTTCACCTTTCTATCATGCTAGTTAAACCCCATATTTTCATAAGTATATGAAAATATTGTATTTTCCAAACTTTTCCTTATTATTTAACCAATTATTATTAATATTACATTTTTAAAAGATTATTCTTATGAAAAAGTGAAAAAATAACTCTATAAAATTGAGAAAGTGCATGAATGACGTTGTAAAACCTGAAAGTGTAAAATTAACCATATATTTTGATAAAATAGTGCAATTATACCCAAATTGAACTATTCCGGCATTGACCATTTATGAATAGACAAAAATACCCCTAACCTTAAAACTAAAAATTTAATGACTATTATACCCCTAACCCTAAGCTTCTTTCTTCTTCAACTTCAAACACCCTAAACCTGCCACTAAGCATCGCCACCGAGCGCCGCCGCCTATCCACCGCCACAACACAGTTTTAATCGGGATTCCATTGGTCGAACAAATCAAACAAAACCAAACACAGAGAACCAAACACATATGCAAACTCAAATAAATTAAACACATATGCAAACTCAAATAAATTAAACACATATGCATACTCGAAGAAATCAAACAAAGATGCATACACGAATTAAAACTCAGATTCTTACTCTTCCATCATTTACAAGCTCGCACACACCGGAAACTTCGAGCGCCGCTCAGCCTCCGCCGATCCTCATCGTCTGGGAGGGATGAAGCAGCGCCGTCGTCATCATCCGAGTGGTGGGTCTTAATAATCGTAAACGTCGGCAAACCCTAGTTCCAACGAGCACCGCTGCTACCACCTCTCCCCATCGCCAGTACCTCTCCCCGAAGCGGATATTGGAGTAGAATCAAGAGCGTTCTTGAGGGTTGTGCAGTAGAACTGGTCTGCCATCCCAACCGCTACTACTTCCACCGGAAACCCCAGCAGCGCCGCCCCTCCCCAGCGACCATCTCTCCGCCGCTCAGAAACCCTAGCTACTACCTCTCCTCCGACACCACCTCTCTCCCCGCTCAACCCTAGCTACCACCTCTCCTCACGCTCAACCCCAGCCCCACCCACTCGAGTTCTTGATTTTAGTATAGCAAAAATTTGAAAGTTGGCATCAAATACCGTGGTTTGTGAGGTTGGCCAACAATATAGAGGACGCATTTACAAAATGCGTCCTCTCGAAAATGTTTTTTTTTTCCGTTTTGAGCTGCTGGATTTTTTTTTCCGGCACAATGATTAGAGGACGCATTTACAAAATGCGTCCTCTTGGAAAATAATTTTTTTTCCGGTAGAATAAGTAGAGGACGCATTTACAAAATGCGTCCTCTTGGAAACTAATTTTTTTTTCGGTAGAATAAATAGAGGACGCATTTACAAAATGCGTCCTCTTGGAAACTAATTTTTTTCCATTTTTTCTGGCAAGTTAAATATAAAAATAAAAATAAATAAAGATAAATATACGTACAGATAAATATAAAAATAAAAATGAAAATAAATAAAGATATATAAATATGCACACACGTAAATGTGTGGATGTACACACACGTCAATGTGTGGATGTACACACGTCAATGTGTGGATGTACACACACGTCAATGCGTATAAATATATACGTAAATATAAATATAAATATATACACATATATAAATATAAATAAAGACACATACATAAATATAAACATAAATGAAGATATACATATATATATGTAAATGTATATAAATATAAAAAATATATGTAAATATAAAAATATACGTACATATAAATATAAAAATAAAAATAAAAATAAATATAAAGAAAGATATATAAATATGCACGCACGTAAATGTGTGGATGTACGCACACGCAAATGTGTGGATGTACACACACGTCAATGTGTGGATGTACACACACGTCAATGTGTACAAATATATACGTAAATATAAATATAAATATATACACATATATAAATATAAATAAAGACACATACATAAATATAAACATAAATGAAGATATACATATATATATATATATATATATATATAAATGTATATAAATATAAAAAATATATGTAAATATAAAAATATACGTACATATAAATATAAAAATAAAAATAAAAATAAATATAAATAAAGATATATAAATATGCACACACGTAAATGTGTGGATGTACACACACGCAAATGTGTGGATGTACACACACGTCAATGTGTGGATGTACACACACGTCAATGTGTACAAATATATACGTAAATATAAATATAAATATATACACATATATAAATATAAATAAAGACACATACATAAATATAAACATAAATGAAGATATACATATATATATATATATATGTAAATGTATATAAATATAAAAAATATATGTAAATATAAAAATATACGTACATATAAATATAAAAATAAAAATAAAAATAAATATAAATAAAGATATATAAATATGCACACACGTAAATGTGTGGATGTACACACACGCAAATGTGTGGATGTACACACACGTCAATGTGTGGATGTACACACACGTCAATGTGTACAAATATATACGTAAATATAAATATAAATATATACACATATATAAATAAAAATAAAGACACATACATAAATATAAATAAAGATATATATATATATATAAACATAAATATAAATATAAATGAAGATATACATATATATATATATATAAATATAAAAAATATATATAAATATAAAAATATACATACATATGAATATAAAAATAAATATAAACATAAATATAAATATAAATAAAGATATATATAAACTCTAATATATATAGAAGCCACGCATTTTGAAGGTAGTATAAAAAAATCGGTAATGTAATAGTATTTTTTGTAGCTTTAAATAATGGAAGACGCATTTGGAAAATTAATTGTTCGGTAGACCGGGTGTCGGCATCGGCCGGAGAATTTTAATTATTGGGCGAAATGGTTATTCTCGTGTTTGTCTGATTGTATGTTGTGAACTAGTTGAACGATAAATTAGGACAGCGTGAGTTGCTGTTTGGTAACTAGTCCTGAATAAGGGTGCCGGAATGAAGTATTGCATAGTTAGAATGAGTATGAATTAGCATAAATGTACAATAGCCGAACAGTACGTGCGAAATGTAATGCAAATCAGTGTTTAGTGGCATGCTCTGTCCTAGTGACGATGACGATCCCTGCAAAGCTTTCCGCCCGTTCCACACGGTGGAGGGCGTACGGTCCTAGATGTCCGTCGAGGAACAGCCATCTGTGTAGGCACATGCACTTCCTGAAGTGGAACTCCCTCTGGTATTTCGTCCTCCATTTCGTCTCCCGTATCCTCACGATAGGCATGTGGAACACTACCCGTATGTGATGGAGCATCAGGTGACATGAACTGATGACTCGATGTTGGAGTGACATATGCAGTGTGTTCCGATGGAGTCATACCGTAATGTGAAGGTTCACCGTGTGATGGGCCGGCAATCGGTGGACTCGCATGTGATGGGCCAGCTTGTGATGGACCAACGTGTTCCTCCCGGCCCCTAGGACGCCGCCTCCGACCTCCCTGTCGAGCTGGTGGAGCCTGGCGGTCGCTTCTGAGGTCTGCATATCTGACACCAGGGGGAGGATCTTCACAGTGCACAAGCGGCTGATAGTACTGTAGTCTGGAGGCCTGATGCGCGTGTTGTAGACCCCGTGTGACAACTTCATGGATTCCGCTGAGAGCGGCCGCGAATTGTGGGGGACATCCATCCAACGGAATGTTCGACATGTTGTACACCTCAGTGACTATCTGCAACTATAGAATCGAGATAAATATGTTAGTTATGCAATATAGGGGAAAGCCGTAGCATTATTTCTTGAGAATGTTATGATTGTAGGAAATACCAAGTACTCTGCAGTTGCACTGTCTCCATGGAAACCCTCTGTAGCCGTGGTAGGCCGTCCTGGCTGATCAATCATGCTCACCGTCTTGCGGAAGTACCACTCCATGTATTCACGGCTGGGACAATATGGATCTGCATACCCAAGTGGGTGTACTTGTCGACTAGATCGTTGCTCCCACTCAACGAGAAATCTTCTTAGTTCGGCACGCCAATCAGTGCCAGACCTGCCGCGACGGTCTATATCATGAAGCAGTTTATACTCTTCCCTACTGACCAGCTGGGTGGGTATTGGCTGGATCAGGCCGAACTGCCTGAGAACCCGATGTGCGTGGTGGAACTCCACTACATGCCAGCAGATGAGGTCGACGCACAGCAGCCAGTTGTTACTACTAGCAGTACAGTACCACGGGAGTTGGCCCACGATGTCCGACGTGTATGGCTCCCAGATAAACTGAAAGAACATCATAGTGGTCCCGTTAGGTATTGAATACCATTTTTCGCACGAAATCAGGAGATTGTAATCCAAGAAGGCCCATACCTGATTCTGACTGAGAGATGTGATCTGATCGCGATACACTTTCAAAACATGCATCGGTGAGTGTGATAAATCGTGAGGGGCTCTCCACCTACGGGCGGTGATGAGTGAACTATATTAGCAAATATATGGAATTGACCACAGTTTCAAAAACTGACTGCTAGTGTTATTCGGCACCTACCGGGACCCAACAGCATTCATCGGCGCCGATATGGGTAGAGCTCCTGCGGGTCGGATGGATGGGATGCGCTCCCATGCCCACAACTGTTCCACAAATTAAATTACATGTAATACAAAGTAACAGAGTGGACATTAAGTACGAATGAGTGGAGTGACAAATTACTTTACCTGTAGCAGGACGAGGGGGCCAGAAATGGATTTTACTTGTGGGATTGCAGCGTCACATAAGCACCGGTACAAGTGTGCAAGAATGGCACTCCCCCAACTGTAGTGACGTGCTGCACCTAGGTCCATCAGTATCGACAGGTAGAGCAGTGGAATTAGACTACCTGATGTGTCTGACATGAGCATTCCCCCAACCAGCAGCAGAATGAAAACTCTCGCCCGCTGTTGACATTGGACCTCAGTAGGGTGAGTAGGGAACGGACTGCCCAACAAATCTCCCAACCAGCTAGCCCTAATGCGACCCCCTCGGATAACTCCGGGGTCAGGTGTAGCACCTAGGTAGTCCGTGCAAACTACTATCCATTCCTCAGTACGCCTACGGGTGTCGATCCCTGTGACTGGGATCCCATCGATCGGAAGACCCCATAGCATCCCCACATCCTGCAGCGTGACCGTAGCCTCCCCCACCGGGAGGTGAAATGTGTGCGTCTCGGGCCGCCACCGCTCCACTAGGGCAGTGATTAGTGAATGGTCTATCCGTATCGATGCAGAATCAAGGAGTACCTGGAATCCTACGTCACGCACGTAGCTCAGAACTGGGTCAGGCACATCTGCGGTCCAGCATGCCCCATCACAGCGCCGGACCTGCATTGCCTCATCTTGTAACTGTCTGTTGTACACTGCCCGGGCACGATGCTCCTCGTGAAGGTACAACAAATCATCCTCCATGGGTCCTGGATGACAATGGTCCATCGTGTTGCCCCTGTACACAATTACGACATATGAAAATTAGTTACTGAAGCGATTAGAGTGGCAAACATATTTGGCAAATAAAAGCAATAACATCACAAGTGACAAGCTATAATATTCCGATGGACGAAAGTACATGTGCAAGTAACATATGACCGAGGTAATTACTGAAGCGATTAGAGTGGCAAACATATTTGGCAAATAAAAGCAATAACATCACAAGTAACAAGCTATAATATTCCGATGGACGAAAGTACATGTGCAAGTAACATATGACCGAGGTACCATTACAGACACTACACGACAACATGACACTAAGTACGGCCACGCCTACGGCGGCCCCTGGATTCAACCGGCACCCGCTCGTCCATCTGATTCCTTATCCTTCTCTCCGCAAACTGTCCACGACGCCTACTGCGGAACTTCTCCCCATCAGGAACCAACCTCCATTCGGCACGTTGCCAGAGCGATGGATCTCTTACAGGCATGAAACCCTGACTATATTGTTGCACATATGTGGTCGTGAGATACACCCTGTCACATAGAGTAGCCGGATCGTCACGTCTATGCCGACAGACGGCCAAGGCATGGGAACAAGGGAAACGGAAAATCTGCCACTCACGACAAGTACACTCTCTTCTTCGGTATTTGACCGTGTACTGCCGGTCACTGATGGCCCCATCGATGTTCCTAACCACAACCCTATAAGTCTGCGATGCATGACCGAACACGGTCACGATATGTCCCTGCGCCAACCGCTCCTGCTTCTGAAACTTTTTCCAGATCCTGCTGGGAAACACGGACCTGGACAAACGGGCAACATTTTAGAATACATTAACTGTTTTGCAGACACTCAGAAAAGGGTACGTAAGTGACAAATTACCTCCAATTCGTGGCGTCCATAACCCTCTGGGCAAACATTTCAACTGTTTGCTCCAACGTCGCTTTGACACAAGCTGTGATCGGCAGATGGCGTGCGCGGCGCAAACAGTTGTTGTAACTCTCAGACAAATTCATCGTCAGAATTCCCCAACGTCGATCACCCACATCGAATGCAAGACACCACTTACTCCTATTTAGCCGTTCCAGCCAAGCCCAAGCAGATGGATCTGTACTCTCTAGCTCCTCCTTGTACCCCCTCCACTTGCTCTCTCGCCTAGCAGAACCAAGCTGCCACACCAGAGTCTTCAAAAGCGCATTCTTGAACTTCCCGTTATCATATGATAGGAAGTTGGATTGAAAATGCCGCAGGCAAATTCGATGGTATCCAGCCGGTTCCATCCACTCCTCCATATGCGTCATCGCATTTATGAGTCCAGCATGCCTATCGGATATGACACAGATTGGCATGTTAGCACCACCAACGACGTGAAGACGCAGTCTCCCCATGAACCAGTTCCAGCTCTCATTCGTTTCTTCGTCAACAATAGCGTAAGCGATGGGGAGGATGTAATCATTTGCATCGTGCGCCACGGCGACCAGCATTGTTGACTTATATGCCCCTCTCAAATGAGTGCCATCCACGCTTATGACATTCCTGCAGTGGCGGAAGGCTTCAATTGCCGGACCAAATGCCCAGAACACAAATTTAAATTTCCTCGACCCGTGGCCGTGTATTCTATCAGGTACGTCAGCCCAGTCTACAACGGTGCTCGGATTGGCCCTGACTAGCTCATCCATAAACGTTGGGAGCTGTTCGAAAGAATCCTCCCAAGTCCCGAACACCATGTCAATTGCCTTCTGTCGAGCATACCACGCCTTCTTGTAGGAAATGGTTACATTGAACTCCTCCTTCACTTGAGCTTGCACATCTTTGACTGTGTAAGAAGGGTTTACATCAATGTGGTGGCGGATTGAACGGGCGATCATCACCGACGTCAGATTCACGTTACCCGTAGATCGACCAGCACCAACACACCCATGGCTAGTTGCCCATCTGGTGATCTCCCACATGCCATGTGACGCCTTCTTGGAAGCTCTGGCAACCCAAACACAATTCCCAGTTCCTTGGACAACGTCCTTGCATTTCGCATACCATGTGCGTGATGTGCTCTCCACAACCCTGTGTTCCCTGTTCATCATGGAACTCCACCTAGAGACAGCTTCAACCAATTGGGCCTTCGTCTGGAATCGCATACGCACATCCACTACACCCGTCTCTCGATCGTAGGTAGAAACTCCGGACCCAAAATGAGTTGGGTCATAGCTATCCTCATCCGGGCCACCATAATCCCTATAGTAGGCCTGTGTATCTGGATTCGCCAGAATATGAAACGCCGGGGGTACATTGTTCGTGCACACCACCTGTTCTTCATCGTCCCCAGGATTCGAATCAGTTGATAAGGAACAATCATCCTCACTTCCACCATCAAGTTCACCCTCGACATCATCGTCTTCGCCACCGTCATCCCTACCAACAAGGTCACGAACGTGTCCCACATAATCATCATCCAAGACATTCTGCTCGTCACGGGCCATACCATACATACCACCATTTGTGGACGGCTGAGCACAATCCACGGGAGCATACCCAGAAGCAGAAGGTTGGCTGGACTCACCAATTTCTAAACCCCGGCTACGAACGTGTGGCGGTACGCATGGTGCATCAGCCAAGTTCTGGAAGTTGCTCAACAACGACATGAACGTCATTGGCCGTGGCCAATCATCAGTGCTTGCCAACTGTTCCATAACAACGTAAAAATCCGCGGACGACAACGACAATCGATCAACAATGTTGAAGAAGAACGTCGTTGAGTCATCATCTTCCAAATTATAACACCGATAGTATACAGCTGAACCAATCAGTTCAGGACATCGGTAATATATTTTCAACATATACCCCTCACTCGCAATGCCAAGCCTCGTGACAATTACATCAACTAATTCTGAGTGGTTCAACCTCCTCTCGAGAGTCAGAACTCGCTCCGGTATTGGAGGATCATAATACACACCCACGGTCAAATCGAACTTGATCTGACCGCCTCTATACATATACACAGTCAAAAACATCGCACGACTGCAATACACGAATACATAACTTTCAGTTCATTTTCATTCTACATTCATTTCATTGCACCCTCAAATACGTACATGCACTCCACTAGACCACATCAACAGCACTATTAACACAGACATAATACATTAACAAGTAAACGATTATGCAAAGACATCACTTCTATTTTATTCTCACCCGACATTCCTTCCCGTAGTATCCTCAAAAGTCATTATTATTGCTACAAACTAAATACATTTATCAGTCAACAATTCACTTCGTCACTTCATTTCATCACGCATGAGTATTAAACGCTATAAGAGCATCGGACCAAACTTAATCGCTAAAACCACACACAATCATACAACACATCCGAATTAACTAAAATATTTCCGGATATCCGCAACTTACAATTTAACAAAAATATCAGAAACTTTCTTCGTGGAACACATTCGTGGAACACATTCGTAACCTTATTTAGGGTTCAATTAACATCAACAAAATGAAAAAAGAGGGGGGTGGAAGTCTAACACTCACAAACAAGGTGACAAACGTGGAAGTCAACGGAGGTCAACGGCGGGTCAACGACGGGTCAAGGCCGGTCAACGCCACGAACTTCAGGCCGTTTCAGATATCTACAACCACAAATCCGTTGCAAATTTTACTCATACAAAATCTTGACAAAATAAAACAAGAGCAAAATGTAGGATTTTTCAAAACATAAAAACACATTACCGATAACGTGAACAGGCGGAAAGGCGTAGAACAACCGGCGCAACGACGGAAAGGAAGATGGGAGAAATGGAGAAAATTTTCGGCAAGTAGACTGGAGAAAATTTTCGGCAAGTAGACGGGAGAAATGGGGACAAAGCTTTCGGCAAAAACAAACAATGGGAGATAAGAAAAAAAGAGGAGAGGAGAGTGGGATAAATAGGCGGAAGAGGAAGGAGAGAGGACCGTTCGGTCTTCATTGACCGAGAGGCCGCATTTGCTAAATGCGGCCTCGTCCGTGACCCGCCTGCTGCCACACTGACGGACTGACGACACGGACTGACGCTGCTCCCCTGACCGAGAGGACGCATTTGCTAAATGCGTCCTCTCCGCCACGTCATCTTCCCACATGCACCACAAAACTGGAGAAAAACAAAAATAAAAACAAAGGAAGAGGACGCATTTTGTAAATGCGTCCTCCGTATTGGCGTCCACTGTGCAACACTGTTGCAACAGAAATAGAAATTTCTCCACCCACTCCCACCCCTCACCGCCGCTCCGCCACTACTACTATTGCAGCTGAAAAACGCCCTATGGCCACTCAAATCCCCTCCCCCGCCGCTGAAATCCCTCGTCTCCATCGCCGTGTTGCCTAAAAATATCTCCCCGCCGCCGCTTAACCCTAAACGCAGAAGATGGAGAAGAGGAAACGGCGCCAGCGCCGGTGAGGAGAAATAGCAAAAACGGGGGGACAGTGGCGTGGGCTGAGATGGCCGTACGAGTAGCAGTGATGAAGAATGGGAGCGAAAGTGAGGAAGAAATGGGCTGAGACGGAACCCTTCGGAGAGAGAAACGGGGAAAGGTTCATGAGAGGGAGGATAGTTTAGTCTTTTTTTTTTGAATTTTTTAATCAGGATTATAATAGGCATTTTATCGATTTCCAGCCAAATTAGTTTTTGACAATTTGATCAACGATTTCTAAGATTATTTTTATGCTTTTAGATTTTACAAAATTATTTTTTTACTTTTACTTAAAATGTAGGATTAAAAATACACTTTACTTTATTTCTTATTACTTCCTCTGGTCTTTTTAAATGCCCCCTTCAAAATGACATACTCCCTCCATTTTTTTTTCATTGGCACACTTACTAAAAGTGATGTTTTTTTTTAATTGGCACTTGCTATTTTGAGCAAGTTTAAGGTTTTTACATCCACTCATTTTACTTTCTCTTCTTTCAATTCAATTTCACCCACTCATTTAGCATCTCCTCAATTCTAACATTAAAAGAGAGGTGCCAATGAAAAAAAAACGGAGGGAGCAGTACATGGTGGACGAAATATAAATAAAAATTGCTGGTCAAAATACTGAATATTTTTCGGGTTATAAAGATGAAACGGGTTGCTGCTATATGGGCTGAAAATAGAGTCGAAATGTACCATGGGGAATTGACGTGGCTTATAGATGCGGACAAAAAAGTACCAGTGTGAATTAAATTGTAGACTCAATTTTTTTTTCTTTTATTTATAGTAGACACAATTGTAGACAAATTGTAGACTCAATTCAAATACCCCTGACCAACGAATCCATATCCTCTCCTTCACATTTCATAACTTTTATTTTATATACACTTCCTTTTCTTTTCTTTTAAAATCAATCATTACAAGATGATGAGAAAAATATCCAACAACAATTACAACAATTACAATGAGTGAAATTGACATCCAATCTAACTAGCCTCTAGCAAAAACTAACATATTGCAAGGATATATAAATTATATGTCAACCAGATTGATTGTCTGTACTATTACAGATCAGAGATCCAATAAAAAAAAGTAACATCGCCTCTCAGGGATATTAAATTACTTCCCGCGAAAATCACGACCACTTGCCAGAGAGGAACGTATCACACATCAATATCACTGCGCCAAACAAGGATCTTCTACAACTGTAACACCACTTGATCCAACCACGATCTATGTTGTCCAAATTGTAAATACCTTGAAAAACAGAGATCTGACGAATTCAAATTAATGGAAATCCAAAAATAAAACCACAAAAAAATTGCGAACACGCGATCTGAACAACCAGATCGAGAACAATGCATCAATGTGAACAACTAAATCGAGTTATCATTATGAACACAATCTAATCGATCATGTCGAAGAATAAAACTAATCCGTGGAGACTAATCTCACACTTATTGAATAACAAAAATATAAATTAAAATAAATTGTTGTTCCCCATCTCCCCTAATGGGAAGTTGGAGAAAAAAGATTGAAGAAGAAGGGGTGCGACTGAGAGGGGGCTGCGGCTTTTTTTCATGTACACTTCCTTTTTTTAAAAACTATATTTGACACATTATTCTTTTATTATTTTTATTGAAATATTGTTTTTAAAAAATAATATTTATTTGGTTTATATACCCATTCTAATGATATAACTTACAATTATCAAATGTATAAGCTAGTTTATGTGTTTCGAATGTTTATTAGTCATTTTAAAGACTTTGTTTACATCTTCATTTTTATATACATTACTTTTAAAACAATATTTATAAATTATAGAAAGAAATTTTTTTACTATATACACATACATTTACAAACTAGTAAAAATATATTAGTCCATGTATTTATACTATTTGTTAATCATTTTAATAACTTTATTCAAACATTTATTTTCTACGAGGCACATTGTTAGTACTAGGTACAGCATACTGCACTTTGTGCAGTTTAGCCTGGACCACATTGGAGCACCCTTGTTAAACACAACTCATAAAAGGTTATGTATATTCCATGCCACACTCAACATTGAAAAGATCTGTTACTCTTTTTTTATTTCTAAACACGAGCGACCTATACCGGTTGCACCCTCTCAACATGAGTTTCATCACATTCAAATGTGTTCCAACCTCCAATGAAAACAAGAGCATAGACCCAGATTCCAACATAGAGTGAGGCACTGATCATCTAAATGTGCAAAATAGGAACCCCTTGCATGCCCTCTCAAGATTGTAGAGGTTATGAAGGATTTGAAGTCTCTCCTTGCAGGAACATCAACTGCTGCACAGTTTTCTTCAAGCTAAGCAAAAAGGCAAAGTAAACATCGATGAAAGCTTCGAAGGAGTCCCGTGCAAAGCAGTTTCGATGGATGAACAATATACATCTTTGACTGGGGTTGCAAGGATTGGAGAAGACTCCGTTCTTCTGCCTAGGGAAAAAATCTTGTAGGAACCAGAGAAGCAGGAATGAGATCTTTTCTCTCTGCAATTACTTGCGGCGTAGAAACCGGGGGAACAAAGGCACCATCAGCAATAATATTATGTTGTTGCTTGATCTCTCCCATTCTAGAAAAGCTCCCGGCGAATGATGGAGTAAAATGAGGCATTACGACTGGATTCTGGTCAATAGATGAAACAGGTGGCATATTACGAGCAACAGACAAGGCTGAAGCTATCGATAAATTATTAAACGGCTCAGGAAGATCCCCCAATGGAATTTCATCACCATGTACACAAAACAAGGGATCATCATTAGCCTTGCAATACATAATTACAGTTAATGAATCATTCATTCTCCGAGAAAACTACTTGTTCAACCCTCCAAAGAATCTTAGATTAAAAATAAAGTTTGCAGCAACTTTAAATTCTTCAATACATCAATCAAGAAGATCTTTCTTTGCTATACTATAACATTATATGATTAAAACAAATAACAAATCCTTACCTTGGGATTAGCTTCGAGCCTCGACCAGAAAACCTTCCTCACCTCAACATGCATGCTTGCTTTCTAATTTTGCCTTTTGGCTATCTTGAACCGCTTGCGCATCTATGGTGATGTGAAGATTGGGTTTCATACAGCTGGTGCGTTCATCATGAACCAATATCTTCTTTATCACTAATGCCTCAAGCAAAATATACTTGATTTGAGCTAAATGGCTGTGAGTAAACCTCCTAAAAAAATACTGGGAAGTCATCGCCGTACCTCTCAAAGTTAATATTTTCAAGCCTTAAAGGCTTCCTATCTACAACTAAGTAGATAATAACAAGTCGGGGTCGTCCACGAAGAAGAGGGATCTTTCTAAGGGTTTAATCATATAAGGTGAGTATTAGACTAGAAGTATATATATACACACACACACACACATATATAACATATATAAGTGGGTAATATGCAAATATAACCCTATATGTTGGAGAAAGTACAAATATAACCCTGAGTTATTTTTTAGTGCAAATATAACTCTAACTATTATATATATGTGCAAATATAACCCTAACTATTATACATATATGCAAATATAACCCTAAAGCCATTATTCCGGCATTGACTGACCAGGGTTATATTTGCACTTTCAATTATCGCGGGGTTATATCTACACTTTCATTATTGCAGGGTTATATTTGCACTTTCATCAATTATATAGGGTTATATATGCACTTTTCTCTATATATACACATATATATATACATACATATATACACACATATATATATATATATGTATATATATAAGTAAGTAAATGGGGGGTTGATTTTTCCTAAGTTATGAAATTAAAGACAAGCTAACTAGCAAAGTCAAGTAAGTATTCTAATCATGCAACAACTAAGAAAAAGAGATAAAAAATACAAAAGATAAAACCTTGGGGGCAATTGACATCCACTTTCGAACCTCAAGTAGATAATTGAACAATTCACTCATTCTATCGCATTCATTACCTATGGGGAATGCTATAACTTCCATTTTACAGATCAACATTCATTTCTTCTTAAGAGTAATTTGCTAATACAAACAACGCAAACCTCATTGATAATCACTTTGGACAAACAATGCCTAAAGGTATTTCATCAATGACATTATACCCAAAGAACCATATACTTGATAACAACAAGCATTTGGCCAAACACATAGCCATTTAACCAAACAAGGCATTCATTAGATTAAACCTAGAACAAACCATATTCAAGATTCAACATTTCATTGCTTCTATAGGATAAATATAAGAACAATCCACATTAACATACTTATCTAGCAAGAATCACAACACATTATACACAAGAAGTTCTAATTCCATGTTCTTGGGTTTTCATGTCAAATAAGCTAAGAAATTGGTAACTTTCCTAACACCCTAACACTTCAATCATACAAACATTTCATATTCTCAAACAACCCATGGCATAAATGAAGTAAAACATCACATTAAGAACACATGAATGCTAAATAACAAAAACTTCAAGAAAGAGTGAAATAGAGGTTCTTACTACATAGATTTGGAAGCTTCAATCAATTGCTCCCAAGTACAAAACTAACCTAGATAATGAACACACATAATTAACCTAAAAAAACTAAGAAAAGAAAGAAGGAAAAGTAGGGTTTTAGTCCTAAAATCGGGAGGAAGAAGAAGAAGAGAGAAAGAGAGGGGATAAATTTTGGTAGTACAAAAAAACAAGAAAGAGTTTGGCCACCCGCCCATCGCGACTCGCGACCAATCCCTCGCGAGCCACAACCGAGCCAAGATTCAACATCTTGATTTCTTCTTCTTTTTTGTCTCAAGTCCTCTCTTCACCTCACTTATCTTCAATTCTTCAAAAGGTCAAATGCAAGTCTTCAAATCTTTAAAGGTAGTCTTCAAAGTCTTCAAACAAATTACCGTGTCACACAAAATCCCCTAGAAAAGTAATAAAAGTGTAAAAGTCGCTCTTACTCGCCTTAGAGAATTTCAAGAAAAAATGCCACATCTAGAGCACAAAAGTGTACAAAAGTGAACCCAAAAAGCCCTAAAATAACCATATAAAATGGACACATCAAACACAATCCCAAACAAAAAAATAGATCAAACACAATCACCATACAACAAACAGTACTAATGAATCTGTAAAATGGATCACATCTTCTCACCTGTCTGTCAAACACTTCATTTTCAAGCTAATGTTGCTAAACGTCGTCGTTGAGCCCTTGATTTGCAGAAGCCGAATCAAACTGTCCAAACTACCAAAGAACTTATCCAGTATCTCGTACCTATATAAATATTCATAAAATTATAAAATTGAATAACTTTCAAGAAATATAAATTCCCAAATCAACAAATTAAAACATAGACAAAATACCTCTTTGGGGGCTTGATGGAGGTATCAGGCTTCGTCGATTTGGCGGGAGAAGATTCGAGCACGACATCTATTTTAAAGAAAGCAATAATAAAGAACTAGAACCCATTTAACGTATAAATAAAACACATTAAGAAGGATTAGTTGTCGGCATCGAAGAGAAACAGGGAGATGAATAAGGATTTGGGCATAAATGGAAGACGGTAAAAGGAGGAACAGAATTACACAATTTTGTAGTAGGAATAGCAGGTGGGGAGGGAACCAGAGGCGGCGGTAGGCGTACGAAGAGGGCAAAGCAAAGTAAGCACAGAGGTGAAAGACTATCGAGCTGGAAGGATGACCGAGCATCGGGAACTTTTTGTAGACCTGGAGTAGACGGTATCACAATTTACGCTGTGAGAAGGAAGCACAAAGATCGAAACAGGGACAACCCTCAAAGTAAAAGCGTGCGGACCGGCTACTTGGCTACCGTCTATAGACTACCGACAACCGGGTATGGGGTAGAAGGAAGCACTGAGAGGAAGCATGGAGGAGACCCAAGTTGAAGGTGCGAGAAACTGGGCACCGTACCTAAACCTTTGCATAAAGAAATTTAGCGTGCTTTTATCCCAAACACCATATAATAGAAATTGTTTGCTTTTTGGATAGTGTTGTCAACCGGGGATATTGAATTCATTTTGACTAATCTAAACCCAAGTTGTCTAAAAATAATATACTAATATTATAATATGTTATTAATTTTAATTCTTTATTATAATCAATCATAACTGGTTAACATACTAATATTATAATTTGTTACTGGTTTAATTCTTTACTATATACTCCCTCCGTCCCACTATAAATTTCTTATTTACTTTTTGCAAGTCAAATTTTGTAATCTTAGACCCTAAATATAATTTAATATATAAATAATAAATATATCATATGAGATATTGTTAGATTTGTCTTAACATCTATTTTCTAAATATCAACTTTTTATGCGACATCATATGTATTAGAGATATTTACGGTCAAATATGCTCATTGGAGACCAGGAACAAGTAAATAAGCAATTCAGAGTGGGACGGAGGGAGAATAATCTAAAATATATAACTTCTAAAGATATATTTAAAACCATAAATATCTTATTGTACCATATTATATATATATATATATATATATATATATATATATATCACTAAAGAAAATAAAAAGAAACACATAATTTGAAATAACAAAATGTTCGGGTTTTTCATACAATGATATAGAACTTTTGATAGAAATGTGTATACATATTATTTATTTATTATTGTATGACAAAATCTTGTATTAGACTGACCAATTGTTAAATGAGAATATTTTATAATTAGTAAGTCTAATAAGGTCATTTGACATTTAAGTTTATTTACTGCAATAAGATATATATAATTATGATAACCTTTTAAATTGAATCTCAACATATAAATAATTACTTTTGAAATAATTTGAATGTAATATTATAAAAATAATTAATTTTTATTGTATTCAATATTTAACGGTTTCTAAATAATTAAATTAATTATTTCACTTCATAACTCGTATAATTTTCCTTAGATGACTGAACTTTAAAATTTTAAATAAAACTTAATTTCAATATTTTAATTAATGATATCGCGCAACGCGCGATGGTACTCCACTAGTTCAGTAGCCGATATACTTTTGAATAATACTTATAAGACCTTTGTTTATACTTTCATTTTTAACAAAATAATGGTAAAATTTACCATTAATAGCTGTATAAATTAGTTCATATGTTTAAAATATTGTTTATTGTTTTAAGAACTTAGTTTAGACTTTCATTTTCTATATGACAACGACTTACGGTTAGAAAATGTATAAATTAGTTCATATATATAAATATCAGTACTTTTATCATAATATCACAAATGTATAAATTACTTCGTGTGTTTAGAATATTTATTTATTGTTTTAATGGTGTAGTAGTGACTTTTATGTTTTTTCTTTTCAAAATAATGACATAACTTACAATAGGAAATGTATAAATTAGTTTGTGTGTTTGGAATGTGTGTTAATCGTTTAAATGATTTAGTTTAAACATTTTTTTCCTAAAAAATGATAGAACTTATAATTAATAAATGTATAAATTAGTTCCTATAATCAAATACTTGTTAATCATTTTAATTATTTAATTTAGACTTTTGATTTTTATATGAAATCATTAGAATTTATAATTTAAAAAATGTAAATCAGTTCATATATTTAGAATGTTTGTTAATTATTTTAATAACTTAATTTCTATATAAAAATAAATAAATTATAATAGTACTTACAACCATCGAATATAATAATTCGTTGATATGTCTAAAGTGTTTGTTACTGGATTTAGTAAACTTTGTTTACTAACTTTCATTAACAAAATATGCACGCATGCTCTAAGTGGCTAAACACAAACTTTCTTTCACCACTTTCACAAGCTCCGGATCTTCTGTTATGCTTATGTATAATATTATGTGTTATATTAGTAAAAATATGCCACATGTCTCTTCTAATCTAACTCTAATATAACCATCCAACCATGATTAACATGATTTAATATTTATTTTATTCTTAAAATTTTTTTACCTTAAAATTTACTATCAAACTTACCGTTTCTAAAGCTCTTTTTTCTTTTCCATTTCCAGATCGACAGATGCTAAACGCTCTGCGGTGAATTCGACCTTCTGCATTCCCTCCGTCCAGTGGCAAAATCAGATTTTTTTTTTCCAGGTGAGCATGATTAATACTACACAATGGCGGGACGGCGGCGGAAGTGGCGCCCGGAGCTGGAGCAGTGGCCGGTGGAGGCACGCCTTTTGCATTTTTGGCTCCTCTCTCGCATGTTCTAATTGTGGATTGGGCGAGAAATAGTCCAATACAAACAAACCTAGGACTTGAATTTTGATTTTTTTCGTTCAGTACTAACCAAAACGACGTCGTTCGAGTTGAATGAAACGACGCCATTTTGGTAAAGTATGGGCAAAAAAAGGCCGCGACAGGGCTCTTCTCCGACTCCAATCGCTTGAAAAAGCGTAGCCCTAAGTCCTTGAACGTCGGGAAGCGCTACTGACCACTACTAACATGGCGGCGGAATCTCAGATAGGGCTGGAGTCTTACCTCGTGCCATGATAGTTCTGCCCATGCCTTCGTCCATAATCATCATCTATAATCCTGGTTTGACCAGATCAATGGAGGAAGAACATCATAATATTGAAGGTACTTTACAGGTTCTTGTTTCATGAGACTTCTATTCTTATTTTACTTGATCACATACTCCAACACTGAGAAGAGCACTTAAGTTGGACTTCCGACACAGAATTAAACATAAAGGAGGGAACATACATATCTGGGCACAAAATCCTGTTTATTTTTGTATTGTGTCAGTAATATGTATTAATTTGTAACATTATACCTCTGTTGTACGATGTTCCATAGTAGTATAACTTCGTAGCAGTGATCTTTGTTTTTTGTGCATTCCAGAGGCAGAGGATATCCTTAACGTAGCCTTGGTCTTAGACACAAATCTCATGTTTGTTTTCACGTGAGATTTCGTAAAACTGATATGAACATCTTAAACTAAAAGAAAAGAGTTGGACTTCCGGAAGAGGCAATATTCATCCTCAAGCTGTATTAAGATCAAAAAAGCTTTTTACTTGTATTACGAGTTGGACTGCCGGGAGCTTTTTGATTGTATGAGTTTTAATATTTACGCAATCCAATCAATTCTTGTGTCCAGCAACTCAAGTGTATATTTTGGTTTCAGATATGTTAGGGATTCATTAGTTTGATACTCATACAAGTAGAAAGTGATTGCATGCAATTCAAACTGATTGCATAAAATTCTTAACATTTCTGAAATCAGTTTTATGCAATCAGTTTGATTCTTGTACTACTCAATTGCAATCAGTTTAATTCTACATGCAGTCAGTTTGTATATCCAGTTGATTCTATGCAAATAGTTTGATACTTGTAATTGAATTTTGGATGAAGTAAAAGTTGACTGGGATGTTTTGTCAAAAAAACTTTGTTAATACTGTATCAGCATGATGGGTTACCAGATTAGTTTTTACTTAGTTGCTTTTATGCTTAGTTCCATTAGTTTTAACCATTTTTCATTTTCTTTTTCGGTTCCTGATTTTGGGTTTTATGCTTTGTTGATACGCTTCATTTGTTTGAAGGTGTAAATGATGACTCTTCACTTCAAGGGACGGAAGCTCGTCGGAAGTTAGAATTTGACAATCTTGACTTGGTAGAGACAATACACAATGAAGAACCATTAGATATGGTTGGAGAAAATAGGGAAAATGAAAATGGTGAAGCTGAAGCTGAAGGTGGGATTGCAACAGACATTAATCCAAAAATTGGTGTAGAGTTTGATAGTGAGTCAAAAGCTTATGAATTCTACCAAATTTATGCCAAATCTATGGGGTTCGGTACTAGAATGAATGATGCACATAAATATAAGAAAATTGGCATCATTTTGGATAGGATATTTTATTGCTCACGAGAAGGGAATAGACCTAAAGACAAACGCAATGCGCTGGTGAAATCTCATCGTTCAGAAACAAGATGTGATTGCAAAGCTCGAATGAAAATAAGCTGTAGGGAAAATGTAAAGTATCGAATCGTACAATTTATGTCTGAGCAGACCCATGAGTTAACAACTCCAAGTAAGACACATATGTTCAGAAGCTACCGAAAGATTAATGCTGCTCAAGAAGTTGAAATAAATACAGTGAAAAGTTGTGGGATAACATCAAAGAAAATATTGGACATCATGGCGAAACAAGTCGGAGGTCGAGAAAATTTAGGATTTATTCAGGATGATTTGAAAAATTACTTGCGATAAAAAATTCAATAGCAATGAAGCAAGGAGACACTGGAGGTGTTTTAGAATTTTCACAAAAAAATGCAGGTTGAAGATCCTAATTTCTATTATACCATTCAGGTTGATGAGGATGACTTAATTACAAATATTTTTTGGGCTGATGCAAAAATGAGATATGATTTTGCTCGATTTGGTGATGTGGTTTCTTTTGATACAACCTACAGAAAGCATAAAGATGGTAGACCTATAGCATTATTTGTTGGTGCTAATCATCATAAACAAACTGCAGTTTTTGGAGCTGCTTTGTTAAATGATGAAACAAAAAAAATGTGTGGTTGTTAGATACATTTTCTAGAACTATGATGGAAAAAATGCCTAGGACGATGCTCACAGATCAAGATGGAAGAATGGCTTCTGCATCAACTTCTCAGTGGCCAAATACATATCATCGTTTATGCATATGACATATTTATCATAATGCAACTACTTATCTATTTGATATATTTTCTAAATTCAAAGATTTTTCAACGGATTTTAGCAGGTGTATATATGACTATGAGGGAGAAGATGATTTTCTTTACGAGTGGGATAAGATGTTTGAAAGATACAATTTGAAAAGTAACAAATGGTTGCAAAGGATGTTTTGTATAAAGGAAAAATAGGCATTGGTTTACGGGCGACAAACATTTTGTGCTGATATAACTACTACACAAAGGAGCGAGACAAAGAATAGTGTATTGAAGAGGCATGTAAACTATAAGAATGACTTATCTGAATTTTTTGAGCACCTTCAGAGATTGCTATATGATCGTCGTAATGAAGAGTCTGATGCTGATTTTAGATGTAGTCAATGTATTCCAGCCATGACATTTCCAGTGGCGATTTTGAAACATGCTGCAAGTGTTTACACATTTGAGGTGTTTGAAAATTTTAAGGAAGATTTATGCAACGGAATTGATTGCGCAATGGAGATTGAAAGACAGGAAGGGGTCATAGTTGTTCATAAGATTACTACTCAGAACAAGAAGCATCACCATTTTCTGACATATGATTCATCGCAAAATAGTGTTTGTTGCAGCTATAAGAAGTTTGAGTTTGCTGGAATTTTATGTGCACATGCTTTGAAGGTTATTACAACTCTTAGTATCAGATGGATACCATATAATTATATTTTAAAACGGTGGACAAAATGTGCTAAGAAAGGAATTGTAAGAGCCAAGACAGGAAATCGTGGTAAAATTGAAGAAAGGGAAAAATTAGGATTGTGTTACATAGAGTTGTCTCACCTTTTTATGCAACTGATCACGAGGCAGCAGAATCTGGGGATACTTATAAGATGGCTAAAGATGAGTTTTGTAGAATGTCAGAAAAAATTGATGCGATTGTTGGATGTGGAAGTAAGGTGGAAAATCATAAGGAAGTGGAAGAATGTGCAGGTGAAGAAGTTAGCATCAATGAAGAAATTCTCAAAGAAGGTAACATCAAAGGTGTGAAGCGCAAAGAAAGAGTTACTTACAAAAGTAGCAAGAGACTGAAAAATGCTTTGGAAAGAGCTACAACAAAAAGAAAGTACAATGTAAAAGGAAAAACTTCATCACATGTATTACAAATTGTTAATAACCTTTCCATTTTATTCTGATTATGAACGGAGCCAAAAACATGTCTTGATAATGCAGGGTATGAGTGCTGATGACGCCTCTAACATTCCTACTCCTTCAGTCCCAGACATATTTCGCAAACAGTACAAGTATTGTTCTATTTTACTATATAGTTTTCAAAGTTATCGTATCAAGTAAACTTACAGTTATAGTATTTGCTCAATGAAACTGTTGTTTGTTGTGTAGATTTTAAATCCAAGTATGAATCGATTGCAAGGGTCTGTGACAAAATCTTGTGCTGAGAATTCTAGGCAAAATGATGGATGCGACACATGATTTACCTTTTGAACTTCCTTGATAGAAAATGATGTAATGAACCCAAAATGAGGGCTGGAATAAATTTTGTGCAAAGAGTACTGAACTTATTTGACATTTTTTCGATTTCATCTTTGTTTGCTGTGACTAATTGATTCTCAACAATTGAGGCTACATGATGTACCTTTGTGGACAATTTTTGGTTTCAATACCTTATGCACCATGCAGATGTCCACTTATGTTATTATTCTTTCAGAAAATTTTCATAAACTTTAATGTAGTACTATAAGTTAAAGTTGGTTTGCAACACGAGTTATTTGGTAAGGTATCGAAATTCAGAGGTGTACCCTGTTGTACATTTTTGGCCAAACAAGGGCTTCCGTTGCTGTACATATTTTGCAAAAAGAAAAGTTAGTATTTGAGCAAGGAAGAATTCAGTACAAACTCTGCAAAAAATCGGCACAAATGCTGCACAAATTCAGTACACGTTCAACACAAATTTACTATAATATGATTTTTCAGAGGTTCTTAATTTTAATTCAAGCCAACTCTATCAATTCCTTCGACCACTTGTCTCATTCTAGAATAATCAAAATCTATACAACGAAGAAGATTTACAATAAGTGTTTGAACCTCCATAATAAAACTAAAAATGAGGAGGAGGAATAAGTGTTTGAAGCTTAATCAGGCTCAAGTTCATCTCCCAGCATCACATTAGCGGGCTTCAAATTGCAGTGCAGTACAGGGGTGGCATAACATAAATGAAGGTAGTGCAGTCCAGTGACAATTCTAACAACAACGAATGTATCCTTTTCCAGAAATCGGCCGATCAAGCATCAAGCTTGTATTCTCCTATGTTATAAAAAGAAGAAATTCACCTGTTTACAAACACAGACTGCCTCATGAGAGTTTCCAGGCTTCGTAAAGATATGAAATGTAGTTTGAACAAGTGATGTTCAACACAAGAATGCTAGCATAATATTTCCATCACGAAGACAAGATGAACAATTTATTTCAGATCAATTTAGTTATAGAAACTAAGAGGCCCAAGCTGCTTTCAACTCCAGTAAGCGATTTACATTCCTAAAAAAAGGAAAGCATTTAGATACTACCATTCATACATCATAAATCATAATCCAAGGCATAAATCACCGTTTCAGCACCTTAGTTGGTTTATAAAATCAATTAGCCAACTAAAAATACCTGTAACAAATCATTACACGAATAAAAACCTCACGAATGACAATAATGGGTGAACTCACCAAAAGAGATTAGCCAACAACAACATCTAAATTTGCGTTAACACCGTAACAACAAAAGCACGACATAAGCAAACAAATTTTGCTTTCAAAGAACACAAGAAATACAGATCAAATAGGTCCACAAGATTAAGAACAAGTTGAACAACATCCCAAAACTGACCATTAATGAAACACACACACCCTTCTAAGTTTCAATAATCGAGCATTGACCAAAAACACCAAACTAATAACCAATTTCACACTATCCAATTTCACATGCAATATGAAATGATCGGGTATACACGAAGGACACAGTTTGCAACTCGAAAGCATGATTCTTCACAATGGAAGGCCAATATCTTCTGTCATTTCCCACAATGCAAGGCCAATATCGGATATACAGGAATGACACCAACAATTTTAACCATTTCCCCAATTTCAAGCTGATCTAATTTCTGACATTCACACAAAAATTCAGAGAAGAATCACTCACCAACTGTCAATAAAAACTTTGTCATGGAGCAGCTCCACAAGGGGCGCGACTGAGATTTTTTCCTCATCCGGTAACAAGTGCTCCCCAGCCGGCTCCAAGCCATTAATCCGTTCAATCCCTAGGGTAATTCAGACCCATCTTCTGCCGCTCCGCCGCAGTCGGCGGTGGCACCATAACGTTGGAGAAATTGATTAGATCCACCAAAGGGCACATGATTATAGACAATGATTATGGACGGAGGGAATGGAAAAGGTTAAATTCACCACAGAGGGTTCATCGTCTGTCGATCTTGAAATGGAAAAGAAAAGAGAGCTTTAGAAACGGTAAGTTTGAGAGTAAATTTTAAGGTAAAAAATAATTTAAGGAATAAAATAAATATTAAATCATGTTAATCATGGTTGAATGGTTAGATTAGAGTTAGATTAGAAGGGACATGTGGCATATTTTTACTGGTGTGTTACACAGAAGTGTAACCAGAGACCCGAAGTCACTTCGTCTTTTAGGCCACTATATTTACCATAAATAAAAAAGAGAGAGTCCCAAGAATTATAACCTTTCTATAATCTTATGGACAGTTCACAATGGTTTTTATCTTGACTGTTGTAATTTTTTATAAAATTTAAATATTTTATTTTTAAAGTTAAAACAAGTAATAATATGTATTTGAATGTAAAAATATATAATATTAAAATTTTCTAAATCTCCCTATGCCACAGACCAAGCTGCACACTTACTATTTGACAGTCAACATGATCAAACTTTGACGACATATTTGAATAGATACATAAACAATAATATTATTGTATTGATATTGTTGGATTCGTTGTAGTAATTATTTTCTAAATATCAAATTTTTATGTGTCGTTATTATACGTAGTTAAACATATTGATGGTCAAACACGTTTCTTGAAAAACCGTGAAAAAGATTATGTGAAGCTTGGTTTGGGGCGAAGAGAGTATGTAATTTAACAAATGCAGTATATAAGGTAAAAAATAAGGGGTTTGTCCATAAACTTATGGACATGCCGTCTGTCAAGAGACCCACATAATACAAATAATTCTCAGCCTGAATGGGCAAGAAAAAGTCTAGAGGCTCACTCTCAAAGCCCCTGGAAACTATCCCACCATCTGCTGATTCTCCTTTCAACAATCACCTCTCCCAATCGCCAACCGTTCAATTAGGCTTCCCCAATTGCTCTCCCAACATTCCTCTTTCCTACCTCCCATGATCATCATCTCTGCTTCAAGATCCTATCCTCTCATGTCCTCTTTCCTATCGCTGAATCTCTTTCTTGTAATTGATGCATCTGGTCATTGATGGTGAACCCGGGTGTGTGAAAACTTAGGGCCGCCGGCCCTTGCTGAAAGAAAGTGAAAAAATTGGGGAATAAAAAGTGGGTGGATTGGCCCATTTAGTCTTATGACCAGCTTTCAACTCCATATTTTGACCCCGCGAATATTTTAATTCTTAAGTAATTACAATTCAGGCTGAGCATGAACCACCTGATCCTGATAAAAATTGCCAACCCCATATTATTGATATGTATGACAATTTTGTGCATGAAAATTTTGACATGAACAATGGGTTAGCCTTTGAGGATAGTTCTTTAAATGATATATTTGATAACACCTTGGAAGCTAATCTGATTGGGAGTGTCGAGGGGGTTGAGCATGTGGGTAAGGATTGTGTGGAACCCTTGCCTAAGAACTTGGAGGAACTAGTCTTGCCAGAAACCAAGCCTTCGATAGAAGAGCCACCCATAGTGGAACTTAAGCCTTAACCTGAGCATTTAAAGTATGCATGCTTAGGTGCCAATGAAACATTTCCAGTGATTATCTCGAGAAAATTGTCCAGTGACCAAGAGAGTAGGTTGATTGAGGTGTTGAAAAAAATTCAAGGCTGCAATAGGGTGGACATTGGCTGATATCAAAGGGATAAGCCCTTCAACATGCAAGCATTGTATCCTATTAGAGGAGGGTGCAAGATCTGTACGCCAACCTCAAAGGTGATTAAACCTGCCTATGATGGAAGTAGTGAAAGATGAAGTCCTTAAGCTACTTAAGGCTGGGGTAATATATCCTATCTCTGATAGCGCTTGGGTGAGCCCCACCCAAGTGGTATCAAAGAAGAGTGGAGTCACAGTAGTAAAGAACACAGGTGGGGATTTGGTGCCTACCGTATTCAAAATGGGTGGCAAGTTTATATTGATTACCGCCGCTTTAACGCGGTGACTCGTAAAGACCACTTCCCCCCTACCTTTCATTAATTAGATGCTTGAAAGGGTAGCTGGTCATGCATACCATTGTTTCCTCAATGGATACTCTGGATACTTCTAGATAGCCATTGATCTGGAAGACCAGGAGAAGACCACATTTACATGTCCCTTTGGCACCTTCGCCTATAGGTGCATGCCTTTTGGTCTTTGTAATGCTCCAAGCACTTTTCAGAGGTGCATGGTCAGCATTTTCTCTGAATTCATCGAGCAGTTTGTCTAGGTCTTCATGGATAACTTCACCATTCATGGAGATTCCTTCGATTCATGCCTACATCATCTAGCGCAAGTGCTAGAGCAATGTACAGACGTGAACCTCTTTTTGAATTCAGAGAAATGCCACTTCATGGTAGAACAAGGGATAGTGTTAGGGCATGTTGTATTATCTAAAGGGTTAGAAGTTGACAAAGCCAAAGTAGATGCGATCAAAACCCTACCTTACCCCACCAATGTCAAGGATGTGAGATCATTCTTAGGACATGCCATTTTTTACTGACGTTTCATTAAGGATTTCTCAAAAATATCCTCAACTTTGTGCAAGCCGTTGCAAAAAGATGTCAATTTTGTTGTCGATGAGGGGTGCAAAAGGGTTTTCAACGCCTTTAAAGACAAGTTAGTGGCTGCCCCAATCATCCAACCTCCAGATTGGTCCCTTCCTTTTGAAAGCATGTGTGATGAAAGCGATCATGCCATAGGCGCTGTTTTGGGCCAGAGTGTAGGGAGAGAACCACATGTGATATACTATGCGTCATTAACCCTCAATGATGCTCAATGCAATTACTGTACCACTGAGAGGGAGTTACTGGCTGTAGTCTTTGCCTTAAATTTTTTTTGTCAATACCTCCTAGGAACCAAAGTTATTGTATACACTGACCATGCATCACTTCATCATCTAATGACAAAGAAAGAGGCTAAGCTGAGACTTATTATGTGGATACTCCTTTGGAGTGAGTTTGACCTAGAGGTAAATGATAAGAAGGGCTCAAAAAATGTAGTGGCTGGCCATTTGAGTAAACTACCAATCCAGGGAAGCCCAGAGCCAGTGAAAGAAAAGGTAAAGTTGGAGCCTATTCAGGAAGAGTTTCCCGATGAGCAGTTGTTTGGGGTGGTGACCAACCAGCCTTGGTATGCCAACATAGTGAATTACCTCACTGCTGGGGAATTTCGTCCATCCTTTGACAAATCAAGAAGGAGAGGTTGATGAAGTGAAGGACTATGTCTAGGATAATCTATACTTGTGGAAGTATTGTTCAGATTAAGAAATTAGAAGATGTGTACCAGAAGATAAGGTTAGGCGTGTTCTCGAGATGTGTCACTCATCCCAAGTTGGAGGGCATTTTGGTTATAAATGAAATGAAAAAAGGGTAATGGATTGTGGTCTGTACTGTCCTAATGTACTTTCATATACTAGAGATTTTGTGGCATCTTGTGATCAGTGTCAGAGAATAGGTAACATCTCACCGAAAAATGAAATGCCTCCAGCCTTTTCAATGCTAGTGAAAGTCTTTGACATGTGGGGCGTGGACTTCATGGGTCAATTTCCAAATTCAGGAGAGAAGTACTACATTTTGGATCTAGTGAACTACCCATCCAAATGGGTAGAAGCCCAAGCCACAAGAAAGAATGATGTAACGACCGTGGTCGACTTCCTCCAGTTCAACATCTTCTCAAGGTACGGGGTACCCCAAGTCCTAGTCAGTGATAGAGGAACCCACTTTTGCAATAGAATCATGGAAACATTTCTTAATAAATATGGAGTGACCCGTAGAACTTTCACCGCTTCCACCCACAAACAAATGGCCAGGCAGAATAATCCAACCGAGAAATCAAAGCCATCCTCGAAAAGACAGTTAAAACCTATAGAAATGATTGAAGTGCTTGGTTGAATGATGCTCTTTGGGCCCACCACACTGCATATAAGACCCCAATTGGCACGTCACCTTTCAGGATCTTTTTTGGTCAAAGATGCCATCTCCCGGTTGAACTTGAGTTCAAAACACATTGGGCAGTCAAGCGTATGGACTTAGACTTGAAAGAAGCTGGGACACAAAGGAAAATGCATTTGCTAGAACTTGAAGAGTTTAGGCGCAATTCCTATGATACCTCTTTGATCTATAAGGAAAAAACAAAAGCTAAACATGATGAAAAGATAGTGAAAATGGACTTCTTTGTTGGACAAAAAATCCTTTTTTAACTGTATAAATTCCGTTGCTTTCCTAGAAAATTGAGATCAAAGTGGTAAGACCCGTATGAAGTACAAAGGTGTTTGATCATGGAGCAATAGAAGTGAAGAACAGAGAGGATGGCACAAAACTGGCGGTCAATGGGGAAATGTTGAAGCCATATTTTGAGTGAGGAGCTTTGGAAGAAAAAAAGGAGGGTGATCCCCTCATTGGGGAATAAAATTCATGATCACTCAAAATCAAAGAAATAAGTCGTGACTACGGCAATAAATATACAATTTTTCTTACTTACTTTTTAGAGATAGATTGTGCATATCCTAGAAGTACATGTTTTTCCACTTGATTTCATCATTGTCACATTCCCCCTTCTTGAAGAAACACTCACACTCGCGAACTCTTGATGAATTATTTGTCTTCAAACTTTGTTAATATTGCAGTGGTGTAATAAAAGTTTGATTCTTAAATGAGTAATTTTTATCAAGTTTAACTTTCTATCTGGAGGCCTTGCTAACATTGTGGTAGTGTTACAAAAGCTTGATTTCTAAATGAAATTTTATTCTTGAGAAATGATTTTGAGTTGTGTGCAAAATGTTTCATTAAGGTGCCGGGATTTATGATTTTGTTTGGAATGGAATTACGCTTGTGTTTCACTTTTGAATGCAGGGTTTTTAGGCATTTTCATCTTCGTGGAGTCACAAAAGAAGTATCACTAATATCCCTTCCTCACTTATGTTTTGACATTGTTTTTGTGCATTGGAGACTTTGCATCCGCAAAGTGTGTGTGTGTGGGGGGGGGGGGGGGGGGGTAGTGAGCACTTAAGAATTCTCATTCTTGGATTTCTTCGTGCATGCATGTTTTGTTTGTTTTTTCTTTGGTAGTTTTAGTTCTTTTTTGTCGGGGATGATTTTGGATGTACATTTGGTGGAATGACATGCTATGCTAGGTTTCCTAGTTTTCATGGGGTAGGTTGTTTTAGCAATTGGTGGAGTATTTTTGTGTGTTTGACTATCTTTGTAGTATTGAGCCCACTTTTGGGGCACTTTTTTGAAATTATGAAAAAAGATCAAAAGTTGGACAAGTTGAAAACCCAAAAGGGCGACATGGCCCGGGTAGGTCAAAATCTTAGGCAAAAGTGAGAGGCTTGGCTCGGCTAGACTTATGAGTCTAGGAAAAAGTGGGAGACCGAGTGGAAAAAGGTGAGAAATGAGTACCCTTTGTGTTAAAGCTGTGATGAAAACCCGAAAGGGCTCCTAGGAAAAATAAGAGAAATTGAGAGAAAATAAAAAACTAGGTTGAATCCATGCTTCTGCGGTGGATTATTTTGGAGACGTCTCTTTGATTGCTTTGGGATCATTTTGGGAAAAGTAAGCTAGCTTGACACTTATCTTTTTGGCTTACCTTTTTCCACATTTTATTTTGGGTGTATAGGTTACTTTAGGATCTTCGGGGAGTGTGAGAGTTGTGAGGATTTTCACTTCTTTGGGGGAACTAGGGTAGCTTGGGATGTGTTGAATGCCTCGGTTAACTTATGCTTGCATGCTACATTTCGTTTAATTCTTTTTCTTGTCTTAGATTTACTCGATGATGAGTAAAGGTTTAAGTGTGGGGAGTCTGATCTGCTTCATTTTGCGTACGTTAACCATTGTATTTGGCATAGTTTTTAGTTACTTTTAGTTGGTGAATTGCTACTATTAGTTGAGTTTACGTGACAAGGGGTTTAGACGGTCATGTTTGATTTTCTTATCTAAATCCCGCATTTTGTAGACTTAATTGGTACTAATGGACATCTTGTATCTACGAGCTCCTTGATCTTCCTTTTGATCATCTTTAGTAGGTTGCCCGTGGGTACTTTTTTGTTACATTCTATGCGAAGGCCGTTCGTAGGGGAGGTAGAAGATTGAAGGCCATTCGCAATAACAGTAGAAGAGGTGAAGGTCATTCAAATTAGAATGGTAGTAGACAAAAGCCACAATCATTAATGCATGGTAGAAGGAGATTGAAGCCAAAGATAGGTGGCTTCAGAGTTTAAGACGGCCAAAGGAGAAAACGATGAATTGTTGTCTGAGGAGTGTTGCCTTAGTCCGAGAATGATCTAGGAAGAATTAGCCTTCAAGTTTGGTTCCATTGGATTTGTCTTCTTGATTACTAAAAAATTGACTACTAGAACTCCCAATTTGGACATAGGTTCACCCGTAGCAAGTAAACGAAGTTCAGCCAACAAAGCACCGGCATCACTTCACGGACCGCGCATGGTTAAGCACCAGCAGCCCATGACAATCTTTGAGGCTTGCAGTACACAAAAATCCAGGGGTTCCGTGAAGACCTGTACGAGACCAGCATGAGACCTTCACGAGGAAAGACGCCGGGCAGTGACCAAAGCACCGGGCCGTAAAGCTTACAGATAAAAAATTGAAGATTTGGCTAAGTATGGAGCCGGTCCGTGAAAACCTTCACGGGCCATGACAAAATTTTTGAGCAAAGACCACAGGCTGCTCGCGGTCCGTGAAAACCTTCACAGACCGTGGGAAAACTCTGAGCAAAAATTGTGTACTGTTCATGGTCTGTGACAATCTTCACGGACCATGGCACGAGACCTGCTTCATGGATTGTGCCAGATGACATGGCTCATGGCTATGAATGTTTATGAATCCCACGCTCAGTGCTTGAATGCTTCACGGATCATAACATCTGTGCCAATCCGTGAAACCTTGGTGCCTGACCGTTTTGGCCATAACTCTCTCATCCAATTTTCCTCTACCATATATCAAAATCTTTGTATTTTTGAGCTCTATCGAACAAACTATAATTAAGCTCCAGAAGGTTGACGAATTTGAGCAGTTTATTCGAGAAAGGTTCAGCAGCTACAGGGAAAGGGTGACTAGGGTTTTTCTATGCTTAGCCTATTTTGGGCCCATCATTAGGCCCAATATCCTACTACTATATAGGAGCCTTAGTCTTCTACTAAACCCCAAATAGAATATATCTTGTCATAATGTATATTAGTTTCTCTTTTTAGTTTAGAGAGAAGGAAGATGGGAGTTCTTCTTCTCCTTCATTCTTCTTCTCTCTCTTATCTTTTTTATTTTCTTCTTATTTTCTTAGATCCATGGTATCTAATTCCATATTTTCCATAGATCTATACTTTTTAGAGTAGTTAGTTAAGCTTGGGACATCTTTTGATGCTTTATGAGGTTCCTTAAATTTCATCTATCTTTGTGTTTATGATATTATTGTGATTGTTCTTGAATGCGACAAATTCATGAATACTACACCACCCATAAGCACACACTTTGGGCTATATTCATGTATGGTGCACTTATTGATGCCTCATTGATGTTTGAATGGGTGGAGGGGAATGATTCCGCATGAGTATGTGCATAGGAGATTCGAGGTAACCTTAATCTGCATACCATCGCACCAGTCTTAGTTGATTACTTAACCATTTTCGATAGGTTACAGGTAGAGATAGTTGATAGTAACAAGCTAGGTGTTGTGTTAAAACCCTAGTATCACAGATAAGGTGCCTATGAACCTAATGCCTCGTGTATAGAGAACCACTGGGAATTAGTGCATTCATGGTGGAAGCCCGGGACGTAACATCACGGGGTAGAAATAGAACCACAACAACAATGGACCTTGTTGTGCTCCTATAATTATGAAGGCGGTGTCGATGGAGGGTTGCGAGCACACCCATCGTGACGGGGATGGGGAAGTGTATGCCATCGGTCACACCACATGTTGTGAACACACTGATAGGTCTTTTGTACGTCTATATGTGAATGAATCGAGGATTGAAGCATTATAAATACCATGATGCTAAATTAGTCCCAAGTGCCTAGTATAAATAGTTTACTTGTTTGTTTATTTTATGCTTGTGGTTGTTAGTTGAAAAATATCAACTCCCCCCTAGTTTTCATGATTACATTAGTTGTTATTCCTTTCACTCGTGTGGATTGACGACCTGCACAAGGCTTTGTTTTGACTTCTACTTGAACCCTAGCATCTCTATGGACAAACCCAGTGCTTGACACTTACTACCCTTTTGGTATCCTAGCAGCGAGAAATAGGTGAAGAATATAAATGTTATCTTTGATCATCCCATGGGACTTGTGCCTCGGCTCGGGTTAATTAAACTGTGCTTGCTGCGACTGTATTAACGACCTCGTGTTGAGGTGGGTCAACCTTTGAGGAAGGCATTCTTGACATCCAACTGATGAAGACACCAAGCACGCATTGTAGCAATAGCAAGAACTATCCGAACTGTATAAGCCTTAACCACATGACTGAAAATGTGGTCAAAATTAAAATCAGGAATATGAGAGAAACCCAAGCACGCCTTATGGCGATCAACTGAGCCATCTGGTTTGTACTTCAGCCGATGTTAGAATAAAGCAAGTTGATGATTAGATAAGATTTTATTCTTGACTACTAAACTAGAGTTATATTTAGACTAGTGTACTTTGTGTTGAAAAATGATGGTTAAAAGGTTAAAATTCGTCAACTTTTTGGGCTTCGTTTGAGTGGGACCCGAATGAATTTTGGGTCGGTGGATGTCATTTTTGGGTTCTCCTTCGCGAGTATTATAAAATCGACTATTTAAACTCTCAAAACGGATCAAGGGTGAATGAGATATGGATGTTTGAAATGTCACTTTTGAAAGAGAAAAATTAGGCGGAAATTGGGCCAAATTAATTTTTTCTCTGGTCTGTCCAAAATGCGTATGGACCGCATGGAAGTCTCTGGAAGGCCCAACCGCATAGTATATTTGGAATTGCTTGTGTGTAATTCTTAAGATATAAGAACAAAATACTTCCATATTTTGTGAGATATCTTGTCTTAAATAAATATGCGGTTTACCATGTTTAATACGATGAAGAATATTTGTGCAAAATTTCTTCCTTTTGCAGCAGATTTGATTAGAGTATTCATGGAATGTCTCGGATTTGGTGAGTTGGTGATTGGAGATTATTCTTCTCTAATTATAGAAAATCATAATATCATGTTTCCATGATTAGGGTCTCTTAGAGTAGTATAAATAGTGCCTCTAAGTCAGTCAGAAAAGAACACACCATTTTCTCAAGTCCCTCCATATTCTAAACTTGAGTCTTCTTTCTGTCTTTCTCGAAGTTTCCATTTGTTGCTCTGTCGAGGTGATAGTCTTTTGGGCCTTGCGTGAATCCGAGGTAACTCTTACGTGTTAATTGTTGTCTTCGATGGTTTTATCCTAGGGAACGATGTCCACGACGGGACTCATTCGTTTCAAGGGCAGCGGGTGTTACTCATGACTCCATCAATTTGTAATTACTTGAAACATGATTTATGCTTTGATTATTTGTAATTTAAGCTTTTCGATTGTATGCTTGAATAATTAATGTAAGTTTATTATTCTTGCATATATTAATTGTTCGTTCAATTTTGTTATTTGATTTTCCGTATGATATAATCAATATATGTCCAACAGTCTTTAAACGAATGATATTGGTTGATTTATATTGATTTGGTTAGGAAGATGCATGCGTAATATGCATACGGATATAGATATACATATGATTGCATGTTTGGTTATTAATCTGCATATGGATACCATATGATTATATGATTGTATGCCATATTTATTTGTAATCCAAAACTCTTGCATTCCATATTTATTTGTAATCCGAAAGTCTTGCATGCCATCTATTTGGATGCTACACCGTGCATGCCACTTTATGGAAATTGTATATGTGCGAAAATATGCATGCTAATTGTTTTGGTTATTTACAACAAAATCATATTGAGCAATTTGTAATGTATAATTATTTAAAATATTATACTACGATATTTGATGTGTACTTGTATTTAATGATGGGTAATTTTTTGTATGTACACATTGGTGAATCCGAGTGATATATGGAAGTGCATCGCTACTGAGCGTTCAATTGATGTGCAGCTGCCACTCAAATTTGCGATTTTGGTTTGTTGGAGGGCCAAAAATCACTAGGAGTATTCAACAATTACAGAGATAATAATGGGATCTTTCAGTCCCCTCTATGTAAATGTTTCCCTCCATCATGGAAAGCTACATGGAGAATATAAAATCTCATCATATAGGTAAAGATTACCTTGCAAAATATTTGATTATATGCAACCATGAGTTTGGATTATATTTGATAACCATTTGAGTGAATCTTGACGTAAACAAAATTTTGTTATAAAGAGAGTTATGCGAATAATATGTGCACATATATGTCCAGTACACTAAGGCTATCGAATTTGATAGTGAATTGATTTGGTTATATTAATCACTTGATTATGTGGAAAACTGAGTTGAGCATGTATGTTAAATTACATGGCGTAATTATGGAAATATGTTAATTCCGTAATATTCATGCTTATGAAATTAAATGTTGATATGGTAATAAATCATATTTTATCCTTTTTTTTTGCGAATAAACGTGACCTTATATTACCGATATTTCCCTGATTACAACTTGTGCAAGATTATGAGCATTCATTACTACAGACCTAGGCAATTTCATGACATGAAAATTATGGAAACCCATAGCTAACATTATAATGTTCCTAATTAAACCTTTGAGACCAGGTGGTACTGACAGGAAGTTGCTGGTATGGTTGAGGACCAATTCACAGTCTGTACGGATACAGATACGAGTGGCACCCATAATGCTAGCATGAGTCATTGCTTCGTGTATAGCTATGAGCTCCGCTTGAGTTGGTGTTGTCGCTTGTATGAAACGATAACCATGGAAGCTAGCACTTGTTGAACCCTGTACTGCGCACCAAGCTGCAACTGCCTTGCGATCCTGTTTCTGAAATGCCACATCTGTATTGATGCACATCCAATCCTCATATACATGATTTATGTGATTATCTTGTGCGTACCATATGAGTGTAATGCCTCCCACTTGTTCCACTTTTGGTATGTCTGATTGTGTCTGGGTCGTTATATGTTCTAGTGCCATTTGGGATGAGTTCAGATTTGCTAGAACTCTCTGTCTTGACTGATTTTCGACCATGTGCCCTCTGAGGTTTCCTTGATAATTGCTAGAATCATGTCAACCGAAGGCGCTTGATGTTCAATGGTAGCCTTATTCCTTGCACACCAAATCGACCATATAATGATACACGTCAGATTTATATCTTCCTGTTCAGGCGCTGTTTTGAACCATTGTCGAAGCCACGATTCCAGCTGCATAGGAGATCCTTGACCAAAATCAAACCCAAGTCTGGATGTTTTCCAAACCTTTCGTGCGATGTCGCACTCGAGGATCATATGAGATGATGTTTCCATATGTTTATGGCACATTTGGCAATATGATGAAACTTCCATGTTTCTCTTTCTTAATGTCGGGCCTGTTGGTGCTGCATTCCGTACCAGTCTCCAGATAAGGAACTTAACTTTCTCTGGAATGTTCAAATGTCAAAGTGTCTTCCACAGGTGTTGATGTTCATGAGTGTCTGATTGGAAGTTGGATGAGGATGGGCTTTGATTGTTTGCCAAGTTCCATGCTTCATGGTAGCCACTCTTGACCGTGTAAATTCCTAACCAGTCCTTATCCCCGAATTGGAAATCCATCAAACCTAGTGGGGTGTATGGAATGTATATTCCCGCAATGTGGTTGACTATATCTCGGCTAAAAAAGAGTCCCAAAAGAGGCTTACGCCACTACTTATTGCTATTAATCATGTCACTCACCTTGAAACAAGTTGTGGAAGAAGTTGTGTTTCATATCTGATTGGGTTTCTGTGATTAGGAATCCGCTCCTCCTGGATGTTAATATCTTGCCTGTTAACCACCTGCCATTTTAACCCACTCCTGATAAGGTCTCTTCCCCACATTATGCCTCTCCAACCCCACGATGATCCTTGTTTAATTTTGACCTTGTTGAAATGTTCTTTACTACAGTATTTGCTGAGGAAAAATCTTGCGAAAAAAGATTGTTTGTCTGTAGTCAGCTTCCATGCCAGCTTTCCTAACAAGGCCTGGTTCATTTATCGTGTGGATCGCATCCCCAGTCCTTCCCACCACTTAGATTGGCACATTGATTTCCACGACATCCAGTGTATTCTTCTCCCATCAATGTCCCCCACCCAAATGAATCGTGCAAGGTGACTATCAATTTTCTTAGCAACCGTACATGATATACGGAAGGTACTAAGAGTGTACTGGGTTGTTGAAGCCAGTACGTGTTTGGTGAGGGTAATCCTTCCCAAGACTAAGATATCTCCTATTTTCCAAATGGAAGTTTTCGCCTTTACTCTTTGGATTAACTTGCTGAACATTCCCACTCTAAGGCCATTGAAATCCATGTCATGGCCCAGAAATTTTTCCTTTAGTAGGTCAGCAAAGATTCTGAAAGTCTGATTGAGTCGCTCCTTTGTCGTTGGATATGTGTTTGGGCTGACTAGGAGTGCAGACTTCTGGAAGTTTATTCTTTGGCCCGAGTAGGCTGCAAAGAGATTCAGTGTCTGTGCGAGTTTTGTTGAACCTGTTTCCGAAACATTGAAGAAGAAAATACAATCATCTACAAACATCAGATGTGAGACAGGGAGGACCGATCTTCCAATTTTAACCCCTGGACAGACACTTTGGAAATCCTGTGATGCTATCATGGAAGAAAAAGCTTCCTGACAAAGGATGAATAGAAATGGTGAGAGAGGGAAACCTTGCCTGAGTCCCTGTTTTGGTTGGAAAGTCTGTGAAATCCTTCCATTAAGCTTAATGGAGTAGGAGACAGTAGTGACACATGCCATAATCCACCCAATCCATTTCCAAGGAAAGCCCATACGTTCCATCATTTTCTCTAGAAAAGCCCATGACACCCGATCATAGGCCTTGCTCATGTCTATTTTCATTGCTGCCATTGGTTGTTTTCCTGACCTCTTCTTACGTATGAATTCAATGATTTCATGTGCTATAAGTGAGTTTTCAACAATGGATCTTCCTTGAACAAAAGCCGATTGGTTTCCAGAGATGAGGAAACCCATGACTTTCTTTATTCTTTTTGCAAGGATCTTCACAATGATTTTGTATGTGACATTGGAAAGGCTAATTGGCCTTAAGTCTGCAGGTTCCTTTTATTTGATTCTTTGCCTAAAGAAACCTGCGGAATATTTGATTCTTTGCATGAATAGCTTAAAGTTAGAAAAAAATGTCATGACTTTGGAATATTGAATCAAGCATTACTATTCCTTTTAATTATGAAATTACATGAAAGCAGTGCATATGTGTTGGAAATTATGAGACATTTAAATTTCCTAAGCCCTTAAAATGTTATAGTATTGGTTTAAATACTCGATCAAATGTTGAAATACCTATTTTGCATGGTATAGTAATTTGGTTGTGTGGGCTGCTCGTGTTGGTTAAAAGATTTAAAACCACATTTTGTGCGAGAATGTGTTGCGAGTGATTCATGACTTTTATATACTTGGTTTGAGAATCGCATGCGATAAAATGGTAAACTTCATTTGCACTTAAACATGACATCTCTTGGCAAGAGTGTAATATATTCGTGCATGAGTGAAGTATGTGACATTGGGTTATTTGATCCAGGATGTATTCTCGTTCATTTAGGGACTTGATTTAGCTGCATATACAAAAATTTTAGATCTATTTTGTGTCTAAAATTGGGTTATGTTTTTTATGCTATGATTATATTAATTATTTGGGAAAGTACCTTTTGATGCAATGAAAATTTTGACAAGGCTTGTCCCGATAATTGGCTATCTTGAATAATTATTTACGAGCATATGGCTCACGAGTGACAATTGTCAGACTGCACGGATAGAGCATATGGGCTCAAAGTTCGACATATTCTGGTTATTTTGTATGACCTGATAAATGTGAACGTGAAGACATTAGTTTACGACTATGTCTAGGGTATTGGTTCTAGTGAACCATGGTATAAATCCTAAAACATGAGTTATCATGACTATGCTAAAACTCTGATTACTTGTAATCAAAGAATTGAGGGGAAAATCTCAAGAATTTGGTTGAGAAAACTAAGAATCCCGAGACTTTTGGTCAAATCTCTTGATTTATGGTTGAAAAATCTAAGAATCATGAGATAGGGAATCCCAAGACAGTTAGTCAATTCTCTAGATTTTTGGTTGGAAAGCCTTAGAATTCTGAGATGAGGAATCCTAAGACATTCAGTCTAGAAACCCCAAGACACGAGGTTTTGAGAAACTTAACACGTGTGGGGATGTTTAATAAAACCAGCCCAATGTGGGGGGTAGACGAAAACCTAAAAATTCAACGACGATATGAATTTTGATAGGTATTTGAGGTGAAAAGTCGTCACGAGAGACTTGAATCAAGTTGTTCAAGTCGGGAGGAATTTAACTCAAACCAAAAAGGTAAACCCAAAATTGAGTCTAGCAGTGCACTCAAACTTGAGTCGAGCAATGGACTTGAATGTGTTCCGAGCATAAAAGCACTCAAGTTTGATTTGAGTAGTCCGAAAGTAAAGTGCAGTTGTACTGAAACTTGACTTTAAAATGAGCATGAAATTGTGTGGAGTTGGTAAACTCACACTGCGCCCTAGTGAGAGTTGATCGAATCCTCGATTGATTGATACTACATTGGTGGTGGTATTGGTCATGCGAGGAAGAAAGATTAATTGAGATCGGGAAGTTTAGTTATCTCTAATTCCAAGGGAGTTGATGGAATAAGAGAGACTTTCACGATAAAAGATCAATACATGAAGGTGTTTTGATTGTTGAAAAGATCTAGTCCTAAAAGAAATTTCATGGGTAAGAACCTAGTGTTTGATTCATTGTTGAACACACGGACTTTTAGTGAGTTGGGTTTGTATATTAACGAAACCACTTACGTGATGCACAGAAAACATATGAGGTTATCTGTCACCATGATGTGAATACATAGGAATATGATTCACAATGTAGACATTTGCAAGGTCATATGGTGATTGAAGGAAATTGCTAGAAATAATCAAGCGATGTGGGGGAGCCTTTAAGTTGGCTGGCGATCTTTTAAATAAGATACCCCAAGAAGGAGGATAATAAAGCTCTTCATAGAGCCATCCTAAAAGTTCTTTCGAATGTGGGGGTTGGCGTATTGCGAATGTAGTAAAAGGAATACTTAAACAGTATCTTTACTAGATATGCACAATGTTGAAGTGCTATCAATTTCTTGAAATTCACAAGAAATATTATACAGAAACTAGAAATATATCTTGATGGAAAGTGTATTTTGTGGAAGTTTCTGTTAAAGATCTTGATTTATCTTAAATGGACTTAAGAGTCAGTAGATGGAATCATTAAGGATCGGGGATAAACCAACGAAGGAAACAAGATTCCATGAAATGACTTTTGTGGAAAGCGGTGATCAATAGAGAGTTTGATCTACCATGATTGCAAATCACTAGAGTACTAGTAGATTTGAACAATTAGTAAGTATATTTGTGTACTTGATGGGTATTCTCTAGACATGAGAATGAGTCCAAGGGTGATGGTATTTGCTATCAAGGCTTTGTAAAAGCTAGAAGTACATCTAATGGACCTAAATGGTTATTTGGAGATTTAGATATTAAAATCTGAATAGAGCAAAATGAAAAGCTCAATGCTCCTAAATGATCCATCATGTGAACAAACTAATTGTTTAGCTAGTGATATTAAAATCAATGAGTTTGATGAAGACGGATATTCTAAGGGACACGGAAAATGACCATGTCATTTATGTCTTTGAATTGATGATTTTCTCATTGATGGTAAAATTGATATGATGAATGAGTCTCTTGGAGATATGTCGTATTCAATGGAATGACTCTAAACATTATGAGTTACCTTTTTTTGTAAAGGTGAGGTGTCTTTCAAGAAGAGAACTCAAGAGTCATTGATAGTTTCTTGTACTTATTAAAGTGCACATTAGACAATTCTTACAATGGATAGTAAGATGATACACAAGTAATCTAGAAAAGATCACTGGAAACAAGCTGTGTGTGAGACTCGTGGATATGGCTTGAGTTGTGTAGAGAAATGATTCTCTCTTGCTAGATTCATAGAGGAATCTAAGTCCATTGTGTTGGACAAAAATTGGGAAAGATATACCCTAGGATGACCAAAACACTTGTATGCTTATTGGTGTAGCGTAAAGCCATATCGATGATGGTGTGTCTCGACAAAGACACTTTACCATTGGATAACTACTCTCGACGAGAATTATCGATGTTGACTACGTAAGGTCAATATGATAAGAGTTGTGATTCTTTGACGAAATGATTGAATTAATTTCTTGACGAAGAAATTGAGTCGAGAGTTAGTTGAGAACTCACCGAAAGGAATATGACTAAGTCCAATAAATGGTGGGTTACGTACGTGGACACCCAACCTATGTGGCTGGAGATCCCGAGATCTAGGTTCAAAGGGACAACTAAATTGCAAAGACCCATCGCGATCACTGTGGGGGTTTCATACCTCCTGTCTTATTCCTATGATGAAGAAACAGTGATGTGAATGAAGGTTAAGCATTAAATTGCTTTTAATGATTCAAAGCATCGAGTATGTAGCACTCGAAAGAGCGCAATAGTTTACGAAACTGCTCTTACGCCAAGAATCACCTATGTAAGCGAGAAGTGTGGCCGCTTCGAAAGGGAATTGTTGGGATGCAATTCTTTAGAAACCTTACAGAACTAGGCATGTGCCATGGCCTGATTAATGGACACAACCGAGGAAAGCGCAAGGGCTAGGAAAGATGTCTGTGGGAAGTGCATTGTCGTTCACACAAGCGGTAGGGGGAAGTTCAAGGACATCGCGTCTACTTCCTAACCGGTGGGCTAAGTGTACTCTCTCAAGGGAAAGTTCAAAGGGTGACACCTACTTATCCTATGCAGCATCTATGCCGTCGAAATGAATCTATCACCAAGTCAAACTCCGTGTCTGATGTGATTGTTCTGATTCCTACATCAATATTTATTCATGTGGGGGATTGTTGAAAAATGATGGTTAAAAGGTTGAAATTCGTTAACTTTTTGGGCTTCGTTTGAGTGGGACCCGAATAGATTTTGGGTCGGTGGATGTCATTTTTGGGTTCTCCTTCGCGAGTACTATAAAATCGACTATTTAAACTCTCAAAACGGATCAAGGGTGAATGAGATATGGATGTTTGAAATGTCACTCTTGAAAGAGAAAAATTAGGCGGAAATTGGGCCAAATTAATTTTTCTCTGGACTGCCCAAAATGCATATGGACCGCATGGAAGTCTCTGGAAGGCTCAACCGCATAGTATATATGGAATTGCTTGTGTGTAATTCTTAAGAGATAAGAACAAAATACTTCCATATTTTGTGAGATATCTTGTCTTAAATAAATATGCGGTTTACCATGTTTAATACGATGAAGAATATTTGTGCAAATATCTCTTCCTTTTCCAGCAGATTTGATTCGAGTATTCATGGAATGTCTCGGATTTGGTGAGTTGGTGATTGGAGATTATTCTTCTCTAATTACAGAAAATCAGAATATCATGTTTCCATGATTATGGTCTCTTAGAACGGTATAAATAGAGCCTCTAAGTCAGTCAGAAAAGAACACACCATTTTCTCAAGTCCCTCCATATTCTAAACTTGAGTCTTCTTTCTGTCTTTCTCGAAGTTTCCATTTGTTGCTCTGTCGATGTGATAGTCCTTCGGGCCTTGCGTGAATCCGAGGTAACTCTTATGTGTTAATTGTTGCCTTCGATGGTTTTATCCTAGGGAACGATGTCCACGACGGGACTCATTCGTTTAAAGGGCAGCGAGTGTTACTCGTGACTCCATCAATTTGTAATTACTTGAAACATGATTTATGCTTTGATTATTTGTAATTTAAGATTTTAGATTGTATGATTGAATAATTAATAAAAGTTTATTATTCTTTCATACATTAATTGCTCGTTCAATTTTATTATTTGATTTTTCATATGATATAATCAATATATTTTCAACACTTTGTACTTTATATATACTCTTCTTCATTAATCAAAATAATCGAAAAATCATTCTTTCATAGTATCATAACAAGTTCTGATCCAACTCTAATTTTTATTTTTTGGCCGCTTCCCTCCATCTCTTTTTCCGACCAACCGAACAACCGAATTCCGGCCAACTTCCAGTGACCACTAGCAGTCCTTCCCGCCACTCCTCTGGTGTATCTCTCCAATTTTTGGCATCTCCGTTCTGCTCTCTAGCGTTTCCGATTGGCGATCTTTCATCTTCGGTCATCTTCTTCGTCACGGCAGATCCGACGTCCCCTCCCTCAAAGTCGGTCTTTCTTCCGACTTCTTGATTCCCTAATTTATTTGGGTTCTCGGTCTTCTCCGCTGAAGTGTGACCTGGGTTCCTATTTCCGACGTTCTCCAGCAGCGATTTCACTTCTCCGGCGGCATCCGTCTATCTACGGCATCCTCCAATTTCAGCGGCGATGAAGTCTTCCTCAGCTTCCAATGCATGCGCTCTCCTTCCGATCTTCGGAGTTCTCATGTTCTAGCGGCGACGACATCTTCCGATTCCGGCGAAGACAAAGGTCGCGTCTAAAGCACGCATTACCTCTTTTGCACGCGTCACGCCACGCGTGGGCAGACCCCTTGGCGCGTTACTCCATGCACAGCAGATCCCTTTGGCGCGTTCACTCACGTGCGAGTGGCCACACGCGCCCATATTGATCATCTGCCTTTGTTTTCAGCTAGCACATTGCGCGCTAAGTCTTACCAAATTGTGGTCCAGCGCCATCTTAATTCGCTAAGGCACACTTCAAAAAGAAACATTTTACTTTGCCATTTGCATGATGGCTTATTTTGGTGTCATCTCAAAATTTAAACATCGTGGCTCAAAGTGTATTCTCGAATCTGGCACAATAAAACACATGGCATCGTCCCCTGTTGTTATTGATCCTGTCACACATTATCATGGTTCTTTCAGCGTATATGTTAGTGATGGTTCTCAACTCATTATTACTCATGTTGGTGATTCACAAATTTTGAAATCATTGTCTCTTTATGATGTGATTAGTGTGTCTGATATCACTATAGCAAATTAACTTGGGATTTGAATGTTGTTATCTGCTTTGATGATCACTTTTTTTATTATTCGGCATAAAATCACTAGGGAAACTTTGGGTCACGGTCATATTGATGATATTATTTGTCTTAGACTATGATGCATCTGCTTTACTGTCTACTGTAGAGTCAAATAAGTCGTGTGCGTCCTTTAAAATCTGTTATGCTAGACTTGGTCATGTTCCACATTCTGTTATTTCTGGTTTGCATGCTTCTGGATCTTTATCTGTCTCATCGATTTTGCCAAAACTTACCCTTTGTGATGCGTGTGAAAAGGCTAAAGGGAAACGTTTATCTTTTCATTCAAATGATAAATGTGCTGCTAGGGAACTTGATCTAGTTCATTGTGATTTATGGGGGCCCTCTCCAATTTTATCTGCTGATGGTTTCTCCTACTATGCCATTTTCATTGATGATTATTCCCGACTCTCGTGGTTTTACCCACTTCGTTGTAAATATGATTTTTGGGATTTTATCGCTAATTTGAGGCTTTTGTGGAGAACCAGTTTTCCTCCACCATTAAAGTATTTCAGAGTGATGGGGAGACTGAGTTCATAAATGGTCGCTTACGTTCTCACTTTCAGACAAAGGGTATTCTTCATCAGATTTCTTGCATGTATACTCCTGAGCAGAATGGTCGGGCAGAGCGCAAGCATCACCACATTACTGAGATGGGTTTGTCTATGTTGTACCATTCTCATATCCCTCTCTCCGACTGGCCTCATGCCTTTGCTGCAGCCGCTTATACTATAAATTGGCTGCCCACTCCGATTCTTGGTGGGCGATCACCATATGAAGTTGTTAATGGCAGGGTTCCCAGATATACAAACTTTCATGTATTTGGTTGTCGTGTGTATCCTTATTTTGTCTGTATGCAACTCAAAAACTCGCTCCTCGCAGTTTTCCATGTACCTTTCTTGGGTACGACTTCCAGTACAAGGGTTATCGATGTTTGGATCCTACATTTTGAAAGATATATGTCACCATACATGCTCGGTTCGATGATACATTCTTCCCTTATGCTGATGGTTCTACTTCAGTAACTCCGTTCTCTCTAGATGTCTCTACTTTGTTGGATCCCGCTGATACATCAGCTGATATTCCTACTTCATCCACGACCCATTTGAACCCAACAATGTTGACGTCCGGAGGATGTGGAAAAAGATCCTAATTATACTGACTACGAAGAGCTGCCATCTCTTCATCCATGGAAGAAACCCATGAAGGATCCTGAAGAACAGAATGATAGTCATTCGGCTCTTCGGCTCTTTCTGAGCAAGAAGAGCCACAAGAAGACCATGGGCATGAATATCCGAGTAATCACGGCGCTGAATAACCCCAGTGGAAGAATGAGAAACCATGTGAGAAGTCCTCAGCGGCGGAGGATCCGAGGCCGAGGTGTGGCCGAGACGTCGACACGAGGCACATTCGAGGTGCCATCGCGGGACGAGGTCGGGTTTGGGGCCATGACGCCATCAGGGATGAGGTTGGGTTTAGGGTCGTGACGCCATCATAAAGTGGTGACATGGCATGAGCTGTGGTGACATGGCATGAGCTGAGGTGTCAGCACGGGGCATGCCCGTGGTGCCAACGAGGGGTAAGACTGAGGTACGATCACAGCTGGTTGTGGGACTGGGCAATGAGGGTGGGCCAGCTTGGGGAGTAGCTGGCCGAGATGGCTTATCGTCAAGAAATCGGAACCGAGGTGGTGGAGCCGAGTCTGGCGATGATGCTGTCACATGATCTAGATCAATAAAAGCTAAGATGTTCAAACTTGAAGATGGAGAACCAGATGCCTGAGCAAGAGGTAAATAAGTCTCGTTAAACCAAGCATGGCGAGTAACATGGACCTTGCCAGTAGAAGGGTTGAGGCACTGAAACTGATTATTTGTAATTTTAACTTTTCAATTGTATGCTTGAATAATTGATAACATTTTATTATTCTTGCATATGTTAATTGCTCATTCAGTTTTGTTATTTGATTTTTTGCATGATATAATCAATATATGTCCAACAATTATCCTATACATTGGCATGGTTGAATTGAGATTTTGAATTGATAGGAAATTGTAGGATTTGTGGGTTTAGAGGATTGGGGATTTTGGCCTTGGGAAAATCTAAATGATTTGCTTGTTTGGGATTTTTTATTTTATACTGAGATCTAGTTCCGAGTTCGGAACTAGGTCACTGCCATTTGTAGAAGGCCAGAGCTTTTTCCAAGCTCGAAACACAATCCAATACTCGTTCTGAGATTGGAAATTCTTGTCGGGCTCAGCTTCAACAAAAACATTAAAGGCGGTTTTGAAATGGGCTTTTAATACTCATTTCACAAAACTGCGAATTTCCTCCATTTATTCTCTCACCAAAATCCTCCTCCCTTCTTCCATCATTCTTCCCATTGAAATTTATTCACCCAATCCCTTCTTCCATCAATAGTGTATGTTCAAAACTACATGAAACCCTAAACATTGTGATCTACACATCCAAATCCCTAGAGTTTTACAAAAGAAAAAGGTACTCCATGGATTAAGGTTTCCACTACATGAGTGTTCTAAGGTGGTCAAAAAATTCACTTCCAAATTTGTATTGTTTGGATGAAAAGGTAAACATTTCATCCTTTCCTTTGTTCTATGATTAGAATTTTACCAAGGGTTTTCATATTTTAATATATCCATGGTATTAGTGTATTCTTCTATGTATAAATGTATATGTTCTAACCATATAACTTATATTTTCATTTGTTAAAAGCTAAATGCTAGTTTTTGTAAATTAGTGTGTGATTGTGATGCATATTGTGAGGTAGTATAATGCCCCGGGAGAGAACTTATGATGAACATGTTCGTGCAATAGGTAGAAATTCACAAACCTTAGGCATTGATGACGATGAAGGGGAGGGGTCGCAAGCGGGAGGGATTGCTATAAAATATTGTAGGACATTAGAAAGGAGGATGTCTAGAAAATAATTAACTTTGTTAATTTTCAACAAATTGGGAAAATGTTTATTGAAGGAACGAGCTAAATGGTCTAGTTGGGCATGGAAGGTCGGTAGAACAAGGGTAGACATCCGGTACGATAATTGACACAAGGTTCCAAAAGAATATAAAGATGTCCTATGGACGGAGTGCAATGTACCTTCAATTAAATGACACAATAGAATTTATTTAGCCACAAATCTAAATAAATTATATCCTACATTAAGCTTTAATTAGTAACTTTGATGTCAATCCACGTAGAGACCATTTGAGTTTGAGGCCCCGGATATGAATTATTTAAAGAAAAGGGAAATGACCATGATGGTGAAGGGTTGGAGAGAACACAAATATATCTTCTCTCGAGATTACGTATTCTCAAGTAGGAAAGGAGGTCACCCATGGTTGACTTATACACATATTCTACCCGAAAGTTGGGAAATCCATAAGAGGCGAGCCTTGGAGAATGAGGAAAATGTGAGCCCAATATTTAATTAATTTTATATATACACATTATGTTTGTAATATTTTTTAAAACACTATCATGATACTGCAAATCACGTCACATTAATAAGTGGGAAAGAGGTTGGCGCATTGCCTTTGACATCCGCGGCCAAAGATTTGAACTACAAGGTTTTAGATACTAGATTTCGTAAAACAAAAAATTCTCAAAATTGACTGATTTGATATTCTTAAATCGAGAAGAGCATAAAATTAGGATTACAAAATGGGAATATATATATATATATATATATATATATATTATGCTACAATAAACATACCGATAGAGTTGTGATGAAGCATAGATATTACAAGGAGATGGTGCAATACGTAGAGAGAAAATAACAGAGAGAGAGAGAATGAGAGAGGGCAGTACTTGAAGGAGGAGGAGAAGAAACTAGGATTTTTGTTTAATAATTATCCATAATTTCATGTCAAATCTCCTAGGTTTTCTTAATTCTATAAATAAAATTGATTCTACTGCAAATTTTCATTAATTAAAGAGTGATTTGTATAATAATTAGACGGTATAAAATAAGACTTTGCAATTAAAAATTGAAAAGTATACAATTTGTTGGACAAATGGTAGATAATGAATGGGAAAAAAAAATAGAAGGCAACATATTACATAATTCAAAATCATTTACATTCTGAAAGTGGAATGTCTTAATTGGACCAGATAAGAAATGGGAAAAAAGACCGAAAGCCCTAATACTCCAACTTAATTAAGGAGCCACTAATTTGGTCATACTTTTACATCCACAGTATCCTTATCTTCATGCAACAACTTCTTGACCAAAAGGGATGTTGTATCCTTCTCTTTGGCCTGCAAAAATCAACGACATAAGCCCTTTTACCAAAATCCAGAATGCCCAGAAAAGTAGAAGAAGAAGAAAAATTACATCTCCTTTTAGCCGCGTTTCTATCGAGTTAATAAAAACATTCTATATGTAGTAAGACCATCACGCAAACAATTAAATCAAGTGTGTGTCTGTCTCTCTATCTCTCTATATCTCTCTATATATCTCTTTATATATATCTATATCTCTATATATATATATATATATCTATATCTCTATATATATATATCTATTTATCTCTATATATATATCTATATCTCTATATATATGTATATCTATATATCTCTATATACGGAGTATATATCTATATATATATATCTATATATATGTATATCTCTCTATATATATATATATTATATATATCTAAACATAGCTCTAATTTACTAGGAATGGAGAAAGGATTAACCAGAAGTACCTGAGAGTGAGATGACAAGCCACCAGCTTGCTTCTTCTTGCTTTCCCGGGTGCAAAAGTAGGAATACAAGGCCATCCCAACAATGGCAACTAAGATCCCAAGTATGTTTCTTGAAGTGAAAGGATCATGAAGAAGCGTATACCCAAACCCAAGAACAAGACACGTTTTCAGGTGTCCTAACACTTGATACGTTACCGGGGATGTCTTCCCTATCACTAAAAACGTGCTAAAATTCACCGAGACAGCAATCAAGCATGACAATATTATGAATCCCTGCAAATTCACGAAAAAGTATGGTAAATTTTCAGTCAATTCACTGACAGCACATGTCATTGATCTTGATTTTACAATAATAAAGGATGTTTGTTCGAAAAAGCTGAATAAAACCGTCACTAATCTTAGATAAAATATGTACATTGATTTGTAGTTGGGATGTCTAATGTTGCTTACCAAAACGATAGGGGAATAGTTGTGCGCAAAGACATTTCGTTTGGTGAGGAATTGGTCCACAAGGGGGCCTGAGACAAATAAAACTGCAGCCTGAAATGGGGCTGATTGGTATAGCAGCTGAGTAGATGACACATTCAGTCTCTTTTGAATTGTATTTGTGAGCTGAAATTAGTCAAGTACAACTAAACATTTGATTTAATGTATAACAATGTTTTAGTAAGCTAGCTGCATGAGAATCTCTATTAATAACTAAAATTAGAGTTTTCTGTTCTTAAGAAATTATACAAGTGGGTGAGTCAATTTTTAAAATGTAAAATAAAATAAAATACTGTTTTTCCCCTATCCCGATATACAATTTTTGATACGACGTGTAAACTTGACACGACTAATTAATTAATTTTTAAACTAAGAGTTTGAGTTAAGACTGGAGATGCTCTACTAGTGCTATTTGAATAATGAACTGGTTAAATTCAGGTCTATGTGAGTTTAGATGTATAGACTTGCAAATCAGATAATCCCAGCCTGCTAAACCTAAATCTGACACGATTACTATTTCTAACCTCTAAGAAGTATGAAGGGAAAAATATTATGATTTCACTTTAAGGGTCAAATGATGCTTTAAATTAGAAATAAGATTATAAATTTCTTCTGTTGTCTCAAGGGAGTATAAGCCCATAACATGTTGAACATATCTTTATAAGTGGACAATCCTAAAAGTTTTGGGGCCCTTTGAAATGATGGGCTCTTTAGCAAGTTTGATGCTTAGTCAAAATATATTGAATCATTTTCATCTGATTAGATGACAGAAAAATGTTAGCATGTAAACTTGTTTCTGGAGAAAAAAGAAATTGATAAATCATTAGAAGTAAGGATACAATTTGGCCAACACAAGTTGTTATAATGGCCAAAAGGGAGAGGGCTGATCCCACAAAGTTGAGCTGAAGGTCTGTAACAGAGGCAATGCCCACTCCAAGAAGCAGGACGAACAGAGATAACTTAATCTTCTGGCTGCATGTATTTGGAATATATCATTCATAATATATGGCACCAAAAAAATAATTTGATCTTTTCTTCTTTACTTCAATTGATACTGAAATTTTACCTGAATTGCTTATTCAAGAAAAGGGTCTCCAATAAAACTGTGAAAGGTATGATTGCAAGTTTGGTCATCTGTCAAACACAAGAAACAAGTGACCAATTTGATATTCATGGATGTTTCGCTACTTTTATCCAAATGACTCAATGGTCATTTCTTGAAGATTAATTCTACATTCCATGCTCTAATTTTGACTGAATTCCAAATGGACCAAATCCAACTAGGAGATGAAACTCAAACATGTTTGAAAAAATGCACCTGGTAGAAACCAACTGAGTTAAATCCCAAGCTTAAGTTGAGAAACCCGATTGAGATGCCATTCAAGATTCCAAAGAGGATGACTGTTTTGAGGTCAACAGGCTTGTTCTCAAAGAAGTTCATCCTCAGGGCCACATGAAGAGTACAGTAGGTGACCATCAGGTGCCAGCTAGTCAATGTTGTGGCTGCAAAAAAAGGCCAAGTGGCGGCGCGAACGAGCGACACTCGTGTGAGACATGTAATATCGCTAAAAAGACCATTTTTGTACGTTTTTCTAAGATAATAGAATATAACGTGAGCTCTAATTGTGCGACGGAGGTAATAACTCGATGACTCGACGAGACAATGTCAAGCTGGTGGAAGGTTGCGAAGGTTACCAAATGGAAAACCAAGATTGCTCATCAATGCCTTGTTGACAATGACAATGGACACTGATGAAGCCACTGAAAGGAACAGAGCTCCGATTACGCCGAATTGGTTGTTCTGCTGCATTTCTCCCATCTTTTACCAAACAAGCAAACCAAGAATCATAAGATCACCACTACTCTCTCAATCTGTCTGAAATAAGAGTCGCGTTTCTAATACTGAAACATACCTTGAATGTGTTGATATTTTGATGTCTAGGGAGCCCTGGAATTCGAATAAACAGATCAATCCATCATCTTATGCTATGCCATGAAATTCAAGAATGAGTCGAAATTCGAAAACCGGAACACTTACAGCCAAGTATTTAAGATTGCTCAGGCCAGTTTTAGAGGGCTAGCTTATAGGAAAATGAAACCTAAGGAGTCTTTTATTTGCAAGACCGAGAGTGGTTGGTGCTAACGTCGTTATTTTAAGTCCATTGGTTTGTGTTTGTTGGTTCTGTCTTGATGAGTTGATATCACTTCCAGAATGAGGGCTTAACGGCCGTGGTAAGCAAACAGACCTGATCCATTGTTGTTAGGAAATGGGTAATAATATACTTTCCTTAAACTTCGATTAAATTTGGTGCTGAGGATTTAAGTATTTTCCTATGAAAAAAGTAACATGTTAAGAACATGCCTGTAAAAAGGAAATTATGCACACAAGAAATATGCGTGACTGTTTTTCCTTGGGGAAATGCATTAGATTTTTATTTTATTTTTGAAAGACTCATTTGATGAGAAAAACATTCGTTATGATTACATTCATTTAAGTTTTTTACTATTCACCAATTATAAACTATCACGTTAATTATAATTGATTACTATTTTAATTATTTGGAAAAAAAACTGTCTAATACACGTCCATTAGTTATATAATTAGCTTCTTATAAGTCTTGTATCCGGATAGAGAAAAAATTCTACCCTCTTCATATAAAAAATATAGTAATTCACAATGTAATATTAAAGAGAGTATTATTTGAAAGCTGAATTCTGTGTGTATGATGAGAGTGTTTAATTATGCAAATTAGGTAAATTATCAGATTTGAGATTTCGTACTAATAATACATGTGCGTTTTGGGTGTTAGTTCTGGTGAGCAAAGCCTTAAAACGCAAGGTTGGAAGGTGAAACGAGCATTTCTTAATATTGTGACTCTCTAAAGCACAGTGTGTGTGTTTGGTGATGCTGAAAGCACAGACTTGAGACTTACTCCATCAGTTTTCCAATACCTTTCCATTCCATTCGGTTGCTCCTCCACCAAATTCGAATTGATTAGTAGCTGAATTAAGAGAGGATGATCATTTTTATGACAATTTTTGTGTCTAATTTTTTATATTGGAATTGGTGTAATCCGATATTAGAGAAGTTCATGAGTAGTTTCTAAATCTCGGTGAATTTAGTTCCTCTTCATATCTCACACTAATTCTTAAGTCATAATTTGCAAACTATCTGTAAAATATAAATAGTTTAATTGTTCATTAATTATATAACGCTGAAATAATATCTCAGCTTCAGTTTTTAATTCCATAATTTGATTTATTAAATCGGACACGGAGTATATAAGGCAAATATATCATTTCATAGTACTTGAATACCTCTAAAATTGATCGATAACAGAAAATTCGGGGGTGATTCACAATACGACATAGTCTATACTAGTCGATTTCACATTACTAGTTAGCGAATGAGCTACGGTGTTTTGATTTCTAGCAATCCCGATACGTACTAAGAACTGATTATATGTTGGTGTAACTCCATTGCATCGAACTTAAGAGGAACTGATGTTGAAGACTTCTTATATGAAGCGTCAAAACATATAACTCCACAAAAAGATACAATAAAAGACACGAGACACTTTCCTTAAAGGGTAAAGTGTGTTTTTTACCCTATGTTTTAGTCAAGTTTGTAAAACCTGAAAGTGCCAATCTAACCCTAAGTTTTGGATGAAAGTTTCAATCCAATCCTAGCAACCTGAAATTGGGCAGAAATTAGTAGAATGGCCATTATACCCATAATTAGAAATGAAATTTTAAAATAGGAAAAGGCAATAATACCCCTACCCTCTTCTTCTTCTTCTTCACTGGTTTCCCCGCTGCCCACTGCTGGTTCCTCCACCATCGATTTTTGGGTTCGCCAGAGGGGACGAGCTCGTGAGTCCACCACCTGCTGATTCAAGGTTAGTTTGCCAAGACCATGATCGTGGGTGCTCATGGTTTTCGTCATTCGGGCTGACATAGATGGCGGTTGTGGACTAGGGTTTAGGGCGGGCTCGCGAAGGAGGGGGGAGATGGTGGTGGTGGGAGGAGTATGTGCTAAATATGTGGCTGAAAGGATGAGGTGTTTGGGAGGTGGAGGGACTGGGAAGGGGGGTTAGCTGAGAAGAGGAGGTGTTGGGAGCGGAATGGCGGTGGAGCAGTGGGCACCGAGTGCAGATGTACCCAAAAGATGGATCCAACATCTCCATTTGCCATCCCATGCGGATTGCTCTTTTCTGTGGGTCATTCCCCAACCGAACCAGCGGCGGCGGCTGACAAGAACCAATCTCGCTGACCCCCATGAGTCTGCTAAGCTGGAATTGCCGAGGGCTGTCACACCCTCATGCAATCAGACATTTACGATATCTCTTAAGAAAGCATTCCCCGCATATTTTATTTCTTTCAAAAACTAAGTGTTCGTCAGTTAGTAGGTCACAATTAAGAGACACCCTAGATTTACATGGAGTTTTTGTTCACTCGAATGGAAATTCAGGGGGGCTCACCTTGTTTTGGAATAAAGACATCGGTGTTTCAATTTGAGCTATTGTTTTAACTTTATTGACTTTACGTTAAAATATCCATCCACTGATTTGATCTGGCGTTGTACAGGAGTATACGATGAGCCAGAAACCCACAAAAGTTGTCTCTTTTACTAGAATATCCCCCACACTCAATAATAACCCCCAACCTACCGTGGTTATGCATTGAGACTTCAATGAAGTCCTTTCCCAAAGAGAATTATAAAGTTCTGAAAGATGACCTCAAGTCTAGATTACTGAATTTAGATTGGCCCTAAGCCAATGTAACCTAATTGATTTGCGATAGGAGGGATATGCTTTTACATGGTTTAGTAATTGAAAAAACCTTTGCACGGTCAAGGCAAGGCTAGATAGAGCAGTGGCAACACCAAGTTGGCAAAGCGCTTTTCCAGCCTCAACGCTGACTCACTTATTTAGTCACCAACCTGACCATGTACCTATCATTTTTATGCATAAGATCTCAACCTGGAGATGCTTCGTCAGTCCCACAACACCAGCTTTTTAGATTTGAGAATTATTGGACACAATCACCGAGATGTGAGGACATGATGAAAATTTCTTGGAACAAAATGGATACTGATCTCCCAACAGCTATAAAAGAATGCACGGAAAGCTTATCCTTATAGGCCAAATCAGAGTACATAGATCAGCATAAGAAAAAGGATCGGATTTATAAACAATTTTAGAATCTTCAACAATGATCTACTACCTCGGAAACACATAAACATATGGTGATACTCAAATAAAAGTTAGATTATCAATTGGATATAGAGGAGGCCAAATGGAAGCAAAGGGCTAACCAACACAGGTTAGAAAAGGGGGATAGGAATAATGGTTTCTTTCACGCTTTTGCCAATAAGCGAAAATGGAGAAACACCATTTGTGATCTTTAGGATAAGCAAGGGAAACGGTGTACACGGTAGCAAGACGTGGAAAACATCATCTCCGGTCACATTCACGACCTTTTAGAGAGTACAAATCCATCATTATCTGTTATTGATGAGTTGACATCTAAGGTGACTCCAGGAGTCACACAAAAGATGAATGATAGATTAAAAAGATTGTACACTCAAGGAGAAATCATTCTAGCGCTAAAACATATGGCTCCAAACAAAGCTCCTAGTCCCAATAGCATGCCACCATCGTTCTTTAAAAAAATATTGGAGTATTGTGGGGGATAAGATTTCCTATGAAGCACAGCAGTATCTGAATGAAGGAAAATTGATGCAACCCAGAAATGATACTAATATAGTGCTCATTCCAAAAGTTAAGAAACCAACAAACGTAACACACTTCAGACCTATTAGTTTATGCAATGTAGTGTATCGAATAATATCAAAATGCATATCTAACAGGCTCAAGGAGAATTTAGACACGGTCATCTCAAGCCACCAAAGCGCCTTTGTAAAAAAATAGTTGATTACGGACAATGTGTTAATCCCACATGAGATTCACCACTATATCAAGAGATGAACGACGGGGCGCGTGGGGTGCATGTTCATCAAATTGAGTATGAGCAAAGCGTTCAATACAATTTAATGGGCCTTCCTCCCCACCTTCGCAGGCTAATTGAAAATTTTATTTCAATAATGAATTCCTCTTATTATGATTAATGGAAAGCAATTTGGCATGGTCATACCTTCCAGAGGATTATGACAAGGTGATCCGCCCTTTATTTGTCTATCATTTGTAGTGAGGTATTCTCACAAATATTGTCATAAGCTATACGAAGAAAAGATCTTCACGGGATAAAAATATCTAGATCTGCACCAACAATATCTCATCTCTTGTTTTCCGATTACACGCTGATATTAGGGGAAGCTACCACACAAGAAGAGACCAAATTAAGAGATATTCTACAGATCTTTGGTTTAGTTTTTGGATAGAAGATTAACGTTGATAAATCTTTTGTTATGTCTAGCCCAAATAATTCTGAGGGTGACAAATCCCAAATCTTATCTATACTACAAATGTCTGAAATAGTAAATCATGAGAAGTACTTAGGACTCCCAATCTATTTTGAACGGTCTAAGTCAGCATCTTTGGAAGGGCTTAAGGATAGGATTTGGGAAAAAAAGGATAGTTGGGACCATAAAAACTATCCAAAGGAGGAAAGGGTGTGCTTATTAAAGAAATCACTCGAGGCACGAGACCACATGCCTAACATGCTCATGTAAAGTTAAATCAGTGGCACATGTATTCTTACATTGTCATGTAGCCCACCAAATCTAGTTCGTTGTAGATTTGCATGAGAGGATATATAGATACCAACAACTAAGTGCAGAACTATGAACACAACAGTTTATACTTGAACTAACTAGACAAGATATGACTCTTAAGCCATGATGCTATACAAGTTGTGGGACCATCAAAATAAACTGCTTCATGAAGAGTAACATGTCCTCCAACCTCAACATTGTGTTATGTATGCTAGCAAGCAACTAGAAAGCCTCGAACGGAATAAAGGTCATCCTGAGCTCAACCCTATCCAAACCCCGGACACCCCGACAGGAAATATTTTGTACTTTGATGCTGCAACATCTAGTGTGAATACTTACCTGGAATGGTTTATAAGGGGGCCAAACAGAGAGTGGGTACACAGAGAAGCACACGTGATTCCTTTTCCATACATCGCTAAACATGCGGAGGCTCTGTCTCTTGGGTTAGGATTACAATCCTCTTTGGACAATGGTCTATCATTTCAGCAAGTTCGAGGAGATGCGCAAATCGTTGTCAACGCGACTAATAGCCACGAGGACCTGTCTTATTTTGGTCGAATTATAAGCGAAATCTCAAACATAATAAAGTCTCACCTTTGTCCAAAAGTAGGTTGGATCAATAAACATGACAATGTAATAGCTCACACACTGGCAAACCATGCCAAACAATCTGGAGACTATATCTCTCAATGGGATCACATCCCACAATGTGTAATACCATTACTCAATAATCATTGAAATCCTTTTTAACCTCAAAAAAAATCATAACAATATGAACAATATCAATTAGGCTAGATGATCAGACTAGATAAATTAACACAATTGAATGAATTCAATAACAAGAGAAAAATAATAGAAATATTGAAAAGAGTTTAGAATATCAAAATCAAATATGCGATGACTTCAAGCTTAACTTAAACTAAAAGTTAGTTATTCATAACAAGATCCAAACAAAATATGAAATAATGTATTCTTCAATTGATGAATTGATTTCTAATTTTATGTTTCGTAAGATTAAATACTAGTAAACACAGTTACTAAGGACTTAGAAAAATATCCTAATTATAACTAAAACAAGAAAAGGAAATAAAATCCCGTCATGGAAGGAATTCCTACATAAAATAGGAAAAGAAATATATTAGATCGGGACAAGAATTCTTCCTCGTCGGACGCGCCCATGGACATCCCATAAGTGTTGCCTCAGAATTTGTGTCTTCGGCGCGACTGCAGTATTTTGGCAATCATCCGTCGATCACTGGTCTTCTCTTCTTTGTCTTCAGGTTAGCGTTGTAGGATGAAATGTAGATCTTTCGGTTTTCATCATCAGTTCAATTCTAATATTCTGTAAATCTTTTAATTTCTTCATTTTTTTTTGCATCATCTCCTAATTGTAGAATTACAACAATTGTGTCTAGAACTACACTAAAGTCTGCTAATAATTATGATTTGTGCTATACAAAAAAAACATCATATCACCATGTGACTTGTTAGGGTGCATTTGCTTGACTGCATGTGCAACTTCACTGCCTTGTATGGCTTGATCAAAGCATCTGCCATCACATTGGTCACGCATGGTTGGATCCTGCTCAATACTTATTGTTTAACCTTCACGGAAGAATTAGAGGACGAGAACAATAATACCTCAAAATAATCCAGGACAATGCGCTTCATACTAGCCTCATCTTTCATGACATGTCTCTAAGCCCTCCAATGCAATTCATTACTCTTCTTTGTGAAGCAAAGCACTGAAAATATGCAGTGTTTCCATCTTTCTCTTTTTATTCCAGTGTTGCTTTGATCTTTCCTTACAGAATCTCATACTCTTGCCTCAAGTTGAATATTTGTTTCTTCACCCTTACTTTGATTTGGCCGCTCTCCAAGTTGTGCAACACTTATTTTTACGTCTTTCAAGCGCTTTGGAAGAACAAGGAACACTTCTCTCAGGAAGGGAGTTTGTCGAATCTCCCCTGTTCTCCTCCACCATCCTCGTACAATCACTAGACATAATACAATGTGCCTCAAATCGGACTGTTTGCTCCTATGTTGTCTCAACTCCTAATCTCTTGTTCAGAATCGAACCTAAACATACCATCGGAATAGTTGTTGCTATGATCAAGGAAAAAGGTTGTGTTCTTAATTACGTTTCTCGATCAAGGCATTCCCTCTTCGTATCTGGCCTTGTAGCCAACTTATTCCAAGTAAAAGTTGGCCTTCGGTACCCCATGTCAAACAAACAACAATATCCAATGTTTTTATATAGAACTGGACCAATGTAGTTTGAGGTCCCAGGCAAAAAGTTTATTATGGGCCCTTGTACAAAGGGTTTAAAAAATAATCTGGCCCTTATGATTTTTTAATTTAAAAAATTAAAATGTCAACAAAAGAAATTAGTATTAAACTGGCCCAAATATAAATTAAAAGTACAAATAAAAATAAAATTGATGTACATATAAATAGGCTTTTGGAAGAAAAAAATGGGTTTCTTAAAATTTTGGGCCATGTACAGTCGCACGGCCCACACCCTTTGGTCTGATTGTGCTTAGCCCCTGATCTTAGCCCCACAGTAACCTCATTTCCGGTTATATTTTGAATCCCTTCCACTGTATATTCCGTTAACTCAAGGTTGTCCTTCAACATCTCCTCCAATATTGTTTCAATACATTCCTCGAATTTATCAGGGATTCAGAGGAACTTAATTTTATAGTGACTAAAGTCTTGTTCTCTTGAGCTTATCTGAAGTGATAAAATCTAATTTAAATTGAAAAATAATTGTGTTGAATAATAGTAATATATGACTAATTTAAGCTAAATTCCACCAAAATTATATTTGAGTCCGTCTCTTGAAAGACGGTCTTTCCATAAGTCATGGAAAGACCAAGGTTTAAAGTGTAAATTAGAATAAATGAAGATAAAATTTTCGGGTTGCATGAACCAAGTTGTAAATTTTATAACTATTACATGTTACATACTAAATTTTTAATATTGCAACTAAGACCTTTTGTCTTTTATTATTCTAATTAAACCCCATTTTTTCATAAGCACGTGGAAAGACCGCTTTTCCCAAGACTTGCCATTATATTTACACTAAAATGAACTGATCTGACCTGACATGCAAATAATCTCTAAAGAACTACTCTATCACTACCATCCAAAAGAAATTTAGAGCACACATCCTGAGTGCCGTTCCACCTCCACAACATCAAAATAAGTGCTTTCCAAAATATTTATACTTGGCTATTGTGGGATAAAAAACACACTGTTGACTCCTGCCACATGAGTAATAGCCACTTTCAGTGAGCATGTGACGATCTCTATGCTTGTGACATGCAAGTATTATGTTTCATGTTCTCTTACACCGTAGTGATGATGGATTCATCGGCAATTGTCCAGGATATTTGAAAGTTCAACAGAAAAATCAAGGCAGATCAAGGGCATAGAAATCGGGGAAATGCTAATTACAGCGGAATAGCTTTATCTTATAGAGTAGAAATCTGAGCCTAACGTATACACAGAAAAGGGCAACCCTCCCAATATCTGAGTTTTCGTTACTACAGAAATATACCTAACACCCTATGGAACCAAACCAAGAGTATATAACTTCGAGGGAACTGGGCTCCAGAAAACCCCTCCACACACTGACCGGCAAAAGAAGAGGAATAAAAAGTAATGTACAGGTGAATGACCAAGTAGTAACTAGTCTCTTGTACTCTCAAGCTGTTCAAAATATTTTTTATCCGCATTTGCAAGGCGATCTTGAAATTGCGCCCATTCACTTCTGCATCTCTCTCTCACCTGCAAATTAACAACAAATAACTTAATCGAGTTTTCATGTCGACAAATCAGATGAAATTCAGCAGCTGTGCAGAAAGACTTGTACTTGCAAAGTTTTTGCTTCATAAAAAAATGAACATGCCCTTCCATCCTCGTGCAGGTTGAAAGGTTTAAAAAATAACTACCTAAGTAACTATGTTCTTACAAAGATAAAATGCATAAATAATATAAAGCCATTCAGAGGATGGCCCTCATAACAGTTTACATACCCCTTGCCAAGGTGCTTTGCCATTTTCAGACTCACCCTGTAAGCATGGAAGTTCAGTTAGTATCTAAAGAGAGAATCATACAGAAATAATCGTATAAAATAATTGGGGGCAAACAAGAATGACGGATATATGGAAAGAACATTTGGTATAAATAACGGCAATAATCAAGTAATGCAGAACCTCCAAGCACCATGACAAGCATGAGCACATAATTCACTGAGAGAGAGTGCAGCGAAACTACAAATTTAGACAATAATTTTCTCCAGTATCGAACTTGAATTTGCAATAAGAAAGTTTCAATGACTGAAACTTTGAGAAGAAATTACTTGAAAGGGAATCACCCGCACAGGAAAAAAAAAGATATCATACTGACCTGACTTCCTAGAGAAGGAATTACTTGATGGACAATCCATTGAGAGTCAACTACTCCAATTTTCTCATGGGCAGGCTGCACAAGTACATAATCAGTTTCAATATGGAAAAGAGAAAATATATCAGATTCCACATAACCTGCAGTTATTTCAATGTTCTTTTCGATTCATTCAGGATGTAATTTTAGGGAATGAAGAAAAGCACTGACCTCGACACATCTCCTGAGAGCAAAATCCAAACCCCAACCATGGACCAAATCATTCTACAACATAAAATTGCAACCTCAATATCAGCTTGAAGCTGGAGTTAAAAAATGAATAGCATCGAAGTTGGAAAAGCACACCCAGTAGAGATACATCAGCTTATCCAAAGGGAAATTTAAACTAAAAGAAAAACACACCTGAATCATATGCCAGACACATCGCCAGGCTTCGCGAGAGAATACAGGAGCCATAATTTCCACAAATCTGAACCAAACCAGGAAACCCACATGAATACTTGATTGTCAATGTGAGAATTCATACCAGTTTGTAGCACAGGTGATCAGACTAATTTTCTCAAAATCTAAATGTATCTCACACATCACAAAAATATAACCACATGCAGATTAACTTCGGATTAGAGATTCTTCAAGTAAACAAACACTAATCTAGGTTTATTCATTAAAACAGCCGCAGGCTACACAGATCACTGTTTCACATCGATAACTCAGTAAAATAAATTATGACAAATCAAATATTGTATACGAAAAAATTCTGATCTACTACAAAAGGCCAACTGTCAGGACTCTCCATCGCATCATATGACTCTGGGTGTTCAATTGTTTCCTAACATACAGAATTTCATTGGTTTCTAGTTTCACTATGTCAGCTTAAGAGTAAAGAGGACCATATATCTCATGGATATCTACACTTGTATCTTTCACTGCAAATACATTTTCAAAAAGAAGAACCAAGTTATGGATCCCCATAACTACCAAAGTGGGGGAAAAAATGGGAGATATACACAGGTTCCCACTATCAGGTAAATATTGGGCAGACACGTGCTAGAGATCCAACTGTCAACGTACATTTAGCCTTAGTCTCAAGCAAAAGTCAGAACAGAAAAAAGCAACTACGAGACAATTGGACTGCAGTCCAAGCTAATTAATATTGTATGCTTCCACAAAACAGCCTCTGTTTACAGGTTTCAGTGTAACTCTACAGCTCAATATGGTTGTACTAACTCCACAGGAATGCTTACAAGACATGAAAATAAATAAAGATCCGAGAGAACATACGCAGCACATGGAGGCAAGTGAGGATTACTACACCAACCAGGTTTCTCCTCTGTCTCCCTTCACCCATTGACAAAAATGGCAAATGATTATTAGAACAGTATGGTTATAAAATTACTTGACAGGAGAGAGTATAAAAAACGCACTTGTGAACCTCCCTGTCACCTCTCCTCTTGGTCATTTGCCACGTAAGTCCATTATTGGGCTCAAGACCCGGCTGCGAAATGTCCAGTTTATGTTTCCTCACTAGTTGAATATACCTAAAATGTAATATGAGCAGTTAAAAATGTCATAACGCCAATGACAATAAAGAAAACCATACAGCAATCTTTTTACTGAACCAAATCTTACTTGTCACCATTGAAATGCTCAACTCCAAGATCTTCATCCCAAATGAAAATGTAATCATAAGCTGCCACCACATCAGGATGCAAAAATCTCTTTGCATACCACCTTCACACAGGCAGAGCAAAGAAAACAAAAGCTTGAGCAATCAAGTGCTCTAATACTTTGCAAAGCATACAAAAACTAAAAAGTCATACAGTCTACACTCAATTAAAGTGCACAAAAAGAAAATACTCTCGCTGTCACATATCTAGAGTCCCATTTGCAATACTAATTTAGTTAAACAAAGGGGAATCTAATGATGGAAGTTGGGAGTCTTAAACTTCCATCTTGAACTTATGAGCACATATTAATATTCAACAATGCTGCCAACAGCAAATAAATATATATGTTCCAACATGAAGCCGTGTGGAAAAAGATATTTCATGTACCAAAAAACATGAAAAATGGATAAAACTCACCACTTTGTTTGTCTTTTAACACTGACATGAACTGCACGCTTTGACCATTCAAATTGGTCCCATTCAGTTGTGCGGCCATCGTAATGGAAAAGCATAATCTGAAAATCATCAGAAAACTGCATCCAGGCAGTAGTTTGGCAAGCCATGAAATTAGCAAAGTGAAAGCAAATACATGCAGAGTGCCATTAATAGATCACAATATAAGGCATCCACCCACCTTTCTAATGGCTGCATCTATGTTATTTCTCTGATCCCAACCAACTGTAAATGTTACCAAGTACTTTGGTTTCTTTTTCAAATCCTGAAAGTTCAAAATTTATACAGTAAATTTGTGACAAAGAACAACAGACATTGCTTTCAATGTGCATACCAAAAAAGTATCACAAAAAATTTAGATGCGACGGCAAATAAAGATTAAAATCCCAATAAGCTAATGCAACCAATGAAATGTGCAACAACCATAGTGGAGAGTCTCCTCAAAAATGTTTAACAGGTTACACCAATATTAACTCCGTGTTCAATTGAGAGTCATACCTCCTTAGGTTCACCCCATAGTCTTCTAAGATAAAAATCTGACTCCGACACCACAATTCCCGGAGGTAATGACTCTGCGCCACGCGGATTTGTGGGAACATATATCTGGAGATATCACAAAATTAGAGACTTGGATAAACTGCAGTTAAATATTAAGAAATCAAATCAGCAATTTAAAGGTGAAATTGAAGTCCCCGGCAGAAACAAAATGTGCTTCTATCTAGAAGGATATTGGCAGCGAAGCTTTTATGGTAAAAGTGAAAAGGGACAACAAAAAGTCAAACATTTAGTAAGATAAACCCATCTACCATAACTAAGACAACCACAGAGCATAAAAAATGTATATACTTCACATTTACAACTAAGGCTCCTAAAGGAAAGACTTCTATAGCTTCCGAAGGCCATAAAAACTTCATAACTACCTTTGGTGTTTGAGGAGTACTACCAGAACCAAGGTTCTCAGGAAAACTACGCTCAGTTGACCCTTGATCATCATTAAATGCTGCGTCAAAAGATGAAATAAAGCTTGACGGTAAATTAAGCTGCAAAACCGACAAACAAAAAAGGGAAAAATCAATTCAATAGATGGAAAGAAGTGGATGTGAAGCAAATATCTGTCTACTGTACAGGTACATACCCTAGTTAGAGAAACAAATGGGAACGAAACACCAATAAAATATCCAAAGACCATCCCCGTGATGGTCATCATGATAAGCCTGGCACTATCATTTGATTTTTTGAAAACCCCACTGCACAAATTGCAACGGAGAAACCAGTGAATCAGCATGACAGCAGCGGAGAAATGTTGAAAATTGGCACAAAATTTGAAGTATTATTTGTAATTCAGAAGAACCTGCGATGTGAGGTTCCCATTTTAGCAGTAATTGCTAAGTCAATCACTCAATGGACAAGAACCTATAACTAGAGTAACTCTTCAAGCACATTTGATGTCCTCCACTCTGAAATTAATTAATCAATGACACCAATGTGCCAAATCCTGTGGAGAAGATACGATTTTTTAAAGAATCATAGTCAGTGTAAGACAGCCATCCAACAGGGATACAGATTGTACATGCATAAGCACAAAGCAGCAAGTGCAAATTAAAAAGCATGACAATAAATATCTCTGAGAATCACCTGTAGACTCTATATTCCAAAAATTAAGAGAGAGAAAATACTTTTTTTTAAAACACAGCATTAAAGCTCTATGCGTAACAGTAACTTCCAATCAATATTTAGTGCAGAGATCTTGTAAAATAAAGAGCCTATAGCATCAAGCACGAAATTCATCATCAAGAGGGAGGAATCATCAGCAATCACGGTAATCACACACACAAACACACTTGCCTAGATTACTTGTTACGTGATTTTTTTCCTGAAAATCAAAATTCAAAGCACAAATCTTCAAAATTAGCACACAATTTTTACAAATAGCCTACAAAATGACGATTTCTGGATTAAAAAAATTCGAAGCAGAGTAACCTAGTCGATTAACACATGAACTTCGAACAATTTCAGGAAGATCCGGAACGCAATGCAGCGTCGAATAAGCAATCTAAAAAATACAAACAAAAACTCAGCAATAATTCATAAAAATTAGGGTTCGAAAGGTTACGTGCGGTTCGGTTCGCTCGGCGGCAGAGCAACAAGAACTAAACAGGGAGCAAATTGTCGAGTCGCGAGACGGAGAAATCGTGTTCCTGAGAGATCGAGTGGGTTGCTGGTAATACTAGTATTATTATTAATTTTTGCTAGCAGAAAATAAAACGGAGTTAATGGAAGCAGTATTTGGCGAATTACGTATTTACCCTCGCCAGTTGAGAAACTAGCATTTTCGACATGTTACTAGCCACTTTTGTTTTTGTTTTTGTTTTCGATGGATGTTGTTTTTGGTGGGGGAAGTTAAGTATGAAAGCTTAAAAAGGATAGAAAGTAAAGTCCTGCCTTTTTCTAATGGGATTGAAAAAGGGCATGAGAATGAGAATAATTTTTTTTGGCGTGTGAACACATGTCTCCTCTTCGTTTTTTAAACTTAAAGGAGTGACTAGTTACTAGTTAGTATATACTTCCATCCCGTTTTGGGAAAGATGATCTTTCCATAGGTTTATGGAAAGATAGAATTTAATTCAAATAATAAAAGGTAAAAGATATTAGTTGCAATATTAAAAATTTAGTATGCAACATGTAGTAGTTATAAAATTTATAATCCGATTCATGCAACCCGAAAATTTTATCTTAATTTCTTCTAATTTACACTTTAAACCTTGGTTTTTCCATTACTTATGGAAATACCGTCTTTCAAGAGACGCACTCTCCTCTATTACTCTATCAGTGTTACCATATATTAAAATATTTGAATTTAAATTTTAAAAAATAAATAAATAAAATTAAATGTAAAAAAATAAAAATAAGTGATGAAAATAAATAAATCTTATTAAAAATTTTAAAAGTGTGTTAATATAAAAAAAATAAAAAATAAAAGTGTGTCAATAATAAATAAAAACATATGAAGTACTCCTCCACATACAGTTTTTCTTTAATAAATTCAGTTGGGTACGTTTTAGCTTTTTTTATTATTATTAATTTATGATTATGTTGCTCAACATCTCATGATTAACCACACAATTCATTAAATACTCACATAAAACCAAATACATTATGTCATATCTTACTAATTCGTTGTAACATATAATTAACATTTTATAAATTTTACTTACTAATATAAAACTAAGATTTAAAGATCGCATAAAAATGACTTAGTAAGCAATAGTCAGGATAACGTCCTAATAATTCAAGTGAAATTTTAACATATTAAAATGATAGTGTTTTTTCATTAAACATTTTAATTGTGATACTCGTAGAATATATGTGAGAAAAGTGTTTATGTAACTCTATATAATCCATATAAGTTTCAATATAACATTGTGATAATTGAAAGTGCTAATATGACCTTAGATTATAAGTGAAAGTGCAAAAATACCAATTTCGACACATTTAAACTGAAATTTGGTGAAATGTCATTTTTGTCCCTCTGGAAAAAATGAATTTATCATTATACCCCCTAAATTCTAACCTTAACTGATTGCTTCTTTTTATTCTCCATCCTATTCTTCTTTTTCTCCCTCTCGTTTGCCAATTTCGTCTTCTTTTTGCTGGGTTTGGGAATCAGGCTAGGACTGGGTTTGGGTGGCGCCATCGTTGGCCTTCGTTCGGCGTTCTTCATTTTCGCTGGGTTTGGGACTAAATTGGGTGGCATCGGAGCTGGGTTTGGATGGCGTTGCCGACGACCTTCATTCGTCGTTCTTCTTCTTCGTTGGGTTAGGGACAGGGGATGGGTGGCGTCGGGGTTGGGGTGGTGGTATTGAACGGTGGTGGCGGGTGGTGGCAAGCTGGTGTTTGTGGTGGTGGTAGAGGTTGGGGTTGGGGTGGAGGTAGGGGTTATAGTGGTGGTGGTGTTGGGGTTTGTAGAGGTGGATTTGTGGTTCAGTGGTGGCACAAAGGTGGTCGACGGCAGCGATGTGGTGGTGGTGGTGCAGTGGTGGCGGAGCAGCAGCAGTGTCGGTAAAGGTAAAATAGTCCTTATAAATTAAGATTTCAATCGAGGGGTATTTTTGTCATTTTAATTATGGTTAACGGCCGGAAACATTTTCTCAACGTCGGAAGTCCACCTAAAAGTTATGTTAGAACTTTCTTTCTTTTTTTATAAATAACCCATATTAATGGGAGGGATATGTATTAGGTTCCTCAAACCTAAAAATGCAAAAAGATTCTTTTACAAAGTTTTGTTTCAAAAATGATTTTGAAGACTTCGTACAAAAAGATAATATGCGTCAGTCTAAATTGCCTGAGCAAAAGTCTACTTAGGGCTAGTGATTAGTATATGGGCTTTGAGGTTCGTGTCTTGGGTTCGAATCCCACTATGACTTTTTTTTAAGATGAATTTATGTTGTTGAGGTGTTATAGTTTTTTTTGTTGAGGTTTGTAGCTTTTTTCCCCCTCTCATGTTGATATTTTTCACTATTCGGGTGAGTTTTATTTGATATGAGTTGGTGTTCTGTAGTTTATTTGAGTGATGTGGATTGATATTTGTAGTTTTCTTTTATTTTTTCATGTTGATGTTTTTCATTTTACAGCTGAGGTTTAGGTGATAGGAGTTGATGTTTGTAGTGTCTTTTTTCTCATGTTGATGTTTTCATTTTTTGGCTGAGGTTTAGGTGATAGGAGTTGATGTTTGTAGTATCTTTTTTTTTTCATGTTGATGTTTTTCATTTTCCATATTAGGTTTAGCTGTTAAGAGTTGATGTTTGTAGTTTTTGTGTGATATATGTTGATATTTGTAGTTTTTTTTAAATGTTGATGTGTTATGATTTTCAGAGTGGAGAATTTATACTCTTGAGATACCGTAGCTTTTTTGTTAATATTTTAGTTTTTTTTCTCACACGTTGACACTTTTCATTTTTTTTTAGTGAGTTTTAGCTGATATGAGTCGATGTTATGTAGTTTTTTTGGGGTTTTATGGGTTGATATTTTTAGCTCTTTTTTTATCTCATGTTGATATTTTTCAGTTTCTTGTTGAGTTTTAGGTGATAGGAGTTGATGTTTGTAGTTTTTGGGTGATATAGGTTGATATTGTAGTATTTTTTATTTTAATGTTGATATTTTATGATTTTCAGAGTGGAAAATTTATAATCCCGAGGTACCATAGTTTTTTATTGACGTTTTTAGTTTATTTCTCTCATGTTGATGTTTGTCATTTTTCGGGTGAGTTTTAGTTGATATGAGTTGATGTTTTATAGTTTTTTTTTGGGTTATATGAGTTGATATTTTTTAGCTTTTTTTTTCCTCACATGTTGATGTTTTTCATTTTCTAGGTGAGTTTTAGGTGATAGGAGTTGATATTGGTTGATATTTTGTAGTGTTTTTTTCTTATGTTGACATTTTCGTTTTCCTGGTGAAGTTTAGGTGATAGGTATTGATGTTATTAACTTTTGGGTGATATTGGTTGATGTTTGTAGTTTTAAAAAAAATTGATAATTTAAGATTTATTGATGTTTTTATGATTTTCAGTTTGTGATTGTTGATGTTTTTATGATATTCAATTTATGATTTTTATGGTTTTCATTTGATGTTTTGTTAGTTGTAGTCGACATTTTTTTTTTGTTGATTTTATAAATATTTTTGCTACAATTTTTTAGTCGATGTTTTATGATTTTTAGTGATGATCATATTATTTTTTGCATTTTAAAAATATGTTTCAAATATTTTTTTTGATTTTTTTTTGCAGATTGCAGCTGGCGGAAAAATAATGAGAAAAAATTGGACAAAAAAAACTCCTGAAAAATATTAGAGATAGGACCCTGCAAAAATTATTAGAGAAAGATCTCTGTAAAATTATTAGAGATAGGTCCCTGTAACTAGCTAGTTAGAATTTCATAAAGATCCCTACATAAATTTTAGGCTGCCTCACAGGAGACCATCTCTATATACAAAAATGATAAGTACAAATAAATTTAATGATTAATTTACTATATTATTATTAATATAGTTTTAATCATAATTAGTAGTATATAACTTTGGTCCTCATCTATCTCTAAAAAAACTTTAGTCCTCATCAAACTCTAATTCTAAATATCCTCTAACTTCTATAAATATCATCAATTACCTCACATTCTTTCTACGTATTATTTACTATCGATTCATGCACACAAGACATTATTTTTACTTTAATGACAATCTAATAAAACATTATTTTGGCATTGGAACATAATGCAGCTACATTTAAGGTGTGCTTGACAGGGTTTATAAGTGTTGCTTATAATCTAAATCTCGTTTTAGTGTTTGGTAAACTGTTAAAAAAGTAGTTTATTTAAGAAGTATATATTTTTTATGGAAACCAGAAGCTAATCTCCCTTATTTAAAAAAAAATAAAATAAGGTAGTTTTACTTATAAGAACACTTTTTTCAAACACACCCTTAACATTTACATCTATCGTTTACTTAACTCGTTTACATATAACGTTTACTTAAGTATTGTTCAATACATTGTGATTAGTAATGTTGTGTTACGTCTAATATTTACTTAACTATTGTAGAATGGATTGTGACTGATATTATATTGTTACATCTAACGTTAACTCATAGAATACTTAATTGAATACATTCTTTGAAGAAAAAATAGTATTTTTGAATGCACTGTGATTGTCAATGTACTATTACAACGGTTACTTAAATATTGTTGAATGCATTGAAATTTGCCATGCATTTTTTCATAATTTATTGTAGATGTGGCGATTGGCGATTGACGATTTGCATTTTTTAAAAAATAATCCTTTTATTTTCTTGTTGCTTTATATATAATTTTTTGAATTAAAATAACATCAAATATAATAATTCGTTTATAAAACGATTCTATATCATTGGAGAATAAGGGGAAAAAAGAAGAGAATGAGAAAGTTCATATGGTGGTACGATCATCACACCATTGTGAAATAAAATGTGATGAAATTAAATTTCACAAAAAGAACCTCAAAATTTTGTGAAAACTGAAGATAATTTTCTTTCTAACGTGAATAAATGAAAATCTCTCAGTAATATATAGAGAGCAATTGATTTTAAATTGTAATTATTTTTGTATGGACGATAAAATAAAGTTTGAGAAAAATAAGGTACACTATTGGAAAACATGCCAATTAATGGCGGTTTTATCGGACCAGCGAAGACACTTTTTAAGCGCCTTCTCTGGTACTGCATTTGCATTTGATCGAATGGATCAAAGGCGGTTACGAAAACCGCCTTCTATCGGACCCAACATAGGTTCCAAATTCGGAACCTAAAACTCTGGATCTAAAAAAAAGGTTGTCAGAAACTTAGGTTTTCGGCAGCCGGTCTGACAAAAAAAAGAACAGAACTCGATCTGAGACAAACATATCTAAACATGATATATCAGAGGGAATAAATCAATATACTCTATCAATATACACAGATCTAATTATACAAGAATTACAACAGATCCAAACACGAAAAACATAACCAAAAATAATCTTTACATATTTGTAAGCCACCAATCACGGCAGAGGTGGAGGCAACGCTACACGGAAGCGGAGGAGACGCTGACGGGCAGAGGTGGAGGAGACGTGGCCATGCCGACGAAGTGGCGCTGGGTGGTGGAGGGAAAGGTAGGGAGATCGGAGGGGGGAGTGTGGCGGCGTTGAAAGGTGGAATAAGATGAGGAGGAGTCAGATGGTCTAATTTGTGTGGGGGGTGGGGAAATGAAAAGCGAGGGAGAGAGAGAGCAACGCAGAGGTGTTTATGCCTTAGATAAAAAATGAAGTGAAACATTAAACCACAACTGCTACTTTATATGATTGGCTATTAAAGGCACCAATCAAAGGATGTTCTTTAGTAGAAATGCCTTCTATCAACAAAAAAAGAAGTCTTTAATCAAGTTTGGGGGAACACTCGAGGGAGTTCCAACTTCAGAACTTCTCCCGGGTGTGAATCAAATGATCGATGTCTTTAATCAAAAGCTTTCCACTAATGGTAGTTGATAATGTTTGCCGAGATTATGAGGGAATATTTTAAGAATTAGAAATTGTTTAAAACTAAAATTATATAGTGAGAATCAAATCCTAAATGTATGTCCAAAACTCTGAAATGCAGGTTTTAAGGATAATATAGTAAATTAATCATTAAAATTAATTGTACTTAGGAGTTTTGTTCATATAAATAATTCTGTGTTCACCTATATATATATATATATATATATATATATAATATAATGTAATATAATATGCAAGGAAAAGCTCTAATGAGCTTGAGATTTATTACAAGGCCTTGTTATTAGAGTTTATCTGAGCAGATTTGAAATGAAATAATTATAATTGAATTGAACTGAATTAAAGCAAGTGTTTTGAAAAATAGTAATAATATGATTAAACAAATCTAAATTTCAGTTAGTTAAATTTTTACTGAATTAAATTGAAGTGAAATGAATTAACTTTAATTACTCTAAATAACAAGGCCCTTGGATTCTAGATTCAACATCATCAGATTATGTGTAACGTTTGTATTAGCTAAGCCACAACACAAGACCACATGGCTCTCAAAAAGTTTGATCTCTGTACAATTTCTTTATAGGACAGGTTGTCACCAAGAACACAGGGAATGTGGGATCGAATCCATCGATATTCGATGCCTTCAATCTTATATTTGAATCAATTACACTAATTTTGTTCCTTTAGAACTTCCTATTTTACTTATTATTTAATGCTAAGCAATCTAATACTATATTCACATCACTTACACTAATTTTGTTCCCCTAGTAATTTCCTTTTTTACTTATTATTTAATGCTAAGCAATTATTTATTGTGTAATTAGAGGTGTAAACGAACATATATGCAATATTAGAGATTGAGATCGTGATCAATTTATATAATACTGCCTTTTAACCTGGTCGATTTCATTGAGTGAATGTAATATATATTTGGGGAGTCTTAGGAAAGGTAGTATATCAATACATTTATGAACAAACCACTTCTTTTTTAATTTAAAAAGTGTATTATTTTAATTTAAATATTATATCTTATGAGTTCAAACAAAGTTTTATTTTAAATTGACTAACCGTTAGATGAAGTTTTATTTTAAATTGACTAACCGTTAGATTGAGCTATTTTATAATTGATGTAAATAATGAGACGGTTTGATGTTTATTTTTATTTATTGCAATGATATTCCTATAACTTTGAAAGTTTTGAAAAAATGTACTGTAATGTATAAATGATTATAATTTTGCCCTAAAAATTAATAAAATGATTTTTTTTAATGATTGATCCAACTGTTAGTCATGTAACAAGAAAAATTCTCTTTAAATTTAGGTCATGTTAATAAATATATTGTATTATTTAATTTTATGATAAAACGAAAACAGATTTAGTAAATGGTTAAATGACAATTTGTGCCTTAAATTTTAAAATTTAGCAAACTATTGGGAAAGACCATTTTTTTATAGGTATATGAAAAGACGAGATTTAATTAGAATAAGAAAAAGGTAAAAGGTATTAGTTGCAATATTAAAAATTTATTGTGCAGTACGATGTAGTTATAAAGTTTATGACAAGATTAATATAACCCAAAAATTTTATCTCATTTTTTCAAATTTAAAATTAAATATTAGTCATTCAATGATTGATGGAAAGATCGTCTTTTCCGCTTTCGAAAAGACGAACTCTAAATTTTATAGTTTGAATATGGATCAAAACAACATAATTACCAAACACGTAAAATCATCGGTGCGTGTAATGGGTTTACCATACCATGCATGATCACATTAAAATGAACATGTTAGAGGAAGCACGAAAAGAATGAACCAAAATTTGAATAGAAAAAAAGGAGACGGGAAGAATTGTATGACTTGACTTTTTAACCGCTCGCCATTAAAATCTTTCAAATCTGCAGATTTTAAGAAAGTGTTATATTGCTGAGCTTAGTAAAATTGCAGTATTTAAGAATCGGATTTTTTTTTTAATTGAAGGTAATCATAAAGTTTTGTGTAGGCTTGGGGTCACTAAATCAAAATGATGAATTTGTTTTGAAAACAAAGTGTACTTGCCTTTTAAATTGTTTTATGATTAACATATATATTTTTATTGATGTTTATATATGATTGGCACTTTTTATCATAAAATTTTGTATTATCTAGTCTAAACTTTAGCAAGGGTTTATTGTGCAATTATTGTCGGTTTTATTTTGGGATGGAGTTCTTTTAAAAATATGCTAATAAATTTAGGGACCTACTGTGCAATTATTCAAATGCTATAAATATCACAATAAATTCAAAAAAATTATTTTCATTTTTCCGATCAAAATCCTCCTCCTCCGATTGGAAATTTGTAACCGCCGCCAACTACCGCCAACCACCATCGTTCTGCCGCCTAACGTCACCGCTCTTCCGCCAAGATCGAGATTGAAGCTTCGCCGGAGCTGAGCTCCTACGATCTCGATCGATCAACGTTTCTCATGGCTGAGGGTGTTCTGATCGATGGTGCTACAACGGGAACGATGAGGCTGATTCGAACGATGCCGAGAACGACGAGGCTGATTCGAACGGCGACGAGGCTAGGGTTCTGACGATCTGGAGCACGACGAGGCTAGGTTTTTCTTCAAAAATTGCTCACAAAGACGAGGCTAGGGTTTCAACGATCTGGAGCGCGACAGAGCAAATATTCGATGATTTGGAGCGAAGATCCAACAAGACTGTTCGTGATTTTCGGCGCTGCGATGAGCCTGCTCGTATCAGAGAAGCTCTATGACGACGGCTCTGTGATGAGCATGCGTTCTTCCTCGATGAAGAGAAAAGCACGTGATATGCACGCGCCTGAAGGAAGAAGACGACGCACGTGCATCTCACGTGCACCCAGAGTTGACGACGTCGGTGGACTGCAACAGCGGCGCCGAAGCTGAGCTTTAGCTTCTGAGAGGTGAGGTATAATATTTTGTATTATTTTTTTCAAAGACTTGCTGAGCTTTAATATTTATTTGACTGAGCTTAATGTTAACAATGATTGTTTGGCCTAGTGGTTAGTACTCTTTTTATTGAGATTTGAGGTATGGGGTTCGAATCTCTCTATGACCTTTATTTTGAAGAATTTATGTTCTTCATGTATATGCTGAGCTTTAATATTTTTTTATTGAGTGTATGTTCAATTAGAGTCTTTGGTGTAGTGGTTATTGTTCTAAGTTTTGAGGTTAGAGACCAGGGATTAAATCCCATTAGGCCCTTTTTTTTAAAGAATTTTTATTCTTGAGCTATTGTAGTTTTTTGTTGATGTTTGTAGTTTTTTTTCTCTTATGTTGATGTTTTATTATTTGGGTGAGGTTTAATTGATATAAGTTGATGTTTTCTATTTTTTTTTGGTGATATGGATTCATATTTGTAATTTTTAAAATTTTTTTTATCATGTTTATGTTTTTCATTTTTCGGCTGATGTTTGTTGTGTCTTTTTTCTTATGTTGATGTTTGTAGGTCCTTTTCTTTTTAAGAATTTTTATTCTTGAGAGACTGTAGCTTTTTGTTGATGTTTGTAGCTTTTTGTTAATGTTTTTTATTATTCGGGTGAGATTTTGCAGTTTTTTTGGGTGATATGGATTGATATTTATGGTTTTTTTTCTCATGTTGATATTTTTCATTTTTCGGTTGAGATTTTGGTAATAGGAGTTGATGTTTGTAGCGTCCTTTTTTTATTTTGATATTTTTCATTTTCCATATGAGGTTCAGATGTTAGGATTTGATATTTGTAAAAAATTTTTTAAAAAAATTGTTGATGTTTTATGATTTTCAGAGTAAATAATTTATACTCTTGAGGTACCGTAGTTTTTTTGTTGATGTTTTTAGTTTTTTCCTCTCATGTTGATGTTTTTTATTTTATAGATGAGTGTTAGGTCATTGGGGTTGATGTCTGTAGCTTTTTGATGATATGATTGATTTTTTGTAGTATTTTTTTCCTTATGTTGACGTTTTTCATTTTCTGGGTGATATAGGTTTTTTCCTTATATTGATGCTTTTAGCTTTTGGGTGATATATGTTGATGTTTGTAGTTTTTTCTTAAAAAACTATAATAGCTTTGTTGATATTTGTATGATTTTTGGTTGATTTTTTGTTAGTCGTAGTCGACGTTTTCCCCCCAATTTTTTGTTGATTTTTATTTGAATTTTTATATATTTTTTGCTATTTATTTGATTTTTAAAATATGTATTTTTATTGCAGTTTCTTAATTGATGTTTTATGATTTTCCGTTGATATTATGCTATTTTTTGCTGATAGTGCTGCATTTTTTATTAATTTTTTGCATTTAAAATTTTTTTTTTGAATTTTTTTACAGATTGCAGGGGGCGGGAAAATGATGAAAAAAATTGGATAAAAAAACCCTTGGAAAGTTATTAGCGATATGTTCTTGTAAAATAATTATAGATAGGTCTCGGTGAAATTGTTAGAGATAGGTCCCTAGAGCTACAATATTGATAGAATTTCATAAAGGCTCGTGCCTAAAGTTTAGCCTATCTCACAGAAGACCATCTCCTTTTTTATATATGATGAATTTTATATTAATTTCATTCAATTTAATTTAGTTTAATTTTAATATATTATAAATATTTGTGGTATAAAATAAGGTAAAGTCTTGGGAAAGACCGTCTTTCCACAAACTTATGGAAAGACGAGGTTTAATTAAAATAATAAAAGGTAAAATGTCTTATTTGCAATATTAAAATTTTATTATGCAACATGTAGTAATTATAAAGTTTATAACTCGATTCATGCAACCCAATAATTTTATCTTCAAATTTTCTTATTTGAACTTTAAATTTTAATTTTTTTCATGGCTTATAGAAATAACGTCTTTTGATAGACGGACTCATAAAATAACGTGTAAAACATTAAAAATAGTGAATAAGTCTTTGCAATCATAGAAGCCAAGCAACTTGAAATTTGTGCGAGCCGCACACTAAATGCACGCGGCTTGGAAAGCCTTCGGAAAATTGCCGTTCCTCTTATAAATAAATAAAGGCAAAATCTTGGGAAAAACGGTTTTTTCATAGGCTTATGAAAAGACGGGGTTTAATTCAAATAATAAAAGGTAAAAGGTTTGAGTTGTAACATTAAAATTTTAGTATGCAACATGTAGTAATTATAAAATTTATAACCCAGTTCATGCAATCCGAAAATTTTATCTTAGTTTTTTCTAATTTATACTTTAAACCTTGGTCTTTCCATGACTTATGAAAATACCGTCTTTCAAGAGACGCAAAACTATATAAATGAAAAAAAAGCTCAGGAAAATTTCTTAGATACAAGATGATTATTATATTGATTAGCCTTTGGAATTCCTTTTGATGGCTTTAATGCAAGTTATGTATTTTTTCCAGATTATATGTAAGTTTATTTATAAATAATGAAATCTTTGTACTATATGATAAATTAGTATAAATATGACGTATATTATTTTAAGTAAAAAGGTATATTTAGAAGAAAAAATTAGTATCTAATATTTCAAACATAAGACTAATCTAATATGTTTTGAATTAAAATAAAATAAAATAAAATAAACTGAGTTGAACGAAACTAAAAATACGTAAAATAAATTAATGAAATGAAATATCGTTAAATTAGAAAATATATACTTCCTCTGGTATCTAAATATTGGTACTATATAAAAAAAGTAAAATGATTAAAGGATCTTAAGAGAGTAAAATATAAATTAAATAAATAATTATAATTTTACACGAAAAAAAAGTGTCAATATTAAAATACCAACAAAAATAAAAAAATGTCATATTAAAATTCCTGTAAATAAACTAAAAGCACAAATTCAATAAATGCAACCTGAAACTAGTTTAAGGCCGGGTAGGTTCGTTTTAGGTTCGGGTAGATTTTGAAAGTTTGAGACTATGAGTCATTCTGGTTTTGACCTTGTCGTTGGTTCTTATCATAAGTAATCCTCCAGTGTCCCAACTAAAAATGTTAAAAAATTATTTAATTATTAATATATTTATCTATGTATAATAACATTAAATAAAATTGATATTAAAAAACTATCTGTTACGGTAAATTGAACAATAACATATACGATAATATTATTATTCATATAATTATTCAAATATATGATCAAACTTTAATAGAGAATAGTGTCAAAAAAGTATGAGTGTAAATTCAACTAGAACAAAGGAGTGCTCAAATTGAACCTTGGACTTTCCAACTAATGAATAAAGATTAGGATCTAGAACAATCATTACTCCCCTATCCTAGTCAAACATGCACAAAATATTTTTTAGAATTTCCAATAAACATGTTTGATGGTAAATATACGTAATCATGAATAATAACACATAAAAAATAGATATTTAGAAGCAATATGTTACAACGAATCTAATTTTATCTTACCTAATAAAACTATTGTTCATATATATATATAAATATATAATCAAAGTCCAACATCTGTAACTAAAATTTTTTTGTGCGTAGATTTGGATTGCACAAATTGAGTACCACAATATTTTGGTTCTCTCTTCTTTAGAATTTGGCCTTTGCTAAAGTTAGGTAGGGGCCAAATCTTGACGTAACTACAGTCTTGCCGTTTAGAAGACGGTCCACTTCTTCAGGCTAAGCATGGCAATTTGACATGTGTCGTTAGAACACATAGTATGCATGTTGATAAAGGAAAAAACAGAACGAAAAGGAAAAGAGAAAAACTATGGACAAAAGTATAAACTACTCCTTCCGTCCGAGCTCAAACTGCACACTTCACTTTATATCACTATTTACTGTCCAACTTTGACCACATATTTGAATAGATATATAAACAATAATATTATCATATGTTATATGGTTGGATTCGTCGAAACAAGTAGTTTCCCAAAAGTAACTTTTTGTTTATCGTTGTTATACGTAGTTAAACATATTAACGGTTAGACAAGCTTCTTGATAAGCGTGAAAAAGATTCCTTGCAATTTGAGCTGGGACAGAGGGAGTAAGTGATATGAATACCGGCGGAGGCAGAAATTTTTTTGATGGGGCTAATTAATTAAATTTTAATAAAATATTATTTAATAAAAATAATTTATCTAATCTAATGGGGTTGAAGGGTAATTTTTAAAATATTGGTAGCATTAGGAAAAATTTTATGGAGGCTGAAGAGTAATTTTTTTAAAAAATGGTAGCATTAGTAAATTTCTGATGGAGACTGAGGAGTAATTTAATTTTTTTTTGTAGTATTAAAAAATTTCTGGCGGAGGCTGAAGGATAATTTTTAAAAATTAATATCTCTAAAAAAATTGCTGGCGGGGGCCGGAGCCCCCTCCAGCCCCCCTTGTATCAACGCCCCTGACTGAGGATAACTTCATGCATGAAGATATGTGATAAAACATTCAATTGTCACTTACGCGATTCATTAAATGATTTCGCAGGTCCTATGATTATGTTCAGGAAAAAATATGAGAAACAAGTAGATATAATCCTATATAATTAAAGAAAATGTAAATATAATCATGCGCTAATTGAAAGTAAAAATATAACCCTATCTATTCAGGTTATGTGAAAATATAACCTTTTCAGTCGGTTGGAGGCCGGAATCCTGTAAAAAGACTATTTTGCCCTCTGTAAAAATATAAAAAATTGAAATTACTTTAAGACCCTCTTCTTCCCAGATCTTCTTCTTTCTCTCGTCCTCTTCTCTCTCTGGCGCTTTACCACCTCTCCTCCGTGCAGAGCAACTGGGTTAAGACAGCGAACCCGGAGACTGAATATGGCGCCGAGACTGGGAACCCCTGAGACTGAATATGGCGGCAGCGGCCTAGTCCTGCGAACCACCTCCTCCTCTGCCCTTCATCTGGTAGGAGATCGGAAATTTGGGAGCAGTTTTCAATTGGTGAAAGAGAAGATTGGGGAAAGTTGAGGAAAAATCAACAGTGGGTAGGAAAAAGCAAGGTTGAGAAAAAAGCAAGGCTGTGTGTTTCTTTCGTCTTATTATCGTCTTCCTCTCGCCTTCCCCTCTTCTGGCACTTGGCTGAGCGGCGCCAGAAACGGTGGCAGTTGGTAGCGGAGGTGGTGGTGGTTGTGCAGGTGAGGATATGGAGTGGTGGCGATATGGTGTTTAGGTGAATGGAGCGGCGGTGGTCGTGGTGGAGGTGGCTCTAGGGAAGAGGAGTTTGGGATTGGTGGCGAGGAGTTTGAGGCTGTGCTGGTGGTGGCGCTAGGGCAGACGAGGAGGCGGCAGTGGCGGTGGCGAGGAGTTTAGGGCTGTGCTGGTGGTGGCAGGGTGGAGGCGGTATTGGTGGTGGTAGTTGAAAAGTGGTGAAGGTGGTGGTGGTGGTGGTGGTTGGCGGTGAGGGTAGAATTGTCTTTCTCATTTAAGGTTAGGGGCATAAGGGTATTTTAGTCTTTTTGAAGTGGGTCAAAGGCTAGAATTCGTTAGTCAACGCCGGAATCATGGTTGGAGGGTTATATTTGCACTTTCATTTAATAGTCAGAGTTATATTTGCACTAAAAAACAATTGATGGTTATATCTGCACTTTCCTCAACATATATGCTTATATTTGCATAATACCCAAAAAATATAGAAATGCAATCATGAATGCATTTATTAAAAATATTCATGATGAAGATTCGAAGAATACAAGGGAGATATGTTGGATTATTATCACTTTTGTTTCTAAGAATTAAAGTCATACAGATGAAAACAAATGAAGCGTTTTAAAAGAACTGGCCGAGCCTTCATCTAGTGGGTTGGTTCAACAACAATATACTGTTTTCCTAAATTAGTTTCATCTTAAAATAAGGCCTATGGTGTTGGCTGATGTGTTCATTTTATGTAGTAGTTTAAGGACATTTTGGACTCACTTTTATGTACTTTTGTGCTTTAGGCTTGAGTTTTGCCTTGAAATTCTCTTACCAGAGTTAAGAACGACTTTTGCGCCCTTATCACTTTTCTAGGGAACTTGCTATGAGAGGCAAACAACACAAAAATTTGAAGAGTTGAAGATGTTATTTGAGGGTTGAAGATATTATTTGAGGGTTGAAGAATAAAGAATTGAAGACAAGAGAAGTGAACAGTTGAAGATTGAAGACCTTAGACAAGAGAAATGAAGAATTGAAGATGCAGCCATTTGTACATGTCGAGACCAGTGGGAACTCTTCACGGCTCGCGATGGCAACTTTTTGCGAGTTGCAAGGATACGCTCACGGGCCTCGACAACCTGCTGCAAGTGGCATATTTTAGAATTTCTCTTGTACTATAAATTACATTCTCATCCTCTCATTTACTGTCTTCTTCTTCCCGACTTTCCCTCTTTCCAAACCCTAGTTCTTACTTGTTTTTAATCTATTTTCACTCTGGATTATGTTTGGTTTTGTTTTGATTGTTAGTATGCACTTTAACAACATCTCAAATGCTACAAGAGTCTTCTATATATATTGTAGACACATGTCAAAATGTAATACAACTGCGGCGGTATGCCATATTTGGAACTCTTTAATTTTTGAAACTTTGTTCTCCAACGCTGAGCATCATTTGCTCATTTTCTTATTTCCACTCAATATTTAATAAATAATTTTAAAAACTCCACAAATACAATCACATGCAATAATTGATTCAAACACTTAATATCCGAGGGTATAAATTCTATTATTACATTATAAAATATAATAAAAATAAAAGAATATATTTAATATCATTTATTTCATTTTAAGATATTTTTTATTAAAATTTTTAATTCATGTTCACTTTTAATTGTACTCATAATTTAAAACTATATTCTCAATTTAATTGTTTTTAAATTATAAAATGTAAATTAATTAGGTGAAAAATATGTATCAAAAGTATATTTCATACTCTTTGTTCATTATTTTAAACAATAAAGTCTCTATTTTAAAATTATTGGGTAATACGCAAATATAACCCTATATGTTGGAGAAAGTGAAAATATAACCCTGAGTTATTTTTTAGTGCAAATATAACCCTAACTATTATACATATGTGAAAATATAACCCTAAAGTCATTATTTCCGGCATTGACTGACCAAGGTTATATTTGCACTTTCAATTATCGAAGGGTTATATCTGCACTTTTATTATTGCAGGGTTATATCTGCACTTTCATCAATTATATAGGGTTATATATGCACTTTTCTCTAAATTATTTAATCGAGTATTAAAATTTTTATTATGAATTTTACTGGATTTTGAATACGGTTAAAATTACCATGCATGTAATGAAAAGATAAATTTTGATTAAATATTCATATGTGTCAAAGCGAGGGTTTCGATATGGGGGTATGTATACATAAGCTCTATTTGACGAGGTCAATTTAAATTACATCCACAGAGGCTTCCAATGACTCCCGTGTTGGAGATATTATTTTGGTTTCGGGGTATCTTTGTATTACGTGCCTATTGACATTCGCCCAGATGACTCCCGTATTGGAGATGCTCTAATAGGTAAGAACATCCACAATGATAGCTCTTTAAACTCACTTTTCTTAATAAGGACCACTCTTTATTTAAGGAGTACCATTTTTGAGTTTTAAGGACCACTACTTAATAAAGAGTTGGTACCTCTTTCTTTGTGCAAATACCAACCAATCAATGAATACCATTTAATATAACTTATTTTATACTTTTAGTTAATTATAATTAAAAATTAAAAAGAAGTGCCTACGAAATGCTCCTCAATCAAGTCCACTACCATTGTTGGTAGTTTATTCTCATATAGTTTTTTATCAAAATTCATGATGTGGCACATAAGACCATTGTTGGTAGTTTATTCTTATCCTTAAGTCCACTACCATTGTAGATGCTCTAAGTTATCACTTGAGAGAAATTGATTGAAACTTCCAAAATAGTAGTTCCTCGAAAGTTTCCCTGGATGATGATTTACATGATGCTTCTATTGCATATGTTGCTAGTACAAACTTGAAGGAAAGAAACAATGATTAAGACTCTCTTGGGAAAGTAACATCCAACACCCTTAGTGTGTCCACGAGGAAGCTAACAAAAGTGGGATTCCCTCCTCATGTGAAGACTTCGGTTGTAGAGTGCAAATCACCACCGAAGGTGTTTAAATGTTCACCTCTTAGAGAAGGAGAGAAACCCCAGATTACTCATTGAATCAAAATCACCATGGAGCAAAGAGGGGAATTGTTGGGCATGTTGAAGAAGCATGAAGAAGCCTTAGGTTTTGTGTGCCGAGCTTTGTTGGGGATGATGTGGATCCCAAATTTTTTGTCCCGGATCAAGGAAAAGTGGCCGAATGCCTCTGTTCATTTTGTGAATGAGATCTATGAAGGGAGTAAACTTGGTTTTGATAATCAAGATAGTCATTCGTGACTTTCCACCGATGTTGTTTCAATTTGGTTTTTATCGTTGTTTTTCATTATTTTGTTTTTTTCCTTTCATGGTTGTGTTTTTCCCATTATTTTGTAGCAAAAGAAGTGCATTGCAGTGGGTGAATGAAGGAGTGAAGGCCATGAGAAGGATGCGGAAAAGCAGAACTTAGGAAGCTGAAGAAATTTTGCCTAAGTATGGAGGTAATAAGTTGTTGTGATCCACGACATAATCCTCACGGGTCGCGACATTGAAGGGAAATTTCCAACTTCCAATAAATCATTGTCACGAGGCACAAGGCCTACCCCACGGGTTGCGATAAGATTCAGGAAATTGCTGGCTCTCAAGCTGTTGTGACCCGCAGACTTTCCTCTCGGCTTGCGACAGAACAGTGTCAAAAATACACTTCCAGTAAATCTTCTATCGAGGAATTCACCACGAGTCACGACAAGATTCAGGAATTTTTTGAAAATTTACAACTTCCAGTATCCCTTTGTCGTGAGTCTTGGGGAATTTCCCGTGGGTTGCGACAGATTGTAGAAATTCACCTAAGTCTGAGATGGTTGCTGTCACGAGCCGTGGAACCTTCCTTGCGGACTGCGACAATGATTCAGTGAGAAATAAAAAAGCAGGCATAACCTAAACCCTTCACATCTCTTCGCCTTCTTCCGTCATTTTCTCTCAAAACACCACCAATCCTCCACATCATCTCCATCAATCTAGCCACAATATACTCTCTCCAAGGTATCAAATCCACTTCCCTCACCCTCCCAACCAATTCAACACCAAAAATCACATCACAACACCCTCAAATCCAAAATACACATAAACCCTAGAATTTGGGGGGGGGATTTTGGAGAATTATTGCTTGCGAGTTAGGGTGTGTATGGGCTTCACGAATTCATTCTTCTCTACACTTATTCAGTACAATTCTCAATTCTCCATTCTTGATGATATTTTGAATTAATGTTTTTTTAGGATGTTTGTGATGATTGTGTGAGCTTGGATAGCTAGGATTTTGGATATTGCATGATATTGGTGTGTGCTTGCTTAATAATACTTATGTGAACTTAATTTTGGCAGTTACATAATGATTGTTGAAATGGTGTTCTTATGCTAAAAATTGTGTTCTAAGCTATAAGGGTGTTCTTGGAAAAATGCATAAGTGTTCTTGGTTGGATTATGTTTCATTGTAGGAGTAAAAATGTGGTATGTGGCTGAACATTGTGAGGGTAAGGCATAGGTGGTTGATGGAATTATCTAGCTTTGAATAGTGTTGAATCCCTAATTTTGGTGACATGAGAATGCTTGCACCTTTGTAGTTACATGTTGTTGATTGTAGCGTGTCGACCACATAATTATGACTGTAATGTATAAACTACATAATGATGCTCGCATATTTGTCGCTACATGTTGGATATTTTAGTTGATTGTTGCATAGTGGTAATTGCATGATGGGAATTGTGGTATTCATGGAGAATACTAGGGTTTCTTGAAACTTTTAATGTTAAACCTAGTATTATGAAAGCGTGTACTTGTGAGTTTTGACATCTTTTCATGTGATGGCAGTTTTTGCTATCAGATACCAAAGAGATAGAGAGTCCAGAAATGGGCAAGTTTATCGGCGACACCTCCACCTCTACCTCCAGCTTTGCAACTGAGGCCGGATAAGTATATGGGGCTGAACAGAAACACCGGAGACTTTGCCAACCAATGGGATTTCCTGGCCAAGCCTTCCAAAAAAATTTAGGAGACCAAGTTCCGTGATAAAGGGGCTTAGGAGGTCCTAGGATTCCAGGAACTGATCACTTGCCTTCTTACCAAGATCTTAGTGAGTTCATAAGAAGGAGAACACCCACATACTCGAGGTACACCCTCGAGTTCCTGGCAAATGTGAGGGTCTATAGCATGATGAAGGATATCCAAGGGAGGGAGAAACCATGTGAGAAGTACATCCGCTTCCACCTGAATGATCAGTCGTATAAGATGAAGTTTTCTGACATTGAGGCCGCTCTCAGTTGGGATACCACATATATCCGGGAACATTTTGATCTATGGATCCCAGCCCTCACTGAGCAGGATGATATTGCCTTCTAGTACACCATCGCGAGGAGGGTCCGAGATGTTTGAGACAAGATTAATTTAATCATCCATCTAGCCCTCTGTTATGTGCACCGTTTCTTGGCGTCCACCATTTCTGTCACGCTGAGCCAAAAAATATACCACTTGAGGATATCAAGTATCTTTGGTACCTCACTGGTGAGAGCAGATATATGGGTTCTGGACTGGCTTCTGGTTGGGCAAGGTTGTCCAGGAGTCGAGGAAGGCTCAAGGAGGCGACATCTGTATTGGATGCATGATCACCCTTTTGGTGCATCACTTGCAGAACCCCACCCCACCTGGACTTCGACGCTTGGGCAGGGAGGACTCATACCTCATCAACCTAAAGAGAATTCATGGCTATAATTTCATAGAGTCCACCGCTGTGGATGGAGTTTACTATTGGCTCTATGGGAGGGACAAGATCATACTCATAAGACTCTCTTAGCCCCATCAGAAAAAGCTGGATTCGGACACATCCGTGACAGACTTAGCCATTAAGCCGGACTTGCCATGTTAGCTAGCATTTGAGCATAAGTTGAGCCAGATGCCCCTGACACCCATCCCGAGTGAGGAGGGTACCCTCTTATTCACCCAGCCTTCTGCACCATCTCCTCCTCAACAACATGATGTTCCTATGCATGAAAACTTTCCCCCACCTTATTTAGACTTCTATAGTTAATTGATGCACATAGTTGGGTTCGACTTCCGTGGGCAAGCCTAGCACAACCTCTTTGTCTCCCGCGGCCTGATGAACATGGATGAGGAGATTGACCCTCTCTCTTCTCGAGTGTACCAAATGTATACACACTACGATCCCATACCCCAAGGCCGAGCGGCGTCGGGAGAGGAGCATGATGAATGAGGAGTGGATTGCACAATATCAACAATGCTACCTCGGTGATAGCAATTCTTCACACTTTTGATCTTTTGATCGTGATTCATTATACTTCTCTTTTGATTTTTATTATTTTTGCCTTTGATGTTTACATTGAGGGCAATGTAAAATTTTAAGTGAGGGGTGGATTTTAATTATTTACTTTCATGTAAATTTAGATAACTTATGCTAGTTTAATTGGAAAAACATGAGAAGAATGAAAAAATAAAAAATAATCAATCCCGCTATGTTGAAAACCCGAGAAGGCAATTTAGACAACATCGGGGGCTCTGATAAAGGGCGGCCAAGGTAAAAATGAGAAGCTAAATGTGGGTGACATATGAGCCAAAAAAAATATGATGTGTGGCTAGGATGAAAACCTGAAAGCGTTCCTAGGTAGATTGAGAGAAAGAGAAAAAATAAAAGAAAAAGGAAATTTTCTATGAATCTACTCATTTGCCGGTGTTGGAGTCATAAGGTTGCGGTAAACATATGGATGAATCAGGTAATCTAGCTTCGTACGATTTCTTGGGGTTGGGTGACTTAGCGGGAAAATGAAGCAAGGGATGTGAAATATTGATTCTTTGTATACTTCGTTTTAGGTTGATATATTGGTATGACGTGAAGTATATGTTTAAAGTTTTGATATATTTTTTATTTCATTTTGTGCTATTGGACTTTGGGATGACCAATTCGGGACTTGGACATGATTTATGGGTATAGTGAATTGAGGTGGAAGGTTTGGGTAGGATTAGGAACTAGGTGAGAAAATTTTCATTTGATCTTTGATTTTGAGATTTATGATAATGAGAGTTTTGTGAGGTATTGAATGAGGGAATATTAGGGTTATGAAGTGAATATATAAATCTCTTTGTGTTCTTGAATCTTTTCTTACCCGAGGACGAGTAAGGTTCAAGTGTGGGGAGGTTTGATGTGTTCATTTTATGAGTAGTTTGAGGACATTTCAGACTCATATTTGTGTACTTTTGTGCTTTAAATCTTAAATTTTGCCTCAAAATTATCTTAGGAGAGTTAAGAGCAACTTTTTCCCTCTTATATTACTTTAAAAATAGAATTTGGTGTGACGAGGAAAACGACATGAAGATTTGAAGAGTTGAAGATGTTATTTGAGGGTTTGAATTATAAAGAATTGAAGAAATTGAAGATAAGAGAAGTGAAAAGTTAAAGATTGAAAACATTAGACAAGAGAAATGAAGAATTGAAGATGCAGCCATTTGTACTTGTTGTGACTAGTGGGAACTCCTCATGGCTCGCAATGGCAACTTGTTGCGAGTCACGAGGATACATTCACGATAGCCTGCTGCAAGTAGCATATTTTATAGTTTCTCTTGTACTATAAATAGCATTCTCATCCTCTCATTTTGAATCTTCTTCTTCCCGACTTTTTCTCTTTCAAAACCCTAGTTCTTACTTTTTTTTCATCTATTTTCACTTTGGATTATGTTTGATTTTGTTTTGATTGTTAGTATTAACTTTAGTAGCTAAGTTATCACTTGGGAGAAATGGATTGAAGCTTCCAAGCCCATGTAATGAGAAACTCTATTCCCTCATTTATGAGCATTGATTACTTAGCATTTATTGGGAATTTAATGATGTTGTTTACTTCATTTATGTGATGGGTTATTTGAGAATATGAAATGTTTGAATGATTACATGTTAGGATGTCAAGGAAGTGTAATTTTTTCCCCTTTTGGCATGAAATCCAAGAACATGGAATTAGAACCTCTTTTTGAGTAGATGATATTAAATATGGCTAGATGAATATGACAATGTTGTTTGTTGTCATGTGTATCCTAAGGTGGCACTAAAAGGTAGAATCTTGAATGTAGATCTTTTTAGGTTAAACCTAATGAATGCTTTGTTAGTTTAAATGGCTAGGCATTTGGTAGAATGCTTGTAGTTATTATCAAATCTATTGGTTCTTTTTGTATGATGCCATTGATGAAATAGCTTTAGGTATTGTTTGTCTAAAGTGATCAGATGTGAGGTTTACAAATAGTCGTTGATCGCTTTTGTAAATTGCTTTTTAGAAGAACTGAATGTTTATCTTCAAAATGGAAGTTGTAGCATTCACAATAGAGCCCAAGACTTGGAAGTGGGAATTAATTGAGCCCAAGACTTTGTCAATTGTGTCTTTATCCTTTTTTATTATTTTGTTGCATGATTAGTCCAATTATCTTCATATGCTAGTTGTCTTGTTTTTCATTTCATAACTTAGAAAAACCAAACCAAAGTCCCTCTCTTTAATTGCTTATATATATGTGATGTGGTTGCTCTGTCAAGTATGATACTGTTGTTCACCTTGTATACTCTTCTTCCTGCAAAACAGATCCCAGAAGTGATTTCGGGGAAAAGACTCCGGTGACAAGTCAGTCTCCTCTCTAGAGAATTGGAATTCCTTGGTATAGTAACGCTTACCTTCTTCAGCATTGCTTTTTTGGTATTTGTAAGAGTTCACCATCGTGGCTCCGTATTTTTCTCACCTGAGAACGTGGATTGTACCACAATCCCTATAACTCCAGTTTGTGTCCAAACTCCCTGATCGTGGCTTAATCGAGTCTCCACATTTGTCAGTTCATGATCGTGTGCTTCAGACCAGGCTCCGCTTTTATTGCCTTGTTGGCCTTATATGCATTTATTCTTTGGGTTGGGCTTACAGCCCAATGATGGCAGCTATAGGATAGGTATACACAATAAGCCCCCGTAGCCATGAAGACTAGTAGACACAAAGCGATAACTTCGTTTGCTTAATGCATAAGAACTGTTGTACTTCAAATTTGTGAGATTTGAACAACATGTTCGTCATGGATGTAGCTACGGCTGTATTCGTAAAGTGTTTCTTGCTTCTTGGCTATCGATGTGTCCTTTTGCTTTTCAAATTTTGAATTTTGAATTTGAATGCATCTCCTACTTCTTCTCTAACGAAATCGTTTTGAAATCTTTGATGGATATTAACCGGATTGTCCTCCTTTATATTTGCTTTGTCGTTTTGGATAATCCTCCAATGCTGTTATATCTCCATATAATAAATATTTTAATGCGTCCAACAAGCATCACTATTCCGTGGACAACTTTTAACCCTTTTTGCGCTGGCGTCTCGTATTCCCAAAAAGGTAAGTAACTTTTTGTCAGGCTATAATCATCATTCCTTCTCCAATTTGACTTCTCTCACCTTTTCAACTCCTTATATTAAATCTCATATCTTTTGTGGAGTCTTCCCCTTCCCTTCATCTTCCTGATTGTTCAAGAAAGTCGTCTTTATTAATATCCGTAAGTTTTCTTCCATTTTTTCTTTATTTCTTTTCTGCAAATCGGGGCCACGTCTCATAAGCTTTGTGTTGTGGTTTTCCCTTATAGCTTTTTGTTTCTCTTAGCTCCAATCCAGAATTTCTTCTATCACTGTCCCTCTGTTGTTTCATTTTCATGCTCTATTCTTTCTTGGATTGTGTGCTAACTTTGTGCAATATTTTTAACTAAGTGTACTCAGTTGCGCCATGTCAACATTGATAATATTTTTATCTTCATTTTAGGAATAATGTCCGCTTCCACGGAATCTATCCCCATTGTTGGTGAATCCTCAATGAAGGATGTGTTAGATGTGCACATTGATTATGGGGAGGATTCCGACCATCCCACCAATTCTTCCACCACCACTAGCGTAATATTTGACTACTATTTGGACAACTTAAAAATTAGTTTTCCTTTCTTGTCCTCTTACGAGCTGAAAGCCCCCGAACGCTCTGATTGTGTTTGAAATCCTCCCCCTGGGCTCATTTCGTGCTACTTAGATTATCTGAAATTTGGACTTGTTTTCCCTCTTCCTTCACATATCATGGATTTAGTAATCCATTTTCAGGTAGCCTTATCACAACTTCATCCAAAGGATATCTTTATTTTTTTTGTATTTCACCACGTCTGCGAAGCCGCTGAGGTCCCTTTTTTTATTGTTAGTTTTGCAACCTTCACCAGCTCCGTAAGGTGAAAATGTCACTTGATGAATTCATTCTTTATCCTGTTATTCCTGATGTTTAGTTTGTTAGTGGGTTTCCCAACAACTGTGGAGTGTGGCATACATTTTTTTTCTTTTTAAGACTTCGTACTGAAAGCGAATGAAGTCTGCGAGTTTGGAACTGTAACATTCCCAAATCTAAACTTCCTAAGGCTAGGGTTCGCCTTAAGCTAAATTAGAGGTTGTGTTAACACTTGTCTGACATACGATATCGCTTCACCGTCCTGATTTCAAGAGTGAAGGTGTTTATTGTTTCCTTGTTACTTCTGTTTGTCTATCCTACTTCCTCATAATCATTTTTGCATTTTCGTAATACTTGTGCTCTTTTGTTTGATTTATCCTTATGTGCTGGATTACCAACATGGATTTAGCCAAAGAAACCATGGAGAGATCATTTTTTTGCAGTGATGATGACGAACCGGAGACCACCGTCACCCAGAAAAATGATGTATCCACGATTGGCGTGTTTCAGGAGAATGCTACTGTGGCGAACCTTCAGCCTTTAGTTACTGAGATCGCCGTTGATGGTGATGGCAAGGGTGTCGGTCATTAAACAATTGATAGTTCTCAAAGGAGGTGGACAGATTGGATAGGTGCGCCGTCGAGCACCATGGAGCCTCCAAAAAAGGGGGCATGTTGGGCATTCTCACACAAAGCTTCCTTCGTTGAGTCAAGAACTGATGGTAAGAGGGTACTATTCTCGCTACCTTGTCTAAACTCTCGCTCCATGAAACCATGGCTGTGGTATGTTTGTTTGTAATGCAAACTGAAATGTGTATTTGACTTTACTTGATGTTGTTCCATTGTTGTGCTTTAACTTTCGTTAATCAAAACTTATATCCAGGTTGGGAAAAGTCTTCAGCTTGTTAGCGAATGAGTCGCCCAATTTTCTAAGGAAGATGGTTTGCTTATTGAGAAATGTCGGTCCTCTAAGGAGAAGTGCACGAGCATGGCTATCTCTCTTAAAGATTCTGAAGAGTATGCAGTGGCAGCTAAAAGAGAGGCTTCCAATCTGCGATCAGAGCTGGAGAAATTACGGACCACGGGTTACATGGCTATCTCAGGTTCTTGTTGATCTGCTAGTGAAGACTAAGTTTTTTTATAAGCTATTTGAGGGGGTTTCCTCCACCGCTCGCAATGTTGGATATTGCAAAGCTATGGTGAAAATGCGACAATTAAACCCAATCGCTAAAGTTTAGAGTCTTCCAAAACTTCCTAAGGCTGAGGCTATATTAGAGGAGCAGAAAGCCCAACTCAACAAAGGTTTCATAAGCAGCATCGCTGACGGTGGTCATTCCTATGCTCTATTATCCTATCTTGCTGGTCTTCCCAGTCTTCCTCCTGTGGATGAGCTGAAGCAGTGCGAGGTTGATTACTTTGAAGACATTTCATTTGGTCTGCGGCGAACGAGGCAAATGCGAACACTGAAGTTTCTACTCAGCAAGCAAACAAGGAAGATTCTACTATCATTGTCCAGTCTTCATCTACTTCCGCCTCTGATGTTAGTTAATCTTTAGCATTCTAAATTTTAGGCTTTTAATTGTAACTTAAGAAAATACTCTAGTGTATGTCTGTATTATTGTATGGCTATGGATATTAATTTTGGTTCTGCCTTCAATTTTTACGACTTCTCATCTCATTTACTTATATGCTGGGCTTTGATATTTTGGTTGATCATAAATTTTTTAAACGACTTGATTTTCTAGGATCTACTGATCAATTTTCTAATTGCTATCAATTTTTCCATCTGATTTTCACTGCCCTACTCAGTCTTTAACCAAGGAATATGATGAGCTTGTTTCTTCTGATCGCTTCTCTTGTATGGAGTCACTCCCCTTATGCATCGGATGAGAACTTCCTATTTCAAGTCCTTCGACATATTCTTTCACAACATATCCTTGCAGTAAGTTTATCCCCGATCGTTACAATGTTGAATCGCTTGGCAAAAATATTGTTCGTGGTTTGGTTGATCTTTAACTTAATGGTGTGTACATGCGTTCTCTTAACCTCTCTTGCCCCTGTCCAAGAATGGGCGTTGTCTTTGGGCATTCATTTGAAGAACATGCTCCTAGGTATTAATGACCTTGAAGCAAAGTGGGACAAGATTGTGAAGAACACCCCAGATGCTAGCCTTATTTATGACGAATTTGCAACAAGTAGAACGGTCTTATTCAGTGTCAATAGTTGACCATGGTGAAGATGTTTTGTCAAAAGTTATACTCCAAGTAAGACTCGCGAAGCCCATCAGAAGACACTAATAATTGATAAACAATGTACTCACCTTGATGACTTGTTTAATCGGTTGAAGAAAAAGTAGGATGAATGTGATCACCTTTCATCTTTTGCTATTGGTTGGCAAAGTAAGTTTGACGAACAGTTTGCTATCAACACATAGCTGCGAAGAGACAGTGAGGAGCTCCACGCTGAGTGTGTCTGGCTTGATAAGTCTGTGCACCAACTTGAATAGGCTTGTGATGAGTACAAAGATAAACTCCAGGCTCTCCCTTTGTCATCTCGAAGGACTACTGGTCATTGAGATCTTACTATGGAAATCAGTGGGCATATGATTAACTTTTCTAAGGCTGTCCGATCGAATATTCGGTGCCTAGAAAAGGAAGTACAAAACTTGAGGCTGAGATGAAAAGATATGAAGAAACCGTTAATGTTATGAGTATGCAGCTGAACCACGAGGAGTTTGACCCTATAACTTACTTCAAGGCTTATTATGCTAGATATCTTGGTTATATGGAGCGAAGGGGTTTACAACGACATCCTGCTTATTTATACATAAAATGGAGGTATGACCACATTGTTAGTGAGGACTGTGATGCTGAAGAAAAATGGCGCAGGGCTGATCAGTCCTCCCGCGAAGCTGAACACAATCACCGTTGTGGTGGTTCGTCATCTTCTGGATCAACAAGAGTTTCTAGGCATAGATAGATCTTTTTTTTAAACTACTTCATCTTTCTTGTATTTCTCAGAATAATTTACCTGTGATTTTGTAAACTTGCGTGATTTCTATCACTTAATAAGCTATCTTTTGCCAATGCTTATGCTAGCAACTATTTGCTGATTGTGTGAGCTTGTGATTGTGCTTGCAAAGTTGTAGGGTGTATGGCTTGCTTGTATCTCATATTTGATTTTTTTTGCTTTCCTATCTTTTTGCAAGATCTATAGCTTGCATGTTTAGTATAGAGAAGCTACAAGATATGTTGCTTACATATTTTTAAGAGCTTCGACGTGCAAGATCTATTGCTTGCTTGTGTAACTTTTATGAGAAAATCTTCTCTTGTGCAAGATCTATAGCTTGCGATCATAAGGTTTATGAAACTACAAGATCTAAAGCTTGCAAGTATCGATAGTTGTGCAAGATCTATAGCTTACAGATGTAGGATTTACGGAGTTGTAAGATCTATAGCTTATAGTTCGTAAGGTTTTCAAAATTGCAAGATCCAAAGCTTGCAAGTATTGGTAGTTGTGCAAGATCTATAGCTTGCAGATGTAGGATTTGTGAAGTTGAAATATCTATAGCTTGCAATTGGATGTTTGTTATGACACACATGATTGTGTTTCACATTTGACCATTGAAATGCCTTGTTGCGATGATTGCAATGTGCTAAAGATGTGTTATCATCTAAAATTTGCAAGTAGAGAACTAAAAATGTAATCATGGCCCAGAAAGATAGATTTTATAATATATGAGTGCGATAATGTCTCCTCAGAAAGACAAGAACGGATGGAACCAATGATAATCTCATGGTTTATGTAAAACTAGAAGCTGTCTATCTATTTTCCCAACTCTAGACATAGAATATTTTCAAATTAATCACGTGCCATGTGTTGGGGACACTGCTGCCGTCTAACCTTTCTAGCTCGTAACAGTTGGATTTGTGGTCCTTCGTGACCTTATAAGGCCCTTCCCACTTTGGGCATAGCTTTCCTCGTTCTTCAATCGGCTTGCCCCATTCTTTCTGCATTTCTTTAACCTTCTAATTTTAAGCTCTGGCTACTCTTTCCTTATACTTAGCCTCTGTGATCACTGTCAATTCTCTTTTTTCTTTATGATCGCTGTTAATGCTAGAGTTAGCTTTTCAACTGGCAAGTACATCCTTTCTGTACTTTGTAATATTCTACTGATATAGTAGACTGGCACTTGTTTTTGGCCTTCATGGCACACAAGAACTGAACTTTCTACGTTGTTCGAAATTGCAAAGTACAAATAAAGAGTCTCCACGAAGACTAGTGACTTCAATGTCGGGAACGTTTGGAGCTGGTCTTTTAACGCCTCGTATGGTTTTTGAAACTCTTTGTTCCAACTAAACTTCTTGACCTTATTTAAGTTTTGGAAGAGTGGGAAGTGTTTCTTAGCCGCCTTTGAAACGAACTAGCTGAGTGCTGCCAAAGATCCCATTAATATCTGTACCTCTTTAACTGTTCATGGCTGGGGAAGATTTACTATAGCTTGGATTTTCTCTGGGTTAGCTTCGATCCCTTTGTAAGATACCCTGTAGCCTGAAATTATTCCTCTGCCTACTCAAATGATACACTTCTTGGGATTGAGTTTTATCCGGTGTTGCGTAACATATTCAAAGTTTCTTTCAAATCTTCCGTGAAGTCACTAACCCTTATGCTTTTGGTAAACATATCATCAACATATGCTTCCATGTTCCACCATATTTGATTGCAAAATGCACAATTGATCACCCTCTGATACATTGCTCCTGCATTTTTAAGTTCAAAAGGCATTTTTACGTAGCAGAATGGTTCGAAGCTTGTTATAATGTTGTCTTTTTTGCTTCCTCTGGATCCATCAGTATTTATTGGTACCCTTTATACGCGTTCAAAAAGGATAGAACTTCGTAGCCCAATATTGCTTCGACTAGATGATTAATCTTGGGCAAATGGTAGCAATCCTTTGGGCATGATTTGTTTAAGTCAGTGAAATCTATACACATTCGCTATTCCGCATATGATTTTTTCACCATTACCTGGTTTGCCACCTTCAATATACCTGCTCGAAGCAAGGCCGTGGCTTCTTTTTCAATTTCCTTCTGTCTATGACTAGCAAATTTTTGCTACTTCTGTTTGACTGTCTTAACTGAGTTACTAATGTTCAAGGAGTAGGTAACAATGCTTGGATAAACCCCTCCCATATTTTGGACACTCCATGCAAATGTATCCCTATGACTTCGTAGAATTTGTGTGACCATCTCTTTTTCTGGTGCTGGTAGATTTTTTCCTATCTTAAAACACCTAGAATCATCTTGGTCATCCAAAGTTAGCAGCTCAGTTTCCTCCCCCAAATCTATTGACGGTTTCTAATGGCCGAGTGATCCCACCTTGGACAAAGTGTTGACCACCTTGGTTTTCTCTATACTTTTCTCCGTCTTCATCGTGATCACTATGCATTGCCTTGCCATTTGTTAATTTCCCCTTAGTGTTGCAATTCCAGCCGGAGTTGGGAATTTCATTTCTAGGTATTAAGGGGACCATATCACCTTTGCTGGGTTCATCCAATGGCTTCCAATGATGGCATTAAACGTACTTGGCATATCCATGACCACAAAATCACACATTACAGTATAATGTCGATCGCTGTCCCCAATAGTAAGAGGAAGCTTTATGTTGCCTATCAGTGTTCTGCTCGTATGTAAATCTGACCAGGGAGGACGTGAACTTCTTTAAGTTAGTTCGGTTGAAAACTAACCTATCAAAGCAATCAACAAAGAATATCTCAACCACGCTTCCATCATCCACGAATACCCTGTGAACCATTGCATTTCCAATTTTAGTGACGATAACCATTGGGTCATTATGTGGCAAAGCGTTGGGGACTGCATATTCTTCGGTAAATGTAATTGCTTTGTCTGGGTGGAACCTCTTATCAATGGTCTCTTTCCGGGGGGGGATATTTAGCATTAGCTTTCTAAGCATTATTAGATAGCGATTTGGTAGTTTCATGTATGGACATAATTACTTTTTCTGGAACTTCATCCGCCATATCGTCGCTATAATCTACTGCTGCCATAATTTTTTGATTTTTTACCAGTGAGACATTGTTCCTTGGCTTCGTGAAACAAGGTTTGTTTTGTTATCTTTGTTATTCCTGCTTCCTCCTGCTTCCCTCTTATATTGGCTCAAGTAACCATTCCTTAGTTTTCCTCAATTAGCCTCCTCAAATCCCTACAATATTCTATATCATGGCTATGGTCTTTGTGGAAGACACAGTAAAATTCTCTGGACCTTTTTTCTGGGGGTGCTATCATTGGCGGTGGATCAATAAATAGCTCCCTATTCGCCTGCCATATTTCTTTTCTTAACTTCGTCAGAGGAGTTTCTTAGCTTGATGCCGCATGCATCCCTGGTTTTCTTCTTTTAAAAGGGATGTTGCCCTTTCCCTTCTTCATGAACCCCTTCTGTAAGTCTCCAATCATTATTTTTTATCCTCATTCTCGCTCTATTTTGCGACTATTTGCCTCTTATGTCCAAACATCACTAGTGGAGAGCCTACTATTAAAGGCATCAATGGAAGGCAATTACAAAATTCTTGGCCAGAACCACCTTAAAACCACAATTCCAAGCTTAGTAACCGGGGATTGTAGCCCTTTTCTCAATTAAAGGTGGAGTTTGATAGATTTAAGGCGGTTTTTCAAAAGCCACAATAATTTTGGTTCATTTAAAGGCAAGTCAAGGTAGAACTGCCTTAAATTGACTCAAAATTAAGGCGGTTAGGCACAGCCGCCTTAAAAAATGACAGTTTCTGAACTCGGGTCTAAGGTAAGTATGAGTTTTTGAGATCAGTAATACTGAACCAACACAATACAAAGGGAAAACCACTATTCCTAGTTCATAATATAATTTCCGAACTTAGAAAATACTTAATCGCGTCCATGTGTAGGTGAATGCCCTTTCTAAATTTGGAAAGGGCCCTGCATAAGTAAAAAAAACTCGCCCAAATTGCATTTTTCGCCTAAAACCCTATTTTTTTCTTCCCCTCCATTGAAGAAAAATTGTTGTACTTGTGATTTCATCACTTGCCATTAGTGAAGGTTAGTTTTATCTAAATTATGTTCCTAGTGATCTTAATGCTTTATATGTAAGATAGTGAAGTTAGGATTTGAGATTAGATAGGGTTTTCATTATTGTTGAATGCATCCTCATGTGTTGCATTGTAAATGATTTTTTTAGGATAATGAATCGAGATGACCTCATTGGTAATGATCTCAGGAAATCACCCGAGTATATGCCATTGGTTGAATCATTTGTTACATTTGCATTTGAACATGCTTCTAAAAATGGTTCTTCCCGGGCACGATGCCCGTGTAAGGATTGTAGAAATGATGCATATGTAATGAGGAAGAAGTTGCGGGAACTTCTCATAATGAGGGGGTTCCAAACAAGCTACACTTGTTGGATATGGCATGGTGAAGTTGTGGAAGCCTCTACTATGAATGAATTGGAGGAGTCGATGGTGGGTGATGAATTAGATGAAATCATGGTGTTTGATGAAATTGTGGAAGATATTGCAACGGAGTTCAATGGTGGAATATATGGCAAGGGAGTTCAAAGGTAATCTTGGAGTTTGAATAATTCATATGCATTTTATTAAGGGATGTACTTTGAATTATTCATATGCATTTTATTAAGGGATGTACTTTGAATTATTCACATGCATTTAGTATAAGTTTTGGTTTACTCCAAAAGATATGAGATGACAACAAATCATTAAAATTTGATCCTAGAAATCATTCAAACCTAAACGTAGAAATCATTCAAATTCGAACCAATAAATCATTCAAATTCCAAACCGAAAACATGAAGTCTAGAAATCTAATAGTTCAACATTTGGAAAAGTTTAGGGATAGTAATACTACGACAATCTCAAATAAACGTTTATGGATATAGTCTAGAAATTTCATTCAATGTCATCTTAAATGTCGCCAGTCGAAGTAGATCGGTTGAGCTTTGGTCGGGATGTTGATGCAAGGTGGCGCTCATAAGCTCATTGAGATTTTTCCAAGAACCTAATCTTTGCCTTCATGGCGCAAAATTCCTTGCGCATTCAATTGTAGCAATCCTTGAAGCCTTTCAAGTAAGACTTTTGATTACTTACAAAGTTTTTCGATCAAGATTACAATTAATTAAATAATGTATATACAAAAAAATAGAACTACCAAAAACTTGACTAACCTCCTCAATGCGTGGTCTCTTGCTCGCCTCGGGATTTACCTCTGGTTTATGATACCATTTTCAATCAATTAACACCCACCCCTTGTTCTAGAAGTATGTCTTGTCATAATACTTTGGCCCTTTCTCCCCCCTACTGACACCACCCCCTCGACACTCTTTAAAATATGGGTGATTATACTACCATAAGGTAGGCGTGCCAACACCTTCTTCGAGGTCACAAAGTGCACCATGTGCCTAAAAATAGCTGCCCTGGGATTGATTTTTCTAACCTTAATTATTAAATAGAATAACAAAAGGCATGGGTATTTAGGCTCGGTCAAGTGCCCGCTGGGGGGACCAAACTTCTATTAATGATCTCATACACTTTACGTTGGTATATTTCAAGTAGTTCTAGGTCAAAGGTTTCAGGTCTACCCAAATTCAATCTATCTCGGCCAAAGTACCTCTCGCTACATTCTATGCAATCAATGTAAGGATATTCAACTTCTAGGGGCCACTTCTCCCTATAGTAGCAATCGTCCAACTAGCCCTCTAAATCCTCCGGGAAAAAAATTTGGGGTGTAGGTACGGACAATCTAATGGCTTATTAATTTTCCATTTGCTAATTAGTATTTCAATACCTCCAACCTAGTTACATAATTCTCATTCCCTACTTCATGAAAATTAGCATAAAATTGACAAGTGCTATCAAAATAAGACTTCCCATTACACGAAAGCAATCGCTCAACATGTTGATCTCCAAAGAATTTAAGGGGGTCGGCCAATCCTAGGTTTAAATACTTGCTAAAATCGATAAGATAAGTATCTAGCAACTTTCCCCTCTCTAGTAGTGTAACATATCAATTTTGCATGGATTGAGAAAGAAACCTTGTTGAATAAAGCTTAGATTGTGCCCGATGGAATGAGATCTTTGAACTCCCCGGCTTGAACCTCCACGAGCCATGACAGGGGTTCGCGAGTTTGGATTTGATGGATGGAAGGGGGTTAAGTGGATGGAAGGTGGTTTGCAAGTTTGGATTTGGTCTAGAGTTTTCAGATCTAGGGGTAAAACGTTTGAATGAAACGTTTCCTCCATTTTTTTGTAACCCAGGTAATTTTCGAGTTCGGAAAGCTAGAGTTGTCTCTTTGAAAACTAGCCATGAAAATTTTCCAGACTCGAAAACATTTTTCGTTGATTTAATTGTGCTCGCAGTTTCAACCTGAGAGGGAGCGGAATTGACCCATGACCTAGGAAACTCAGTTTTCAAGTGGAAACATTTGCCTCCCTTCTCGTCCCTTCGTCCTTAATATTTTTGGCCTTGGAATCTAGTTTCAGAACTTGGAAATCATTTTGTCTATTAATGACCTAATAAACCCCAACGTTTTCGAGTTCGTAAACTGTTCCGTCTTATAAATTCAAAGAGAAAAAGGGTTTATGAATTAAAAAATCCTTCTTCCCCTATGGTCATCTAACATAAATACCATTCCACACATATGGTTTAATTGTTAAAAGAATGAAAAGAACATCATTTACAATATCATAGAAACTCATCAATTGTCAAGAAAAAAACTCGAAAACATTTTCATTCCAAGAGTCACATGATTCAATCAATTCAAATATCATGAATAAAAGGTTGACATGCTTCACATTAGTCTAAACATTCAAATTGAAAAGAAAAAAAATATTGAAGTTTAGATACCACAAGTTGGTCTATTCTAGCATTCTATCAATCGAGGAATCACTATTCTTGTCGACGCCCCCATGGTTCATCACCGCCTTGGAAAATAGCCTCACCATCCCCTCCGGTGTCACCATCATTGTAACCATCGACATCACTCTCCGAGAAGACCGGCTCGAAGTTAGGTGGATCGTTATCTTCACTCAATTCTAAGTGGAGACCACGGGATTCCATGTATGCAATATGCTGGGAATAGGCGCATGTCAACATCTCATGCATTTTGGTCATGTCCGCACGCATGCAGTCAAAGTATTTGCTCAACCTAGCTTTCCATCCACTCATACCACCTGCAAAACAATATCGACAAATGTTAAATCGGGTCAAAATATTTTAATAAGTCATTGAAACTAAATGTGTATAAAATAATAAAAATGTAAACGTACGGGAGCTTGATGGCACCTCTCTACCTTCAGCCACTTCTCAATCTCTCTTCGCACTCTTTTCTTTTTCACAGTGTTTTTTGGGTATCTTCCACTTTCAATCAAACCAATTACTAAGTTGTTTGTGTGTGAATCATTCTTCATCATAGTATTCCATTCGGCTAGTATTGTCTCGAGGAATCACTCCCGTGTTCTTCAACATAGCCCTAATTAGACCACCATAAGGGACATCCTTATTATTCATCTACGCGGCCTTCAACATGAACGAGATGATGGTGAATTCGGGGTTGATCTTGACCCCCTCCATGATGTATTGAACCATCATGAGGTTAGCTATTATTGGATCCCAAGTGTGGCCACTCATAGGAAACACGTTGAGACATATCCACTCGTAGACAAGATGCTGCTCAACGGTCAACATTCCAATGTCAAAACTATCCGCTTTTCCCGCACTGGATCCTTGTCTCTTACAATATTTCCTAGCAATTTCTACTGGATAGAGTGGGGTAGCATCACTAACACCCGGCCAAACACGTGTGTGATGAATTTCTAGTGGTCCATTGGGGTCATCCGACCTTTACTTTCTCGGGGGAAGTGTAAGGGCATTCTAGGGCAGCATTGATAGTATACTTAGTCACATGCACCATTTTCCCATTAACCCTAGTAATCTAACGGCTGTTCTTACTTTGCCCCAAATTCACATAGAATTGTATAACTTCGTCAGTATAAACAGGCTCATCCATACATAATAATTAATGAAGATGTTGATTTTTGAAGTGTGCTAGCAAGTAATCAAGCGAAAATTTATATATATTGGATTCCTTAATCACCTTTGAATTAATCACCATCCTTTTACATAAATCAACATACCTTTGCTCCTTGAACGGACTGTGACTTATGTTGCTAGCCTGACCATGTTTCGTGGTGTTCTTACTTTTCATTGTGAACGGAATGGGTGAATTGTGTCAGAGAAATTGGATTTATGAATTGTTCGATTAAAGTGTTTTGAAAACAAGGGTTTTTGATTTGGTGTTTTATTGAAACCCCAATTTTGATTTTTTATATGTTAAATTATTTTATGAGTTTGGAAAGTAGTCTGGCCTTCTATTTCGAAGCCACTACAAGTTTCCGAGTTCATAGAGTCTTTGTACAGGGTTTTCGACTTCAGAAACCCCTTCTTACGGGGAATAAAAACCCCGTATAGGTTTCAGATGGGCATTTGATACCCATTCAAGAAAAAGTGCGATTTTCCCACCATTTTCCTCTCCCAAAACCCTCCCTCAATCTAAACTTCATTTCCTCTTATCTAAACTTCAAGATCCTCCACAAGATGTTAAGAGGTAATTTTTAATCCATAATCTATTCCAATCCCCCTTCTCATGGCCATTTTAAAAATTGCTTAAGGTTTTTGTAACTTCTAATAGGTAGAGGATATGGTGGAGTATTTCATGTCCTTTGATTTCTCCAAAAGGTACATCTTTCTATTGATTCATTAGCTAAGGTTTATGATTTAGGAACAAAAAATGAACATAGCCAAAGATTTGTTTCCAATATGGCCAGGGTTTACATTTTATGAGTCTTATTATGAGTATTTGTACATTGAGTTTGTTATGTAACACAATTGGTGTTTTTTATTATTATGATTTGGGTGCCAAAATAGTGTTGGATGGTAATATGATGCTATGTAATGAGGAAATTTGTTTTTGTAATTGGTAACTATATTGATTGACTGAGGTATTAGAGTGCTTTAAATACTCGGTTGGATTATATTTGTTTAAACTTCAATTGCAATGTCATTATAAATTTTCTTATTATTTTAGTCAAAACATATTCTTCTTGAATGGGGATTTTAGTGTATTCGATAAAATAGTGAATTTGTTTATACAAGGTTAAATTATATTTTTTTAATTGAAGAGTACATAATGACATCTAAGAAAAGGAATCGTGACGATGTGTCACCTTCGGGGAATGTTAATCCCCCATCGACGGGCACGATATGGGATGAGGTTGACGGATTGGGTGATATGGGAATACCAAGAACTCGTTGTAGAGCCATATAACGTAGAATGATTAGGAAATAGTCGACATCGGTGAGTTTCGATGAGTTGGGAAGTTGTGTCTTTGACCAACATGCTAAATGGTCTAGTTGGGCCGTGAAGGTAGGTAGAACAAGGGTAGATATCCGTTACGATAGTTGGCATGAAGTGCCAAGAGATTACAAGGACACATTGTGGCTAGAATGCAAGGTAGTGTTTTGTCTATCAATTTCAATATATTTTTTCTTACAAACTTTGACCTACTAGTGTCAACTCCATAATTCAATCCATGTGATTATAATAATCCCCCTGGAGACCTTTTGAAACCGAAGCACTGGATGTGGGTGCTTTGTAGAAAAAGGTTGTGTTTATGATGTGCAAGAGTTGGCGTGAACATAAATACCAATTGTCCAAAGACTACATATTTAGTGACAAGAAAGGTGATCAGCCATAGCTAACGTACACGCACATTCAACCGGAAAGCTGGAAGATCTATAAGAAAAGGGCATTAGAGAATAATGAAAATGTTAGTAAAGTAATATATTCTAAATGTTAATTAGATTAAAATGTCTTTGGTAATAACACTAACTTAACCTTTAACTTAGGGTACTAGGAAAGAGAAACAACGCATTGCCGGGGAGAGTATGATTCCTCACCAATTGAGTCAAGGGGGTTATGTGTTTGCGGCATTGGAGATAGTGAAAGAATGACTAGAAGAAGAAGTGCAAATTGCAATGAAGGGCGGGATGGCAGAGGGTGAGGCAAGAGCTTCAGTGAAACCAATCAATGTGGATGCCATTGAAATGTGTGATCTTTTTCTCTGAGGCCAGCGAAACAAGGATGGTATATATTAACATGAAGAAGAGAAAGAGCTGGAGGTAAAAGTGGTATGAAAATGTGTAAGTCAATCATTTATTAAGGTTGCAAGGGTATAACAAACTAACATTCGTTTATCTATTTATGATTTTACTTACGAAAAATTGAAGAAAGATCAATCGATCGGGAAATTCATTCCCATGGGAAAACACGACATACTTTGTGAAGCCACGAAAAAATCCGACCACGCCGGCCGTGCGAGAGGCATCAGTAGTTTCTTGACCCAACGAGAGGTATTTGAGACTGTACAGTCCTACAATGGAGCAGAACCCCCAGGGAATCCATAGTTTGAAAAACAAAGTCCAATAAAAACAATAACGAATTGAGCAACAAGACATCCTAATCCGGAGATTGGTCCAACACACTAGGATAGTTCTTCCCTAACATTTAGAGGACTTGACGCTAGATTGGACACCAACTTCGAGGGGTTCACGACATTCTCCTGCAGATGTAGAGGTCAATTATGAGCCAATACTTCAAAATTCAAGAATCGATAGGCAATTGTTCAAACCCGACAACCTTGACAATGCCATACTTGCAAATGAGAAAAAGGTACATAATTCCTTCTCATGATTATCGGTCTATGAATAACTATCGAGTGTAATATATATTTTTATCCATGTCCATAGAAATCATGTCTGTGTGAACTGTACATTGATCAAGACATAGAAGGTAGGCCGCTCTATGTTGCCGATGGATTTTTGCATGAGTTAATCAGACATAATCACTCCGTGCCTATTACTGATGGTCTTTCAAAAGTTTCATTGGAGAATCCTTTGGGGATGGGCTCCCCTTTTCCAATCTCGGATGGAGAATACAAGAAAGTTGGCACTGCCCGGATAATGTTCCTTTCTTGGCCCCGAACATATTTACGCCAATCCTATCAAGGATCAAAATTTGAAGGAAACTAGGCCTGCATCACCTAAACGGTGAAGACTACACCAAGACCGGTCAAAGCAACCCCCAAATCCATCCCAATAACACCAACTAGGGTTAGAGCTCCATTGGGAATGGCACAAGCCCTACGAGACTCACCTCACTTTGTACGGGTGCTTTATAATTTGCTAGACCCGCATGATCGAAACTCAACATACGCATTCTCAGGAAATAAATGCGTATTTGGATGCAAATGTGAAATCAAGGGATTATGGAGTGATTTTGAAGACCTATGGAGATGTGACCAAGTTAATCAAGTGATGATGTCGATCTACACCTTATGAGTGATTTTCTAAAATTCATTTTCAAAATCTATTTTTAATACACTAAGCATTATTGCAAATGATGACTAAATTGTAATCATCAAGGTATATGTTTTTCACCACTAATAAAAAAAGGGGATGGATTGGATACATGTGCTCGGTCATGATACAATTTGGTTGTACAAAACAAGAGAGGATCAACTACATTAAAAAATGCCTTGATCGGAAAGATAAAAAGATTTTTGTTGCACCATACATCGAGAGGTTATCTACTACATTCATTTTCTTTTTCAAATCATTACATTGTAATTTATATCATAATTTAAAATTTTGTTTTTAGCAACCATTGGACATTGATATTGATATTGATAGTGCCCGCAAATAAGCGGGTGTATTGGCTGGATCCCATGCACTTTTCACCATCAGATGCATTCGTTCACATTTTGGAATCCGCAATGAAGGAACCAAGCGACCAAAGTAAAATTTCGTTGCAGTTGCTCAGCATCAAGGTGGTCTACTAATAACTTTATTTTTGTTTTAATTTACACTATTGGTCCAACATAGTTAAACATTTATGTTTTTCACAATTAATACAAGAAACAGACACAAACATGGGAGTGTGGGTATTACGTCATGATATACGCGACTGAGTGCATAGAGAAAATCGAGGAAGATGTACTTGAACTTGACAAGGTAATTGTGTAATTGTTTGTAGTCATATTTTTATATAACCTTTCCAAAATATTAATGGTGTACCATATTGTTGTTAACATATTTTCAAAAAGGATTAGACACCCTGCTTGCTAGTTGAAATCAACAATGCGCATAATTGTTTGGCAAAACATCTAATTCTCAATCGGTTCCATTCCCTGGGGAATCCTGGTATTGGTAGGGTAGTGTAACTTAGATAAATATTGTAGCTTAGAAATGGCAGAATAGATTTGTGGTCATTGCTAACCCTATCAATAGATTATTGCCTAGTTAGCTTTATCTATAAATTTTTGTTAAGCTAGAACATACTATCGTGTATTGTTTTAACATTGTGACTGTGAATCGTGGCTTTTTGGAGCCGGAGTAGTTAATGAAACATTTTTTTTGCAAAAAGACCAGGGCCTATTTCCATAAACGGAAATCCTCTCGGATTCGGGAATGCATTTGTGCATAGGTCAGAATACAATTACGAACTCAAAAACAAAACCGCCTTAATAGTTTCCAATCTGGGAAACAATTTGGTTAAAGAAAACTAGGTGCCTTCCATTTTATAGTAAGGGAACGGAAAGGGCCCAAGATTTTGGAAATTGAAATCAACATCACCAAAGAGCCAAAACTGACAACAGTTTCCAAACTCGGAAAAGTTTTCAAACAATGGCACCTAAAACGAACTTTCAGATTTTGAGTTTGGAAACAGTGTGCTACATACGATGACCTGACTAAATTTTCCGAGTTCAAAAATATTTTAAGGAGGTTCCACGAACCACCTTATTCTTCATATGATCTATGGCGCAACCATTAAAAGACACCTAAAAAGTGCCTTTAAATTGTCGATAGAACCGTCGTAGATTGGCCATTCCTACACTAGTGCATGCTGCTCTATCAACTTTTGTAACTATCTTGCGTTTTCGAGCATGTTCTTCGTTAACTCTTTGTAGAATTATCCAGATCGCATGCCTCCCATGAATGCTCCCAACGATGATTGAAATGATAGATCTCGAACTTGCAAGCTCTCAGTGACGAACCTATTATGATACTCCACTAGAGTTTCATCGCCTCGATGGGCTATGTTGTTAAAATCTGTAATTGTTTTTGTGAAATTTTGTTTCAGGTAGAAACATCCCAAAATAAATTTGAAAATTGCGTCCACGATTTGATACTTCCATTTGGCAGGTCTTCATACCATGTGATCGCTATTCCTGATAAGAAAATGGGAAATGCCTTGCAAACCAGCTCGATGTTCGCATCTTAAAACCTCATGCTATTTTGGTAAGAGTGTAGGAACTCTTTTGGATCTGTGGTCCCATCATAGATTTTAACATAGAGAGGGAGCTTGAAGTCCTTAGGCATTTTTTAGTCTCAAAGATGCGGTGCTAGGGGTGATTTGTCTGCATCGTCATCTGCCATTATGTCTTGTAACTCCTCCTCATATTTAAGACTTTTGCGCTCTTGACTTATTTCTTGATCCATTCCCTGCTATTTGGGCTTGAGTGTTGTCAAAAACTGAGTATAGAGGCTCTCTTTATTCGCTTCCAAGAATTCCGCGAATGCCTTCCTTTCTTTCTCCTGGTTTGTGTTAGGAGATTCTGCTTCTTCTTCATTCTCCGTATCTTTCCTGTTTCATTCTCTCTCTACTAGGATATACTCTTGGTCTTGTTTGTTCTTGTTATGCCTATATGTGTGTTCTTGAGTCTGATGGTTGTGGTTTATCTCACTTCTAGTGAACATCATTGTTTACCTGAAGGATCTTAGAAACGAGATTTTTTTTTCTGATCCCCATAGACAGCGCCAAATATGTGGTTTCTCCATCAGTAAGAACACTTTCATTCACTTTGTATACTCTTCTTCCTGTAAAACAGATCCCGGAAGTGATTCTGGGGAAAAGGCTCCGACGATCAAGTCAGTCTCCTCTCTAGAGAACTGGAATTCCTCGGTATCGTAACACTTACCTTCTTTAGCAATTATTTTTATGTATTTATTAGAGTTCACCATCATGGCTCCATATTTCTCTCATCTGAGAACGTGGGCTGTACCACAATCCCTATAACTTTGGTTTGTGGCCAAACTCCCTTATCGTGTCTTCGCATTTGTAGGTTCATGATTGCGTGCTTATGACCAGGCTTCGCTTTATCGCTTCATTGGCCTTATCTGCGTTTATTCTTTGGGCTGGGCCTACAGCCCAATAATGACAGCTATAGGCTAGGTATACACCAATATGTATTGATCTGCTTCATTTTGCGTGCGTAAATCGATGCATTTGACACACTTTTTAGTTACTTTTACTTGGTGGATTGCTAGTATTAGTTGAGTTTAGGTGACAAGGGTTTTAGACGACCATGCTTGGTTTTCTTTTCTAAATCCCCCATTTTGTAGACTTAATTGGTACTAATGGACATCTCGTATCCGCGGGCTCCTTGATCTTCCTTTTGATCATTTTTAGTAAATCGCACGTGGGTACTTTTTGTTTACATTCTATGTGAAGGCCGTTCGTATGGGTGGTAGAACATATTGAAGGCCGTTCGCAAGAATGGTAGTAGAGATAATGAACATTCACCTCTAGAATGGTAGTTTCAAAGGCCATGATCACAAATGAGTGGTAGAAGGAGATTGAAGCCAAAGATAGGCAACTACAGAGTTCATAGCAGCCAACAGAGAAATGGTGAATCATGGTCCGATGAGTTATGCCTCAGTCCACGAATGATCCAAGAAGAATTAACCTTCAAGGCTCTTTCTATTGGCCTTTTATTCTCGAGTACAATAAAATTGACTACTAAAACTCTCAAATCAAACAAATGGTTCTCCCGTAGCGAAGGAACTAATTTGGCTGGCCAAAACACCAACGGGATGGTGCGAGCCGTGCATGGTTTAGCACCAACGACCCGCGCCAAAGAAGATGCCCCGCACCATTGAGACATACGCGAGGTAGTGGGGGGACTTGCACCAGACATAACGGGCTGGCAAGAACAAACTGAAAGACCCCTTCACGATGCTAAGTATAGGCGTGAGACTTCCCATTTTAGGTGTCCAGCACATTTCCAAGTTATTATGTCAAGACCAGCATGCAGGATGTGGGAATTTACATGGCCCGCACCAAGTTTTCTGAGAAAAGCACTAAGTCTAACCATGGGCGATGCCAACGGCCACAGGCACTGATCATGAGCTCAAGATTCAGCACTCTGATAATGCCCTGCAGGAGATGACGCGGCTCATGCTAGTGCCAGATGCGACCCGTGCCAACCCTTGTGCCTGCACCATGTTAAAGATCCATGCCACACTTAAGAAATGGTGCCACGTGCCCATAAAGTGGTGCGACCCATGCCAAGCCTCTCATCCCACACCAAGTACAGCCACGGACTACGTCATCCGTGATGCCCCGTGCTGGGCGGTGGCTGAGCTAGGGTTTATCCTATTTTGGCCTATTGTGTGCCTATTTTTAGACCTAATCTCCTACTAATATATATAGAACCTTAGTGTACTAGGTTTTGAGACTAGACACTTATACTTATACTTTACTTCATTTTTAGACTGCACTTTCAAGATTAGAGGAGATTCTCTCCTCAGGAAACTTTAGCTTGTTTTTATTTTTCTTTAATCCTAAGATGTAGAATTAAAATCTATATTTGAATTCCATATCTAGGGAGTATTTTCTATAGCTTGGGGATAAATTGATGTGACTTGGTAATATCTTTATGTTTTTTTAGATTCTATAGTTCCTCATAATTTCGTGTTCACAATATTATGGTGATTTGCTTTTGAGTTTGAATGCCTGAATATTACACCATATATAAGCACACACTTTGGGTTGTATTCATGCTAGGTGCACATATCGATGCCCCCTTGGGGAGGGAAACATGGATATTTGTATGGGTGGAGAGGAACGAGTCTACTTGAGTGTGTGCACGGGAGATTCGAGGTCACCCTGATCCACTTACCATCACACCAATCTTAGTCAACTTTGTAAAGTTGTCCAATGGGTTCTGGGTAGAGATAACTTAATTAGTAGCAAGCTAGGGTTACAAGAAACCCTAGTATCACATATAAGGTGGCTACGATCCTTGGTCCTAATTGATAGGACCCGAGGGGAGTAGTTGCATTCACGGGGGAGAATCTGACCTACAACAACAGTCGGACCTTATTGTACTCCCTAAATTATGATGGTGGTGGTTATGGAGGGTTGTGATAACAGGGATGGGGAAGTGTGTGCCATCGGCCACACCACGTGTTATGGACACACTATTAGGTTTACTTAGATCTTTATGTGAAAGAATCAAGGATAGAAGCATTTGATTTACCAAGTCACTCAATGATTTCCCCAAGTGCTAGCTTTAAATTGTAGTTGTGTTATTTTACTTTGCATGTTTTGTAGTTGCTAGATTGAAAATACAACCCCCCCTTTTTGCATGTTTGCTTTACTAGTTATTCATTTTACTCGTACAGATTAACAACCTGTAAGAGGTTGTGTTTTAGGTTGGTACATTAGACCTAGTATCTCTGTGGATAAACCCAGAGCTTGCCGCTAACTACCCTCTAGGAAAGATAGTAGTGAGATAAGGATGCAGAACTATAAATTTTATCTTCGACCACGACCCTCAGCTTGGGTTAATTGGCTACAATTAACGACCTTGGGTCAAGGTAGGTCAAATTTTGGTGCCACTATCGGGGGTGCTATCAGTCTAGGTATCAACTTAGGCATAACACGTTAGTAGAGTAGTTAGTAATTTTTTTATTCTTGTTGCTTAATTCAATTGTGGAGTTGTTTGGTAGTGGGAATCTACTGATGTGGCAGGATACCACTCAGCAGATGAAACTATGTAGAGTGTGTCATTTTGACCACCCTACAGAGTGTTGCATGTGGTTAAGTGAATGTGGGAGAGACATGGAGCTTGCTGTTCAACAAGCTCAGCGGGAGCGAGAGTGGTGCATATACCACTATTCACTCGAATCGATCTCAGCTCCCAAGTTTTTAGGAGAAGAAATACTCCAAGCTCTGACTAACTTTGCGAAGACTAGTGAGACTCTGCAAAATCAAGTATTTTCTTGTATAAAAAGTTGCGGGGTTCAAATATCTTCTGGTGTTGACAGGTTAAGTGGAAAGGTGAATGAGATAATAGGCGCAGTGAACCGGTTGATAGGAAGGCGTAAGCTCACTGATGAAGAGACACCTCCACTAAGTTGCCATGTAATTTATCACGACAAGGTTAGTCCTAATTCCTTCAATACCAGCGTGATATTGTATGAGTGTAGAGAATTGTTAAAGAAAATGGGTGCTCCTAAATATGAATTTGAGCATGATTTGATTGATCAAAATGTGAAGTGGCATCCCCCTTTGGTTGATATGTTTGACAAGATTGTGTGAGATGTCTTTAAGAAGTTAGCTTTAGAAGATAATTCTTTGAGTGATATGCCTGTTAATACCTCTAAAGCTAATCTAGTAGGAGTGTGGACGAGGTTGATCCTCCTGATAAGAATTGTGTGGAAACCCTACCCAAAAACCTCAATGAACTGGTCTACCAGAAAGCAAACCTTCAATAGAGGAATCACAGGTAATTAAGCTTAAGCCCTTACTTGAACACCTTAAGTACACATTCTTAGGTGAAATGGAAACCTTTTTTGTGATTATCTTGAGTAGGTTGACTGATGATCAAAAGGGTAAAATGCTTGATGTGCTTAAAAAATTTAACGGAGAAATAGGACGGACTTTGGCCGACATTAAGGGTATAAGTCCTTAAGCTTGCATGCACTGCATCCTATTAGAGGAAGGTGCAAGACTAGTATGCCAACCTCAAAGGCGATTAAACCCATCCATGAGGGAAGTAGTAAAAGGTGAAGTCCTTAAACTACTTAAGGCTGGGGCAATATACCCTATCTCTGACAGCACTTGGGTGAGTCCCACCCAAGGGGTGCCCAAGAAAAGTGGGGTCATCGTATTAAAGAATAAGGATGGGGACTTGGTGCCCCCTTCATTCAAAATGGGTGGCGAGTGTGCATTTATTACCGCCGCTGAAATGCAATGACTCGTAAAGACCATTTCCTCATACCGTTCATCGATCAAATGCTTGAAAGGGTAGCCGACCATGCATACTATTGTTTCCTTGATGGATACTCTGGATAATTCCAAATAGCTATTGATCCAAAGGACCATGAGAAGACCACATTCACTTGCCCCTTTGGCACATTTGCTTATAGGCGTATGCCTTTCGGTCTCTGTAATACTTCGGGCACTATCAGATGTGCATGGATAACATATTTTCATAATTTATTGAAATTTGTTGAGGTCTTCATGGATGATTTCACCATCCTTGTGGATTCTTTTGATTTATGTCTACATCATTTAGCACGGGTGCTAGAGAGATGTATGGACACAAACCTTGTGCTAAATTATGAGAAATGTCATTTTATGGTAGAGAAAGGTATAGTGCTAGGGCATGTTGTGTCAGCTCAAGTTTTAGAAGTTGATAAAGCTAAAGTCAACGCAATCAAATCCCTACCTTACCCCTACTAATGTCAAGGATATCAGATCATTCTTAGGTCACACCAACTGTTACCGTAATTTCATTAAGGATTTCTCTAAAATATCCTCACCTTTGTGCAAATTGCTGCTAAAAGATGTTAACTTCATTGTCAATGAAGGGTGCAAAAAAGCTTTCGACACCCCGAGAAGGAGTTACTAATTGTAGTCTTTGCCCTAGAAAAGTTCTGTTAGTTCCTCTTAGAACCAAGGTCATATTATACACAAACCATGCAACACTTCGTTATTTGATGACTAAGAAGGAAGCTAAGCTGATGCTCATTAGGTGGATACTTCTTTTTAGTGAGTTTGACCTAGAGGTAAGGGACAAGAAGGGCACTCAAAACGTAGTAGCCGACCACCTGAGTAGATTACCAGTCCTTGAGGGCCCAGAACCAGCCAAGGAAAAGGAAGGTTGGAACCTATTTGGGAGGAATTTCCCCACGTGCAATTATTAGGGATAACAACTAGCCAACCTTGGTATGCTAACATAGTAAAATATCTCACCACTAGAGAGTTTATGTGTCTTTTGACAAATCAAGGAAGGAGAGGTTGATGAATGAAGTAAAGGAATATGTCTGGGATGACCCTTACTTGTGGAAGCACTGTGTTTATCAAGAGATTAGAAGATGCGTCCCTAGCGATAAGATAAGTCATGTCCTTAATATGTGCCATTCACTCCAAGTCGGGGTGCATTTTGCATACAAAAGAACCACAAAGAAAGTAATAGACTGTGGCCTCTAATGGCCTACCATACTATCAGATGCTAAAAATTTGGTGTCACCGTGTGACCAATGCTTGAGGATAGGGAACATCTCATCCAAAAATAAGATGCCCCAAACCTTTTCAATGCTAGTAGAGGTTTTTGATATTTGGGGCATGAGTTTCATGGGACCATTTCCAAAATCCAATGGAAAGTACTACATATTAGTGCAAGTAGACTATATGCCCAAGTGGGTAGAAGCCATAGCCACAAAGAAAAATGATGCAGCAACCGTGATCACTTTCCTGAAATCTAATATCTTCTCACGGTTTGGTGTTCCCCGATTCCTGGTCAGTGATAGAGGAACCCATTTTTGCAACAAGGTCATGGGAACATTGCTTGAAAAATATAGAGTAACCCATCGAACTTCCACTGCCTACCACCCAACGACCAATGGCCAAGCAAAAATATCCAATCGCAATATTAAGGCCATCTTCGAAAAAACAATGAATACATCTAGAAAGGATTGGAGTGCTTGGTTGGATGATGCTCTGTGAGCCTACCACACTGCATACAAAACCCCAATTGGCATGTCACCTTACAAGATCCTTTTTGGCAAGAGGTGCCACCTCCCCGTTGAGTTTGAATTCAAGACACACTGGGCAGTCAAACGCCTTAACTTAGACTTGAATAAAGCTAGGAAGCATGGGAAGTCACAGTTACTGGAACTTGAAGAACATATGTGCAACTCCTATGACACTGTATTGATCTATAAAGAGAAAAAAAAGCTAGACATGATGAGGTATAGTGGAGAAATAATTCTTTGTGGAACAAAGAGTTCTCGTTTACCAGTCTAAGCTCTGCCTCTTTCCGGGAAAACTAAGATCAAGATGGGAAGGACCATATGAAGTGACAAAGGTACTCAATCAAGGAAGGATTGAGGTTGGAAATGAAAAATATGGCACAAAGCTGGTGGTTAATGAGCAAAGATTGAAGCCTTATTTTGAGCGGGGAGCTTTGAGCATAACCAAGGAGGGTAATCCACTCCTTTGTGAACCAAATTCATGAAAAATCGATTTCAATAAAATAATTCATAAAGACGACAATAAAAATACAGTGTTTGTTTTGGTTTCATGTTTTTTATTAGGAATTAGATAGTTTTTGCCCGAATATATGTTTTTCTATGTGAATTTTTGGAATGAAACTCTTGTTGGTTTGAAAATTTGAGTCTGAGGCTCGTGATTGTGTTTTAAATGGAATTAAATGGAAGGGTGGCATATTCTTTCAAAAAAGAGCAAAAAACAGAGGAATAGGAAAAGTTGGTGGATGCCTCGCGCCAAGTAGGCTGGCGTGAGGCTATCTTTCGTGCCGGGACTGGAATGGCATGAGGCTATGCCTCGTGCCAAGCACCCATTTTGTGCACTACACCAATTTTTCAATTTTCTTTGTTCTGATAATGCACATTTTTGAAAATTCGGATCCTCAAATTCAAAAATGCATTTTTGGTTCAAGAATTTTGGAATTCTCTAATTCCTTAGGATTTTTTAAAATACATCCAAATCTCTTGTAATTAATTGTTTCACCCTATTGTCCTATAAATTAAGAATTCTAAATCCCATATCTATCTTGAACATTCTTCCTTCTAAAGAAACACTCATTCTCACACACTCTAGGTAACGCCCAAAAAGTGAAGCTCCCTTCCAATTTTTTGCTTCATTTGAGTGCGTCTTATAAGTCATAGCTTCACATTTTGGGGGAACCATTGAATGATTTATCTATATGTGCTCTTTTCATGTGCAAAGTGTGGGGAGGGAGTAGTGCGCACTTAGGGAGTTTTTCATTCTTGGATTTCATGTTTTTGGGAGTAGTGCGCACTTAGGGGTTTCATGTTTTTGGATGCAGGATTTCTCAATTTCATTGGAAATAGATTCAAGGAGTACCACTATTCTCCCTCTCTCACCTATGTTTTGACATGATATTTTCCCTCATCAAATCCTATGATGCTTAGAATTTCTGCTTCTGCCTATCCTCCACTGCGCGAAAATAAACCTTGCACTTTCCCTTCATCACTTTCAGTCCCGTAGCTTCTTCAAATTTCTGATAAGCCCCCATAAGGACCTCTACAGATTTGGCCTCACCCCAAGATAGAAGCAAAACATCACCCGCAAAGTTCAGACTGATAATCTAAAACAGATTACATTTCTGATGGAATTTATAGCCACTGTTCTTACCCATACTCTGTACACACCGGGTCATATAATCAATCACCATAACAAAGAGCAAAGGATAAATCAGATCACCCTATTGCAATCATTTCCTAGTCTGTAGCAGCTTCAAAGGTTTCCCATTCACAACAGAGCAAAAGGATACCGTTAGGACACAAACCATAATCCAATTGATGAACTGCTCAGGCAATCCCAGTCCCTTCATTATTTTCTCCACAGCCTCCCATTATATAGTATCATATGCCTTATGTTTGTCAATTTGTATGGTATATGTGGGATCACCATTCTTTTGACAATACCCCCAATTTAATTCATAGGCCAGCAGTATATGTTCGTGGATACTCCTTCACGGGACAAAATCAACCTGATTATCTTGCACTAACTCACCGATAACTCTCCAAAGCCTATTAGTTAAGACTTTGGAGATTAACTTATACAACGTAAAACAGTAGGAAATCGATCTAAAATCTCTAGTCTGCACAACCATTGGATGTTTCGGTATTAGAGTTACTAAGGTGCAATTTATAGCCCTATAAAGTTTACCTTTAGTGAAGAATTCCTCCATTTCTTCCATGAAATCCCCCTTTATAGTACCCCAATTAGCTTTAAAAAACTTAGCTGTGTACCCATCGCAACGCGGTGCCTTAGAATCTCCTATATCTTTCAAAGCTTGCTGCACTTCCTGGCAAGTAATCTTAGAAATAAGTCTTCTTCTCCCCTCGTTGCTTAAATCATTTTGCCTCCTTAGAATCTCCATATCAACTCCCTGAGTTCTACTCAGAGTCTGCCCAACAAGTTTCCCATAAAAATCCAGCACAACATCCTCGGTTTGACCTTGCTCAGTGACCAAAACCCCATCTGCCCTCTCCATTTTTTGAATCCCAGTGAACTTATTTTTTGCCTTCACTGAGGCATAGAAGTACCTGTTATTCCCATCGCCGAGCCTCAACCAGTTTATTTTGTATTTTTGTTTAGCAATCCGCTCATCAACATCACTCCATATTTGCACATGTTCTATGCATCTGATAACTTTTGCAATACACTGTCTATCCCTTTTCTTGCTTCCCAACTCCCTTTGGGCTTCATACAGTTGATTTCTCATTTTCTCCAGCTTTCTCTTTGTCCACATTACTTGTTTTGTGTGCTTCTTGAGGTCCTTTTGTAGTCTAATCAGTTTACTCCAAACTTTAACATAGGCCTACCTATCAACGGTTTGTTCCAGCTATTCTCAACAGTCATTTTCACCTCAGGCTTGTCATTTACACAGTTCATAAATTTAAATAGTCTAAACTTTTAAAAACCACTCCACATTTGCAGAAACCCTATCAATTCTGGAATAAATGACCCCATCAACATGTCTATTTGACCACGTGTAATAATCCCCTGAGCTATCACATTCACTTAAACCGACAGTATCCATCATACCTTCAAGATCAACAAATTTATTTTTCTGAACATCAGCACCTCCTATTCTGTGAATAGTCTTCACGGACCCTACACTTTGGACTTATACTTCACAATGTCTTTCCACAAAGTTTTCCTCATTTTCAACTGATTACCACCATAAATGGCAGTGATCCAGAATAACACTTCACCTGCTTTATCTCTGACCAAAGCCAAGATCATTTGATCCGCCGCAGCTTCCATTTGCACCTCTATTCTGGACATATCCCACAAGAGCCAAATCCTACCATTGGGATGCTGATTATAATTATCCAGAAAACTCCAACAATCACCAAATTTTCTCCTTACTTCCTTTGAATTTTCTTTTTTAACTCTTGTTTCCAAGATGACAGTAAGAATCATATTTAAACCTCTGAGACGGGAGCTAATCTCAGACTGTTTTTCTTCCTTATTTAACCCCCTCACATTCCACGACCCTATCATGGGCCAAGCCCATAGGTACCTCCAGTATCATACCATATCCCTCAACTACTCAATACTTCCTTATTGCTCCCAGATGCATCACCAACACAGATAATAGGTTCAGACCCTTCCACCTGCTTCTGCTTACCCCTGGACTTAGGTTGAACCATTGTCCATTACTCTTTTCCGCCTGAACTGATGCCTAAGCTTTCAATCTTTCCTTCTCAACCTGTTTCCCCGAGACATATTTTGGTTTAGGCTGCCATTGTTGAATCACTTTCATCTCACGTTCTCTACAAACATGGCCCCCTATTTGTCACTTTCCACAAAATAGAGGTTTCCCTACCAGGATCACCTACTGTTTAATGATTTTACCCTCCACATCCTTGATGTTCACCGTCTCTTGAATATGCCGTGAGATATCCACTTCAACAAGGATCCGTGCATAAGAGGTTCTCAGTTTATTCACTGTACACTCATCCGTGATAAGGGGTCTCCCTATAACACTACAAATTTTACCTAGACTACTCGCACCCCATAAATGAACTGGCAACTTCGGCAATGTCACTCAAATAAATACTATCATCACCATATCATCCTTTAGGGAGAAGTTGGGTTTCCAGATCTGCAAATACATTGCCATAGAGTATATTGTATACGGGCCTCTCCTCAATACCATATCCCTGTCCTCCACAGAACAAAATCTCATAATAAAGTATCCCTCATCATTATACAGAAGTTCAGGTAATGCCACAAAATCCCAGAATTTACTCATAAACCTCCTAACAACATTCATCGTTAACTCATCCCCAAAGACATACATAATCAAAGAATTCTTCCAGTATTCCAGCTTAATTTTCACATCATCTAACTCAATTTCAATCTCAATTACCCCATCATCAACTTTTGGAGCAACATAATCGATATGCATACCATTGGACTGAACCCTATTATCATTGATAACATCCACCCACAGCTTATCTTTACTTCTCAAGCATAGTTTTGCTCCTATCCAATTCAATTTTATCAGATCAAAAAGAGTTTACCTTTGACCCAGCTCGTTCTTCATCAGATTTACCCCCAATTGCACTTTCCTCCTCCTTGATCTCCATTGATTAACTGTCAGCAACAACACCATCCCCCTGTACTGCACTGGCCCACTCCACCACCGGCAAAGCAACCTTTCGGCACGGCCTGCCTCGCCCACACTTCATAGTCGGGCAAATCACACCTCTATTGTGTGTTTTTTACCCGCAGTTGGTCAATTCTGTTTTTAAATGTCATTTTTATTTTACCAATAAGAGTCACATTTGGTAAAGGTAAAACAAATGTCAACTCTCATCCTTCTCACAAGAACTCTTATCAATTTATCATCCTCTCATCTTTCTTAGGAGGCCAAATTTTATATTGGTATTTTTATCACATTCCAAACATATCGAGATTAAGGTTATTTTTATCCACTAATTTTACTTTTTCAATCTTGCATTCAATTCACTCCACTCAATTGAAACTTTCTATAGTATTGTGCCAAAAAGTGAAGTGTCAATGTTAGGTGGATGGAGGGAGTACCTTTTATTTCAAACCAGGTAAATATATAAAAAGAATACAAAAATAAAACTAATTTATGTTTAACATCAAAATTATAGTTTCGAATTTGTTATATTGATTGTTTTTGAAGAACTAACTAATTTTTTATAATATATTTTGAAGTGATTAAAAATGAGCTCTTAGTTTTAAATGAAAAAGTAACAATGGTGTAATAGATGTCAGATTATGCAAAATAGGGAATCTGTTAGAGTTAAGTAAAAGAAATATAGGGAGTATTGAGTTTGATTCCCCGTCTTAGAGAAAAGTTTAGAGAACCTGTTGGACTTACTCTAATATGTTATCATACAAACAATCCATATCACACACTTCTAATCACATTAATGAAGCTAAAAACCAGATTCAAAGCTTAACCAATACATAATAATCAAGAGCATTAAATAGGCATAAAAGGATTCTTAAAGGCGGAGTCCCTCGCCCGCAGGGCCCCGTCATCCCAGCACCATAGGTTGATGAGGAGGTAAATCACGACGTCCAATGGTCAATCACCTGGTCGTCACTTCCTGGTGCTCACAAGGAACACTCCTACAGGAGGAAATTTCGACACTGCAGCTACTGGGATTTGAACCCCTGACCATGGAGAATTTAACCAGGCACTTAACCACTTGGCTGATCACGTGGGTGCACATAAAATGATTCTCACAAAATAAGTTCGGAAGCCTTAATCAACTGCTCTCAAGAAAGGGTTTATCTAATACAAATCTTACTAAAATTTATAAGAAAAATCATACAAAATAAAAGGAGGAAAAGACGAAAAGATAGAGCAAACTAGGGTTCCAAGGAAGAGAGGTTCGGCCAAAGAGATAAGGTAGGTATTTATAAACTATAGTCCAGAAGAAATAAAGAAGAAAACATGATAAATGGGTGTTGTGCTGTCCGCCATAGACAGTGGAATATACCATGGTCCGTGGAGACCAAGATGGGAAACGTTTACCACGAAATGAGAAAAAGGGGCCTTCTCTCCAAAATCTCGTTATCTCTTCAACATCAAAGTTTTACAACCGACTCGATCATGGGAGGTCTTCAAAAATGATAATCCAACCCTTCATAAATCAAAGAAATATGACATGAAAACATGTGATATCATCATAACCCTCTAATTGTTAAAATGTTAATCCTTTTTAGCCTTCTAATCAATTACAAATTGGATTTCAAATGCACTAAAAATATGGTACAAATTGAACACATCAAATCCCCCACACTTAAACCTTTACTCATCCTCGAGTAAAAATAATTAAGGTCCAAGGTGCATCCTAGAAGCTCTACCCCCTAGCACACTCGAAATCTCTCAATTGAGAATCCCTAAAATCGAAACACAAAGGTTTATCACCCCCCATATTTTAAAATAAAGAAGTTCTACCCACAAAAATTTCCCAAAACAAGGTTATATAAGAGTGGGATACCAATCATCAAAAGCAAGCCAAAAGTCCAAAGAATTATCTAAAATGGCAATTTGAGCTCTCACTTTTGTTTTTAATTTCTCTCTTTTTGCTTAGGGGTGATCTCGGTTTTCATCCTAACTTCTCATTTCTTTTGACCTCACACCTCACTTTTTTCCACACAAGTTAGGCCTCTAACTTTTGCATAGATTTTCCTTTTGGATTTTTGACCTATCCAGGCCCCTCGATTTTGCTTGAGTTGCCCACGAGCATGTTTTCAACTTAGCGGGATTCTTTTTGTTCCTTTCATTCTTTCCAAAAATAATACTTAAGAAAAATACTTCATAATTACAATAAAAAAGTAACATCTAATAGCATACCAATATACATGCTAATTATAAGCACAAATCTAATTCCCCCACCCCCACATTTAAAATCATGCATTGTCCCCAAATCAAATAAACAATCAAAGCACAAATGTATGGTAAAGAGGAAGAGAGAAGTACTCACAACAAGGACCATGAGGGTCCCTCTTCTCCATGCCGGCGAGCATACCTCCTAGCTCTCTTCTCTTGCCTAAGGCACCGTCTAGCCTCTGGGTGCAACGACTGATCATCGTCCACGTGGCATGAATGCATGATGTGATAAAGGAATCGATTAGATCCTCGAGCACATCAACATGCTGATCGGCCATCTCCACTAATGCATGTATAGATCGTAGCGTTGCTGCATCTTGTGCTACAAGTGACCCTCTCGTTTAATCTAGCGAGCCTCTCACTATAGCCAATGTGCTGCTGCTTGAGGTGAAGGACCCATTGGGTGAGCTCAGGTTATGCGTGCTGCTCATGATGAGGTGGCTACTCTCGATGGGGTGGGTGAGATATAGTCGGCTACTGGAGTACCATGTTCTGCGAAGAAGCTGTGGTAGCAAACTTGGTCTCCAAAATAGCCCTTTTAGGGGCGACTAGGTTCGTCCACCTCATAAAGGAACACCCACAAATATTGGTCGCACCCATGTAGTCCACGGAGGGGGCTTGGGAGGAACTAGAAACTTTTGCACAACTAATCTTAGGGCCCATTATTAACACAAAATGTAACTATAGCAAACAATCCACCAACAACAACCAATATTCCTATCTACACATACCAATCAATACCAATCCCAAAAATAGCGGTACACCACAATAAGAAGCTAAACACCCCAAATACTATCCCACTAACTACCAAAACACAAGAAGTCACCAGAAAATTCAAAAAACTTGTGAAAATATTACCAGAAAAAGTCGATAGTGGAGTGTAGAGAGAAACAAGAGAGAAACAAGAGAGCAACTCTGACCTCCATGTGATTCCAACCCGAGCTAAGAAGCCAAATTTGACAAAAAATTCAAGAACCCCCAATTTTTAAGGTTCTTGAGTTTTTGGGTCAGATTAGGGAAGGGATTTGTGTTATTTTGGTATGGGGAGGGGTAAGTGATGTAGTGGGGGGAGGGGGGTAGAGGGAAGGAAAATTTGGCTGGGGGTGGGAGTGGTTTCTGGCAAAATAAGGTGGTAGAAGTAGGAGGAAACCATCGCTTGAAGGATGAAGGAAGAAGATGAAGGAAGAAGATAATGTCAGACTAAAGGCAAAAACAAGTCTTATAATCGTTCACCACGGACCCGGGGATATACCACGGTTAGTGGCACAACACCTTCCAAAATTATTTAATCATGCATCTTCACCATGGACTGTGATATTGATGTGTCCATTTTATGTGCATATTTTAGTACTTTTGTGATCACTTTTGTGCTATTTTGTTATCAAGAGCTTGTGTTTTACCTTGAAATTCTCTTAGGAGAGGTAAGAGCGACTTTAAGCTCTTTTACCTTTTCTAAGTGGATTTTGTATGACAAAGGAAGAACATGGAGACTTGAAGACCAGAGGTTGTTGAAGATCACCTTTTGAAGACATTGAAGACTTTCTTCAACGATTTGAATACTTGAAGATCATCCTTTGAATACTTTGAAGACTTGCTTCAAAGATTTGAAGACTTGAAGAATGGGAGGAATTATTGTGATGAAGAGTGCTTGCTACTAGAAGAAGAAAAGAAGACAAGGTTCTGTTCTGGTGCCCATCGTGAGTCGCGACAAACCCGTCGCGAGTCACGACGCATAGGTGGCCAGAACACAACCTTATCCCTTTGTACTATAAATAGCATTTTCTTTCCTCTCTTTCTTACATCTTCTTCTAGCCCAACTTTGGTACTATTCCAAACCCATTTTCCCACCATTTTCATCTTTTATTTCTCTTGTTTTATGTTTTGTTTGTTAGCATTAATTAGTATGAACTCTAGTAGCTAAATCTAGTTCTTGGGAGCAATTGATTGAAGCTTCCAAAATTATGTGATGAGATTCTCTATTTGCTTATTTATGAACATTTATTGGAGAGCATTTATTATGCCATTAATTTTGTGTTTTTCCTCATTTATACCATGGGTTGTTTGATTAAATGAAATTTTTGTATGATTGAAGTGTTAGGGTGTTAGGAAAGTTGCAAATTTCTTAGCTCATTTGACATGAAATCCAAGAGCATTGATTTAGAACTTCTTTTGTATAATGTGTGGTGATTATTGCTAGATAAGTAAGTTAATGTGGATTGTTCTCATATTTATCCTATACCTGCAAAAAAAGGTTGAACCTTAAATGTGTTTTGTTCTAGGGTTAGCCTAGTAAATGTTTTGTTTGGTTAAATGACTATGTCTTTGGTAGAAGACTTGTTGTTATCAAACCTATGGTCCTTCGTGTGAAATGTCATTGATAAAATACCTCTACGGTGTTGTTTGTCTAGGGTGATCATCAATGAGGTTTGAAAATTTCTGTTGTTTGTCTTTACAAACTACTATTAAGGAGGAATGAATGTTGATCTTCAAATGAGAAGTACAAACATTTCCCATAGACAATAAATGTAATTGAATGAGTGAATGAATCTATGATCTATAGGATGTTTGGAAGTGGAAGTCGATTGCCCCCAAAGCTTCGTTAATTGTTGTGTTAATCCCCTTTTAGTTGTTGTTGCATGCTTTGCATATTTAACTTGCTTGATTAGATAACTTGTCTTTCAATTTTATAACTTAGGACCAAAAACCAACCAAACTTCCCCCTTTTACATGATTTTATATGTATCTATATATGCTTGTATCTAGTATGTTTTCTCCTATATATGTTTAAACACTTGGAAATATCTCTCTTCTTGTGGACGACCCCGACTTGCCACTATCTACTTAATTGTATATATGATGCATTAGGGCTTAAAAATATAAATTTGAGAGGTACGCCGATGACCTCCTGAATTTTGGCGCCGCTGCCGGGGAAGAGGCATTTATTTTTAAGTGTTTAGGCATATTATGTGTGATTATGTGCTATTTGTAAGTATGTTTTAGTTTTCTTTTGTTTTGATTTCTTATTTGACTTGTCCTTTTTGCTTGGCTTGGAGACTTATTGTTTGAGTTCTTGGTGTATGGTTCGTACGCGATCCTCTTCACAAGAACCCCTACAGTACGACCCCTAGTTAGAGTTGAATTGAGACGGGCTAGGATGCTTTCTTTGGAAGTGTGAATATACTCCTCCTAGTGACCATATTGTGGACACTTCTACTTCTATGGAGTATCAATATGAACATGAAGATGAGCATTTGGGAGGAGGGCCTCAACATCCTTTTATCTAAGGGAGAGCTCCTCATCTCCAAGGAAGGGAAATTCCTTTGGGGAAAGCCTTTTAAAGTGACAGTATGGCTCCCAACCGTGATCAACAATCGATGTGCATTAAATATCATTTAGTTGGACTAAATGGGCACTTCGAGCTCAAGGCTGGGTTTATAAACATGCTACCTATCTTCCTTGGTAAGCAAGGGGAGAATGCCAACAAACATCTCACCGAGTTCTATTTTTTGTGTGGTGGTACGGTCCCCCATGGAGTAGATGAAGAATTTTACAAGTTGAAGGCATTTTCATTCACATTGAGGGATGGTGCAAGGGATTTGCTCCACTACCTACCATCCAAGAGCATCAAATGTTGGCTTGACATGAAGACAAAATTTCTAGCCAAGTACTTCCGGGCCTCGAAGTATTCCGCTTTGAAGAAAGACATAAGCAATATCCTCCAATGGCATAAAGAGTCTCTTTTAAACTATTGGGAGAGGCTCAAGAAGCTTCTCGCGAGTTTTCCTTACCATGGCTATTCAGAGGGAGATTTGGTCTACTATTTCTACAATGGTCTTCTTGATGAGAACCAAAGACTAGTGAGGAGTTCTTGTGGTGGTACCCTTGGGAACAAGACTTCAACGAAGACTATGCAATTATACGAAGAGCTAGCAGAGGAGTCAAGGAACTTTAGCTCGAGGGCTGATTTGAGAAGAAGAAACCCAATGCTCATAAGTGAACCTTCCAATAGTGGAAATCTTGAGGACCAAGTCTCAGCCCTTTCTTCTATCGTGAAATCCTTGATGACCATGCCCAGAAATGTGACATATGTGAAATCTTCTGAAATTTATTTATCGGCGCATCCTACGGACACTTTCTCTACTTTGCAAGATGATTATTTCGAGGAGGTGAGTGCCATGGGGTATCAAGGTGGGAAAGGCTATCAAGGTAACCAAGGCTATCAAGGCCCCCAAAGATATCAAGGAAACTAAAGCTACCAAGGTTATCAAGGGTACCAAAACTGGCCATACAATTTGGGTAATCATGATAACTTGAATCTCTGGTATGGAAACCCTCAAGGAGGTCAAAACCCTCAACCGTATTGGCCTCCTCAACAAGAACATAGGCCATCTCAATAACAATAACAAATGCTTCAAGAAAAGCCTCGAGACCAAGAGGAGAGCTTGAGGTTAACAAAAGATGAGGTGATGCAAGCCATTCACCAGTTGAGCATGTGCGCGGAGAAAGGTGGAAAATTCCAAGATGAAGCCAAGGCAAGAATCAAGACATTGGAAACTCAAGTGAGCCAAATAGTACAAGTGGTGAATTGGATGGAGGCCCGGGAAAAGGGAAAACTTCCCTCTTAACCGGAGATCAATCTCCACCAAAATGCTAGTGCTATCACTTTGAGAAGTGGTAAACAGGTTAACTATCCCCCTGGTGATGAAGTTGTTGAAGATGAACCTAGAAGGCTTGAAATGTTTGAGAAAGAGGTTGAAGAAGAGGCCGAGAATTTGGCCAAGGAGCAAGCAAGGAAGGGGAAGGAGAAGAAAGAGGAGATCATCGTTGAGAAATAACTCTTCATCCCCTCCTCACAAGAAGGCAAAGTTGGTGAAAATTCCTCTATATGTGCCGGAACCACTATTCCCGGAAGCTTTGAAGGGTAAACAGAGGAAGGAGTCCAACAAAGACATCTACGAAGTCTTTCGTATCTGTCAGGTAAATATCCCTCTCTTGAATGCTATTGAACAAATTCATAGCTATGCTAAATTTTTAAAGGACTTATGTATTGTAAATAGGAAACAAAGAACAAAGAATAAGCTTGAAAATGGGAAAAATATTCATGTCTCCGCTTTGTGCCAAAGGGAGTTACCCCCTAAATGTAGTGATCCCGGCATGTTTACAGTCCCTTGCATGATAGGGAATACACATTTTGAAAAATAAATTCTTGACCTAAGTGTATCAATAAATTTGATTCCTTACGTTTTGTATGAAAGCCTCAATCTTGGTACTTTGCACAAAACCGGGGTGGTGATCCAACTAGCCGATCGTTCTAGTGCATACCCTAAGGGTATCATAGAGGATGTGTTGGTTAGGGTGGATTCCTTAATATTCCCCACAATTTTTTTATCCTCGACATGGAACATGATAAACATACCGACCCAATCTTGTTGGGAAGGCTATTTTTGAAGACTTCTAGGACCATCATTGATGTGCATAAAGGTACCCTCACCATGGAATTTGATGGGATTAAAGTAATGTTTAACATGAATGACTCTATGAAGTCCTCTTGAAGAATATTCTTGTCATGCTATTGATATTGTTGACAATGTTGTGCCAGATGTTTTTGAATTGAATGGTGATGATTCCTTGTTAGTTGCTTTGGAAAATGATGTTGAAGATGCATGTCTTGTATATCCATGAGTAATAACTTGAAGGAAAGCATTGAGGAGTTAAGCATTCTAGAGGAAGTGGTACCAAGTTCTACTCCTCCAGTTTTAGAGGAACCCAAAGAACTAGAATTCCTTCTGTCACTTGTGAAAGCTCCGGTGATTGAACTTAAACCTTTGCAAAGTGACCTCAAGTATGAATTTCTTGGGGAAGGGGAGATACTCCTGGTTATCATTTCAAGAAAACTCACCCAAGAACAAGAAGAAAAGTTGGTGGTGGTGTTACAGGAGAATAAGGAAGCAATTGGATGGACTATTGCCGACATCAAAGGCATAAGTACATCCACTTGCATGCATAGAATTTTGTTGGAGGAAGATGCGAGACCCGTGCGACAATCCCAATGCCGGTTGAACCCACCTATGATGAAGGTGGTAAAGTAAGAAATCCTCAAGTTGCTCCTAGCAGGCATGATCTATCCAATCTCTGATAGAAAGTGGGTGAGTCCAACTCAAGTTGTACCGAAGAAGAGTGGAGTGATGGTGGTAAAAAATGAGAAAGGAAAAATGGTGCCCACCCAAGAACAAAATGGGTGGCGTGTTTGCATTGACTACCGGAGGCTAAATGCGGAGACTTGAAAAGATCACTTTCCTTTGCCATTCATTAATCAAATTCTCGAGAGGCTAGCGAGTCACCCATTTTATTTCTTTTTGGATGGATACTTGGGTTACTTTCAAGTGGCTATTTCACCGGAAGATCAAGAAAAGACAATCTTCAAGTGCCCCTTTGGTACGTTTGCTTACCAGCATATGCCTTTTTGGCTTTTTAACACCCCTGCTACTTTCCAAAGGTGTATGGTAAGTATTTTCTCAGAATTTGTTGAAACTTTTGTTGAGGTATTCATGGATGATTTCACCGTTCATGATAATTCTTTTGACAACTGTTTAGCAAATTTAACACAAGTTCTTAAATATTGCATTGATACTAATCTTGTGTTAAGTTCTGAGAAGTGTCATTTTAGGGTAGAGCAAGTTCTTGTCTTAGGCCATGTTGTCTCCTCTAAGGGTATTGAGGTTGACAAGGCAAAGATAGACATGATTCCAACTTTGCCTTATCCAACTAATGTGCGCGAAGTGTGCTCTTTTCTTAGCCATGCAGGATTTTACCGCCGGTTCATCAAGGACTTTTCAAAGATAGCATCTTCTTTATGAAAGTTATTGCAAAAGGAGGTGGAATTTGTGATAGATGAGGTTTGTAAAGGGGTCTTCGATATATTGAAGTAAAGGTTAGCTTCAACCCCTATCATACAACCCCCAGATTGGTCTTTGCCTTTTGAGATCATGTGCGATGCTAGCGATTACGCCGTTGGAGCAGTGCTTGGTCAAAGGGTGAGGAGAGCGCCTCACGCCATCTACTACGTATCCATGTCTCTTAATGAGGCCCATAGAAACTACTCCACCACAGAACATGAGTTGCTAGCAGTGGTATTTTCTTTGGAAAATTTTAAATCTTACTTGCTTGGTACAAAAGTTATTGTGTACACTGACCATGCAGCGCTTTGTCACTTGATGACAAAGAAAGAGGTCAAGCCAAGATTTATTAGGTGGATCCTGTTTTTAAGCGAATTTTGAGTTTGAGGTGGGAGACAAGAAAGGCATGGAGAACCTTGTGGCCGATCATCTGAGCCAGTTGCCTCCATGTCAAGATAGTGAGGTAAATTTATCAATGAAGGAGTAACTACGGGAGGAGTTCCCCGATGAACAACTGTTTGCAATCAGGGACCTCCAACCGACGCCGATATTGTGAACTTTCTTGTCTCTGGTAAATTTCCTCCTCATTTTTCTAAGGCTCAGAAAAAAAAGCTAAAAAGAAATGCTAAATATTATGTGTGGGATGATCCCTTTTTGTTGAAACATTATGTGGATCAAGTTTTTATGAGATGCATCCCCGATAATGAAGTGCATTCAATTCTCACCTTGTGTAATTCTTATGCATGCAGTAGTCATTTTGGAGCTAAAATGACCGCTAGGAAAGTCTTAGAAAGAGGTTTTTATTGGCATACTTTGAATAAGCATGAATACATATTCTGTTAGGCTTGTGACAAGTGCAAAGAGTAGGAAATATCTCGTCTAAAAATGAGATGCCCTAAAAAGCCATGCTATATTGTAAAAGCTTTGATGTTTGGGGTATTGACCTTATGAGACATTTCCCTAATTCTTGTGGCTTTACATATATTCTTCTTGCGTTGATTATATATCAAAGTGGGTTGAAGAAAAACCCACTAGGACTGATGATTCTAAAGTGGTTGCAGAATTCCTGAAAGATAACATCTTCTCTAGGTTTGGGATTCACCGAGCCTTGATTCGTGACCGTGGCACCCACTTTTGCAACCGGACCATAGAGGCACTTCTGAAGAAATATGGTGCTACTCACAAGACATCCACCGCCTATCACCCTAAGACCAATGACCAAGCCAAAGTTTCCAATGGAGAAATCAAGCCCGTCCTTGAGAAAATGGTTAACCCTGGCCGAAAGGATTGGAGTTCTCGGCTAAATGGCGCCTTGTGGTCATATAGGATGGCTTACAAGACACTGATTGGTATGTCACCTTACTGGCTAGTGTTTGGTAAGCCATGTCACTTACCGGTGGAAATTCAACACAGGGCTTATTGGGCGGTCAAAGAATTCAACTTTGATATAGATGAGGCCGGGTTACATAGGAAGCTACAATTGCAAGAACTAGATGAGATCCAAATGGAGTCCTATTAGAACGCCGAAATCTATAAAGAGAAGACAAAGGTGTGGCACGACAAGATGATCATTAGGAAGGAATTTGACGTGGGTCAAAAGGTCTTCCTATTTGAATCCCACCTTCGCCTATTTCCCGGTAACTTAAAGTCTTGATGGATTGGTCCTTTTGAGGTGGTGAGGGTATTCCTGCATGGTGCGGTGGAAATCCTAGATTAATCTAAGTCTAATACATTCAAGGTCAATGGACAACGTTTGAAACCTTACCACGAGAGTTTTGTGCTAGAAAAGGGAGAGGATGTTGATCTCTTTGATCCGGTTTATGAGTAAGATCCAAGAAAGGGGAGTGAAGCGTGCCAAAGATGTTAAATAAACTTGGTTTTATTCATCCAGATCGTCATTCGTGACTTTCCGTTGATGTTATTTGGTTTTTGAGTTTTTGTCGTTAGTTTCATTATTTTGCTTTGTGCTTTTCACGGTTTGTTTTTCCATAATTTTGTAGGAATTTGAACCCAAGGCATTGGATGGATAAAGAGAGAAATACTTGGAGTTAAGAAGGAAAATCTTGGGCAAGGGATGAGATTAAGAATTTTTTCTAAGTACCAGGTAGGCTGCTCGTTGCGAGTCACGACCACCTCATTGCGAGTCGCGATAGGATAAAAAAATTGATCAAATTTTAGAGCCCTCAAGCTCAACTTTTTGTGAGTTTCAATGGTCGTGTTGCGAGTCGCAATGGCCGCATCATGAGTCACAATGAACTATCGCAAGTTGCAACAATTTGGTCGCGAGTTGCGACGATTGGTCATGATCACGATGATTTGGTCATATTCGTGATGATTTGGTCACGATTACGACCAAATCAGAAAATGTTTGCAAAAATGTGGACTTCCCAAGTCCACTTTTCGTGACTCGCAACAGTCCCTTCGTGAGTCACAACTGACCATTGCGACCCATGACGGATTGGTCGCAAGTCGCGATGCTTGCTTTGGCCAGAGGTGCCTAATGACCTGCCTTTTGCGAGTCATGATGAACACATCGCTAGTCGTGTTGAACGTACGGGCTCTTTTTAAAAAGCGGGCAGAACACATCAAGCTTCTCCATTTTCTTCAATTCCAGCGCCCATTTTCCATCTTCTTCCCTTCATCTCCTCCATCTTTTCCACCAATTTCCACCACTCTCTAGCCACCAATCACCGGCGCTCCACCAAAAATCAGCCCTACACCACTCCCCAATCCATTATACCCGATCTCTACCCATAAATCGGCCTAGTTCGTTGAAGAACACGAAACCCTAGAATTTAGGGGGTTTCATGATTTTTAGCAATCAATATTTCAATTGTTTGTAGGCATAGTTCCTTCTTAATCCTAAGCATCTAAGTGGTACATTCCCTCACTTTCTTGAGCTTGAATTGTGATTATGTTGTATAATCTATTATATTGGATATTGTGTGGATTATGTGTATTGCCTTATGGATTTAAATTGTTGGAACATTGTAGATTCTTATGAACATTTTGGTTATGATTTGGTTTGATGGACATTTTAGCTATAGAGTACTGATTAGTTCATGGTGGATTGAATTGAGTATATTCATATAGAACTTTGGATGTGGGATAGCATTGTGCTCATTTTGATTGTGTTGATTTGCTCATGTTGGTGTTGTGCTTGCATTGTGTTTATATTGTTGCTTTGGTTGAGAATTTGGTTGTGGCTTGTACTTGAAATTTGGCATATTGGCTTGATTAAACATAGTTGATATTTGTATGCAATGTTATCATACTTAAGGTAGTTTAGCCATAACACTTGAATGTTAACATTATGAACATACTAATGGTAGCTAAACTAGTTAGGCATGACTGTGATTATGGGATATAGCATATTGGATGTTTAACTATGTGACAACCTAATGGACTTGAAATTATAGGCATGTTGAATGTGACATGGATTGTATATATAATTGTGGTTAGGACTTGAACTAGTTGGCTTGGATTTGATTTGGTTTGTGATGTTGGCTAAACTAGTTTGAGATTGAGTGTGATTTTGTGAAATTTCATGTATGTACATTCTTATACGTTTGATTTTTTTGTTGTGGTTGTTAGATATGACCCCTACCAAGAGACCTAGGGCTCCTCTATGAGGTGGGCGCACCACCGCTCCACCTTCACCTCCACCTCCGCTGCCGGCTTTGGAGTCGAGCTCTGTACCTCCTCCTCCTGATAGGTACATGGGTTTGACTCGGATTACCGAGCCCTATGCGGAGAGGGTGGATACCTTGGTCAACCTCCAGCTGAAGGAGACAAGATTTGTTGATGTGCCCACCATGGATGCTCTTGGGCTAACCCAGCCAGTCTGATGCCTCCTCGCCAAAGGAGAGTTGAAGGGTTTCATGGACAAGAGTGCCCCCTCCAACCGGTGATACACACTGGAGTTCCTATCCATGGTCAGGATATGCAGCATAAGGGATGATCAACCATGCGAGAGGCACATCACTTTCCACTTAGATGATATACCCCAAGAGATGATCGTCTCATAGGTTGAGGAAGTCTTTGGATGGGACACGACTGAGATTCGGGAAAGGTTGGACCCAAAGGCCCAGGACTAACCGATTGAGGACGACATGCATTTCTGGAGTGTCATCAACATAAGGGGGAAGAACTCCCACAACAAGAGCAGTGCTATCATCCATCATGCACTCTGTTATGTGCACAAACTTTTGGCTAGCTCGGCGGAGCCGACGAATGTGCCGGACAACTACATTCATTTCTTATGACACTTGATGAGTGAGGGGTTGGGATACAGGTTATGGGCTAAGCTATGAATGAAGAGGGTCGTAGAGGTGGGTAGGAAGCCAAAGGGGAAGATTATTGTTGGAGGCATGATCGGCCTCTTAGCAGAAAACCTAGGGTTGGTCCCACTAGCTGATTTTTTGCACTTAGGGAGGCGTACTTCCTAGCTTATCACTACAGAGAGGTTGGTGTGATTTTAGATGCTTGGCACCACGCAGACTACAAGGGTGTTTCATTGGTTATATGGCGCCATGAAGGTCACCTTCATGGCACTTCCTCAGCCTAACAAGACTAAGTTAGAGTTTCATACACCCTTGGCAGACCTGGTGATTCCACCTGACTCCTCGTGCAGGGAGAAATTTCAGCGCGAGCTCAATGACCTTGGTCCAGCCCCTGTTCAGCGCGACGATAGTTGCTTGCCTTTCACTGAGTGACAGCAGCAGCATTCTCCACAGCCTCTACCAGAGACCAAGCCTATATAGAAGGATTATGTGCCACCTCACTACTCCTAGCCTTCACTGACTTCTATGAGCGTATAATGCAGACTATGCGGGATGGATTTCACCTCCAGGACAACATGGATGAGGAGATTGACCATCTGTCAGCTCGCATTCATGAGATGCATTCCCTGGCAGGTGGTGCCTCAGGCCCTGATCCAGGAGCAGAGAGGCGTAGAGCCAGGAGGCAGAGGAACACGGATTGGCTGGCTCGTTATCAGCAACGTTATTTTGGTGATAGCCCTTCATCATCACAGCAGTGATTGTGAGCATTACATTCTTACCATTCCATATTTCACTTTGTACGTTTTTGCCTTATTTTGTCTACATTGAGGGAAATGTAGCATTTTAAGTGTGAGGAAGGGTATTTACTAATTTCACTGCTTGGTTTGAGGATGCTTTTCTAGACTTGCTACTTTTGGGATATTTTCGCTTTGTTTTGGATATTTTTCCCCTTTTGTTTTGGGGATGCTTTCCTTTTGATGTACTTGGATGATGTCAGTTTTGATATTTTTCTTAGACTTAACATTTGGAAAGCACTTTGCTACTTTTTGATTGTAAAACCATGAATTTTTTTGAAAAATAACAAAAATAAAAAGAATTTCGCTAAGTTGAAAACTCGAGAGGGCATCTTAGGCAACATTGGGGGCCCAGATAGGTCGAAAATCCAAGAACTCCAATCATTTTGATTTAGATTAACTGTTTTCTTGAGGATGAACTTGATTTCCTGATTGAAAACTTCAGCTCGTTCATTTGTTTGTGGGTGACATGTGGTAGAGGTCTTGTGAGAGACGCCATATTTCTTCAACAAAGCCTCAATTATTCGATAAAAATGGGTGTCACGGGCACTAACCAAAGCTCTAGGGATCTCGAACCTAGAGAAGATGTTAGCTTTCAAGACCTTTGCACCACTTTAGAATCACCAGTCCTCGTGGGTTTTACTTCAGCTCACTTGGACACATAACAACAACTAGAATAATATACGTAAAACCACAAGAGTTGGGAAACAGTCTCATAAAATCAATACTCAGGGCCATTTATAAGCATGAGCAAGGTGAGCAACTGTACAAGTCCTCCAAACAATTGAGCCTCCAATTTTTTAAGTCATTTTAATAAGGTTGTATTTAATTAATAATAAAAATAAAAATAATAAATATAGATAAGAAGTCGGCCTCTTTTCTTTCCTCTTCACATTCTGATTCATATTTCCCAGGCGCAGTTATAGTTCTCAACTTTCCATGGACTCGACCGCATCATTTTCTTCTCCTTCAATTTACGCCACCTCCGTCGTCTCATCTTCTACTCTTCTTCCATCTTCAAACTATCATTTTTAGTTCCGTTGATGTTGATTATCTCCAAAAAATTAATCTTGATTCTCTTATCTAACCCATAATTTTTTTTAGTAAATTTGGTTATTATACTGAACAATTCTCATATAATTTCTTCTTTTCTGAATAAGATTCTGATTACTCACTTTAACTCTTCAATTTTGATATTCAAGAAGAAAGGAGGTGAGGCCGTGAATTGTGAGGGAATTTTTTTCTATTAGCGTTTCTCATATTCTATGTCATTGACATCTCTATATAAGATTTATAGGTAATAGGGTTTAGAGATTAATTATTCAAAGTATGCTGATGGGAAGCTGGGTTTTTTTATTATGTGTTCCTTACTGTTTTTTTTCTTCTATTTTTTCTGATATCTGCAGCTTGTTTTTTCGTTTTTCTTTTTATATTTTAGTTTGTATGGAATCTATAGTAGTGCAACCATGCGGTTTTTGTTTGATATTTAATGATTAATAAAATTATATATATATATATATATATATAATCTCAGGGAAGAGAGGCTCAACAAGTAAGTTTTTGTAGGATTTGTCATTTCGATCATCCGAGTCTTGTTATTGTTTGAGAGAAGAGCACTACAAGGAGAATAGAATCCATTATTTTCAAAACCAAGAGTAATATGAGGAGTGCTATGAAGAGGTTGGAGTTGTTGGTTTCCAAGGTCAAGGAACTCAAGAATGATATCCATACTATAATTCTTACAATTCGGAGTGGAGTGGTAATCTAGATTTGTGGTATGGGAATGTACCGGGAAGCCAAAGCTATGAGCAATATGATTGGCCTTCATCAACTTATGACATGCCCCAAAACCATGCTCAATCAGGAGGTTTAAGCTCGAATGAGGAGCTCATGCAAGAAATATTGAATATGGTCCAAGATTTGGAGGCTCGGGCTTCCTCAAGATTAGAAAACTTGGAATTAGCCAACTTGCATCTTCTGTGAGCTGTTTGGAAGCTCGATATTCCAAAGATAAACCATCCCAAGTTGAACTCGAAGATACGATGAGTGAGGTCACCTTGAGAAATGAATTTGAGTTCCAAGGGGATGAGAAGTTGGTTAAGGATGACAAAGAAGTTGAGGAAGATGTGACATCCTATATTCATTATCCTTTCCATGATCACCCCTTCCTCCACTAATTGAACCAACTCCACCATTTTTTGGAATTCTTGGAGGACACAATAGGGGAGCCAAATGATTATGCCAAGCTTCCAAACCACCCATCTCCTTTAAAACCATCTCCACCTCCACAAAAATTTCCTCTTCAAAGTTTAGTATTCCCACCTCTCTACTTTTGGATGCTAATGGTGAAGGGGTTCAAACCTTCACCATATGGATATTATTAGGGTCGTGCCGACAACATTAAATATACGGGGCTTCTCGGGAGGCAACCTGAGCTTTTAAGTTAGGCTAGTATTTTTTTTCTTGAAAAAAAACCTCACCATGTCCTCAAACCCGTACCCATAATCATAAGAATACCACCACAATCCACCACCTAAAACCACCACCAAAACCACCATCTAAGAATACTACTAGTTGTTGTCTTTTGTTAGTGTTGATCGGGATTTCCATAATTGTGGAATCGTAGTGGATGGGTTGAAGTTGCATATTTGACAGAGTTCAAAAACATGGAGGAAAGAACATTCATTGAGAAGTGAGCATTGTCATCGCTGGGAATGACCTTCAAGGTCCTAGTTGTGGGCATGTTTTCTTTCTCCCTTATTTCTTTATCTTGTCTTTTGGTTCACATTGAGGTCAATGTGTGTTTCAAGTGTGGGAAGGTTAACAGAAATATATCACAATGTATTGTATTGTATTGTAGTGTGCATATGTTCTACTTTGATTTGTTTTGTTTTTTTTAAAAAAAAAGAATTCCTGCTAAGTTGAAAACCCGAGAGGGAAACTTAGGAAAAAGTGGGAGGCCTAGATAGGTCGAAAAGCAGAAAGGGAAACCTATGCAAAAATGAAAGGCCAAAGGGTGTGGAAAAAGGTAAGGGTGAGCCTTGAGAAAAATGTGTGAAACTAGGATGAAAACTCGAGAGGGCTCCTAGAAAAAATGAGAGAAATTGAAAACTTTTATGCTTCTCTTCATTTGTCTATTGTGTGGCTTCTTTGGTAGAGTAAACTAGTTTTACACTTGTATTGTATACCTCACATTTGATTGGTATAATGGTTGTTTAGATTAGCGTAAAAATTGGGATGTGAGAGTGTGAGAGATTCTTATGTCTTTGAGGGCTAGGGTAGTCTAGGAATATGATGTTGGATGTTTTGGGGAGACTTTTGCATGCTAGCTTACGCCTAGAGCTTTGCTTGGTGTTGTTTACTCGAGGACGAGTAAATGTTTAAGTGCGGGGAGGTTTGATAGGACGTCACATGTATTTTCCAAAGCATATAACATCCCTTTTGGTATCTTTTTGTTAGAATATTGCTAGATTTAGGTAGGTTTACATCATAAGATATTTAGATGGCCGTTCTCGGTTTTCATATCTAAATCCTTCATTTTGTGACCTATTTATAGTATAATGGATTTTTGGTCCTTACGAACGTCTAAATTCCTTTTTGTAAGCTTCATTTATAGATTTCTCGTAACCACGTCAGATTGGTTTAGTGAAGGACAAATTGTCTTTGGTAGAAGATTGGAAGAAGGCCATATTGTCTTTGGTGGAATATTTGAAGAAGACTAAATTGTCTTTGGTAGAAGATTGGAAGAAGGCCAAATTTTATTTGGTAGAAACTAAAATCCAGCGTCTCCGTTACGGGCCGCAACCCCTCATTGCGGCCCGCAGCCGAAGTCAACAAAGTCATAAGCGAGTCAGCATGAGCGTTGCGGGCCGCAGCAATCACGTTTAGCCCAGCTTTAAAAGCTGATTTTCAGCTCAAAAACTTCTCTCTCTTCATTCACTTCTTCCCCAAACTCGAAAATACTCTCCCAAAAACCCTAGTTTACATTTATTGTTCATATGTTCCCCAATGTGTACCATGGATTCTTGTTTTTTTGTTATGGGTTTTCATAATCTAGGCAAAACATACTCTTGGGATCAATTAGTAAGCATTTCTAGTATGAATTTGCAAGATTCAATTTATTCTATTTTATACTTTGATTATCAAGTATATTTGGTGCTTTCTTGTATGATTAATGCATGATTTAGACTACGGTGATCAACTAGTTGAAGATTTTGGATTAATTATGTGCTAGGTTTTTGGTCAGATCCGTGATTGTTGTTAGTCAATTTATCTGTGATTGTTGTTGGTCAATGCTAGATTATAATTAGGAGTGATAACTAATTATGATTGTTGATTTATGGTGTTGCTTAGACATAGGATGAATTTAGATGATTTGACTATCAACGTGGTCCACTAATAACGATTAGCATGAAGGCTGATCCTCGTAGTGGTTATTAGTAAATATACTTGTGTTATCTATGTGTTTCTTGCTTGTAGGACATTGTGGTAGTCGTGTTGGGTCTCCGTGTGTATTGCTATCCTCGGGGAAGTCTATGATGCCGGTCGTCTAGGGTGACTCGAGGATAAGGGTTATTGTGTGGCGCTGATCGCCCACTCTAACCGAGAAGAGGTGAGAAATATCAACACTCAAAAGGTGTTGATAAGTTCTCCACAATGTGTGGTTAATGCATAAAAATAGGATAATAAATCGATGATCAAAGGATGACTAGAAATGTAAACCAATTGCAATTAAGACTCGTTATAATCTTAGTTACATTATTTGTGCTACTTAGTTGTTAATTTAGTTGTTAAAGTAGTCTTAGTGTTTCGAAAATCAAACCCCCCCAACTTTGTTACCACACACCCACACACTTAGAGTGACTATCTTCGTGTCCTTTTTAACTATATTTAACACTTGATAAAACCTCATTTTTCTCATGGACGACCACATCTTACCACTAGCTACTATTTAGTTGTTAGCCGTAATTCGGGCTTATAAATATTATCTTTGAGAGGCACGATGACGTCCTTCCACTATCACAACCCTGAATTTAGCTAGGGCTAAGTTAACCTTAGCACTATCTAATCAGGAGACATATTGGAGATAAAAATATAGATGACACTCATTTTTATCACCAATCAGTAAAGGCAAAACATAAAAAACAAATTATTATAGGAATTAAAGATAAAAATGGAAACAGGATTAACAATCCAAAAGAATTAGGAAAAGCAACCAAATCCTTCTTTTTTTTTTTATCTTCTCTCAGAAGAAGATACTGATCCTACAGGTATCAATGCATCCTGGATACTGGACAATATCCCTAAGATCACATCTCATGGAAATTAACTCAAACTTGTTAGAGCTTGTAACCATTACTGAGCTATCTGAAAATCATTTCGATAACTCATCAGCTTCAGTGCATGATGGGTTTTCGAGAGTTTTCTTTCATAAATGTTGGAAAATTATTAGAGAGGGTTTATTGGATGTAGTTCATGATTTCTTCAGTTAATCTTAAACCCCTAAAGGCATAGTAGCAACCGTGATAGTTTTAATCCTAGAGAAGGAAATTTGTGCCAATTTTAAAGACTTCGGGATAATAAGTCAATGTAATTTCATAAATAATTTTTTTCTTATTTTCTCACTGAAAGACTTAAACCTCTAATGGGTTATTTAATAAGTCATGAACAGTCAACCTTTGTCTCTTATGGAGAATTAGCGGACAATGTTCTGTTTAATGCAGGAAATAACAAGTTTTCATCATCCAAAAACTAAGGCATTTAACATGATATTCAAATTAGACATGATGAAAACTTTTGATAGTGTTTCATAGTCCTTTCTCTCTAAATTATTGATAAAAATGGGTTTCTCGGAGATTTTGATAAATCTAATAATGAAGAACGTAAAGGCAACCTCTTTTTTAGTTTTGGTAAATGGAAGTCCTTATGGAGTCTTCCTGGCTAGTAGAGGCTTAAAGCAGGGGGAACCTTTATCCCTCTTGCTCTTTATTTTAATGGTTGAGGCATTCTCAAGGAATATGAACTTCATTTTTCAATATTCCAATTAGGAATATTACAAATTATCGGGCCAAATGAAGAAAATAACCCATCTTTCCTTTGCAGATGATACACCAATAATGTTGAAATACTCAAAAACTAGAATCAGAATTATAATAAGTTTTCTGAAATCATTCGAATGTGCATTTGGCCAAAAATTGAATTTTGAGAAATATTCCTCTTTAATCTCTAAATTTACTCATCAACACATAATAACACAACTGAAAACATATACCCAATGATGACAGAATCACTTTCTTTTAGGTATCTAGGCTGCCCTATATACACTGAAAGAGCCAAGAATGCCTATTTCTAGCATATGATCAATTCAGCATCAACCAAAATCAATTCTTGGCAGAATAATTTTTTTCTTCTGCCGGAAGGACTACTCTGGTAAGGTTATCTACAATGCCTATCCATCTCATTACAGTCCTGAAACCAACTAAATTTATTAGAGACCAGATATACAAATCAATGGCCTAGTTTCTTTGGATCTCTAACATAATTGATTCTTCATATCAAAAGTTACCAAATTGAAGAAAATAGGTTAGGATTCAAAATTCTCCACACATTAAATAAAACATTTGCAATTAAACTTTGGTGGAAACTCCAATAGGGTAAATCCTTGTGGGCAAAAACAATGAGGTCCATGTCATACCTTCATAAAAAATCCAAAACTTGGAAGAGAATCATTGCAGTTCAAAACATTGCAATAGAAAACTCTCAAATTAGAATTGGAAAGGCCATGATTTCCTTTTAGGTAGCTAGTGGGCCTAAATTGGGACCTTTGATTAACTTATGGGAACCTGATACTAACATTCTATTCCGAGAGTTAACTGTAGCGGGATTCATATCTAATCAATCGGAATACGTTGAATCCCTAAAGACTAGCTTTTCAGAATCAATCATCTCAATTTGAGGACTAAAACTCTTAATTTTTACTAAGTATGAAGATGGGATGATTTGGAAACCTATACCTAATGGACATTTCAGTCTTAATTCAACATATGAACTAATAAGGAACAAAAAAAATGAAAATCCCTTCTTTTTAATATCTGTGGACCAAACACTTACCCAAAGCGATGAGTTTCTTGAACTAGAGAATACTGAACAGATTAGTGGCATTCCCAGATGTTTTAGAAGTTTTTTCATTTTACTTACCATCAATATGTTGTTTCTGTAAGAAGGATTCTGAATCTATTCACAATATTTTTAACAACCGTAGTACTATTCAAAATCTATGGAATATGGTAGATAATGTTTTAACCTGAGAACACATAGATTAGAATACTTATGGCACATGTACTTCAACCATTGGAGCTTAAATGACATGCATGCTGATTTCAGAGACTTAATTAGAGCAATACCTAGTAGAGTAATCTAGTTCTTTTGGTGTGCAAGAAATAGATACTGCTTTAATGGTTTAAAACCTGGCACTTAGCTATTTTTAGATGAATCTTGTATCAATTTAACGACATTATGATTTCTTTCAAAATGAAGTTCATCTAGAATCTAAACTACCCAGCTCTCAAACTTATAGTTTACATGTCTCAACCAAGGAAAAAGATTTGAATAGTTTTCTGGTCATTACCCTCTTTTTTCAGACTTGACACTGATGGTTTCTTTCTTCAGAATGGTAATTCAGGAGCAAGATGTATCATTAGAGACCAGCAAGGCAAACTTTTCATAGCTACTACAAAGAAGCTATTAAGATCCTAAGTTAAATTTGAAGCTCTTTTTTTTATTGGAATTGTTCAATCAACAAAAAATTAGAATCATTGATATAGAGAGTGAATATGAATTACTTGCGAAGATTATTCAGAGTAAGGAAAATATGGAACATCCTGAAACTGATAAACTTCTCCATCTCTCATGTCCTTCAAGACGCAAACTCAGTAGCAGACTCCTTGGCTAAAATGACTAGTTTAATATAGGTACATCAATATTTTTTATTTGCGTATGCCTGCAGAGATCAAAGGCAAAGTGAAGTTGGATTCAAGATCCTTCTCATATGTTAGATCTTCCTAGTTTAGTTGTAGTTTCTAAATGCTATGTATCTGTTTCCTTTGTATTATTTCCATGATTTATTCCAAGAAATATAATAGTTAAATTATACACTTATTGACATTTTTATTAAGTTTCTGAGATTTGATAGGTACTAGTTAGGTTTATGTTTAGATTTAAGTCTCGGAAAAATAAGTTTTCTAGAGGTAAGCTAAGGATTTGTTCATATTTTATTTCATTTTGTTAATAAACAAGTAGAGATCTGTCAAACCTCAACCATAACAGGTGGTATCTTTAAAAAAATAAGAATGGAAGTTTTGACTAACCTTTTGTTTGTATTTCATTCATGAATGGATTTTTTGAAGAGTGATTTGGGTATGAAGAGTTCGTGTATGCATTTTGGAAATGAAAGTGAATATTGGAGAAGAATTTAGGAGAAGAAAAAATATGAACAAATCCAATGGTTCAACTTGGGCCATTAAACCCTAGCTTTGCTCCATCTTTTCCTAGTTTTTGTACTTCTTCCATGAATTCTTGTAGATTTGCTATGGGTTTTCATTGTCTAGGCTAGAATCTTATTGGAAGAAATTGATTAAAGCTTTCTTGCCCATGTCTTGATAAACCTAGTTATCTACTTAATGCATTTATGGAGCTTTAAATATGGTTGTTGATGTCATTTATGTGATTTGAAGTTTGATGATATGAAATGCGTGTATGATAACTTGTTAGGAGTTAATGAAAGTAGGTAATTTCTTCTCTTTTAACATGGAATCCAAGAGAATGAGTTAGAACTTCTAATTTGGTTGATGATGTTATAATTGGTAGATGAATTTGACGATGTTGAATCTCTTGTCATGTTCAAGTAGGAGAAATCATTGAATGTTGAACTTTCTTGATTAATCTTAGTAAATGCATGAATTGGTTAAATTCTTAGACATTTGGTTTAACGTTTATAAGTTTTATCCAGCTTATTGATTCCTCGTACATAATGCCATTAATGGGATGTTTTTAGGCGTTTCTCGACTAAAGCAGTCATTAGTGAGGTTTACAAGAGATGTCGAATTTACTCTTCAAACTACTCTTCAAGAAGAATATAAGTTTCACCTTCACAATAAGTAGTCAAGGTTACATTAGCTAAACATGTCTAGTCTTCGGTAGTTTTATATCCATTAGGAATTTTTAGAATTCCTAAATCAATTCTCAATACTTTGGACAAGATGATAGCAGACTTCAGATGGGGTGGTGAACCAAAAAAGAGAAAGGTGCATTGGAGATCCTAGGTTAAGGTTTGTAATTCAAAAGAAGGTAGAGGATTTGGACTATGATCAATGGAGGGCATGAACCTGGATTTATTAGGTAAACATGATTGGTCAATAATCAAGGACATTGATTCTTTGCTTGGAAGAGTATATAAAGATAAGTATCTCACATATAGGGAATTCCTAAGAGCATATTCTTAGGGATGGAAGTCGATTCTATGGGGAAGAGAAATAGTTAAAAATTATCTAGCCCGGAAAGTAGTCACCGGTAAGAAAATAAAGATCACAGATCAGTGGGTCTCGAATCAGGAGAATTCGATTTCTGATCAATCAGTAATTTCATCACATACTAATCCCAGAGTTTGTGATCTTATTTTAGAAGAGAATCAATGGAGAATACCATTAATACGATCCATATTCCCTCAGGAGGTAATCCCAAGTATCTTGGCTATCCGCACACAAGAGTTTTCTGCTATGAAGGATAAACCTATATGGAGATCGAATAAGGATGGCATTTATACAGTGAAAAAGGCTTATCATCTCAGTATGCAAGAAATCAAAACCTCCCTAACCCAAACTCCTCAACAATTAAAGGAGTTCTGGAAATATTTTTGGAACTTAAAACTTCCTCACAAGTTAGAAGTATTCAAATGGAGAATGATAAATCTGGCTTTATCAACAACAACTAATCTCACAGTGTGGAACATTATTGCGGATAATATATGTACCACACGTGTCTCTTATGAGAAAAATAAGACTCTTATATTTATTGGTTGTGAAGATTCTAAAAGAATTTGGAGAGCTTCATCATTGGGATTTGATTTCACATAGTTCCTAATGCAGGATATCAACATTTGGTTTATTTCTTGGATGAAGCAAGCCATAGATAAATATGCCATTTTTTAATCTAATAAAGATTCCAATAGATTGTCCATCTGTATTCCATAGGAAATTTGGAAACAAAGGAATTCCAAAGTACTAAATAATAAATCAAAGAATCTTATTCAAGGTTGGATGGAGGCCAAAAACTCATATGAGATCATAAGCTAGATTGTTTCAGAGAGAAATATAAAACCGAATGATGTGGAGGATCAAGAATAAATTCGGTCCTCACAAGTGACAGCAAATTCTCATGCAAATGGAAATATGTCTTTGCATTTTCAGCTTTAGCTACCTGGTTCATGCATCAAATCCTTTTATGGTTTATACCAGCAATCTAGACATTTGGGCACAACTGCTTGGACTATAACATATGGATCTCATCAACAACAAAGCCAAAATGTTTAGACTTTTTTGTAGCAGTCTCTCTGTTGCAAGCAGAAGCAGAAGGTTGCTTCCATGCTATTCAAGCCTTTCTCAGAATGACTATTTCCAGCATAATGGTTTACACAGATGCAGTAATCCTTGCAGCGTCGATAAAAATATTGGAGTTTTCTCCATGGGAGATAAAGGGAATCATAGATAACTTGTTACTAGTTACTTCTTCCTTGTTATCGTTGAGGTGTAATAGGTAAATTGTAGTTTACATTCTGTTGAGCATAATGTAGCTAATGAATGGGGAAGAACCCTTTCTAAGGCTTTGTGTGTCTAATATATATAAGTTCTAATATATATAAGTGTGGTTGTAAAAAAAAAGAGTTGTCAAGGTAGTAAATAGGTTGTGGATTCAAGGATAGATAAGAAGCTCGAAAATGGAAATCAATTGCACCCAAGGTCCCATACTTTGTTTTCAATCAAATCATTGTAGTTTGTTGCATGATTAGTATAATTCTTCTTTTATGCTAGTTGCTTTGCCTTTTCATTGCATAACATAGGAAAACCAAACCAAAAACCCCCTCTTTAATTGATTATATATATATATATCCTATCTTTAATCTTATATGCATGAGCACTTAGGAATATCCTTCTTCTTCGTGGACAATCCCTCTTACCTTTATCTACTAAGTTGTAGTATAAGCCTTAATTGGAGTTATAAATTATGTATTTGAGATGTATGACGACGACCTCTCATATAGATAATAGGACACTTTCAACACGTGTCATACATTATTGGGATGTTTAATTTATAGCGCCTTAATATACATTGCTACGCACCATTTCACATGCTTTAACCAATGCATTTGACATAGTTTTTAGTTACTTTTGTTTGGCGGTTTGGCAAAATTAGTTGAGTTTATATGAAAAGGGGGTTAGACTACCATGTTTGGTTTTCTATTCTAAATCCCACATTTTGTGTACTTGATTAGTGATTCTTGACATCTCGTGCTCACAGGCTCCTTGGTCTTCATTATGAGTACCTTTAGTAGGTCGCCCGTGAATGCTATTTGTTACATTACATTCTTGCGAAGGCCGTTTTCTTTTAACGATAGAAAAATTGAAGACCATTCGCATTTGAATGGTAGTAGACGAAGGCTATGAATATTAATGCATGGTATAAGCAGATTGAAGCCAAAGATAGGTAGCTTCGGAGTTCAAGATGGTCAAAGGAGAAAATGGTGAATTGTGGTTCGAGGAGTGTTGCCTTAGTCCGAGAACAATCCAAGAAGAATTAACCTTCAAGATGGTTCCATTGGATTCGTCTTCTTGAGTACTATAAAATCGATTACTAGAACTCCCGATTCAGACTAACAGTTCACCCATGACAAGCAAACGAAGTTCAGCCAACGAAGCACCAGCGGCCGATCACGGACCTCGCATGGTCAAGCACCAGCGGTCCGTGACAATCTTCACGACCTTCACTACACAAGAATCTAGGGGTTCCGTGAAGACCTGTAAGACCTTCACGGGGCAAGGAGCCAGTCCGTGACAAAAACATCGGGCCGTGAAGCAAGGGGATGAAGTGTTGAAGAATTTTGCTAAGTATGGAGCCAGTCCGTGAAAACCTTCACAGACCATGAGAAGACTTCTGAGCAAGACCACAAACTGCTTAGGGTTCATGAAAACCTTCACGGACCGTGAAAAAATTTATTAGAAGAAGCCACAAGTTGTTCTCGGTCTGAGAAAACCTTCACGGACCGTGGGAAAACTCTGAGCAAAAATTGCATGCTACTTACGGTCCGTGAAAACCTTCACTAACCGTGTCACGATATCAGCTTCATGGATTGTGCCAGATCCCACGGGCCACGGCTATGAACATTCACGGACCGTGGCAAATTTGGCATCCCGTGGCTATGCATCCTTCATGGACCATAGCATCCGTGCTGGCCTGTGAAACCTTAGCGGCTGACCTAGGGTCTTGCTACTTTTGGCATATTTTGGGCCTATTTTTAGGCCCAATCTCCTACTACTATATATAAGACCCTAGTCTACTCATTTGAGAAGGTTGAATCATTTTTTTGGAAACACATTTGGAGAGGAGAGAGCTTGGAGAGAAGGAAGGAGTTCCTTTTCTAGGTTTTGTAATCTTTTATTTTCTTTTCTTCTTGCTTTGTCCCAAAGATGTGGAATTCAAATCTATATTTGAATTCCATGTCTAGGGAGTAGTTGGATTAACTTGGGATTCATCTTGAGACTTGGTATGTTCTAAATGCTTTATGATATTCATATAAACACACACTTTGGGATATACTCATGTATGGTGCAATTATTGATGCCCCCTTGGGAAGAGAAGCCTGGAGGTAAGAATGGGTAGGGGAGAACGCATTCACATGGGTGTGTGCACGGGGGATTCGAGAATGCTCTGACCTATTTGCCATCACATCAGTCTTAGCTGACTTCATAATTGTTGTCTAAGATGTTGCGGGTAGAGATAGTGAATAGTAGTAAGCTAGGTGTTGTGTTAAAACCCTAGTATCACAGATAAGGTGCCTACAAACCTTGGACCTAGTGTATATAGGACTTGGAGGGAGTAGTTGCATTTGTGGTGGAAGCCCGAGACATAATAACATGGGGGAGAAACAGAACTGCAATGATGGTCAGACTTCGTTGTACTCCCCTAATTATGATGGCGATACCAATGGAGGGGTGCGAGCGCACCCACCGTGACAGGGTTGGGAAGTGTATCCCATCGGCCACACCATGTGTTGTGAACACACTGATAGGTCTTTTGTATGTCTATATGTGAATGAATCAAGGATTGAAGCATTAGAACTACCATGTTGCTAAATGATTCCCAAGTGCCTAGTATATATAGTTTACTTGTTTGTCAATTTCATGCTTGTAGTTATTAGTTGTAAATACCAAACCCCCTCACCTCCAGTTGCATGTCTACACTGCTAGTTGTTCCTTTCACTTGTACAGATTGACGACCCGCGCGAGGTTGTGTTTTAATTAGTATTTGAGACCTAACATCCCTGTGGACAAACCCAGGGCTTGCCGCTCTCTATATTTGACCTGTAAACCCCTCGACTCGTGTTTTAATGACAACCAGTTTGGGGTAGGTCATACATATATTAGGACACTTATAAATTCCTAATATTTTATATATTAGGTCGCTTTTTAATGTCCTAACTACATACATACATACATACACACATGCATACATACATATATATATATTGGGACCCTTTTAACATGTGTCATATAGTATTGAGACGTTTAATTGAGTAAAGTGCATTCATGCCCCTGGGTGCATATATACACCTGAGTTTTTCAAAAGTTCACATAGACCCTTATAGTCGGAGACTAACGCTTAAAAATTAAGGGGTATATTTTCACTAAATAAGGAACTGTGGGTATATATATACTTTCAAAAAATCAAGGGGTATATGTGCACTAAACAAGGGATTGGGAGACATGAATGCACTTTACTCTGTGTAATTAATTAGCGTCCTAATATACACTTACTATGACGTTTCTTTTAAAAGCGTCCTTATATAAGGATCCTAATACTCCCTCCGGTTTTTTAGTATTGGCATTGCTTCCATTTTTATTTGGTCTTTAATTTTAGTATTGGTACCTTCATTTTTTGACAAAATTAAGATTATTTTTCATTTACTCAATTTACCTTTTACGTACTTCCACAATACAATTTCCTCCACTAATTTTACTTTTCAAAGAAAATTGAGTCATTTGTTAATTTTGCCAATATGTAGAGAGTGAGGAGTATCTCATTTGTGTTGTAGTGCCATCAGTCCCAAGTAGAGCTATCAAACTCTGACCCAAATTTCTGACCCGACCCGAAACTCAACCCAAACATGATCCTGACCCACAAAATATTGACCCAAACCCAAACCCGACCCAAACCAAACTCAACCCAAACCCAATGGACCGGATAATCTAGGCCCAGACCCAAACCCGACTCATCCCAAACTCAATTCAAAACCCGATTCTAACCTGATAATCTGGACCCAAACTCGAACCCAACACGACCCAAACTCAGCCCAAAACCCATTTCTGACCTATCATATAAAGCATTTTTTTTAAAAAAATAAAATTAAATGCACTCCTAGCACTGGTATATTATAACCTATACCATGGCTAGCTATTTTCCCACCATAATTTTACCCGCCAAAATTACTATTCTAGTCATAGCACCGGTATTAGCTCCGGTAAATGTCATTCAGTAAAAATTGGTGCTAAAAATTATTATATTCAGACATTTTTTTCTTCAAATGCATCGGTATCTAGCAATAGTATTCAGTGAACCAATGCTGGATTTATTCATAGGCAACGATATTTGGTTCATTTGCCAGATTGTCGGTGCCTATGAAATTCCTAGCACCGGTATTGCTCTTCCAACATTGACATACCAGTGCCTATGTATCTGTTTTCTAGTAGTGTAACTTAACTCGACCTGACCCAAGGAACATTACAGTACCATCAAAAGCTGACTTAACATTTACCTGATTCGACTTGAGAAACATACTCCGACATTTTTCAATCCAATCCGACCCGACAAATAGACTTCGACATGTTTCGACTTAAACCCGTTTTGACTTGACCCGAATATATTTTGACTTGTTTCAATCCTAACCCATTTCAACCCGACCCGACCCAACAAACGGATTTCAACTTGTTTCAACGCAAACTTGTTTGACCCGAACTCAAACTCAACCTGAATTCCCGAATTGACATCTCAATTCCCAAGAACAACTCCGTTTTCAACCAAAACAATGCAGTACTATTAGTTTTTTGTTCCAACTACATTCAGGAATCAGAATCCCCAATTGATTTTGTCAAGTTACTACTAATAGTAGCCCCCCTTCTTCATCCTTAGATGGGGAATAAATATTGCACTAAAAAAATGAGTATACCGCCGCCTCAATCTTCTCCCACCCACCCGAGTGCACCAATGTTACAGAATCACAACTAAAGTGATGGATCATCTCCAATCTTACAAGAATTTCGCACAGTGCAAAGGCAACCCCGTTCCATGATCCACCGCCACCATCTCCGCCGCACTACATTCCAGCACATCCTGCCCCAGTTTGGCCCCGGCAGCCTTCAACCCCTTGAGAGAAACCGCCTGGTTAAAGAGATTAATCGACGGCAGCTTCGACGCCGGCGGAAGCTTCCCATTCGGCAAGAAATTCCTGAAATCTTCATTCAACAATGGCACCTCGAAATCCGACTTATCATGGCGGACAACGTTGTCTTTGGCGCTGATATGCGCCCCGGGCTCCATATGATTCGTCGAGAAACTCATCTGGTTCGGGAAATTAGGGTACAGGCTAACGTAACCTCTCAGGTACATCATATCGATCAGGAATTTCTTCCATGACGCTTGCCACCCGTTGGTTCTGGATTTCGGGATCTGTACAGGGTTTTGCTTGGCATCTTCTGTAAACCTCATGTTCATGTAAACGTAGAACTCCCTCCATTGTTTGGGGAAGAACACCGCGCCCCAGCTGCACGGGAGCTGGTGAAGATACGGCGTGTTGGGATGAATCCGCTTGAAGAATTCCGTTGCGTTCCATTTGGGCCGCTCTTTCACAACCTCCACGATTCTGGGAGTATAGAGGGAGATCGACTGGAGCTCCGGGATGGAGACCTGGGGGTCGTAGTGGTAGGCGAGGAGGGCGTACTTGATCCAGAGGTAGTAGTAGGGGGAAACTTCGATGTCGTCTTCGAGTAGGAGGCCGAAATCGTCGTCGGAGGCCGGGTACCAGCTCTCGCTGACCGCCCGGATTAGGCCTCCCTGGATGATCCTCCGGCGCAGGATCTTGGGGCCGTGAGGCCAGTTGAAGGTGCTCACTAGCTTGATGGTGGCCTCGTCCACCCTGCTGTCCATGTTGAAGGTGATCGGGATCTCGTCGCCCAGGTAGTAGGCGTCGGTCAGGGATTTCAGGAGCCGCGTCAGGGAGTGCACCCGGTTCTGAGTGATGATGTTCACTGACACCCTCATTTTGTTCCAATCTGCATAACCAAAATCGATTAGCCTCAATCTTAAAACTCCGTTGATACACAGTATATAATGCTCCCCCGTTCCTTTCTACTTTCAACTGTCTCGATTGAGATTCCTATTCCGTCTATCATACAATAATTTTTCTACTTTTCTTTTTACCCGATTTTTTTTTATGTGGGGAATTTATATGTGGGGAGGTGAGGGCCAAATTAGAATTGGACAAGTGTTATTTAAAATTAAAATTAAATTCATCCTTCCATTCATTTGTAACTTGAATTTGACACTTGACGGATTCTAATTTGTCTCTCACTCTCCCCCACATAAAAAAATTTCTACCTCTTTAGTTCGTCTCACAAACTCCATGGGTTGTTAAAGGTGATTTCCAAAACCAGAACCCTCTAATGACATTTGTTTCTACTAGTGTGCAAGTTTTTCAGTCATGGCCATTCAATTTATCAATTTTTCATTAAGCCCCCAAGTTACCATTATTTGCTACTCTTTGACAATGTTAGTATTCATGGTATCACTCGTCTAGAAGGTTTCAAAAGCTGATTCTTTTACATTAAAAAATATTGCCACATATTTCTTATTTTATTTGAAATTTAGACAAATCATTATAATCCCCTTATTTTCTCTGCAATATCGGAATATATAAATGTTCGTATATGAACTTTATGCAAAGTAGAGAAAGTTTCTTACTGGGAAGCGCAGTGGACCTGAGATCAGCCATCCAGAGAACCTTAGGCACAGAGAGCTTAGGAAGAAGCACCAGAGTGGTAGCATTGTTACTACTCTCCGCCGCCATTTTCAGAGCTTTCCTCACATTAGCATCCACATCGTCCACAGTGATCAAAACGCTGGGATTATGAATCTTAATCAGCCCCTTCATGCTCGCATACACCGCCTGCACCACCGGCACCTCCGACTTGGAACCGCCGGACAACGCCCCGATCCCCAGGTCGAAAATCTTGAACCTCCGCTCCCTGCACACCACCTTGGGCCACCCCAGCGCCGCCGCGGCGTCCTCGCACGGGCAGAACGCGCCGCCAGAGACGGCGATGTAGGCCTTCTTGCCGGCGGTGGTTCGGAATTTCTCGAGGAGTGGGGCCAGAGCCTGGACCTCGTGGAGGGAGTGGGCGTAGAACAAGGCGTCGATGTTTTGGGGGTTCATGGCTGCCCATTGGGTGACGTAGCCGGTGGAGAGGGCCTTCCACCATTGGTCGTCGCGGACCTGGACTATGTCTTTGAAGATGACCGTGGTTTCGGAGACGTAGGCAAGTCGGTGCTCGCTGTCTCCCCATGTTTCCTTGTCTTTTGGGTCTACTGGTAGTACGTAAGAGCCTGCGTCTCTGTATTTCTGAAGCTGGTAGCTGCATGTTAATCAAGTGAAATGTCGTTTAATATCCTGAAAATAATCTAATAATATTTATGCTTAGGCACAAATTCAATATTATGGTTAAAGTTAAGAAATTTAAAAGTTAAATTGCAGATTAAAATGGGACGGCAAGCATAAATGGTTGGTCTTTTAATTTTAAGCTAATGTCACTAATACTATTTTATTTTTAGTTTACAAAGAGAAGCAAACATTCAGAAGTGTATTTTAAGACTACAAACATCAATAAATCTTTATGCCTTAAGAATACAAAGTAAAGTTATCTATTCGTTATTTGGTGCCATGTATATGTTGAAGCCAACCACCGACAAAAATTAACTGATTTTTAAAACCAATTGACTTCTTGAAACCATTAAATATATGAACCTTTTGAAGTTTTAGCAAAATAAGTACTCCAAGAATGAATATCCATTTTTGACAAAAACAACCTTAGTGGCTAATGCCTAACACGTCTGTTTGTTGGGGAACAACATTAGAATTAGTCTTCGGTCAACAAGTTGTCACTACCCAATGCTGCGTACGATACACACAAGCTTGTCAAAACCCAGAAAATTTTATATATGAAAATTTTGTATGTGAGAAGGTGAGGGTCAAATACAAATGCTTCCGACTAAACAGATGACATACACAAATTACAACTTACAAGGGGAGCAAACGGTTTCATTGGTTGCGTCCGGATTCAGTGAGAGGGAAGTTGACTTTGACTTTGGGGGCGCTAATATGGTTAGTTTATGATAAAATGGGTTATTGGAGCTTAATAATTAACTAACCATTGACTAATAATTTTTTAACATATATAATATTTTATCTACAATGTCAGAAAAGTTTGCTCCACTGTCATTATTTTTCAGAATTTGGTTAATTATGTATGGTTTGTGCAAGCATTAGCTAATGTACTGGAGTATAAATGTGCATGCATGCAACTGAGAATCATTACATAGTGTAAACTCATCTAACTTGTACACCTATTGTTTGTCCTCCAAAATAAAAGTAAACATTACCCTTATTTTTGAACAATAAATTTAAAACCCATAAGTTTAATTAGATTGCGTAAGTGCCCAAAGAACATGCAACAAACTACGAGCCTTTGACTTTTCGTTTGAGAGAACAAGAAATTGTACTCCACCTTAAAAAAAAAAAACGAGTATTTGTTTTCTGTAGAAAACAATTTGTAGCATCAGTTCAATTAGAGATAAATTACTACTAGCAGTGTTATTTTTGTTGCACCACTTATAATGTTCGTAACCGATTTTTAAAGGACATATGTGATCCGAGCACCTCCAAATTGTTGAAATGATGAATTAGAAAAACAGGGAAGAACTGACCTCAAATGCAAATCTTCTCCGGTCATGAAAGTGAAGGGATCCTCAATAAAGAGAGTCTTAACAAGCTCCGCCGACAAAAACCAAGAGCTGGACAGAAAATCCACCTGAACGATCTTATCCACCGTTATATCATAAGCCGGGTCCGGCAAGTAGAGCCCCGCCTCCTTCGACCGGAACTTCCGATAACTCGGGAACGTAAAATCCTTCTGCCGGAACGGCAAGATCCGGCCGATGCTCCCCAGAACCGCGTTCCGGTACTTGTCCGTTCCGGCCACATGGGACAGTATCTCCAGCATTCTCCGGCCCGGAATCATGTCGTCGTCCAGAATGTACACCAGGTCCGCCTCCGTCTGCAGCGCCATCTGGAACCGCCCGAAGTACTTGAAGTCGTAGCTGGAGCTGATGAAGCTGATCCTCGAATCGTTGTATGACTCCGTGATCCTCCTCAGTGACTGCTCGTTCGGGCTCCCGAACGACAGCACCCAAACGTGGTGGAACGGGAGGGTTTGGTGAAGCAGTGAGTCCAGTTGCGCGCAGAGCGTTTTTCTCTTGAAATGGTTCAGGATGACCGTTACTTTGGCCCTGTTGGGGCCTTTCAGGTCCCATTTGGACTTCATCTTCATCAGCCCCGGGAGCGTTTCGGCCCCGAAGCTCTTTGCTTGGAAATCCAGGGCTTCCTGGTACACCTCCCTCTTGAACTTTATCATGAGCGCGTCGTTCGACTTCTTCTGCACGAAATCAATGGTTTCCTGCTCGCATACTTCCGCGGGATTGAGGACGGGGTAATGCGATTCCGATGATGCTTGTTCTAGCTGGTACCGGTTGACAACGTGGGGTTGGATGATCATTTGCTTCCACTGGTGCGCGATTCGCGTGGCCCATGAGAAGTCGGGTTTGGAAGCCAAATCGACTGCTGGACTCATGTAATAGAGGAGGATTGTAGCGTAGATTGCGAACGCGAATTGCAAGCATGTTAGCATTGTTACAAGCCTCGATGAGGTGCTTTTCGTTGATCTCATCTTGCTAACTTGTTGCTTTCCTCCAACGTAATCGCTCGGCATCCCTTCCAAATGCTCCCCACTTGATCTGATACTCGAATTGTTGTTCCTACCAAATCCCAATCCCATATGGCCAAAAACTAGTGCCCTTAAAATGCATCCAGCACCTGAAAAATTCTCATAAAGAAAAACCCATTGGCGTGTGTAGAAAGTAAAGCTGTGACTGTATTCATCATTAACAGTGTGTTATTCATGTATCACAACAGTAAAGTAAGTACATTCTACTTTAACTCCCAAGTTGCAAACTTACAAGTGAGAGAAAGCACACACAAGCGTTAATTTCATGAGATAGAAGAGAGGAAGTGACAAATTTATGCAAATGCAATCCACTCAAACAAACACAAAATGATGAAAATTAGGATCGATGCACCATGAATAAATAGTTTACCTTTGTGATATAGATCTTGAAGAAGTCTTGTGCAATGCAGCAAATGGTGTAGGAGATTAGATAATTAATGGTAGAGTGGCTATATATAAACGCAGAACACCTATACTGTGTGTGTGAGTGTGTGTTAAAGTTGGAATAAATAAAGTGTAGTTGAAGGAGATGGCCATGAGAAATGGAGCGAAGATCACATGGGGTTAGCGCCAATGACTAAAACTATGTGTATAATAAAATGGTAGAGGCTAATTAAGCAATTGCAGTTGCAGAAGCATGATGTTTTAATAAAAGCCACTTTTGCTGCCGTGAAAAATGGCCACCCTTGCGTTTTTGGTACTTCATTTATGCCTCTGCATGTTCATACATGCATCCGTATTTTTTCAATTATGTACTATTCTCTTCATTTATTTATTAACCCATACCATTTTTTTTAAAGAACCCCATGTAAGCAATGTTCTCAATATGTGTGGAACGCTTGCAAAGGAATTGAGTGAAGGATAAATGGTTAGAGTTCAAAAACAAATGGAAAAAAACTAATTCAAACGAGTGTATGAGGACGGATTGAAGTTTATAAAAAGAAGAAATACTCCCTCCGTTCCACTAATAGTAGCACCATATGTTTAGGTGCTTGGATTTAAGTGAAGGAAATAAGTTGATGGAATTGAATGTAGTAGATGAAATTGAAGGAATCTTGGTAAAAATGAAAAGCGTGCTAATATGAAAGAAACAAGTCAAAAAGGAAGGAGGGAGTATTTAACGTGCAAAGGAAATTGGTGAAGTTAACACTCTAAAGGAGTAAAGGGGAATTTCGTTATAGCTAGTGAAAATTGTTGAGATGGAACCAAAAAAGAGAGAGGAGAATTTCGTAATTAATTTGAATCCTTGTTCATACGTTCTAACATCTTATGCACTATCCTTTACCATGAATACAATAAAATCTTGCATAATATTATTTAAATTTGTAATAATAACTTTCAACTTTAAAGTTAAAAAATTAAAATGCAAAGTCCTATAAAGGGAAGGAGGAGCAGTTATCTTGTTCGGACATTCTTAATTATAGTGATCTCAACACATAAAAAATTATTATTCAACTTTAAAAATTATAATGATAAAATTTTTTATGATCGGTTTAACAGTTAATTGGTCTAACAAGAGAATTACTCTACAAAATGAAGTTCTAAAAAATTCCATCTTAGAATAATAATCTATTACGAAGAACGCGGTTCCAAAATTTCTTTTAATGTTTAATTAAGAAAAGCACTTATACCAAATAAAGGAAAAGATCATACGTTTAATATGAAAAGATTCCACAAGATTGATCTTTTGGATGCAAATCACTCAAAGTGGGCGTGTCAAATTGTCATTGAATCTTAGAAAGTCCTCAGATGCATTTGTGGCATGCACGTATACAACTCCCTCCCATTGAATCAAAAAACCACAACCCAAGCCAGCTGCAGTAAGTATACTAATCTCGGAGAGAAAAATGAGTAAAAATATATCAACTACTCCTCTAGTTCTATTACTTCCCTCCGTACCGGTCGAATTTGCACATTTTTTTGTCGATTTACATAAGATATATTTGACCATAAATTTCAAATAGACATCAATATCATCATGTAAGATATTGCTGGATTCCATGCACGATGCATTTTCTAAATATCATATTTTAACACACCGTTAATATACGTAACTAAAGTTATCGTTAGTCAAATGTGACCTAAGAAAACTGACCAAAAAGTGTGCACATTCGGGTGGGACGGAGGGAGTACAAATTCTTTTTCTTCTGTTGTGAAAATAGTTCTATTTCAAATTCTATTTTGTTCCACATGAAACATCATATTTCAAAGTTACATGCAACATTTTACGAATTTCAACTCTACTGTTATATTTTCTTAAATGCCATTTTATAGGAGAAAATGAAAATATGAACTATATTCATTTAAATAATTATACATCAAAATTTGATAAACGAAGCATTTTGATGACACAGCGATGACACATTTGGTGAAATAATTTAATGTTTATAAAAAAGTTGAATTATTTTTAAAATAGTGAAAGTCTAATTTTGTATATTTCTAAAAAATACTGCCACGTTCTTAAGATAAGTCATCTTTAAACCGTATATTAAATATCTAAAATACTTTATTTATAAACAATCATCAATCTTATAAATTTTGCCAATCACACCCTCAATGGTATGTAACTAATTAAGATCTCAAATTTTAATTAATTATTCTTCAAACATACTCTCTGCGACTGGAATATAGACTACTTTAAAAGATAAATAGACAAGAAGGTAATAATACGGGACTTGATCGAAATGCGTACCTTTTCTTCTCGTGCAAACAAAGCAACAAAAACTTAATGAATATTACAAACCACAACACATTTAATGGCTCGTTGAGTTAATGAGGAGGGAAAAATATACAGTATATATGAAGAGCAATGTTCGTTGACTTTAGATGCGTGTTCGTGTAATATGTATTGTGTTCGTGTAGTATGTATTGTAGGTAAATTTTGGTTGATGGCTTTTCCCCCAACTTAATTGGCAACTTCAATTCATGTATGAAGCAAAGCCTGAATTTGCTTGCATTCAGGGGGTCGAATATTCAAACGAATAAGCTATACAAATTTTCTGAATAAAATAATATTAATAATACATGAATTCAGCCGATTTGAATCCAACCGAAGTATAATCACATTGACAAAGAATCGCATTTCTTTTACTCTAGTGGTAGAACAGTAATATATTTGTAAAGTCAAATGTTGTGCATTTATTATTTGAATTAACATATGTGAACTAATTTGGAAAAGAAAATTTATCTATGTTGGAACATTTTTTTTTTTGATGAACACACCCGAAAAGGTGGGGGTTATATACTTAGGGATCCCAAACCTTAATAATAAGGGAATGTACATACAGTTCAAGTGATCAGTAGGAGCACTGAGGCAACATGGTTGCCTCCAAAAGAAAATACCTATCTATGAGTACGACTAAACTAGTTGGCTATTCTAGAAACTAACCAAAGTAGATGTGGTTAGTTGTTAAAGTTGTGATTCCAAAGAGAAGAATCTCCACCCCTGTGTGAATTCTTTCTTTGGCCATGCAACTTTAAACCAAAAAAAACCAAGTATCCCAAGGTTGCCTCCAAAATTAATGAATTGGATAACACTGTTGAAGAGAAAAGATGGATCTGACAAGCACTTGAGGACATGAGTAGTAGTAATCCCTTTGAAGCTGATGCTGGACAGTAGCTCGGAAAGCCATCCGATTAGCCTGCATAAAAAACAACTTATCAGCAGTATCAATCCTTATAGGAGCCATTTTTATGCATTCTTATATGAGGAGCATGGTCCTTGTCTAAAGAAATAAGGCCTTTGATATGTGTTGGAACATTAGAGAGATTGAGGCTCTGATTATGAGAGGAGTGGTGCTTGGCAATTGCATATGCCACAGAATTACATTCCCTGAAAACATGTTTGAGTTCGGCACTGCCTAAGAGGGATTTAACTTTATAAACCATATCAAACAGTTGCCAGTGTGCAGAATAGGGATCATTTATCATTTTAACTGCCAGCAATGAGTCTGTTTCGTTTGTGAAAGGGTGGTCAAATTGTGGAAATTTTTGGCAAGCAAATAATATGGCTAGAATTTCAGCTTGGAGTGGAGAGGCAGCTGAAGTAGTCTCTGATTTAATCAAGAGGGGTGTACCAGAATTATCCCTTGCAACTAGCCCTACTGCAGCTTTGTTTGGGTACCAGGAAGCATCAATGTTAACTTTTATGGACCCGGTCTTAGGCCTTTCCTAGAATACAGTATATATAATTGGCTTTGGGGGAGGTCTAAGATATGGGATCAGATGCATAAGGGAATGTGGAGTAGCTGTGAGGGAGACTAGATGTGAAGGGTTAGTATAGATAGACAATTTTATTAGATCCTGCACTTCCTTACATATAAGGTCTGCAGAAAATAATTTCTGATCAAATAAGAATCTGTTCCGAGCTTTCCAAAGACACCAGCATATCAGGGAGGGGAGAATTTTACAAATCAGTTGGTGCTACTTAGAGAGATCATTGCAATTCCAGAAAACAAAAAATCTATCACTAATGGAATGTTGGTCATTAAGGTGAAAGTGAACTATAGATGCCATGTTATTCCATGCAGATTGGGCAATAGGACATGATATGAAAAAATGTTGGATAGAATCTGAATGACTAAATGCAGGGCATTTAGAAGCTAAACTAAAACCACATCTAATGAGCACATCATCAAAAGGAAGAAATGAGTGCAACATCTTCCATGTGAATATAGAGATCTTTCTATGTAATGCAGTGTTCCATATGAACTTACATGTAGGAAAATTACCTGATGATAGTGTAAGAATCTTATATGCTGACTTGAAGGAGAAGACTCCTGAAGCTTCTGGTTTCCATATCAGTCTATCATCTTTGTCCTGTGTAGTTACTGCTTCCTGCAAAAAGGAGAGAGTATCATGATCCAGGAAAGGTGCAATCTATGTTGGAACATACGGAAATGTGGAGGTGAGAAGGTTTTAACCGATGGAAGAATATTGCGAGAATATTGATTTATGGTAGATTGGAGATTTCATAATATTGATTTATGTGTGTGATTGAAACATATTGGATTTATAGAAAATTACTATTATTAAGTAATTGGATTTATGGAATATTAAGGGATATGTTGAGATAAGGAAAACTTCCCTATAATCAAGGGATTATGATATGCTTCAGAAAGCAGATTTGGAAACTAAATAGTTTGGAGACAAAGGTGGAGATTTCCAATCTGCCTGTGGACTATAAATAGAAGACATCACGGTTGTGCTACTCACGAATTTAATAGTGAAAATCCGCATATTTTTTTAATCTTTTCGAGAATACTACGAGAGCCAGAATATATGTGTAACATAATGTAACATATTGATCAAGTTCAGAATCGTATAACTTAATTCCTCGGGAGGAGGAGATTCAGCGTCGACGAGTTTCGAGGTCAATGGGAGTCAGATCAAGGCGGATCGGTAGCAAGGGGAGCTTGCAAAATTCACGTGTTATAGTTAGATAAGATAAGTATAATTAATTATATGGTGTACTTTATACTGTATCTTTCTTATTAGTGAATTTATTCTGAACTGGGTCAGACCCCACGGATGTTAGCGAATTTCACCAAACTGCGTAACCAAGTCTCATGAATTCATGCTTTACTTTATTGCATAATTGGTTAGATAGCACTACAAAATAAAGTTCGGCAGTGACACATATTTTGTGCCAGGTAAGAAAATGTCACAATTTTGCTCCACCTTTAAGTGTCACTAAATTATTTTCAAACATGTGCACATGAAACTAAACTGAGTTACTACATCAATCCATTTCACAAAATTTGATGATACTTCTAAACGGAACTACATTGTAAAGCGTAACAACAAATATAACGATACTTCAATGCGTGACAATATTTTAGTTACACGCTGAATAGAGGCACTTCGCAAGACGTCACTAAAAATTTTAGCGATGCATTTGAGTGTCACAAATGCTCCAAAAAAACATCTAAAAAGGTTATGTTGGAACACGTTAGTAATTATTGAATTAATTAGGTAAAATCAAATTTCAATTGGTATTAGAGCTAAGTCACTTATTCTTACCTTGGTTGTGTCAAGGAAAGTGTGATCCAGTTTTACCAATGGCTACCAAAGAAAGAGCTTCTGTGTCTTAACCACCACTGCTGGAAGGAACAAACTACAACTACTGGAAGACACGCGTTGAAATTTTCATAAATTCACTGGATGAACTGGCTTGGTATTGCGTTGAAACAAAATGGAATCTAGCAACTGAGAACATTGGAGAAGGAGAATCTAGTTCAAAAGAAGGAGAATCTAGTTCGAAGAACCCAAAGCTTAAACCTAAGGCATCATGGTCTCCTGATGAACTGAAGGCTTCAGTGGCAAACTCCAGAGCATTAAATGCATCTTCACAGTAGTGGATGAAAACCAGTTTAAACTCATCTTTACATGTCATTAGGCAAAGAAAGCATGAGATTTTTTTGCAGACTGTGCATGAAGGAACAAGTCGTATACGTGAATCCAAACTACTACAAATGTTTGCCACAAAGTTCGAAGAGTTAAAGATGGAGGAGGATGATACTATTGATGTGTTTAATGGGAAACTAAGAGATATTACCAATATGGTGCATCAACTTGGAAAAATTTACAAGGAGTCCAAATTGGTGAAAAAGACTTTGAGATCACTCACTTAAAGATTTGCTATCAAAGTTGTGGCAATAGAAGAAGCAAGAGATGTGGCCACCATGACTCTAGATGAACTAATGGGATCATTGAAAATCTATGATCTAACGTTGGAACATCCAAGAAAGTGCAAAAGGAGTTGGCTTTCAAGGCTTCATCGTTAAGGTTCACTCATGAAGTTGATAGTGATGATGGAATTAAAGAACTTGCATTTATCACAAAGAATTTCTGAAGAATGCTGAAGAAAGTGGGAATAAAAAATCTCAGGTAAGATTCAAGATTCAACGATAATAGACCTCGGGCTCAGGACCTTGGTTATAATCGTGGAACACAAATGAAACAAACCAATCAGTAGTTCTCAAAAAGTCAGAGTTGTGAAATAAAGCAGCCAGGAAGGATTCAATGTAAAGAATGTGAAGGATATGGACACATCCAGGCTAAATGTGCTAATACTCGAAAGAAGCAAGGAAAATCATATGTAACCTCGTGGAGTGAAGATGAAGAAGAGGAGAAAGATGAAGAGGAACTTATCAGCAATTATGTAGCATTTCACTACAAGAAATTGAACCTATTACTTTGCCCTATTTACCTCAGTTTTTTGGCTTAGCTAAAAAAACCGAGGTAAAAAGTTCTTTTACATCATTTTTTTGAAGTAAATAATATTATTGACCTCGGTATTAAAAAACTGAGGTAAATAATAGGTTTTTTACCACGGTTCTACAATAACCGGAGTAAATATGCTATGAAATCGAAGTAAAAGTTTTTACCAACGTAAGTGTGAAATCGGCAGTAAGGGTGACCTAGAAGTAATAGTCATTTGACAAGATCGACTTTGCACCATCACTTGATGTGACCGACTTCTATCCGACATAAACAATGATGTTGATTTTTCCACTCGGCAAAGTTACACATGCTCCTTTGCCCAAACCCGTGCCTAAAATCCTTTCAAATCAATTAATTTATGCGATGTCACACCACCATCGGTGTTATGTCGATTAAGGAAAAAAAATAATATTGTACGAATGGAGTGCGAGGTTGCACATATATATCATACCTAATATATTTAGGATACTTAACCAATACAGCCAAAACTTGGAATGTACCATGTAAAGGTTTCATTCCAAGTTCAGCACAGCCAGTCTCAGATTTCATCAAGTTACTTCTTTAAGATTAAAGCTAGTTACGTACGTACGTATATATATCCAAAACACAAAATGCTATGTACCACATGTAACATCCTAGCAAAATGAAAATGAAACATAAGACATAGAATCCTAATAAATTCCAAACAAACATTCTTCTTGTTATAGGACAAAACAAACATATGATCCATGACAATCAATAGGGTGGTGACACGGGTGGGATAACATCGCCTGCCAACAAACTACTTTTATTTTCTTGAGAATTAGTCTTCGACTCTTTGGTGGAAGACTCGCTAGCGCCGGTGCTTGACCCCCCCCTCTTCATCATCTGTGGTATCCAGCCCATTCTCATCAATCCCAGGCCCCTCATCCCCCACATGTTGATTGATCGTATCGACAATCATAGATTTCAGCACCCTCATTTCTTCCATAAGATTACGCACAATGTGTTCCATGTGCAGCGCCATGGCCTTGGTCTCGGGCATGTCCTTCAGGAGGATGCCCTAGGCCTTCTATTTAGGTCCTGTGGGATAAGAAATTAGTTATATTAAATGAAAATGTTAAAATTTTAATTAATGATAATTTGGAATAAATTAAAAAACCCAAAATTTTGTTACCCTTTAGGGGCGCATGAATAATGGCGGGGTGAACATCCAAAGCTGTGGAAGCCAATGGAGTCTCCTTGGGCCTGGGTGTTGGAGGCACATCCATATCCCCTTTATGGACATTGCGATCAATCCACGTTCCTGCCTCCCAAACCCAATGCTTCAGCCCGAAGTAGTTTGCATCATAGTACTTAGGTTGGATCTTTGCATTCAATTTGATGGGAACCTTCTTCTTCTCTAGAATGGCGGTGATGATGTTGTTGTAGGGGAGTGCCCGACTCTTTGTGGAGAGGGCAACTTGATGTATCTCCTGGATGATAGTGTACCCGGGGTCGACTACCTTCTTCTCCACAAGGTGATAGTACATGACGGTCCCGTTGATCATGCACTCCGTAGGATGTCCGACCGGGATAAGTACTTGTAAAATTATATTGAACATCATTCTCTCCTGAAGGTTAAGAACACCAAGCTTAACCTGCTTTATTGGGATGAGTTTATTCCCCACTTTAATTTTGCTTCACCATCATTCGGTTGGCATCAAGCGCCCCGGATGGGTCATTCTTGTTGACCCGTGGAGGCCAATTGTCTCAAAAGTACAGTTGTAGAGGCTCAACCTCCGGCTGATTCTCCCCTTCGATTGTGTAGTCAATCCCCTTATTGATGAGCTGTTTCGATATCTCTATGTCCATCCCATTCACTCTTATTTTAAAGTAGGTCATAGTTTCCACTCTAAAATTGGCATAGAACTCATTGACCTCTATATCATACATTGGTTTATCCAAGCATTAAACCCTCCATTTGTGGCTGTTTGAAGGGTTCGAGGAAAACGTCGAGGTGTAGCGCTATACATCCCCGGGCTTCATCACCCTGACCTCTTTTACCCTTCGACCATGGATCTTTTTGAAATGCTTCGCTACCTCCTCCTTAACGAAGCATAATTTGTCCCATGTTGGGGATGGAGGGGTGTCCGTTGTCTTCGCCTTCTTCATGCGCGACGGAGCTGCCCCCGTGCTATCTTCCATTTTCCTCCTAGTTTTCTGCTTCATTCTAGCTATCTAAGAATCAAAGGGACGTAGAAAAGTCAATGCAAAAGTGAAGAACTAAAAGATTTCAATGTGTTTTAGTCGAGTTCAAATTCATGTCGCAAACACTTCATCTAGACCGACGTGACCTATGCGATGTCGCACATTCATGTGCTTGAATATGCAACATTGCAGATCAATCGGCTTAGCCAAAACAGTAAGCGACTAGACCAAGAATGGTCCTAAAACACCTATAATATCAACTTAAATATGACAAAGTACACAACTAACATGCCACGATTGAATAACCAAGCAATGGGCAACAAAAGAAGTATATGAAACCCGAAAAACCAACATCAAACTTCATCCGAACATCCTTACCTTGTTAAGGTTTGTTTCTCTTCAAATTTGGATACATCCACCAGTGCACCACATCCAAAGCAATTGAATGTTGGTTTTGGTGCTACTGTGATAAGTGACCAACTAATTCCATTGGGATTAGAATGTTTTCTGACCGTTTATTTTCAGGTGGGAGGTTTTGGTGCGATGTTTTCGGTTGGGAATGTGAAGGAGTAGGGTTGTCTGGTATTTATATACTCGCAGTGAAACATTGTGGTTTCATACGACTTCGTAGGTGTGTCGCATAGGACGAATAAGACATGGATTTTAGTGCAAAGTCGCGGATCATAGGTTTGGGCCCAAAATAAGGCCAACATATTTTTGGATTGGGCCTGGACTACAGCTAATCGAATCAATATACAGCGATATCGTGATAATAATCGCTCTATGCGAGATTGAATCGAAGCCATTCCGATATCGCATATAATAAACACTGGGGCGTATTAGAGTAGCAGACCAATTCCAAAATAACTATGACCCTGGTCAGTGGTGAACGTAAAGCACAAAATCCCGATGTCGCTTTAATGTCTTTGCCACGGAGTCCATATCGACTCCAGACCAAAGTCGCATTAATGGACTGCTGGCCAAATAGCCCAAATTTCATAGTTTACATTTCTCATGAAATATAAAAGTAATAAAATTAGGTCCATCGAATTTCAACCATTGTGATCGAATTTAGCCATGGACCCGTCATCGGAACAGGGCGAAATTATTCATGGATAGGGCATTACGAAATTCTGGCAAAATTACACCACGGCCAAAACTTCTGTGGTTGTTACTGTGTGTTAAGAGACATTCACTCGAACAAAATGACAAATGTTTCGCAGGGAAATTATGCGTACTATTTTACAGACACGCGAACCTGGGTAATCTTCTGGGTTTTTTTTTATAGAATTCCATTAATATCGTAGCGATAAGTGTTATGGGAACGAACATTTCCGCCAAATATATGGAATCACATGAAATTTCATACTCTAGGTTATTTGGGAAATATAATAGTAATAAAATTCTGTCCTTCAATTTTTACAAAGCGCTGGTACGTGGTCTAGAGTAAATTGTAGGTGATTACTTAAAAGTATACAATTTACGATCGTATGATCTTGTGGAAGTCTATGGGGAAATATAAGTTTACTATCAGTTATTATAAGTTCGGCTATATATGGATGACACTACTTCTTTCGGGACAATCATAATCGAGTTTGGGACCACACGTTATCTTTTTTTTGTAATTAGGTCCCTCCAAGAGACTGGGAGATGTCAAAATGAAAATTTTGATGTATCCTTATTTTATTCAAATTTTTACGACAATGTTGTCCCGATTAGGGCATAAACGGGTCGACAGAAGGGCCTGTAACCTTTAAACGGAGACTTTTACAACAAATTTTGATTCTTTCACTATGGCCACATATGCGGTGTCGCACACATGCCGCATTATTCGATGGATATACCGAATACCTAGCGATATCGATCATTTTGAAATTTCTAGCGGGAACCAAAAATTTCATATGAAAATTTGAAATAAAATTCCCCCCCCCCCCAGACCTATTTTTCATTTCAATAACTATCACCACTAACATTCATTTCCATCTCCAATACATATCCCACAAACTTACCTTATCCATTTACACCATAATGAAAGGGCTCATTCAAATGGATTCCTTCAATCATCAACAAGTATCCAAGGAATGGAGCATCTAGATTCAAATTTATTGAGATACTTTTCCATCTTTTACATGTTCCTTTACCAAATTTTTACCATCTATACCTTCTATATGTTTTTTCGCCATTCATGGAAGATCAAAGAATTTCATAAATGGTGAATCATTGTGTCACGTGTTATATATTGTATGTTGTGTTTGTTACCAATAACATGACATGTTTGTAAAAGTGAGAAAAATGGCTTAGATTTGGATGTACACAATATGAATGTGCGACATCGGTCATTAATTGCTCAGAACAATATGACAACGAGTTAAAATTGACTTCGCAGAGGTGAGGAGTTGTTGAGTTTAGCATTAATATCCATGAATATCCTAATTCGGTTTTAAATCGGTCTCTGCGACCTCGGTAATTATGAGTCTGACGTCACTTTGGTATTGATCAGTTTCTATTTCCATATTATTAATAATATCGTCTACATATGAATATATTACGTGTATTTTTGGGTACAACCCAATTGTAACATAATTTTTGTTTCTTATGTATTGGTTGTAATTGGAAAAAATTGAATTATTAGTGAAATAGCATATCACATAGATTTAGTTAGCTTCTCACCGATCGCCCTACAAATAGAATATTGTACAACGTAGAAAATGGAGGTTAAATGCAATTATTGTTTCAATTTTATAACAACCTTATGTATTTTAATTTATTGTTACATTTATTTGTAATATACTAGTAGGTCATAATCTTGTTAATTAAATGATCATTTCAGTTAATGATTACAATATTAATTTAACAACAATTGAGTGTTGTATGAAGTTCAATCATTACTCAATTTATCACATTTTTATAACATGTAACGAGTATCGAAGATCAATTGTTTGCATCATCGAATATTTGTTATTATAATGTTTTATGAAAAATGAGAGCTGACAGACAAAACCGCGACGTCGTATTAACAAGCTCCGAAATGACATATTAGCAACGTTGCATAGACTAGTGTCATTTTTTTCCACTGCGGAGAATCAAAACGAAGTAGTTTTTTCATGAATCCACATCACCAGGGACACAACATGGGCCCTCACTATGTGCGATATCACTTCTCAATGACTCCGACATCACTCGCATTATGAACGACATCATCTGGTGCGACGTCGACCCACTTCCTCTACCATCGGCTGCTACATTCCTTTCATTGGAATTGCATGCTTCATGATGTCAATGTTATTTCCAACAATGTCACATCCGGGGTTTTATAACATTGGTCTTCCGCCATGGTGTGGCGTCGGTCTCAATTCATGCCAATGTCAGTCCCAAAATCAAGGTAAAGGGGACTATTTACCTCGGTTTTGAACCGAGCTAAAAGTATAATTTTTACTACACTCACATTTACCTCAGTTTTTCAGGAGCCGAAGACCGAGGTAAAAAAGGCCTGGAAAACTGAGGTAACAGGTGTTGTTTGTTGTAGTGTTTGGAACAAAATTTCATGATTTATCATAAACTAACGATACATGTTCCAACATAGCAAAAATAGACAAAGATGTATGTTCCAACACAGAAAATAGGTATTGACTACTCCTCTAGAGATAATAAAGGTCAGGTTGTGAGCGATGAAGATATCTACACTGTATATAAAAATATGTGTGAGATGTGGTTGGAGGTTGTTGACTCAAATAAAGTTTTGAAAATAGAGAAAAATCAACTTGGTGAGAAGAAGAATGAGTTGTTGTTTTTGGTTATAGAACTCAGAAGAGATATTGAACAGTTGAAACTAAATCTTAGCTGAACAACGAATAGAGCTGAAATGGATGAGGCAACAATTAACAAGTTGAACACTGGAAATGCTAAATTAGATGATATACTCACTATGGGGCATAACTTTGGAAATCGACAAGGTATAGGCTATGGAAAAACATCGATCAGCACTGTAGATTTCAAATTAAAGGTTCAAGATATGAAGAGAAAAGTGATCAAAATACGGCAACGTAAACCTCTTATTTGCAGTTACTACACCTATCAAGGCCATACAGATTATCATTATTTTAAAATACTCAGAGACATCATGAATAGGTGATAACTGTCTGCATGTGTCCAACATAGATGATGTCCAACGACCGAAGATGGCCAGAAAGGTATGGATTCCTAAACACACTAATACTTGTCTTGTTGCTCACACTTCTTATATTGCACGCTCTAGAGACTCGTGATACTTTGATAGTGGGTGTTCTCAACATATGACGGTAACTTAAGAGTATTTGACAAAAATAAAACCATAGGATGGTGGATTTGTCACTTTTGGTGATGGAAAGAAGAGTCGAGTAGTTAGAAAGGGTGAGCTGCAGATTGAGGGGTTCCCTATCTTTACAAGTGTTCTTCTTGTGGACCATGTCAACAAGGTAAAAATATTCAATCACCTCCCTCATCAGTTCAATATATAACTACCTCGAGAACACATCAATTACTACACATGGATTTGATGGGTCCAGTCAGTACACCTAGTGTAAGTGGCAAGAAGTATATCTTTGTGTGTGTTGATGATTTCTCCAGACACACTTGGGCAGTGTTTCTTAAAGAAAAATATAATACAGTGGAAGTTTTCCGAAGTTTGGTGCTCAAATTACAAATAGAGAAAGGAAGTCCAGTTGGAAAAATTATTAGAATTCATAGTGTTCACGACAGGGAATTTGAGAATTCCTAGTTTGGTGGTTTCTATGATGATCTTGGTATTCACCATGAATTCTCCGCACCAAACACTCATCAGAAGAATAACATTGTGGAAAAAAGAAACAAGACTCTAAAGGAAATGACTCGAGTCATGCTTACTGAGAAATGAATTCATAAGAAATGGTGGGCAGAAGCCATCAATATAACTTGTAAACTATGAACCAAGTGTACCTCCGACCATTCATAAGAAAGACATCATATGAAATTTGGAAGGGCAGGTAGCCAAATGTCTCATATTTTCATGTGTTCGGGAACAATTGTTATATTCTCAGAGATAGAGAACAACTGGAAAAGTTTGGTAACCACAGTGATTGGAATTTTTCTGGGATATTCTGTGTACAACTGCGCTTATCGAGCATACAATCTCCGTACAAATACTCTTATGGAATCCATAAATGTTATCGTAGATGATTCTGATGATAAATAAGTATCGGGTGAAGAAGAAAATGAACCAGATTTAGACTGTGTTCTTACAAAGAATAGACCACCTGACTAGCCAAAATATGTTGGAACATCCGATCATTCAGACAGTCCTGTTGAACTTGATGAAGTCCAATATGTTTTAACATCCACTCATACTACAACACCTCATATTACAACACAGGTGCAACCTAAACCCAATTTCAAGAGAACCCTTACAATCCCTCGGGTAAATTACAGAGAACTTATAGGATTACAATGTTTATCTCTCTCATTGAACCAAAAAATTACAAGGAAGCTCTATTGGATTACAGCAATACAAGAAGAAGTTGGGAAATTTGAATGCACTGATGTATGGTATCTCACTGCTCATCCTAAAGGTGTAAATGTTATTTGCACAGAGTGGATCTTCAAGAATAAATCTGATGCTGATGGCCATATTACATAAAATAAAGCAAGATTGGTTGCTCGGGGATACACTCAGGTTGAAGTAGTTGATTTTGATGAGACATTCGCCCCAGTTGCCAGGTTAGAATATATTCAGATCTTACTTTCTATTGCCTACACTATGAATTTTACAGTGTACCAGATGGATGTCAAAAGTGCTTTCCTGAATTGCGTGGTCAATGAAGAAGTGTACGTGGAACAACCTAAAGGTTTGAGGATCCTCAATTTCCACATCATGTATATCGACTCAGGAAGGCTTTGTATGGATTAAAACAAACCCCAAGAGCGTGGTATGAGCAACTCACTACTTTTCTTATTCAGAAAGGTTATCATCATGGGGGGTAGATCGCACCTTGTTTGTTTTTAACAAATCATCAAAAATTTTGATTGCCCAAATCTATGTTATGATATTGTTTTTGGCTCTACTTTACCATCTACATGATTTCATAACTTTGATTCAGGATAAATTTGAAATGAGTATGGTTGGATAACTCACCTATTTTATAGGACTCCAGGTGAAACAAGAAAATAGTGGTCTGTTTATAATTCAAAGTATGTATTCCTTGAATTTGGTAAAGCGGTTTGGACTGAGTTATTCTCAAGCTGTACGAAAGCCAATAGGGCTATTGATAAATTTGTTAAGGATGAGAAAGGTGTTGGAGTTGATCACAAATTGTATATGAGTATGATTGGGAGTCTGTTGTATCTTACAGCAAGTCTCCCAGATATATGTTTCAGCGTATGAGTATGTGCATGATTTCAGGTTGATTCTAAGGATTCTCACTTGACTTCTATCAAAAGGATAATTTGATATGTTACTGGAACATCTGAGTATGGAATCTGGTATTTTAAAAATTAAGATTCTCATCTAGTTGGTTATAGTGATTCTGATGAGGTTGGTAATGCAAATGATCGTAAAAGCACCACCAGTGAATGTTTCTTTATTGGTACGAATCTTGTATCTTGGTATTGAAAAAAATAAAATTTGATCTCCTTATCACTTGTTGAAGCTGAGTATCTTGCTGCTGGAAGTTGTTGTGTGCAACTATTGTGGATGAAACAAATGCTAAATGACTATGGAATTAAAGAAGGGTCTTAAAAAGTGCTATGTGACAACAAGAGTGCAATTGATATATAAAAAAAATCTAGTTCAACATTCTTGAACAAAGCACATTTTTGGATCTGGTTGAAAGGAAGGAAGTGGTTGTTTTTTTTTTTTTTTAAATAAACCATCATAGATGGGGGAATTTGTATTGGCCTTCCCAAGCCGTAATAAAACATAAATAAAGAAGCCAAAAGGCTAAGTTACTGTACATTCTGAGCGGATTGCTCTTGAAGCAACCATTAATTGCTTCCAAAAGAATAAACTAGAGTATGAGGATGCTATAGGCTGGACTCTCGAACTTGTTAGTGAATCGACATAGAGACACAGGTCAGTCACAGAGAATAACCATAAGCATAACCTCTTAATGTTGCATAACAAAAGAAAAAACCAGCAGATTGATAGAGGAAGAAGAAAGCTGAGCAGATTGATAGAGGAAGAAGAAAGCTGAGGTGAGCTTTGTTATTGCCCTACTCCAAAATGGATGGTCAGAAATGTCCGTTGCAAGGTCATTCCAAAGCTTGTAACTTGAGAATCTTGAAGGCCATGAGTAGTCTGTTGAATCGAAAAGGAGTCAGTTGTGCAGCATAGACTTGAAACCTGCAAGCAAGAGTAAGAATGAGTAGCATCCGAACTAAAAGATTCGTAGCTCAGGGATGCCAATTTGATCTAGTCTGATTAGCCCCCTAACCGTGTTCGGAAGTTCAGATAAAACATTAAAAGATGCATCACATTGTAATTGTAAACAAAGCTTAGCAAGTGTATGGGCCACAAGGTTAGCCTGTCTATATATATGTACCAGATTGATGTCATGTAGTGATTGATGGATCTCATCAGCTAATGAAAAACATTTCCAGTGAGAACGGAGTGGATCAGTAGAAAAGAGAACCGCAGAAAGACAATCAGATTCAATATGAAGGGGGCCAGTTAAATCCTGTGCAATCTGGATGGCAAACTTAATAGCCTTCAATTCAGCTTCTAGAGGTGAAAGAGCTACCGTAAATAGAGTGTAAGCTCCCACGAGCTCCCCTATAATGTCTCTAATGATCACCGTAAATAGGAAGTGGTTGTTGCCTATGTTCCAACAGCTAAGCAGTTTGCGGATATTTTTAGAAAACCTTTGGACGTTGCAACTTTTGAGCTTCTCCAAAAACATTTAGGTTTATGTCGAGTTTTGAAGTATTTTTTTCATTCGATTTTTTTCAGCTTTAGTTCTTTTTTTGTATATAAATTTCGGAAAATACAAAAAAAATAAACTAGAGAAATATAGAACAAAAAAGAGGAGGAGCTATGTTGGAAGTTGAAGGAGCTGTGACATGGTGGTTGAAAAGAAGTAATTATGACTTCTCTTGGAAAGGGAAAAAATGGGTGCGGCTAATAAGGTGAAGAAGGGAGAATTCACTAGATTTCAAACTTTTTACATCTCTCCACCTTCCCTCTATTTTTGCTACCATATTCCCTTGGTTCTTGCCATTTTCAAATTTTGGAAAATTTGTTGAGAGATTATAGTTGAGAAGTTTGGGATTTCTTGCTCTTGATGTTATTGAGAGTTTGAGTTGTGTTCAAACACAAATCCCCTTTACCCTTAAACCTCCTTGCTGCAAACACTTCCAAGCTCTAAAAATCCACAATGGCCAAACAAGGAGCTCAAGAAATCACATGCAAAGAATTGGTGCCATTCAAAGGGAAAGTCCAGAAACCAAGCCTTCCACTTATGATCAAGTTCTACAAACCTAAAGTAACAGACCCTCATTCTCCTAGTGCTTCTGCGATTAAGTTCAATGGTATATAATTCGAGCTTTTAGTGGAGTGCTTGTACAAGCATGTGTTAAACAATCTGGCTACAGATTTGACTGGGCTTAGAAACCTTAATGGGAAGTTATTTGAGGTGGATATGGATGGATTAGTAACTGGAGAATTTGATGATATTGAGAATATTGAAAGGTGTACTCTACTACCTCTAGCCGTAGATGTGTTCAAATTGAAGAGTTGGAAATAGCCGAGTTAGAAAATTCTAAAATGAAAAAGAAGAATTTGAAGAATTATGAAAGTGTGCCAACAATTAAACTCTATGATCATAGAACAACCAGGAGGAATAAGAAGCTGAGAGAAACCCTTGTTATTATTAATTCTGATAGTGAAGGTGATGAAGGTTTTGCGTATGTTCCAACGTATGAAGCAGGGGGAGGTTCTACTGAAGCTATGGAGATTGATGAACCTGATCATGGGTTCAAAGATGCTGATATGGAGTTTGAAGAGAGCATGATTGATAATAAAAGTGGCAATACCTCAGGCAGTGTAAATGAACCATAGGTGGATGAGATAAGGGGAGATGTCCCCAAGACTGAGTAGACTAATGTTGGAACACAAGTCGATCAAGTTCCAACACAGGGGGCTAATATAACATACTCCAGTGATGCGGTCCTGAATGAATTTGTCCAGACCAGATTGAGAAAGGCTAAGAGGAAGGAACATGCACCAGAGGCATCCCTGCCAACCAAGAAAAGAAAGAAAGATACATCTGCACCTAAGAAGAAGACTACTTTTCATGCATCTCCAGTAAGTGATGCTATCTCTGCTACTTTTTATGATACTGATTGTGAGGAAATGTGGGAGCTGTTCTCCCAAAGGAAAATTATTTCCGAGAGGCCAGTGGGTTTGGAAGCATGCAAACATGGTGCCTTCACTAATTTCTTGGAATATTTGGGATTAAATATAGTAGCTACTCTGTATGAGGACTACAATAACCAGTTGGTATGTGAGGTTTACTCAAATTTAATGGCTGGAAATCTAGAGAAGGATTCCCCTTGGTGTGACAGGGTGTATGTGAGAGGAAAAATAATCATTTTTTTTCAAGAAGATGAATAGGATTTTGGGGCTGAAGACTCCTGAGTTTTGGAAGGTATTTTCTGATGAGTTGGGCATCACTGATGACCAGATTTTGGTTGAGATTTCTGGTGGATATAAGACTTAGTGGCCAGCTACTGGATATTCCCAAGCATCTTGCCTATCTTCCAGATTATTCTTTCTGCATCAAATGGCAGTAAATTTTTGGATGCCATCGACCAACATCACTGCTCTCACTATAGAAATTGCTAAGCAGATGTACTATGTTGGAACACAGGAGTCAGTCAGCCTGGGCTTAACATACAACAGAGCATTGTGAGACAAGCTATCTTTCCCAAGGCCAAGCATGCACTAGTATACCATTGCCTTATTTCTACATTGGTTAGGAGTAAGAGAGTGAAGAATAAGTCCAAGAATGATATTGTGATTACTGAGTCTCTTCTGCCAAACAAGAGGACCTTTGAACTGAGGAAAGTGCATGATCTGCCATGGAATCCGAAGGCTTCTACTTCTGTTGATGATGAGAAGAAGGCTAAGCTTGCGGCCATGAATGCGAAGTTGGGAGCTTTGGCTATTCAGATAGCTGCTTTTGAGGCTTAGAAAGCCAGAATTGAGGAGGAGAAGGCACAATTAGAGGCACATATAGCTGCTCCTGAACAGGCTTGAAGTTTCTAGTATGGCTGTGTTCCAACATATGCCAGATTTAATTTTTAGGGGGAGTAAATTTTATTGGATATAGCTATTACTCTCTGTGTTTTTGTTTCCTTTGGCATATTTCTGGCCCCAGGGGGAGAATATTTGAGAATTTTGGATGTTATTATTTTTGTGGTGATGCAATCTGAATTGTTGTATTCCTAGATTTTTGGTTTTCTCGGGTATTCTTATTAATTCAGATTCAATGATTAATATGTGCTCCAACATTCTATGGATTTTGGAATTCTTACGATATCTGATTTTGTGAAGTTGGGAGTTTTTCTTTATGCATTTAATTCCAAAATGATTGGGTCCACAAAAAGTCAAATAGGGAGATTGTAAAGTCACATGTTGTTCATTTATTATTTAAATTTTCATTTTTGAACTAATAAAGGAAAAGAAAAAACTTTCCACGTTCGAACATACGGAAAACTAGAGGTTAGAAGGTTTTAACCGATAGAAAATATTGCGAGAATATTGATTTATGGTGGGTTGGAAATTTCACAATATTGATTTATGTGTGTGATTGAAGCATATTGGATTTATGGAATATTAAGGAAAATGTTGAGATAAGTAAAAATCCCTATATTTCAGGGATTATGATATGCTTCAGAAGCACATTTGGAAATGAAATATTTTGGAGATAAAGGTGGAGATTTCCAATCTGCTCATGGACTATAATAAATAGAGGACATCACGGATGTGCTACTCACGAACTCAATAGCAAAAATCTGCATTCAGATTTTCTATCTTTTCAAGAGTACTGCGAGAGCCAGAATACATACGTTCCAGTATACCATAACATGTTGATCAATTTAGAACCGTATGCCTTAATTCCTCTGGAGGAGGAGATCCAGTATTGACGAGTTTCGAGGTCAGAGGAAGTTTGATCAAGGCGGATGGGTAGCAATGAGCTTGCAATAGCAATGTGTTAAAGTTAGATAAGAATATGTATAATTGTATGGTGTACTTTATATTGTATCTTTCTGATTAGTTAATTTATTCTGAATTGGGCCAGGCCCTGCAGATGTAGGTGACTTTCACCGAACTATGTAATGAAGTCTCGTGTGTTCATGCATTACTTTATTGCATACTTTTTAGATAGGTTATGTTAGAACACATTAGTAATTATTAAATTAACTAGGTAAAACCAAATTTTAGTATTTCTTCCCGATAATGTATGGGTTTGCTGACAGAACATACTGAATTCAGGTCAATCAATGGAAGATGGACTTAAGAAGATGGAGAATCAGATATGACGTAACAGGAAGGGTCAAGTCAGCCACCTACCCATATAACAAGGAAACAAACACACGTTGTAGGTATGATCACTAGCCCTACTTTATTTACACACAACTTACATTGTACCTTACATGATACTCGAATTTAACTGGATTATTGGTGTATGCATGACTCGAAACTAGGATGACTGGCCTCAGCTTGTATGTCTTGAAGGTTTATGAGTGGTGTAGGGAACGAGGCAATGATCAGATAACTCATACAAAATTTGGACTCAACATTGGTGTCATGTGTAAGGATCTCTTGATTCAGTACTTGCACAACTTAGCACCATGGAAGGATCATCAAAAACCTTTAGGGGAGACGTGCTTCAAAACAGCGTGGTGGAGGATGTAACCAACACAAAAAGGGAGCCAACTATCACACCTGCGGGGGACTCGTATTGGCTTCGTATAGCCCCGAAACTAACCAATAACACAAAAATCCTACAAACCAGCATGGTTTCACAGAATAAGATGATGAGGAATCTGAAAGAGATAGAAGAAAAGGGGGAAGGCCAGTGCAGAAGGCAAGGGGCACAGGGTTAAGCTGATAAAACTTTTCCTGGAACAAGAAGACGATATTGAAGACTCTTGATGGAAGGAACATGGGGGAAAAATAGGCCATAGTACCGCAAGGAATGCCCAGAGTTCGGCCACCCCCGGGAGGAAAACCTACCATGGGGAAGAAAGAATGACAACAGACAACGAGTGACACGCTGGCTATGTGCCACTGTCGAGGGGGGAAAACTAAAAAAAATGGTTGATACAGGAACACTTAGAGGGAAGGTCATGAAGGGGTACACCATTCACCAAGAGGACAGTTGTTCACAGGTGACCCCAAGCTGAAACAACCCCCCCCCCCAACTTAGGGCACTATAACAACAAATTAGACCCTGAAGATCATATGAGCACTTTCTGCACCAACATGGCTACCCTCACAATATCGCATAACATTTGGGGCAAGGTGTTCACAATCAAGCTGATATCAGCAACTAGGATTTTGTTTAAAACCCTAGAAGACGAGATGATAGACAACTTCAGCCAACTAGAGGAGAAATTCTTGACCCATTTAATGCAAATGTTTAAAGTTACAAAAGACCAGGTCATAGCTCTTAAGGATTAAACAGAAGCCAGAAAAAAGATTATCAGAGTATTGAGAAAGGTTCAACAATGAAGAAACCAGGGGGAGGAAATGATCAATCGGTTTCTTATAGACACGTTCATAAACGGTCTAAGGTACGAGCTTCTGTTGAGAGACTACATGATGAATCCCCCAAAGACGATTGAAGAGCTGGTGAAGAGAGTGGGGAACTTCAGCAAGGAAGACCAGGCTGATAAGAGGAGGAAAGAAACGTAGGCAAGCTTGGGATAGCGGGGGGTTGAGCCAGTTGGAGACAAATTTTAGAGAAGGATGGAACATGGCAGACCAAGCAGGTCAAACCAATTTGACAAGAGTTTTGCGCCCCTTATTGAAACCTCGAAGGAGATTTTGGCCCCAACAGCCAGGAAGAATATTCTGGACCTTTCTGTGAAAATCAAGTGTGACACCCACAAGAGGGACAAGTCTCGGTTTTACGATTATGAACACAATCATGGCCACGACACGAATAACTGCATACACTTGAAGCAAAATAAAGAGGGATGTGTCTGGAGAGGACAGCTGACGCACCTGGCCAAAGATGTGAGGGCATAAAATAAGGCCACATATCAAAGCATACTCGGGGGTGGAAACAAGCAGGCAGGTTCACGTAGATCGTAGGACAGTTGAGGCAAGGAAAGAATCCCAAAAATGAGGGGGGAGGCTCGAACAAGGGAAATGAAGTAGTCAGAGCCAAAATCATAGGGGAGAGAAACAAAAGGCATAGAGAGAGCACCCCAACAGACGACAACCTAGCACTGGCAGTCACACTACCACAAAACCCCGCTCTAGCACCGGTTTATCGTTACTGTTTTTTTAAAAAATTGGTGCCCAAAAAGGTAGGGCACCGTTGTAATTTATTTTAAGAACAGTTTTTTGAAAACTGTTGATAACGAAGCACCAGTTTAATAAAAATAGGTGCCCAAACCAGTGCTTTAAAAATTTTGGCACGGGTTTGTTTTGTCTGGTTTTTTGAGAAACAGTGTTAAATATTCACATTTAAGAAATTTTTAAGGGTAATTGGTTTCAAAACCAGTGCCAACGAGGACATGTCATCGGTTTGTGGCACCGATTTTCATAAAATTGGTGCTAAAAATTTTAAGCATTCAATATTCGTGACAAAAGTTTCAAAAAGGTACACAAAGGTTTTCCGAAAATTTCATGGTCTTGACAAGCTACTCACAATTGCTTCAAGCTAAAAAAATAATTCTTAACTTTCAAAATTATTTATTTCTTTTGTTGAATTTAACTAATAACTTAGTTGATTTAAATTATTCAACAGTCAACATTTCATTGACCTAATAAATATAAATACGAATAAAAAAATGTATGACATTAACTAATTGACGTTGATCCATTAATTTACTTTGTATATATGAATACAAATACAAATGCATGACTTTAACTAATCAACGATTAACCCTTATTTGACTTTCTGCAATAAGGTAGGGTAGCTATGTGGATGTACTGGTCGTCTATGTAACAATTGTTTTATTAAATAATAATAGAATGTTTTATGATAAAGTAAAACTATTGTTATAACAATCCACTCTCTCTACATATATTTTAAATATAATTTGAACGTTGTTTGTATGTCTTGTAGGTAGGGGGACTTTCGAGGGGAGGAGGTGGGGGTTTTTTCCTAATGTCTCAATACCTTCTGAGTTAGGTGTGGGTGCTATGGTTTTGGCCATTAGGTTTCCTCAAAAGGCTAGGGAGGGGGTTAGGTTTGGGGAGTCGAACCATGATGGTGGATATCCTAATGGTGCCTCTGTTAGGGACTTGGCTGAGGCAGTGAAGCTTTCTATCCTAGATTTGGATGCTACCTGTGAATACCTTAAGGGTGTGATATGTCTCATGGAAAGAAAAGGAGTGGCTAGTGAAGTTAGGAAGTCGTGTGAGAGCGCTCATGTTAAGGTTTACTAAGTTTGAGCTGGGGTGGAAGTCAAGGTTGGAGTAAAACCTTTCGTCGTTGGAAGAGTATGATGCACATCTGCTTGAGTAAGATTATAAGATCGAGAAGGTGAAGAATTATCTAATGGATGTTATGTGGTGAGAAAGGAAACGGCAGAAGTATCTGGTACATAAATCCCACGAGGCTGATCTCAAGGAGGTTAATATTTCAAAACGGTCTAACGAGGTAGATCGGCTGCAGGTGAGAAGGAAAGATTGGAGGTCGAGCGTTGTTGGTTAATGGCATTGGTTCAGGAATGGAGGAAGTGTTATGATGAGCAGCGTGAATTTCAGTTCAACTGTAAATAAAGTATGAAAGGCTGGAAGGTAAGGTTGAGATGGGGGAACTACAATGTTTTTAGGTATAGGAAAGGTGTCAGGAGCTCGAACTATGGTAATAGGAACAACATAAAGTGAATTGTCATCTTTGTGTCCATGTTTCTAAGTCTCTAAGTTCTACACCTAGTGTTACTGAGGAAGGTACGGAGGCTTGCACTTGCTGCTTAGAGCGGCTAGTGGAGGGTTTAAAACAAGACCTAGAGACTTCTGCGTACTCAATTTACCTATTGAGTACAACTAAGTTGTTCAGACTGTGGGCCAAATGTTAACTACAATTCTTATTATGTGAAGAATATGCGGCGTATGGAGGCTTCGGGTACTACACGAGATGATATTTATTTGTACATGCGATGAAAGCTAGAAGAGATCTTCGAGACAGAAGGTGGCCAAGTAAGGGTCGTAGCCTCCGGGTTATCTATTGGCATCTAGATGTTCTGTTTCATATCTTTGGTTTCGCTAGGGGTATTTATATGTTTAGTGTATGGTGCGTTATTAATCGTAACTAAACCTCTATACGGGGTATTGTTTCATACTTATTTAAGGCTATTGTAACTAAACCTTGATACGTGATACTAATGCATACTTAGTTAAAGACTATTGTAACTAAACTTCAATGCAGGGTATTTCTTGTGGCTTTAATGTGAAAAATCTTTTCTATTGGCATCTAGATATTATGTCTCACATCGTTTGTCTTCCTAAAAAGATTAATATTTCATGTGTGTTGCGTTATTAAGGCAATCGTAACTAAACCAGTCCACGGATTAATGCCAGGTGGTATCAACGGGAACAAATATGTGGTGTTTTATTTTGAAATAGGGGGATGTGTTTTATGGAATGTTCATGAATATGTGGGGTTGGAGGTTATAGTGGGTTGTTGTCCATAGGGTGGGTAAGGATGTTTCATGGGGTTGGTGCATCACAGCGAGAGAGCAGGGTGGGCTTTCACTTGTGTCGCGGGGTTGGTGATTTACCAGGTGTATGAAAAGTTGTGGGTACCCTTACGTCTCTGCCATGTAGTTTTGGGGCTTCCATTTTGAGCAAATTTACTGGTGATTTTCTCGCTTATGTCGCTTCCAGCTTGGAATGGGGGAGTGTGATTGTATTGTGACTGGGAAGTGGGAGATGGTTGCAAGGTAATGATTGGTCACTTCATTTGTGCAAGCTTTTCTTTTGTGGGTTCTATGGGCTTGGGCATGGTTGGTAAATGGATAAGTATGGCACGTGGGTAGGGTTTTTCATGTTATCAATGCTAGTCTGCATTACAAGTAATGCGTTCCATTTCCTGAGGCTAAATAAGTGATAAGTTAGTTATCGAGAGATGGAGATGCAACTTTGTAGATATTATCATATATGGTTGTTTATGTTTCCCATACTTATATCTATTTATATAAAGGCAAGGTTATTTGGGGATACGCTCAGTTGTATTTTTTTGTTGTTGGATTGTGTTTAGGTGCTAGTAGAATTGCTCATGTGGTCGTGTTGTGTGTGTGTTTTTTTCCATTGAAGTTGTCGTGGATGTGAGTTAGTTGTAAGCTTCCCATGGGGAATGTAGTGTGGGGTGTTGGTGGTATTCTAGATGCGGGTTTAGGATCTCATTGCACTACAACAAATAAGATCTTTTACTTCGGTTTCTAACCGATATTGGTAGTTTTATTGTGCGACATCCGATTCACAGAATGAGCTCCACCCGAACAGATCATATATGCGACGTCGCTTGGGCTGGAGTTTGTGACATCATTAATGCGATATCGGTTGTTGCTAGATAGCAGGCGACTGGAGATCAAATGTTGCGACATCGGTCTACTAGTCAGTGACGTCGCTCATCGTTCAATATGATAACGCTTGATGTAGGGGACTCATGTTGTTTTCCTACTGACATGGAACATGGATGAGTACAATGTCGTTTTATGTAACAGACGTCAGTAACCACCAACGAAGTCGGTTTGTACAACCTTGGTCACATTCCATTTTGGCGTCGATTTGTGCAACCTTGGTCACGTTCCATTTTGGCGTCGGTTCGTGTGACGTCACGTTTGCATCGGTTAGAAATTACGTTTATTAAATATTTATTATTCAAGGATTTTACTTAGCATTTTTCGGTAGCCATTGCATGTTATTAAAAAAGATATAAACCATAAAATGGCTAAACGTCATAAAATAATATAATTGTGTTCATTTAATGTGTGATGAGAATGACGTGTTTAAAGCAACAAAACTATATCAACTAATACAATAACATGTTACAAAATTATTGAAATGTGAATATCAATTTGAAAAATGAATTGTATTGAACCACTATTTTCCATGTTGTACGACATTGTGAATGTGAAGGTGACTAGCGAATTTACAAGTCCGTTGCACTAGATGTTGGTAGTCCATCGATAACTCTCTTTGTCACTATTACAACAAATACATAGTAAACAATATATATGTAAGAATGGGGTACTCCCCAAAAGAATTTCACACAATGGAGTGAAGTGTAGAAAACATTAATCCCATATTCAGATTATCTAATTTGGTCCATACCGACGTTGCAAATTGGAGAAAACGACGTCACAAGCATCGACTCAATAGCGACCTCGGTTTGATACTCATAGAATTGTTGAAAAGTCCTGGACATGTGTGACCTCAACCTTTGTTTGGTAACATTTTGCATGGAACGATGCAATGCGATCGAAGTCACACATTCATACTCTATAGCCATACGAATGTTAGCATCATGTCTCACTCTTTACAAACATATCATTCTATTGTAGAAAAAAAACATACAGTATATAACATACAAAAAATCAACATATACTTATGAACTTTCAGAATCATTATTCAATGAAGAATAAAAACATGTTCAATAAGATTATGACCAAATTTGTAGATGAACATGGAATGGGAAGAAAAATGCTTCAAGGGATTTGAACCTTTAGATGCTCCACCCTTAGATCTTGTTGATGTATGAGATATGCAATTTGAATGAGCTGTCTTTAATTATTGTAAGGTGTGAATGGAATTGATGGTGTGTTAGTTTGAGGTGTTGGGTTTGTGTTGTTGATGGGAAATAAGTGTAAGATCTGAGTTTCATTTACTTGAAATGTGGTTGGGAGAAATTTTGGTTCAAATTTTTGCCTCAAAATTTCAATTCCCATTGCAATTTTAGTTATTACCAATGTCGGCTTTTGTTCGATTATAGTTTCGTTGTATACGGGAAACATGCGACTTTGCACATATTGTCCATAGTCAATTTTTAAAAATGCGTGGTAAAATTCTTGTGTTAACCAAGCGGCCCTTCTGTCGAACTATTAATGGGAAAAGCGGAACAGAATTGTCATCAGTATTAAAATAAACAGCCGTCAACCATCAATTTCTACCAATTTGTCGGAGGGACCTATGTGCAAAATTTTAAAAAATAGACTGTCAGTCCAAAACCCAAGTACGAAAAGTCAAAAAAGAAAGTTTCAGATCCGAAGTTGAACTTATACTGTTTGAGTGTAATAAAGAAACTGGGACTAATCAACATATGCTTCCACAAGTTCTTCCGAGTACACCTTTTGTACTTGTAAGTAATGTGCTACAATTTACTCTAGGTCATGTGCTATCTCTTAAAAATCTTCATGGACAGAATTATATTACAGTATTATTTCCTAAAAAACCATGAATGTGAAATTTCATGCGATTTTATGCGTGTGGAAAATATCGTTCTCATAACTCTTATCGTAGGGGTATAAATGAAATACTAAGAAAAACGACAGACGTGTACCCCGGTGTATCTGTCCATGACCATAACGAACATTGTGGTCATCAATTGATGATTCGGTTGAGTGTATCTCCAGTTTAACATTTCAAGTTCTCCCAATCTGTAGGAGGGACCTATGTGCAAAATTTAAAAAATATAGATTGTCAGTCCAAAACCCAAATACGAACTGTACGAAAAGAAAGTTTCAAATCTTAAGTCAAACTTATATTGTTCGAGTGTAATAAACAAACCAGGACTAATCAAAATATTCTTCCACAAGTTCTTTTGAATGACCCATTGTGTTCTTGTAAGTAATGTGCTACAATTTACTCTAGGTCATATGCTATCACTTTAAAAATCTTCATGGACTGATTTCTATTACAATTTTATTTCCAAAAAAAAACATGAATATGAAATTTCATGCAATTCTATGTGGTGGAAAATATTGTTCTCATAACTCTTATCGTAGGGGTATAAATGGAATACTAAGAAAAATGACGGACGAGTACCCTGGTGTATCCATCCATGTCCATAACGGAACATTGTGGTCTAATTCGGTTGAGTTAATCTCCAGTTTAACATTTCACATTCTCTCAATTTGTATGAGGGACCTATGAGCAAAATTTTAAAAAAATAGACTGTCAGCCCTAAACCCAAATACGAACAGTCCGAAAAGAAAGTTTCAAATCCAAAGTTGAACTTATTCTGTTTTAGTGTTATAAGGAAATTGGGAATAATTAACACATGCTTCCACAAGTTCTTCCGAATGACACCTTGTGTACTTGTAAGTAATGTGCTAAAATTTACTCTAGGTCATGTGCTATCGCTTTAAAAATCTTCATTGATAGAATTCTATTATAGAACTTTGATGCAATTCTATGTGGTGGTTCCATCAAACTAGCTAGACATCAATATAGTTCATAGGTTGTGTTAAAATATATTCCCATCGAACTAGACGTCTATGAAGTTCAAGGAAATTTATAGATGTCAATTAGTAGTATATAATATATTTATAACCGGTATTAAGGTCATCCATGCTCGTTTTGGTCAAACAAGGGCCCAGTTGTTCTGCTAATGGGCAGAAATGTTAAGACCCACGTTAATAGGGGTCAACATTGGTCTTATTTCGATCATAAATCTGTATTCCCGATGGGCTTGCGATGTGGCATATGCAGTTACACTTTCATAGGCCTTAGCCTATGCTCATGGGCTGAAATGTTGAGGTCCACAAGTAGAGTACACGACGTCTCTTATGATTCACTATCATGTCGTTCTGATTGACTTACGTACGACCTCGTAGGATAGGGGTGGAATACACAATGATTCATAACGAATATATATATGGAGCCCACCGCTAGACATCACTTCAATCATTCAACTTCTTGGGGAATTTTTGCACTCTTTAACCCTTTCTTCTCAAAGGTATGCTCTCTATATTCCCTAGATTACTTTCTTTTTTTAATTGTCATTGAATTTGATATGCATATATGGTGGAAATTCCATATTGTTATTTGTTTTTTGTATTCAAATTTCCATAGATGTTTGCTCTAGATAGTAGGAATTTGGGGTTGAAGTTCTCGTTTGTTCACTGGCCACAATTTGTTGTTTTTACCTATTTTGTGCTCTGGTTTTCATCTAGTGAGAATGCGCATTTAACTCCAAACTACAACCTCGCATGTACGTTAGTCATACTTCTTCTGGGACGAACCGTTAGCGATGTCGGTTACAATTTTAACTCTAAACCCTAATACTATACAATGTAGCCTTCTCTTCATTACCAACTTGGTTTTAATGACTGGTAGCCAACGTGTTAGCGACATCTATTATGAATGTATGCTGCATAGTGTTGGTGGGCCCCACAATAGATTAAATTCACCAATACTTATCGAATTTCAGGAATCATGTCGAACAATGCTAGTTCGAGTAAACATGCCCCAATTGAGGTAAGTTATTTGTTGTTCCAAATTAAATTCCATTTCATTTTCTATTATTTTTCTAATAATAATATTAAAAGTTCCAATGATCAAAATGCAAATCCCTAGCGATTCGGATGAGGATCGCCATCCCAGGAATGCATCCATGGAAGTCATTACACACATCGTCCACACACTTACCAGGACGAACTTCGGTGCCATTCCGATTTTGGTAAGTCCTCTCTGGTTACACATGATGTATTATTTTTTCAATGCACTTTCCCTACAAGTTACTTTCATATTTACTAAATGTTGTTCTTTTTTTATAATTCAGTACGTCTTAAACCACATTTGAGAGCTCATACCGCCGTACAAGACTCGCGTTGTGCTGCGGTGTAATGGAAGGGTGTATGAGATGCACTACTCGGGCGCCAAGAAGTACACGACCCTCACCCCTAAGGGGTTTGGAAAATTTCTTTATGAGGAGGAACTCGTGGCAAATTTCTTACTTTACAATTCTGTTAGACAATGTTTTGGCATGTTTCCAAAGGGTTTAACTTCATTGTAATGTGTATAAAGCTTCATTTTTTTCTGGTTTTATGGGTATCTTGTTATTGCTGCCTCTGAATTATATGACGTCGGTCTCTTATCTGTCACAACTTGATTAATGCAATAATAAAGCGACGTCGCATATTCATTTATTCAGTTACATATTTTTCACAATATGCAATGTCAGTTACTGCTCTGTCTTCTGTCATTTGACCGACAAGGTTGTGAGGTCACATTTTCATGTCGACTAACCCACTGTTTTGGACCGACGTGACGGAGCGACAATATAGTCCGATGTTGCACGTTGCATTTTATACCCTTGTTTCACACTTAACATTTCCACATGTGATGCATAACTAATAGCTGGCAAAGGATCGTCTAATCGACCCCCTTTTCAGGTATTTCACCTATTTAAATTTATTTTTATGCACTAACACTACTACACACCTCGTAATAACTAATACATTTCGGTTATCGTACAGTTCACTACACAACGGAGGCACCCAGAGCCTTTTTTCTTTGACATTGAACATCATTCAATGGCTATTGATAGCCCACATTTCGACTGCACTTTGAAGAAACTCAACATTGAGATAATATCAACTTTGGTAAAGTGCTTGAATACATTTTATTTGTAAACAATTGCTTATGTGTGTATATATATATATATATACATTTATATTTCTAATCAATATTTTTTTACTGTGACTTAGTACATCTCGTGGGAGATTGTGCAACTCCTACCGACTGAGAAGACCCCAGTGGTGCTGAGGTGCTACGGGACAGACTGGCATATGAACTACTCGGGGTGGGAAGATGAAGGCTCTTTCCCCAAAAGGTTTTGGCGAGTTCCTGAGGGGAAACAACCCACGCATCGGGGAGAAGCTAGGGTACCAATCGTCTTCAAGGTCATCATTATCTGAGTTGATTAAGTTTATTGTAATTTACGTTATGTGTGAACTAAGACAAATTTTATTCGAAATTATGCACTTTTAAGGATATTCTTATGCCTACGGTTTTTCTAATTAAATAATTATCTTATTTGAACATTATGTAATTGACTGTGCATGTTTATATGTGTGACTTCATGTGAACACTAATTTATAAATCATTTATTGGTCTTGTGATTTAAAAACATGCAACAAAAGGGGTACTAGTCGTGTACGAATTAGGGAAGGTTTCTTTTCTATCACCGTAAAGTTCATGTTTTGCGACTTTGCAATGTCATTCACAAATGTATCGCTATAAATGACGTATTACACGATATCGGCCCAACTTCAAACACAACAAAGAGTGACATCGCATGCTACTCGGTAATATTATTTACCTCATTTTTTTCCCTTTTACTTCGGTTATTTTATTAACCGAGGTAAAAAACAATTATTTCCTCGATTATTTTTATAACTGAGGTAAAAAAAACTTTACTTTGAAAAAAACAACTAAGGTAAAAGAACATTTTACCTCAGTTTTTTAGGGTTAAGGAAAAAACAAAGGTAAAAGGGGTGAAGTAAAAGACCATTTTTCTTGTAATGTTGTTTTTGTGATAATCATACTTGGGTAGGTTGTTTGGAGGGATTACCTCTGTTGTCGGAGCTGCAGCCATTGGTTAAGTTCCTCGTGATTTTGTTCTAGGAAAACTCACGCTTACTTTAAGTGTGTGTCCTAAGCGTTTTCAATGTTTTGATGTGTTTAATTATCTAATACTTGTTACTAGGTTTCTTTGATTTTTAGGATCAGTGGTTAGGATTAACGAACGCAGGGTCTGAATGGAGAGGTGTGAGGATTCTCTCTTTTTCGAACTGCTGACTACGGGGGCTGAGGGGAACCGGCGTGAGGGGATTTCGAGACTTGTGGCAACTTGGATCTAGGGGAAAGATAGGCTACATAGTTGGCAGATTCATGGGACTGGATGGGATTAACGAGTCTATTAAATTGTGCATGGACAGGAAAAAGTATGCAAAGAAAGAAACGACTGCATGACGTGCATGTCAACGATTGTTTATATGGCATACTTGCCTACTTTTAGGTTGGTGCACCTTTATTCGGGGGGCACCATGAAGTGTGAGGTGGAGTGATGTAAAGGAGCTAGACGATGTTTCTACATCAACCTTGCCTTGCTATACCTCTATCATAGGCGGGCTAGCTTACGACTAGAGACTTAGTTAACTATTTGACCTATGTACTAGGTTCTCAATTTGATGCAATGTAATCTTCTATGAGATGTTTCCATAAATGAGGAATGACTTTTTTTTTATAATCCTTGGTTTCTGTGTGAATTTTTGGCATTTTACACTAAAGATTAATTATCGCCTTTTTGAATGAGCTTAATTTGTTTCTAATTCTTTCATGTGGGAGTACCTTTGATTGGTTGTCGATGTTCCTTTTCTTTAATGCATGCATGCTTTGCTTCGTTGCATACCAGTTTGCTTCTCTAGGCTGGTTTTTGTGTCATACTTATGTTGGGTTAGGTTCAGGCCTTCTCCAGGGATTATGAAAACCTAGAAAGAAAAGAGAATCGATCCTCACACACAGCACCACCGATGCAGAGTACTCCTTCCGGGCCAGCATAATCTCCAGAACCGACACAACTTTGCTTGATTACTTTAAACACAAGTGCACAAAAACTCAAGGATGTCCCTGAAACTATGATCAGATGCCTAAGTCAGGGTTTTATTATAGATATGCTTCTGCTGAATGCGCTTACCTTCATCATCATTTATCATCTTTATTTATAGCTAGTGAGTCATATGATCGTGGCCTATGTTATGTTTTTCCTATTAATGGATCATGGTCCAATTGGGGTGCTTGCAGTGGTTACTCATACTCAACAAACTGACGCTTGTGTTCAGCGATCTGGTCCGCTTGTGTGAGGTGTTAATGGACTTTGCTTGACTGAAGAGATGTATACCAGTTGGTCAACATTTTAAGGACCATTTGGGTTGGACATGAAACACTCATCAATCATCATCATCCAAACTTCTGTAATGTGAATCACAGAATCAGAAGACTGAGTTAGGGTAATGCATGGGAGGAAACAGATTGTGATTCCTACTCCCGCGATATAGATATTGCTTTCATCAATGATGTATTGTGTCTACCTAACTAGTAGTAATAATTCGGCAATAATGTAATAGCGTATGCATTTTGGAGAAGAAATATGTTAATATTAGTTAGTTTGTGATTATATTGCTTTAAGTAATCAAATTTTGATACAAAATTGATGATACAATTAAGTTTAGGATTGTGGTCATGGATACGGACCAAAAAATCACATCACCCAACCTTTTCTATCCATGCATACACATTGCTCAAAAAAAATCATAAAAGTATTCAATAAAATATTAACCAACACGCAAGGATAACCTGGATGAGCAAGCCCATCCTCATTCTGCCCCTTAACTTCAGTGTGTAATAAGTCATTAACACTATTCTTCTGCTTAAAAATTGTGTTCACCTTCGCCAATTACACTGCCATCTCTTCCCAAACCCTTATCCCCTTTCCCACTCCACTTCTAGTTGCTTCAACCTTTTTGTTAAATTAATCACCAACCTTATTCGCATAATCGATAACAAGTTGTGATATGGATATCATAGCACTGCCCACCTACATAAAACACATTGCTTTTTAGTACAACCAGTAACCAACACATCTTAGATTCGAAAAGAGAATTATTACCTCCTTAGCTAACTCGGCCATGCTAGAAAACTTGTGAACATCAATCCCTAACTCCCGCAATAGCTTCATGACGCCCACATGTACAACATCCTAAGCCCTCATATTGTTGGGAGCCTCCAATTTTGTTATCTTTGAGGCCCTAACACAACAATCCACTAACCCCCTAGTCTTATGTTTAGTAGCCCTAACATCCACCTCGCCACAATCAACCAAACATTGATACATGCAAGAAGCGGCTAACTTTATATCTCAACTATCATCCCCACATCGACTTCTAGATACGCCCACATCTCTGCCTGTAGAAAGCAATGTAACACAACTGAAAAAAAATATTATTAGTACATCATGATAACAGAAATCTTAAGATAACAATCTCGTTTACCCCTAGGCCTCTCTATCTTTAGGGAATAAGAAAGCATCTCCCTCATAGAACTTGTTTCCTTCTTCCACTTTGCCTCCTTAGACATAATCACATTTTCATTCCACGATAGCATTGTGTCATTATCACCACATTGCACATAGAAGAACTTATCCTCCTAAGCACCAAAAGCATTAGGTTTGCACAACATCAAACCCTGACACTACATGGTAGAATTATACCCAAAACTAGGTAATATTCACCTGACAAAGGTTATAAAATATCAAAAGTGATTCCATTGTAAAATAAATCTTTGGCCGTATGACACACTTGCTCAAAACCAACCAGTATGGCCACCCCCAAGGATGCAGTTGGGCAAGAGCAACCCCATAAGCCTCAAACATGCCCCTTATGTCATCTGGGATGGACAAAGTTAATCCATACAACAAATGATGTTCATACTTACGGAAAACACAGATGGGGAGCCTTGCACCGTATCACTGGTGCAAGGTATCTTAATATTATGGTCAGTTAGAAACATATGATGCTCTCTCAATGCATCAATATCATTAGAGGTAATCACATAATCATAACCTCCAACTACCATTTTCTGAAAAACACAACAACACGATGGGTATTCTACTTTCCATCCCACGTATGTGCTTTAAAACAAACCTTATGCGAGCTGGAGGCTCAAGGAAAATATAAACCTTTGTTGAATGAGACACAATAAAAAAAGGTCATTAAACACACTGCGGTAGCCATCACCTATGTCGCTTCTTTTATAATTAAATTTTTTTTCCTAATATATCGGGCCACTAGTAACCACCACTCGAAGTTATAGGAATACAACACAACACCCTCTACTAGACCACGATTTAGAAGAGTGGAGCACATCATGATGAAGATACCTACAATTAAAGATGTAGAACGCCAGTGCAAGGTGAGTAATTTTGAAACTAGCAAAAGAATAAAAGAAAACAACTCTGACTTGAGCGTCGGAGAACACCCATAGGACTTCTTTTGCATATGCTCAAAGAAGCTGGGTTTGCAATGCTGATTGCGGGAACTATGTCGATGTGGAAGGACCCCCACATCAATATTAAATAGTTAAACATCTAATAAAAATACTAAAAATACACACTAAATTAAATAGCTAAATATAAAAGTTCTGAAAACAAACATCATATTTAAATAGTTAAACATCAAATATAAATACTAAAATACACATAAAATTTTGAAACATGAAAGTGTACACCAAAATGTGACATTGATATCGAAAAAAAGTAAAAATTCAGCATTAAAATTTAAAAAATCATATCACAATATGGAATCATCAAGGTTTACATTAAATAAAAATTTAATATTTTAAAGGACAACAATCGATCGTCATGTTTAAAATGACACGCTGAAAAGTTATAACAATTCAATCATGAGAAAAAATTTAGAATTTTATATTAAAATATAAATTTAAAAAATTATTTTATTAGAAAAGAATTATGAGAAAATATTACATGGTTTGGTTGGAACATCAAGTAGTAAAATATTCAAGTAGTAAAAATGTGCTCATTGTGCAAAAATGGGAATAAAAATCGATCCATGGAGTTCTTTTACCTAGATTCTTGACCCGCTAGATTTATATGACACGAAATTGTTAATTCTCCAATTATTTGTGCCAAATAGCCCATAAAAAATATTTGCACCTAAATCCCTCCTTATACCCCACCCAAACTTTCTATAAATTCTATTTGGAACCTCCACTGTTGGCGGTGATTGTTTAGCTTTTTTTTAAGCTTTCAGAAGAGGCGAATTTGAAGTTCAAGGGGGAATTTGTGTTGTCACTTGGAGATTTCTGGTGCATTCGGCAAAAAATAGTGAAACGAATACCGTTAATGATGTTGTTTTGGGGTTTCTTCCTTAATTTGATCTTCTAGTGCTGAGTCAAGTTCATATTCATGGGTGGGCGACTTAAGTTGGTTTCTCTTCAAGGGATGGTGAGGATCAAGCGAAAAGGGGGGCTTATTTTTGGAAGTATTTTTAGACAAACAATGTCAGTACCTAATAATAATTTGGAATTACCTTTCCTTCTTTTAATTGACACAATCCTCATTTTTTAGTAAAATAAGGTTTTTCGATGTTTGTAATGGTTTTTAAAAATTCAATGCATTGGCCATAATGGTTTACTATTAAAGGACATTTCGTTAGAAGTTGATTTTCATTGTATTGGATTTTTTTTTAATAAAAAGACGTGCTCTTATATTATCATCATATCCCTGATTACATGTTGAGATATGTTGTGGGCATTCATTACTACACATCTATGCACTTTCATGATATGAATGTTATGGAAAACCATAGCTAGCATTATGATGCTTTTAACTAAACCTTTCAGACCTGGTGGTACAGATGGAAAATTGCTAGTGTGGTTGAGGACTATTTCGCAATCTGTGCGAATGCAGATATTAGTGGCACCCATATTACTAGCATATATCATTGCTTCGTATATGGCTATGAGTTCTGCTTAGGCTGGTGATGCTGCATGTATTACACGGTATCCGTGGCAGGTTGAATTGTTTGATCCTTGGGCAACGCACCATGCTGCTACAGCCTTACCATCCTATTTACGGAATGCCGCATCTGTATTGATGCACATCCAACCCTCATATTCCTGGTTATTGTGATTATCCTCTGCGTACCATAGAAGTCGCATGTCTCCCACTTGTTCCACCTTTGTGCTGGCAATTGGTGTCCGGTTTGCTATTGCCACCTGTGATGAGTTCGGGTTAGCTAAAATTCTGTGTCTTGAATCCTCGCAGTCAACGTCGTCCTCATAGTATGCCCTGATAATTGCTAGAATCATTTCAACTGGTGGCTTCTGTTGTTCAATTGTTGCCTTATTCCTTACACACCAAATCTTCCATATTATGATGCATGTTAGGTTAATATCCTCCTTTTCCGGCGCAGTCTTGAACCATTGACGAAGCCACAATTCCAAGTTGAGTGGAGTTCCCTGATCAAAATCAAACCTCAGTCTGGATGTTCTCCATACCCTTCGTGCGATGTCACACTCTAGGATCATGTGAGACGCACTTTCTACCTGTTAATGGCACATGGCAATATGGTGACACCTCCATCTTTCTCAGTCTGAGGGCCGGGCCTGTTGGTGCAGCATTCCATACCAGTCTCCATACGAGGAATTTAACTTTTTCCGATATATTCAGATGTCATAGTGTCTTCCACAGATGCTATTTTTCCTGTGCATTTAATTCGACGGTGGAAGATGATGGGTTCTGTCTGGTCAACTTGTTCTATGCCTCATGGTATCCACTTTTGACGGTGTAATTCCCAACTGAATCCTTGTCCCAGTATTGGAAATCCTTCATTCCTGGTGGATTATATGGAATGTGTATTCCTGCTATGTGGTTGACAATTTTCGTGCTAAAGAATAGTCTCAACAGAGGCATACGCCACTGCTGATTACTATCGATAAAGTCACTCACCTTGAAGCCCAGTTGTGGAAGGAGTTGTGCTTCATACCTGATTGGGTTACTGTGATTTGGAATCCACTCTTCCTGGATGCTAATCTGATGCCCATTGACAACCTGCCATTTTAGTCCGCTCATGATGAGGTCTCTTCCCCACATTATGCCCCTCCAGCCCCACGTTAATCCTTGTTTCTGTTTGACTTTGCAGAAATCCTCTTTGTTGCAGTACTTTGAAAGGAAAAATTTTGAGAAAAATGATTGTTTATCTGTAACTAACTTCCATGCAAGTTTTCCTAACAAATCCTGGTTCATCTACTTTGTGGCGTGCATTCCCAGTCCTTCTTGCCATTTTGATTGGCACATCGTTGTCCACGACTTCCAGTGTATTCCCTTCCCATTTGTGTCTCCTGCCCAGATGAAACGTGCAAGGTGGCTATCAATTTTCTGAGCCACCGTACAGAATACAAAAAGTGATGAGTGTGTACTAGATTGTTGATGCTAGCACGTGCTTGGTCAGAGTGATCATTCCTATGACCGAGATGTCTCCTGTTTTCTATATGGATATTTTTGCCTCTACTCTTTGGATTAGTTTGCTGAACATACCCACTTTCGGGGCTCTGTAATCCATATCATGGCCAAGGAATTTATCCTTAAATATGTTTGAAAAAATTCTGAATGTCTGCCTGAGTCTCTCCTTAGTGATTTTTTGAGCGTTTAGGCTGACTAGGAGTACCGACTTCTGAAAGTTAATTCTTTGGCCCGAGTATGATGCGAAGAGATTTAGTGTCCTTGCTAGTTTAGTTGATCCTGCATCTGAAATGTTGAAGAAAAGGATACAATCATCCATGAACATGAGGTGTGAGACAAGTTTGACGGAACGCCCAATTTTTAACACCTTGGCAGACACTTTGGAATCCATCTGATGCTATCATCAATGAGAATTCTTCCTGACAAAGGATGAATAGGAATGGCGAGAGGGGACAACCTTGTCACACCTATTTTGGTCTGAAGGTCGTTAATGTTGTGAGTCTGATGGAGTAGGACACCGTGGTGACACAGGCCATGATCCATTATATCCATAACCGAGGAAAGCCCATATGTTCCATCATTTTCTCTAGAAATTCCCACGAAACCCTATCATAGGCCTTACTCATATCTATTTTCATGGCTGTCATCGCCTGATTTCCTGTCTTCTTCTTTCGTATGAATTCGATACTTCATGTGCTATCAATGAATTTTCCACAATGGATCTTCCTTGAACAAAAGCCGATTAGTTGCCCGAGATGAAGAACCCCATGACTTTCTTGATTTTGTTGGCTAGGATCTTCACAATGATTTTATATTTAACATTGCAAAGGCTTATTGGTCGTAAGTCCGTTGGTTCCTTTGGACACCCCTTCTTCGGGATAAGGACCATAGTAGTGTGATTCCACTTTGCTGGCATAGAAGCGGTTGAATTTTTTTTGAATTGCAGTTGATACCTCATCACCTACTTCAGACCAATAATGTTGGTAAAAACCTGGTGGAAGGCTATCTGGTACAGGTGCTTTCCATTTGCCCATTTGAAAAATAACACCTTTTATCTCCTGGTGGTCACTGGTGCCGCCAGTGCCTTCTGTTGATTTTGATTGAATCTTTTGGTAATGAGGTTTAAGATGTCCTGCATAGTCGAATGTCCAAAGGCATTCTCCAGCATTACTGAGTTATTGAGGAAAACAGAGCTCACGTGACTGTAGACTAGCTGTTGAAGATCCTCTTTCTGAGATATCCAAGTTCCTGCCTCGTCCTTGAGTTGGGTGATGTAGTTCTTCCCTTTCCTTTTTTGCACCCATTTGTGGAAGACTTTAGTGTTTCTATCTCCTTCTTTAAGCCACAGTGATTTGGCCATCTGTCTCCAGTAGTCATCCTGCATAGTAAGGAGTACTTCCAATTGTACAGTCTTGTCGTGCATACCATCTGCATCCTTCTGTATCTGCTTTGCACCAAGTTGTTGTTTCACCCTTCTGATTTTGGATTCCAGATTACCAACACTCTCTTCAGCCCAGTTATGTAGTCTGGTTGCAGTTTCCAGCAACTTCCTATTGAAAGATGAAGTGGTATTGTGTCCATCATTGTAGATATTTCCTGAATGACTTTGTCCGCATTGGATTGGCCTCTAGACGCATTTTACCAGTTCCTTTGTCTGGTCATACCTTACCCACCAGGACTCAAACTTCCTCACAATGTGATTGTCTGATGACCTATCACTGTATTGTGTGTTGATGGTGAGTGCCCTGTGATCCGATCTCATGATTGTATGGTTTGTTAGGTTGTAGTTCTAGAATAATGACATCCACTTAGTATTAGGAAAAGCTCTGTTTAGTCTCTCTACTATCATGTCACCTCTTCCTCTACCATTGGACCAGGTATACCATTGTCCCTTATGTATAAGTTCACTTAGGTTAGCTTCCTTCAGTAGTCCTCTTAAGTCCATAGTCTCCTTAGACAGAACAGGCCTACCATCATATTTGTCTTCCCTGTCTAGGACTTGATTAAAATCACCCGTGATCATAACAGGTAATTGGGTATCCTGAAGGACCACATGCAGACAATCCCAAACTTGTTTCCTTTGAGGTCGGTCGGGATGCCCATACACAAGGATCGACATCCATTCCTCACCTTTAGCGGTAGTAATTTTACAACATACAAAATTTTGGCAGCTTTTAACTACCGATACAAGGATGTCCGACGACCAGGCTATACAGAGCCCTCCACGTGTATCTATTGAATCTACCACTTCCCAGCTAGTGAAATAAGTTCTACCTAGCCACTTCCTAATATTACTATAATCACATTTAGTTTCCATTAAAAACACAATATTGGGGTTATATTGATTGATGGTATTGTTTAAGAACTTTACTGTCAGGGGATGCGACAGTTCCCTACAGTTCCAAGAGAGTAGATTCATGTACCTCTGGGTGGTTGTTCTGGACCAACCACCAAAATACCGCAACTTTGTGTACTCTTACCTTGCAACACAGTCTGAATCACTGCATCAAAGATTCTTGCTGTGACAATAACTTGCTCGCCCTGCTCCTTCCCAAGTGCTAAGTCAAATTACTTGAAGTCGAATAGCGAGTGATGCAAAAGATCCTTCTCTTGGTCGTTTTTATGTCTCCTTTTGTTAAAAGTAATATCACCTATCTCCTCCTGGAGGAGTCTTTTCCTCTTGACGCCCAACCCTTCCGCAATCGGCATATATTCTGCCATTGCCCATAGAATAGCCTTTCTCTGCGTGTTGATGTGACCGAAATCAACATTCACATTTTGGCTCAGCAACTGTTTTGTGGCTATTGATTTTGGCCAAATTGTCGCACCACGAATGGTCCCCACTACTCCTTGTAAGTCAAGATCACCAATTCTTAACTTCCGCACTCTTTCCATATTATTCTGGATGAGAAAACTGGTTACCATTGTTGACCTGTATGGGGCTAAAATATGTATTCCTCTTCTGCCATTACTGATATTAATGCTTCAAAAAATAGCTTCCCCTGATTCATCATTTGGCAGAATTGTCTTTGTAATTGGCCCATCCTCATTGTCCTAATCTAGGCCCATTTTCGAAGATTCCAAAGCCACATGATATCCCAATGTATTCCCCACATGTGGTTCACACTCCTTAGACCAAATTGTCCCAATTTCCTCTTGGCCTCCCAACTCCTCGATTCGTCCTCCATTAACCTCTCCAATAATACCGATTGATACCACATTGAGGCATTGCTTTTTGCCATTAACATGATCCCCATTGATTATCAGCCTGTCATCTCCTACTCCTGGATCCAAACCTTCCTCCTTCTGTATGTTCATACCTGTGTGTGGAACCCTCTGTTCCATACCGGCGATCTGAGTTTGACTCGACATCGGTGTATCATCTTCGGTAGGTCCACTGGTTGAAGATCCACTGTTGGCATCCAGATTAAATTGTATTCCCCCTATCTGCTGGTCTTGAATGAGTCACACACAGGTAACCCGATCATCGTGTTCATCTCCTTCAATGATTTGTGATTCTTTATGTTCATAACCGATGCCAATTAAACAATTGGCGTCGTTGTACAGGTGGCTGATCTCTCCCACCTCCACCATCTGATCTGAGCTGTTTTCCAGTGTAGGTATTGGTAACACACCTGTATACAATTGAATTTCTTCAGGTACTATAGAATCTCGTGTAGGACTCTCATTTTCATTGCTTTCTTTCTTCGATGGATTGGTAATTGGGTGTGTGTGTGATTTTTGGGTTTCTGTTGTGGGAAAGAGATGGGCTGAGATGTGCGATTTTGTTTGGGCCTTTGGTTGGTGGTGGCAAAATGGTTTTGTTGAGAATAGGATGGATAAATTGGTCAGTGTTTAGTTGTTGGGTTTGTTGGATAGCAATGTTTGGGCTGAGGTTTGATATGTCTTCGGCTTAGGTTTCTTCCCGTTGTTGTGTCGAGTTGTGTGAGTCCAAAGACTGAGTTGAACCAAATGACCAAGTAAGAGGAGATGTCAAATTACCTGGGTCCCTATGCATTGAATTCACACTGCATTCCCCTTTTAAATCCATCTGCTTTCCACGCACTGTCCCATCTCCCTTCATATCAATTTTCTTCCTTCCATCCTGTCTACTTAACTCCGCACACCTTTTCTTGCCAACCATACCTCTAATTTCATCACCATCCTCTATGTGTAGCTGTAGTTGTAATCTGGAGCCGCTTGATTCGCCACTGTGTCTCATCTTAGGCTCCGTCTCTGGCTCTGAGTCAGAGCTTAGGGTCTATAGAAGTGATGTGCTACTGGGTTCATTAATTTGGACACCAATATTGTGCCATCGATGGCGCACCTTGCTTCTACCTGCCCCTTTTGGTGTTGTGCCCAGCTTGGACTTCCCCTTTTCCATTTCAACCACCTTCCCTATTTCCACTGAATTGATTGTGTTAGGTAGAGTATCCTTGAATGCGCTCTGGATAGTCATGGTGACATCTGTCTCGTCCCCTAGATCCCCCAAATTAATGGTAAGATCCATATCAAACTTGAACCCGTCAACGGTTAGAGGTGAGTCAAATTCGAAACTACTGTCTTTCGAAAATGCCCTGTTTGTGAGAAACTGTTCCATCTGCCAAGGTGAACTGTTTGAGCACCACCTTGTTGGCTGTTTGACACTGTTTAGCCCCACTTCAGCACAAATGTATCTTTTCCCGCCGTTGATCATGTATTGTTCAGTTACGATTTCACTGTTGTCACCCTCCATATGTCTTGTATGGATTATCGGAACAACCGTAGTCTATTGTTGCTGCTGGTTAATTAGGAGTGGCGATAATGGAGTTGGATTTACCTCAATCATTTCCACGTCAGAGTGTCCATTTTGTGGAAAAAACTCATGCCCCACTTCTTCCCAGAACTCGGGTACTTCTGGGAGGTTGATCAGCCTCTCACGTGCTTCTGTAAGTCCCTGTAGGTAGATTTGATAGATCTCACTCCTACGAGAAACCTCCTCCGGGGTTTGTTCTTGTTGTCCTTCATCTGGTTCTCCCTCCAGGTCTTCCTCTGGGTCCTCTTCTGGTACATCCTTTGGGTATTCCTCCGATCCGTGAATCATTTGCAAATCTTCTGGATTGTAATCCTCTGCCTCCCTCAATTATTCTAGTGTAGGGTAAATTTCTTCCTCATACTTAAAGCCATCTAAAAAAGCATGATCCGGCATATACAGAAACATGTGTTCATTTGTGTAGAAATACTGGTGGGAACCTTGTGAAACTCCTTATCGGCATGTGCCTATGAACCCGGACTACGGGTGGGTATAGCTCCTCCGAAAAGTCTCTATAAATCTCCAACTGAAGCTCTGAACCGAGTGTTGCAAACCTGTCATCAATATGTCGTTGAAGGGCCTCCACATTCTGCCAACCGCACTGTGGGTAGGTATGTCCTAGAGCTCCACATCGTCGACACATTTTGTGTACTCTTTCATATCCAATGGTTATCCAAACCATTCTACCCCTTCTCAATTTTAGCCAAAACCCATATATCAGTGGCTTATGGATCGGTGTCCACACCCAGACACTGACATACTCTGCATGTTGCAGAAGTCTTCCTCTGAAATCCACTTCTTCGGTATTACCAACAACGGAAGCAAACTTTTGAATGGTACTCCTACCAAAATATTCCAGCGTGAGCCCATAAATGCGGATCCAAACTAGTACTTTGGTGACTGTCATGTGTGACAGAACCATTTCAGGGACTAGTCTATGCAAAGCCAGCAGACCACCATCGATGTTCACTGGGCCATTGTATAGTACTTCTAGGAGTTTGGAACGTTGTTGAAACTGGATAACATAGAATTTACCATTGTTTGCGATGACATGTACACCTTCTCCCCAATAGTCAGATATGAGGAGCTGCATTCTTTTAAGTGCGAAATGGCGATAGTCAAGGAAATACCCTACTAGACTATCCTCTAGTAGACTCCATCCCCTCTGGTATTCCTCCTCTTCTGGATTGAAAATGACTCCCATTCTAGGTGGCAATTGAGTCGCCCTGTTGAGTTCATCCCCAAAAAGGACATCTCTCCTTTCTTCCGAGTTGTCTGGGCCATCGCGAGATCCTTCTGACCAGTGGTCTTCACGAACTGTATTAGCCATGTTTCCTCTGAAGTGACTGTGTGTGAATGTTTGAAGAAAATGGTAATTGGAATTGTTATAGTGTGTGGAGTATTTAAGTTTGGTGTTTCCACGTGAATATGTTAGGCTGAATGCTAATGGATTGGTTTGTGTATTTTTTTTTCAGGGATGGGATTTCGTTTTGAGATGGTATGCTCTTGTGGATTGGTGATGAACTAGTTGATGAAAATGTACTGTGTTTGAAGCTTGCTTGTGATGCGAAAAGATTTACGAATTTACTGTTGCTCTCAACTTGCTTGAAAGAGAAAACTCCAAAATGATTTCAATATGCCATATTGTATTGGACTGAGGTAGTCATGAATTATATAGTTGTCCAGTGTTATGAGTATTAGATTTGATTCACATTTAATGATGTAAATTTTTTTATAATTGTTGTGTATTTTTATTGTAGTTATTGTTGATTATTTATGAAACGTGCAACATTTATGTTTTTTTTAATTTTACGTATTTTGAGTTGGGGTCTACATGGTATTAGATGAGTTTTCAATGATATATTGGTTAGATTTGTTTGTGAAAATAAATGGTGTTAAGGTTTTTCATTTTTAAAAATATAAATGTTATGAAACCTTTCATGTTTTCATGTTAAGTATTCGGAGACCAGCACTTTTAACTTCCTCCCTTGGCATCAAAACAGTCATTGTAGGATATAGTATGAAATCTGAGCCCAGCTTATACTCCAAACTTTCTTTATTTCCCACCCTAAATTGCAACCTCTAATTCCCCCCCCCCCCTAAAATGGCCTAGTTGACCCTGTGTGTAATTCCATATTTCCCCCTCTGGGCCAAGAAAGTGTCAAATAATTTGGGGTGGTTAATGGGCTAGCGTTTGAGGTGGATGGGTTGTGAATTGGACGCGTGTGGTGTGTTAGAGGAGACATCCCACGCGTGAAACTTTATCAATGTTGTGTGGCACGTTTGATTTCCTCGCATTAATCAAACCAACGCCCCACCTTCATTTCACTCCCCAACGCTCTGATCCACACCCACGGGTGTTCCCCAGTGGTTGGGAGATGGGTGGGTAAGCCAATGATCCCAGGTTCGATACTCGGTAGCGGCAGTGTGGGGAGTTCTTGCTTTGCAAGGCTTCCTTGTGCGCACCGAGTCCATACCAAGCCCATTGATCCTAGTGCTGGGCTACCGTAATTTACCTCCGAGTCCATACCAAGCTCATTGATCCTGGTGCTGGGCTACCGTAATTTACCTCTCATACGTTGGCCGGAGTGTCGGTTGGTATGGGCCGCTGAGGGCGAGCGGATCTTCGCCTTTAAGCCCAACGCTCTGATCCTATCCCCATTTCTCTCAAATCTTCTGCATTTATCTCTTCAACTCTCTCTCTCTCTCCTCCTCTTGTTTTTCTCATTCTTTTGTCTTCTCACACAAGATGAAACCCAAAATGTTCATCTCCTATCCATGATCTCACCTGATTGCTGTTTTAGAACCCTTTTCCCTCTGTTTTAGAGTTCCAATCTGAGTTTTTTCTTCAGAACCGCAAGTCTTTTGCGCCATTGTTCAAATCTAAGGTTGAAATATTAGGGTATTTGTTAGTTTTTCGCTGGATTGAAGGTTTTTAAAGATATTTTCCGTTTCTACCCATTTCTTCTTAGATCCGTGTGCATGAAGTGTTGATAATGCAAAAAAAACAAACTAGTTTTTTGTGGGTTTCATTGCGATTAAACTGCAATTCATGTTTGTAACCCTAATCAAACTATTTTTTGAGTTGAGATATTGCTTGTTTTTCGGATAAACCGTGTCTTTAGGGTTTTTGGGTTAGATCTGAAGGTTAAATCTTAGGGTCTTTGTTAATTGGGTCGTTGTTTGATGTGTTCTGAGCTGATTGGGATATTTTTATGATTTTTTAGTTTAGTGTACACAGATCTCGTTGCATGTTGCTCTTAATTTACTCAGATTCGGTTGTGTGTTGTTTTAAATGCTAAAATTTCTTGTTCATGTGTTATACTTCGCGATTCATCTGCTGTTCATGTTTACCCTCTCCTTTATGTGCTGGTTCATGCTTTATCTTCACAGTAGACCATTGTATGTTCAAAATTAGATTGGATCCGTGGGTTGTTTTGGGTTTTATGGATATTTAAACGTTTTCTGTTAATTTTTGGTTGTTAATGGTGTACATGAGTCACTGTGGGTTTATTTCATGCATGAATAGGTGTTATTTGATTCCAATAAACTAGATTTGAAATGTTTATGTGTTTTACTTTTGGATTCAACTGCTATAAATTTTAACCCCTGGATATATGTTATGTTACATGCCTCATGTTCAACCTTGACCATCGCATGCTTTGAATTAAGTCACTTCTATGGCTTAGTTCAGTTTTTGTTTAGCATGTTACATGGTGGTTGTTAATTGTGGTTCTCCATGTTGTAAATTAATCGCTGTTGGTTAGATTATGCCATGAATATGTGAATTATGTTTTCTCTAAACCAAAATTTCAATTTTTAAAAATTATTTCCGGTCCATTTTCTGTCCTGGTCTTCTATGTTTGAGTTTAAAGTTATGTTGCTATGTAAATAACAATGTTCATTCTCCTTTTCTTAATCAACACCAGATCCGTATGTATCTTGAACTGAGAATGCATTTATTACTCGATGTCTATTTGTTCTCTTAATGGAATGAATCCCATTATTGCGAAATCAAGATATTTGATCACATGTATAGTTGTGAAAATTTCCACCTGACATCTTTAAATACCTCGAACTAATAGCTTGAGGTAGCCATATATATATATATATATATATATATATATATATATATATATATATATATATATATGTATGTATATATATGTATATGTATATATGTATATATATGTATGTATATATATGTATATGTATATATGTATATATATGTATGTATATATATGTATATGTATGTATGTATATGTATGTATGTATATATGTATGTATGTATGTGTATGTATGTATGTATATATGTATGTATGTATGTGTATGTATGTATATGTATCTATGTGTATGTATATATATGTATCTATGTGTATATATATATATGTATATGTATATATGTATATGTATGTATGTATATATGTATGTATGTATGTGTATGTATGTATGTATATATGTATATATGTATATGTATGTATGTATATATGTATGTATGTGTATATATGTATGTATGTATATATGTATGTATGTATGTGTATGTATGTATATGTATCTATGTGTATGTATGTATGTATATATGTATGTATGTATGTGTATGTATGTATATGTATATATGTGTATATGTATGTATGTGTATGTATATGTATGTGTGTGTATGTATATGTATGTGTATGTGTATGTATATGTGTGTATATATATACGTATGTGTATGTATATGTATATATTGTTGAAACTGACTGTCCAATGTTTGTTATAGAGATTGAATCATTAAAGATGAGCTTTCTTTTGATCGACTTTGGGTATATTTTTGCTTTAAAATTGAAAAGAGTAAAAAGACTAATGTCAAGTAGGCTTATAGCAGTTAGTTGAAGAGTCTCTTGAGTCAAAGAAAGACGTGGTTTTTATTAATCACCCAAGGTTAAGAAATGATATGTTTCTGTACCAGAGTAGCTTCCATCTTCATTGTGGTCATTTTTCCTTTACCTATATACTATAGTTGATTGATTAATCCCTTCCTAAACCTAGCAACTAACTTGCCTCGACCGTGTAAAGACCACAAGAAACCAGTGGAGTTAATGAATCACAATATAGTTTAACTTATATATATACACTTGTTTATGTTGTCAATTTTTGGTAGCTAGAAGCCCTAGCCTTTTCAGTTAGTGAGTTAAAACTTGAGAAATGTGTGTTTGTTTATTGAAGCAATGAGAAGTTTAAGAAGATGAAGAATAAAAAGGACTGGATTACTAATCTTCCAAAACTTTTAAATGTCTCCCCATTTCTTTAAAGGTGAGTCAAACATAGTTTCTCAAGTTTAAAAGTGAGAACTAGACGTAGTTTTGGACGATTAATGAGAAGCATTCACGTGAAATGTAATATAGTTTGACTGACCTTAAAAGTGAGAACCAAATTTTCACCGGCCATTTTTAACAAACATTTTGGAATTTAATTTAGAAGTTTTAAGTCATTTTTCAGTTTAAAAACTTTTAAAATTTTGTTTGGACTGTTTGTTGGACAATGTGAAAATGAAAAATATGTAATGAAACATTAATATTGCTTACTGCTATAGTTTCTCTGTCTACTCCCTCCGTCCCACTTTATATTGCTTAATTTGACTTTTGGGAGTCAATTGAATCAATGTTTAAATAATATTATCTTTATTTTTATGTGTAATGTTTTTTGAAAATATAATTACTTAAAAATATATGTAATGATGAATTCAACAACATATAATTGATATTAGTTTTGCATAAACAATAATAGAATTTAATGGTCGAAGTTAACTAAGTTTGACTTGCAAAAGTCAAATTAAGCAATATGAAGTGGAACGGAGGGAGTATACTTTTTAAAATTAAACACATGATTTGACTGTTATTACTTATTAAAAAATTAATAAAAGTTACAAAACATGATATTAAGAAAATACAAGTACGACTAATCCAACAATATCTTGCGTAAAATTGTTCTAATCTATGTATTAATGAAATTTCATGTTAAAAGTGACACACATTCAACGTTAGAAAGTCAGAATGTAAAGGTTAAAGGGGACGAAAATAGTATAATTTATATTTATGCTGGGAGCCTTGAATTTTATAACATTCATTACAATGAAGTTCTTGCATTACGCCGATTATATTTTGCAATTAGAAAAAAAAATTATAATACCGATGAAAAATAAAATTTTGGATTGATATATATTTTTTTAATCTATTATGCTCCGATTAACTTTTTTATATGTAAAGGGGCCCAAACTAAAATTTTGTCCTGAGCCTCAAAACACTTTAGACTGGCCTGATAGAGAGGATTTGGTTATCGACAAGAAGCAGTGACATAATAATGAAAATTTTATAAATTTATTTTTATGCCTTTTGGGTCTATTTATCTTCTTCCCTTTAAACCTCTCTACCCCCATTATAATTCTTGTTCATTGTGCTTTGACCTGATAACATGGAATTTCCATCCAGGGTTTGGCGATTCCGCTTAAATCCGTACTTGTGTTCATCCTTTTTTAAAATTATTTTTAATGATTGATTTTAGTTTTTGAGTTGGGTTCTTGTGGTTCTTTATGTTGTTTCTGTATTCTTGAAGTTGAATTGTGTATCGAATGGGTTAGAAAACTTCGACTTCATCATTGGTGGTTAAGGTTAAGTTTCTTTTGGTGGTTTTTGCATTAGTTTAATCTGATCATTGATAGTTTCTATTTATCATGGTTGTGGAAGTTGGAGTATGAAGTTTTGAGTAGATGTGGTTATCTTGGTCTGCATTTTGGTTGGTCTTGAGGGCCTTTGGGAAGTATTTATTGGATTTAGCCAAATGGATTCTTTGTTGAGGTTTTTGGTGTTGAGGTTGTCGATATACCAGTGTGGCATTTTGTGTGTAAGAAAAGAATTCCTTAATGGACACAATAGATAAAATGTTCTTTGAATGACTTTCTAGTATTCAACTTTTGTTTCTAAATAAGTGTTTATATGATTCAGCGACAATAAACTGTTTTTATTTTCATGTGGCGATTGAGTGTAAGATGGAGGTGTTGCTTGATTCACCATGATGCTGTGATTAATCTCGTTAGATTTCTTGTAGGCACACACCTTTGCCTATGCTTCAAGGGTGCTCTTGTATCTCAAAAAATGGTCTATAGATGATTATATATGTATTTTTTAAATTATTTACTGAAACCTGGTGGCAGTGTTGTAGCTAACTTAATGGTTGAATCATTCTTGAAAATTATCTATTATATGGGATTATATGTGTGAATAGAGCCCTCATAGGTTTTATTTTGTCAATATATAATTCAAGTTGTGTAGTTTCAGTAGGTATCAACCTTGCCCACCGGTCAGTAGGCCCATTGAAGATCAAGGAAAATGGCTTTCGATTTGCAAATTGAAGAATCCAGGAGAACTAGGAAGATGAAAAAGAAGAAGAAAAAGAAAGAGAAGAAAAAAGCTTTTATAGATTTAATAATCGGCCAAAGATATCAAATGCCTCACCATCTTTTTAGGAAGGTTAGTGAAAAATGTTTGAAGCTAAATTTTAGGGGTGTATTCTTTTATAAATTGGAATTTTAGCTAATTTTTTTTATTGAACTCAATTTTATGGATTATTATTTAGGGTTTTCAATGAATTGGTTCATGGTTCATGATTCATGAAGATGGGGAGGCATTGGCACCCCTTAACATACAGTGCGTGCATAGGGGATCCCCATGTAACCAGGTCTTTAAATTTGTGTATTCCTTGATGTTATGAATTGGATTTTTTTTATCTGATCTCTATTGTGGGTATGGAATGTATCTGCCATCATTTAATTTCTGAGTTGTGAATGCGGGTACCTTTTATGAGTTTTGAGTAGAAACAAATCACTAGTTTCCTAATGTTTATCTAGTGAGTCTTGTAATAGTTTGATCTTCTCTGATGCGGTAACAGTTTCTTCCTTCACTTCAACACAAGGAGGGGATACTCATAACCCTGGATGAGATGGATGGAAAGCATGTTTGACAGCTCAGGTTCAGGTATGGCTTTTGTCTTTTATGATTAGTTGTAGATGTGAAAGGAATTAGTGTCAATCAAGCATCTAATCTTGTCACATACCTAAAAAATTGTATACCTGATTGAAATGATTTTTGTCTCTGTGAGACGCTAGCTCTAAATTCAGAAACAAGATTTAAAAATCCAAGAAAATTATACGTCCTGATCGACAGTGTTATGGATTTGGTTGAGTATGAACCTTGAATCCTGCTAGACGGCTTACAACTGACCACCATTATTGGTGTTAATCCTTCATTATGCACATTCTGGCCAAACAATAGCAGCCGCATGCATCTCTTTGAGAACCAAGGTACAAATACTAGAGTATCTTTCATACCAAAAGTAGTACTAATGCAATTAACAGAACCTAGCATCACAAAATGTGAAACTCCATTGTAGGGGCTTTGATCAAGACACACAGATTGAGGCAAGGAGATTCCATTGCTTTATATCAGGACATTGTGAAGAGCAACTATGTAAGCTCGATCATTCCAATTTTCATCAAATGCAAACGAGGATCTTCTTTCAATGACCGACATGTTTGAACAAAGGTTGGGAGCTCATAAATGATGGAGTTTTCTTGTGATGTGAATGAAATTGGTTGTTGAAGCTGATGGCACATGGATACCAGAAACAAGTGAGACTTAGGGGGTGCAAGTGTTGGAGAACTTAAAGTGCTTAGCTGATCACAGTTATTGATTCGGAATGCTGCACGCAGAAGCCAACAACGGGTGGATTGCAGAAGTGCTACAGAGGAAGTCCTCACCCATTCTTTGGCTACACTCCGATAAGGCAGAAAAGGTGCAGCTAAGGACTTTTTTATAGCAGCAACCACTCGGCGATGTTACTGTTGAAGAGGCTAATATTCAAAGAAAGTTTGTGAAGGATAAACTATTACTCGTACTCCAAAAGACTTCCTGATGGGCAAATTGCAATAAAGAGTCACAGTTTTAGGACTTTCTTCATTGTGCAATTTGTTCATTTGACACGTGCTGTACCAGATTGTGCCCTTTGTACGATTGAGTGTTTGTCCCTGATTTTCTTCCACTCTTGGCTTCTTGAACAGCAGTGAATTGTTTTTTAATACTATTTTGTGTGTTGTGTCTTTCCATTTTTTCAAACAACAGTAAAAAAACATCTTGAATTTTTGTGTGATGAAGTTATTATTGTACGGTAAACAGTTTAAACTATGGGGAGGTTTCAGGAAAGGGTTTATACACAGGTAGGGATTTGTCGAACTCGCAACATAACAGGTGGTATAGTTTTTTAAAAATGTGACCTATAAGCTTATGCATGTGTCCCGTAACTTTATTACCACCCAGTCCCTCACCCTTCTTCCTCTTCCACTAGCCTAATCCACTTTTCTCCTCCGCTAAATCACCTCCCTCCCCAACCATTGCCACCAGCAACTCCAACCACACTCTCCTCCCTATCTCCCCCCAAAACTCCCACTTAAAAAAGATGGTGAATTACGTCAGATCTATCAAATATCCAACAAAGAAGAAGATGATGATGAAACCCTCGCCTCACCTGTTGTACACCGCAGCCCCAGCCTCCTGAGCCCGGCACCTGCTGGAGCACCTCCGCCGCTCCGGCCTCCCGATCCAGCCCCTTTAACTTTAAGCTCCCGTGACTCAGCAAAAATAGAGTCGCCACGCAATTTTCAAGATTCAACTCAGAATCACTCCCATCTCTCATTCCCACCTATTGTACGTCGTGCCACCTCGATCATCTTCCCTCTATGATTCCAGATGTTGTCGTTTCCCAGATGCAGAAATGTATAAGATGCGGCATCCTGATTTGGGTCAAGGACCCGACCTTGTGCCTGCCGCTTCCGCATTCGAATCGGGTCCGGTCTCTAGCCCCAGCTTGCGCCAGAGCAGGAGAAACGCCAGTGACAAGTCATTGTTCAATCCGTTGATAGTGCTGGGAAGGCCGAATCGCCGCCTCGTCGCTTGCTGCCTTCACCGGCAAAGGAAAGTCCTGCCGCCAGTAATGGCGCCGCCAGGAAACCGGTTACATGAAAAAGGTGCGACGATGGGGATTGGAATTGATGGCGGATTCGAGTTGTACTACGACGACGGAGGGGGTGGTACTGGGCTGAGCTGTTGTCGGTGAGCTGTTTTACACCGGGCTACCTTGTTGCCAGCAAAAATAGAGTCCGCAAAGAAAAAGGGAAACACAAAAGGAAATAGGAAAATTACAAAATAGGAAAATAGATAAATGAGAAATGACTATTTTACCCTTAAAATTAAGGTTTTGACCATACTTGGTGCTTTGATTGAACGAAAGTGCTACAACACAATAATTTTGTAAGTTAAAGGGTCAAAAGTGTTAAAAAAAGTTAATGGGTCAAGGTAAACGATTGTGATAGTTCAAGGGCCACCAAAGTCCTTTGCTGCACATATTTTGTGCAGTTGAAAATTTTCATATGGACTATGCATTTCTTAGCTTTCAACAAGTTTTTTTTTTACAACAAAACGTGCATTAGATTAAAAATTTGTTAAATCCTTTCATTAATTATGAAATTCGATCACGGGGAGTGTATAAATTAGTTTATAAACTGCATTTGTTTATCAGACAATGAATATGTTAACCTGTAACTAGTATTTATTATAGTACACAAAACAAAAAAGACAAATTTGAAAATTTCACATACCTATGCATATTAACTTACAAGAAGTACTATATACATTACGCCATGTATAAGTTAGACAAAAACCTGTCTTTCTTATAGTATACTAAACAGAGGATAAATAATTTTGTAATTCTTCAAATCTTCATTTAGACTGTACATATATTATCTTAAAATATGCACTTTTTACATTGAAATTTTAAAAAAAAACAGGAGCAAGTTTCCCCAATTTAAATTAAGCAGATGTTACAGGTCATCTCGGGTTGAAATTAACAAATTCGGAAGCATTGCACGGTTTGTATAAAAAGTGTGTAAAAACTATCAGTTTCAATTACAAGGAGGAGACAAAACCACTCAACAGTGAAGGGAAGATGTGAGAAAAATACTACAAATGCTCATGTGCAGGGAAAACGAAAATATTAAAAGCCAACATTATCATCCCTATTACTTGTTAGACCCTGAAGGTGGTTCTGTGACAAAAAAGAAAAGGAAAAGAAAGGATTTGGTAATAAAAACATAATTGTAAAACTAAAACATATACCAGGATAGGATATGGAAAGAATATTGGATTAGACGTATGTATATTCATTATTCATTGAACAAAAATCTTCTATTAAAGAACTTACATTTACTCTAGTATTCCGATCTTTATTAACCGACAATCTTTAATACTAAGAATCAATTATCAATGTTTAAGGGCGGATCATCTTCAAATTTCTAAAGTATAATGTCATCTTCATCTGGATTCTCCTGATGCTGGAACGTCTTGTGAAGTCCAATGTTAAGTATTTTCCGATTTCTTAAAAGTTATAACCAGTTCAAGTTCAGATCCTGGTCATGCAAAAATACATACAAATTGAATACTAAAAAGACAACATATAAGTAAACAATGAAAATAAAAAAAGTCACACAGAGCGCAACTAACAAGTACACAATAGATTTTAATAAATGCAACATATAAGTAAATAGATGTGGTTCCAATTGAAAATGAACAATCAACAAAAAATGAAAATAAAATGTCGTACATAGTACAACTAACATGTACACCTTAAATATTAACAGTTGCAACATATAAGAAAATAGATGCAGTTCCTTATTTAAACAAACAATGGACAACAAATGAAAATAAAAATTCATAAACAGTACACAAACACATAAGTAAACAGATGCAATTCCTAATTTAAAAATGAACAATCAACAAGTTTTTTGTAACAAGAACATGATAATTCAAAACAAGATTAAAGAAAAACGCACATGAACTCAAAATATACAAAACAATAAGGAAAACAACATCAACGCATAATAAATATAATAGAGCCAGAAAACAAATCCTAGATATCCAACATACCTCAATCTTTAAACGCTTCAAAATTGAATGGTGAAGAATCAGAACGACGAAGAAACAAAACGATGAAGAAACAAAACGACGAAGAAACACAATGACAAAGAAACAGAACGGTGACACCGAAGAAACAAAGAACATGCAAAGAAGAAGTAGAGACACGAGCGCTGATAAAGAAACAAAGAAGAGGCAAAGAGAGAAGAGAAACCAATCGTAAAGGAAATAGAATAAAACGAGCCGTCAGTAAAAGGAATCTGTAATATAAATTAAATGTTTAATTAAAAATATAAAATTTCATTAATTACAACTTTTGAATTCTATTTTGCAAAATAATTCCTAGCCTATGAATAACCTTATGGATAAGACACATTTTCCAAGACTTCCCCGAGTAAAAGTATGTAAATTTAAATCCTGAAATTGACTAAAAGTATAAATAAAAACTTTAACGCAAACTATTATTATACTAGATAATTTGTCAATAGTGTCTATTCCATTAGATTATTTTTAGGGGTGGAAAAATGGCCTCGCAACATGCAGGTAAAATGAATGCTTTGTTTTATACCTATATGAATAGGGTTTGTCTCGTGCGAGATCATCTTATGGTAAGACAAGAAGCAAACTACAAATGATAAAAATAAAAATAGGAGCCTTTTAAACTTAGGGGTTAAGAAAAAGATTACTTTTTGCTTGAACAACTTTTATAAATAATGTTGAAATACATGGGATAATTTGTAGATATACTAAATAAACATACCAATTCATTCTTCTTCCCTCATCAGCCACCGTTTGCAATCACCACTATCCACCACCGTCAGATTTCAATAGAATTTTTGTCAGATTTAAGTCTTGTATTTCTCAATTTTTGTTGGATATGCGAGGTTTGATGAAGCTTACAATGACAAGAGCCCAATAGTGATTTGACGATAATGTTGTATCACAACGGAATCATATCATTGTACTTGTAGAGTAGAATGAATGGAAGGTGCATCGAGATTACTGGAAGGAGCATATGGTCGCCACCAAAATTTTCCACTACTTTTCCAGTTTTCTTTAGCCGTTGAGCATGGAAGCAAGTCTGGTGATTTGAATTTCATCATCGCCGATGCAATAATTTTCGTTAATTGATTGTTGAGCCAATAAATCTAGTAAAAAGCATGTTATTATTTCCCACCATAGCTGATGTTTCTATTTCACCACAATTACATCCATTTTTCATCAGATGAAAGTCTTGGAGTTTGAAGTTTCAAATATCATTGAGTTGAAGTCCAACGAGTTTAAAGTCTGGAGCTAATATCTCTATTTTGCACATCGGGTTGAATCATGAGCCAAACTATGGGTGTTCAAATGCAGGCACTCAACTTGTGGGTATCCGCTTGTGAGGGTAGTTGAAAATGTGATCGTTGTTCGGCCTGTGAGAACCAGGTATCCAGAGTGTGGGTATCAGGAATGTTCAGGTCGAGTAATAGGGTATCCACTAACCCATTCAAGATTGAAATTCTTGAGATAAATATCATTTCACTATGTTACATAAACTTGTAGTAGTGTAAGGAAAATGTTTTTACAATGATAGCTCTACAATTTAACAATTAAATTCTTGTAATATTTTTGGTACACATAATTATCACCCGGTATCATTCCAAGATTAACCATATAATGATCACTATGAGTAACAAGTTTATAATCATCATCATATCATCATTCCTCAACTTGGATGAACTTAACAATATATGCTGAAGGGGCAGGAAGAAAATCATTCTTTAAATTTTTAAAATTTGTTGGAGAGGTTCTGTAAGTTTGGTATGAAATTTGTGATGGAAAAAAAACTAGATAAAATTAGTTGGGAATAATTCTAATATATGGTTGCGGCCGTAAGAACAATAGGGAATTTTGGGCTAAAAGGGAATGGTCGGAACCCAGGAGGATCAATTAGGAATTTGGGTTGAAAGGGAATGATTGGAAAGTTAGCACTTGGATACTATGTAGATTCTCATCATTTAATGATTAATATTTTTTGTAGATATGGGAAATTGGGAGTTGGAAGTAGATAGGTAGAGAAATAATTTTTTAATGTCAGTATTAATTATATAAATTTAAATTTTACCGTGTGTCCTGGGTACCCGGAAAATGGTATTTGTGTGGTGTTGAGTCTGACCCTCATCTTTCTTCTCTCCTCATTCTCCTCTGATCGTACTTGGTCCTGAGCCTACAAGACAGATAGACTAAGGTTAGGTAGACAGGCGCAAGGTCATGCCTACTCCGACGCTCCGATCAATCATGGTTACCTTGTTGAGTCTGTATTTTGAATAGTGTTATGATTATGAGATATTACCTTATACCCATGTTGATCCCCTTGTTATATGTGCTTGGAGGCTGATGGGATGGGCGTTTTCCCATTAAGCCCACGTCCTTTATTCTCTTAGCACTGCCTTGGTTTCCCGTTAGATCACTGATGGGCTTAATTCGCAATTCGGGCCTTCTCTGTTGTTTCCTTGCTGGGCCAAATTCATGGCTACAGATCGACCATCCTGCTCCCTATCAAGTCCCCCAAGTCCGAATCCCTAATGACTTGGTCAACCTGGGGCGATGAGTTAGGTTTCATTTCTAGCATGAGTAACCTCTCAGGACACTGTTAGCGTCCCTGCGGCTTGCTCCATGCATCATCTTCTAATCATGTCTTTGGCCAGAAAATTTAGAGGTTCTAATATTTTGAACCATTGATTGCACGACGGCCTCGTTTCGTTAGTTGGCAGTTCGGCGGTTACGCTACCTGTCTGAATGCTTACCACGTGTCCTCTCTTTGATGGTTTTCGCATGCGTGCTTCTTAAATTTTTCATCTTCCCAAGGAAACTTTGACAACATCGCTTTCATTTCCTCTCCCAAGGTATACCTTGGGTCTTTCGCCTTGTTTTTTTCAAAAATCCCCACTCCCATTTCTTTTCTTCTTCTCCTTCCTCGCTTTCGCTTTCCCGATGATCCTTTCTTCTCCTCCAGGTACCTTTTCTGTCTTTCTTTGTTTTCTTCTCGTTTTATTTTTGAGTCAACATGGTTTCCACCGTAGATCCCCTAAGCAAGACTCGTACTGTGATACCACTAACCCTGAGTACCACTTAGCATGTGCTTTGATTGAGGCTGCATTTAGGGCTGGGAAAGTTACCTTTAATGATATCGACAATCATGTCATGTTGCCTAGCGTAACCCAGATTATGATAGACGCTGCTGATGGCATGATCGTCGTATATATGGAAACCTTAGAACACTGTTGTCTTAGATTTCCGTTGTCTTCCTTCTTCCAAGCTATTTTGGCCTTTTTTTTGGAATTAGGGTTAGTCGATCTTCCCCCAAATTTGGTTCGAGTTCTACTGGGCTTTGAGAACATGTGTTGCCTCTTACGTGTTGAGCCTTTTGTCACCCTGTTTCAGGTTTTTTTGTCACTTTGCCAGGATGCCCCCAGACTGGACTTTTCTAAAGTTCCGACTGGATGGGGTTAAGCTCCTCACCAATCTCCCCACTCGGATTGAGTAGAAAGGGGGATTTGTTTTCGTGGATGCTCTGGTTTTAGCCTGGACGAGGCTCGGGAAGATTTTTTGGCCTGCCCAGAGAAAGTGCGGGGTGCTCATCTGAGCACCACTGAGATGGCTACCATACAGCCCCTCATTTCATGTCTCAAGCAAGTGAGCATGGGGTGTGATCTCGCCCTGCAAGATTCTGCATTGCGGGCCATTTGCATGCCCTACATGCCCGACGGCATTGCTCCTGGTAATGGTCCTGCCGATTTGAGTGGTATAGGCTTGACCTTCCTTTCCCCGAGGTCGTTAAAACCATAGCTTAAAAGTAACCCGGTTAGAGGCACTGTGTCAGAAGATAAGAAATTAAAGTTCTATACCCTGTTCCAACTGCTACGCTACCTATAGGATAGTTAGCGGTAAGCCCTGAGTTTATCCACGGTGAGCAATGCTCCCTTCCCTAACACTTCAACAACCATGTACGGGCCTTCCCACATGTGTCTAATTTCTTATGCCCATGGGCTCCGCTGGCTTCATTTCTTTGCAACACGAGGTCTCCCATTTTCAAGGATCTAGACCTGACCTTGCTGTTGTAGTATTGTACATGGCTTCCTTCAATGAGGATTTATCTCTGAGCTTGTCTAGCTCCTCCAACCCTTCTCCAATTTCCTGGTCATTTTCTCCCTTGTCCATCGGCTTGATTACTCTTCCGCTGGGAACACCCACTTTTGGTGGGATGATTGCTTACATTTCGAAACACAACCTGCAAGAGGACTCCCCGGTGGCTATTTGGGGTGTGGTTCTGTATGTCCATAGCACACTTACCAACTCTTCCTTTCAGTTTCCTTTTGCTTGCCCCAACTTTCTTTTCAGCCAGTGGATTATTGTCTTGTTTTTCATCTATGTTTTCCCGTTTGCATGGGGGTGGGCCAGAGAGGTGAACCACTGCTTTATGTTTAGGAAATCACACCAAGATTTGAAGGGTTCATTTGTGAACTGCTTTCCATTAATCACTCACTATCTCCTGTGAGATTCTGAATCTGCAGACTATGCTCCTCCAGGCGAAGTTTGTGATTTTCTTCCACAATAAAGTTGCTACCGCTTCAGCTTCTACCCACTTTGTGAAGTAATCTATCGCCACCACCAGAAACCTCTTCCTCACGGATGCTTTAGGGAACGGTCTAGCGATGTCTATTCCCCATTTCACGAAAAACCAAGGTGACCTAATGTTGGTCATTCCTTTTGCTGGGAGCCTCTGAACCCTGGCATGCTCCTGGAACCCGTGACATTCCTAAACCATCTTCTCTGCATCTGCTCGCATGGTCAGCTAGTAGTACCCTGCTCGTAGTGCGACCGTCCTTAATCCTTGGTGACTGTCGTAACTTCCTTCTTGTATCTCTCTGAGGACTATTTCTGCCAGCTCGAGCTCAGCTCACCTGAGCACTGGCTCTGTGTGACTCCTTTTTTTATAGCAAACCGCCCTTCATGGCAGGCTGCAGTGCCTTTCTTTTGACTGTCTCGTATCCTTATCATCTGCTGGTAACGTTTCATGTTCCAAGTAGCTCCATATGGGTATTCCAATATGTATCACCCTGATTTGTTTGACATCGACTTACATGATGGCTAACTCCTCCACTAACACAAATTTAGTTAAGTGCGCATGCGCTAAGGATGCTAGTATGCTCAACACATCCGCCTTTGTGTTCTGTGATCCCGAGACTCTAATCATATCAAATTCTACCACCAGGCTCCTGACCTTATCCATGTATATCATCATTACTAGCTCCTTGGCTGCGTACTGGCCGTTGTATTGGTTGGCTTCCAGTATCAAGTCTCCATGGGCCTGCAGCTTCCTTGCTCCCAACTTTCTGGCTATCTCCATTCTCGCGATTAGTGCTTCATACTCTGCCTTGTTGTTTGAGGCTAGAAAATTGAAACGCATGGCATAAGTTGCCTCTACACCTTCTGAGTCTGATATCACCGGGCCTTCTCCGACTCTTTTCACTTTGAGCGTTCCATCCACATACAGTTTCCACACATATGGACCTGTCAAACTATCTCGGCCTGCAATATGGGTAGGGCTCTGTGCTTCTGCACCTGCTCTTGTCTCTCCTTCCATGGGCATTTCCGCTAGGAAGTCTTCCATTATTTGTCCTTTCATTTCTCTCCTCAGGGCACACTCAATGGCATTCTCTCCCAGCTCCACCTCCCACTTCACTGATCTCCCTGAAGCTTCTGGCTTGGTCAGTATCACTTTCATTGGTTGGTTGGTCAGTACTATCAAAGGGTGTGCCTGGAAGTACTATCTTAACCTCCTTCCTACATGAACTACTGCAAGCTTCTCCTGACTTGTGTATCCCCATTCTAGGCCTTGCAGAGCCCGGCTCACAAAGTATACATGTCGTTTCACCTTTCTTTCCTCCTTGACCAGCGGACCGCTGACTGCGTCTTTGCTTGCTGCCACATTCAAGTAAAAGGTCTCTCCTTTCCTTTGGCTGGTTAGGGTTGGAAGATCTTTCAGGTGAACTTTAAGCTCTTTGTATGCTTTCTCTTCCTGTTCTCCCCACTGTGCCAAATTTTTTTTTACACATCCTTTCAATGTTTTAAAGAAGGAGAGTGCTCTCTAGGTTGCTCGGGACATGAAGCGGTTAATGGCTGCCAGCTTTCTTGTTCAAACTTTGCACCTCTTTAACCATGCTCGACGACTGCATCCCCAAATTTATTTTACTTTCTCGAGGTATTCCCGCAACCCTTCATTCAACACCATATGTCCGAGGAACTTCCCTGCTCCAACCCCAAATTGATATTTTGCTGGTTTCAGCTTCATCCCTATTTCCATAAACTGCACCAATGTCTCTCTGACATCCTCCACAAAAGTCTCATGCTGGGTGCTTTTTATAACCATGTCATCCACATACACCTCCAAGTTACTCCTAACATGCTTCTGGAAAATCTTGTCTACCACCTTTTAATACATGGCCCCGACGTTTCTCAGACCGAAAGGCATCATCTGGTATCCAAGGGCTCCCTTCTCCATTATAGACACAGTTTTTTCTATGTCATTTTCCAGCATGGGGTTATGGTGGTATCCTTTATATGCATCAATTTTTTTATTGGGTAATTGGTAAGGGCGTCTACCTTTTGGTCTATGATTGGTAATGGGTAGAAATCCTTGAGGCAGGCCTTGTTCAAGTCCGTGTAATCCACACACATCCTCTAGATAATATCTGTCTTCTTCACCATCATAAGTTTTTCTAGCCATGTTGATAGGGAATTACTTGCAAGATCCCTGCTGCAACTAGTTGGCCCACCTCCTTGTTAACCGCTTCATTCCTTTCCCACAGAGCATCCTCTACTTTTGTTTGACTGGCTTGTGAGACGGCTCTACTTTCAGCTCATGACAACCAACTTCCTTTAGGACTCCGGTCATATCCTTCGGCTTCCAGGCAAAAGCTCACTTGTTCTCCTTCAACACTTTCACAAGTTCCTTTTTTACATCGGGTTGAAAAGATGCTACCACCTGCACTGATTGGTCCCCACTAAGTTGTACTTCATGTACCTATGTGTTTTGCTTTGATGGGTTACCACTATCTAGGATCATTCTGACAAGCCTAGCTTTATTTGCCTGCCTCTCCTGGCTCCGACCTTCGTCTTCCCGCTTGTGCTTGCTGATACCGACTTTGTGGCACTCTCTTGCCTTTTGCTGGTCTTCCCTGACGGTGGATATTCCTCCCATGGTTGGTAACTTTAGGAGAAGGTGCAAGGTCGACACTATCCCCTTCAACATCGCTAAGGTTGGTCTGCCCAGTATTAGATTGTATGAGATGTTTAGCTTTATGACTATGAACTCCATATCCACAATCTTGGTCCTGCCTCCTTCTCTCACCGTCACTAGGAGCGCTATGGTTCTTTCTGGCCGTATTGTTCTATTCACAAAGTCCACCAGTGGGGTATCCGTTGGTTTTAACTTCCTCTTGTGTTCTCATATGATATGTTTCATTATGTGTGCGTTAACCGTTGAATTTGACATACTTATTAGCTAGATTTATTTGGTAGATTGCTAGTATTAGTTGAGTTTACGTGACAAGGAGTTTAGACGGCCATGTTTAGTTTTCTTGTCTAAATCTCGCATTTTGTAGACTCAATCGGTACTAATGGACATCTTGTGTCCACAGGCTCCTTGATCTTCCTTGTGATCATCTTTAGTAGGTCGCTCATGGGTACTTTTTGTTACATTCTATGTGAAGATCGTTTGTAAGAGCGATAGAAGATGTTGAAGGCCATTTGCAAGGATGGTAGTAATGATGAAGGTCATTCACACTAGAATGGTAGTAGATAGGGGCCGCGAGCATCAATGCATGGTAGAAGGAAATTAAAGCCAAAGATAGGCGGCAACAGAGTTCAAAATGGCCAACAAAAAAATAGGGAACTGTGGTTTGATGAGTTGTGCTAAAGTCTAAGAACGATCTGAGAAAATTAGCCTTCAAGGTTGGTTCCATTGGATTCTTCTTATCTAGGACTACAGGATTGACTACTAAAACTCTCAAATTGGATTAACGGTTCACTCGTAGCAAAGGAAACTAGTTTAGCCGACTGAGGCATAAACAGGTCGGCGTGGGCCGTTTATGGTTTGGCACCAACGGACCGCGCCAAAGGAGAAGCCCTGCGCCAAGAAGACCATCACAAGGATATGGCGCGACCGGTGCCAGATGCCACGGGCCGCCAACACAAAGTGAAGACCCACTCCACGCAACTAAGTACGGCCGCGGGACGTCCCATTTTTGGCATCATGTGTCATTCCAAGCTCAATATGCCAAGACCAGCCGGTGGGGTGTGGGAAATCACACGGCCAACGCCAAAGTTTCTGAGTGAGCATCCTTCCAGACCACGACCCGTGCTAATGACGCAGGCATGGATTAGAACCTTCATTTTTAGCACCCTTATGGTGCCCCGCACTAGACGATGTGCCCTACGCTAGGGGTAGATGCGGCCTGCGCCAAGCTTTGTGCCCACACCTCTTGAAGATCCACTCCATGCACCAGGTTAAGCACCCTCGAACCACATGAATGGATACAACCCACGCCAGGCCTCGTGCCCCATGCCAAGAACACTCCACGGGCTGCACCATATGTGATGCCCTGCACTGGGCGGTGGCTGAGCTAGGGTTTACCTTATTTTGGCCTATTATGGTCCTATTTTTAGGCCCAATCTCTTATTACTATAAATAGAACCTTTCTCTACTAAGTTTTCATATCTTAGAGACTCTATAATATCATATTCTATCTTTGTAGTTAGGAGAGAACACTCTCTTTTTCTTTTCTTTCTTTTGCTTTGATCCTAAGATGTGGAATTCAAATCTTTATTTGAACTCCATGTCTAGGAACTATTTTCTATTGCTTGGGGATAAATTGTAGGAGCATGGTCTAATCTATTTTCTTTTTGAGATTTTTTAGTTCCTCCTAATTTTGTGTTCATGATATTATTATGATTGTGCTTGATTATTTGAAATGCATTAATAGTACACCACATATAATCACACACTTTGGGCTATATTCATGTATGGTGAAAATATTGATGCCCCCTTGGGAAGAGAAATATGAATGTTAGAATCGGTAATGGAGAATGCATCCGCGTGGGTGTGTGCACGGGGGATTCGAGAATGCTCTGACTTACTTTCCATCGCACCAGTCTTAGCTGACTTTGTAAAGTTTTCCGAGAGGTTCCAGTTAAAGATAGAAAATAGTAGCAAACTAGAGTTGTAAGATGCCTTAAATCATAAATAAGCCTAATTGATAGGACCCGGGGGAAGTAGTGCATTCGTGGTGGAAGCACGAGACGTAGTTGCACGGGGGAGAAATAGACCTACAATAATGGTCGGACCTTGTTGTAATCCCCTAATTATAATGGCAATGTCGATAGAGGGTTGCGAGAGCACCCACCGTGATAGGGACGTGGAAGTGTATGCCATTGGCCTCACCACATATTATGAACACTATATTAGGTTTGCCTAAATATCTATGTGAAAAATCAAGGATAGAAGCATTAGATTAACCATGTTGCTCAATGATTTCCCATGTGCTTATTTTAATAGTCTAATTCACTTTTTACTTTCATGCTTAGTAGTTTCTAGATTGAAAAACCAACCCTCCCCCCCCCCCCTTGCATGTTTTCTTTACTAGCTATTCCTTTCACTCCTACAGATTGATGACCCGTACAAGATTGTGTTTTGATTAGTACATTAGACCTAGCATCTTTATGGACAAATCCAGGGCTTACCGCTAACTACCCTCTAGGTAGCGTAGCAGTGAGAACATAGTGCTAAATTATAAATCTCTATCTTCTGACCCCCCAGCCTCCGCCTGGGTTAATTAGCTATGATTAACGACCTTGGGGGGGAGACAGGTCAGAATTTTAGTGCCGCTACCATGGATGCTATCACTCTAGGTATTAATTAGGCATAATGTGTTAGTAGAGTAGTTAGTAATTGCTTTTTTATTTAGTTAATTCATTTTTGGAGCTGTTTTGTAGCTGAAATCTGCTAATGTGGCAAGATACCACTTAGTAGATGAAACTGTGTAGGGTGTGTCATTTTGACCACCCCACAGAGTGTTGCATGTGGTTAAGCAACTATGAGAGAGACATGCAGCTTGCAGTTCAGCAAGATCAATGAGAGCGAGAGTGGTGTACATACCACTGCTCCCCTAAATCGATCTCAGCCCCTAAGTCTCTGGGTGAAGAAATACTTGAAGCTCTGAATAGTTTTGCAAAAACTAGTGAAACTCTGCAAAATCAAGTATTTTCTTGTATAAAAAAATTGTAGAGTTCAAATATGTTGTCATGTTGACAAGATAGGTGGAAAGGTGAATGAACTAATAGGCACAGTGAGCCGATTGATAGGAAGGCATAAGCTCACAGATGAGGAAGCACCTTCACCAAAATGTTCAGGACAATTGATGAAAAAGGAACTATGTGATACATTTTATCACGATGAGGTTAGTCTTATCTCCTTCAACACCAGTGAGATATTGTATGAGTGTACAACATCGTTAAATAAAATGGGTGATCCTGAATTTGAATTTGAGCATGAATTAATTGATCAAAATGTGAAGTGTCATCTCCCTTTGGTTGATATGTATAACAATATTGCGCGAGATGTTTTTAAAAGGTTAGCTTCAGAGGATAATTCTTTGAGCGATATGCTTGTTAATACCCCATAAGCTAACCTAGTGAGGAGTGTGGAAGAGATTAATCCTCAAAGTGAGAGTTGTGTGGAAGCCTTACCCAAAATCCTAAATGAGCTAGTTCTACCAGAGGTTAAACCTTCAATAGAGGAACCACCGGCAATTGAGCTTAAACCCTTACCTAAACCCCTTAAGTATGCCTTCCTAAATGAAAATGAAACCTTTCATGTGATTATCTCGAATAGGTTGACTAATATCAAGAGGTTAAACTGCTCAATGTGCTTTAAAAAATTAAAGGAGAAATAGGATGAGCTTTGGTTGACATTAAGGGTATAAGACCTTCAACTTACATGCACCATATACTATTAGAGGAGAGTGCAAGACCCGTACGCAAACTTCAAAGGCGATTAAACTCGCCTATGATGGAAGCAGTGAAAGGTGAAGTCCTTAAATTACTTAAGGCTGGGGTAATATATCCTATCTCTGATAGCACTTGCTTGAGTCCCACTCAAGTGGTGCTTAAGAAAAGTTGGGTTACCTTAGTGAAGAATAAGGTTGGGGACTTGGTACCCACGCATATTCAAAAAGGGTGGAGAGTGTGCCTTGATTCACGCCGCTTAAATGTGGTGACTCGTAAGGACCACTTTCCCTTGCCCTTTATTGACCAAATGCTTGAGAGGGTGGCCAAACATGCTTATTATTGTTTCCTCGATAGCTATTCGGGATACTTCAAGATAGCCATTGACCCGGTGGACCAAGAGAAAACCACTTTCACTTGTCCTTTTGGTACCTTTGCTTGTAGGAGAATACCTTTTGGTCTCTGAAATGCTCCAGGCACTTTTCAGAGATGCATGGTCAGCATATTCTCATAATTTATCAAGAAATTTATTGAGGTCTTCATGGATGATTTCACCATCCACGGGGATTCCGTCGATTCATGCCTACATCATTTAGAGTGGGTGCTAGAGCAATGTATAGACGTGAACCTTGTGCTAAATTTAGAGAAATGCATTTCATGGTTGAAAAGGTATAGTACTAGGACATGCTGTGTCAGCTCAAGGGTTAGAAGTTGATAAAGCTAAAGTCGATACAATCAAATCCCTACCTTACCCCACCAAAGTCAAGGATGTCAGATCATTCTTAGGTCACGTCGGTCTTTACCATCATTTCATTAAGGATTTCTAAAAAATATCCTCACCTTTGTGTAAATTGCTGCAAAAAGATGTCGACTTCATTGTTGGTGAATGGTGGAAAAAGGCTTTCGACGCCTTGAAAAACATGTTAGTGACTTCCCCAATCATCCAACCCTCAGATTGGTCTCTTCCCTTTAAAATCATGTGTGATGCGAGTGATCATGCTATAGGCACTATTTTAGGCCAGAGGATAGGTAGAGCACTACACGTCATATACTATGTGTCAGTAACTCTCAATGATGCTCAACGCAACTACTCTACCACAGAGAAAGAGTTACTGGTTTTAGTGTTTTCCCTACAAAATTTTCATCAATACCTCTTAGGAACCAAGCTCATAGTGTACACAGACCATGCAGCACTTCGTCATCTAATGACGAAGAAAGAAGCCAAGCCAAGACTTATTAGGTGGATACTTCTTTTAAGCGAGTTTGACCTAAAGGTAACGGATATGAAGGGCACTAAAAACGTAGTGGCAAACCACCTAAGTAGAATACCAATACCTGAGAGTCCAGAACTAGTCAAAGAAAAGGCAAAGCAAGAACCTATTCGGGAGGAATTTCCTGACGAGCAATTGTTCAGGGTAATAACTAGCTGGTGGAAGTATTGCATTCATGGTGAAAGCCCGGGACATAATTGCACGGGAAAGAAATAAACCTACAAAAATGGTAGGACCTTGTTGTACTCCCCCAATTACGATGGCGGTGTCGATGGAGGGTTGTGAGAACACCCACCGTGACAGGGACGGGGAAGTGTATACCATCGGCCATACCACGTATTATGAACACTCTATTAGGTTTGCCTAATTATCTATGTGATGAATCAAGGATAGAAGCATTAGATTAACCATGTTGCTCAATGATTCCCCAAGTTCTTAGTTTAATAATGTAATTCGCTTTTTACTTTTATGCTTAGTAGTTGCTAGATTGAAAAGCCAACCCCCCCTGCAAGTTTTCTGTACTAGATATTCCTTTCACTCCTACGGATTGACGACCTGTACGAGGTTGTGTTTTGATTGGTACATTAGACCTAGCATCTCTGTGGACAAACCCAGGGCTTACCGCTAACTACCCTCTAGTAGCGTAGCAGTGAGAACATGGTGCAAAATTACAAATCTCAATCTTAGAACCCCCCAGCCTCTGCTTAGGTTAATTAACTACGATGAATGATCCCAGAGGGAGGCATGTCATCATCCATCTTTTCGAAGCAGTGCCAATACATGATTTTTGTAGAGCTTCCACCATTTACGTACCCCTAATGAATCCTTTTGTCCATCACCCTGGCCATTATCACCATTGCATCACCACCGGTTGGCCTGTTTGGTATCAGGTCGTCAGCGGTAAAATTATTGCCTCGTTCGCACCCAGCTTTTGGTCCACCAATATTGGTTGCACTGTTAACCTACAATGTGCCTTGCGTTGAGGCTCATTCCTTCCTCTGGCGCTCCTCCTATGATATCATTTATATATCTGTCATTGTTAATGCTCTACTATCTTCCACGGGGGTGTTCTCTCTCTGCTTTTTCTCCCGTTCTTCCCCGACATCAGCTTTAGCTACCTTCTTTCCTTTGCTGGATCCCTAGTCCTTGCCAGGGCTCCTTGCCCTGCCACAACCATCATGCTGCTTGTGGGAACCTCCTTTCTTATTCTTTTTTTGGTATGTGGCCTTGTATGCTCCCTTTCATTTTCGCCAAGTGCACCAGCTCTCCACTCTGCACGCATTCTTCTATGTTATGCCTCAGGTGAATGCAATCGTTTGTGTCATGACCATGGTTATGGTAATCAAAGAAATGAGATTTGCTTCTGTTGTTTGGGTCTATCTTCATCTTTGGTGGTGCATTCAGTTTACCTTTCCCTACGCATAGGGTGAAGATTTCTTTGGGTGTCTTGATGATGGGTGTGAAGCCCTCTCCGTCCTTTCAAAAAAAATTTACGGCTGCTGGGTGCTTGCCTTAGTTCACTCACCCTTCCTCAACCTTCCGTCTCTGTCTGCCTTCCACTGGTCATGACCACCTTGAGTCTCCTTTATCCTTTTGTCAGCCAGGTCAACCCTGCTGAAGTTTCTAACTCTCTTTATTAACCCATCAATAGTTTTTTATGGGTCCAGGGTGCAGTCCCTCAACAACAAATCGTGTCTCAAGCCATTTATAAACGTGTCTATGAGGAGCTTCCTGCAACAGTGGCTTACGGTATTGCGAAGGTGGCCTTGTTGGTGCATAATGTGTGCAAGTGATCTTTCGAGTCCGCTTTGTTGTTGTACTATCCCAGGTTTGGTGGTATCTTCAGTTTCGGGTCGGCCATGAATAGCCGTATCCTCTTGGTGAACGGTGACATTTTGTGATTTAGATTGAGCAGCTTATCCAATCACCCGACAATATTTAACTGGCTAATTTGTGATGATTGGTGAATCTCCAATTTCTTGGAAGATAAAGAAGCAACAAATTGTTTCTCATTCTTCGGTTGAAGCAGAATACCGAGCTATGACAATTACTTGTTGTGAGTTGTTGTGGCTTAAATCCTTTATTCAATCTTTGGAAGTTGGTTGCCCTTATCCTATGCGTTTATACTATGACAACCAAGCAGCCCTTCATGTTGCAGTCAATCCTGTGTTACATGAGAGGGCCAAGCACATAGAGATTAACTATCATTTTGTTCGTGATTTAATCCATTTTGGTGAAGTTATTACTCATCACATTCGTACTTCCAGTCCACCAGCGGATTTGTTTACTAATGCCCTTGGATGATGCACATTTCAAAATCTACTTAACAAGTTCGGGATTCTCATGCTCCAACTTGAGGAGGGTTTTAGGAGATATTTTATGAATATCGTCTGCAATATTCTGTGTATATCTTGTACCCTAGATATAATCCTTTTCCATTTTTGATTTTGTATACGCTGCCTATATATTATACCCTTGTGCCATCAATAAAATCACACGTTCAAATTTTACACATACAAATTGTACTCCAAAAATGATCTCAAATTCAGCAAAGTGTGATCTCAAAAGAAGAAATTCAGTACCATTATTAGCCCGGACGCGCACAACAGAGCGGCCAAACTGATTCTTGATCAAAGCACAAAACTCAATAAATCTAGATGTTACATCTAACTTAGCAACTAATAAATAATTCCAAACACCTCAGGAGTAATCATCAACTATTGTTAAAAAATAAAATGCACCACTAGAAGATGGTGTTCTATAAGGACCCCAAACTTCACAATGTATTAATTCAAACAATGAAGTAGCATTTGAAGAACTCAAAGGAAAACTATGTCTATTCTGTTTTGCTCTATAACACATAGAGAAAGGACATAAGTATTATTTGTGCTAAATTCAAGAGAAGAAACAGGAGACAACACCGCAGAGGATTGATGTCCAAGATGCTGATACCATAAATCAGATGAAGAAACTGAAGCCAATGTCAAAATAGACTGCGGGCCAGGAGGACGAACATGAGTATCCAGCAGACGAAGCCAATTACCCCCCTCTTGATGTTCACCCATGCCAATCATAGTCCTCGTATTGATTTTCTATGAAATACAATAATTTTCAGTAAACAAAGCTAGACATTTTAAGGCAGACAACAATCTAGATCATGATAATAAGTTGCATCTCAAAGTAGGTGTGTAGAGCACATGAGTAAGGGTGACATCACCAAAGAAAATAGAACCATATTGTGTAGTAGATGACCCAGATCCATCAGGCAGTATAACATTCAAAGAGTTGATAGCAGTAGTAATATCAGTAAGAGAACCATTGTCACCGGTCATATGATACAAGGCAGCTGAATCAAGAATCCAAGGCAAAGTAGACTTACCTGACCCATAGTTAGATAGAGAATTAAACTGATTAAATAAATGCATGGTCGTGCTCCATTGGTCATCTAAAAAAGCAGTGCCAAAATCAGAATGAGTAGGGGAACTACCGTTGGAGGCCACTGCCGCAAATCCAGGTGGTGACATGGTAGTGTCGGTGAATGGCAGCGGAGGTGGACGGGCGCCAGTAGTCGGAATGTCGGTACTGATGACGGCAATCGGCCAAGTAGCTGGCATCATCTTCTTGGCAACATTGGCTCTCTCCCTTATCTCCGTGTACCATTCTAGATAGCCTGTGACCTGGAAACGGGAAGCTTTATCGTGACCCTTGCGATGACAGTGCGTACAGACTAGATTCTTACGATCATTTAAAGTGAGGATAACCGTCGAAGAACCCGAAGGTGATAGGCATCGTGTGGCATATGTCATGGAGTTGAAAGAAGGCTCGCGAGACCGAATGACGGCTTTGTGATTCTTCTCCTGAGCAACACACGCATACACACGCATGATTGGTGATAGTGGATCAAGACTCATAACACAGGATTTCAAGGTGTGATATCCTTCATCAAGATCAAGGAGAAATTGATATATTAAATCTTGTTCTTGCTCGCGGAAGGCAACAGAGGAATGGTTGCAGGTGCACAGCAGTTGGCAAGCTTCACAAGTGCAAACTAAAAGAGGCAGCGAAGAGTTGTAGTCATCAAACAGGTTCTTCAGTTTGCCAAAATAAATGGCAATGATCTAACCATTATGCCAACATTTCTGTATATCATCACACATATGCAGAATTTTCATACCAACACCAAGTAAGCCTTTAGATCACCCCACAGTTCCTTAACTGTGGTAAAGTAGCTTGGAAAAGATCGCAATGTTGGATCTAGAGTCTGTAATTTCCAGCTGAAAAGGGTAGGATTAACTCCTGGCCAATCAACAACATCATAGTATTCGTCCGGAGATTTGGTAATGGATTTATCAATGAAACCTATCTTGTTCTTGGCAAGAATAACACTAAAAATTCCAGTAGTCCATTCAAGGTAATTTTCTTCGCCCTCCAGAATGATGGGATAGATGACCAAACCGGGACCGTCAGAAGAGCCAAGGTAGTAAGAACATTCAGATGGCGACCAAAGGGTATAGATTACTTAATGCCAGATTGCAACTGCAACTGTTTCAGTAAAGCTATAATCATCCCAGAGGCATTCAGATTCCATAGCTTGTTGGCCTTAGCTTCGGCATCGATGCAAGCCTGCTCAGGGGAATCGGGATCAACTCCAGAGTAGACATGATGCAAAATCAGGATCAGCGGCACATTGGGATTGGTGGCAATGGATTGGACGGTAAGCAAATGGCTCGGCGACGCGTGACGTAGACTACGGTGATGCGTGGATCAGATTGTCGATGCGTAGGGAGCTCGCGTCGGACAGTTTTAGGCAGCGGTCGATCACAGCATGAACGATGGATCAACAGAGGAAACTAGCGGTGGCGGTATGTGTTGGAAATGCGCAGCAGTTGACCGGCTTCGACAAAACATGACAGCAGAAATTTTCATTAGGGTTTCAAGATTTTAGACTCTAATACCATGTGGAAAATAAGGGTAATAATGTGTGTTTGTATTCATGATCTCAAGGTACATTATATAGTGGTACAAAAGACTTATATAAACTAGGAAAAAGAATAGAATCTAATTACAATTACAAGTAATATCTATATTCATTAATAATCGACATCCTTGGGACACCATTTACCATCTTCACCATACTTTTGAGTTCTATGAGAAATTCTTCTGGTAGGATGCCTGTGAATTCATTTCAAGATATATCAAGAATTCTTATAGTAGGAAACGATAATCCTGTTTGAGAAATGGTTAGAGGGCCCTGCATTCGGCTGGATCCCAAGTTTAGAACATGTAGTTCTGGAATATTTGTCAACCCATGGGGCAATATTCCATTTAGAGAAAGTCTCAGGAAATGTGGCATGTTCATAAGCTTATGGACATGCCAGAGACTAATATGCAAATTGGAGTATTGTAATTATTTAAAAAATGGGGTACCTAGTAATTAATTAAAGCTGATTGTCTGTTTTTAATTTTCATCCATGCCTAATTTTCCTTTTTTCAGCAATTTTGAGCACTTAAATTTTTGGAAACTACAATCCATTTATCATGCGTGTTTGCCCTCATTATTCAACTACTGTAAATTTCATCTTCTCCTCTCTTCATTCTTCAATTCCCCTCTTCTCTGATCTTCGTTTTTTCAATTCCACTCTTCGTTCTTCACAAAATCTTGCTGGAATTGCGTTGTTAAAGTTTGCGCCGGAATCGCCTGAATTCGGTAAGATTGATATTCTAGGTTTTGAAATTTTGCTGCTGTTCTTTTCCATTTTTTGCTTCATGGTTGTACGCGATTCTTATGTAAGGTTTTTTTTGTGTATTTGACCTAGTCAAGGGTAGGGCGAAGGGGAAAACTATTCTTCCTAAAGCTGAGAAGTTGTCTTCGCCTTCTTCTTCTCCTGGTTCATATTCTTCCTGTTTTCCATTTTGAATATTTGGAGTTTCGTGCTTTTTTTTATTGTTGTGTGTGTATGTATTTTTTCAATCTTGTTGATGTTGACTTTTTTTTTAGAATTTTATTTGTAAGTTAGATCTGCATATGAGTTGTTGTTGTTGACTTTTTTTTAGTCAGATCTGTATGTTTTGAATCTTTTTTATAACATGCATTTGATTGTTTAGAAGTTACATTTTTTATTGTAAGATATGCACTAGTTAGTTGCTCTATTTTTTCCCAGTATGTTATCAGTTCAATTATAATGTGCATTTTTTTCTTAGGCTAATGTATGTATTAGTTAGTCATCCTATTTTTCTTATTTGTATGTCAGATCCGCACTTTTTGACTCTGTTTTATGATGTGCATTTGTTTTCTTATAATTTTCATATGTTAAGCTAACATTTGTCTAAGTTAGTTACTCTGTTTTATGAGTTACCTATTTTGTTGTTGACAGATTGTTATATTGTCTACTTGTATTCTTAGAATTTGCATATGTTAATATAACTTATGTATTAGTTACTTAGTCTGTGTTTTGAGTTTTACTAATTGTTAGTTAGTTATTGTTATTCTTTCTGATTTGCTAGTATGTATTTTGTTTCATTACAAGTTGCTTATGTTAGTTTACTATATAAGCAAGAAAATCAAAAAAGCAGACCTTAATCATTAAACTAGACATGCAGAAAGCTTTTGATAGGGTCTCATGGTCTTTTCTTAATTCAATCCTCCTTAAATTTGGTTTTCATGGTACTTTTGTAAACTGGATAATGCAGAACATAGCCTCAGCTCACTTTTCAGTTTTAATTAATGGAGTAGCAACAGGATTCTTTGCATCAAATAGAGGAATTAAACAGGGAGATCCTCTGTCTCCATTTCTATATAATATCCTATCAGAGGCATTCTCCCGAGGTTTAAAAAAACTGTTTAACATGGGATACCTGCAATTTTTTGGTTTACCTAAAAACTGCCCACAGATCACTCATCTAATGTATGCAGATGATACTGCTGTATTCCTCAGTGGTAATAAGAAAAATCTAAAAATATTTAAAAGATTTCTCAGTGCATATGAGCAAACTACTAGACAAAAAGTTAATTTTTCTAAATCCAACTTCTATGCTGCTCCAAACACCTTAGTAGATAGAATCCAAATCTTGAGCAGGAATTTAGGAATGACTAGAGGTGAGTTTCCTTTTCAGTACCTAGGGATCCCTATATTTACAGGAAGGAACACTCAGAGATATTACTACCCTATATTGGAGAGAATGGAAAAAAGCATTAATAACTGGAAAAACAAATGGTTGAGTACTGCAGGTAAAATTATCCTAATAAACCACTGTTTTCTTTCAATTCCAACCCACTTGTTTGCTGTCTTAAGACCTCCAAAGATAGTACTGAGGAAAATGGAAAGGCTGGCTGTTGGGCTGTTCTGGGGAGCCAATGATAGTACAGAGGCCAGGAAAAAATGGAGAGGCTGGAGAAAAATGAGTTTTCCAGTACAAGAGAATGGGATAGGGTTTAGAGATCTTCAGGCTATAGTTGATTCATTCTCCTGTAAGCTATGGTGGAAGCTTCAAATGAACACCACTCAATGGTCTCAGCATCTGTGGACTCTACCTGAGTCTTATAAGAAATCTCAGGTATGGAAAAGAATCTGTAACATAACTGAAAAAACTAATAGTTTAACTAGAGTAATTCATGGAAAAGGTGAATGCTCCTTTTGGAACTCAAACTGGTCAGGAGAAGGTGCACTATACTATAAATGGCCTGATGATGTGGAAATTCCTTTCCCTGATATCTCACTGAGCACCTTTATCCTGAACAAAGACTCTAATCTTCCTTTTGTGGAGCCATATTTGGCTACCAATATAGTTTCAATATTGCAGGATGTGACCATCAAGAACACACATGAGGATAGACTGATATGGGAATCTTCAATGGATGGAAACTTCTCAGTCAGTTCTGCCTACAAGATCCTGAGGCAGAAGGGAACAAGAATTAGACATCTGCACAAGGGATGGGCAAATTTCATACCAGCTAAAATGTCAGTACTTATATGGAGAGCTCTGAATGGAATTTTGCCTTTTAAAAATGTTCTGTGCAAGCTTGGTTTTTCACTAGCCTCTAAATGCCCTATATGCTCTAATCACTCAGACTCCATCAACCATTTTTTAAACTCCTGTAATAAGGCAACTGCAGTATGGAATAAAGTTAACAGCCTTCTAAATCTGCAAACACCTATCTTCAGGAGTTTTAGACATCTAGTTGAATATTATCTCTCCATCAGGGTAGGCTCAAAGACTCTCAATCAAGTCTATACTGCTGCTCTCATTGTCATAACTTGGTCTCTCTGGACTTATAGGAACAAAATACTCTATGACAATCTTCCCTTTTCAGTGGATATATGTTTTCAGAATATCAAGGATCTGATGCTCCTAATTTTTACTGCTAATCCAGTGAAAGGTAATCTTGAAAAGTATAAGAAACTAGTTCAGGTTGGAATCATACCTCATATAACTCAAAAAAGAAGGAAACCACAGTATCTGCAGTAAGATGGGAAAAACCAACAACTGGTTTTAAAATTAACACAGACGCATCATGGGTAAATGGAGGAGACTCTTCTTGTGCTGTAGTAGTTAGAGACTGGAGGGGAGATGTGAAACACATGAGAGTCAAAACTTTTAGATCAGAATCTCCTCTACATGCAGAGTTGGAAGGTATTCTTTTTGCCTATCTTTTTTGCTTAGAACTGGATATTAGAGGTAGTATCCTTGAGTCTGACTGCAAACCAGCAGTTAAAGCAATACAAGATCCTTATGTTGGTTCATGGAGACTTTTTTCTCTTACCAGTCATCTGAATATGTTGCATAAAGAAAATCCAATCCAATATGCTCCTAGGGAAGCTAATACAGTGGCTGATTTTTTGGCAAAATATGCAAGGGAGAAATCCCTAAACGGAGACTTAAATATTAGAAACTCCCCATCTTTCCTTAGAGGTTTGATCTTGCTAGATAAAAATGGAGTTTATGGAGTAAGAATAGGCACAGCAGAAGGGAACACAGATCACACAACAGATGGATTTCTAGATTGAATTCTTTTCCTGGCTTTACACAATTTTTTTTGGACAGAGTCTGCTGTGTTTTCTTTTTTCTTTTTGCAGACTGGAAATGCTCAGGATGAGAGGTTCAGGCGCAAAGGAGCACGAGATCTTCATTGATGAGGACTTCTATGAGATCAAATGCTAGGTAAAGGGACATTGACTGATAAGGGTTTTGAATTCTCATCTCCCTGACTTGTTCGTGTTCTCTTACTTCGGTTTGATCTCTAGTAATGGTAGAAGATTTACACAAACCGAGAGACAAGGATGTTATTTATACTTCGCTTCCCCTTTTTGTATCATCACATGATTGATTTTGTTCAGATGTAACTCTTTTTGCTACCTTCGGGGGTAATTCTACGGTTTGGGGAGCCATATATATTCCCCCCATCTAAGGATGGTTTAATCCAAAAAAAATGTTAGTTTACTATATGCATAAGTTAGTTATAATGTGTATGTCAGATTAGGTTGCTTACTGACTGTCAGACTATGTATGCATTTGTTTCATTACAAGTTGCATATATTAGTATAGCATATGCATTAGTTAGTTATACTATTGTTTTCCCAGATTAGGTTGCTTATTGGCTGTCAGAGTATGCATGCATTTTTTTATTACAACTTTCATTTTTTTTGTATGCTTTATGTATTAGTTTCTTACTGTGTGGTATATGATTATTTTTAGCTGTTCCTGAAGGGGGTGAAGATACGATTCAACGTCAAGAACCTGAGATAGAAGAAGGCGATTGTAATTTTTCTTTATATTTATTTTCTTATTTGCCTATACATTTACTTATTCAAATATGTTATGTTGTTTAGCTTCTAAGAAGGTGGTTAGAAAATCTAAAAAGAAAGATGGATCTTCTCTTCAAGATGAGCTGAAGAAAGTTCATCAGTCTTATGGTTCTGTAGGTTTTTTTTTCTTTACATGTTGCATTTTATGTTTGTTTTTTTAATATGTGCTTATAAATTTTTTTGTTTTTCTTTGTTTTGTGTATTAGTTGTATTGGCACGTAGGTCTGCAAGAATTGGTGGTGGTGCTACTCCACAGATTTCAGTTCCTGCCATTCCTAAGCTGGGAAATAAGAAACGGATAAATGTGGGTGTTAAGAAGCTGAAAGATGGTGAAGGTGAATCAGCTTTGGGTGAAGGTGAATCAAGTCAAAAATTTGACTATGACACACTGCTGAATGATGTTGTTTGAATGAGTAGAGAAGTAGTTGGTGTTGATGAAGCCGAGGGTTCTAAGGCGGTGAAGAATGATATTAGGGACATTTTGGATGTGATGATTGATAATGTTAATTCTGGTGTTGAAGGGGTTGATGCTTATGTTGGTGTTGAAGGGGGTGGTTTTAAGGGTGTTAAGGGTGTTGAGGGGAAGGGTGATTCAACACAAATTAATGGTGAAGTTGTTAGGTCTGCTAAGGGGAATGATGCTTCAATAGATATTGATGCTGAAGTTGAGGCATATTTTAATAAGAATGATACTGATTTGAATAAGAAAGAGACTGAATCTATTAGGGAGGAAGCTGTACCTGGCGGTGAAGGTTGTTCTAAAGATGTTGAGAAGAATGGTGAAGGTGGGTCCATGGATGATGGTAACAGTATGGAAAGTATGATTATAGACTATATTAATGAAAATCAGTGGATTTTGGATGCAGTTGCAAAGGAGGAGGAGGAGGCGCAAGCTGCTGCGACTGCGTGTGGGAGGGAAAGTGAGGATAGTGAAGCTGATGTAGATGTGGGTGGGAGTGTTGAAGCTCAACCTACTGTGGTGGTATCATTTGAAGGAGAGAAGGAGAGGTCGTCACCTCGTATGTTGAGCAAGAAGAAGGGTAAACAATGTGAGACCACTACTGGGCAGATTAAAAGGAAGGCAGAAGAACTTGCTGCAAAGTCGCCAGCTGAGAAGGCAATGAAAACAAATACTAAAAAGTTTGTTGTGAAGAAAGGTGTTGAAAAGGCGAAGAAATCTTGTGGAGTTTTGAAGGAGACTGCTGAGAAAGTGAAGAAAGGTGTTGACGTGGCAAAAAAATGGTTTGAAGAGGAAAGCAGACAATACTGCTAGTGAAGCTTCATGGTCAGGAAAAATGGTTGCTGGTGAAGGAGCTGCGAAACAGCAGTGCAACCGTCAAAAGAAGCAGGTGGTCAAACGTACTGATGAGTAGGGTAACACGCAAGTGTATTTTAATATTTTATAAACTGTAATTGATTTATACGATGATGCATTTGATAAGATTCAGTGTTTATTTGTTATTCACAGTCTCAAATAAACTTACACTTTTCAAGACATGTATGCTTACACTTTTCATATTTTTATTTTATTTTAGGTTTGCTAAGAAATTCTCAATCAGCTGTTGTCCTTCAAAGCTGAAATCGTTAATTGCCTCGCTCATTCCCGCCCAAAAGATTGATGTGGAAGATATAGGTTTTGGTAGACTTCTTGCGTTTGACATCTCATCCATTTCTTTTGCAACTGTGCCTTGGCTGGTTGACAGGTTTGATTATGTGGGCTGATTTCATATTGTTTTATGCTAACTACAAATTGTTCTAGGCTGACTTCTTATTTTTATGTTCTAGATTTGATCTTGTTGGTTGTGTACAAGAAATATCTAGCTCAAGGTACATCATTACACCCGATGATGTGTTTGATATATTCTATATTCCTAGGATTCCAGGATGTGCCGTTGGTTTGGTTAGGAACAATGTGAGGGGTTTGTCAAGAGATGTGGACATTAGGAATAAATGGAGAGAAGAGTTAGATGCTAATAAATATGGCAATATTTCTCATGTTAATATTTTTGAGGAGCTGGGTAAACTAAGTGATGGTGGTGAGCGCTTTAAGAGATTTTTAGTTATGTATGTCGTGTGTACTTTCATGGTTCCAACTACTAGAAACTTGGTTGATTTTAAGTTGGTTAGTGTTTTAGAGACTGTTGGGACCATTAAGAGTCTAGATTGGTGTGGGTTAGTGCTTGATCGTCTCTCTGAGGGTGTTAGGAGCTTCAAATTTGATTAAGGTAAAAGAGACGTGTCTTGTGTTGGAAGTTGTGTGTTTGTATTGTTGTTAGCTTATATTTATAGGTTTCGTTTTAAATGTCAGCCTTACCCTACTAGACTTTCTTGTGCATGCATTGGTTGAACAAATATTTGCTTGACAGAATATCTTGAAAAAATGGGTTATGATAAGGGGGTTATGGTAGAGGCTGGTTTTCCTTTGACAAAGGATGAGAGGGAGAAAGATAAAAGAAGTAGCCGACAGCAATATGAGAGAACTCGTAATGAGAATATTGGTCACGAAGGGTTTCATACACCTACTGGTGCATGTGATGGTATTGCTCAGGAGCCAGTATTTATTTCGTATCGAATACCTAATGGTGTGATGAGCAATGAAGACATTGACAAAGCTACCAGCAATGTAAGTATTTTTTGTCTTTTTATATAGTTTTTAAAAATTAGTGCATGTTGTTTTAAAAATAATGTAGATGTTAGTTCATCTAATGCAGTTTATAGTTCATATTTCCTTTTTAGAAGATTTCTATTTTTTTATTGGACTGGTATTTGTTCTTCTCTGTCAGCCTCTGAATAGGGTTTGCCTCATTTTCAAATGAGACATGGAGGTCATACACGCATGTTAGTTCAAAACCTTGAGAGGAAAAATGCTAGTCCGATTGTGCGACCACAACCGCAGCCGCAGCCACAATCAAAACCATCGGAAGAAGGAACAACCATAGGAAATGAGGATCCTGTTCATGTCAAGACGACACAGGAAATTATAGAAGACCCAGCCACACATGCTTGCGTTGATATGATTGTTGATGAATACATGAAGAAAGCTTGTACTATGATTCCTTAATTTTTCCCTTGGAATTGAAGGACTTGAGGATCTCTAGATGTAGCATCTTTGAATTATTGTTAGATATTTGTAATCAGGTTATATTGTGACTGATTGGTGTTTGGGTAATATGTTAAGCGCATCTGAGATGCTGTTTTAGGATTTGTTTTTAAGATTGAAGGTGTTTTTGGATGATTTGTGACTGATTGTTTTGTGGGTGATTTGTTGAGCACATTTGAGACGCTGTTTTAGGATTTGTATGTAAGGTTGCAGGCTTTATGAAACAAATGCATGTTTAATTATTTGATGTGGTTGATTATGTTGATTTTCTGAGCTTATAGGAAAATAAATGCAATTGATAGGTTAATAAACTACATGTGTAAGCTAAGTAGTTATACTTGTATTTAGTGGTTTTCGAATCACTAAAATTATGTAAAATATAATACAAGTACCTTTTAAGGAAACAAGTGCATATTAAATGTTAAGAAGTGATATTTGTATGCTTATAAATACCAAGTAACATTTTAGTTGTTAAGTGGTTTATTGTGTTGGGTTTCTAAGCTTATAGGGGGGAAATACAATCCATAGGTTAATATATTATGGTTGTAAGCTAGGTAATCACATATCAGTTAGTTTGTAGTCAGTGTTTCCATATCAATAACATTTGGTGAAACAAAGGTTAGTACTTTGGCAAGCAAAATAAATGCAAGTTATAATTTGATAATTTATAGTTGTAAACTAAAATATACAGTATGTTATTGAATGTATAAAAATCTTAGGTAAGCAAAAATCTTAGGCATATGATATGATCCTGAAAAACAAATACAATATATAGCTAAAAAAATGCAACTTGTATCCTAAACAATGCTACTATTTACAATGTCTTCACATCTGGTGTTTTTGTGCCGAATTCAGTAGTTTTCTTCCTTGGTTTTTTCTTTTCCATGCCTGATTTCAACCTTTTTCCTCTTCCTTTTGTCTTCACTTGGGCTGGATCCAGTATCTTAGGTTCACTTATTGTGGTTGAGTTGCTTTGGCAACTTGTGGTTGATTGTTCAGTGTCATTTGTTTTATATGCTAACAAGTCCTCTATCCTTACCGAGCAGGTGTCAAACATCTTTTGAAGAGCGCTTCTAGCTTATGAGTTTCCTTCACTCTTTAGAACCATATTGTAGAATCGGCTGGACATATGGTTCCTCCATGAAACTACGTTGTTGAAACTTTCTGATTGTTATTTTACTTGGCCAAGAATCTTGTCCCAAACTTCTGTTTTGGCCTTTTTTGTCCACCTTTTGAGGATGTACTTTGCAGGTATTTCTGTGATGGAATGAAGGTGAAATATCCCAAGAGTGTGAAAGCATAGCATACCTGACACCTCGAAGGCCTTTCATGTGTATTGTACTTCAACCAGCCCATCTTCATTTTTGTACTCAATTGTCTCGTATTTAGATTCATCATGTTCTAGGCTGACCTCATATTTTTTTGGTGGTTCATTTCCATTGCTAGGGAAAATTCCTTGTTGAATCCTTTGTACAATGCAAGTGTGTAAACCTGAGCAGCATATTTAACCAAACTTGTACAAGCCCAGTAGTGGGAAATAAATGCATACTGTACGTTAACAAATTCGTGTTCTAGACTAAGTAATACATATTTTTAAATGTGAACATACCTACTTTGTTTTGATAATTTGGCTTTGCTTTTGTACATGCATTTTCCTTTTCTGCTTCATCTCTCCTCCTCTTTCTGATTGTTTGGTTGAAGAGCTCATAGAAGTGTGTCAGTGATGTTGTTTTGTTTGCACTGAGCATAGTGCATGGTAGGTGCTTTCATTTCACTGTGATGATAAGATGGTTGTTGAGAAAATACCCTTGCTGAATGCCATGCTCTATTTTTCTCGGATGCCGTACAGGCAATGAAAACATGTGACAGTTTCCAGCTTGTATGTGGCGATAATTGAAGTCCATTTTTCTTCAAATTATGTTGGATTACGACATCTTTTCATACAGTATTCTAGATCACTTTTGAAGGATTCATCTTTCTTTAATCTCCCATAATGTTGTATTGCATTGTTTATGTGCCGCCAGAACAACATGTGTTTTGACCTAGAAGATGCAACAAGAAATGGAAGTTCATTAGTATACATACTATAAGCTTATAGGTGCAGAAGCTAACATTCCCTACTCAGTTTCAGGTCTAAGAAATGGAATTTTTTTTAGCTGCATCATTTTAGAAAACATGATTTCCAAAGTAACAAGTGCAGCTTATAAGATATGTAATGCATACTGTAAGGTTAGAGGTGCAATGTCTAACTGTGCATATTCAGTGCTCAAAACTAAAAGCAACAAATTTTCACAACATACCTCATTTATTGCTTTGCCCATTGCAGGATCTTGATCTATGAATATTGTGATAGGTTCCCTTCCTTCCATTGATTTCTTGAAAGTGTATATGCCAACTCATTTGCTATAAAAGCACAAGCAAACGTTGTTATGTTCTGATTCCAACTATTGGTGCACAAATCAAGTTATACTTGTTTGTTCTGTATGTAGTGTCAATATGGTGACATCTCCATAGAGCTTGTAGTCCTCTAGCATCATTGAATCCCTCCAAAACACTGCTGATAGTTTTGTTTCCTCGTTGAACTTGACTTTAAAGATGAAATCTATATCCTTGTCATTGATTTCCATGAGTGTGTCAACAAGTTTCTCAGCATCTCCACTTTCTATTTCTTTCATCTGAAGTCGACACACAAAGTTGAGGTGGTCTTTCATCGTATGCCCTAGATTTACTTCTCCACTAGCTTCAAAAGACATGTATTTATATCCTACAGTAGGTCTTAAACCTGCTTGTTCCATTGTTGTGATGGCATTTCCTTTATCTTCTGTAATCCTCCTTTCACTTCTACTGAGATACTGCAAGACTGGTCTTGTTAACTCATGATTTTGTACGGTATTGTGGTGTGCCATGATGTAATAATCCTGCTCTAGCTTCATTCTAATTTCAGCTAGGCATCCTATTTTTGTAATCAGGTCCTTTCTCTTCCTCTTATTCTTCTTTTTAGAATGATTTTCATTATCCATGCGAGGAACAGGGCTTGTAGTGCTGGTTTTTAATCTTTTCAATTGGCCTCCAGCAGAGCACTTGTAGTACTTTTCATGAATCTGAATTTTGTTGTTTCGACGTTGGCTGTCTTTCCTGTAGCTGAAACCAATAGCATTTTCATGCTTCTTGTACAGAGCATGAAATGCTTCCAATGTTTTTGCTTTTACACCGGTAAGATTTTCGGTGGCATCAATTTCATTTAAATTTAGAAAATCTGTACCTGTAAAAATAAAGAATACAATTTATAATGTATGCTCTATTCTGATAAGCATAACAAATACTACTTGTAATGTAATATATGCAAAGTGTAGTGTATTTTGTACATGTTATAATCTGAACAATGCACAAGTTTGTTAAAAGTTGGAATTGATAAATGCATTTTCTGTGTTTTGTTCATATTAATCTACTGCATGTTTATTTGTAACCTATACGTGATTTAAGTTAACAAATGCATATATTATACGAAATTTATGTGCAGCATGTAGTTTATATTGCTAATGTTTTCACATGTTCATAAATGTTCATAGGAGTCGAATTGCAGTGTCCAAAAGTTTAAAAAACAACTATATTTATATCGATTGCATTTGAACACTAGAATTTCAGTCTTCTGCAAGAAAATCATACCTTCATAGGAATTGAGTAGTATTTCAGCTTCTTGCAACTGAATTTCATCTACTTGAAGTTGAATCCTAGCGTTTAGAACCGTGTTTTTTCTCTTGCAGATTACAATTCGATAGTAGTAGTTTTTACGATTAAAGCAGCCGAAATTTCATCTACTTCAATAGGATCTAGTGATAGATGTGGCTGCTCAATTTCGTCGGTATCACAACAGCTGTTGTTGTCCGAGGACATCAGAAAGGCTCCGTGAACGGATTGGACGAGAGGAATTGGAAACACGCCGGAGGACTAGTGAGGAAGAATTGATCGGCATTCAGAGGATTCCGGAGAACAAAAAGATTCGGAATCACGCTGGTTGTTTTTGTCGGAGTACATCGGAAAGGCATCATTGATGAGAAGATCGAAAACACGCCAGCGAGAAGATCGAAAAGGTAAGGAAAACTTGATCGTTGTTGAGAGCTTTTCGAAGAAGAAGAACAGAGTACTATGTGTTTGTGTGTGACATTATGTTTGTGCTCTTTGCGTGTTTTTTATTGTTTAAATTTATATTATTTGCAAAGAGGCCCCTCCCTGTCCATAAGCTTATTGGACAGGCCACCTGTCAGGAGACCTACTATTCCATTTAATTGGTTGTTTCCAATATCCACCACTTTTAGTTTTTTTTTTTCAATTTGACAAGGATACATGGATTACTCTTTCTAATGAATTATGGCTCAAATTAAGGTTCCGCTCAACACGTGGCTTGGCCAAGCATGTCAGAGCAACCTTTACAATCTGAGACTAGCCTATTAACATATAAAACTAAAAGCTGCTGCAACTTTCCTTTAGTCTTTCAGCCTGTTAACATAGACCACTCTTGTTTGCCTTATTTCTGAAACACTTCATGACATAAAAGTATCACCTGCTTCATATGGTTCATCTTGTTTCTGATTATGAACACACATATTGTTTTGTGCATACCCATCCATTAATTCATTTATGATTTCCAGAAGTATGAGTTTAGAAAATCAATCCCTCTTGCACAGAATCAAGATAACAAAAAGAAAACAGAAAAAGGAAGAACACAGTTTTAACGTGGTTCACCAATATTTGGCTACCTCCACGAATAGACTCAGATTTTATTACCACAATGGGTTTACAAAATACAGACTCATATGTGGTGAATTTAGACCAGAACAGATGTCTAACAACTCACACCTATCAACTCTAACTATACTTCAGAGTTCAAGTGCAGATATAGAATATCTTAATAATGTACCTAACTCTTAGAATTCCCAAATATGAACCATCCCAAGAGATGCTCATACAAGAACCCAAAAGTCTTCAACTCTTATTAATTACTCTTTTAGAATTTGAAGAGGAAAACCCCAACAATTCCCCTCTGGATTCAAAATCTAAAACTAAATAAGAGACAGATGCCGATAGAAGAATATTACAGATGCACAACAATAGTGCCAGATGTATCAGATGCACGATGGTCGTACCAAATATACTAGACATCTACAAATGCATGGGAGAAGTGTCCGACAGGCGTACTAGAAGTACCCAAATACTACCAACCAGAATAAATTCAATCAGGAAAGGATTTATTAAAAAAATAAGCTCAACCCGGAAAGAACTTGTTAGCAGAACAAACTTGCAAACCCCAAAAGATTCTACAGAACCTCTACTACATCATCCACTTCAGAATTTGTTCTATTTTCTAATACAGCAGCAGCAGAACCCAATTTTCCAGATTGCGTCTTCTTTGGACATTCATCTTTCCAATGCCCCCTCTGTTTGCAGCAATTGCAGATATCATTAGGTTTTGGGGCCCTGAAATTCTTCCTCCTGTTACAAGAATTACTACATTCCTTACTCTCGTTAACAAATGTAGAAGCATTACTATCTACCAGCCATAGCCAACGGTACCCACAAACCTTGCTGCTTCAGTAAAGCACGTATCTTTATTTGCCACAAACTAAAACTGTTTCTTCTGGTAAAATTATCAATGTTCATATTAATGGAATCCATTTTTCTTTTTCTTTTTTTGCACCAGCCCAAAAACAAAAACCTCGCAGCAAATAATAAAATTATTAACGAAAGACAAAGAAGCAGTAAATCACCGAACATGCCACAAAAAAATAAATCACATGCCGCAAGATATGAAATTCTTCACAAAATGAACCACTGCCACATTGACTAATTCACCAAATTAATCACACGCTACAGACCAATGTTTTGGTTCAGCATACCAACAAAATGAAAGGCGTGCTCCCAACTTGCCACATAGATTAAATGGTCACAAGAATTGATTGGAATTGCAACGAAACAAAACACACACAGTATATAGACTAATTTAAATATTAGTCAACCAGCAGAGAAGCAACACCAAACCTCAACCAGATGCCAAATCACCGCTTCACACTCGAACAACAGAATTTATTTCTATTATTCTGAAAGGAAGCTAAAAAGATTCATTAGTCTGATACAACTGGTTGGGAAAAACAATTCCTTCTTATGCAAAAACAAGACATTAAAAAGAAAACATAAAAAGGAAGAACAAAGTTTTAACGTTGTTCATCGATATTTTCCTATCTCCCCACGTAGGGGTATAGGGAGATCAATTCGTTTTAATTGATTTTTGATCTATTCAGTTCGATTTAATCGATTTCCAATCTTTTTGGTTTGATTTATTGAATTTTTTCCTAAAAAATCCAAAGCACTCCATATTATTCTAAGCAAATTTGAACTTCGGTTTCAGTTTGAAACCGAGTTGAACCGAATAAACCAAAAAGTTTAATCATTTGGACATCAATTGTGGCCGCCCAGACCAAAATCCCATAACATGTCAAAATTTAAACTAAAAATAGTCATTTAAGGCCCCAATTGTTCGGTCATAATTTAAACTTATTAAATGTCATTTAAGGCCCAATGTGTTTGAAGCTGAAATCGTTAATTGCCTCGCTCACTCACGCCCAAAATGTTGATGTGGAAGATATAGTTTTTGGTAGACTTCTTGCATTTGACATCTCATCCATTCCTTTTGGAATTGTGCCTTGGTGGTTGACATGTTTGATTATGTGGGCTGATTTCATATTATTTTATGCTGATTACAAATTGTACTAGGCTGACTTTTTTTTTGTTCTAGGTTTGATCATGTTGGTTGTGTGCAAGAAATATCTAGCTCAAGGTACATTATTACACTTGATGATGTGTTTGATATATTATGTATTCCTAGGATTCCAGGTTGTGCCGTTGGTTTGGTTAGGAACAATGGGAGGGGTTTGTCAAGATATGTGAACATTAGGAATAAATGGAGAGAAGGGTTAGGTGCTGATAAATATGAAATATTTCTCGTGTTAATCTTTTTGTGGAGTTGGGTAAACTAAGTGATGGTGGTGAGCGCTTTAAGAGATTTTTTGTTATGTATGTCATATGTACTTTCTTGGCACCAACTACCAGAAACTTGGTTGATTTTAAGCTGGTTAGTGCTTTAGAGAATGTTGGGAACATTAAGAGTCTTGATTGGTGTGGCTTAGTGCTTGATCGTCTCTATGAGAATGTTAGGAGCTTCAAATCTGATTCAGGTAAAAGAGGCGTGTCTTGTGTTGTCGGTTGTGTGTTTGTATTGTTGTTGGCTTATATTTATAGGTTTCCTTTTAGAGGTCAGCCTTACCCTACTAGACTGCCCTTGTGCATGCTTTGGTCGAACAAATCTTTGCTCGACAAGGCTCACTATCTTTAAAAAATGGGTTATGATAAGGGGGTTATGGTAGAGGCTGGTTTTCCTTTGACAGAGGATGGGAGGGTGAAACATAAAAAGAAGTAGCTAGCATCAATATGAGGGAGCTCGTAATGAGAATATTTGCCATGAGGGGTTTCATACACCTACTGTTGCATGTGATGGTATTGCTTAGGAGCCTAGATTTATTTCGTATCGAATACCTAATGGCGTGATGAGCAATGAAGACATCGACAAAGCTACCAGCAATGTAAGTATTTTTTTTGTCTTTTTATATAGTTTTTAAAAATTAGTGCATGTTGTTTTGAAACTAATGCAGATGCTAGTTAATCTAATGCAGTTTATAGTTCATATTTCCTTTTTAGACAGTTCTAATTTTTTATTGGACTGGTATTTGTTCTTCTCTGTCAGCCTCTGAATAGGGCTTGCCTCATTTTCAACAAGACATGGAGGTCATACACGCGTCTTGGTTCAAAACCTTGTGAGGACAAGTGCTAGTCCGATTGTGCGACCACAACCGCAGCCGCAGCCACAGGAAGAAGGAACAACCATAGCAAATGAGGATCATGTTCATGTCAAGACGACACTAGAAATTATGGAATACCCAGGCACATATGTGTGGGTTGATAAAATTGTTGATGAATACATGAAGAAAGCTCGTACTATTATTCCTTCATTTTCCCTTGGGATTGAAGGACTTGAGGATCTCTAGTTGAAGCATCTTTGAATTGTTGTTGGATATTTGTAATCAGGTTATATTGTGACTGATTGGTGTTTGGGTAATATGTTGAACGCATCTGAGACGCTGTTTTAGGATTTGTTCTTTAAGGTTGAAGGTGTTTTTGGATGATTTGTGACTGATTGTTTTGTGGGTGTTTTGTTGAGCACATTTGAGACGCTGCTTTAGGAATTGTTTGAAAGGTTGCAGGCTTTATGAAACATATGCATGTTTAATTTAAAAAGTACTATTTGAGTGCTTTTTAATTCCATGTTGATTTTTGAATTATTTGATGTGGTTGATTAAGTTGATTTTCTGAGCTTATAGGAAAACAAATGCAATTGATAGGTTAATAAACTACATGTGTAAGCTAAGTAGCTATACTTGTATTTAGTGGTTTTTGTATCACTACAATTATGTGAAATATAATACAAGTCCCTTTTAGGGAAAAGTGCATGCTGAATGTTAAGAAGTAATATTTGTATGCTTATAAATACCAAGTTACATTTTAGTTATGTTAAGTAGTTTATTGTGTTGGGTTTCTTAGCTTATAGGGGGGAAATGCAATCCATAGGTTAATAAATTACAGTTGTAAGCTAAATAATCACATATCAGTTAGTTTGTAATCAGTGTTTCCATATCAATAACATTTGGTGAAAAAAGGTTGGTACTTAGGCAAGCAAAAAAAACTGCAAGTTATGATTTGATAATTTATAGTTATAAGCTAAAAAAATACAGTATGTTATTGAATGTACAAAACTCGTAGGTAAGCAAAAATCTCAGGCATATGGTATGATCCTGAAAAACAAATACAATATATAGCTAAACAAATGCAACTTGTATCCTAAATAATGCTACTCTTTACAATGTCTTCACATCTAGTGTTTTTGTGCCGAATTCAGTAGTTTTCTTCCTTGGTTTTTTCTTTTCCATGCCTGATTATAGCCTTTTTCCTCTTCCTTTTGTCTTCACTTGGGCTGGATCCAGTAACTTAGGTGCACTTGTTATGGATGAGTTGCTTTGGCTACTTGTGGTTGATTGTTTAGTGGCATTTGTATTTTATGCCAACAAGTCTTCTATTCTTACTGAGCAGGTGTCAAACATCTCTTGAAGAGCGCTTCTAGCTTATGAGTTTCCTTCGCTCTTTAGAACCAGATTGTAGAATCTACTGGACATATGGTTCCTCCATGAAACTACGTCATTGATGTTTTCCGATTGTTGTTTTCCTTGGCCAAGAATCCTGTCCCAAACTTCTGTTTTGGCCTTTTTTTGTCCACCTTTTGAGGATGTACTTTGCAGGTATTTATATGATGGAATGAAGGTGCAATATCCTAAGAGTGTGAAAGCACAGAATACCTGACACCTCGAAGGACTTGCATGTGCATTGTACTTAAACCAGCCCATCTTCATTTTTTACTCAACTGTCTCGTATTTGGATTCATCATGTTCTAGTCTGACCTCATATTTTTTTGTCGGTGGTTCTGAGAAAATTTCCTTGACCTTAGTTGCCATTGCTAGGGAAATTCCTTTTTGAATCATTTGTATAATGCAAGTGTGTAAACCTGAGCAGCATATTTAACCAAACTTGTACAAGCCCAGTAGTGGAAAATAAATGCATACTGTAAGTTTACAAATTCGTGTTCTAGACTAAGTAATACATATTTTTAAATGTGAACATACCTACTTTGTTTTGATAATTTGGCTTTGCTTTTGTACATGCATTTTCCTTTTTTGCTTCATCTCTTCTCCTCTTTCTGATTGTTTGGTTGAAGAGCTCATAGAAGTGTGTCAGCGTTGTTTTGTTTGCACTGAAGCATAGTACGAGGTTGGTTCTTTCACTTCGCTATGATGATAAGATGCCTGCTCAGAAAATATCCTTGCTGAATGTCATTCTCCATTTTTCACGGATGTCGGACAGGCGATGAAACCATGTGCCAGCTTCCAGCTTGTATGTGGCGATCATGGAGGTTCATTTTTCTTCAAATTATGTTGGATTATGACATCTTTTCATACAGTAGTCTAGATTGCTTTTGAAGGATTCATCTTTCTTTAGTCTCCAATAATGTTGTATTGCATTTTGTTTTATGTGCCACAAGCACAAACTGTGTTTTCTGTATTGGAAGACCTAGAAGTTGAAACAAGAAATTGAAGTTGATTAGTATACATATTGTAAGATGACAGGTGCAGAAGCTAACATTCCTTACTCAGTTTCAGGTCTAAGAAATAGAATTTCTAGAGCTGCATCATTTCAGGAAACATGATTTCCAAAGTAACAAGTGCAGCTTATAATATATGTAATGCATACTGTAAGGTAAGAGGTGCAATGTCTAACAGTGCATATTCAGTGCTTAGAACTGTAAGCAACAAACTTTCACAACATGCCTCATTTATTGCTTTGCCCATTGCAGGATCTTGATCTGTGAATATTGTGATAGGTTCCCTTTCTTCCATTGATTTCTCGAAAGTGTTGAGGAGCCACACAAAAGTATCATCCAACTCATTTGCTATAAGAGCACAAGAAAACATTGTTATGTTCCAGTGATTGTTGATTCCAACTATTGGCGCACAAATCAAGTTATACTTGTTTGTTTTGTATGTAGTGTCAAATATGGTGACATCTCCATAGAGCTTGTACTCCTCCAGCATCATTGAATCCCTCCAAAACACTGCTGATAGTTTTGTTTCCTCGTCGAACTTGACTTTGAAGAAGAAATCTTTATCCTTTTCATTGATTTCCATGAGTGTGTCAACAAGTTTCTGAGCATCTCCACTTTCTATTTCTTTCATTCGAAGTTGACACACAAAGTTGAGGTAGTCTTTTATCGTATGCCCTAGATTTTCTTCTCCACTAGCATCAAAAGACATTTATTTATATCCAACAGTAGGTCTTAAACCTGCTTGTTCCATTATTGTGATGGCCTTTCCTTTATCTTCCGTAATCCTCTGTTCACTTGTACTGAGATACTACCAGGCTGGTCTTGTTAACTCATAATTGCGTACGGTATTGTGGTGTGCCACGATGTAATAAACCTGCTCTAGCTTCACTCCAATTTCAGTTAGGCATCCTGTTTTTGTATTCAGGTCCTTTCTCTTCTTCTTATTCTTCTTTTCAGAATGATTTTCATTATCCATGCAAGGAACAGCGCTTGTAGTGCTGATTTTTAATCTTTTCAATTGGCCTCCAGCAGAGCACTTGTAGTACTTTTCACGAATTTGGCTTTTGCTGTTTCGACGTTGGTTGTCTTTCCTGTAGTTGAATCCAATAAAAGTTGCATGCTTTTTGTACAGAGCATGAAGTGCTTCCAATATTTTTGCTTTTACGCCGGTAAAATTTTCAGTGGCATCAATTTCATTTATATTTGGAAAACATGTACCTGTAATAATAAAGAATATGATTTCTAATGTACGCTCTATTATGATAAGCATAACAAATACTACTTGTAATGTAGCATATGCAAAGTGTAGTGTATTTTGTACATGTTATAATCTGAACAATGCACAAGTTTGTCAAAAGTTGTAATTGACAAATGAATTTTCTGTGTTTTGTTCATTTTAATCTAATGCATGTTTATTTGTAACCTATACATGATTTAAGTTAACAAATGCATAAATTATACAAAATTTATGTGCATCATGTAGTTTATATTGCTAATGTTTCCACATGTTCATACCAGTCGAATTTCAGTGTCCAGAAGTTTAAAAAAACAACTATATTCATATCGATTGCATTTGAACACTAGAATTTCAGTCTTATGCAAGAAAATCATACCTTCATAGGAATTGAGTAGTATTTCAGCTTCTTGCAATTGAATTTCATATACTTGAAGTTGAATCCTGGCGTTTAGAATCGTGTTTCCTCTTGCAGATTCCGATTTGATAGTAGTAGTTTTTACGATTAAAACAGCTGAAATTTCATCTGCTTCAATAGGATCTCACGACAGATTTGGCTGCTCAATTCTGTCGGTATCACAATAGTTGTTGTCAGAGGACATCGGAAAGGTACCGTGAACGGATTGGACGAGAGGAATTTGAAACACGCCGGTGGACTGGTGAGGAAGAATTGATCGGCGCTCAGAGTATTTTGGAGAACAAAAGGAGTCAGAATCGCGATGGTTGTTTTCGTCGGAGTACATCGAAAATGCATCGTTGATGAGAAGATCAAAAACGAACCAGCGAGAAGATTGGAAAGGTAAGGAAAACTTGATCGATGTTTAGAGCTTTTCGGAGAAGAAGAACAGAGTACTGTATGTTTGTGTGTGAAATTGTGTTTGTGCTCTTTGCTTGTTTTTTTTTGTTTAAGTTTGCATTATTGCAACCATGTCCATAAGCTTATGAACATGCCGCCAGTCAGGAGACCTACTATTCCATTTCATTGGTTTTAGTTTTTTTTCAATTTGACAAGGATACATGGATTGCTCTTTCTAATGAATTATGGCTCAAATTAAGGTTGCCTTACTAGTCACAATATGGTTTCTTTGGATTAGTAGGAATAAAATTATTTTTGATAATATATCCTTCTCCAAAGATGCATGCTTTCATGATATTAAAGATATGATCTATCAAATCTTCACAGCTCACCATTTGATAGGAAATCTAGACAAGCATAAGTATTGGATTCAGGCAAATATTATTCCACAAATCTTTCAAAAGAGAAAAAAAGCAGTAATAGCTGTGAACTTGAATAAACCACAAACTGGATATAAAATTAATACTGATACTACATGGATAAATGGTGGTCTATCTTCCTCTGCTGTCATAGTTAGGAATTGGAATGGGACTGTGGTTATAATAAGAGCAAACATTTTCCAGTCTCCATCTCCTTTACATGCTGAACTTTTTTCCATTCAAAGTGGCTATGATATTTGCTCAGAACTGGCACTAAATAGTTGTGTGATTGAATCAGATTGTTTAATGGCTGTTAAGGGTATTCAAAATCCAATGAGTTCCCCATGGAGAACTTATTCCATCTGTAGCGCCCTTAATTTAAAACAACTCAAATATCCAATCCAACATACTCCTAGGGAAGCCAATTTTGCTGCTGATTTCCTGGCGAAATTTGCATTAGAAAATAACATACAAGGTGATTTAGACACTCAGGCAGTACCCCTCTTTCTTAGGGGACTTATATCTCTTGACAGCTAAGGTTTTCCTAGTTAGAATAGGAGCTTCTATGGATTACATTAGGAATTAGAGTAGGTGTTTTCAGGTTGTGTTTACTATAACTTTACTACTGCTCTCTCCATGTGTGGATACTAATTTGAGTACTAAACAAAAAAATTCTCTTCAAATTAGAACAGAGACTGCTGCTTCTCCTTTTCTTTTTTTCCAGGTTCGATCGATTGAAGGTGGCAATACTAAAGGCTTCTCATAGCAGAACCTCGGATCTCCACCATGCTGGATTCTTGACCTCCATCATCAACACATCAGCCTCACTTCACTTTCCATCAGTCAGCCTTCCTGCAGCTGCCCAGCAAGGAACTCAAACTCCCTGCAAGAATTTAAATGTTTTCAATGTAATGAAAGGTGTTGCCTGACCAAAGGGAAGAATTAACACTTGGAGTGGAGATTCTTCCTTTTGGAATCGTAACTAACTTTCCCCCCTTCTTTACAAATTTACTTCCGAGGCATATTTTCTGACACCTCTCTTGGGGCAAATATCTTGCCGCTATGTAACATACTCTAGAATTCTATGTAATTTTGGTTACTACATAGGCCTGGGGACCCTTATACAATATCCCTCACCTACGGGTGTTAATTTTTAAAAAAAGGTTCCGCTCATCACGTGGCTTGGCCAAGCATATCAGAGCAACCTTTACAGTCTGAGACCAGCCTATTAACATATGAAACTAAAAGCTGCTGCAACTTTCCCTTAGTCTTTCAGCCTGTTAACATAGACCACTCTTGTTTGCCTTATTTCTAAAACACTTCATGACATAAAAGTAGCATTTGCTTCCTGTGGTACATCTTGTTTCTGATTATGCACACACATATTGTTTTGTGCATACCCAGCCATTAATTCATTTACGATTTCCAGAAGTATGAGTTTAGAAAATCAATCCCTCTTGCACAGAATCGAGATAACAAAAAGAAAATAGAAAAAGGAAGAATACAGTTTAACGTGGCTCACCAATATTTGGCTACCTCCATGATCCGACTCAGATTTTTATTACCACAATGGGTCTATAAAATACAGACTCATATGTGGTGAATTAAGACCAGAACAGATGTCTAACAACTCACACCTATCAACTTTAACTATACTTCAGAGTTCAAGTGCAGATCTAGAATATTCTTAATAATGTACCTAACTCTTAGGATTCCCAAATATGAACCATCCCAAGAGATGTCCATACATGAACCCAAAAGTCTTCAACTCTTATTAATTACTCTTTTGAAATTTGAAGAGGAAACCCCCAACAATTCCCCTCTGGATTCAAAATCCAAAACTAAATAAGAGACAGATGCCGACAGAAGAATATTACAGATGCACAACAATAGTGCCATATGTATCAGATGCACGATGGTCGTGCCAGATTTATTGGATGCACGATGGTCGTACCAAATGTACCAGACAGCTACAGATGCATGGGAGAAATGTCAGACAAGCGTACTAGAAGTACCCAAATACTACCAACTAGAATAAATCCAATCAGGAAAGGATTTATTAGAAAGAACAAGCTCAACCCGAGAAAAACTTGTTAGCAGAACAAACTTACAAACCCCAAAAGATGCTACAGAACCTCTACTTCATCATTCTCTTCAGAATTTATTCTAGTTTCCAATACAGCTGCAGCAGAACCCGATTTTCCAGATTGCATCTTCTTTGGACATTCATCTTTCCAGTGCCCCCTCTGTTTGCTGCAATTGCAGATATCATCAGGTTTTGGGCCCCTGAAATTCTACATCCTGTTAAAAGAATTTCTGCATTCCTTACTCCCGTTAACAACTGCAGAAGCATTACTATCTACCAGCCATAGCCAACGGTGCCCACAAACCTTGCTGCTTTAGTAAAGCACATATCTTTATTTGCCACAAACTGAAATTGTTTCTTCTGGTAAACTTGTCAATGTTCATTTTAATGGAATCCATTTTTCTTTTTCTTTTTTTTTGCACCAGCCCAAAAAACAAAAACCTCGCAGCAAATAATAAAATTATTACCGAAAGACAAAGAAGCAGTAAATCACCGAACATGCACAAAAAAAATAAATCACATGCCGCAAGCTCTGAAATTCTTCACAAAACGAACCACTGCCACATTGACTAATTCACCAAATTAATCACACGCTACAGACCAATGCTTTGGTTCAGCATACCAACAAAATGAAAGGTGTGCTCCCAACTTGCCACATAGATTAAATGGTCATAGGAATTGATTGGAATTGCAATGGAACAAAACACACACAGTATATAGACTAATATCAAGATTAGTCAACCAGCATAGAAGCAACATCACACATGAACCAGATGCCAAATCACCGCTTCACACTCGAACAACATAATTTCCTTCTATTATTCTGAAAGGAAGCTAAAAAGATTCATTAAAAAAATACAACCGGTTGGAAAAATTAATTCCTTCCTATGCAAAAACATGATATTAAGAAGAAAACATAAAAGGGAAGAACAAAGTTTTAACTTTGTTCATCAATATTTTCCTATCAGTGTGGGGAGATCAATTCGTTTTAATTGATTTTTTTTCTGTTTGATTCAATTTAATCGATTTCCAATCAATTCAGTTTGACTTATTGAATTTTTTTCCTGAAAATTCCAAAATCATCCCATATAATTCGAAGCAAATTTGAAGGTCAGTTTCAGTTTGAAACCGAGTTCAACCGAAGAAACCAAACAGTTTAATCATTTGGACATCAAAATCCAATAACGGGTCAAAATTTGAACTAAAAAATAGTCAAAACCCTAATAGTTCGGTCATAATTTAAACTTATTAAATGTCATTTAAGACCCAATGTGTTCGACACCAATATTAGATTTCAATTTGCTGATTGCTTTAGTAGGAGGTGGAGTGATACCCCTATTTACAAGTAATTTCCACCCAATAATTTCTATATGTTATCGATGTGGGACTAAAATAATGCACTTCCTTCTTCTGTTCTCCCATCCTTTCTCAGCCATGTATGCAATTTTTGGTGGCCTCTTTTACTGATGAATCCTATGTGATTAATTGTTTAGCCTATGTGGCACGTTCAGATTTGAGTTCTAAATTCTGAATCTTTTTCGTTTTCAAAACAAATCTTCTTCCTTTTTTTATTCTTAGGTGTTTACATTTATGAGAAAGTCCAGTAAAAGCGGTATTTTCATAAGTTTATTTACATTTCACATGGATTTTTTACTTTAAATGTTGTAATTTCTTTTATAAAATTTAAATATTATATTTTATAAGTTAAAACAAGTAATAATATGCATTTGAAAGGTGAAAAATACAAAATTATGATATAAATTTTTTTTTAAAATTCTAAATTTTGTATAAGGTAAACAAATATGTTTTAAAAAATAATTTAGCAAATGCAATGTATAAGGCAAAAAATAAGTAGCATGTCCATAAGCTTATGGACATGCTGTCTGTTAGGAGACTCACTCTACATTTATTTATCTTCACTATTCCATCTATCTTTTAACTTTAATACACTTTCCATTATAGTCTATTTTTCTAAAATTATCATATATTATTTAGGGTAAAAGTAAATCCTTCTTATTCTCATGCACACCTTTATCTTTTTCTTTCTACCATTAATTCTCTCCATCCAATTCAATTTACCTAAATAACAAAACAATCATATTAAACAAAGAAGAATATATGTGGTAAAAATATTTCTAAGTATATGAGTGTTTCTATGTTGAAATTTTTTAGTTTTAAATGAATTATAATCATTAAAAATACTTTTGAGATATTTACTTGTAAACTTTTTCAATTATTTATTTGATAATCCTTACTAAATTTTATTTATAATTCGACTAACACTGTACATAATAAAAAATTTTACAAGCATAAACGAGCACCCCCTAGTATTGTGTTCTGGTTCCGCCACTGACAAAGGAGGCAATATTGTGCTTCTATACGCATCTAAATATCATGATATCCCTACCATCATTAACATATCAAGGCGTTACAAATTAGATAGAGGCATTCAAGAGCAATTGGGCAGTAATTTCTTGGAGAAAATCAAGAAAGAGGGCTACATCGAAGTTAAATCTAGTCGTGATCAATATCGAGTGGCAGAGGAAAGCCTGGTGGATAGACTGAATACCATCATGCACGATGCCTGCCTTCAAATTGATAAAATAAGCAGGGTGTTGACAGTCCACGGATATGCTGATGAAGTCATTTCAGCTGAAGATACCGATGAATTTTGCAAAAATTATACCAAATCATGCACTAAGCATCATTAAAGGAGCTAATCACAGGGACAACTCGCATCAATCGGAATTGCTTTCGATTGTTTTGCCTTTCATTGAAGAAGGGGTGCAGTAAACCAAATGATACCGAAATTGCACTTATTGAGGAATTGGTAGGGTGTCCACTAGAAGTAGGCGATAAATTTTGGTTCTAATGGTGTACTTGAAAGCATTGTTTCATCGGTGCCTGCTTTCATTCATGCCGATTTAATTCTACAGATTGATTAAAAAAATGATATATTAAACTTGTTTATAATGAATATATAAAGAACTAATTTGTAAACTTGCTTAATTGAATATGGATTGTAAAACTCTTTAATATCAATCTTTTATCTATTTGATCCAATTAATGTTGAGATGTTTGGGGATAATTTTTAAAATTTATAGATTGGTCCTCCAAATTAAATTTATTTATAAATTTAATATTTTGTTTTAATTAATATTATATATTTAATTTAATTAATTAATTACAATTCAGTATGCGGTCCAGGTTTCAGTTTGAGTTTAAGTTTTAACATCCAAAACCAATCCAAAAACCGTATTCAGAATTCGGTTTATTCAATTCGGATATCCGAAAACAGTATATTAAATTCGGTTTGGGTTATTCAAATTCGGATAGTTCAATTTTCAGTTTTCAATTTTTTTGCCCACCCTACCTCCACGAACAGACTTAGATACCACAATGGGTTTACTATTATACAGACTCAGAGGTGGTGAATTTAGATCAGAACAGATGTCTAACAACTCACACCTATCAACTCTAACTGTCCCTCTATTTATAGAGTTAAAGTGAAGTTCTAGAATATTCTTAATAATGTACCTAACTCTTGAGATTCCCAAAGATAAACCATCCCAAGAGATGCTCATACATGAACCCAAAAGTCTTCACTCTTATTAATTACTCTTTTGGAATTTGAAGAGGAAAAACCCAACAGTATGTTTAACAGTTTATCACATATGTGAGTTGACCTCTCATCATTAGCAACATTCAATTCATCAAAATCAACAACACAAACAACATTCACAAAATGCCTCAATGTCTGGGTCATAGCACTAATTTCAGCCCATTTACTGTCTTTATCATTCATTTTTATACTCTTGTTCAAATACCAAAAACTACCTAAGAATTCACAAAATTTGACAAATGTATTCTGAGGTGCAAAGTTCTTGACATCATTATTATATTTGGAGAAAAAACTATCAGGCCCAACTTTCACCACCGAATTATAATGAATTTTAATTCTATCAAGAGAGTTGGGATTGTCTTTACCTAGAGAAGGTTCACCAGGGATCGGGTCCTGACAGTTGGGGGTGAAATTTATAGCCAGAAAAGCGTCAACACGAAATTGCACACCCTTTCTTTCTTCTTCCAAAATTTCTGAAATTTCAACTTCAAAGTCACCGTTATCTTGTGCAATCTTGACCAAATTTTATTCCTCGAGTATACCCATTCCATTATCCAAAGCTCCAGCCTTGCTCTGCATTGCAAGCTCGTCATATCGTAATCAGAACCGAATAGAAGAATTGTCATATCTAAAACTCTTCCCAAGTAGCGAAGCCATGACAATATATGATTGCCGGAGCCATGACAATATATGATTGCCAGAGCCATGACAATATATGATTGTCGGAGCCATGACAATATATGATTGCCTTGTACCAAGAAACTGCCATGTCTCCCAAATAAAGATGAACTAACTTGAATCTTTGACTCAAAACCGAATTGAGATTGAACGAAACATCTGCTTCATTCACCAAATTCTTCGAATTCTCACCGAAAAATAACAAAAATTCCACTGATTCAATTGCAACTTTCATTAGTAGCTGAATCTCGTCAATCTTGTCGACACGCTTGTTGTTTTCCTCTTGCTGAAATTGAGGTAATTCTTCACCAAAAATTATCTTTAGAATATTCCCAACAAAATAATGACAGGAAAAATTTTCCTCGTTTTCGTCATTAGAAATGTCGTCCAAAAATGCATCTAAGTCTGTCGAATCTCCTTATCGTACTGCTCAGTATGAATATCTGATGTACCCATTTTATATGGTTATATTAGGACTTTTAAGATTAACTTTTGTACACTTTTGTGCTCTAGATGTGGTATTTTACCTTGAAATTCTCTAAGAAGAGTTAAAAGTGACTTTCACGCTTTTATTACTTTTCGAGAAGATTTTGTGTGACAAGGCAATTCGTTTGAAGACTTTAAAGACTTTAAATAATACATTTGAAGATTTAAGGACTTGAAGACTTGTGTTTGAGCTTTTGAAGACTTGAAGAATTGAAGATAAGTGAAGTGAAGAGGAGGACTTGAAACAAAAAGAAGAAAGAAATCAAGATGCTGAAATTGAGCTCGATTGCGACTCGCGACGGACGGGTGGCCAGAAACTTTCTTACTTTTTCGTACTATAAATATTTAATCATATCCTATTCTCTAGCTCTCTTCTTCTTCCTGCAATTTTATGGACTCAAAACTCTAGTTTTCCTTTCTTTCTTTTCTTAGTTTTTGTAGGATAATCATGTATTTTCATTATATGGGTTAGTTTTGTACTTAGGAGCAATTGATTGATACTTCATTGCTAATGTCTTGAGAATCATTTCTATCTATCTATTGCTTTCTCTATTGTGCATTTATTGAGCTTTGAATGTGGATTGTTAATGGCATTAATGTTGTTGGAAGTTTGAGTATATGAATTGCTTGTATGATTGCTTGTTAGGGTTGGGAGAAAGTAGCTAATTTTCCCCTCTTTTAATGTGGAATCCAAGAGCATGAGTTAGAGCTTCTAAATGATGTTGATGTGTTGATAATTGCTAGATGAATGTGATGATGTTCAACTCGTTGTCATGTTTGTTTTAGTTAGCAAATGAGATAAGTCTATGAATATCGATCGTTCTTGACTAATCTTGTGTAAATGCATGAATTGGTTAAATGCTTAGACACTGTGTAATATTTATAAGTGTTGCCAAGCTTGTTGATTCTTTGTGCTCAATTCCATCAATGGGATACCTTTAGTCATATTTCGACTAAGGGATTCATTGGTGAGGTTTGACAAGAGATGTCGAATTCACTCTTGCAAACTACTATCTAAGAAGGATAAAAAATTTATCTTCACAACAAGTAGTTAAAATAGTGAATAGATTGTTTCACTCATTCTTGAAGCCTTTGTTATTTAGTATTCATATGTTCTTAATGCTATGTTTTGCTTTATTTATGCCATGGGTTGTTTGAGAATAGGAAGTGTTTGTACAATTGAAGTTTTAGGGTATTAGGAAAGTGACGAATTCCTTAGCTCTTTGGCATGAAAATCCAAGAACCGAACTTAGAACTTCTTGTGCATAATGTGTTGTGATTCTTGCTAGATAAGTATGTTAATGTGGATTGTTCTCTTATTTATCCTATAGATGCAATGAAAGGTTGAATCTTGAATGTGGTTTATTCTAGGTTTAGCCTAGTGAATGCTATGTTTGGTTAAATGGCTATGTCTTTGGTAAAAGGCTTATTATTATCAAATCTATGGTCCTTCGTATGAAATCTCGTTGATGAAATACCTCTATGGTGTGGTTTTCCTAGAGTGATTGTCAACGAGGTTCGCAAATGGTCGTTGTTTGTCTTTGTGAATTACTATTAAGAAGGAATGAATGTTGATCTTCGAATGAGAAGTGATAACATTCCCCATAGGTAACAAATGTGATAGAATAATTGAATGGTTCAATGATCTACATTTGGTTTTGAAGTGAATATCAATTGCCCCAAAGGCTTTGTCTTTTGTAGTTTTTACCCCTTTTTCTTAGTTTGTTTCATGATTAACATAGTTATTTAACTTTGCTAGTTAGTTTGTCTTTTAATTTCATAACTTAGGAAAACTAACCAACCCCCCCCTCTTGATTTTATATATCTATATATATATATATATATATATATATATATACTTCTAGCCTAATATGAACCTTATATGATTAAACGCTTAAGAAATCCCTCTTCTTCGTGGACGACCCCGATTTGCCACTATCTACTCAATTGTATTTAGTAAGCATAAATGACTTATAAATTATAACTTGAAGAGGTACGACGATGACCTCCCAATATCCACACAGGATTGATTATTGTGAAATCTGTGATGTTAACTCTTTGATTCCTTATCCCTGACTTCCTCATAATTTTTTCCAATTTGTTATTCATTGATTCAAAAATGTTCTTCATATTTTCGACATCATTCTTCCAAGATTCGGGACATGTATGTTCCACCATTGTTTCCAAGGAATGCACCACTTGTTACCATCCATATTACAGTAGCCAAATTACCAAGAAAATCGGAGTTGGAAGAGAAAGAAATTGTTGTAAAATCACAACTCAAATTAATGGTGATCAATAATCGTAACTGATGCCTTTGCTAAATACCAACCTATGCTTCAAATACATCAAATCTCCACTAACTGTTCATCAACGGTGTTAGGATAGACAAGAACGTAGATTGAGATTTGATTGAGATATGATAAGATTGATAGATATTTGTTTTCCTTTCAAACTCATTCTTATAACCTATGTATGCTGTACTGATCATCATAATTAAGTATCCAAACATTTAGTCTTTACATTGTATCAAAGCAAGTCTAATTATTTTATTTATACTTGTTTTCCTCTTTTTCTTTCTTCTTTCTTCTGACCATACTTCAGTCCAAATTCTGGAAAATTTCTGGCGATGACATCGTCGTCAGTCATATCCGATGAACTCCCGATGAGCAGTCCAACCTCATTTTCTTTCCTCTCCATCTCCGGTCTTATTTTCCCGGCGACGACCCACAAAACCAGCATCACTCTCAGTCCCAGCGGTGTTCTTCTTCAACCGGTCGGCCATTTTCTATAATCCCAACGGCGTTCTCTGGTTAGCGCTCGTTCAACTACAATATCCGATGAATTCAACTTCCTCACCGCCGACCAAGGGCTTCATCATTGTGCCGATCACCCGATCACCATCGGCTATCTCAAGTTCCAACAGTCGTTCCAGTTCCAGTGGCTGGTTTCCAATTTGCCGCATCTCTCCAATTCCAGTAGCCTTTCCAGTTTCGTCGGTTGCATCTCTCCAACGCGTGAGATTCACTCGCTACGGAAAAGGAGAACCTTCAACGCGTGAAAGCTATGCGCGTTCGACAAGTATACTCTTTAGTGCATGAGCGCGACGAGGATCTTTGGTGCGTTGATTCACACGCAGCCCAGCTTGGCAAACTCGTATCCACGCCTCGCGCGCTCCAATCTTTTGTGCAAATTTCTAGCATTTTCAGCAATATCCCGCCGCATTCATGGCTTTCTTTGAAAAATGTTCCTTTGACCAATGGATTGGTGATTTTTGTGCACCTGCTCATATGACTTCAAATTCTTGCCATCTTAAGCAAGTGTATGCTTATCGTGTTTCTAATTTTATTTATGTGGACAATGGTGAATCACTGTTAATTTCTCATATTGGTCAGTGTAATCTTTCTGGCTTGGTTATTAATGATGTTCTTATGGTACCTCAAATTGCTTGAAGTCTACAATCTATTAGAAAGCTTACTTGTAATTTACATGTTATTGTAATATTTGATGCCTATGCATTTTTTTATTTAGCACAAGCATACTGGAGAGATGATAGGTAAAGGTCATCATCGTCCGGGCTTATATTTTCTTGAGATTGGTAATTCTACTTTTTTGGGTGGATTACATTTTGTAAAGCTTCGAGCTTCTTTTGAGCAGTGGCATTCTCATCTTGGGCATGTATCTTATGCCACTCTTCCATTACTGAGTAAACAAGGCCATATCTCTGTCACCTCTCTTTTGCCTGCACCTGTTAGTTGCTCTTCTTGTCAAGTGTTTAAGAGCAAACGTATGCCATTTTCTACCAGTGATAAGCGAGCCACTGGTTTGTTAGATAAGGTGCACTGTGATTTGTGGGGACAAGCCCCAGTTGTATTGGTAGAAGGCTATTCCTACTATGCTAGGCTCATTGATGATTTTTCATGATTCATGTGGTTTTCTCGTTACGTTAAAAGTCTATTTTCTTTGACGTATTTATCTAATTCCAGAAATTTATTGAGACTCCGTTTTCTACAAGGTCAAAATCTTGCAAACCGATGGTGACATAGAGCTAATAATTGATTACAGGCTCACTTTGTGTCTTGTGGCATTCATCATCAGATGTCTTCTCCCTATACACCTGCTCAAAATGGTTGGACCAAGCGGAAGCATCCCTATATCAAGGAAACTAGTCTTGCGATGTTATTTCAATCTTTAGTGCCGGAACCATATTCGGTGGATACTTTCTCTTCTGCGGTTTATATTATTAACCACCTGCCTAGTTCCATTCTTAGTGGCAAGTCTCTGTTTGAGGTCATTTTTGGATCTGCACCAGATTATTCTCTCTTTCACCCATATGGTTGTCATGGATATCCTTGCTTGCGTGCTCTTGCACCTCATACGTTTGCATCTCGCTCTGTTCCAAGTGTTTTTATTGGTTATTGCTCTTGCAACAAAGGGTTCAAGTGCCTCAATATGACTATTGGGCGCATTTGTGTCTCACGCCATGTCCCGTTTGATGAGACCTTATTCCTGTATGCTTCCTCTTTACGGAATGTCCGTTCAACCTCTCATTTAGAGCTATCTTCATTTACGGAGCCCTCGGCCTTGTGGTTCTTTCCACCTAGCTCTCGCACTGTATCAGCCTCTACTTGATTACCTTGTGTGGTTTGTTTTGATCATGACGCTATAGCATTACCTTCGATCACTCAGGTCATGATGCCTACTTCTCCGGCCCTGATGCTATGACTTCAGACACTATACCTTTACCCTAGGCTCGTACTACTCCTGTTCCAGATTCTCATGTCCTTGTCACTGATACCTCTCCAGAGCCAGCTCCCACTCGCTTGCATCAGATGACAACTAGGGCGATGGATAGTTCTCAACGCCCTCGATCCTTCTCTGATTATGAGGTAAATAGTTTCCTTACTGCATTGGTTGCTCAGAATGAGCCCCGGGACTATCGTGCGGCTCTTCATGATCCTCGATGATTTTTTGCCATGAATGCACTTTGCCACTAGCATACTGGGGATTTGGTGCCTCGTCTGCCATATGTAATTGTTGTCAGCTTCAAGTGGGTTTACCGCCTCAAGTACCGTCCTGATCGTACTATTGATCGATACAAGGCTCGACGGGTTGCGTAAGGTATTTCTCAGAGTCCATGGTTTTATTTTGACCATACCCTCTACTTGGCTGTGAAGGTGTCCACTGTTCGTACTGTCTTTGTCATTGCCACCGTGCGTCATTGGCCCCTTCATCCGTTGGATGTCAGGAATGCTTTCCTAAATGGTGTTCTTGATTCTCCTGTCTACATGGCCCAACTAATTGAATACAAGGACGGTGCCTATCATAATTAAGTCTGTTGCCTGCAAAAATCCATTTATGGCTTAAAACAGGTTCCTCGAGCTGGTTTCAGCGATTCTCTACCTATCTATGCCCGCTTAGCTTTCTTTTCAGCTCGGCAGACATATCATTGTTTGTTTTTTCTTGAGGTACTACTCCTATTTATCTCTTGGTTTATGTGAAGATATTATCCTTACAAGAAATGACTCTTCGCTATTCGTCAGTTCATTTCTTGAACTGATAAAGGTTTTTCCATTAAGGACTTGGGCTCTTTATACTAAACTCTTGGTTTGGAAGTTGAGTTTACTTCCTCCGGTTTGTTCTTTGGCCAGGCTAAATATACTCGTGATATTCTCCTTAGAGTTGGGATGAATGATGCTACTGCCGTCTCTACATTGTTTCTTTCGCAGTCCCATCTTCATAGTAGTACCAGTGAGAAGTTTGCCAATCCTAATGTTTATCGGTCATTGGTTGGTGCTTTGAAGTATCTCACCATTAATCGTCTGAATATTACTTTTGTGATGAATTCAGTCAGCCAGAACCTTCAGAATCCTAGGTATGATCACTTTTCTATAGTTGCTCATATTCTGCGCTATGTCCGTGTGACTATGCACTTTCATTTTTTCCTTTCCCACAGCTCACTCTTCTGAGGTGTTAGGCTATTTAGATGTAGATTGGGCGCACTTTCATGAGACCCATCATTCTACATATGAGCATGCTGTCTTTTTGGGTGGAAACATAGTCTCTTGGAGTGCTAAGAAGCAACCCATGGCTTCCCATTCTAGATCTGAGTCTGAGTATCGTACCTTGGTGAATACTGTGGTTGTATGGTTATCTCATTTACTGTGTGATCTTCGATTCTCTCTCTCTGGTCCTCCGTTTTTGTTTTGTGATAACTACAATGCCATCTTTCTAGCTCAAAACCATGTAGTGCACAAACGGGCGAAACAAATTGGCAATGACTATCACTTTGTTCGTGAGTTGGTTTCTTCAGGCAAGCTTCGTCTTCACCATGTTCCTACATCCCTTCAGCTTGCAGACATCTTCACAAAAGGATTATCTCATCCTCTGTTTGAGTTACTCAGGTCCAAGCTTTGCGTCTCTGAGCATCCGACGCTTTGCTTTAGGAGAGGTGTTAGGATAGACAATACTGGAGATTGATATTTGATTGAAATATGATAGGATTGATAGATATTTGATTTCCTTTAAAACTCATTCTTGTAGCCTATATAAACTATACTAATCATTATGATAAAGTATCCAAACATTTAGTCTTTACAAACTGCTATTAACAACTTCTAACCTGTTGCTTTTGGTTTAGTTAAAGAACCAGGTAATACCCAGCTCCATGCTTGTTTTTTTTGTTTCTAATCGTTGCCGTCTACCTTGGAAAAACTATTGACCCCTTCAGATCACAACAACAGCACCACTGTATCCAAAAACTTGGCCTTTGAACTATTGGGCTGGGCTGGGCTGAGAAGGCGCAACTAAAAATTGCAAACCCACCTGGTCAACTGGGCTGGGCCAGGTTGAAAAAGGCCGTTAAATATAATTGTAACAATCTAAGGGATTTATTATGGATAAAAGAGTAAAAATGCAACTGAGATCAGCTTAGAAGTACAGATTTTTAGAGAGGGAGAACTTTTAAATAGGGAGAGAAGAATCAGAAATAATTCTGATTAGTTTTGCATGATGAATTCGATGCTCATTCCCCTCTATTTGGCCTCTTTTTATCCCTCTCTTTCTCCCGCTAACTGACTAACTTCCTAACTGACTTCCAAATTGGAGAATCTCACTTGCACAGCTGTTGTTTCCGTTGCATTCTTTTGGAATCGGTTGAGGCTAAATGAAGATGAAGAACATACCTCCCCCTTCTCGTTATTTTAGATGAAAAAGACTTAAATGACCTTGGGCCAATTGAGGTGTTGTTACAATCCCTCCTGCTGAAATGTTGCTTGTTCTCAAGCAATAAAAGAGGGAATTTGTGAACTGATGAAGTTTGCATCTTCCCAGGATGCAACCTCTGCTGGAAAGTTTCTCCATTCAATTAACCATTGAGTAATTTGTTTGGCACCCCTAATGATTAATCTTCTTTGTAACACCTTAGCTAGAACAAGCTGATTTTCTCCATCGATGTCTTCTATTGGCAATGTATTACTAATCGGTGGAATGCTTCCAATGTATTACTTAAGAAGTGATACATGGAATACCAGATGAATCCTGCTATGAGGTGGTAACTTGAGTTGATAAGGCACTTCCTTAATTCTCTTTTCCACCTAATAAGGACCAAAATACTTAGCTGCAAACTTAGGATTAATCCTGCCTTGTAAAGACTACTGCTTGTATTTGTGAATCCTTAGGAAAACCCAATCTCCAAGTTCATATTTCCTTTCAGTACTCTTGATATTTGTATGAAACATCATCCTTTGCTGAGCTTTCTTAAGATGAACCTGGAGTTTCTCATTAACTAGGCCTCTCTGATTGCTCATACTCTGAGCAGCCGGAATAATAGAATCAGTAAGCAAACCCAATGGGAAGTTCAGTTGTTTAACTCCACATAGTGCATCAAATGGTGTTATATTAATGCTCAGATGGTGTGATGTGTTATACCATCTCTTAGCTGAACTTAACCACTCCTTCCAACTAGAAGGTTAGTCACTGCAAAAGCTTCTAAGGTACTTTTTCTAAACCTGATCCACCTTTCACTTTGGCCATCAGTTTCTGGGTGGTATGATGTACTTAGTTGTAGCTTAACTCCCAATTTCCCAAACAGTTCTTGCCAAAAATGGCTTGAAAATATTATGTATCTATCACATGTAATAGACTCAGGTAATCAATGGAGTTTATAAATTTCATCCATGAAAAGTGTAGCAACCTGTTATGTAGTGAATGGATGTGACAAAGCCAAAAAATGAGCATACTTTATGTACATGTCAACTACCACCAGGATTATGTTATAACCATGTGAGTCTGGTAGCTTTTTAATAAAGTCCATAGTAATTTGTTTCCAAGAATGGCTTGGAATAGACAAAGGCTGCAAAAATTACAAGAATGACAATGTTCATTATTTTTTATTTGATAAGGCTTACAAATTATGATGAACAGTATGAGATCGGACTTGATTTTTGGCCAATAAAACACTAAAAGTAATCTTTCGATGATAGCACTGATATGCTTCATTTTGCGTACATTAACTGTTGCATCCAGAATAGTTTTTAGCATGTTTTGTGGGGTGGATTGATAGTATTAGTTGAGTTTACGTGATATGTGGTTTAGACGGCCATGTTTGGTTTTACTGTTTGAATTTTGCATTTTGTAGAATTAATTAATACTAATGGACATCTTGTATCCACAAGCTCCTAGGTCATGCCTTTAATCATCTTTAGTAGGTCGCCCGTGGGTACTTTTTGGTTACATTCTATGTGAAGGCCGTTGATAAGGGTTTTAGAAGATATTGAACACAGTTCGCAAGAACGGTTGAAGAGATCGAAGGCCATTCACCTCTAAAATGGTAGTAGATAAAAGGCACGAACAAAAATACATGGTAGAAAGAGATTGGAGTCAAAGATAGGCGGCAACGAAGATCAAAACGGCCAATGAAGAAATGGGGATTCGTGGTCTGATGAGTTGAGCCACATTCTGAGAATGATTCGAGAAGAATTAGCCTTCAAGGCTGACTTCATTATATTTTTCTTCCCGAGCACTACAAAATCAACTACTAGAACTCAAAAATTGGACTAACGGTTCACCCGTAGCGAAGAAAACAAGTTCAGCAGGCCAAGGTACCACGGGTCGGCGTGGGCCATTCATGGTTAGGCACCAACGGCCCATGCTAGAGGAGACATCCTACACCAACCAATCTATCAAGAGGCGATGATTTGTGCCAAATGATTTGGCGTGAGGCAATGGCGCGACCCGCGCTATATCCCAATGCCTGCGCAGCACGAGTTCAAGACTTTGCTCAAAGTGGCTAAGTATGACGGCTCGTGCCATTCCGATTTCAAGATGTCAAGACCAGTCTACAGCCCCCACCAAAGTCTGTGCCACACGCCAAGCTTCTGAGCATACCGTATCTCAATATCAGGGCTCGCTCTATATCCCACGGTCCGCACCAGAGCCTTGCGCCACGGTCCGTGCCAGATCAAGCGACCTGTGCCAGATGAAGAAACACAGCCTGCACATGATCGTGCATACTATGACAAGTACTTGTTGCAGACCACACCATCCACGATGGCCCGTGCTAAAGGCGGCTGAACTATGGTCTCTCAGTATTTTGGAAATAAATCTCTCAATTGTCATCCACTTTCCCTCTACCATATATCAAAATCTTTGTCTTTCCAAGCTCTATCCAACACACAAAATCTTAGCTCTAGAAGGTTCATGGATTTGAGAAGTTTATTCGAGAAAGATTTTACCACAAGAAGGAAAGGGTGACTAGGGTTTTGACCTAATTTTGGGCCTATCTTTAGGCTTAATCCCTTTCTACTATATATAGGTGTCTTAGTATTCTATTAAACCCAAGGTAGTCATAATGTAGATTTTCTTTCTCTCTCTAGTTAGAAGGGAGAGGAGAGCTCTCTCTAGAGCTTTTGTCCTCCTTCCTAATCTTTTCTTTCCTTTATGTACAAATTAGATTAGATCATTAGGAGAGCACTTTTAGAGAGAGAAACACTCCCTCCTTTTACTTTATTTTCATTTAATTTTGTGTTCATCCTAGATGTGGAATTCAAATCTATATTTGAATTCCATATCCATGGAGTAGTTTCCATAGCTGGGGGATAATTGTAGCGCATGTTTAACTTTATGTTTTGTGAGATTCATTAGATTCATCCTATTATTTGTGTTCATGATATTGTTATGATTTTTATTGAATGTTCCAAATGCATGAATATTACACCACATAATGGCACACACTTTGGGCTGTATTCATGTATGGTGCACTTATTGATGCCCCCTTGGGAAGAGAAACCTGAATGTTAGAATGGGTAAGGAAGTACGTTGCGTCTGTGTGAGTATGTGCATGGAAGACCCGAGTATTACTCTGACTTATTTTCCATTGCATCAGTCTTAGCTAATTACGTAAAGTTTTCCGATAGGTTGCGGGTGAAGATAGTGAAAAAGTAGCAAAATAGGGTGTGAGAGACCTTAGATCATAGCTAAGGTGCCAACGACCCTTGGGCCTAGTTGATAGGACTCGAGGAAGTTGTGTACTCATGGTGGAAGCTTGGGACGTAATTGAACATGGAAGAAAAAGACCTACAACAAAGGTCGGACCTTATTGTACTCCCCTAATTATGATGGCGATGTCGATGAAGGGTTACGAGCGCACCCAACGTGACAGGTATGGGGAAGTGTATGTCATCGGCCACATTACGTGTTGTGAACACAATATTAGGCTTCTTAGTAAATCTTGCATGTGAATGAATCGAGGAGGGAAACATTAGGTTAATCATGTTGCGCAACGACTACCCAAGTGTTTAGCTTAATTAGATTACTTTTTTTTTTTTACTTTATGCTTTGTAGTTGTTAATATGAAATCGAAACCCCCCCTTGTTTGCCTTTACTTTCGCTTAATTAGTCATTCCTTTCACTCGTACGGATTGATGACCCGTATGAGGTTGTATTTTTAGTTGATAACTGAGCCATAGCATCTCTATGGACAAACCCAGGGTTTGCCGCTAACTATCCTCTAGGTAGCGTAGCAGTGAGAATGGGTGCAGAATATAAATTTTATTTTGACCTTCTAAGTATCCGCTTGGGTTAATTAATTATAATTAATAACCCCGAGTGGAAGCGGGTCAAATTTTGGCACCGTTGTCGAGGATGCTATCCATCCCAAGTAGTATTTAGCATAACGTGTTAATAAGCTAGTATTTGCTTTTGTTTTATTTTTTTATTTTCCAGAGTAGGTATTGCTTCAGTTCTTGGTACAAACCGAGGACCCTTGCACTACGATTCTGAATTTTGTGTGTTTACTTTGTTTGTGTTTAATTGAAAAAACAAACAACAAAATGTGGGAAAGCACTCAACGGATGATACTTTGTAGGGTGTGTCATTATAACCATCCTAAGGAGTGTTGCCCAAGGTTGAGTAACTTTGGGAAAAGAGCGGCTCAATGTGTGAGATTTTTTAGGATATGTCATTGCGACCACCCTATAGAGTCTTGCTCTTTGATGAGCAAATATGAGAAAGAGGTAGGAGTCATTTCCCATAGCTGATGGGATCGAGGTTGTTTCCCATACCACGAATCTCCAAATTTGAGGTTTAGTGGTAACTCGAATTTGTGGTATGGAGATGCATCAAGAAACCAACACTTTGGGTTGGATAATTGGATTTCACCAACTTACCCAATGCCCCAAAACCAATCCCTAGGATTGGTTCCCAAATCGGATTGTGTAGAAATTTTGCAAGCTATAACTAATGTGATCAAGAGTAGTGATTTACTCCAATCACAAGTGCTTAGTGAGATTAGCGATTTGAGAACTCAACTATTCTCAAGCAGTGAGATAGTTGAGGGGCAAGTGCTTGATTTGATGAAAAGGGTGAGCCAACTAGGAACCCAATGTTCCAAAATGAACCATCCCTAGTTGAATATGAATTTTTGATAGATGAATCTAAAGGGGATGGGGAATGGTTTGTTAAGAGTGAAGAAGTCGAGGAAGGGGTAATTATACTCAATTTTCCATATTACCTATTTTCACCCCTACCTCCACCTACAGAACCCACCCCCACATTTTTGGAACCCTTAGAGGAAACCATAGGAAAGCCAATTGAATATGCTAACCTTCCAAACCACTTATTCCCTCTAAGGTTGTCTCCTCCTTTGCTATGTCTTCCTCTTGGAAGATTCTTACCCCCACCTTTCCATGTTTTGTTATACATGGTGATGCGGCACAAACCCGTACCACATGGATAATATTAGGTTTGTGCCAACGACCTTAAATATATGGAGCTTCTCGGGAGGTAACCCTAGCTTTAATAAAAAGTTAGAGTAGTTTAGTGTTTTTGGTATTTTTTCTATTTGTAGCTTTTTATTTTTAGGACACTATTACACTTGGTGTGCATGTTTGTTTTGTAGGAAACATATGGTTATTGGAGGAAGGTGAGAAAACGAGGAGTCCAACTCATGGACCATGTAGACGTACATAGTTCGTGATTATCAAAATGGTGGACAAGGAGGAGAACCAAACCCCAAATCCATGGGGCGTGTAGACGTGCATGACCCATGAAGCTCACATATTTTCCTACACCACCCAATCACCATTTCTTCCCTACCACCACCAAAGTACCACCCAAACCCACACCCTCAAAACCCTTCAAACACACACATCGAGACCTAAGCGGTAACTCTCCATTGTGATTCAATTCCTTATTCAATTTGTAATGCATGATAGTGGTTAGATTGAAATTTCTTGAATAGAGGTTAGGGGTAGCATATTGGGGTGATGGTAGTTTGTTCATTACATTCCATGACTGTGTTAACAAGGGTAGTTTTTAGTGTCCAATTTTTTCTAAGTGCTTTCCTATTTCCTTCCCTTGAGATATGTTCATTGATTTTGTATATGCATTGAGAATAATACATGCTTTAAGTGTGGGGAGTCATGGGGAGTCAAGGGGATTAGATAGCACTTATGATTTTTAGTTGTTTTTATGTAGCTAATAGCTCTTCTAAGAGCATTTTGAAAACAAACACAAAAACCTGGACAAGTCGAAAACTCGAAAGGGCGACTTGGGTAACATTAGGAAAAGCCTGGGTAGGTCGAAAGACCTAGGTAAAAATGAGAGGCTAGGCTCGGCTAGACTTACTAGCCTAAGCAAAAATGAGAGACCGTGTGGAAAAAGGTGAGATATGAGTACCCTTTGTGTGTTAAAGCTTGGATGAAAACCCGAAAGGGCTCCTAGGAAAAATGATAGAAATTGAGAGAAAACAAAAAACTAGGTTGACGATACATTTGATTCCTTTGTTATAACTAGGTCAAGAATCACGAATTATCCCTATGTTACAACCAAGTTGATGGCTCTTGGATTTTCTCGGTGGATTGTTTTTGGAGACGAATCTTGGATTGCTTTGGGATCATTTTGGGAAAAGTAAGCTAGCTTGACACTTATCTTTTTTACTTACCTTTTTCCACATTTTTATTTTGGGTGGTTAGATTGCTTATGTTCTTTGAGGAGTGTGAGAGTTGTGAGAATCTTACTCTTTTTTGGGGAAACAGGGTAATCTAGGAATAAGTGGGATGCCTCGGTTAACTTATGTTTGCACGCTACATTTTGCTTGATTTTTTGTCTTGTCTTTGTTTACTCGAGAACGAGCAAACAGTTAAGTGTGGGGAGTCTGATGTGCTTCATTTTTCATGTGTTAACTATTGTATCTGGCATAGTTTTTAGCATGTTTTGTTGGGCGAATTGCTAGAATTAATTGAGTTTACGTGACAAGGGGTTTAGACGGCCATGTTGGGTTTTATTGTCTAAATCCTTCATTTTGTAGACTTAATTTGTACTAATGGACATCTTGTATCCATGGGATCCTAGATGAACCCTTTGATCATCTTTAGTAGATCACACATGGGTACTTTTTGGTTACATTCTATGTGAAGGCCGTTCGTAAGGGCAGTAGAAGATATTGAAAGTCATTTGCAGGAACGCTGGAAGAGATCGAATGCCATTCACCTCTATAATGGTAGTAGAAGAAGGCCAAGAACATCAATGCGTGGTAGAAGGAGATTGGAGTCAAAGATAGGCGACAACGGAGAACAAAGCGGCCAATGAAGAAACGGGGAATCGCAGTCCGATGAGTTGTGCCAAAAGTCTGAGAATGGTCTGAGAATAGTAGCCTTCAAGATTGATTCCATTAGTTTTGTCTTTTCCAGTACTACAAAATCGACTACTAGAACTCAAAAATTGGACTAACTGTTCACCTATAGGGAAGGAAACAAGTTCAGCTGACCAAAGCACCACGGGTCGGCGCAGGCTGTTCATGGCTAGGCACCACGGCCCATGCTAGAGGAAACGTCCCACGCCAAAAAATCCAGCACGAGGTGATGATTCATGGAAAATGATTTGGCACGAGGCAATGGCTCGACCCGCGCCATATCTCATGGCCCGCGCCACATGAGTTTGAGAATTTGCTAAAAAAGGCTAAGTATGGGTGCAAACCGTCCCATTTACGACGGTCCGCGCCATTCCAAGTTCAAGATGTCAAGATCAATTATGGCCCGCACCAAACTTCTCAGCAGAATGAGCATCTTGACCGCATCCCGTGCCAAACTGCTAAGCAGGCTGTGCCTCCATATCACGGCCTGCGCCATATTCCATGGTCCGTGCTAGAGCCTTGTGCCGGCCCATGCCTAATCAAAGCGCCCCGTGCCAGATGAAGAACCATAGACTGCATGTAATCATGCATACTGCGACATGTACTTGGCACGGACCGCACCATCCGCGATGGTTCGTGCTAGGGGCGGCTGAACTATGGTCTCTCACTATTTTGGCCATAACTCTCTCAATTGTCATCCATTTTCCCTCTACCATATATCAAAATCTTTATCTTTCCAAGATCTATGCAACAAACTAAATTTCAGCTCCAGAAGGTTCACAGATTTGAGCAATTTATCGAGAAAGATTCTACCACAAGAGGAAAAGGGTGACTAGGGCTTTTACCTAATTTAGGCCTATTTTAGGCCTATCTTTAGGCCCGATCCCCTTCTACTATATATAGAAGCCTTAGCCTTCTATTAAACTTAAGTTAGTCATAATATATATTTTCTCTCTCTCTCTCTAGTTAGAAGGGAGATGAGAGCTCTCTCTAGAGTTTCTTTCCCTCTTTCCTTATCTTTTCTTTCCCTTTATGTACAAATTAGATTAGATCATTAGGGGAGCACTTTTAGAGAGAGAAAACACTCTCCTTTTCCTTTCTTTTCTTTTTAATTTTGCGTTCATCCTATATTTGAGTTCCATGTCTATAGAGTAGTTTCCATAGCTTGGGGATAGTTGTAGCGCGTGTTTAACTCTATGTTTTGTGAGATTCATTAGATTCATCCTATTATTTGTATTTATCATATTATTATGATTGTTCTTGAATGTTCTAAATGCATGAATATTACGCCATATACCGGCACACACTTTGGGCTGTATTTATGTATGATGCAATTATTGATACCCCATTGGGAAGAGAGACTGGGATGTTAGAATGGTAGGGGAGTACATCGCGTCTGCTTGAGTGTGTGCGCAGAAGACCCGGGTATTACTCTGACTTATTTTCCATCTTACCAGTTTTAGCTGATTACGTAAAGTTTTCTGATAGGTTGCAGGTGGAGATAGTGAAAAAGTAGAAAACTAGGGTGTGAGAGACCTTAGATCATAGATAAGGCACCAAAGACCCTTGGGCCTTGTTGATAGAACTCGGGGGAAGTTGTGCATTTGTGGTGGAAGCCCAGGATGTAATCGCACGGGATAGAAAAAGACCTACGACAATGGTTGGACCTTGTTGCACTCCCCTAATTACGATGTCGGTGTCGATGGAGGGTTGCGAGCGCACCCAATGTGACGGGTACAGGGAAATGTATGACATCAGCCACACCACGTGTTGTGAACACAATATTAGGTTGCCTAGTAAATCTTGCATGTGAATGAATAAATGATCAAAACATTAGGTTAATCATGTAGCGCAATGACTCCCCAAGTGTTTAGCTTAATTAGATTGCTTGCTTTTTACTTTATGTTTTGTAGTTGTTAATCTGAAAACCCCCCTTGTTTGCCTTTACTAGTTATTCCTTTCGCTCGTACAGATTGACGACCCGTACGAGGCTGTATTTTTAGTTGATACTTGAGCCCTAGCATCTCTGTGGACAAACACATGGCTTGCCGCTAACTACCCTCTAGGTAGCGTAGCAGTGAGAACATGTGCAGAATATAAATTTTATCTTTCACCTTCCCAGCCTCCGCTCGGGTTAATTAGCTACAATTAACGACTCCGGGTTGAGGCTGGTCAAGCACCTTGTCTTGATAGGCCACCCATAGTTGAAGAATGCATAGTTCCAAGAATATCCTTCCTAATATTTCCATTGGAACCAACATAAATCTGCTGACATTTTTAAGAATCCCTGTGATATAGGTATATTCCCGGGGATTATCTTTTTGCAAAATAACTTCTGCAATCAGATTTTGAGATTCCTGATCTCCTTCATAACTGTGTTCAATCTGTTGAATCCAAATAGGTATCACAGATGTAGAACTAGTTTGAATCACATTGCAATGCTCAATTACCTATTCTAAATCAAAACCAGAATTTTGAGGGAGTTCTTCAGTTTCACTATCCATCTTTTGATTGTTGTTGGCTTCAGCAATCTCAGGAATCAGTTCTTCAGCCACTGAATCATCATTTGCCTTATCACACCTGCCTGATCACTATAGAGCTCATTTATGATATAAGATCTTTATTCCACCAAAAGAGATTTATTCTCCTCAGATTCTTCATTATCCAACCGAACCTCTAATTTTTCTCTTGGCATCCTAGATAATGCACCAACTGCTTGATTACTGATCCTAGCTTTATATTGTATCTCAAAATTCAAACCAAAAAGTTTGATGATCAATTTATGTTGAGTTTTAGTATGAAGCTTCTGGTTCCACAAATATTTAAGACTTTGGTGATCAGTCCTAGTAATAAACATGTTGCCAACTAAGTAGTGTCTCCACTTTTCAACAGCCATAGCCAAAGCCAATAACTCCTTTTCATTTGTGGACAAGCCCTTATTCTTGGTACAAAATGATTTTCTTGGATAGGATAATGGTCGTCACTCTTGCATAAGCAATACTCCCATTCCATTATCACATGCATCAGTTTCCACTAAAAATGGTTTAATGAAGTTCGACATCCTTATAGGTGGAGCTAATTAAACTTCCTTTTTCAACTGTTCAAATGTTATTGTTACCTCTTGATTCCATCTAAAAGAACCCCTTTTTAGCAAATTATGTAATGACATGCAAATCACACCATAACCAACAATGAATCTTCTATAATAATTGAAAGTCCAAGAAATCCCTTCAGTTCTTTAAGTGAAACTGAAGTAGGTCAATTCATGACGCAAGATATTTTACTAGCATCCATTTCCACTCCTTGATTTGAAATAATATGTCACAAATACTTCATATTCTGTTCATCAAAACACACTTGTAAAACTTGGCAAACAACTCATTTTGTTGCATTAAAATCAAAACCAATCCGACATACTCAATGTGCTCCTTTGATGTTTTGCTGTAAATAAAGATATCATCAAAGAAAACAAGAACAAATTTCCTTAAGTAATGCTTAAACACCTGGTTCATCAAAGCTTGGAAGGTTGCAAGTGCATTAGTAAGACCAAATGGCATAACCATAAAATCAAAATGCCCTGAATGAGTCTGAAAAGCTATCTTAGGAACATCTTCTTTCTTTATCCTTATTTGGTGATGACCTGATCTAAGATCTAGCTTAGTAAAGTACACAGTCCCTAATAGCTCATCAAGGAGTTCATCTATTACAGGGATGGGAAACTTGTCTTTGACTGTATGATCATTCAATCTTCTGTAATCAATGCAAAGCCTCCATGGATTGTCTTTGTTTCTTGACTAACAATACTGGTGATGAGTATGGATTGATACTAACTTGAATCACTTGACTGTTGAGCAACTCCTGTACTTGCTTCTCAATTTCATTTTTGTGGGAATGTGGATACATATAGGGTTCCACCTTAAAGGGGGTGAGCATCATGTTTTAAATGGATTTGATGATCTATTTCACTAATAAGAAGTAAAGAATTTGGAATCTGAAATATATCTGAGAAATGATTTAGAACCTATTCCAGATCCTGTGGAATAGCTAATGAGTCCAGTGCTTCAATCATTTCTTGCTTATGACCTCCTGTTCCATTTCCATTCCCTAAATTCATTGTAAAGATAATCACGTTCCCATCTTCAAATCTTTTTCCCAGCTTATCAAAAACACTAGAATATTTCTTGAGTTTGTGAGGATTTGAACCATCCATCTAAAAATTTTTATTCCTTTTCCACTGACTTTATTGAAAGTACTGCTTCTCCTGCAAATACACAACCCTCATTTTCTTGTGGTTAGTCAATTCACTAGCCTCATATCCCCTCAATAACTGCAACTGAGCTTCATCATAGTTTCCATGTAATAGCCACTCAATTCCCATGTGGTAGAATGATACTTCATTTTATCTAAAATCAAAAGATATTGGGCTCAGGTAGATTATCCAATATGCTCCCAAGAGCATGTTAATTCCACCAAGTTCCATCACCTTCAGGTTAAAACTGTAACTAAATCTATGAAATTGTAACTAAATCCTGTATCTATGAAATTGTCAATGGATCCTGTATCCAACAACATCATTATCTGATAGCCTTTAATCTAGCCAATTAGTTTAATTGTACCGGCTCTATCAATTCCTCCAACAACATTCAAGTAAAGCTGATCAGGTTCTTCTTCAAGATGTTGTAACTCTTCACAACCAATTTCAGCTACCACAATATCATTCTCCTTATCTTTTTCCACTCCCAAAATGAAATTTATCCGTCTATACTTACAAACATAACCATGGTCAAATTTCTCTTCACACCTCTAACATAGTTGATTATCTCTTCTATATTGTTGTTCCTGGGGATTATCCTCTGAAATTCCTCAGATGTTTGCTTCATGATAGGAGGATTAGTTGTCCATTGATTTTTATAAACCTCAAATCTAGGTGTAGCCATATTTGGAACGCCGGAGTGACAGCTCCTGTTCTTTTTGTGCAAATTCTCTAAGTTTGAGACCTGTAACACTTTAATATCAAATGCCTCATGTAAGGTATCTGGTTTAAACAGCTTAACCATGGGTTTAAGCTCCTCTTTCAGTCCACTCGGAAAACTAGGAATGAAGTAACCTCACTTAGCTGTGGATTATTACATATCATTAGAGATTTCAGTTCTTCGAACTCCTCTTGATAATCTAACAGATCCCTTCTGAAATAGTTTGTTAAATTCTTCTACCTCATATTTAATCCCTAACTCTGAGAAATGTTTAAGCATAGCCTCAAAAACCCTTTTCCAACAATCGCATACCCTATAAGTTCTTTCAGAATTATACCATATCTCAGCCCTTCCTTCCAAATACAACTCCACAGTTTCTAATCTAGCATGATCATACATATTATAGTAATTGAAGAATTTATCGCATCTTCTAAGTCAATCTCAAGGATTAGTTCCATTAAAAACTGATTGTTTCCAATCTAGGTGGCATGTTAACTTGATTTCTAGTCATATAATTTCCCTGAGCCAATTCTTCATTCACCAAAACTATCAGATTCTTCAACATACAAACATTAGCTCTACTTCTATACCCAGATTGTTCCATATGTACTTGATTTGAAGGTTTCTGACTCAGATTTCCAAATCTAGGACTAGAACTCGAATCTGTGCTTATCTCCTTTGCAGTTTCTTTCCCCTTGCAGATTGGTCTGTTTTGCATCAACGGGTGCAATTACCTACTGTTGTCAGCTTGTTGCCTATTGTTCTCTGCTTGCTGTTTTACCAGTTCAAGTTGCTGTTTGTTGATCTCCGTGTGCAAGTTCTTGAGTGATGCATCCATATGATTCCTCGTCTTGGAACTCTGCAATATCTGCTTCGATGTCTGATTTTTTAGCTCTGTCGTTTGTTGTTTCATTTCCTTAAACATATCACCGAATTTGGACTCCAAATCATGTACATATCCTTCCAATGATCCCATTATGGTGTTTTCAGCCATATGAAAATCCAAGGACAACATGTATCTGATATCAATTGTAACAATCTAAGGGATTTATTATGGATAAAAGAGTAAAAATGCAGCTAAGATCAGCTGAGAAGTACAGATTTTAGGATAGAAAGAACAGAAAATAGGGAGAGTTTTGCATAGTGAATCCCTCCTAATTGAGAGAATCAATTCTGATTAGTTTTGCATAATGAATTCGATACCCCTTCCCCTCTGTTTGGCCTCGTTTTATCCCTCTCTTCCTCCCACTAACTGACTACTTCCTAACTGACTTCCAAATTGGATAATCCCACTTGCACAACTGCTGATGCCCTTGCATTCTGTTAGAATCGGTTGAGGCTGAATGAAGCTGAAGAATACTCCCTCCTTCTAGTTATTTTAGGTGAAAAAGACTTAAATGACCTTAAGCCAATTGAGATGTTGTGGAAATAACCAACATGCCTGGGACCATTGGGCCGGACTGGGTTGAAAGAACCCAGGAACTAGACCCAATTGGTCTGCTAAGAGGGGTGAAAACCCTGCAAGACCGCCGGCGGATTAGGAAGCTCTGGCAAGCTGGTCTCACGAACCACATTTTGCAATGCATTACTAACCTTCAAGAATCGAGTATTGGCTAGCTATCGACTCTCAAAGGCATTAACTATGAAAACCTAGATTTGTTCATTTTTGGCTTTTTATGTACAATGAACAAAATTGTTTGGGAGTTTTTGAGAAGTAATACAAAACTACTCCCCATTAAGAGCAATCGAATGTTTTCGGATGTGGTTAATTAAAGTAATTGCTTTTGCAACTTTTCTTAGTCCACATTTTGCAATACAATACTAACCTTCAACAAGCTCACTTTCTTTTATCAATTCAATCAATTTGAATCAGTCTTTTACTTTGTACATGAAGAACTGGAAAAAAAATTGCTAATCATTTGAGCCTTTTTGACTGTGTACATGAAGCCTTACCATAAAACATAAAAAAACAAAGCAACAAGTAACATATACTTATGTACACGATCAACTCCAACAGGCAAATTAACCTTTAATCATTCCTCATCTACAGAAAAATCAGGTTCTGCCGGCTTCTGCAACCCGCTAACTGTACTAGGATGATCTGATCCACAGTGAAGTCCTCTTCTACTGGCTGCCAATCTTGCTGCATAAGCAGAAAAGTTTGGACCGGGTGGAGCAGCGCCGTCACTGTTGTCTGATGGAATGGTTGACGATTCAGTGTCAGTGATTAGGCTTTCCATTTCCCTCAGTTCGGCTGCATTCTTGCGCTTCCAATACCTGCGCCATGCTGCTTGTATAAAGCACGCAGCCCACGTTCGCCATTGGTGCGAGTAAAACCTGAACTTGTGCCTAAGTTGTTTACTGTGTAGTCTCCGGAACTGCCCTGCTACAAACTTCAAGTCCTCTGCAATAAGGGCAAATGCTTCTACTTCAGATATGGCCTTTACAGTGCGCGTGGATGATGGGAGGATGACACTTGGACGAGGGTCAAGTGCCCATGTCAGTAGTTCCTCACCACAGAATTCACCAGGACCTATTCGGCTTGAGTTGAAGAAACCAGTCCGGCCACCATTTGTGGTATAAGAATCAAGATTCCCCCGAATTATGAACAGCATCTCGTTGACAGGATCGCCCTCACGGACTAGACAAGTCCCTTGAGTGCACAGAGCAGGTTTAAGACGCTCACATATTGCATCCAGCATTCTTTCATCCATTTGATCAAACAACGGCACCTGTTCATGGCCTCAATTGGTCAATAACGTAACTGATAAACAGGTGCTCAGATTCAATTCTTGGATCAAAGTCAAGTTTTCCTTGGTTTCTAGAGCAGGAAAAATCGAAATACAGGTTAGCAATACAAATGGAGTGAACATGCCAGACTAATGAAGCAAGAGTTTCTACATAGGCTTTCTGAAACTGTATAACTCTGTAAAAGAAAATCCGTAAGGGATTGTATAAAATCAAGAGAAGAGACGGTCCAGTACTTACTCGTCTAACAAGGTCATAACAAAGATGGCGTTTAATGTCTCTTCGAAGATCAAGAGGAAGTCCTCGAAGAAGAGCCTCCTCGTCAACACCCCTTGTAGCAATCCATTTGTACTGATCATACTTCCTGACAGACTGCCTCAATTGTTGAGGTAGCTGGCGATGATGCATCCATTGTTCTGTATCAGTTCTTTTAATTCTCCATTCCTCTAATCTAACCGTTGTAGATTGGAGGTACGTCTGCCAGTGAATGTAAATCAGCTTTTAAAACGCTATGTATGTACCATAAAATTGTCTAAGTAATAGTTAAGAAATCCAACTTGAAAGAGAAAATAAAACTCAACAAATTATAGGGTCTAATGAATTTATGAAAAAGTTCAGTGAACTGTAGGCTATATCTCATTATTCTCACAAAGTACAAGCCAAAAATCACGTATTAGAATACACAAACTACACATTCTGAGTATAGTGAGAAGTAGAAGACACTTACTTGCATATTACCAATAAGCAAGGCAAAGAGGATTAGGCCAAGTATAGCAACGATGAGAGCAAAAACTATTTCGCCAACATAAGTGCTTGTAGACAGGTTCTGCCCCAGTGAGCTGCAAACAAGCAAAGAGAGCAACACAACTAACATTACTTAGCACTTCGCATAATTAAAAATATAATGGCTCGGTTAAATGAACAAGTTATCTTACCTTAAATTCTTCAAGCCCCACCACAGGCAGTAGAAGTACTTGTTGAAGAACATTGCAGAAGTAACAGAAAACGTGACAGCATCACCATAAATTCCAAAAGGGTAAGATTGATTATTTGGATCACATTTGGTAGTAATATTGCTGGCTTGGAACCAGGAAGCTCGGCCTGGGGCAAGAAGCCTTCTGCAATCCAAGTACTCAAAGTGACATGTCGTGTACTCGAGAATACAAGTATTTCTCCAACATGCTTCTTGTCTCTCAATAGAGAGAAGGTACCAGCAAGCTCCCAAAACCTATATGTAGAAGAGAAACGAATTTTTTTTTAAAAAAAGAAGACATTTGCCTTACTTCTACTACTTGAAGAGCACCAAAGAAGCAGTTTCATAAGTCAAATTCAGAATGATTTCTGTCTACTTACATGGCTTGCTAACATGTAGAGCATCAAATTGTAGGCCGCTCCAGCCCAAGCTGTTTCAGTGACAACACCAGTAGACTTAACTATTTGCGTCGACAAAGGGAATATAAGAAAAAGTCTTGGAAGATACTGAAAAATAAGAACTAATCTAAGGACATTCTTCGTGTTTGTCATTGTTGAACCCCCTAAATTTGGGATAGCTACCCACATTAGCACCTGTAATACAATTATATCATTAAGGTTCTTGCATTAATCTTGGATAGATGCAGAAAGTAGAGCATTTTTCAACTCCAAACCTGAGGAACAGGAAGAGCGGCAATGAGATCAATCCAGAATCCTTTCCTGAAATACCTTGCAGCTATCTTTGAAGGATCTACAACAAGCTCTCCTCTACCAAAAACGCGAGATGAAGGAGCTACATAGGCCATATGAAACCGAACAAAAATCTGAATTATGTAAAAGACATCTGCTATAGACCTTGCAACAGTAAGGACTATTTCAAGGGTTGTTCCAATTTCTATGCAAACATTTTGTTTGACCTTAGGCAAGTAGAAGAACAGAGGGTCCAGAAACAAGGAAACTAAACAAGCAACCAAGAATATTTTGTTCCATCTGCGGATTCCAGGTCCACGGGGATCCAATACTTTTTTCTTAACGCTTTCGTAGTCCTCTGAAAAGACTCGAGACAAAACCTTAGCTCGTAACGATTTTCCAGTTCTCTCCATCTCCTTTCCCTCTCTCTTAGAGCTCCTGCCTGTAAATGGTGTACCATTGATCATGTACTTTACCTTAACCCCCGTATCATCACGGACAGTCGGATATCTATCCAATTCACAACCTTCTTGGAATCTGAAACCATGGAGCTAGATTAGACTTAACATTCTCTTATCTCAATTAAAGCATACAAATGGAAATAGCAAGCAAGGCACACTCTAGAAATAAACATTTTAAGTTGAAGTAGCCAATGACATACCTCACTGATTTCGAACTATCGTAAGCCATGGACATTGATCAAAAACTTGCACCACAGCCACAACCAGAGACAATGATCTGTCGAGCATTGAAACCCAAAGGGTGAATCTCTAATTTGGGTACTAATAGATCATCAGAAAACGATATGTACTGGCTCAGAAACCACAAAAGCAAGAGCCCCAGCTGTGGTGTCCTTGATCAGCAGAAATCATGTGAAGAAGCAAACTAGAGAGGCACATTAAAGTAGTTTTATGGAGTGTCATAAAGGGTGCATCTTTCTCTCCCCATGACCAAAAAGTTAAGGTCACCAATGTGACCAAGTCACTAGAATTTCTGTCAACTTTGAACTGCTCCATGGAAGCAAGAACCAGTCAAAAAAACAGCCACAAATCAAATCTTTGAGTCTCAGCATTAACATCATTTTATTTCATCCATAAAAAGAACCCATCATGAAATAAATAAAGAATATCTTAGAAACACTACTAATTCCAGAAACTAAACACAGTCAAAAGAAGAACAAACACAAACATTAAATCCCAGATTAAAGGATAAAACAAGATGCAGCCAAAAGGGGCGAAAGAAACCATACCAGCATGTTTCCTGAACCAGCTGCAAGTTGTAAAGCTGAAAAAACCTATGTCTTGGCCTGCATGATTCTCCCCGTGCTTATCAACTTTCGGGGAAACACAAAAATACCAACTTTTTCGATGCTCGGACAAAAGCCAAAAAAAAAAGCTCTCTTTTTCACACTTGAAAGTCGGCGGATAGTGCAAATATTGCCAAATCAATTCACACTCATACACTGCTACTACCATGAGACCAGGTTGAATTTAGAAGGTGGGGGTCCAACTGTTTTGCCATTTGCCATATTCATCTTCTTTTTCCTTGCACCAATACGAAGGATCGATAACGTATCATTTTTTGTTGGCAGTTGTACATAAATTAATAAAGAAAAAAAAAGAGACGCGCATTTAGATCCTTGAGTTACTCACACATGGCAGATGAAGAAAGTGGCAGATTATTTTAAAGATGTTTGTTTGTAGTGTGATGATCCAAGGGTTGACTATTTTGATTAAAATTTTTGGAAGGAATGGTGTCCTCAGTCTTCTTTATCTTCACAAGTCACACTACCACTTGCTACCTCGTTTGCTTCTATTTTACTCGACTCCTTCCTTCAATTTTGGTTCTTTTCAATGGCACCTTGACTTGGATACAAAAATCAATAAAAATGAAAAATTTATGGAAAATAAATGGAAAAAAATTAATTAATTAAATAACACATAAAGTGAGTGAATGAAATTAATTTAACACAAAATTTTGTTTTAGGCAATCTAAACTTTAGGATAGGGTTTATTGTGCAATTATGGTAAGTTTCATTTGGGATGTATTTTTTTTATAAAAAATATGCTACTCTCTTTGTTTCTTAAATCTGGCACACTTACCATATTTGTATGTTTTTCTAAGTTTTCACATTTCCTTTTATGGCAAAAAGGACATCATTCTCAACCACTCATTAAACTTTTTACTCATCTCACTCAATTTCCTCCACACATTTCAACTTACAAAAAAAAAACACCTAAACCCATGGTGCCAAATATAGTGAAACGGAGGGAGTAATAAATCTGGGGACCTAATGTGTAATTATCATATATTATATATATTACAAACTTTTAGAATTTTCATTTTTTTCTGCAATTGCTCCGGCAGAGTCTCGCCTGCATTTTCGTGTCGTTCATCCTCGGAAACCGCCTCTCAACCGCTCCAGCACGATTCTTCTTCTTCTGCTGGAAAAATTGATGCGACGTCAGCGAGATCGATGCAACTCTGACGATCTGGTTCTTTTTTTAGTTCTTCTTCCGGCGATCTAGTTTTTCTTTTGGTTCTTTCAGCAATTTAGTTCTTCTTCGACGGTGATCTGATGTGATTCTGTTGTGCCCTAGCTCCGCCACGGCACCATGTGGCTGAGCCCTGTTGCGACTGCAACGCCTTTGCAATTAAAAGCATCGTCGCCGATGAAACCGTGCCCTAACTCCGCCGGCAAGGCGAGGCAGACAAATGGTTGTTCCGTCAGGCGCGTGAGATCCACTCGCTACGCTAAGAAAAAGACTCACACGTGCAAACATGAGCGATATTATTGCTTTATCGACGGACGGACTGCAGACAGACAGCGACGACAGACGACGACTGAGCTTTAGCGCCTGAGAGGTGAGGTTTAATTTTGTGTTTTATTTTTTGGGATATACTCCTTCCATCCCAACAGTTTTGGCCTATTCACTTTTTCATGGTCTTCAGTGATCATGTTTTACCATCAATATCTGTAGCTACATGTAACAATTTTGCATAAAATTTAATATTTAGAAAATAGACGTTAAGATGAATTCAGCAATATCTCACATGATATTTTTATTATAAATATATTAATTTATATTTAGGGTCAAAGTTTGCCAAGTTTGACTTGGAAAAAGTAAATAGGCCAAAACTGGTAGGACGGGAGAAGTATACCAATATAACCCTACCTACTTGAGTAAGTGTCATTATTACCCTCAGATAATTTTCAGTGCAAAGACAACCATAACTAGTTAATAAAAGTGCAAATATAAACACTGATGCATCTTGGTTCCCAGAAAAGGCTACTGTTGGTATAGTGGTAAGAAATAGCACAGGTTTACCTATAATGATCAGCTCTGAATCCATTATTGCAGATTCTACTCTACTTGCTGAAATCCTTGCTATTAAATTTGCTTGTGAAAAATTTGGCCTCTTGAATGACTCTGTAATCATAGAATCTGACTCTCTTCTAGCTGTCAACATGATAAATGATCCTTATGTTGCTCACTGGCCATTGTTTAATATTGTGTTTAATGTTAATCTGCTGCTGGTTGGTGCTGTGCTTAAATATATACCTAGGGAAGGTAATTCTGTGGCCAATGCGATTGCAAAACACCACTCTACTCACAATCAATCTTTGAATCGTTCTAATGTTCCTACTCAAATTAAAGGGCTAATTGCACTAGACATGGAACAATATCCACAGATTAGAGTCTCTTCCTGACTGCTGCTGAGTGAATAGATACTGCTGATAATTTTGTTGATGCAGGTACTCGTCCGACTGAATTTCCACTGTGGAACTCCATATGATTTTGTTCATACACCTCTACTGAGACTACTGCACAAGACGCATCAACACGAATACCCCCCCCCTCATGTCTACTTTTGTTTAGTTGCCTGGCCAAATTGTGAATTAACACGGGGTGTGGAGATTCGCAGATTTGGAATCGCAACTTACGTAGACCCTCTCGTTATATATAATTCATAGACTAGGCTGGTCATACCATTTTGCGGACAACGATGTCGCCTTCTGTAAATTTAAACACAAAACTACTTTGGCTTGTTATGGCTTGGGGTACCAATATACCAACCCCGCCTTTGGGTGTCTTTCCAATAACAAAAAGTGCAAATATAACTCTCAAACCCCATTTCCAACATTGACTTTGAATTCCCGGCGTTGACTCTATTTAAATTGACCAAAATACCCTTTGGGGAAAATATGAAATTGAGTGGACAATTTTACCCTTTTAGTTCATCGAGCCACCACTGGACACCGTCGGACCACCGTCACACCGCCACCGTAACAGGTAGGGTTATATCAGCACATTATGAAAACTGATAGAGTTATATCCGCACATTCATAAAACTTATAAGGTTATATTAGAAAATTCATAAAATGTGTAAGGTTATATTAGCACATTTTATAATAGTTCAGTGTGTGGTACTTGGTTGGCCTTAACACGTAATGATCCACACTCCGCAGGTCACTAATAAACCGTCATTTTTACGGAAGATAAATTAACCCGTGGAGCGCTTAACAAAGATAAGAATTTATAAGTTGCACTCATACTTACTACCAACTACCAAAGGAGTAGCGTCCACAGAGATGCTATGATTCAAAAGATAACTACGAAATACTCACAATCGGACGTCACTACGATTGTGTTTTGGGAATAGCTAGTGCACAAACAGGGTTTTGGGAGGGGTAATGTCTATAAACTAGTAAGCATGCAAAATAAGAGAACACACGATAATAAGCTAAGACTTGGGGACATTTGTGTAACATGACCAATAGAATACTTTGATCCTAGATTCTATCAAATACAAGACGTATAGACCTATATCAATGTCCATGCCACATAGTGTGATTGATAGTCAACACTCCCCAATGTCTCTCACACAAAGGTGCCTACGTCTTATTCTATCAACACCGCCTCTGTAATTAAGGAAATTGTGATGTGCGATCCAATCGATCCGTGCTCCTCTTTCCCCACAAAGAATTACATCCTAAGCCTCCACTATCAACGCCTCTCCCTAGGCCTATAGAGGCAAAGGGTTGGCGTCTCATGATGACTCTAGGATTGAAACGACAATAGTAGCTATACTACAACCCTAGTTGCTATAAACTATCATGCACTCGCCTATCGGACTACAATATTCCAGCCGACCAGGGTCAGCTCATCGGAATGGTGCATACACTCACATGGCCAGGACTCACAAACCCATAAATACCCTAGCGAACACTTCAAAGGGGACAAAGAAGTCTAGCACCATACATGAAACATATAACTAGTGTGTATCATAGGATATATAACACGCATTTCACATAATGTAAAGATTAAATCAAGCATGATATTTATGAACATAAAAGGATAAGGAGACCTAGAATCTCACAAAATCTCTACCAAATCTTTAATAAAAATTAGATCCCCAAGAAAATAAACTACTCCCTAAGCATTGAACCTAATTTCAACATTGGATTCAATGCCCTTGGGCAAAACTAGGAAGATTAAATGAAGAGAGAAGGGTTATTCCCTTTCTCTCTCTACCTACTCTTAGAAACTAGGAGAATAGAAATTATAACTAATGAATGTACTCTCTCTAACTACTAAACCCTAGTAGACATAGACCCTTATTATAGTAGGTAGGAAATGGGCCTTAAAGAGGCCCAAAACTGGAGAAATCCTAGGCTAATGCGGCGTCACGGGCCGGGAAATAGTACACAACCCATACAAAAGTGCACGGGCCACCGACTGGATGGGGTTTCCTAGCAAGTTGAGCGTCGCAGCCATTTAAATTCTCGCAGACCACCGACTGGAAGGGTTTTTTGGCTGTCTGGGCAGCGCGGCTCGTGCAATTCCTTGTGAATTACCTTCTTACCATTCTTGCGAATTGCATTCATACCATTTTTTAGAATGACCTTCTACTCCAAAGTGCTTATGAGTGATCTACAATGAAACTCATAAAATAGGATCTAGATGCTCGTAAGGACATAACATCCATTAGGTCTAAATAAATCTACAAACGAAGGATTTAGACAAGAAAACCAACAAAGGCTATCTAAACCCCCTGTGATGTAAACTCAACTAAACCTAGAAATCAACCATACAAAATCTACTAATAAGTGTGGTAAATGCATTAGTTAACACATGCTTTTAGGTGCAGATCAATCCCCCTAAACTTAAAACTTTACTCGTCCTCAGGTAAATAAGAACGAGCAAAGATCTAAGCAAAAAAATAGCATGCAAAGAGATTTCCCCAACACATTCAACATTTATTCCTAGATTACCCTAGTTTCCCCAAAGATGTAAGAATCTCACAACTCTCACTCCCTAAAGAAGCTAAGATAACTTATCCAACCAATCATACCAACAACAAGGTGAAGTTCACAAAGATGAGTGTGAAGCTAAGTTACTCTACCATTTGCAAACTCATCCCTCTTACTGTGTGACCAACCCCTTCCACTATTTTGGTTGAACTCATGAGTTGTTCCCCAAAATGTGCAAATTGGTCGATGAAATCTGCCGGTAGGTTGGTCCTTGTAGGTTGCACTCTAGGTGGGATTTCACCATCTTCCTCTCCAATGTCCATGTTCGGGGCCGATGGGGTGTTTTAAAATGCCTCTTCGAACCTTAGATTAGGAGCTTAGAAGAGTTCTTCCGAGGAAATGTCATGATTGATGGTCGTGCATTTAGTTTGGGGGAGCATTATGAAGTTGCAAACTGTGGCACCACCGTATAACCAAATGAAGCGATTCTCTGAGGTGGTGGTAGCAATCATTGAGGCCCTTTCCAACTTGTCCAAGGTGTACCTTGTCCCCGAACAACCTAAGTTTTCCACAGCAAAGCAGGAGGGTGCCGAATATCCTAAGTATTACGCCAAAAGTCCGACCGTGCCTCTCATGGGTATCTTCCTGGACTTCTATTTCCTTGCGGATATGCACTCTTCCATAAACATCTCCACCAAGTTGGGGTAGAAATTTCCCTTCGGATTTATAACCCAAAGGATTTGCACATTCCGGTTGGGGCATTGAGAAATATCCACGTGGCAAAGAACTCCCATGGATAGGAGCCGGTGCACGTACATCAAAGTTGGGTGGACTATTTTGATACTCTTGTCCGAATGGTTCCTATCTGCACCTGCCAAGTTCCGCCAAAATCTGCTCAACAAGAATGGAAGACCTTGTATGTAAGTCTTTGGAACTTCCTTCCCGTACTTCCACCCAAACTTTTGAGCGACTTCTCTATATGTCATTGAATACTCCTTGTCGTCCAAGTGTAATGTGATGGTCTTCCCCCCTGTCACTGTATGATGTGTGCTCCACGGTTGCAAAAAACTCCAAAGCCCACTTGATGTACATCTTGGAGTGCATCTCTAGGAAGACCTCTAGGCCTATCTGACTTACTAAGTAGGTAACGATCTCGAATAGGCCTAGTGCTACCAAGGTCTCCTAGCACGCAAACTTTGTCTCCAAGATGGTCATCTTTGGTCTATTTAGGTACTTCCATTACCTGACCGCACTCCCGGTAATGTTGGCCAAACCCATGAACTCATCAGTAACAACGGCAGGTATAGGAGGAATGGGAGTGGTCGACTCTTGTCTCCCAACTTTGGCCAACCTCTTCCCTTTATCACCCCGGGAGGTTATTCCTTTCTCGGGCCTACTCCTTTTAGGACCCATTATACCTCAACAAGAGAAAGATGGAGATGGAAAGAATACACAAGCATATGAATCAAAGATCATTTAACAAGAACCAATCTTCCTTAACACCCAACACATGGAAAATCATGTCATTTCAACACAAAGATCATAAGCGTCTCCCACACTTAATTCAACACAAAACCATGCATATAACCCACACACTTCCCTAAAACATTAAAAAAAATGAACTTCATGCTTCCCACATGCAATACAATTATGCTAATGAAAACAAGTAAACACAAAGTTCAAGGAGTTACCCGAAATTGGAGGCTAAGAGTTGACAATCATACAAGAAGAAGCGAAGAGTGCTCTCCCTTGAGAGAAAGTGTCCAATTTTCTAATTTCTCAAATTGTGAAGTGAGGGTGGATGTTTTTTAAGTACTTGGAGTGAGTTAAATGACCTTTATGGATGGGAGAAGGTGCTCTAAATTCAACTTTAGAGAATCAAAGATCTTCTAAAAGTGGGTTGTTTAGGATAGAGGCAAAAAAGAGGTAGTAATAGTTTTGGCAAAAATAGAAAATTTTGGAGTAAAAGTTTTAATGAATTTATAATCAAAAAAGGTGTTATTGTTTCGTGTAGTACCACTGACCCCAACCAACTTAGGGAAGAATAGATCTTGATTTAATCCACACTCGGCGGGGTGGCTAATAAGCCATCATACTTACTACAAACTAAGATAAGAATTTATAATTTTGCTCTTGTACTTACTACAAACTACCAAAGAGTAGCTAGTGGCAAGTCCTAGGTTGTCCACAGAGATTCTAGGATTCACAATATAACTATGCAAGACTCATAATCGGACGTCACTTCGATTGTGTGTCAGGAATAACTAGTGTCGCAAACATAGTTTTGTGGGGGTGGGGGAATGTCTATAAACTACCGAGCATGCAAAATAAAAGAATAAATGATATTAGGCTAAGACTTGGGGATATTTGCATAACATGACATGTAGACGACTTTGATCCTAGATTCTATCAAATACAAGACGTATAAACTTACCTCAATGTCAATGTCACATAGTATGGTTGATAGTCAACACTTCCCAATGTCTGTCACACAAAGGTGCCTACATCCTATTCTATCAACACCACCTCAATAATTAGGAAACGTGCGTCGTGCAGTCCAACCGATTTGTGCTCCTCTTTCCCCCCATAAAGAATTACATCCCGGGTCTCCACTATGAACGCTTCTCCCTAGGCCAATAGAGAAAAAGGGATTGGCATCTCATGATGACTCTAGCGTTGAAACATTGATAGTTGCTATACTACAACCCTAATTGCTACAAACTATCACGACCTTGCCTATCGTGGTACAATCTTCCAGTCGACTAGGGTCAGCTCATCGGAATGGTGCTCACGACCTACATGCATACACACACATGGCCAAATACTCACAAACTCACAAATACCCTAGCGGACACTCCCAAGGGGACAAACAAGCCTAGCACCATACATGAAACATATAACTAGTGTGAATTATAGGATATATAACATGCATTTCACAAGAATGTAAAGATTAAATCAAGCATGATATTCATAAACATAAAAGGGTAAGGAGACCTAGAATCTCACAAAATCTCTACCAAATCATGAATACAAATTAGATCCCCATGAAAATAAACTACTCCCTAAGAATTGAACCCAATTTTACCATTGGATTCAATGCCCTTGGGTAAAACTAGGAGGATTAAAATATAACAGAAGGGTTATCCCCTCTCTCCCTTTACCTACTCTAAGAAACTAGGAGAATAGAAATGACAACTAATGAATGTTTTCTCTCAAACTGCTAAACCCTAGTGGACATAGGCTTTTTCTATAGTAGGTAGGAAATGGGCCTTAAAGATGCTCACGGACCGCCGGCTGGAAGGGTCTTTTGGCTGTCAGGGTGGCGCGGCCCATGCAATTCCTTGCGTTTTGGATGCTGGAGCTGAGCTTTTCTTCTTCTGATGGGGCGGCTGTGAAATACTTCGCGGGGGTACGGGCTGGGTCTTCACTTCTTGCTCTTCGAGGTGCACATGCCGTGCAAAAGGACATGGCGCATGCCTATTCTTAGCCGCACTATCATATTGGTTGGCACGGGCAGTGCAGAAGAGCACGGTTGTGCCAGTCTTCAAAGTCGTCCAGGCTTAAACTCCTTTCTCTTTGGCGAATTTCCATCTACTACCATCCTTGCGAATGACCTTCAAATATCTACTACCTTTCTTGTGAATGACCTTTTATTCTGAAGTGCTTACGAGCAATCTACAATTAAGCTCACAAAATAGGATCTAGATGCTCGTAAGGACATAGCATCCATTAGGTCTAAATAAATCTACAAAACGAAGGATTTAGACAAGAAAACTAACAAAGTCTATCTAAATCCCTTGTGATGTAAACCCAACTAAATTTAGCAATCAACCATACAAAAGCTACTAATAAGTGTGCTAAATGCATTGGTTAACATATGCTTCTAGGTGCAGATCAGGCGACAACATCATTATATACACCATTATCATATCATAACAATATCTTATACGCCATAAAATTTGACATCTTAATATTTCCATTCATATTAAACACCATTATTACATATTGTAACCTCATTTCAAAACTCATCAACATTAAAAACCCTAGGTTGAAGAACACAACAAAATAATAATCACAAATAACACCAAAGGTCATTCAATCATCAATAGGGACTAAACACAACAAAATAAACAAAAAAATATTATTAAAACCTATATATAAAATAGTATGTGCTGATTTTACCTTATCATTCATAATGTGCAGATATAACCCTATTTATTATAGCGGCGGTACGGCAACAATATTTGGGGTATTAATGACTCTAAGGGTAATAAAGTCATTTCTTTTTTAGTATTTTTATTTTTTCAGAAGGGAAAAAATGTATTTAATAATATTTTGGCTAAAAGTTTTCGAAGAGGGTTATATTGGCACTTTCACTGATTATATTGGCACTTTCGAACACTAAAAGGTTATATTAGCACTTATGTCAATTAGGTAGAGTTATAAAAGTACTTTTCTCTTATTTTTTTCCAATGATATGTTGAGGTTTAATATTATTTCTCTAAGGATATGTTTAATAATGGTTCTTTGGTGTAGTGATTAGTACTCTGGACATTCATAGACCTAAGTTCAATTCCCACCAGTGCCTTATTTTAAAGAATTTGTAGCTTTATTTCACACATGTTAATTTTTTTTCATTATTCAGGTGTGATTTAATTGATACGAGTTGATGTTTTGTAGTTTTTTGGGTGATATGGATTGATATTCACTACAACAAGATGAACCTATTACTTCGCCCCTTTTACTTTGGTTTTTGGGTAATATGCAAATATAACCCTATATGTTGGAGAAAGTGCAAATATAACCTTGGGTTATTTTTTGATGCAAATATAACGCTAACTATTATACATATGTGCAAATATAACCCTAACTATTATACATATGTGCAAATATAACCCTAAAGCCATTATTTCCGGCATTGACTAACCAGGGTTATATTTGCACTTTCAATTATCGCAAGGTTATATCTGCACTTTCATCAATTATATAGGGTTATATATGCACTTTTCTCTTGTTTTTTTGGTTAAGGGCAAATAACCTATGTAAAAAGTTCTTTTACCTCGGTTCTTATTTTTTTCAAAGTAAAAAATATTTTTTACCTCAGTTTTATTTAAAACCGATGTAAAAGCCTGCCATTACCGATGTCGCACGCATGTCTGGCTTACCGACGTCGGTTGTGTTTGGGACCGACATCGCAAGTCACTCTCACAGACATGAATGACCGATGTGGCACGCATGTCTGGCTTACCGACATCACAACCAACATCGTAAGTCACTCTCGCAGACATGAATGACCGATGTCGCACGTATGTTTGGCTTACCGACGTCGATTATTATTGTGACCGATGTCGCAAGTATCTCTCGCAGACATGAAATGACCGACATCGCACGTATGTCTGTCTTACCGACTTTGCACGTACCTCTTACAGACACCCTTCCGATGCACGAATTAAAATAGTTGAATATACATAAATATATGTTCATAATGTCATTTTTTTAGTAAAACAAAAATATAATATTTTAAAAAAATTATGCAACTCCATTTCTTTTAAACTTTTAAAAGATTTTATAACTACACTTTTTGACTATGACTTTATGTTTATATTTTTCAAATGAAATAAATTAAATGTAGAGTCGAGTAACAAATGATCGAGATTTTAACAGTAAAATTAAAGTTAAAGAAAACTAAAATATAAATTTGTAAATTTTTTATGCTACTCCATTTCTTTTAAACTTTCAAAAGATGTTATAACTATACTTTTAGAGTCAATCTATTGAAAGACGGTCTTTCCATAAGTCATGGAAAAACCAAGGTTTAAAGTGCAAATTAGAAGAAATTAAGATAAAATTTTTGGGTTGCATGAATCGAGTTATAAACTTTATAACTACTACATGTTGCATAATAAATTTTTATTATTGCAACTAAGACCTTTTACCTTTTATTGTTAGAATTAAATCTCATCTTTCCATAAGCTTATGGAAAGACGGTCTTTCCCAATACTTTGCCATACTTTTAATTTTGACTTTATGTTTATATTTCCAAATAAAATAACTAAAATGTAGAGTTTGAATAATATGTGATTGAAGTCGAACATCAATAAATAAATTTATTTTTTCACTTGATAAAATTTTATTTACTACTTATTCATAATTATATAAAATAAGTAGTATATATATTAAGTAGTATAAATTTTGGTTGCGAGGAGACACCTGTAAGAGTTACACAATAACATGTACTAATGCTTTCCAATATTTTATCATTTTTTTAATTTTATATTTCTATATTTAGGCAATAACAAAAATCATGTGTTTTGAAGCAATGGATAATAAAGTAACATAACTTTGGGCCGTGGTGTAATTTTCCAAGATTGTGTATAAGTAATCAATGTTGACTTTTGAGGCGCTTCCGTTCACCCATACATGCCCAAATTGGAAAATTGAAACTGTATATTATTTAATTGCATTTTGGTGTCATCAATTTCGTGATTCAACAACTCCAACTTTCTTGGAGTGAACTAAGTGCAAAAAGTAAAAACTTTTCTCGTAACTCCAAATTGAAATTCGCTCGAATGTGATGGTACCCTATACGCCCCCATTGTATTTTCCAAGTTCGTAACATAGTATTTATCAATAAACATGCACAAAAATATATTTGTAATCTTTTCCATTTTACAAGTCTTACTTCTAAGTATTCAACTCTAAGTGACTCTTGAACATGTACAAGCGCTTTCCAATATTTCATCAAAAATGCAATTTATTTTATATTTCTATATTTAGGCAAGAAAAATAAAAATCATGTGTTCTGAAGCAATGTATAATAGGGTAACATAACTTTGGACCGTGATGTAATTTTCCAATATTGTGTAGAAGTAATCAATGTTGACTTTCAATGCCCTTCCATTCACCCATACGTGCCCAAATTGGGAAACATATATTATTTAATTTCATTTTGGTGTCGTCAATTTCGTGATTCGACAACTCCAACTTTCTTGGAGGGACCTAAGTGCAAAAAGTAAAAACTTTTCTCGTAACTCCAAATTGAAATATGCTTGAACGTGATGGTACCCTATACACTACCATTGTATTTTCCAAGTCCGTAACATAGTATTTATTAATAAACATGCAAAAGAATATATTTGTAATATTTTCCGTTTTACATCTCTTACTTCTAAGTATTCAACTCTAAGTTGCTCTAGAACATGTACTAGCACTTTCTAACATTTCATCAAAAAAATAATTTATTTTAGAGTGCGTCTCTTGAAAGACGGTCTTTCCATAAGTCATGGAAAGACTAAGGTTTAAAGTGTAAATTAGAAGAAATTAAGATAAAATTTTTGGATTGCATGAACAGGGTTATAAATTTTATAACTACTACATGTTGCATACTAAATTTTTAATGTTGCAACTAAGACCTTTTACCTTTTATTATTCGAATTAAACCCCGTCTTTCCATAAGCCTATGGAAAGACCGTCTTTCCCAAGACTTTGCCTTTATTTTATCTTTTCTATATTTAGGCAAGAATAAAAAAATCATATGTTTTGGAGCAAGGGATAATAAGGTAACATAACTTTGGGCTGTAGTGTAATTTTCCAAGATTGTGTGAAGTAATCAATGTTGACTTTTGAGGCCCTTCCATTCACCTATATGTGCCCAAATTGCAAATTCACAATCTTATATTATTGAATTTCATTTTGGTGTCGCCAATTTCGTGATTCGACAACTCTAACTTTCTTGGAAAGACATAATACAAAAAATAAAAACTTATTGGGTAATGGGATAACACATTTTTGGGCTACAGCGTAGTTTTCCATACATACACTAATGGCTTATTTTCCTATACATACACTAATTTTGTGCTGAGTACATAACATTTTCGTAACTACTTTATTTGATAGATATATAATTATTAAATCCCATAAAAAATAAAAATTGACTTAACATGAATATATGACTTAGTATAACATGATGAGTTTTGAATACATAGAGTAAATTCATTGATTAAATAAACATATAAATATATAATTACTTCATTGATTAAATAAATAAATTGAATTAAAAAACTAAATAACACAATTAAGAGATTAAGCTTTTAATAAAAATTTATTGGGCTAAAAAGCATTTAATAACACTATTGGGCTGAAAAGTTTAGAGCAAAATTTAATAAATATCAAATCTACAAACCCTAAGAATCTACAAATTCTGTTGGGCTGAAAATTATAATCGGCCCAATATCACTACAAACCCAAGACTATATAAACCCCCACCCACGCACATCGGTCTCCCGATCGTTCTCGGATATACCAAAAACATAATGAGCTCTCCCTCCTCCTTTGTTTTCACCGACTCACAGCGCCACCACCTCACATCCCTCCGCTGGTCAACGCCACCACAACTCTCCGTGCCCCTCGCCAACACCACTGTAACACCTGCTCCGCACCACCTGCTCCCCTCGTCACCTTCGGGAATATTGCCGACTGTTAGTTTTGAACGAAAAACAGAGCACAAAAGAAAAGTTTTGGTGCAGAAAACTTGCTTACTTCTTTTCTCATTCATGCCTTCCTTATATACACAAACTTTGCAACGTTATTCCTGAAAAATCTAACTACCTAACGTGCACATTCTCATGTTCACAAAACAAAGTCAGAGAAAACAACTAACTTCCTACGGATGCGAGACTTGCATCTTTATTTAGCTAAAAATAGTTTAAACTAAGTAAGGAAAAACCAAATGACTAGATTATCTCACAAATCACCCCCTTAATCTTGTCATCACTTTATTTCTGCGACTCCGATTCTGCCCCTAAGTTCCTGAAACCGAACTCGTCCGAGAGGCTTTGTCAGAATATCAGCGAGCTGAGCTTCTGTGTTGATGTAGTCAATTTCAAGATCACCCTGCTCCACATAATTTCTAATCAAATGGTAACGTGTATCAATGTGTTTACTTCGATCGTGAAACACAGGATTTCGGATAAGATTGATTGACGATTTGTTGTCCACCAGTAACGTTGGTGCTTGTGGCTGTTCACCTTGCATTTCTCCAAGCAATCTACTAAGCCAAACACCTTGGCAAGCGGCAGTGGCTGCTGCAATATACTCTGATTCGCACGAAGAGATTGCCACCACCCGTTGTTTCTGTGATTGCCAACTCACCGGAGATTGGCCGAGGAAGAAAAACAATCCCGTCGTGCTCTTCCTGTCGTTGATGTCTCCAGCCAAATCAGCATCACTATATCCTGTCAAAAGTAAAGGTCCAACACCTTTTCCATACGAAACTCCAAAATCTAGAGTTCCCGCCACATAGCGTAGAATATGTTTCACCGCTGCCAAGTGCTCAACTTTTGGCTCCTCCATAAATCGGCTAACATAGCCAACTACAAAAGTAATGTCCAGCCGAGTGTGAACTAAGTACCTGAGGCTTCCCACCAAGCTGCGGTAATACGTGGCATCCACCGGTCTCCCGTCTCCGGTCTTGCTTAGTTTGAGCCGTGCCTCCATTGGTGCCGCGCATGGATTGCACTCTTCTAGTCCGGCCTTTTGTAAAAGCTTCCTCGCATAAGATGATTGGCAAAGAGTGACCAAACCCTTCCGTTGTTGTACTTGGATGCCGAGGTAGTAACTTAGTTCGCCGAGATCGCTCATCTCAAAGAGATTGGTCATCTCCTTCTTGAACTTCGTCAGTTCTTCGATTGAAGTTCCGGTGATGATCAAGTCATCAACGTAAACCCCAACTAGAAGTTGCTCCTGCCCGTTGCTCCGGCGATAAACCGCGTGCTCGGCTTCACATCGCACAAACTCCAAGTTGCGGAGACTTTTGTCAAGTTTGGCATTCCAAGCCCTCGGAGCTTGGCGTAGTCCGTAGAGAGCCTTCTGAAGCCGGAGAACCTTGCCTTCGTTGCCTTGAATTTCAAAACCCGGCGGTTGCTTGACGTAGACCTCCTCGATCAGATCACCGTTGAGGAACACGGTCTTGACGTCCATGTGGTGGACCGGCCAACCGTGGTGTGCCGCGAGCGCGATCAGCACTTGCACGGTTTCCATCCTTGCGACCGGAGCAAACACCTCTTCATAGTCCACCCCCTGCCGTTGCACGTAACCCTTCGCTACCAGCCGCGCCTTACGTTTCATCATCTCGCCATTTGCATCGCGTTTGAGTTTGAAGACCCACTTCAATCCGATTGCTCGCTTTCCCGGCGGGAGCACGGTGAGATGCCATGTGTGATTCTCCTCCATCGTTGCTCTCCATTCCTCATCCGTTTCAGCTTTAGCAAAAGACACCGGTTCATCGGCGATGAGAAGGCACTGTTCATCGTCTCCGACTTCAACCGGGGCTGTCGTGTCGAGCAAGTTATCCAGCGTTCGGTATCGGCGCGGTGCCTCCTCGCCTGGAGATGGCTCCGTTGCAGCTGACGGTGGGGACACAAACTCGATTGTTGATGGCGGATGGCGGAGGTGCAGTCGAAGTTGATGGCACCTCCGGTGAAATCGTGCCTTGTTCACCGTTTTCGGAGAAGCTTCCGGTGTGCGAGGATGAGCTGCTCTCTGGCGCGTGGCTTCCTGTGACAGTCGAGACGAAACGTTCTACAGAAAACGTTTCCATCATCGGCTGAGTATGTTTTTCTTCCCCACCTTGTGAATTACTCCAATCCCATGCAGCGTCTTCATCGAAAACAATATCACAGGAGCACTTCACTCGATCCGTGGTAGGGTCATAGACACGGTACGCCACTGTACCCGGTTCATACCCAAGCAAGACCATTGGCTTGCTCCTGTCGTCCAATTTTTTCATGTGTGGGTCGGCGGTCTTGACGTGAGCCAGGCACCCAAAGACACGCAGGTGCTGCACGATTGGCCGACGTCCGTGCCAAGCTTCATATGGTGTCTTGCCTGCTACACTTTTCGTCGTTCCACGGTTCAGCAAATAGACCGCTGTCGTCACTGCTTCTCCCCAGAACTTCACCGGCATCTCCTTAGCCTTCAAAAGGCAGCGAGCCATTCCAACCACGGTTTGGTTTCGTCGCTCAACTACGCCGTTTTACTGCGGCGTATATGGTTTCGTGAATTGCCGATGAATGCCGCGCTCCGAGAAGTAATCACCGAGACTATGGGCGGTAAACTCACCACCACGGTCTGTGCGTAGTGCCTTCAGTTTCCACCCACTCTCGAGTTCAGCCGCTGCAACTATTTTCTTGATCGCGTCCGCGGCTTGATCCTTTGAGGCAAGCAAAGAAATCCACATATATCAACTATGGTTATCTACCATCAGAAGAAAATATCGTTTACCTCCTGGTGTGGGTGGATCAATCGGCCCGCATAAGTCCGCGTGCACCAAGCCGAGTCGCTCATTCGCACGATTCCAAGCCTGCTTAGGGAATGTTGCTCGCTTCTGCTTCCCCGCGAGACAGGCGTCGCACAGCCGCTCCGCTTCATCGATCATTGGGAGACCGTGCACTAGTTTGTCACGCGACAGACGCCGGAGTGCCTCGAAATGCATGTGCCCGTAACGGGCATGCCAGCGCCAGCCCTCTTTGCTACCATGTATGGCTAAACACACAGGGCGTGCCACGTTGAGGTGCAACACGTAGAGGTGCCCGTGGTTTCTCGGCACCCGTGCGAGCAAACGTCCATTCTCGTTGTGCAGTTGAAGCCAACCGTGCCGAATGTGCGTGTCGTACCCGAGTTCATCCAGCTGCCCTATGGATACGATGCTGCTGTGCAACTGGGGTATGTAGTACACCTCCGTGAGCGTGAGGTGTTCACCATTTCGGCACGTGAAGAGGATTGTGCCGATGCCTTCAATTTTGACGGAGGTGTCGTCTCCAAGTTTGACGGAGCCTCGTATGTTTGTGTCCAATTCAGAGAAGTGATCCCGTCTTCCACACATGTGTGCACTTGCTCCTGAATCCAAGAACCACGTTGTGTCGCATTGGCCGGCTTCCTTCGTCGATCTTGTTTGTGATCGAACCTCGTTGAGCAACACATGCCCGTTGGTTGCCTGACTTCCGGTCGTGAGAGTGTGCAGTCTCGCCACAAGCAATGATCCCTCCTCCTCTTGATCTTGCACAAGATTTGCTCGTTCTTTGCGCTCTCGTCGCGGTTCCGGACAGTCTCTAGAGATATGACCCGCGAACTTGTTACAATTGTAACACTTTATCTAGGTCATATCCCGATCACGGCTAAAGGCTCGTTGGCTGCCATCACGGCCGTGACCCTGCTGTTTCCCCTTCCACTTGGCCTTCCCTTTTGCGTTGGTTCTGGAGTTGGATCCTTGCCATTGCTCGCGTTGTTTCCCATGCGCGATCCACTCCTGTTCCGTGTGAAGAACTTGTCCGCCTGAGTTTCCCGTGGAGTTGATGGAGTACCGCTCAGAGGCCGACCGGAGCCGGACGATCAGCTTCTCCACAGTCATGCCATCCAAGTCAAGGAGTGTCTCGATTGAGCATGCGATCTGTGAATATTGTGCGGGAACTTCACGCAGAAATTTTTGAACAACTTTTACCTCGTCAACAGTGTCCCCTAGCGATCGGAGGTTGTTGGCGAGGCTGGTGATCCGCATCCCGAAAGCGTCAAGTGTTTCGCCGTCTTCAAACGTGATCACCTTAAACTCTTTGCGAAGCCGTTGTGCCGTTGCTTCACGAGCGCGATCCACCCCCATCCGCATGAGTCTCACTGCCTCCCAAGCCTCGTAAGCCGTCTCCTTGTTCGCGAGGATCGACATAATCTCCGGTGGCACTGCACGAAGTAGTGCAGCGAGCGCCGCCATGTCCTCTCGATCGCTTGGCTCGCCTTCACCAGACATAGCCTCCCAAAGACCTTGCGCGCGCAGATTGATCTTCATCACTTTCGCCCAATCGATGTAGTTTGTCGCCGTCAAAGTATGGTAGACGATGTTGCTGCCGAAATTTGTGTGCTCCTACACGATACGCTCGTGAACGACGACCTCGTTACCGTTCCTCCGTGCCCGGCTTCGTCCCCGACTGCGTCCTCGAGCCCGTGGCGGTGAACCTGCGGTGTCGTCGTTCCTTGCTCCGCTGGACATGGTCACCAAAATCAGAGAGCTCTGATACCAGATGTTAGTTTTGAACGAAAAACAGAGCAATCAATTTGTGAGATAATCTAGTCATTTGGTTTTTCCTTACTTAGTTTAAACTATTTTTAGCTAAATAAAGATGCAAGTCTCGCATCCGTAGGAAGTTAGTTATTTTCTCTGACTTTGTTTTGTGAACGTGAGAATGTGCACGTTAGGTAGTTAGATTTTTCAAGAATAACGTTGCAAAGTTTGTGTATATAAGGAAGTCATGAATGAGAAAAGAAGTAAGCAAGTTTTCTGCACCAAAACTTTTCTTTTGTGCTCTGTTTTTCGTTCAAAACTAACACCGACAACCACCGGCGATTCAGATGCCGACCACCCTCGATTCAGATGTCGACCGCCAATCCATCTCTGCCACTGCGACTCCAATGTGTATATTTTGCGATTCCACTCTGTCTTCACCGCTGCTGTTGACGCTGGAGATCCGCTGTTGCGCCGCCATGTCTCGCACGAGTTCCGATCTTCTAAGTGCCGCCCTGTCTCGCTGGAGTTCGGCTCGTCCAAGTGCCGCCCTGCCTCATTGGAGTTCGGCTCTAAGTGCCGCCCTGTCTCGCTTGAGTTCGGCTCTTCCAAGCGACGCCTTTCTCCACCTTGCTTCGTTGCGTCCAACGCTGCTCAAGAGTTTGAAGCCCTGTCCCCCGGTGATTATGTTAGGTTATTTTTTTTGTAAATTAATGTATTTTCTTGTTTGTAATTAGTCTTTGATTCTTTTTTCTTCTTTTTGTAATTTCTCTGATTTCTCTTGTTCTGTTTGTAAATTGCTGGTATTTTGGTTGAACCAAGCTTCGGATTCTTGCTGGAAAGCGTTTGTTAGGCTATGCACTACGGAAGTCGATTATGCTTTCGTTAATTTTTTTTAATTAGCGAAATATCAGGTGCGAAGTCGCACTATCATCATGCCAAAATTATTTACTTTAGTTTATGTGTTAAGTCGAACAACTATTGCTTTCAAAATGTTTTTACTGTTGTTTCATAAATTTGGTGCGACATCGCACTAACTTTGGTAGGATTTATTTTTTGCCACGGTTTATTCTAAAAAAAATCGTGGCAAAAAACGTTTTTAAACTGAGGTAAAAAAATATTTTTTTACTTCATCTACATTTACTTTATTTTTTTTGGGATGAAAATTGAGGTAAAAAGCACTGAAAAAATGAAGTAATAGGTGTTGTCTCTTGTAGTGATCTATAGTTTTTTTAAAATTTTTCTCAGGTTGATTTTTTTCATTTTTTCGGTTGAGGTTTAGGTGATAGGAGTTGATGTTTGTAGCTTTTTTGGTGGCATAGGTTGATTTTGTAGTGTGCTTTTTTTCATGTTGATGTTTTTCATTTTTCGGATGAGGTTTAGGTGATAAGAGTTTATGTTTGTAGCTTTTGGTCGATAATGTTGATGTTTGTAGTTTGTTTCATAAAAATTGATAATATAAGCTTTGTTGATGTTTTATAATTTCGGAGTGAAGATTTTATACTCTTGAGATACTGCATCTTTTTGGTTGATGTTTTTTATTTTTTTTTTCTCTAATATTGTTGTTTTATATTTTTCGGGTGAGTTTTAGTTGATATGAGTCGATACTTTGTAGTTTTATTTTTGGGTTATATGGGTTGATATTATTAACTTCTTTTTCTCTCATGTCGATACTTCTTTTTCTCTCACGTTGATATGAGTGAAGATTTTATACTCTTGAGATACTGCATCTTTTTGGTTGATGTTTTTTTTTTCTCTAATATTGATGTTTTACATTTTTCGGGTGAGTTTTAGTTGATACGAGTCAATACTTTGTAGTTTTATTTTTGGGTTATTTGGGTTGATATTATTAACTTCTTTTTCTCTCATGTTGATGTTTTTCATTTTCTAGGTGAGATTAGGTGATAGGAGTGGCTGTTTGTAACTTTTTTGGTGATATGAGTTGATGTTTGTAGTGTTTTTTTCACAGGTTCACGTTTTTCATTTTTCGGTGAGATTTAGGTGATAGAAATTGGTGTTTGTAGTTTTTGGGTGATGTAGGTTGATGTTTGTAGTTTTTTTTTAAAAAAAAAGTAATTTGCTATTTTAAATTTTTGTTGATGTTTTAATGATTTTTAGTTTATGATGTTTATGATTTCAGTTGATTTTTGTTAGTTGTAGTCGATGTTTTTTCAATTTTTATTTGATTTTTTAATGTATTTTTTGCTAAAATTTTTTAGTTGATGTTATATGATTTTCTGTTGATGTTTTGCTAGTTGTACCTGATATTTATGATTTTTAGTTTGATGATCATTTTAATTTTCGCATTTTAAAATACTTTTTAGTATTTTTTTTGAATTTTTTTTGAATTTTTTTCCAGAACACAGTTGGAGGGAAAATGATGGAAAAATTGGAGAAAGGTCACAGGAAAAATATTAGAGATAGGTCCCTGAAAAAAAATCTTATAGATTGGTCCCTAGAAAATGATTAAAGATGGGTTCCTGGAGTTAGAATCGAGTTAGAATCGCATAAAGGTCTCTGCCTAACGTTTATGCTACCTAACTGGAGACCATCTCTTAATTTAAACTTTATCAAAAGTTTAAAATATTAAGATACTCTAAAAGTGAGCAGCTAGCCCGAGCGGAGGGCTTAGGAAGTTCAAATATAAAAATTTATATTCTTCTTCCAAACTTACTACTAAGCTACCTATAGGGTAGATAGTGGCAAGATCAGGTTTGTCCACAGAGATGCTAGATGTCCCAAAGTCAACTAAACACAGCCACGTCTGGGTCGTCAATCCGTCTGTGCGTTAGAAATAGATAAATATTGCAAAATAGGTTTTTTGGGGGTTTTAACTAAACAACTACAAGCATACGAGATCGAAAGAGAATAAACTATATAAACTAGCACTTAGGCGGTATCTGTGTAACATGATCGATGAATGACTTTTATCCTTGATTCATTCATATACAAATATGTAAACCTATCTTATGCCTATGTCACATAGTGGGGAGATAACCAGGCATTTCCCTTTATCTGCCACACAAAGGTACTTGCCACCAATACATGCATATCTCATCGTCTCCGTAATTAGGGATGCGCTCTAGTCGATAGACGTCGTAGTCCATCCCCACCTCTCACTTCCAACGCTAACTCGGCTTTACAAAAAGAAACAAATCTGAAGCAATGCCTCGCGTAGGTCGCAATCGTTAGATATGAAAATGAGGGCAATATGTCTTAGACACTCCACTATGAATATTAATCCCTAGGCCTAGAGAGGAAAATAAATTGATATCTTGTGATGACTCTAGAGTCATCACAACTCTAGTCGCTACAAACAATCATGCTCATCTATCGGGGTAAGCCAAGGGTTTCCCCTCGTTAGGATTTTCCAAATCGACCACCCAACATGTGATTTCTCAACACAACTATCCAATTATAATTATGGTTTAACAAATCGGAAGATATACTCTCGAGGTAACATGAATGTACTCATCTCCCCGGTGTTCTTGAACCTACACCATAATCTAACACTCCCAAGATAGCAATGAATCCTAGCATGATACTACTCTACCACTCATGTATGGATGCATCATAACAATGGCATAGTATGAATCTCATAAGAGTGGAGAGCATAAATCAAGCACAATTATTCATAGGACATATAGATAAAAAATTCTACAAATCTCAAAAAGCCAGCATCAATTCATGAATACAAACACTAACCATAAGTAAATTAACAACTCCCTAAGCATTGAACCCAAGTGTTTCATTGGATTCAATGCTTTTGGGAAAAATTAAGAAGAAAAGAAATTAGAGAGAAGGGTTATTCCCTTTCTCTCTCTAGAATGCTCTCTAGGAGTATAGAATAATGTTATAAACTAAGCCAAACTTAAACCCTAGTAGACATAGGCTTATATTTATAGTAGCAGAAATGGGCCTAGAAAAAGGCCCAAAATAGGCCAAAAACCCTAGCAACCGCAATTTGCACAGGACGGCTTGTGTGATAAGGGGTATGCTAGCTTTCATGGCCATGCTGGGTGCCTCTAACACGACTCTTATTGATTGGAATGCTCGTGCTAGATACTCTTGGCATGGGATGTGCTGGCTTACACCAACCGTTGGCTGGTGCTTGGTCTTGGCCTTCTAATCATGCGCGCATGCGTCGTATGGCGCAGGCTGTCGGCTATGAGTGATGTCTCGACCAACTGAATGGCAAGGGCCTTGTGGAACTTCATGGGGCATTGGATGGGAATTAGTTTCTGAGCAAAACAATGGCACATGCCATTGAGAATTTCACACCTCGTCGGCTGGTCTTTAAATCTTAAGTTGAAACGACACTGGTCGTTTGAAGGGAAACGACCTGCATCTATACTTAGCCAAATTTTGGATGTTGGATAACACGGGCCATGCTAAGACCGGCGGCTTGTACTAAAAGAGGCTAGCATGGAACGTGCTGGACCGGGCGCCTTGTGCTGATGCCCTCTGGCATGGGCCATGTTGCTCCATGCGGCTCGTGTTGGTCCCTTCTGGCACGACTGTGTCAGCTGGCACAAAATATATTGGTTGATGTGGTCCTTCATCTTTATAACTTGAACTTCAAATCCACTATTTTTCTGGCTTCTCTCCATCTACGAATACGCTTCTAGCTCTTGGCCTTCCACTATCTTCTACTGCGCTTGCAAGCGGCCTTCTACTATCTACTATCATTTTTGCAAATGGCCTTATACAAAAATGATGATAAAATACTCACGAGACACCTACTAGTAAGATCACAAAGGAAGATGTAGGTGCCTTGAATACAAAGTGCCCATTAGTTCCAATTAAGTCTACAAAACTCGGGATTTAGATATGAAAACCAACAATGGTGTTCTAAAACCTTTGTCTCGTAAACCTAACTAAAACTAGCAATCAACCACACAAAACACAATAACAAGTGTGCCGAATGCATTAGTTAACACATGCATAATGGTGCAGATCAATTCTCCCAAACTTAAACCTTTACACGTCGTCGAGTAAACAAAAACAAGTAAAGATTCAAGAGGAATGTAGCATGCAGGGATAAGTTAACTAATGCATTCAACTTATTCCTATATTTCCCTAGTTTCCCCCAAAGAAGTAAGAATCTCATAGCTCTCACACTCCCCAAGAGACTAAGTAATCTATACTACCAAATTTTGCGAAGAAAAAGGCAAGCAAAAATGATAAGTGTTGAACTAGTTTACTCCACCGAATAGTCCGCCAAAAGCAATCTAAGAGATGTTGCCAAAAAACCACCAAGGATAATCCAAAAGATCCTCAATTTGGTTGCAACCAAGGATAATCCAAAAGATCCTCAACTTAGTTACCACCAAGGATAATCCCAAAAGATCTGCAACTTAGTTTCGATTTCTCTTCATTTCTCTTCATTTCTCTCATTTTTCCTAGGAGCTCTTTCAGATTTTCATCCTAGCATTCACACATGTTAAGCTCACTTCTCACATTTTTTCCACACGGCCTCTCATTTTTGCCTAGGTTTTTCAACCTAGCCGGGTCTTGCCTCTCATTTTTACATAGGTCTTCTGACATATCCGGTTTTTTCCCATTGATGCCTAAGTTTCCCTTTTGGGTTTCCAACTTAGCCGGGTATATATATATATATATATATATATATATATATATATATATATATTCATTTTTTCAATTCTTTTTTGGTGTATTACAAAATGCCCCAAAGATGAGCTTCATACTACCACTACAAGAAACAAGACCTATAACTTTGCCCCCTTTTACCTCATGAACATTTTACCTCGGTTATATTTTTTTCAGAAGTAAAATATATTATTTATCTCGGTTATAAAAAAATTGAAGTAAATAATTGGTTTTTTACATCGGTTATTTTTTTGAACCGGAGTAAAAGGCTAAAAAATGAAGTAAATAATGTTACCGAATAACATGCGACGTCACATGCATTCTTTCAAAAGGTTTCCCAACTTCGCTTCATAAGTCGTTGATGCCGAAAGGTTTTGCGAACGATTGGCAAAATTGCATATTTGTACCATACAAGTTAAAGTAAATAATTTGACAGTGATAGAAGAAAATAAATTACAATAAAATAGAGGCCGTGCTCTTTTCCCAAGTGTCTCTGGAATCTCTCTCCTCATCATATCCAGTCACTCAATTAATTTGGGGGAATGTAAAAATGAGGTTAGCTAATTAGGCACAACAATTGCTAGCAATCATTGTGCTACAAACACCCTACAAATACTGTCCTAATTTAAACACAACCATTGCCCCATTTGTTCAATGTTCAACTAAGATAGACAAATAATTACAAAAAATAGAAGTTATGAAAATATCCTTACAATTACATAGTACATAATTTAATTCGAATAAGAACTATCTTAGTTCCAACATAACGGAAATTACCATCCACTTTCACCAGCTCGGACAATGATGACCTTGAAGATGATTGGCCCTTTAGCTTGTATCAGCTCAAAGAACAAGGTGTCCCCGATGCGTAGGTTGTTACCCCTAAGGAACTTGCCAAAGCTCTTTGGGGATAGGGCCTTGACCCTCCAACCCTCTGAGTAGTTCATATGCCACTCTGTCCCGTAGCACCTTAGCACTACGGGGCCCTTCTCAGTCGGTAGGAGGTATGACTGGTACAATCTCACATGGGATGTACTAAGTCACCATAAAAAATATTGATTAGAAATATTTATATATGTATGTATATATATATGTATGCGTATATGTATATATGTATACACATATGCAATTGTCAACTAATAAAATTTATTTATAAATTTTTATGAAAGTAGGTATTTCCCCAAAGTTCAGCTGCTTCAAAGTGCAGTCGAAACATGGGCTATCAATAGCCATCGCGTGATGTTCAATGTCAAAGAAAAAAGGCTCAGGGTGTCCACGTTGTACGGTGAACTATACGAAAACTAGAATGTATTAGTTGTTACAAATTAAAGTGTGGAATTTTGTTTGGATATATATATATATATATATGTAAATAGGTGAAATACCTGAAAAGGGGCAATTAGACGATCATTCGCCACCCATTTGTCTTACATCAGAAGTGAAAATTTTGAAGTGATAAATCAAACCGTGGAATTCCATGTGCGACGTCACAACCAGAGTCACAGGTGCATCTCAGTATGAAGCAGTGATTAGGTCGACCTTAAAATGTGATCTCGGTTGTGTGTCTGTTAAACCGAATTGAAAATTGACATAATACCGAAGTCTCATAGATTCCAAAATGCGAAGTCAGTAACAATTCAGGCAAACAGAATGTGAAACCGAGATACAACTGACGTCGTAAAATGAAGAATTATCAGGTTGGAAAATATAAATTAGCAAGGTCGCACATCTGTCGAACAAACCAAACTGTGTCAGATAGACGACCGACATCGCAGATATCAGAGGTTGCTAAGGGAAGATACACATCAAAATGGAAAAATGAATCTTCATCAACATGAAATAAAATAAAGTAACCCTTGAGAGACATACCAAATTATAGTACCAACGCTCAAAGTGAAGGAAAGTTCACCCACGTATAAATCTGAAACAATGGGCCAGAAGGCATAGTACACAAAACAAATTCACAGACCACAGATCTAACATTGTGATGCAAGAAGTACAGAACTTGTGTTTTAGGATATTTGATAAACCTTACCTTTTTTTCCAATACACAAGAGTAGGGAGGACGGTGGAGACAGTTGGAATTCGCGGGTAATTTGTGAAGAAAATCATGAACTTTCTCTTAGGGTTACAATATTTATAACCTGCCTTGGAACGACATCATTTGAACCATGTACTAAACTCTGTTGGTTAAGTGCGATGTCGCAGGTATGTTGGTTAGTGCGAAGACATACCGACATGAGACCGACGTCACACCTATATGGCCTACCACCCAACCGGTCAACCACTCCAATTTATAAATACAATTATCAATAACATGTTATGGTAAATATCAAACATTTAATAACCATAAAATAACATTAAAAAAAGAAATTTGGAATTATAAGATTTTAGACACAAAATACGCCGCGACTCAAATCCAACAAAATAAAAGAAAATAAGTTTTGAATACATAGTCTTTTGAAATCTTAGAGAACCCTCTAATGTTTACGAGGAAGAAGGATAACATGGAAAACTACAAGCCCAACACCATTTACGAGCTCGAAGTATAGTGTATCCCCTTTCTCAAGTTCCCCTTCTTCAAAAAACTGGCCAAACCCCTTTGGGGTCAGGGTCTTGAGAATCCTGTTCCCCGAGTAGTGCATTTTTTACTCTCTTCCCTTGCACCTAATCATAGTCGGTAACTTGTACGACGCTATGTACTCGGCAATTTGTTCTGGGATGTACTGAATTAAATACAAATAACATTTGTTAGTACTTATGAAAGTAATGCATAGAAAATGTTACTATAATAGGAAACATGGATGAATTATCATAATAGGAATTGACTTGAAGTTCGTCTGGGCCAGAGTATGTACAAAATGGGTAAATCTGTTGAAGAATGTGCGAGGGGAACTGTCATAATCTGAATCGCACACAACAATTGGTTGGCGGCTGGAACCAGCATTATTTTCCATGATTGCTATAATTCATATTGTCAGGAGGTGAAATTTTATGATAGTCAGACAATGGAAAATAAAGACATGAAATATGGTTTTATTACATATTCAAGGTGACATCGCAAAATCACCAGTATAACCGATAGGTAAACCGATGCATGTGCGAGTTCGCATTTATTTAACCATCTAAAAAAAGCATGATTGTGATGTCACATATAGATTGGTATAACAGAAGCCAAACCAGCATGTCCGCGATGTTGCATTTTAGCAGATAACAACAACATCCGAAAATGACAGCAACCTTATCGCATGTTGTACCACCCCAATTCATATTCAAACACCCTACCACCACATTCCCACACTCTAAAACCATACTCTATCATACCAAACCATAGAAACCTCAAAAATGATAACAATTAACATATTCATACCCTAATATAAACAAAAAAAATTAAAGGATAAAAACCAAAACAAAAGAAAAATGCGAAGTCATGTGGATGGCATACCTTTTAGAAGAATGGTCCATGAGGAGTGTTGAAAATCAAGAGAATGCAGAGAGTTTGAAATGATATATCAGATGTGGCTCCATTTATACACTCGTTATGAAGCGATGTGACTTCCGCCTAGGGAAAGCTGACTTCGAACGTCTGTCACATGGACATAATTTATACCGACACTAGGGCAACATTGGCTATTCCAAATGTGGGCCTAAATCTAACAGCTCATTAGCATAGAAATGGGCATGTGTTTGACCTATCGCTGTGCGATTTTGCACTTGGTTTTTGGTTCAGCGACATATATCCGACATGGTACCAAGGCCGGAGTCTATTACGTTAGGGGTCACCATTTCAGCCCAATAAAATGGCAATTGAGCCCGTGTGTGACCTAGATGAACGTAATTGACCTTCAAATCGACCACTTTTAAATTAGACAATTTAAATTTATATCTACAATTGTGCATGACCTATATTAAGGCCTGGTTCAATCGGCATCAATTTTCACATAGCTGATGAACTTCTAAATTTTTACAATTAGTTCCCACCAAGATGGTGATGGAGGATGAAATGCTGAATTAGAGCTACCCAGTAATATAAATCGCATTCTCATGAGCTTGACCGGGGGATAGGGAATGGTCCACCTGATGCTATTTATTATAAGTATCTAGGGTTCATCCAGGATGAACCTGTTGAAATCCTTTTTGGGATCACCTCAGTTTCTTTGTCATGAATAATAGTTGTCATGAGTTTGACTAGGGGATCCAGGATGGTCCGCGTCCTCGAACTTGGGTTAATCGTTTGTCCTTTTTACAAGATTTCATTAATACCCTTACTATAAGCAGTATGAGAAAGATCATTTTCCACAACGTGGTATCACTTAAAATTTAATATTAGAGGGTTTTTATGAAATTAAAAGCTAATACAATTGTGCCCATCAAATTTTGAAAAGCGCTACTGCATCGTGTAGGGTAACTTGATGCTATTCCATATAAGTATCCAGGGTTCATCCAGGATGAACCTGTTGAAATCCTTTTTGGGATCACCCCAGTTTCTTTGTCATGAATAACGGTTGTCATGAGTTTGACTGGGGGATCCAAGATGGTCCGCGTCCTCGAACTCGAGTTAATTGTCAGTCATTTTTATAATATTCCATTAATACCCTTACTATAAGCGGTATGAGAAAGATCATTTTCCACAACGTGGTATCAATTCAAATTTAATATTTGAGGGTTTTATGAAATTAAAAGTTAATACAATTGTGCCCATCAAATTTTTGAAAAGTGCTACTACATCGTGTAGGGTAACTTAATGATATTCCATATAAGTATCCAGGGTTCATCCAAGATGAATCTGTTGAAATCCTTTTTGGGATCACCCCATTTTCTTTGTCATGAATAACGGTTGTCATGAGTTTGACTGGGGGATCCAAGATGGTCCGCGTCCTCAAACTCGGGTTAATTGTCAGTCATTTTTACAATATTCCATTAATACCCTTACTATAAGCGGTATGAGAAAGATCATTTTCCACAACGTGGTATCACTTAAAATTTAATATTTGAGGGTTTTATGAAATTAAAAGTTAATACAATTGTTCCCATCAAATTTTGAAAAGTGCTACTACATCGTGTAAGGTAACTTGATGATATTCCATATAAGTATCCAGTGTTCATCTAGGATGAACCTGTTGAAATCCTTTCTGGGATCACCCCAATTTCTTTGCCATGAATAACGATTGGCATGAGTTTGACTGGGGGATGACAATGGTCAACGTCCTAGAACCTGGGTTAATTGTCCGTCATTTTTAGAATATTTCATTAATACCCTTACTATAAGCAATATGAGAAAGATCATTTTCCACCACATGGTATCCCTTCAAATTTAGTATACGAGGGTTTTCTGAAATTAAAAGCTAATAAAATTGTGCCCATCAAATTTTGAAAACCGATACTACATCGTGTAGAGTAAATTGTAGATGATTACTTCGATGACAATTACCATCAATTATACTTTGGCCCCATTTGTCCAATTTCGCAACGTCTATTCGCATAATATGAATCACGGACCGACCTCTATGCAATGTTGCTCAAAATGAAAATTTCCAACAATAAATGAAATTTTGAGCAAAATTTTGAACCAAAATTTCCCCCAAAACCCATCTCATTACATTAACATCTAGCACAAACACAATTATTTTCGATCTCCAACACATTTGCTCTCAACACAACTCCACCCCATACTATCCATTAACACCATTACAAACACTCAAGATTCCAATCTAATTTCTTTAATCGAATATCAACAATATTTCTAGGATGGAGCATCTCCAGGTTCAATTAATTTGGGGTTGATCATTTTGGCATCTCCTAAATTGTACATGTGTTTTTTTACATTGACAAAACATTGAATATATCCATTGAGTATGCTGATTTTGTTACATGTTATATAAGTTACAATGTATGTTTTTCCTAAATAATGTCTTGTTTGTAAGGATTGTGGATAAAATCATAGATTATTGCTGATGGTGGAAAATAATCAAATTTTCTTATAAACACAGTTTGAATGTGAGATATCGCATTGTGTTCATCGCCCCAGATGACATAAAGCCGACATGTGTGCAAATTTGCATTTCCAGAACTCACATCCTTATCTTGAATGTATGACTTTGCACTTTCATTGATTCAATCGACATGTCATCCTCAACCATGCGACATCGTAGTAGGCCATTAGTGGTACTTTTCCCATTTTAAAATTATTGACACATGCACTTGACAATATTATGTGTACATCATTCTGGGACTACTGAATTCCGACATAAATTTTGTTTCATGATGATTTGTTTTAATAGGAAAAAAGAGAGTTTCAATGGACTTTGAGTTTTGGTGCCTTAAGACGTAGACAATGGATGTTAAGTACAATTAATTGTTCATTTTCACATCAACCATATGTATTTGAATACTGTCTGCTATTTATTGGTAATTTATGTTCAATGGTTTTTTTTAATTTCATCAGAAATCAAATAATATAATACTGTACGATTCTCCACTATTCATACTGCGACATCGCCCAAACCAGTACTGATGCAACATGTATGCGACGATGCCCTCCAAGAACAACATGTACCGATACTAAACCGACATCACTTATGACTCGTGGTTTTTTATTGCAAGGTCGCATATTCAAAATGACTTCATATTGGTTAGTTATCCACGCCAACATGCAGACGATGAGAGTGCACTGGATCATGTGATCTCACATACAATTATGAGGGACGTCGCTACAACTATAAGCATTGTCGACCGCATTGATGTCGCGGTTGTTCTAGTCGTATCACCTGCTTCCATTCGTTATCGACTTTGTTTTTTAAGGACGCCAACACTGATTTGAATGATGTCGCAGCTTCATGGTACTATAGTCAGTCTTCTTCCTTGGTGTGAGGTCAGTCTTAGAAGATACCGACGTCGGTCCAAAACCGAGGTAAAAAAATACCTTTTACCTCAGTTTTGAGCTGAGGTAAAAGGTATATTTTTTACTACACCCACATTTACTTTGGTTTTCTAGGGGCAAAAAACCAAGGTAAATAGGGCTTAAAAACCAAGGTAATAGGTGATGTTTGTTTTAGTGTACATGAAGATAAGCAAAACAAACAAAAAAAAATACACCCCCGAGGTGTTCCCAAAAGAAAACATCCCCCAAAACACAAACTACAAAAGCTACAAAACAAAAACACACCACCAAGATGTATCCAAGACTCCCCCCAAACATAGACCATAAAAAGGTGCCCTCACACCCAAAAGAAAAAAAACATAAGTTCAACAATTAAATGAGGGAAAAAAGAATACAAAGGAAAATAATAGTTATCGTCTCAAACATGCAAATTAAATGGAATCAACAGATAAAGAGGATTTGCCACCATGGTTGTTTTCCAAACCCTCCCCACACTTAATTCATACATTGTCCCCACTGCATGAAACTAAGGTGGAAAATAGGGCTGCAGAACTGAAGAGTAATCAATTTCATTTGCGACGTCTGACCTCAAGCCTCTGCCCATGCGGATCCTGCTGATAGTACCCCTTGCTGATACATGTTGTCCTTAACCCGTCAGTGATCTCTATCATGCCATCACACAGCAAACCCATGGCTTCCCTCATTTCTAGAGCTGACCATCCACACGGTCGAACCTGTAGGCAGTCTTCTCCTGATGGTAGTCTAGCTGCTCTCCCAGCCAGTGAACATCCTGCCTGGCCAGAAGATAGAGTCCCCCAATGATTGCACCCAATCATGCTCGTGTCTCGGCGGCTGAGTGCACATGTGACAATAAGAGGCTAAGTGGTACCCTGGTGAACTATGCTCCCAGAACGGGCTGAACTGTGGGTGATGTTATGGCTAAGCCTCATGTTGCAAAGGGATCGAGACGCTTTGCCTATATGGCTTGGGACTCGAACTAGGTGGAGGCCCAAGGCTACCATGCATGTTAGACTCTGCAAAATCATCAAAGTGGGAGGAAATACTGTGCCTACGAGAGTCACTAGCGCCATGCCATGTAGAATGATACGGCTCCTCATGAATACTAATGGCCCCTGATATGGGGGTGGTCCTCCAAATACCCGATCAAAAGGGGGCGATGGCACTATGGGATGCTCAAAAGATGGTGGTGGCATAACCCGAGGGAGTGCTGGCTGTGACTGGATGAGCTGATGCTCGGTGGGAAAAAGTTGTGTGGGATGTACTAGATATTGTTTCTCATGCATCGGCTCCTGATCCTCCCCTTCCTGTTGCTCGCCATCCTCATCCGGGTAATGAGATCCTAAAATCACCTCTAAACCTGCATCCAGCTGGATGATAAGATCCTGCAGTAAGAATGTCTTTCCCAGAGCGGTCCTTGTACGCTTGGGAAATCTCATGAATTTCTTATCCATGTACATCCAATAGACAATCCCCGCATCTACCTGCATCATCTTTGCCTCTACCATGACTGTAAGAGTGAGTGTATAAGGAGAGCACGGGTTTGCCCGTATTTCACCATCCACCGGAAGGTGATAATGAGCAACCAAAAGCGATAGCATGCCCCCAATCGCTATCTTCCTAGAATGGTTTGTGAAGAGGTCGATACACTGACCAATGAAATCGTCCACCAGATCAGGGCAGGCTCTCCCAGCACACATCGACCAAAGTCTCCTGCAATCCCTATTGGAAGTGGTGGTAGCCTCCCCATTGCAACCAATCACCAAACTCAATAGCTTAGCCACATACCTCATTACCGGGTGAACTATGTCGATGTTCTTACTCTCCCCCTGCAGCTGTAGAGTGATGGTAGCCCAGAACAAATTCACGTCATAACCTACATCGCACTCATTGCACCCCTCGACATCTCTCTGAGTCTTTCATCAGAAAACTCTAGCCAGCTGAGCATATGTCAAAGCACAAGGCACATCCCCCTAATGAAATCTCACAGATTCCCCCATGTGTAAATTGGTATCCTTCATGATAGTAGATAGAAATTCCAGGGTATACCTAGTATAGGTGGGTGCCAAAACTATAGTAAAATTCTTCATGCCAATCCTTCGTAGGAGCACCTTGACGGGTTTATAGAGCTTGAGATCCCTAAGGGTCTTCTCATCTACAAACTTTGTCTCTTGAATAGGCCACCTCACTAGATAGCCCCACCTATCATGCTGTTCCGTGGTGAGTATGGTCAACCACATAAAGGGTACACCAGGTCCCCATCTCTATCTACAAGGAATGATAAAAAATATATAGCACAAATAATAGCCCAACAACAAGAATATGCTAACACTATTCAACAAACTACTCCAAACTCTCCCACAAGTCTCCAGTAATAACAATAAGGTCCCTACTATCACAATGTATTAAATATGCAGATTCCAAGAATTTCCAAAATTTTCAAAAATCCCAACTCTTCAAGAAAGTTTTGGCCAAGGAACCTTTGGAGAGATTGCAGCTGAAATTTTGCAAACTTATGCTTGAGAAGTGTGCCCTAGACCAATTACAACAACTCCTAACACCCAGAATAGACCAAAAATTGAGTTTTTGGGAGAAAACTCGAGGTATGGCCGAACTAGAATTCAGATTTTATGGGGGGAAATATTGATGTTTTTGGACATAATAATTAGTTGGTTTTGTTGGCCTTGGAAAAAGGAATATTTTGGGACAAGTTTGAGGCCAATCGGATGAGAATTGAGCAAGTTATGCGCAACATTCAGTTGGGAAAAGTTGAAGGTTTGTATTGGTATGGCTGCTGGAAAACAAAGAAATAAAAGGATGAAGAAGAAGGTGATGTACATGAGGGTTCTATAAGAGGTGGGGACTGTTTGGATTGGTTGGCCTAGGCAGCGAGGTGATGCGCCCGAGAGAGGCCCATGCTGACGCGAGTTAGCCTCCTGCTGGCACAGGTTTATTGTGCCACCGCCTTTAATACAAGGCCTCTGTGTCACGCCATGACCCTTGTGCTGATGTGGCCTGGCACAACTCATGTTATGACACGTCCACGGTGGGCTGCTCTAGCACGAGGCTGAATGGGATTTTCTCCTTCAAACTTTTTCCGCAAAATTCTGCATCCAAAATCATTGAAAATAGAGAGTAGCACTGTTCCAAATAAAAATTGATGACTAATATTTCCTAAAAATGCCACAAAAAATAAACCACATCCCCAAAGATTCACTAAAAGTTTTTAAAAGCCTACTACGTTAATTAAAATACCATTTCTTTATTATTGTTCTCATGACTTATTATCTCATGCAATCCTTTTTGAAAAATTAAGGAGAGTGGATTGATGGGTCATTGGAATCACCATCCTTGATACCGCTAGTGACCACGTTCCTATGGACGGGTCTCTACATCGTTCTCGGTTTACCCTTTACCTTTGGAGAAATGAACCAAACGAATCCATCTTTTTTCAATAGGGGATACATTCTTGTTGAGTTTAGGAGTAGGAAGGGGCTTACAAGTTTTTAATTCCTTAGCCCGCTTCTTCATTCACTGCATGTTAGTAGTGAAAATCGGAGGCAAAACATTCCCATTCAAACTAGGAGAAGCATGCTCAATACAAATTGTATTAGAACAATGATCATTCAAACAAGATAGAACATGTAAGGCTTCAATGTCGGGAAATACCTCATCCAAATCATTTACAAATGTTTCACCTTGGCATACTTTTTTATACATCATGCAGGAGTTGTCAAGTTGAATATGTTCATCACGTAAGGTTACGACATTGCACACAAAAGAGGATATAGAAGAATCATGCTTAGAATTATAGATATCAAATTCCACCTTATCAATGTCATCCTCTAGGGTTAGAATTTCTAAGTGGACATTGATCTTTGACCTTGACGTTTTTAGAAATGGTCTCCCTAATAAGATTGGGGGTGAACTACCATCGTGCGCTACGTCAAGGACATAGAAGTCCGTCGGAAACACTAACTTTCCCACTCTAACCATTACGTCCTTCACTAACCCTCAAGGGATAGCTTGGGATTGATCAGTGAGTTGGACAATCACCCTAGTGTCCCTAAGTTCACCTATGTCTAGGCATTCATTAAGATATATGGTATCATATTAATGGATGCTCCTAAGTCAATCATGGCTTTTTCCACTAACTTCCCACCAAAGGAAATAGGTATTGAAAACATCCCGGGGTCGTCACATTTCTTAGGAAAATTCTTATGAGTCAAAATGGTAACTCCCCCTATTTTCAATTGCCTTACTTTCCTAATTGGTTTGTTCCTCTTTTTAGTGCATGCATTTTTCAAGAATTTAACATAAGAGGGAACATGCTCAATCAACTCTAATATAGGAATGGCTTAAACCTTTTGAAGATTTTCTGAATGTTTGCCTTATTTTTTGCCACCTTTGGTTTCCCCCTAAGTGCACTTGAAAAGGTGGTGGAAGGTTCACTCCTGCTTCCGTGGGTGGAAGCTCTTTGGAAGGCTCCTCCTCAACAATTATCTCTCGCTCTTCAAAATTGGTCTCTCGCACCTCCTTCCCGCTCATTAGCTTTAGTGCGCTAACATTCCTTAGGTTTACCTCGGGTTGGGAACATAGCTTTCTGGACTCCTTATCCTCAAGTTGGTTTAATAAGGTGGAAAGTTTCCTGACTTGGACTTCAAGGTTCTTGATGCTTGAGAACGCCCTAGGGACAAGTTCTTCAATTTCCCCTCTTGTCCGCTCCGTAAACATATCATGCTTCTTTTCCAATTGACCAATAGCATCTAGAATTTCTTCCCGGTCCAAATTGTACAAGGCAGAGTTGTTGTTTCCCCAGGATATGGTTGAGGTTGTGGACCTTGGTTGTACCCTTGACCTTGATTCTTCTCGTGCCAACAAAAATTTGGGTGATCGCGATACCTAGTGTTGAAGGTATTTGTGTAGTGATCTTTCCTTTCATTTCCATGGTTCCCCCAGAACCTTCATTGTTGTTGCCCCCTTGTAAATTGCCTATTACCTCTGTTGAAATCTAATGCATTCACCCCTCCATATTTTCAACCACTTGTAGGCACATATTGGTGGGATGGTATAAACTTCATATTCCACACACTTTGACTTATTGGATCCTCCCCTTTTATGAATTATTTTATCATAGAGGCAAGTGCTTGCACTTTCTCTTTCAACTTGGAAGATTGAGTCAGCTCATCCAACATTTTCACTCTCGATCTTATTCTGAATTACCTCATTCCATATTTGTCATTTCTTCGAATAAAGCCATCACGTCCTTTGGACTCTTGCTGGCGACGGAACCATTGCAAGTTGCATTAACCATCATCATGCCATCATCACATAGCCCTTTGAAGAAATAATATACCAAGTCGCCTTCCTTGAATGGGTAATAAGGAAAACTAGCCAATAATCTTTTGAATCTTTCCCAATACTCATATAGGGACTCATTTGCATTCCGATATATGTTAGACATTTTTTTCTTCAAACCTGCGGATTTTGAAGCTGGAAAGTACTTTGCAAGGAAGCGCATTTTCATATCCATCCATGATGTAATGCACCCCAGTAGAAGAGAGTATAACCAATCCTTTTCCAAATCTCTCAGTGAAAAGAGAAATGATTGAAGGTTGTAATCTCCTCCGATACTCCATATGGTTTCATGTTGGTGCATACAAGATGGAACTCTGAGAGATGCTTGTTTGGATTATCCCCGACCATCCCTTGGAAAGTTATAGGCATTAAATCATCCCACTCTTCAACTCTCAATTAACATTGGGTGGAAACAGGAGAAAAGTGATGCAAAGGGGTTGATTCTCCAAATTTGGAGCCATCAACTCCCTCAAAGTGCGGTTGTCCTCTGCTATGACTACTTTTTTCTAAAAAACCGGTTGTTGTGGAACCCTTGCCCTAGTACTCCTTTATCTTCTCCTCTGACTACTTGTGTCTTCCGGTATTTCTTGCAAAGTTTCTATGTTCTTGGTATGGGTATGTACCATAAACTAGAAACCAAACAAAATCAAACCCAAAAATAACACTAGCATACGGGGAATATGCCATCGTATGCCTATGTCACATTGTGGGAAGATAGCTAGACATTTCCCTTCGTTTGTCACATAAAGGTACTTGCCATACATGCATATCTCATCATGTTCGTAATTAGGGATGTGCTCTAGTCGATGGACGCCGCAGTCCATTTCCTCATCTCACTTCCAACACTAATATGGCCCCGCTTAAAGAAACAAATTCAAATCAATGCCTAGCGTATGTCGCAATCGTTAGATATGAAAGTGAGGGCAATACATCCCAGACACTCCACTATGGATACCAATCCCTAGGCTAAGAGAGGAAAAGGAATTCATATCTTGTGATGACTCTAGAGTTGGTACAACTCTAGTTGCTACAAACAATCATGCTTATTTATTGGGGTAAGCCAAGGGTTTCCCCTCATTAGGATTTTCCAAATTGACTGCCCAATATGTGATTTCTCAACAGAATTAGCCAATTAGAATTATTCTTTAACAAATTGAAAGATATACTCTCAAGGTAACATGAATTCACCCATCTCCACGGTGTTCGTGAACCTACACCATAATCTAACACTCCCAAGATAGCAATGATTCCTAGCATGATAGTACACTACCATACATGTATGGATGCATCATAAGAATGGCATATCATAAATCTTACAAAAGTGGAAAACATAAATCAAGCACAAATATTCATAGGACATATAGATAGGAAAAATCTACAAATCTCAAAAAACCAATATCAATTCATGAATACAAACACTAACCCCAAGTAAATTAACTGCTCCCTAAGCATTGAACCCAAATATTTCATTGGATTCAATGTCATTGGGCAAAATCAAGAAGAAAGGAAATTAGATAGAAGAGTCATTCCCTTTCTCTCTTTAGAATGCTCTCTAAGAGTATAGAATAATGTTCTAAACTAATCCAAACTTAAAATCTAGTAGACATAGGATTATATTTATAGCAGTAGGGAATAGGCCTAGCAAAAGGCCCAAAATAGACCAAAACACCCTAGCAGTCTCAATTTGCACGGGACGGCTCATGTGATGTTGGCCTTTCTACTTGGCATGGGCTGTGCCAGCTGACACAAGCTATTGGTTGGTGCTCAATCTTGGCCTTTTGATCATGCATGCTTGTGTTGCTTGGCGCAGGCCGTTGGCTAAGAGTGGTGTCTCGACCAACTGAATGACATGAGCCGTGAAGAACTTCACGAGACTTCAGCCAGGAGGTGGTTTCTGAGAAAAATGATGGCACGAACTGTTGAGAATTTCAGACCCCGTCGGCTGGTCTTTGAATCTTGAGTTGAAACAACACCGACCGTTTGAAAGGAAATGACATGCATCCATACTTAGCCAAATTTAGGATGTTTGATGACATGGGTCATACTGAGACCCGCGGCTGGTACCGAAGGAGGTTGGCACGGGCCGTGCTGATTTGAGCACCTCATGCCAAGTGGCGCTAGCATGGGCCATACTGATCAGGGTACCTCATGCCAAGGGGCACTGGCACAGGTCGTGCTAGACTAGGCGCCTCATGTTGATGCCCTCTGGCATGGGTCAGCCCATTAGCATTTCATATTAGCCCGCATTTGACCGAAAAACATATAATTGACCTTAACAAACGCTCTATAATATACTAGAAATACTTATAGAATTTTATAATTGTCCATGAACATGATTAATGTCCATTTCGATCGTAAACGATTTTACCTCCGCATCGGGTCAAGTTTTTGTTTTTGGCAGTTATGTCCATCCGCGGATATGGGAGATGTGGAAATGCAAATTTGGAGCTACCCTAATCTAATTCAAAATTTCATGACCAAAATGTTCCGAATTAGGCATGGCCGGATGAATGGAATGGTGTATTGAAATTCCTCTGTGTTAGTATTTCCATTTATACCCTTGGAATAAGCATTATCAGAACGATTATTTCCATCACATAGAATCAAATGAAATTCCATTTTCGATAGTTCTTATGAAAATAAAATATAATATAATCACGTCCATCAAATTTTAGAAAGCGGTAGTACATGGTCTAGAGTAAAATATAGATGCATGGTTACTTATAAGTGGACAAAGGTTATTTGGTAGATGTTGACTGGGAGAAGTCTCTTTCGGATCATGTCTATTATGTAATCATTCTCGATGATTATAAGTTTGATTGTGGATGGGAAATAAGGTCCCTTCCGAGACGTTTTGAATCAATTTTACCTCCATGGTTCACAATTTTACCTCCACGGGTCAAGTTTTAAAATTTTGAACTTAATTAAATCCCTCCGCAAATGTGGTAGATGTGGAAATGCAAATTTGGAGATATCCTAATCTAATTCACAATATCATGACCAAGACGTTCCAAATTAGGCATGACCGAATGAATGGAACTTTGTATTGAAATTCATTTGTATTAGTGTTTCCATTTATACACCTAGGATAAGTGTTATCAGAACGATGATTTCCACCACATAGAATCAAATGAAATTCTATATTCGGCAGTTCTTATGAAAATATATGACACTATTAAAAAAATATCGATTTGCTCCCCGTTTGCAAAGTCGCGGGTATGTCGCCAAAAATGGATCCACGACCGAATAGATACCAACATCGGCCACAATGAAATTTCCAGCGGGAAATCAAATTTTCAGGCAAAATTTTGAAGCAAATTTCCACCCCACCCCCCAACCAACCAAAAATTTAAGTCATAAAACCAGCACCATTACCCATTTCATCTATACCACACTTTCTCCAAACCCTAGCTACAACACGTCATCTTCTCCATCCACACCTTCAATACAACAATTCAAGAGCTAAATCAAATTTTTTTCCCACATATGAACAATTTCCCGATGATGGAGCACCTCCGGGTTCAAATTAGTTGAGGTCGCTTTTCATACATTCAATGTTAGTTTAGCAATTTAATTACCATACCTTCTACATGTTATTTTTCTCATAGATCAAAGCATGCATATTTTCATAATGAATGATGATTGTGTTGCATGTTATGTAGTGTATATTGTTTTTATTTCTACAAATGATGCCAGGTTTTTAGGGAATGACAAAAAATGCTTAGATTAGGGTTGATTGTGTACAGTAATTACTTATTCGTATGAACACAATATGAATGTACGATGTCGGTATTAGTCTGTCGTCCTCCATGATGTAATTCCGAATTCAAATCGACGTCACACATGTCAATGAAAACCATAAAATTAGTTGAATGTGCGACTTTGCACTTAGGTCGGCCTCAACGATATCAATTACTGTAATATGCGACGTCGGTTCTACCCATATCCGTTCTTTTCCAAGTTGACATTCACGTAATCTAAGTCTGACTATATTATGTGTAATTTAAATAGTGCCGGACAAATTCTAACTTAATTTTTGTTTGTTGTATATTCGGTGAAACAGAACAACGAGATTTATGAATAGACTGCAGATGGATGACTTGTCATTTCACTGGTCGCTTTGATGGTGTTTGTGCTTTACAACGTAGTCAATTTGGAGATTCAATACATTTAATGTTTATGAGCAACCTTATGTATTATTATATATCGTAACATGTATTTGTAATATATCTTATAACTAGGGTTTAGGGTATCATTATTAATTTTCCCATGTATTTTTAATGACAGTAGATTGTTGTATGATGTTTAACCATTAGTAGAATACTCCAATACTAAATAACATGTAATGGATATCGACTAACTCTATTTTTTCATCAAATATTAAATATTATATTATATCGAAACATCCTCTTTATGAATCAGTCTCGACGTCGGACATACTGGTACACATTCGACGCTAATGCGATTTTGCATATGGAACCGGTGTGTAATATTTTTTGCGGCATCGATGAGGCAAAATGATGTCATAATGTTGGCTGTTCAACGTTGGCATGGACACGTCGTCGTCCTTCCCAATCCGCAATGTCGCGGCTATTTAAAATGACGCTGACTGGAACGACATCGCAAGCATTTCTCTTTGATCTCGTGGCATGTTGGTATGGCCGACGTTGATCATCTGACATCTCGACATCGATAGGAACGATGTTGTAGATATCGTATCTTGTCGTCGGTCTTCATACTAAAATTGACGTTGCACATACAATCTACTGACGTCGGTCCAAAACCAAGGTAAAAAAGTACCTCCTTTTATCTCGGTTTCGAACCGAGGTAAAAGGTAACCTTTTTACTTCATCCACATTTACTTTGGTTTTTTAGGGCAAAAAAATTGAGGTAAAAAGGCCTGAAAAATCGAGGTAATAGGTGTTGTTTGTTGTAGTGATTGGTCATTCAAAATTGTTTGGTTTTGGTTATTATAGTATGGATGTCGTATTATCTTAATTGGGACGTCAGGGAAACAAGAAATATAGAGCGACCGGAGTTTAAACTGCATCTGATGACCCCTTCAACACTTTACCTTAAACATGTTGTCTGGTGGAGGTGGAGAAAGAAATAAAGACGAAATAATGCGGGGAATAGAGAAGAAGAGAGTTGAGGGCATTTTCATCTTTTCATTTTTTTAAACTTTCTTCTTTTTGTATTCATAGGTAAAATGGTCATTTCATTATATTTCGCCCAAACTTCCGGTTGACAATTAAAGTCAATGACACCCAAGGTTAGATTGACACATACATCAATAAGTTATGGTTATTTTGGCACTTTCTCATTTTGTAGGGTTATATATGCACTTTCAGTCTAAAGTTATGATCATTTTAACACTTTACTTTAAGATTAATCTATTTTTATTAGTGGAGATAACCAACATGTTTGGTGGACCACGTTAAATTCTGTGTTATGTTTTTCTTCCTCTCTTTTCTATCATATTGATTCTGCACAAAGGGGGTTGTTTTCCCAACATATATACTATTAGAATTCTATAAAATGAAATGTTAAAAAACATATTTATAACAAATCTATCAATTATTAGTGTTTTAATTTTATAATAATCAAAGTTTTCAATTAAAGTAACATATTTTTCATTCAAAAGAAATTAAAACTGAATGATTAAAGTAACATATTTTCGTAGTTGTCCACTTGTGGATGTTGTTTTTGGTTTTTTTTTTCTTTGTTTTTGGATGAATCGTCTCAGGGTCAAGGGCTTATATAGTTTGCAAACGAAAGCACATTTTACTAACAATACCTGATGGGGACTAATTTTAGTACGTTTTACTGACATCACCATATGGGGACTAATTTTAGTGAGGCTGGATTGTAAAAAGATGATTTTTTTTACGCAGTTTAAAGTATGGGTGGGATCATTACGTAATTATTTAACGTTTTGATTAAGATGGAATTCTTAGGAAAAATGGTCTTTGCATATACTTATAAAAAAAATGAGGTATAATTAGAATAATAAAATGTAAAAAGTTTTAGTTGCAATATTAAAATTTTAGTATGCAACATGTAGTAGTTATAAAATTTATAACCCGGTTCATGCAACCCGAAAATTTTATCTTCATTTCTTTTAATTTACACTTTAAACCTTGATATTTTCATAACTTATGGAAAGACCGTCTTTGAAGAGACGGACCCAATAAATAGATATGGGATCTATCGTACAATTATTAAAAAGTTGACATTATATGTATACCAAATTTCCTGAAACCCTAGTTCGAAACCGTTCCCCCAATTCCAACTGCCGCACAAGTCCTGCTCACACTTGGCTGGTGTCTCCGCCTGAGGAAATTCCCTGTACTTGTGGCAGTGAGCAGCGACTAAAATCTGCCAGCATGAGAGGCACAAAGAATGCGAGCCGAGCCACGAATAGCGCATTCCTAAAATTCACGACTCAGTATCCAACGGCGTAGGTACTTTGGAAGCGAGTGCAGTGTCTTCTTCTTCAGGCTTTTGTTCGGCTGCCCCATGGGTCAGGCGTTTCCAGTCGCTCACCGTCAGAGCCATGCGCAGAGAGAAATTGCGGCCAGACCGACAGTGCAAATTATAGCACATAACAGAGCGGCAAGGACAACTACGAAGTTGAATTCGACGAAAACTTGCTGCAAAGGCTCTGCGGCTGGTGATTTACCAAGGTCGGCCATTTAGGTCAGTGCTTGGGCAGCATGGTGGTGCGGTGGTTCGAGGTGGTAGAAGGCGATGGTGAGTGGTGGTTCTAGGTGTTTATTGATGATGTTCCATAAACTTTCAGTGATGTTTATAAGTTTATATCAATTTTGTTGATACTTATGTTATTGTAGTTGATGCTTATTTCTATGTAGTTAATTCTATTATGTTAGTGTTTATGCTACTTTCAATTGACGTTTACTTGTATTTTATTAAGGTTTATGCTTTGAAGTTGATATTTAAGTTGACAATTTAAGCCTTGACGTTAATGTTTTATTATTTTCAGTTGAAGTTATATGTTTCGTTAGTTTAATTTGATGTTTTAAGCCTATTAGTTTGACGATTATGTTGATGTTTGGTTAGTTGTAGTTGATATTTTATGATTTTCAGTAGATGGTATATGTTATGTTAACTTTAGTTGATGTTTATTATTTTATTTAATGTTTTGCAATTTTTTATTGATATTTTATTTGACGTTTTCTTTGATATTTTTTGCAGCTTGCAATCCTGAGTAGAGACGTGGAGAAGAATGGGGAAAGAATTGGGGAAGATGAAGTATTGTGTTGGTTTTTGCACAAAAGTCTCTACCTAAAGTTTAGTCTGTCTTACAGGAGACCATTTTTCTTATATCTAGTCACTCGTTATTTTTTTGAAATTTTTTCTTAAAATGGGTTTCTTGACAGGCGGCCTGTCCATAAGCTTTTAGGTATACCACTTATTTTTTAACTTATACATTGTATTTGTTAAATACAAAGACTTTGGTGAGATTGTCTCACCCAAGATTTAGGGACTTAAATACAGTAGTATATAAGATATATAATTTAAGAATTATTCTGTTTTATTTTCATATTCTCTCGCTCACAAAATCAGAAAATCAAAACCGAAAAAACCCTCTTCAAACTCCCTCCGTCAGATCCGATTTCAATTGCTCAATTTCAATTTAAAATCGCGATTTAGAAGCCTACATTGCATCAGTGTGCCTTTTGCAGTCTGATAGAGGTAAGATTTCCTCAATTTTTTTGAATTTTGTGGTCTGATAGAGGTAAGATTTGGGGCTTTTTGCTTTCTTCAAATTTCTGGTTGTTTTCTTGTTGATTCCGCCATTTATTTTCGTAAATCCGGTCATGCATGTGTTATTTTGGCCTTATAATGTGTGTTTTAAATTTGCGTTTCGCTATTTTGTAGATATTGATAAAGTAATTTCCCATGATGATTCTGATTAATGATGAAGAATATATATAGAGTACAAAGAAGACTAGTCTAAATATAATTCTAGTACTAGTCATCAACATGGAATAAAATATTATCTAATCATCTACTTGCTTTATTCTAACACCCCCCTCAAGCGAAGCGTCAGATGCTCACCGACGCAAAGCTTGGATCTGAAGAACTCGAACAACGGATGAGAGAGTCCCTTGGTGAAGATGTCAGCAATGTGAAGAGAAGTAGGAGCATTAGCAACGCGCAGCTTGCCAGAAGTCACCAACTCACGAACAAAATGATAATCAATATCGATATGCTTGGCCCGCTTGTGCGCCATCGGATTCTGAGCGAAGAAGATAGCACTACTGTTGTCGCATAACAACAACGGAGAACCAGAAAGCAGAACCTGAAGATCACGAAGCAAATGAGTGAGCCAAACAACCTCCAAAGCAGTGTTGGCAAGAGCACGATACTCAGACTCCGTACTGGAACGAGAAACAGTGGGTTGTTTCTTGGCACTCCAAGAAACAAGATTCCCACCCAGATAGACCGCATATCCATAAGTAGAACAATGAGTCTCCAGACAGCGGGCCCAGTCAGCATCAGAATAGCCTAACACATCCAGAGTGCTCGCGAGATGAAAAATCAAACCAAAATGAAGAGTACCACGAACATAATGCAAAATTCGTGTAACTGTAGCAAAATGATCATCCCTAGGATCCTGAAGATACTGACTCACTGTGTTGACCGAAAAGGCCAAATTCGGACGAGTAATAGTGAGATACTGAACCGTCCCGATAAGAGAGCAATAAATAGTAGGATCCCTGAACGGCAGACTAGTGGAACTGTGCAGCTGAGAACCGGTAACAAATGGCGTAGAAACTGGCGCAGCATCGGACATACCAGCCCGAGTCAGAATGTCTCGAGCATACTTCGCCTGGCCAAGAAGCAACCCAGAGGAAGTAGGAAAAACCTCAAGACCAAGAAAGTAATGAAGAGAACCAAGATCCTTGATTGCAAACTCCTTGTGCGTCTGAGCAATGAACTGACGAAGAAGAGCCGAGTCATTCCCAGTAAGAATAATGTCGTCCACATACACAAGAAGATACAGCAAGGAGGACCCTCGTGCCAGAACAAATAAAGAAGTGTCAGCCGAGCTGCACCGAAAATCAAACTGGGTAAGATAGCTGCTAAAATGTTGAAACTAAGCTCGAGGAGCCTGTTTAAGACCATAAATGGCCTTCCGCAGATGACAAACATAGTCCAGATGAGAAGAATCCGGATAACCAATTGGCTGCTTCATGTAGACCGTAGCATCCGAGACACCATTAAGAAAGGCGTTCTTGACATCCAGCTAACGAAGTGGCCAAGAACGCATGGTGGCAATTGCAAGAACCGTCCGAATAGTGGAAGCTTTGACCACAGGACTGAAAGTATGGTCAAAGTCAAAACCCAGAATCTGTGAAAAACCTCGCACCATAAGTTTGACTTTGTGACGATCAATCGTACTATCCAGACGATATTTGAGCCGATAGACCCATTTGGAGCCAAAGATGTTGGCATCCAAAGGCCGAGGCGCCAAATCTCAAGTGTGCTGACCAAGAAGAGCAGACATCTCATCGTCCAAAGCTGAAACCCAAGCTAGATCCCGAAGGGCCTGGAAATAATCCATGGGCTCTGTCTGAGAAAGCAGGGTAGCAGTAAGACCATGTGCAACAGTGTCCGAATAATCACGTCGCTAAATAGCACTAGTGGCGGACCGAGAGGCCATCCGATGAGTCCAAGGTGGAGGCAGTGAGACCGGAGGAGTAGGAATAGCGGACAACGTTGGGAAAAACTCGAAAGAACTGTCCGATTGGCAAGCCACGGACAAGGCCGGAGAAGGCGTGGCTGAGGTTGGCTGGGGATCGGAACCGGTGGCGGAGAAGGCGGAACCGGCGACGGAGAAGCTGGAACCAGATCCGGCGGGCACAAGGAGCAAGGCGGCGCATGAGATAATGACGAAGCTGGCATAGAGATTGCGGAGTTGCCATCAGGATCAAGAAAGGCAGAAACATCAAGGGTGGATGCGGAAGATCCCGAAGACTGAGAAGGAGCAAAAGGAAAATATGTCTCATTAAAACGAGCATGACAAGTGATGTAGACTCTGCCTGTAGAAGCATCAAGACACCGGAAACCTTTGTACTGGGTACTGTAGCCAAGAAAAACACATGGAATGCTACGGGGAGATAACTTGTGATCAGCATACGGTCGAACAAATGGAAAAACCCGGCACCCAAAAGGATGAAAATTCGAGTAGCAAGGAGCACGACCATATAGAAGATCATAAGGCGAAGAACCATGCAAAACCGGAGTAGAAAGTTGATTGATTGTATATGCAGCTGCAGCAAATGCATCATCCCAGTAAGAAATAGGCAGATGCGAATGAAAAATCATAGTAAGACCCATCTCAGCAACATGCTGCTATTTGTGCTCCGCACGACCATTCTGTTCTGGAGTGTAAGGACACGAGATCTGATAATGAATGCCCTTAGTGGCAAAATGACCCCGTAGGCGAGTGTTCAGGAATTCAGTACCACCATCACTCTGAAACACCTTAATTTTGGATGAGAATTGATTGTCCACAAAAGCCTCAAATTGTAAGTAAGCATAAAAAAAATCTGACTTGCGACGGAGTGGATAAAGCCAGGTGAAACGAGAATAGTCATCCAAAAATAAAGCATAGTATGAAAAACCATGGTTCTCAACAAATGCCAAATGTTGACCTTTCACCATAACACAAAGAAGACAAAGAACCTAAACCAGACTTTTGCAAACTAGAGATTACTGACACCGATGCACGACCCAAGCGAGCATGCCACACCTCATAAGATGCACGTCCTTTATTCTAATGTAAATGCGAGAAAAATGTTGAATCACCTTTATCCAAAACATAGAGACCACCATCACTGTGGCCCCTGCCCACGACCACCTTGGAAACTTTGTTCTGAATGAGAAAGTTCCAATCATCAAAAGTGACAAAATCGTTTCAATATCTGGTCAGTTTAGACAACAGATTCTTAGTAATATCGGGAACAACTAGAATATCATACAGGCATAAATCATCAGAAAGTTTAGCATCACCAACATGAGAGATTCGAATAGAAGCTCCATTACCAACAGAAACATGAGAATTACCAGAATATGGGAAGACAGCCTCCAAGCCTGAGGCAGAGGATACCATATGACTGGTAGCACCGGAGTCACCATACCAATCAGAGGATTGTGCAGTAGGCTCTAACTGCAACGACGACTGAAAATGCTTGGCCAGATGAGTGGAGTCTGTATGATTAGCTTGACCCTGAGAACCAGTCTGAGCAAGCATCTTGTAACAAGTCGCAGCATAATGACCGGGACGACAACACCAAGTACACTGCGGCCGACCATGACCAGCCCCTGCCATAAACTGAGCGCTGAACCTGCCACCCCGTCGTCCACCAAAACGGCCTCCCCTGGCGGCGTGTGAACTGGACGTGCTGCCACCCCTAGCCGGCGCGTGATCCCAAGCTCGGCTGGTCGAGGGAAAATGTCTGCTGTGAAGGCGGCATGCCTAGTGGCTTGGGCCGAATGGTCCTGTAAATTTTTTAGAAAAGCTTCGTGGTTTTCGGCATGAGATAAAACATCGGCATACAACAGAGTTGGTGAGGAATTAATTAAAGGTGCAGAAAAATCCTTAAACTCAGTACCAAGAGCAGTAAAAAACCAAATAAGTTGATCATCATTCGATGCAGGAGAACCCATCATAGACAACTGCTCAAAAATTTCTTTAAATTGGAGACGGAGTTCATGAACTGTACCAGTCTTACGTATAGCGTGGGCAGCAGCACGAAGAAGAATGATGGATGATGCACTGTTGTCGTGATAAATGGACTGAAAATTGTCCCAAATTTCCTTTGAAGTGGAACAGTCAGGTAAAATCGCTAAGCCTTCTGGGGTGAGAGAAGAAAAAAGAAGACTGGACACACGTTGATCTTCATCAACCCAAAGATCACAATCAGACTGGGCCTTCAAATAAGCCTCCATGAGATCAGTCTTGGTGGTGGAGCCACGACCTGGAGTGGAGCCAATGGCCACAGCGTAGGAGACGGAGGAAGCGGCCGGAGGGCGAGGAGGAACAGTCGGATAGGGCCTGGAACCATCAAGAAAACCATACAGCTTCTGGGGTCGGAGAACCTAACCAGCTTGACGCTTCCACAACAAATAATTGGATGATGACAATTTGATAGTCATCATTTGGAGCAATGTATTATAAGATAATTTCTCTTCAGACATGATGAGAGTAGGAAAAAAATTCGCAAGGAGGAGGAGGGGGGAGAGGCCGGCGGCGGAACCAAGGAGGAGGGAGAGGCCGGCCGTGTGAAAAAAAGGTTTTAAACCAGGTTTGATCTTATACCCATGATAAAGTAATTTCCCATGATAATTCTGATTAAGGATGAAGAATATATATAGAGTACAAAGAAGACTAGTATAAATATAACTCTAGTACTAGTCATCAACATGAAATAAAATATTATCTAATCATCTACTTGCTTTATTCTAACAGATATGATGAAATCAAAGGAAGGTATTGTCGCTAAAGATGACTTGAATGTTGATACCGGTGTTCCTACCTCATCCGATGTTGAATCAAAAGGTGATTTTCTATTTGTATTTTTTTTGTTAATTGTTGTATTGTTAGAGTTGTCTTGTTTTTCTTTGATTTTTCTATTTTATTGTTGATTGATTTGATGTGTTCTTCGTTCTTATTGATGTTGCTATGTTTTTTGTATTGATGTTGCTCCGTTTGCTGAATTTTTAGTTGCTCTTTTTTTTGTTTTTATGTTGTGGTTTCTAGTATGAAACGGTGTATAATGGAGTAGTTAGGTTGTTTATGTGTTTAGTTAGTCTGTTTATGTGTTTACTTCAGGTTCTGTTGTGGTTGTACTCACAAGAAAGCAGGTCTCGTGTGCAAAGAAAAAGAAATGGAGGGTCTTAGTAGTAAATAGTGACAATGATATAAATTAAGTTAAGATATTTTCTTCTTTTTATATTTTCCTTTTCATCGTCATTTTCTCTCTTTTCAAAGTGGAGGTTTTGTTTTTCAACCATCGATTTTGTTACGATCTCTCACCAAAATCGTTGATTTTAAACCAGAGATTTGGTTAATCTAGAGGATTTCTGATTTCTTAATACAACATAAGTTTATGGCATCCAATCGGGAGTAATTTAGAGAAATGCTGAATTTCTATTGTGGATGAAGGTTAGTGATTTGGTTCGAAGGTTGATAAACTTGTGAATCAAGTGCTGAAACTTTCTACTTACTGTTGTTTGTATGTTCGCTACTTTATGTCCACTGAATCCGTATCATCTATAAACTCTAGATTCTATCAGTTGATTCACAAAGATTTAGATTTTCTGAATGCAAACATGATTTGTCTGTAAATGTTGAATGCAGGACGTTGGATTTTCTCAAGGTTTCTGATATATTAGGACCGGTAGACATGACAACTTTATGTTTTATTTTTTTTAGTTTTGTAATATCAGTTTGCTTGTTTTGCTCAACCAACATCAACGAGAATCTCCATTTGTTTTACTCAACCAAAGTCTCTTGTTAAGTGGTCATTCTTCTTACTCAACCAACATCTACGATAATCCCCATTTGTTTTACTCAACCAAAGTCTCTTGTTAAGTTGGCATTCTTCTTTCCAATGAAGTGAGCATTAATATGTAGGTTGGAATCAAATACTAAGCAGAAGTATATGTCCTTCTTTCCATGGAAGTAAAAGGTGAGTCCATCTGCCCCAACAAATCTCCACAAAATTACAATATTTTTTAAAGGAATCTAGTTAGGTTTTATGATTATAATTTATTCTCATGTTTTATACTGTTAGTTTGACTATTTGATTCATTATTTTTTCTCTTTTAAAAACATAAATTGATAAGGATAATGTTGTTGCTGAGAGCAGTGTAATTCAAACTGGTAATTTTTAGCATAATTTGTTCATCTTTTTGTATCATTAGTCTAGGTATTTTGCGTGTTTATTTGTTATATTATATAGTTTTTGTTGTGTCCTTGATGAATGATCCCTATTTCAACATGTGAAAAAGGTTCTGATTAGATTTTATAATTATAATTCTTATTATATTTATATTGTTATGTTGGTATTTTGCTTAATGCACACGAACATATGTTGGTTATGTGTAAACTTGGTCATTAGTCAGGTATTCGACGACTGAACAAGGAGAGTATGAAACAACTTTTCAAGATGAAAAGTGATATATTTCTTCCGTTTTCAAAAGGAGCATTCCAATGGAAAAATCAGTTTTAAGATTAACATCTTGTATGTTTTAAGATGAATTTTTCTCATGATTTTCAAGCGTAGCATTGAAGTTGTTACTGCTGATATGAATGAAAGGTTGGAGAAGGTTAAGAGTGATGTTACTGCTGAGGGATCGCGCAACTTGCAATCAAGTGAAGGTGCTACTGAACAAACCCAAATTCAGCCGGATAACTTCGAAGATTCACAAGAGTTTTGGAATGACAATGTATGTGCTATGGTTGATGAATGTGTCAACAATTGGAGGAGAAGGGAACAGAACCAACATATCCTGACTTTTAACTTATTTACTAACGGTGAATTAGATGGCCTAGAAGAAGCGTACACAACTGTACAACCCCCCGAATAAGGAGTTCAGGATGTTTGCAAGAACTTGTAATTCAAAATTAGATTGAGTTTGTAGTGTGATTTGAATATTTGATTTTGTTGTATTTGAATGATGAATGATTTTATTTTTGTATAATTCTGAATGTAATTTGCTAGGTTGTTGAATTTGTTTTGTCGTAACTAGATTCAAACTTGTAATATTTTTTATTAACTCAATTCTGAAGTTGATATCTTTAGTTTCATTGTATTTATCTTTAGTTTGTTATTAAAGTTTAATAGTTTGTCTAGCAATAATTTTTTGGGTGTTTAAATTTTGCTTTGCCAAATTTACTATTTTTTCTGATAGTTACTTCAAGCATCGTTCTTTTTATAGTTATGTGCTCTTTAGGAATATAGTTTGTTATTTAGGTTTTTGGTTTGATTATTTAGTTATTTAGTTCAAACATTAGAAAACTTATAGTCATGTGTTATGATTTACTTTTTGATCCTCATATTTTAGTTTACTTATTCTAACATTGGTTCATGTATATTTTCATTTAGTTTATTCATTTGAGTCATTAGTTTCAAACATTGGTTGATTGGTTTATATAAGTTTGAATATAATTTTATTTAATTAATCTACATTAGTTAGTTCAGATGTTCAAAGCATATGAAGAGCTGTTTAAATGATTAGTCTCAGAATTTAAGTTAAATGTACAAAATAATAATATAAATACAATGTCAAATGGAATCTCATATATCTAGACTTGTTGCTTTGGTGTCTTTGTTCCAAACTCCTTTGTCTTTGATTTCTTTCTTTGCTTGCATCATTCAATTCTCTTGCTTCTTCCTCTTGTCATTGTGGGAGATGGATTTTGAATTGTTGGCGGTGTAGTGATGGAAGATTCCGGTACATTGCTTGAATTTTCATGTTCCTTTGTAGGTTTTGAGACAAGAATTTCGACAGGTCTCTCAAATTGATGTCAAAATATGGTCATGCAAATATGTATCCTTTCAGTAACTCATTACATCAACTAATTTTTTGATTAGTTCATGTCTTTTACAATTTAGTTCGGCCTTCATAAACAGTTATTTAGTCAGTGATAAATATGTACATATAGGTACAATACCAAAATATTTTGAAAAAAAAATCCAACTAATCAAATTTCAAACCTTCAATATCATAATACATCATGTATTTATTGAGTTAAATTGTGTATTTAACAAATCACTTCTTTGGCTACATTAAATTTTTAAACATAAAAATATTCTTTACAAAATGCATGTTATTGAATTCTAGATATTGATGAATCATCTATCAAAGTTTGATTATGTTATTTCATGTGCTAATGCAATTACATCATTTATTTAATATGTTACTTCATACATTCCAGAAAATTTAAAAACATGTAAATTTTCTCAATAAAATGCATAAAGTCATTTTTGCATAGCAATTTTTATACACTTAACTTCTTTATTTCATGTGTTTATAAGGTAAGATCTTGTATATAATATAATACTTTAGGCATTTTTTTTACAGTACCAAAATATTTTGAAAAATATCCAACTAATGAAATTCCAGACATTCAACATCACAATACATCATGTATTTATTTATTTACATCGTGTATTTAACATGTTACTTCTTGGGTTACAGTAAATAAAATACATAAAAATATTCATAACAAAATGCATGCAATTGAATTCTAGATTTTAACGAATTATCTAACAAAGTTCGATAATTTTACTTCATGTGTTAATGCATATACATCATTTATTTAATATGTTACTTTATACGTTTTAGGAAATTTAAAAACACCTAAAATTTTCCAACAATTTCCATGTAGCCAAATTCCAGACCTTGACGAATTATCCATCATAATAATATCACAATACTTTATGTGTTCATGTAGTTACATCCAATGTTCATCATATTACTTATACGTTTCAGCAAATTAAAAAACACCTAAATTTCCTCAACAAATTGCATATAACCAAATTTCAGATCTTGAGGAAGTATGCAGAAAAATAATATCATGTTAGTTCATGTCTTCATACAACTACATTTAATATTCATCATATTACTTCATACGCTTCAACAAATTTTAAAACACCTAAATTTCCTCAACAAATTGCATATAACCAAATTTTAGGCCTTGAGGAATTATCCAGAAGAATAGTATCACGTTAGTTCATGTGTTAATGCATTTACATCCAGTGTTCATCATATTACTTCATAGGTTTCAGTAAATTAAAAAACACCTAAATTTCCTCAACAAATTTCATATAGCCAAATTTCAAACCTTGAGAAATTATCCATCTTAATAATATCATGTTATTTCACGTGTTCATGCAGTTACATCCAGTGTATTACTTCATACATTTCAACAAATTAAAAAAATACCTAAATTTTATCAACAAATTGCATATAGCCAAATATCAAGTCTTGGAGAATTATCTAGAAGAATAATATCATGTTACTTCATGTGTTCACACAGTTGCATCCAGTGTTTGTCATATTAATTCATACGTTCCAGCAATTTAAAAAAACACACAAATTTCCTCAACAACTTGCATACAACCAAATTTCACACCTTGGGAAATTATCCAGAAGAATAGTATCACGTTACTTCATGTGTTCTTACAGTTACATCCAGTGTACATCATATTACTTCATACGTTTCAGCAAATTAAAAAACACCTAAATTTCCTCAACAAATTGCATATAGTCAAATTTCAGACCTTGTGCAATTATCCAGAAGAATAGTATCACGTTACTTCATATGTTCATATAGTTACATCCAGTGTACGTCATATTACTTTATACATTTCAGGAAATTAAAAAAACACATAAATTTCCTCAACAATCTGCATATAGCTAAATTCAGACCTTAAGGAATTATCAAGAAAAATAATATCACGTTAGTTCATGTGTTCATGCGGTTACAACCAGTGTTTATCATATTACTTCATACGTTTCAGCAAATTTTTTAAAAAAAACATAAATTTCCTCAACAAATTACATATAGCCAAATTTCAAACCTTGAAGAACTATCAATCAGAATAATATCACGTTACTTCATACGTTCATTCAGTTACATCAAGTATTCATCATATTACTTCATACGTTTCAGTAAATTAAAAAACACCAAAATTTTCTTCACAACATGCATATAACTGAATTCCAGATCTGACAATTTTTTTTTGCAATATGAAAATGTCACTTCATGTGTTCATGCAATTACTTCCCGTGTTTAACTGTATATACGCAATCAAAATCAAATCTGGATGTAAACTTGTTAAATTTTCATATTGAACATCTTCGTTGCTTTCTCCTCTATACAAAACAATTTCATTGCCTTGAATTGTTTCGTTTTCCATAGTTTATAACAGCATTACCTTAGATCATATATTTTAACCGTTAATTCATAAATTTGATATTTCAACCATAAAACTTGAAAATTCATATTACATCCATGATGAAAATTGATATTTAAGACCGTAAATTTCATATTACCTCGATGATTTCAACGTCGCAGATCGTAGAAGTTTTCAAAGGAGTTTCTTCCTCTCTGCGAATTTCCAAACCTACATTCCGTCGCAAAATTCATCATCTCATCGTGAAATTCAAATCGTAGATGCCAAAAATTTGCAGATCTAGCCGATTCGCAAATTCAAAGCTTGTTACGTTAGATCGATCAAGCGATTTGTTGTGTTAGATCGACAGTTTTCTGATTTTGATGCTTCAAATCCGTGATTTGGTTGGATTAAATTTGATTAGGATTGAAAATCCTTGATTTGGGGGATTTTCTTTCCAAAAAAAGTGGCAAAAAATTGGCAGTTGCTTTCTGACCCAAATTCTGCTACAATACGTTCGTTTTTCAGCCTCATTTTCTGAAAATTACAAATTGGTCCCATTTTTCAGCCTCGTCACTAATATTTATAGCCCGGTCCCTGGTCTAACTATTTGCTATGGTGAGACGGTCTCACAAGAGTTTTTCTCTATGTTAAATTACATACAAGTTTTAGAACTTTTAAAAATATTTTTTATATCATATATTTTTATATTTTCACCTCCAAATACATAGTATTACTTATTTTAACTTATAAAATACAATATATAAATTTGGCAAAGTCTTGGGAAAGACCGTTTATGGAAAGACAAGATTTAATTAAAATAATAAAAGGTAAAGGTCTCAGTTGAAATATGAAAATTTTATTATACAACATGTAGTAGTTATAAAGTTTATAACCCGGTTCATGCAACCTGAAAATTTTATCTTCATTTCTTCTAATTTACACTTTAAACATTGATCTTTCCATTGTTTATGGAAAGACCATCTTTCAAGAGATGAGCTCTTTAAAGTTTTATAAAAAATTACAACATTTAAGTAAAAGCCCCTATGGACTGTCCATAAGCTTATGAAAAAATCGTCTTTCCTGGGACTTTCTCAATTTCTTAAAAGCATCCACTCATTTTACTATTTTCATTCTAAACTCAATTTCATCTATTCATTTCATTCACCATATATCTAAACACTTAAAGATGTGGTTTCAAAAAAAACAGAAATGAATAAAGTATAGAAAAAATAAATTATATATTTCTACTTTAGAAAAATAAAAAAAGAAAACCATTGGACTTAGTACTTACGAATAGAAAATATACAATTTTTTAAAGTTTTGAAATGGAAATGGATTTCATTGATCCTTGAAGATACCAAGGCCTAGTCGATCATTAATACTCAAGCATGGATGGGCCTACGAAACCCATGCTTAGAGAAGTGCCACAAGGTTACTAATTAAACGGGGAGACTATGGCTAGGATCCAAATTGGAGTCAAACACTAATCCTTTTTCTTCTACAAGGAAAGAAAATCACAACCCTATCCAATCACGGAATATTACACATGACCTTCGCCATACAAATACAACAGGTATAACTTACTTTGAGATTCATTTGCCATTCATTATTCATACCCACACACTTGCTACCTTGAGCATTACAGAGTTTACCACCCCCTGACTCCCCGGTGGCTTTTTCTTTTTTATCACAGGTAGGACGGTGCGCTTCGACGGTGCATGAGACGCATCGAATGGCACGCCCAATGGAACCCATCAAGTCGAGTAGTCGATTCCTCATGTTATGTCTGATTCTACCAATATCACGTTGCGTAGAAACAAAAAATTAAGGAAACGGAATGTAAGCATTGGTGAAGAAGTTCAGCCGCCATACCTAGAGGTTTATCTGCGACGATACAAGTCTCGCAAGAGAATGATGACTAATCATGGATCTCAACAGAGAATGATGACTAATCATGGATCTCAACCTACGTGACCGATCTTGACTAATGCTTCAATCGGTCAGGTTTAGCTACGAGTGCAGTTGGAGGCACAAATCTCGGTGGAGCAGGGTCATTGCCACAACCAGAGGCCAGTCTTGGACCTAGGGTGATAAGCACCAGCACGCTACACCCTACATCTAATCCAGAGGCTGAAGTTGATAGATAATTCATCGAGGCTTCAGCGCATTCGCTAATAAAAGCCTTGAATCAAGCTGTTGATCAGAATCAAATCTCAATGCAGACATATATGATCAATATTACAAATAGTCTGGCGTTCAATTCACGGGTCGAGGTCTCCTGAATGGTGCAAAATCTGGCGGCAGGGGAAATTTCTATGTTTGTGGCTATAGTAGCCACAAACAACAGTCAATATGGAGGACGCATCAACCTAATGCGTCCTCTCCTTTTGTATTTTTATTTATTTTTGTTTATCAATTTCAGTGGCCGCGTGAGGGGAGCATGACACGTGGCGAGGACGCATCTACCTAATGCGTCCTCTACTTTTGAATTTTTTTAAAAAATTTTGTTTAACAAATTTAGTGGGCGCATGGGGGGAGGACACGTGGCGATGACGCATCACTGAATGCGTCCTCTAATTTGGGTTAAATTCCAAATTTCTTCTTCCTTTCTGCCATTCTCCATCTTCTTTATTCGTCATTTACCATTGTTCTTCTTCAATTCGCCCCCATTCCACCATTCGTCTTCCTTCCTGAGACCTCCCCGCCATTCTCCTCCGCCCTTGCTCCGCTTGTTCATCGGCATTCCGCCATTCTCCTCCGCCATTCCGCTTGTTCACAAGATCCGGTAATGTTGCATTTTTTATCGTACTCATCCAATTTTCTAGTTTCTTGTCTTTTACGGGTTTTTTCGGTGATATTTATAATGGTTTTTTGGTTGTAGAGCTCAAAATTTTGCTGAATTTTCTGCCGTTAACCACCGCTGACCGCCTTTGACCGCCGCTTTAGTCACCTTGTCTGTGAGTCTCAGACACCCGCCCACTCAATTTTTCATTTTCGTGGAGTTAATTGAACCTTAAATGATTTTACGAATGTGTTCAACGATTATGTGTGGTTGTCGTAGAAAGTTTGTTGTTGATTTTTTTGTTACATTATAATTTGTGGAGAACCCAAAATAATTTAGTTATTGAGTGTGTTGTATGATTGTGTGTAGTTTGAATGATTATGTTTGATCTGATGCTATGATAGCGTTTAATGCTGATGCGTGACTATATGAAGTAATTATGTGAATTGTTTATTGATTAATGTATTAAGTTTGTATTAATAGTTTTATTATTGTTGCTGAGTGGAGCACATATTTGAGGATACAATGAAAAGGAATGTCGAATGAAAATGAATTATTAGTTATGTATTTGTATAATGCCGTTGTACGATGTTTTTGACGGTGTATATGTACAGAGGGGGTCAGATTAAGTTTGATTTGACTGTGGGTGTGTATTATGATCCTCCAATACCGGAGCGGAACGTGACTCTCGAGAGAAGGTTGAACCACTCCGAGTTAGTTGATTTAATTGTCACAAGACTTGGCATTCATGTGTATATGTTGAAAATATATTACCGTGGTCCTGAATTGATTGGTTCGGTCGTATACTATCGATGTTATAATGTGGAAGATGATGAGTCAACTGCGTTCTTCTTCAACATTGTTGATTGATTGTCATTGTCCTCGGCGGATTTGTACATTGTTACGGAACAGTTGACAAGCACTACTAACGGCACACAGCCAAGAACGTTCATGTCGTTGTTGAGCAACATGCAGAACTTTGCCACTGTACCAAGTTTACCACCACCTGTTCATCGCCGAGGTTTTGAAATTGGTGAGTCTAGCCAACCTGGTGCGTATATTCACGTGGATTGCGCTCAGCCATCCACAAGTGGTGGTATGTATGGTATGGACTATGACGAGCCGAATGTCTTCGAAAATGATTACGTGGGTGACATTGGCGACCATGTTGTGGAAGTGAGAATGATCGTTCCTTATCAACATATTCGAATCTTGGGGACGACGATGAACAAGTGGTGTGCACGAACAATGTAGCCACGTCATTTCATATTCTGGCGAATCCTGATACACATGCCTACTATAGGGATTATGGGGGACCTGATGAAGATAGCTATGAGTGTTGTTGGGTCCTGGTACGTGCCGAATTAGTCAAGAGACACTCTTTTTAAACCACAGGCAATTCCATATATTGGCTAATATAATTCACTCTGTTCCTCATAGGTGAAGAGCCCGCTACGATTTATCACAATCACCGATGCATGTTTTGAAAGTGTACCGCGATCAGCTCACATCTCTCAATCACAATCAGGTATAGGCCAATTTGGATTATGATTTTTTGACTTCGTGGGGAAAATGGTTTTAGTTACCTAACCGCAACACCTTCATGTTGTTTCAGTTTATTTGGCAGCCATACACGGCAGATACCGTGGAACAACTCCTGTGGTACTGTACAGCTGGTAGCAACAATTGGCTACTTTGCGTTGACCTCATTTGCTGGCATGTCGTAGAGTATCATCATGCACATCGTGTTCTCAGGCAGTTTGGCATAATCCAGCCAATACCCACCCAGTTGGTCAGTAGGGATGAGTATAAACTACTTCATACTAGAGACCGTCGAGGAAGGCCTGGCATGGATTGGCGTGTCAAACTGAGAAGATATCTCGATGCTTGGGAACATCGATCTGGTCAACAAGTAAACCCACTTGGGTGTGCAGATCCATACCTACCCAGCCGTGAATACATGGAGTGGTACTTTCGCAAGACGGTGACCATGATTGATCAGCCAGGACGGCCTCTAACAGCTACAGAGGGTTTCTATAGAGACAGTGCAACTATGGAGTATATGGTATTTCCTAAATTTCAAATATTGTCAAGAAATAATACTACGGATTTCCTCAACATTGCATACCTAACATATTTATCTCGATTCTGTAGTTGCAGGCAATAACCGAGGTGCACATCATGTCGGACATAAATTTGGATGAATGTCCTCCACGTTTTGCGGACGTTATCAGGGGAATCAATGGTGTTGTCACACAGAGTCTACAATACGCGCATCAGGCCTCTAGACTGCAGTATTATCAGCCGTTTGTGCACTGTGAGGAGCCTCCCCCTGGTGTGAGATATACTGACCTCAGAAGCCACCGTCAGGCTCCACGTGGTCGACAGGGAGATCGGAGGTCACGTGCTGGGGCCAAACAGAACACATTGGTTCAACACAAGCTGGACCCTCACATGCGAGTCCACCGATTGGCGGACCATCACATGGTGGACCCTCATAGTACGATATAACTACATCATATTACACTGCATCTGTCACTCCCACAGCTAGTCAAGCATTCATGTCGCCTACCGCTCCATTACATACATGCAGTATTCCACATGCCTATTATGATTCGAATGAGGAGGCAGGAGACGAAATGGAGGAGCAAATACCAGAGGGAGCTCCACGTGAGGAAGTACATATACCTACCGAGATGGATGTTCCACGATGAACATCCAGGACCATACGTCCTCCCCCGTGTGGAACGAGTGGAAAGCTTTGCAGAGGTCGTCATTAGGACATTACATGGCACTCAGCACTGATTAGCATTACATTTCACATGTATTGTTCGGCTACTGTACATATATGCTAATTTATATTCATTCTAACTATGCAATAATTCAGCATCTACTCCTATATTCAAGACTAGTTCAAAATTGGAAATCACACAATCCTAATTTGTCAAATTACGCAATATTCACCAAAAACAAGTATATGAAAAATAAGAAGTTATACTTTGCTGCATTAAAAGAAATTTCATTACTTAAATTCACGACGCATTTTGTTGAATACGCATTTGTTGAATTCAGGACACGATTTTAAAAAATTCAAGACGCTTCATCTATCGAATCTACAAAAAAATTAATCAAAAACAACGAAACCAAATGCATTGCGGATTTTTCTTCAGACAATACGTTATTACAGTTTTTGCAATTTATTTTTCACTACAATTCCAACATGACCCATTTAACACATCTATAATTGACAAAAAAAAACTTACATTTCTGGGAATCTAAAATAAATTTTCTCGACATAAAAATTTCATGTGACCCAATCAAAAAAATGTGATCAAACGGAGAAAAATATCCTGGAATAAAACAACAATTCAAGACTACATTTTCGGGAAGAAAAATATTCAACAACAAAAATTATTATCCAAAATAATTGGGAAAATTCACGAAATTAGAGGAATCCATTTTCACGAAAAAAATTGGAAAATTAGAGGACTCATTCATAGAATGAGTCCTCATCATTTTCCAAAAAAAAAAAAATTTGCCTAACAGAAGACGCATTCTTGTAATGCGTTCTCTAAATTTCGTGAAAAAAAAAATATTCAGCAAGGAGAGGACGCATTCGTCGAATGCGTCCTCCCTACTGACGTCCAAATCACAGCTCCTGCACACCTGCATCCAAATTTTAAATAGAGAAAAGTGCAGATATAACCCTATATAATTGACAAAAGTGCAGATATAACCCTATATAATTGACAAAAGTGCAGATATAACCCTATATAATTGACAAAAGTGCAGATATAACCCTGCGCTAATTGAAAGTGCAAATATAACCCCATCTATTCAGGTTATGTGCAAATATAACCTTTTCCGGCAATTTGATGCCGGAATTAGGTGAAAAGACGATTTTACCCTGGCCGGTTTATGATTTAAAAATTTTTAAAATTTCAAATGATGTAATGACTATATTACCCTTCTTCTCTTACCAATTTTGCCATTATTCTCTTCTTCCTCCGCTGCTCCTCCATTCTTCTTCCTCCGCCGCTACTCCATTCTTCTTCCCGCCGCACCCTTTTCTTTCTTCCACTCCGCCACCCTCTCTCCGGCCACCACAATCACTCCTTCCGCTGCTATCCCTAAATACACCCTCGATTTCCCCCAATTTGTCAAATTAGGTTTCCAGAATTGAGCGACAATTCCCAGATTGGAAAACAATCAGAACCCAAAGGAGCAACTCGAAGCTCGTATCAATGGCGGCTCGCGCATTATCATCACTACCCGTCTCATCATCATCTTCACTACTTCTCCAGAAGCCCACCAATCGATCTTCCTCCAGTCTGAACCCGGATAATCAAGCCACTCATTTTCTCGGCCAAAAGCTTTCAGTTTTCTTCTCAAGTTCATGTCCCGGTATCGGATGGAAAACCACCCAGATGGTCTGCAAGGGACATAAAATTGTTTGCAATGGGGGAGTTGGAAGCCAGGAAGCTCAAGTATCCGACTACCGGAACTGAAGCTTTGCTAATGGGAATCCTGGTTGAAGGAACAAGTTTGACTGCAAAGTTCTTGAGGGAAAATGGTATCACACTTTTTAAGGTGCGGGATGATATTGTTGAGTTGCTTGGTAAGGCTGATATGTATTTTTTCAGTCCAGAGCATCCGAACCTGCTCAAAAAGCTCTTTATTAGGCCGTTGAGGAGAAACTGAAGTCTGGGGAAGGTGGTGAAGTGACCTTGGCTCATTTACTTCTTGGAATCTTGGCACAAAAGGAGTCTGCAGGTCATCGATGGAAGGGGAGGGATTGGTGGTGGTGGGAATGGTTGGTGGTGGTGGTGGGAATGGTTGGTGGTGGTGGCGGGGTGAAGGTGATGTGATGGCAGGGGAGGGATTGGTGGTGGTGGTGGGAATAGTTGGTGGTGGTGGCAGGGTGAAGGTGAGGTGATGACAGGGGAGGGATTGGTGGTGGTGGTGTTGGGGTGAAGGTGAGGTGATGGCAGGGGAGGCAGAGGAGGTTCGGTAGTGGCTGGTGGTGGTGAGCCAGGTGGTGATTGGGGGGCAATTTTGTCCTTTATATTTTGTAATAGGTTAGAAGGGCAATTTGGTCATTTTTGGTCAGTCAATGGCCGAAAATGGTCAGTCAATGCCAGAATAGTGACTTTAGGGTTATATTTGCACTTATGTGTAATAGATAGGGTTATATTTGCACTAAAAAATAATTGAGGGTTATATTTGCACATTCCTCAACATATAGGGTTATATCTGCATATTACCCTTTTAAATAATTAGCATATTAAAATCAAGAACTCGGCGGCAGGTTATCTAATCACACCTCTCCCGACATTGAATCAGCCAATAACAGAAGCTCCATTTTGGATGCCTCTAGCAGTCCAAACAACACCTTTGTCCAAGCTCATTCCGATGGAGTCCTATCCAAGTTATCTAGGGTTTGGAGTGTAACCTCTGTACTCCTCGGTGCCTTGACCACATCCTTCTTTCCCGTAATATGGCCAAGGAATGGCTTACTCGATACCAACCTTAGTCCAGAATTATTGCACATTTTGGTGCATTCCGGGGAATTCTACCAAGGATTCGATTCCATGGGTCAGCAGATGCATCCGCCCCCATCGATGGGCCTTACTCTAGCTACGTGACGCAGCAGCCATATCCTCACTAGTCAACATTGGGTTCTCTGCCCCCATTCAGTTTATATTTCCAAACCATTATACCAGCACATGATCCATCGAAAAACATGGCCTAGAAAAGACAACAGAAATGTTGTAAACAGGGAACTGGATCCATTGATAGGCCAAACAGGGGAAACTATATGTTCCCCATATGCCCCTATGATTACACTTACTTGATGGCCATATGACACGAAACCACCACGTGTAATGGCGATAATAATCCTTGGGAATTCATACCGACCTTCCAGAGATTAATGAATTCTCGAGACTTCGATGACAAATGATATGCAAGCTAGTTGGAAGTTACCTTCAAGGTAAGGCCTGTGAGTGGTTTGACAAATTAGACCACGGGACGTTGCAAAACTACATGGACTTCAACAAATCCTTTCTAAGGGAATTCTTTCAGAATAAGAAGTTTACAAAAACCATGGCCGAGTTATATACCACCCAGCAAAAACTAGAAGAAACTACATACTCATTCTACCATTGATATGTAGATGAGAGTCTTGTAGCCATTGAACGCATATAGACTAGCGTCATTATGGGATACAAGCAAGGCATAAGCCTAGTCGATCTTTACAAGAAGCTGATGGCCAAAACCCCAGGGACCAGGAGGTTGTTGAGCAACTAATGTGTTCATTTATGTGGTAATTTTAGATTATTTTGGACTTACTTTTGTATATTTTTTCGCTCTACATCTTGTATTTTGCCTTGAAATTCTCTTAAGAGAGTTAAAAGCGACTTTTGCACTCTTGCTAATTTTCTAGGGAATTTTGTGTGACGAGACAAATATATGAAGATTTGAAGACTTGAAGACCATCTTTTGGGGTTTGAAGAGTTAAAGAATCAAAGATAATAGAAGTGAATAGTTCAAGAAGAAGATTTAGACATGAAAATTGAAGATTTGAAGATGCAGTATTTCACCTGTCGCAGGTCGCAAGGAATCTCTCACGAGTCGCGACACCTACTACAAGTGGCTTACTTTCTGCTTTTTCTTGTATTATAAGTACCAATTCATATCCTCTCATTTCTAATTCCCTGCTTCCCGACTTTCCCTCTTTCAAAACTCTAGTTTCTAATTATATTTTTCATCTATTTTAATCTTGAATTATGTTTGGTTTGCTTAGGATTATTAATATGGATTCTAGCAGCTAAGTTATTCATTGGGAGCAATTGATTAAAGCTTCCAAACCCATGTAGTGAGAAACTCTATTTCACTCTTTATGAGCATTGATTACTTAGCATTTATTCTAATGTTAATGATATTATTTACTTCATTTATGCGATTAGTTGTTTTAGAATGTGAAATGTTTGTATGATTTAATGCTAGGGTGTTAGAGATGTGTACAATTATTTCTCACTTTTGACATGAAATCCAAGAACATAGACTTAGAACCTCTTGTTGGGCAATCGATGTTAATCTTGCTAGATGAGTATGTTAATGTGGTTTGTTATCATATTTATCCTAAGGTAGCATTAAAAGGTAAAATCTTGAATGTCGATCTTTCTAGGTTAAACCTAATAAATGTTTTGTTTGGCTAAATGGCTCATCATTTGGTAAGATGCTTGTAGTTATCAAATATATTGGTTCTTTGTGTATGATGTCATTTATGAAATACATTTAGGCATTGTTTGTCTAAAGTGATCATTGGTGAGATTCGCAATTAGTCATTGATCGCTTTTAGAATCATAATAGGTAATCAATGTGATTGAATGTGTGATTGTTTCTATGATCTATAAGAGGTTTGGAAGTGGCACTATTGCAGGGACCCCCTATAGCATCTATATTTTGGTACATAGGCACCGGTATTTCAGGCCCTCGGACTACCAGTGCCTAAGTATGGTGGTGCTGAAGCATAGTTACAAAGGCCTCGGTAGTATTACAACAACGGTATACACTACCATTGCTAAAAATCTACATTACAGCACCCCCCTACTTAGGCACCGATTGAAATACCGATGGCGATGATCATTTGTACTTGTGCTAGTAAATAGGTGATCAATAAAAAAACCTGGCCGGTGAGAATAAACTCATCGGCCGGAATATGAAACCCAGGCGAACAAAATACAAAATAACCAGAATTTCATGTAAGAAAACTGGAAAATTCATAACCACAGCTTTGAAGTTCATTACATATCTGAAAATACATAACAACCCACAATTCATGAAACAAACTAGACCTAAACATAGATTAACAACATCAATTATCACTAGAACTTAATATCCACAAACCCTAGATAACATCAACGAACCAAAACCGTGAAGGTGAGGTCAGAAGCAAGGGTTGAGGCGCGACGCGGTGGGATATGTATTGGAGATGGAAATGAGTGTTAGTGGTGATAGTTATTGAAATGAAAAATGGGGTTGGGGAAAATTTTATTTCAAATTTTCATCTGAAATTTTTTATTCCCTCTAGAAATTTCAAAATGATCGATGTCGCTAGCTATTCGGTATACCTATCGTGCCATGCGACATGTGTCTGACACCGCATATGTGGCTATAGTGTAATAATCAAAATTTGTCGTAAAAATCTTCGTTTAAAGGTTTCGGGCCCTTCTGTCATCTCGTTTATGCCCAAATCAGGACAACGTTGTCGTCAAAATTTGAATAAAATAATGATATATCCAATATTGCATTTCGACATCTCCCAGTTTCTTGGAGGGACTTACGTGAAAAAAATAAAAATGACGTGTGGTCCCAAATTCAATTCAAATTGTCCCAAAAAGAAGCAGTGTCATCCATATATAGTCAAACTTATAATAATTGATAGTAATAAAGAAACTAGTCTTATATTTCCCCCATAGACTTCCACATGATCATACGACCGACAATCGTATACTTTTAAGTAATCATCTACAGTTTACTCTTGACCATGTACTGACGCTTTGTAAAAAGTAAAGGATGGAATTTTATTACTATTATATATTTCAAAAAACAAATCCAGAATATGAAATTTCATGTGATTCTATATATTTGGCGGAAATGTTCGTTCCCATAACGCTTATCACTATAGTATTGTATTAATGGAATACTATAAAAAAAATCCCCGCAATATTACCCAGGTTCGCGTGCATGTAAGACATTACACATAATTTCTAAATGAAACATTTATCGTTTTGTTTGGGAGAATTTCTATTACCCATAGTGACAAGCACAAAAGTTTGGGCCGCAGTGTAATTTCCCCAGAGTTTTGTAATGCACTGTTTGTGAATAATTTGGGCCCGTTCGGGTGATTGGTTCATGGCCAAATTCGAACATGGTGGTCGTGACAATGTGAATTACATAAGCGTATATCCAGTTTTGCATTTCGACATCTCCCAGTTTCTTGGAGGGACCTAAGTGCAAAAATAAAAAAGACAACGTGTGGTCCCAAACTCGATTCTGATTGTCCCAAAAAGAAGCAGTGTCATCCATATATATTCAAACTTATAATAATCGATAAATAAAGAAACGGGTCTTATATTTCCCAAGTAGACTTCCACAAGATCATACGACCGACAATCGTATACTTTTAAGTAATCGTCTACAATTTACTCTAGACCACGTACTGGTGCTTTGTAAAAGTTGAAGGATTGAATTTTATTACTATTATTTTTTAAAAAATACCTAGAATATGAAATTTCATGTGATTCTATGTATTTGGCGCAAATGTTCATTCCCATAACGCTTATCGTTATAGTATCAATGGAATACCATAAAAAAACACGGAAGATTACCCAGGTTCACGTGCCTGTAAGACAGAATGCATAATTTCCATATGAAACATTTGTCGTTTTGTTCGGGTGAATGTCTCTTAATACACTGTAACAACCACCGAAATTTGGGCCGCAGTGTAATTTCCCCAGAGTTTTAAATGCCATGTCCGTGAACAATTTTGGCCCGTTCCGATGACGGGTCCATGTCCAAATTCAAACATGGTTATTTTTGGATTGGGTCGCTAATACGGCCCAGTGTTTATTATGTTTGATATCGGATTGGCCTCAGTTCTATTTCATATAGAGCAATTATTATCGTAATATCGTTGTATATCAATTCGATTACCTGTAGTCCAGGCCCAATCCAAAAATGGTTTGTCCCTTCTGTTGAGCCCAAACCTACGATCCGCAACATCACACTACAGTCCCTGTCTTATTCTTCCTATGCGACACACCCTGCGAAGTCGCACCAAACGACAGTGTTTCACCGTGGGTACAAAAATACCCGACCACTTTAACCCTTTGCATTCCCAACCGATGACATCGCACCAAAACCTCCCACCTGAAAAAAATGATCGGAAAACATTCAAATCCCAATAGAATTGGTTGGTCACATATTACAGTAGCACCAAAACCAACATTCAATTGCCTTGGACGTAGTGCATTGTCGAATTTGTCCAAAGTAGAAGAGCAACAAACCCTAACAAGGTAAGGATTTTTGGATGAAGTTTGATGATGGCTTTTTGGATTTCACTTATTTTTTTTGCCCATTGCTTGGTTATTCAATCGTGAAATGTTAGTTTTTTACTTTGTGATGTTTTAGCAGAGATTATAGGTGTTTTAGAACCATTCGTGTTCTAGTCAGTAACTGTTTTGGCTTGGTTGATTGAACCGCAATGTCGCACATTCAAACACATGAATATGCAACTTTTCATATGTCACGTCGTTATAGATGAAGTGTTTGAGACATGTATCCAAACTTGGCTAAAACACATTGACATTATTGAGTTCTTGGTTGTTGCACTGACTGTTCTACGTCCTTTTGATTCTCATATGGCTCAAATTAAGCAGACATCCAGGAGGAAAAGGGAAGAAAATACGGGGGAAGGTTCATCACGCACGAAGAAGGCAAAGACAACGACCACCCCTCCATCGCCAACATGAGACAAAATACGCTTCTTCAAGGAGGAAGCATAGAAGCGTTTCAAAAGGATCCAGGGCCAAGGATAAAAGAGGTCAGGGTGATGAATCCTAAGGATGTGAAATGACTACACCTCGATGCTTTCCTCAAACCCTTCAAACCGTCAGGAATGGAGGGTTTGATAGGCTTATATAAACCGACGTACAATACGAAGGTGAAGGAGTTCTACGCCAATTTAAATAGGGAATCAAAAACCATCTAGAAGACAGGAGTGAATGGGATAGATGTGGAGATGGGGACAAAGTACATCAATCAGGTGATTGGGTGCACAATCGGTGGGGGAGAATCAGCTGGAGGTTGAGCCTGTGCAGCTGTATTGAAGAGACAATTGGCCTCGATAGGTCATTGAGAATGACCCATCCGGGGTGCTTGACCCCCAACCAAATGGTGGAAAAGTACATCAAAATTAAAGTGGGGAACAGACTTATCCCAATAAAGTAGATCAAGCTTGGTGTTCTCAACCTTCAAGAGAGAATGTGTTCAATATAATTGAACATGTACTTATCCTGACCGGACATCCTATGGATTGCACGATCAACAGGACCATCATATACTACCACCTTGCAGAGAAGAAGGTAGTCGACCTTGGGTACACCTTCATCCAGGAGATGCATCAAGTTTCCCTCTCCACGAAGAGTCGGACACTCCCCTACGACAACCTCATCACCGCCATTCTAGAGAAGAGTAAGGTTCCCATCAAATCGAAAGCAAAGATCCAGCCTAAGTACGACGATGCAAACTACTTTGGGCTGAAGCATTAGGTTTAGGAGGCGGGGATGGGGATTGTTCGTAATGTCCCTATAGGGGATACGGATGTGCCTCCAACACCCAGGCCCGAGGTGACTCCATCGACTTCCACAGCTATGGACGTTCACCCCTCCATTATTCCCGCCCCCTAACAGATAACACAATTTTGAGTTTTTTAGGTTTATTCCAAATTATCATTAATTAAAATTTTAACATTTTCATTTATTGTAACAGGTTTCTTGTCCCACAGGACCTAAACAGAAGGCCAGTGGCATCCTCCTGAAAGACATAGCCAAGACCATAGCCATGGCACTGCGTATGGAACACGTTGTGCGTAATATTATGGAAGAAATGAGGGTGATGAAGTTTATGATTACCGATACGATCAATGAACCTGCGGGGGATGAGGGGCCTGAGGTTGACGAGAATGTGCTGGATAACAGATGATGAAGCAGTTTGTTGGCAGACGATGTTATCCCACCCATGTTACCACCCCCATTGATTGCCATGGGTCATATGTTTGTTTGTTTTTTAACATAAAGAATGTTTGTTTGGATTTTATTAGGATTCTATGTCTTCTATTTCATTTTTATTTTCCTGGGATGTTACATGTGGTACGTAGCATTATGTTTTTTGGATATGTATGTGTGTGTGTGTATGTACGTATGTACCTAGCTTTAGTCTTACAGATGTAACTTGATGCAATTTGAGACTGGCTGTGGTGAACTTGGAACGAAAACTTTAGATGGTACATTTCAAGTTCTGGTTGTATTGGTTAAGTATCCTTAATTTATTATGTATGATAGATATGTGTGATCTCGCCCTCTATTCGCACAGTATTATTTCACCTTAACCGACATAACACTGATTCAGGTGCGACATCACATAAATTAATTTATTTGAAAGGATTTTAGGCACGGGTTTGGGCCGACGAGCATGCGTGACTTCGCCAAGTGAAAAAATCTACGTAGTTGTTTATCGGATAGAAGTCGGTCATAACGACTGATAGTCCGAAGTTGATCTTGTCATCAATGACTATTACTGCTAGGTCGTACCCTTACTGCCGATGTCACACTTACGTCAGTAATAAATTTCACTTCGATTTCGTAGCCTATTTACTTTGGTTATTGTAGGACCGCGGTAAAAAAACATCTTATTTACCTTGGTTTTTTTAAAACCAAGGTCAATAATATTATTTACTTCTTAAAAAACTGAGGTAAAAGAATTTTTTACCTCAATTTTTTGAGCTAAGCCAAACAACCGAGGTAAATAGGGAAAAGTAATAGGTTCAGTTTCTTGTAGTGAGGGTAGCATCACCTTCGAGCAGATTTCAATTTGGAGTTACTAGTAAACTTTTTACTTTTTGCACCTATGTCCCTCCAAGAAAGTTGGAGTTGTCGAATCACGATATTGGCAACACTAAACTACAATTCAATAATATACAATTAAGAATTTTTGATTCGGGCATGTATGGGTGAACAGGAGGGCCTCGAAAGTCAACATTGATTACATATACACAGTGAAAATTACACTATGGTCTAAAATTGTATTACCCCATTATCCAGTGCTCCAAAATGCATAATTTTTGTTAGTGCTGCCTAAATATAGAAATATAAAATAAATTATTTTTTTGGTGAAATATTGGAAAGCTCTAGTACATGTTCTAGAGTAACTTAGAGTTGTATGCTTAGAAATAAGAAAGGAAAACCGGAAAGGATTACGGAGATGTTCTTATGCCCGATTGTTGATAAATATTCCACTAGAGACTTGAAAAATACAATGAGGGTGTATAGGGCATCACATTCGAGCGGATTTCAATTTGGAGTTACGGGTAAATTTTTTACCTTTTACACTTAGGTGCCTCCAAGAAAGTTGGAAATGTCGAATCACTAAATCGGTGACACAAAAATGCAATTCAATTATATACGATTGTAAATTTGCGATTTGGGCATGTATGGGTGAATAGAAGGGCCTCAAAAGTCAACATTTATTACTTCTACACAGTCTTGAAAAATTACACTGGGGCCCAAAATTGTTTTACCATTGCTCCAAAATACATGGTTTTTGTTATTCTTGCCTAAATATAGAAATATAACATAAATTATATTTTTAGTGAAATGTTGAAAAATGCTAGTACATGTTCTTGGGTAACTTATACCATAAACTCATTTTCAAGAGTAAATTATACCATGAACCCTTTAAAAAAAATCTATGTATCGAGCACCGGTACTATTACCGGTGCCATTCGTCAACATACTGATGCTAGATATTTTTCCACCAAAATTTTACCCGTCAAAATTGCTACTCCAGTCATAAGCACCGGTATATGTCATTCATCAAAAATCGGTGCTGAAATATTTTAAACTGAGGCATTTTTTCTTTAAAGGCACCGGTTTCTAGCACCAATATTCAGTGTATTGATGCTGAGTTTATTCATAGGCACCAATATTCATTGTACCGGTGTTGGATTTATTCATAAGCACCAGTATTATGGTTTATTTCATAGAATACCGGTGCCTATAAAATTTCTAGCACCGGTATTTTTCTCCCAGCACTGAAATACCGGTGGCTATGTATCTGTTTTTCAGCAGTGTGGGAATCAATTGCGCCCAAGGTTTTGTCAATTGTAATTTTATCATCTTTTATCATCATTTATCATCTTCATAAGCTAATTGTCTTGTTTTTAATTTCGTAATCCCCCCCCCCTTCTTTAGTTACTTTTATATAAATATGTATATGCTATTATCCACCTTATATGTATGAAACCTTAGGAAAATATCTTTTCTTCATGGACGACTGTGAGACCATCGTCGTGCCTTTTAAAGATAGTATTTATATGCTCAAATTACGGCTAACTACTAAATAGTAGCTAGTGGTAAGACGGGGTCGTCCACGAGGAAAATGGGGTTTTATCGAGTGTCAAAGTGTGGTTAAAAAGCACACGAAGAAGTCACTCTACGTGTGAGGTAACCAAGTTGGGAGGGGGTTGATTTTAGAAAACACTACGATTTCTCTAAACAACTAAATTACCCATCAATTAGAGAAAACAATATAACTATGATCACACTAGCACGAAAGATGTAATTAATATGATAACGAGTCTTGGGCACAATTGGTTTACATTTCTAGTCATTCTTTTATCATCGACTAATTATCCTATTTTTATGCATTAATCACATACTGTGGAGAATTTTTCAATACCTTTCAAGTGAAAACATTTCTCGCCTCTCATCGGTTATAGTTAGAGTGAGCGATTGGTGCCACACAATAACCCTTACCCTCAGGTCACCATAGACAATCAGCATCATAGACTTCCCCGAGAATAGCAATACACATGGAGACCTAACACAACTACCACAATGTCCTACAAGCGAGAAACATATAGATAGCACAAGTATATCTACGAATAACGACTACGAGGATCGGCCTTCATGTTAATCTTTATTAGAGAGCCACGTTGATAATTAGTCAAAGCCGTTCAAATTCATCCTAAATCTAAGCAATGTCATCAATCGATAATCATAATTAGTTGTCACACCCAATTATAACCTAACATTGACTAACGATAATCACATCGACAAAAGTCAAAGTCGTCCAGGTTTGACCAGAAACCTAACAAATAATCAACCCACAATCATCAACTAGTTGATCATCCTAGTCTAAATCATGCATTAATCACACAAGAAAGCACAAAACATACTTGATAATCAAAACACAAAATAGGATAGACCAAATCTCACAAATTCATACTAAAAATGCTTACCAATTGCTCTTAAGAGTCTATTTAGCCTAGATTATGAAAACCCATAACATAGAACACAAATCCACAAAGAAACATGGAAAAAAATCGAAAGATAAAAGTGAAAACAAGGGTTTTGGAGGTCCCCCAAGTCGGGGTTCGAGAAGTGGGGAAGAAGGGGGCTATTTATAGTCTAATTTGGTTAAAAAAAAAGTCCAAAAAAAGTAGCATAGGTACACGGCCGTGCACCTGGGTGCACTGGATGCGCGTTTGGCTCCTGAGAGCTATTTTGCCTCTTCATTTTGGGCGCGCAGGCACACACCAAAGTGCGCTGGCTGCGCACGCCCATCAGTCCATTTTTTTCAACTTCTTTGCTTTGCTACTGGTGAACCGCTTATCCGATTTCGGAATTCTTGTTGTCAGTTTTATAGTTCTTGAGAAGATGAATCCAATGGTATCACCCTTGAAGGATGGTTCTTCTGGAATCATTATAAGAACTTGGTCCAAACTTCATGGTCACAATTAGCCGCTTTTTTGTCTTCTTTCTTTGACACTTCTATCTTCTACCACGTTTTGACTTGTGTCCTTCAATATTCTACCATCCTAGAAAATAGCCTTCACTAAACCAATCTAAAGTGCTGAAGAGCAATCTACACATTATTTTACAAAAAGGAATCTAGATGCTCGTAAGGATCGAAAATCCATTAGACTAGAAATAGGTTACAAAATGAAGGATTTAAATATGAAAACCAAAAACGGTCATCTAAACCCCTTATGATGTAAACCTACCTAAACCTAGCAATCTTCCAATAAAAAGATGACAAAAGAGATGTTAAATGTTTTGGAAAATACATGCATTTGACGTATTATCAACGACCTTGATTTACCACTATCTAGTTAGTTGTATTTAGGAAGCACTTTAGGGATATAAATTGTATATTTGAGAGGTACGGCAATGACCTCCCAGCAACACTCGAAGGTTAAAGATGCGGCTAAGCGAAAGAGATACGGTGAATAGATAGTAGAAAGGCATGTAAGGCCAAAAAAACTTAGGGGCAAGAAGCCGGTTGAAGCTTCAAGATCCAACTTTAAGAGATACACCCTCTTTGGCTAAATCTCATGTAGAGATCTTAACCATTCATCGCAATCTATTTTAAACAACCCCTCCCCCTCCAATGAAGGGTTCCGCTTTGAGAAGGTCATCAAATAAGTACTGTGATAAACACAAAGATAATGGCCACGACACCGAGGAATGACATCACCTTAGAGATAAAACTGAAATGTATGTGAAAAATGGTGTTCTTAGCGACTATGTGATCTAGTCTCATACTCAAGAAGAGTCGTTGAAGCCCTAGAGTGGGGTCGACCTTGGAATCCTTGTAGAAGAAACATGAACCCGAACACCAATGGTGGTGGAGCCGAAAGTGATCATAATGGCGAACAACCTCAAAGTACACGTAGGATTGAACTTGTACATGTTTTCACCCCAATTGTGAGTCGTGGAAGGGGAGGTATTTTATGTTAAAAGTGCTTGGAGGGTAAGCCAATGCCTATATGGAATTCTGTTGTTCCTTTCGATAGCTAATCTGATATAGGAACATTAACGAGCAAGAGCAAGATTTTGATAGGTTTGACCCCAATGCCGTGAAGATAATCAGGCCAAGGGAAAAACGAGGTTGTGGTTTTGGAATTTATTATCTCTTTCATTTGTTAATTTTTCACTTTTATTTATTGTGTTCGTTGAGCTTATTGTATGTACTTTGCTAATGATATTATTATTTTTAAAGGAATGGGATTGTCGAGGGTTAACCCACATAGTCCTAACATCAGCAGAAGGGAATTTGAGAGGCGATACACCAATGCTCAAATGAGCATTCGGTCACAGAATAAGCACACCACCGGAGGGGTTGTAGCAAGATGAATGTAACCCAACTAACAGGCAAAACGGGTGGGAAGGATTGGAAGGATAACAAGGTATGCGAAATGCTCCCTATTACGACTTCTTTTTTTTTCTTTTTTAGCGAAGTGGCTGAGGTAGGATCGTTGCTTTGCCATTTAGTTTAAGAACTTATTGTGTATGTTATGTTTGTTAATAATAGATTATTTGGATTTTAGTTGAGTGGTTCTATGGCAACCATGGCTTAACGTGTTTCTAGCTTTGCCGAGGTGATAAAGGGTTTGCATGAATGGGTAGTTAAGCTAGAGAAGGAATTGAAGCTAGCTGAGGAGGAATGTACTGAGAAGGATTGGTGAGCGCACTTCTGGTTGAGCAGCTGTCCGAGTTATGGAGTGAAGGTCCTGTGGATCTGAGGTACCCTCGGTTTTTTATGAACATGTTAATGAAAACAAAAGGTTTTTACAGCTTCTTTGTTGAAATGTATGTTAATATTGTGAATGTAAAATGGTGGCATGCACGAGGGGCATACATGCCGAAAATACTAGTCTGGATATTAAGGGTTTGGAAGATGCAGACACTATTGTTGAGTCTGAGGTGGATGCTTAGCGGGAGTTAGATGAGGCTTTAGCTCGGAAGGTTGAGGATTTTGGACATCTCTTCCTCCTTGTTGAAGGTTAGAAAAGATGACCTCGCTATCGTTGCTAGACGAGCTCTCGAAGTGTGAAATTGACATGTATGAGAAGGAGGTGACTATAAAAGGGGATGGTCTGATGAACAAGTATGAGGGGGATGTGGCTAAGGAAGGGGGTGCCTCGGCGGGTATTGAAGATGATCATATGTAGCAGCCTAATAAGTCTTCTGGTACATTCAGATATACCTGTGTGTCTACGGGAGGTGGCGCAAAAACGACTAATAACGTTTCCACCTAGTCAAGAAGTGGGAAGGGGGATGTGAGCCTATATAGCATAGATTGTCATTTTGTTGTTTTTATCTTATATTTTAGGGATGTTTATCAGTAAGCGTTTGATGTGTTTAATTTATTAAGATATGTATTTGTGTTTGTTTATAGTATGTGTTTGATATTATGTTTTTGAAACCGTGGTTGGAGTTTATTATAAGTTTTTCTTAGGTGGGGTGTTTGTGATTCGTTGGAGGTTTTCTTCCTGTTAGAGTTACTATCCCTCAGGGTGGTGAGTATGCCTATGGGTGTTATGATTTTTGATTGGCTGACCTGGAATAGTTGTGGGGGTGTTTTTATGGAGTTTGTTTGTAACGTATGTGTACTAGGATACGTTGGTCAAGTAGAATAATAATGGTGTTTCGAGTTAATGAGGTAAGTCTTATTCGGGTAGGATTTAAAACCCCATGGCTTTAGGGTGGTGATTGTGCACTTATGTCATTGGCTGGTGACTTTCCAAGCGTATGCGAAGCTGTGGAAAATTTTCATGCGACCTTGACAAAATAGGGTTATCACGCGCATTTCGGAAAATGTCTTACGTTTCTTATGACCTATAGCCTTAGGGGTTTGGATTAGGCTGGTTATTTCTATGAGTGTGGGATAAGTAGAGGGATGTGTTCGCGCTGAGCAATGCAGAAGATTTCCACTTGTGTCATTGGTTGGGATTTTTCCAGACATATGTGAAGCTGTGAGATATCTTCTTATGCTTATTGCGAGGTTGGGGTGTCTTCATTACTGATAGGGCTCGCGGGTGTTTTCCTTCTTACGTTGTTCCGGATAACAAAGATGGCTAAGTTGTTACGTGCAAGGGGGTTACTGTTTTAGGCTATTTGTATAGGCTACTAATAAGGTTACTATTGGAAATAGGCTTTGCGTTATGGATAAGAGTGCCACGTGGGTATTGATTGTTTTAGATACTTCAAGTTGAGAGTAATTTGGCATTTCGTTTATCAAGATTGACTATTTGGCTGATCAATTTTTTGAGAATGGGTGAATGCATCATTTTAAATATTTTTACTATGACGGGTTTTGTATGCCTGAGGCCAAGTTATGCCTATATCAAGGGCTATTATTGGATCATTTACTCCACTTAGTTGTGGTGAAAACCCTATTATTTATGTGTTGGCCTAAGGCAATTAAAGCATATAGTAACTATTTGTTATTGTTAATTTACTTGGTATGTGTAGGTTTAAGCGTGTTTATGCATGGTTGTTATGGTTTTGGGTAGGATTGGCGGATGGGATTAGCGAATATGAATGTGATGTGGATGATGTTGTCCTGACATCATCTAGGAAGCCCGCTGAATGAGCGCCAGGAAGAACTCACGTGGGGTTAGTTCCTAGGTCTTCTCAGGGTTGTGGGTGGGAGATGAGGTTGTGTAGTGTAGGCATTTCATAAATCCGCCACCTGTATTCCGCAGTGGTAGGTTTAGTGTGTAACCAAGGCAATCTTGTCGTTCTCTCAAACACGCTTTATGTACCAGTATAGAGGGAACCATTTTTTGGTTTGTGAAACTGTGTTAGACTGGATTCACAAGACTAATGAGCGGTGAACATGACGGGAAGAAGTACACCAACCATGCATTGCTAGCATACTTGGTTTCAAGAAGGGTGGCGCCCTATCATGTGGGGAATTTTAAGGAATGGAGGTGATGCATAAGGAGAGATGAAAACTTTGCTATTTGATGTGATGTAATACTTTTTAGAGGTGGATGGATAGGGAATTTTCATTGTGTTATTCAATTTTTAGTATGGACTCGGGGTGTATAAAGAAGAAATATTTTTATCCACTTTTCAACTATGATGTATTGTATATCCTATTGCTAGAGTTGATAGCCTAACATTTGTTAGTCTTTCGGTTTGTGCTCTTATTGAGAAGCTTATATGGGCATAACTCTGTCGAACATCCCTTCTTGATGCGTATGTTTAGAGTCCTAGTTTTATGGCTAAGCAATCTTTATCACCACGACTTCTGATATGGGTATGCCTTATTTAGGCAAGGGTGTGATTGTGACCTTGTTGTGATTTCACCTTTTTTTGCTTTTTCTTGGCTCATTTTTGTGTTTCGTTGTACCTTGGCCTCGCCAGGTCGGTTTTCTTTTATGTTTTTCCTCTGGTTGAGTGGTTGGGGTTTTCTTGGTTTTTGCTTGCCTTGAACATCCATGGATAAGTATGCTAAGTTTCTCTTTTGGCTTGCCAATACTGCTTCATAATCTTGTTATCAGTCAGCTTCCAATGGTTTGTGGGTGTGTGGTTATGCCACTACCGTAGCTTTCCCTAACCAGGTTACATGGGTTTGTTCCATGTGTTGGTTGTGACACACGATAATGTTTTCCTTTTTCTTCATGTTTCCTTGTTTGTTAGTTTCGCCTTGTATCTGGTTCATTGTTTATGTTGGTTTTGTCTATGGTGATACCGGGGTGGTCTCTGACCTTTCCTGTGGACCATCAAAACCTAGAAAGATAAAATTGCCCCCATGGACGCCGCCACTGATGGCGGGGACTCCTTCCAGATGATTCTTGGAATCACCTGACGAGCTTCACCTTCTTGGATGCCTGAAGAGAATCCCGGGGAAGGTCCCCACAGAGAAGCTCTGACACCCAGTTAATTAAAAGGCTTTTTTGGAAGTTTAGTATGCTAGGAGTCGCTTACCTGGACCAATGTCATGTGTTTCCATTTATAGCCTCCTTGATCATGCAATCATGGCTCTTGACATGTGTTCATCTCTACTAGATTGTGGTATAGTGGAGGGTATTATAGTGAGTAGCGTTTATGCATTTTCTTTGGGGTCAACCGTTTGTTGGTGAGTTGGACCTGGCTCGCTCCCGAGCATTGATCGAGCTATTTGTAGCAAGTTGGCCCTTATGTTTAGGGTTTCCTGGACTAGGTGTATACCAAGTTTGAATATCCTCGGCGGTGAAGGTCCAGTTCGATGACCTGATATGCCTTAGAAGAAGCAGAGTGTTCTAACCACCTTGGATTGTAGAATGCCACTTGTAATCCAACTTGGGCTCTTCAAAGAAAGTCCTCAAGGATTTCCCTTTGAGCAAAACTAGCAAGGGCTCCTTGTGGGCCATAAACATTTGGTGGCCTTCCCTCATGCTCCTATTTTCCCTTTCGTACCCCCTTTTGTTGATCAACTCCTTGACGCTCTTTAAATTTTGGCGCCCTTTCAATTTGGATTATCGATCAGTGGATTTCTCTATTTTTCTACCTTACTGGTGTGTCGGTTAGTCAAAGGTTCTTTCTCCCGTTGGCCCTTCGAAGGCCCCTTCTTCTGCGCCCTTTGAAGGCCCCTTCTCTTGTGCATTATTCGAAGATCCCATTTGTAGTTGGGGAACCCAAACTGACTTCAGAATTTCTATGTCCCCGGGCTTCAAAGATTTTCTGCCTTGCTTTTTGTTCTTCTCCTTCCTTTTAGGAGCCTTGGAGGATTCATCTCTTCCAAGACCACCCACTGAAGGCCCGGTTGATTCCTAGCCCTCAACACTTGAGAACCTGACTGCTATCGAGGGCAGGTTAAACACATACATGTTATAAACTACCTTTGGCCGCGTTTAGCCGGTCATGTGATAGTCATACTTGTTGACCTTCGTTATCTCCACTTTTAGCTTCTCAATGTCAGTCACACACATATGGGGAATCTCGAAGGTCCGGGCATCCTTAGGCCCCAAACGAGAGCTTCATGGAAGAACTCCATAGACCAAACTGTTAAAGGTCAGTGGCTTCGAATGCCACCCTGCCATATTCAATGTGGTATCGATAGGTCGTGTTCCCTTTTGGCGGAAGCTAAAGGTGAACACTTTGTGACACACACCATCCCTAATCTTCTTTCTCTTCAACAAGCAGTACAAGGACGAAGAAGTTTGTAGTTGGGATCGATACTAAGATCTTCGCACTTGGTCATGAAGGCCATAACCATGTTAGGTTGGAATTGAGCCGGATCCGCATCAAATTCCATAAGCACATTAAAAAATAAATGTGGGAATGGAAAGCCCAACCCAAATTGAAGGTGCCACCGATAAATGACAGACTTCCCTAGAGGTAGATGGTTAGGTGTTTTCTCTTCTTTGAACGTCACCAAATCGGCATTGTGTGGCACTATAAATGGCAGACTTTTGATAAATTCCTTGATGCCCTATGTCATTCGATAGGGATCTCAAGGCTCCTCCATTTCGGACTTGAACCAATAGAACGAATTTCCATATTTTTTTACAATGGATGACGAGATCGGTAGGGACATCTCCTTCTTGGCCAAAAACTTCTACCTTCGCCCAAGGTTTGCAAGGCGCCGACCGCCCGTGCTTTTACTCAAATATGTCTTCATCGAGCCACCTGTGAAGGCACTGGGAACATTCTTGGGGACTTCTTATATTAAACCATCTTTGGGCGGCTGCGAGCTAGGATTGGGAGGGTAAACCAGATAATCCTCACGGTAGAGGATGGGAGAAACATGCCTGAACCGTTCCTCTGACTAAGCAGCCCTTTCTTCCTAAGTTATTGAATAAATACTCACAATCATCACCTTCAACTGGGTTAGGTGATGGGTAGGCAAGAGTCTACCACTTCCCAAAAGGCGATCAAACGGCTCGCCCTCAGCCACCCTAGCCGCACCGACACCACAGCCATAACCGGAGAGGTAAATCACAGCACTCCTGTAGCCAAGGACATGACCCTCGACTGTACTCGGTGCACACAAAGGATCTCTCCTACAGAAGAAATCCCCATACTGCCACTGCCAAGAGTCGAATTCGTGATCCAAAGAGCGTAGACCATGCCCCTAACCACTCGGGCGATCGTGTGGGTGTGAGTCTACCACTTTCCCTTGTTGGCAACGGTAACATTGACATGGTAGGAGTGTAAATTAAGAATAGAAAGCTTAGAAAGAGAGAAATACTTGCTCTTTTTTTGATAAGTTTGGGTTTTTATGATTTCCATCCCTTTTCTATTAAGATCCATTTTGCACAAAGTACGATTACAAGCAAAGGATGTTATGGATACACCCATTTAAACGGAAGCGCTAAGTATTACAATTTATATCTAAGGCTATAAGAGAGAAAAGCACAAAGGAACTAGTAAAAATTACAATTCTAACCAAAGGCCTATGTGGCAACAAGGACATAGAAGCATAAGTTGTACTGTGAGGTTGTTTAATGGTATCGACCCAAATCACTAAAGGAACCCAATCACAGTGAGCATCAAGAGAAATGCACGCAAAATATTCCATCCAAACTTCTGATCAAATATCCGAGTCAATCAAAACGAAGAAAAAATGAAGATCCCCAACTAAAGGTCCAATCTGTCTCCATTGAACCCGTTCAAATCCTTCCTATACTAGGAGACTAAAACTGGTCATTTTGATTGCCAAAAATACTTTAACATCGGTGTTTAGGAACACTTAATGCACAAAATCAGCTCTGACATCCGCGGTTTGTGACTCGGAGGGGTGCTCAGGCTCATCATAATAGACTCTAAAAATAATACCAAATAAATGATATACTAATGGATCAAATCTACACATCTTATATATCTTCAGAAAGAAGAGAATCGCCAAAAGCTCATTTTCTAACAACTTTGACTTTGATTTCTCCTTGGCGTCTTTAAAACTTTGGATACAGACATGAAGCCAGTCTAATTTACTGGAAACGGGATGCTGGAGAAAATGGCAGATAGAGTTAATTCCTTCTTGACACTAAATTCAAAAAACCATTTTGAAAAACACCCATTTATAATCTGAAAAAGCTAACAAAAACAAGAAAAAAGATAATAAACAAAATACGAGCCAAAATACATAAATAAAGGCCTCCCACCCCAAAAGAAAAAAATTGTAGAAAAATAAATATTAAAAATAGAGAATTACCCCTCCAATAGCCAATATCTCGCCGGAAGACTTTCGTGAACTAGTAACCTCGCTAGAAACTTCTATTGACCATATCTATATAAATCCACATCATCTTTGCTACTATCATCTAGAAGGTGTATTGGTGGAAATAACATCGTCGCACCACTAAAAACCCATGGAAACCACCTCTACTCGTTGTCACGATTTTGATGGTCAGAATTGAGTTGAGCTGATTTAACTCGAGTCAAGCTATATTCATTTGAGTTGCGCCGAGTTAAAATCAGATTGAAAAAAGCTTACATGAATTTCTCGGAGTCCATATCTGAAACTACCGTCCGAGTGAAATTTGAGTTGGTTCAACCCGAGTCAAGTCCGATTTACCTGAGTCATGCTCAAGTTGGACCGAGTCTTGACCGAGTTGGCTCGGTTCTTGACCCAATCCCGATCAGACTCAATGAAGCCCGATACTGCCAAAATGAGACTCCGACCCGTTCACCCAGTGACTCGAGACCACCGAGAAACACCAAAACCGCCGAAAATCATGACAAGACCGCTAGAGCTCAGAAAGAGCCTTCTTCTGGCTGAGATCATCGTCGGGCTGAGAGCTTGAAAACACCTGTCGCTGCTTTCGACTGAATAGATCTGAAGTTTTTGACTCCATATCTTCACCAGAAAACCTTCAAAACTGTGCTCAACCCCTGTCTTCGACAGTTTGCACCTTGAGGAAGGTTGGAGAAAGGAGGTAAGCATTTAGGGGAGGGTGGGATGGGGATGGGGAGGCCGCCAGTTATGGTGGTCGCCAGCGTCCCCCTAACAAAAGCGGCTAGGGTTTTCTTTTACTGTGGAGATGAAAATTATAGAGAGAGAGAGAGAGCGTTCTTGATAAGGAAATATTTATGGTATATCTCGAAAGAAGAAGAAATACTTACTCGTTTGTGATCTGAGTTGACGAAATTGGAGAAACGTCAGGAGGTGGAAATGCCTTGCGAAGCGCTGAGAAGTCTCTTCAAATACCTGCAAATTGAAGTGAAAACGGCAAGAGAGAGAGATGGAGGGAGTTATGGAAGTAATGGGGCTATTTTCAAACAGCAATCAGAGCCTGCCTTGGAACTCGAAGAAATGTGTAAACGCGGGGGAATTTCTTTTCTCTCTCCACTTAAAGGGGCTTTACACCTGGCAGAAGACCTAACAGCTTCCCAAACACGCGCCCTCCAGTCCCGTTAGCCTTAATGATTGATAGGTGGAGAAAGCCAACTGTGGCCCGAGATAAAGACCCTTCGAGAAACTCTTCTACATCAAATATTTTGCCCTCGATAAAGATCCTCCGAGAGATTCTTACCTTTCTGGAGGCTATTGATGATACATAGGTCCTAGGCCCAGACGATCAATAATACTCGAGTATAGATGAGTATGCGAAGCCCAAGCTTAGAGAACTGCTAGAAGGTTACTCAAACATGGAGACTGTGATTAGAATCATAATTGTAGTCAAACACTAATGCTTGTTCAATGGGGAAAGGAAATCACAACCCTAACCAATCACGGAATATCACACATGATCTCTGTCATATAAATACAACATGCATTATTTACTTTGGAGATTCATTCCCTGTTCGTTATTCATACACACACACTTGCTAACTTAAGTATCAAAGAGTTTACCCCTCGGGACTCCTCGAGGGCTTGTACTTGCAGATCACAGATCAAGGATCAGCGGTGCACTTCGACAATGTCTCAAACACATCAATTCTAAAAATGTTTACACACAAAAAAGCATGATCCCATCCAAGTATATTTTTTAAATTGTTTGATATGTTGAGCAAGCATATTGAATTGGAGTATTGAGTTGCAATATTTTTGTAACATCTATTCCTGTGCAAACTTGGGTATCGCAGAAGGTGTGGGTGCCAATCTCTAGAGGAAACCAGATGTGAAGCATTAAAGACACATACATATACATGTAACTTATAGTCATGCATAATGATAGAATTATTTGTCGTCAGAAATTGTATTATTGATGACTGAATATATAGAGAGTACAATAGAGGTATAATAAGGAAAGAATTCTAATCATAATAAATCATAATCTAATCAGTAATTTGATTTCCTAACACCCCCCCTCAAGCGAAGCATCGAATACTCGCTGACGCACAGCTTGGACCTGAAATACTCAAACAGCGGACGAGAGAGCCCCTTGGTGAAGATGTCCGCAATCTGAAGAGAAGTAGGAATATGAGCAATGTGCAGCTTTCCAGATGTTACTAACTCACAAAAAAATGATAGCCAATATCGATATGTTTCGCTCGCTTGTGCGCCACCGGATTCTGAGCCAAAATGATAGCATTGCTGTTGTCACATAACAACAATGGAGAACCAGAAAGCTGAACTCAAAGATCACGAAGTAAATGAGTGAGCCAAAACACCTCTGAAGCAGTGTTGGTGAGAGCACGGTATTCAGACTCAGTGATGGAGCGAGAAACCGTGTGTTGTTTCTTGGCACTCCAAGAAACCAAATTCCCACAAAGATAAACCGCATAACTGTAAGTGGACCGATGAGTCTCCAGACAGCGGGCCCAGTCAGCATCAGAGTATCCTAACACCTCGGGATTACTAGCAGAACAAAAGCTAAAGACAAAATGAAGAGTTCCACGAATATACCGTAAAATCTGTGTCACTGCAGCGAAATGGTCATCTCTGGGATCCTGAAGATACTGGCTCACCATGTTGACTGAGAATGTCAAATCTAAATGAGTGATGGTGAGATATTGGAGAGCACCGACAAGTGAATGATAAAGTGTAGGATCCCGAAACGGAGGACTGGTAGAGCTGTAAAGTTGAGAACCATCAACAAATGGCATAGAAATAGGTGTCGCATCAGACATACCGAACCGAGTCAAAATATCACGAGCATACTTTGCTTGGCCAAGAAGTAACCCTGAGGAGGTAGGCGAAACTTCAAGACAAAGAAAGTAATGAAGAGCACCGAGATCCTTGATCGCAAACTCTCTGTGTGTCCAATTAATGAACTGGCAAAGAAGAGTCGAGTCGTTGTCGGTAAGAATGATATCGTCCACGTACACAAGTAGATACAATAACGACGACCTTCTCAAGAGGACAAATAAAGAAGTATCGGGTGAGCTGCACTGAAAACCCAATTGTGTCAGATAACTACTGAAGCGCTGGAACCAAGCCCGAGGAGCCTGCTTAAGACCATAAATGGTCTTTCACAAGTGACAAACATAGTCTAGATGAGCAGAATCCTGATACCCAGTGGGCTGTTTCATGTAGACCGGAACATCAAGAACACCATTAAGGAAAGCATTCTTGATGTCCAACTGATGAAGTGGCCAGGAACGCATGGTGGCTATGGCGAGAACCGTCCGAACAGTGGAGGTTTTGACCACATGACTGAAAGTGTGGTCAAAATCAAAACCCAAAATCTGCGAGAAACCCTGCACCACATGTCTAGCTTTGTGATGATAAATAGTGTTATCTGGTCAATACTTGAGCCTAAAGACCCATTTGGATCCAACAATATTGACATTTGAAGGTCGAGGCACCAAATCCCAAGTGTACTGACCACGAAAAGTGGCCATCTCATCATCCATTGCTGAAACCCATGCTGGATCCTGAAGGGCAGAGCGATAATCAGTGGGCTCTGTCTGAGAAAGGAGTGCAGTAGTGAGACCATGAGCAATAATATCTGAATAATCTCGGTGTTGAATGGCACCAGTAGAAGACCGAGTAGCCATCTAATGGGTACTAAGCTGCGGCGGTGAAACTAGAGGAGTCGAACCAGTTGACAATGCCGAAGAAGATTGAGCAGAGCTGACCGGATAGCGGCCGTCGGAAGTCACTGAAAGTGTGGTCAAAATCAAAACCCAAAATCTGCGAGAAACCCTGCACCACATGTCTAGCTTTGTGATGATAAATAGTGTCATCTGGTCGATACTTGAGCCTAAAGACCCATTTGGATCCAACAATATTGACATTTGAAGGTCGAGGCACCAAATCCCAAGTGTGCTGACCACGAAAAGCGGCCATCTCGGACTGGCTAAGGTGTGGTGGCCGATGGCTGAGGCGTGGTGGCCGACGGTTGAGGTGTGGAGGTCATCGGTTGAGGAGTTGTGTCCGGGTCGACCGTCCAGATGGAGCATGGTGGTGAAGAAGGGGCGACTGGAACAGGCACAGGTGTGGTGGCCCCAATCGATGAAGTAACAGCTCCATCAAAAAATGATGAAATCTCTAAATAAAAAATAGAACGACTGTCCGTGGAAGATGAGATATAAGGGAATAAAGTTTCATCAAAATAAACGTGACGAGAGACATAGATGCGCCCAGTAGTCGGGTCGAGTCACTGGAAGCCCTTGTGATGAGGGTTGTAGCCAATAAAAATACACGAAATAGATCGTGGTGCAAAATTATCAGTAGCAGTGACACGCAGACATGGAAAAGCACGACAACCAAATGGGTGAAAGAGGGTATAGTCAGGCACATGACCAAAAATAACCTCAAAGGTTGATTTTCCACTAAGAACTAAACTAGGCAGACGGTTAATAATGTAAACCGCAGAGGAGAAAGCTTCCACCCAATAACAGTGTGGCACAGAAGAGTGAAAAAACATGGCAAGACCAGTCTCTGTGATGTAACGATACTCCCGCTCAGCTCGGCCATTCTGAGCAAGCGTATAGGGCGGGGACATCTGATTATGAATGCCACATGATATGAAGTGAGCCTGAAGTCGGTGATTAGTAAACTTTGTGCCACCATCGGTCTGAAAAATTTTAACCCTAGCAAAAAACTGAGTCTCAACGAATTTCTGAAACTGGATAAATGTATCATAGAAATCTGACTTATGCCGCATTGGGAGAAACCACGTGAATCACGAAAAATCATCGATGAAAATGGCATAATAAGAGAAACCACCGGCAGATAAAACAGGGGTCGGTCCCCACAAATTACAATGTACTTTATCCAACAAACCAGTAGCGCGCTTGTCACTAGTGGAAAAAGTCAAACGGATACTCTTGGCCATCTGATAAGAAGAGCAACTGACAGATGCAGGCATATCAGAAGTGACAGAAATAAGGCCCCGTCAATTCAATAACCGAACAGTATCATGAGACACATGACCGAGGTGAGAGTGTCACTGCTCAAAAGAAGCATGAAGCTTTCTAGAGCGTAATTCGCCTAAAAAGATGGAATCACCAGTCTCAAGAAAATAAAGACCTGAACTATGATGACCTTTACTAATTATTGTCCACGTATGCTTGTGCTCAATGGAAAATGCATCGGCATCGAATATAACACGGACAGGTAAATCACGAGTAAGCTTACTAATGGACTTCTAGTAATCTTAGGAACCACAAGAACATCATTAACAGAGAAAACAGAGAAATGACATTGACCGATGTGAGAAATAGATAATGATTCACCATTTCCAACAAGAATAGCATCAGAACCACGATAACATTATACCTTATCAAGATGACTGGTATGAGCAGTGATATAAGATGTAGCTCTGGAATTAACGATCCACTAATTCAGCGAAAGATGATGGTTGGAACCATTCAAACTGGCCTGAAACAAAGCTTTGCCCATAATCCAATTAGCGGAACAATTTTCCCGAGATAAGGGTGCCAAATAAACCATAGGAGGAGCTGAAATTTTTTCTCTATTATTCACAAGGGCAAATAAGAAATCAACAAGAGAACAAAAAAATGTCAACAAATCCATCAGGCACGTGTTCCTACGCGCAGAGAGTGGCTGGGCGCGTGATTTCATGCGCCAAAATAGGTGACTGCACAAGCCTGGTCGGACGCGTATGGCTTCCACGCACTGGAGCTTCTCCTTCTGAGGAATCCATCAAATTGAAACTAGGATCGGCTTCCTCTGTATTTGACGCCGGAACTGGAACAACAGTGAAACGCAGAGCTTGACTGGTGGCTGGATCTGAAGTGCCACCGGATCCGGATGCTGGTGGCAAAACTGGCGTGGCAGCGGTCTGAGCTCGACGGCGGGAGGAGGTCGACAACGTGACTGGACACGCGACCGGACAGTGGTGTGGCGGAGCTCGACGATGCGACTAGACCGGTGGCGTCAAGTGGAGCTCGAAGGCGTCGATAGAGGTCGCCTGGCCGGGGACCGGAGCGGCGGAATCTGACACCAGTGGCGGTGTGGCGTTGTAGAGGCAGCATTGGAGATGCGGAAGCTGGCGCCAATTCGAAGAAGAAACAATGATGGAGGCGGAATATTGGCCGGAGAAGATAGCTATTTGCCGGAATTGTTTTAATGGGGAATAAAAATTAGAAAAAAAAAGAAGAAATTAGGTACCAAGATCAGACTTGATCTGATACATGATAGAATGATTTGTCGTAAGAAATTGTATTATTGATGACTGAATATATAAAAGGTACAATAAAGTGTAATAAGAAATAAATTTTAATTATAATAAATTATAATCTAACCAACAATCTGATTTATCCTAACATATAACTGCTTCAAAGACACGGAGATAATGGCCATTTCCATAGTCTCAGTGCCTTGACGGTGGATTTTCAATTATGGATCCCCTGAATTTGGCCCTACCGGCCTTACCCGCAAGAACCCGACCACCCAAGTAACATCTATCGTACAGACTAATTTATGTATCTACACAAGTTTTATGATGCACTGAGGATGAAGCGATCTTCCACATTATAATAAATCCCATTTCCTTTATTTGTCATAGAGAATTCACGCATATGCATAGTACTTAGTTTGTTTTAAAGTCTCATTTTCTACCCTATTTCTACTCAACACATCACTTCACTTGTTATGTACTCCGAAGAACATTCACTTTAGGTACTTGAACTGAAGTGGCCATACAGTGGTGGGCACTTAAGTTTTGGACTCATTAAATTGTGGTGTTCTTTTACTTGAGCAAAAGACCAAAACCTTGCCCTCAAGGCCTCATCATCCCGGAACCACGGGTTGATAAGGAGATAAATCATGACATTCAATTGTGTTCTTTTAGGTGATTGTGAATGGTGATTGAGATGATAACAAATTGTGCATGTAACTGATGTGTCCATGGTATGTACTCCATGTCCCATATTTACAAGTGATGTGGTTTGTTCCTCACAAATTATAGTGGTCATCCGGTTGCACGTCAAGTTAGTGTCGTTATAACTAATGTCTCCAATTATGGTTCGAGAATTGGATTCATGGTAAACACACTGATGTCTAAATCAGTATTTTCCTTTACTGGATAGAATCTATGCAACTGCTAGTTGTTGCTTACCTTGATATCCCAAACTCTTGTATATTTATAGACCTATCAGGCCGTTGATATCGATGTAGTGTCTGATGCAAGGGTCGTGCTAATCGTGGCCATTGTGGTGGCCGCACGACTTTCCTCCGCATAGGTAGCGTAGGTCACAATCTCCTAATCTAGCTCAAGTAGCCATCACAACCCTCGTAGTAGCTGTAGAATAATTCTCCGCACATATAGTGTTTGTCATGATCTCTTGATCGTGGCTTGTGCAATTGTTACGTGGCGCATGTTTCTCGACGCATCTTCGATGTTTGCACTAGAAAGACTTTGCCAGCTTCATTAAGCTAGCTCCAATATGGATTGGGCCTAGTGTTTGGACCTCATAAATACCCTAAGTCACCAGTCACCAAGCGTTGAGTGTTATAGAGACGTATTTTTTAAATCAGTAGGACGATCAGACCAATGATAACGAAACCTTGTAGCTAAGAAGAGTTTGGATTCTCATTTGCTAATTCTGCTAGCAGCAAACCATTTCATCTAGCTGGATACCCCTAAATTATGTGCCAATTTCGACACAAGACGGCCATATTTCGGTAAGCATGCGTTGCAAAAATGTCCCACCATGGGCCATGTTATGTAGTTATTCAAAAAAGTTGGAAACTCAATCTTGTGAAAACAACACTTAACTCAAAATACAGTGGTGTGGTTTAAAAGAGGCAAAAATAAAGAATCCGAGGCCAAGTAAATAAGATATTGTAACCTAATATGTTTCTCCGCTGCACCATGTAAAATTGATGCAACTCAAAAACATTTATCTTTAGTACTTTTGTGTAAGTAAAATTATCTCATATTATACCGCAGAAATCACTCAAATGTAGGCATTTGATGGTTGGATTTCAAAACACACCCATCATTGACAGCTTCAATTCTAAAAAATGCAATGCAACTGGAAACGAACTAAGCAACAAAAATATGCTTTTCAAGACAAATTAAGTGGCAAAGATACCGTCATCTGCCCTTCAATTTCTTCAATTCTGTGCACCCCCATATTTCACAGTGAAAGATTAAGATCTCCCTCTGTTCCACAGAGTCTCATTGTTTGACATATTTTGAATGATCGTTCTAGGAGGAAATTAAGGTGGATGTTTAAGGTCAAGGCAGCATTCACATCTACCCATAAGCTATTACACTGTACTAGCTGGCTGGCTGGTTGGTTTCACAACTAAACATTAGTGCCATGGCAACATGCAAACAACCTGTCAAGTATAGGCTCAAGATAGATCCTAACCTACCACATAAGGCAACTATTTTAAAGACAATATCAAGTTCACCAGCCGTACTGTGACAAAACCAATTGCCAAAGCAAGATAATTACTCTACAAGATTTCTACCCTCATTAATTTCATCAAATCAACTTGTTCCAAAAATTTAGGACTCCTATAGCCAAACATTTAGATGGCTATCTTCCTTCTCCATGTTAACCCCCCAATGTTTAAGCAATTATCAGAATATGCTCTGGTATTCAGGCCAAGTACTTGCGCAAAATTATAAAAATATCCCTCGAAATTGTTGGCCCTAACGAAAAGATAACTAGAAAGATATATATGTTATATATACCAATCAAAATCACCCACTCTTATTCCTCAAAAGGAGATGCAGCTTCCTTCAAACTTGATCTCATGATGTTCCCAAGCTTTGAGCAAGCATCAAGACACAGACCCATTGCCTGCATAAGTAAATCATACTCAATATGAAAACAATAAACATTTATCTTATTTCATGTCTTATATTATTGGGATAAGTGTCAATATAACCCTATCTAATTGATTAAGTGCCAATATAAGCCTATGATAATTTTTAGTGCAAAAATAATCCTAACTAGTTAATGAAAGTGCCAATATAACCCTCAGACCCCATTTCCAGCATTGACCTCAATTTTCCAACATTAACTCAATGTAAATTGACCAAAATACCCTTTGGGCTAACTCTAAAATTAGGTGGACAATTTTACCCTCATAGTTACCCGGACCACCGCCAGACCGCCACCGTAACAAGTAGGGTTATATTAGCACATTATGAAATCTTATTGGGTTATATCAGCACATTCCTAATGTTTGTAGGATTATATCAGCACATTCCTAATGTTTGTAGGGTTATATCAGCACATTCCTAATGTTTGTAAGGTTATATTAGCACATTCCTAATGTTTGTAGGGTTATATCAGCACATTCTTAAAAATTATATGGTTATATCAGCACATTCTTAAAAATTATAGGGTTATATCAGCACATATTATAAATATTAAGTGTGTGACACTCGGTTGGCCTTAACGGGTGACCACATCATCATATACATTATTATAACATCATAACAATATCTTATACAACATAAAATTTGACATCATGACACCATCATTGATATTAAACACCATTATCACATATCATAGCCTCATTTCAAAACTTATCAACATTAAAAACCCTACGTCGAAGAACATAGTATTAACAATCACACGCAACACCAAAGGTCATCCAATCATCGATCCAGACTAAACACAACAAAATAAACAAAGCACCATTAAAACCCCTATATTCTATAGTATGTGATGATATGACCATACATTTTTTACTAATGTGCTGATATAACCCTATAATACCAATGTGCTGATATAACCCTATAATATAACTGTAATCCTGGTTGAGAATTAAAAAAAAACATTAATCTTCTTCCAACTTTCATCATCATAACTTAATGTAGCAGAGGTAGAATATTCTCATCAGAGCCAAATTGACAACTTTACCTCGTGAACCTTTGATGTCGACCATTCTCCTGTGATAGGCAGTTGCGTAACCTCATTACGGGAAGGCATGCAAGCAATCATTAGGCTCCCATCTTGGTAGCTTTCTTCTTCAGACACTGGATCAATGACAAGGTTGTTCCCAAGACAGGACTACAAAAAGAACCACAACCAGAATTCAGTAACTGACTGATAGCAAGGGGGTTATGCTTAGTAAGATGTCAAGATTCCAGCACAAAATTCATATGCAATAGTACAAAAAAGATTACTTTCTGCACTCAAAGTAGCCCAAAGCAAAGGTTTGAGAAAGAAACCCCTTATTCATGGACTTTAAATCCCAATCCTTGAACTAAATATGAAGTTACTCAACCTCAAAGCTGGAGAAACTTCAATTGAATTCCTAGTCCTTAATTTAAAAGTATCTCGACTCCTCATAAGGAAGTAGACAACCACCGCTAGAGTTGAAATGTATGGATAGCAAATGACTTATTATAAGCTGGACAAAAATCATCAAGCAATGCTACAAGGCACCAATGTTGCTACAAATTACTTCTTTGGAGTACAGTAGTAAGCATAAAACAGAAGGTTTGGAGCCAGAAAGACAAAATAGCTCAGAAGTGTATGGTGATTTCTGAACTAGTGGACCTTTATTCCCCCGAGGCTGAACAGAAAGGAAATTACCCTGTTTCCCGTACTGTATGCAGACAGTTATTGCTAATGAATTGGCCGGTGTTTATATCACCTTTCACCATAAAGTTCAAAAAGACATAAAGCAAACCGCAGCTCCAAAAAACCCTTACTAAACAAATAACCTCAAAACACCATGAAAACTGGGAACTAAAGAAACACATTAGCTATAATAGATTAAAGCAACTAGTCAGCTCATACCACAGAAACGGAGGCAACCAAGTCATACAACAAAATCCCAGCATCTGCAATCGCAAGACTGGCACATGATATAATCACAGGCAAATCGCCTGATCATAAAAACCCTCTCATTAGTATACACGCAATATCATATAATTTATAGTATTTCGCCATCTTAATTTTAAACTTACTGCCACCGGATTCCAACACCAGAGCAAAAACATCTACTGTTGTCTTAGGAAAGGATTCCAGGATTATAGAACCCTCTAGAGCTTTATGCAACATTGCTGAGAAGTCTTTATTATCAGATGCCTAGATAATAAAAATCCAAATCTCAGGTACATGCAAACACAAACCCGCAAGTCATGTCATCTGGAATATGGTTAGCTTGCAAGCTCACCTGACCACGGGATGAAGTGGCAAAAGTTGTATAGCTAACATTACAATTCAACCGGCCAACATCACTGTACATCATTGCCTTTTTACTTTCTCTTGGCCCAAATCTATAAATGACAAAAACATCTAGTTATCTTACAGAAAACAAACCACAAGATGTAGAACATGGTGCTACAAAACACTCATGAATTAGTTAGTTTGGAAAAGTAGATACTCAGTTTCAAGGACCAGTATATGAAAAACTGTCTCCCACTCATGATTAATGTTGAGACTTACCTTCAAATATTTTGGGTTTTGCTATTTTGAAATTAACCAAATTCTACTTGAAACAAAAGAATGTCCAGGATAAATTTGATGAACCCCATGAAACCAGTGTAAAACTGATTTTCCAGGATAGGAGAAGATTCATAAGATTGATCAAATTACAAGGCCAGCGAAGGTTACTAACTGTAATATAGCAGTGAGGTAGATTTTCTTCCAGCTTTCTCTTTTCCTTGTTCGAGGCACCATAGCAAATGTGTAATGTTTTTTTCTTTCCAGCCTTTTGCCTTTTTTTAAAAGAGGGTATAGTCTTTGAGGCAGTCAGCTTTCTCCAAGTGGATTTACAATAGATATTTGTGAACTATACTATATTAACACAAGCAAGGCTGCCAAAAAGTTCACAGGCAGACAACCAATGCCACAAAGAACAGGCAAAGAACCTGAGGGACTTAAAGGCCATTCGAATTATAGAAATGTCATATTATCACTGAATATACGATAAATGCAAAACTGTTAAGAATTAAACATTAAGCTCGAGAACTATTAACATTCCATTTCTTCTGACGTCAAGACCTCAGGGATAAAGGATCTTAAGGCAGGAGGAAATCAGGACGCTGAATGTACAAAAATAAACAGATTCTAGAGGATTTTTTCCTTTTAAAAAAAGGGCGCATATTTCTTTTTTTTTTTCTGCCACACCAAAAATCCACCATATGTTAAAATACCTAAATCATTTAATTTAAAACAATAAACCAAAACGAAAATAACAAAGTTGGCAAACAACACAGCCTATGATCTACCACTTTTGTGGACATAATGTATAACCCAAATGCTAATATAAATGATAAGCATGAAAGTTTAATACCGATGGTTGACAAATACCAAGTGTTTAGTTCATCACCTCCAGGACAACAGTTAAATGAAACATGTACAAGGCAAAGAAGAAGAAAAGAAGACATACTAATAGAGTATGCCTTACTCACTAGAATAAACTCACACTGAAACCATGACCTTGGTACTTCCAAACTCTGCATAAGCTGATCCAGAGGCAGAATTTACAGCAGCAGTCCTCATATCTGTGATTAAAACATTCTGAGTTAATAAACAGAACTGACATTACAGTTGAGCCAAAAGAATCCATGACAAGATAATTGATATGTTCAGCTATACATACGTGCTTTAACAAAGTCAGAATAGTTGACATTCTAAGTAGCCCTTACATGTCCACAGGTGATCATGAGGCCGTACCAACTTTAGTAAAACTAAGATATACAAATACCTAACAGTCAAGTTCACAATTCTCACAGTAAAAATATACAAAGATAGAGGTAAAGTTATACAGATTTTAATAACACTATCTCTGTGATCCCAAACAAGAATACCACAGCTTAACAGAATATAATATAGATCAACTTTAACAAGTTTTACAAACTTCTATCACCAAGGATCTAGAACAATGGTGCTAGCTTTTCAGCCTATGGCCCTACAGTAAGAAGTTAATGTCGTTTTAACCAGGTAGAAGAGCTCATGTAAAAGTTCCCTGATCACATAAATCGGAGATGCATATAAGGAAAGGCTTTTTTTTAATCGTGTAATACTGATTTTAAAGGATTACATATATTCACGTTGTGTATATTGCAGGGCTTGATTGAATTCTTCCTACCTAGGTTTGACATGTGAATTGACCACACCAAAAAATGTGGTTTTATTTGCAAAATATACTTGGCTTTTCCCTACTCACCACCTCAAGCTCGTTACCTGTTTCCAAAACTACCTATGGTTATTCCCCCATTCTTCCTCTCCCACTCACATTGCAAGATCTTATTTTGACTAAAGTGACTGAGCAGAATACACGTCCTGGGAATTACTAGTTACGAAACACATTTCATGCCAGAACCTTTGAAAGGATGTTAAAGGTTTATATGTACAATGTGGTATACAACACTCGGTGCTTAGTATTTGAATTTTCCCAAAGCTTATACCCAGTCATTTTAGCAGAATAAATAAACCTAAATAATACAACTCACTATATTGACTATGAAATTCGTTGTTGTATGACCATAAACACAAGCGCATTCCTCTCCAGACAATAGAGTTACATAAACATACAGAACAATAATCTCAATAAATAAATAAACACTTAAAATATAGAATCCAAAACATAAATTCACAAAGAACATACATGCAGGCCTGCACTGATGAAAGCCGCGGCCGTCAGGGCGAGTCCACTCGGCACCACTAAAAAAGAGCGCCCTTTTCTTTCCCTTGGACTTCGTCACCGACGGCGAGTACGTCGCCGGAGCGGCTCCCCCTTTTCCAGCCATCCCTCGCACAGACACTATCCGTCCACGGGAGTAAGGAACAAAGGGTGAGACAAAAATGGGAGGCGGTGTTTTCGCCGGAGAAGCAGCAAGGGTCACTGCCGTTTCACTAATTTGGTAACTCTGGTCAGCTCCCTCTCTTCCTGGACGTTTTAGGCTTCAACTTTTGGGCCCATCTTATGAGATCCATTTTGCCGTTTTGGGTTTGGCCCACGTGAATTTCATGTAGTGCGTCAAAATGTTAGCTTGTGAGGAAATGAGTGTCCAGGTCGTGAAAAGGGCATAAATAAATACAGTAGTACTTTCTTTGACAGAAATTCTATATTTATTAGGAAATTAAATTTTAAATCTATGTTTACGGTCGAAATATTTATTCTATACTAAAGCGTCGTATATCTAAATCTTCATTGGATCCTTCGATATTTTTTTCTATAATGATGATGATATCTGGCCTCGAAGGGCCACTACTGTGTTATAAAACCAAGGCTTAAAAGGTGAACTGAAAACAGGATGGAGGAATAAAATAGGCAACTGGCTAGCTGAAGAATATGGAGCTGGGTAGTTAAGTGATGGAAGAGCAACAAAGGGGCCTTTAGTTGTTAGTTTGGCTAACGGATTCTGTAACTATGTAGTTCAGGGATTGTACACATTGGGGGGAGGGGTATCAGTATTTTGGTGAAAACTGATCAAATTGCATGTCATCTTCCTTATTTGTATTTTTTTTATTCTTTTCTCATTTGAACTATGGAGTTTCTCAACTAATCGGTTGTTCAATTACAATTTTGTACTTTGCATCTTTGGGTTTGGTTACAAGTGGTATCAGAGCTCGACAATTCTCAGACAGAAATCATGGCAGATGGAACCAGATTGAGGACGGTGGAAAACAATGTCAAGGATTTGGAGATTAAGATGACAACTATGCTTCAAGATATGAAGGAGCAAAACACGGGAAAGTGCCTGGAGCTTATTCTTCAAATATCAGTGTCTGTGTATCGATAAGAGAGTTGAAGTTGGATGGATTGAAATCCCATGACTGTGACAATCTGATACAAGAGTTGAATGTCATTGCGATTCGGGCGTCGCTGCTGCCCCATGTACGATGTTGTATTACTAAGTTATGTTTGTTCTTCAAATCCATATGTTCAAAAACCATTAGTGCTACAAAGCTTGATCGGTTGCAAACCATGATTGTAGAAGTATTTTTCCGAATGGAGATTTACTTCCCACCTTCTTTCTTCGACAGTATGATTCATTTGATAACTCACTTAGTTAGGGAGATTAAGCTTTGTGGTCCTGTATTTCTCAGATGGATGTATCCGTTCGAGCTGTACATGAAAATATTCAAGCATTTTGTGAAGAACAGGTATAAGCCTGTGTTGATTTTGACCTTTTACCCCGTGTTGATTTCGACCTCCTTCCACAAATTGGAGCACCGGGGCTTGATATTGACATTGTCACCTGCCAAATTTTGGATTTGAAAATCTTCTTCTTCTGGTCCCGCCTCCGCAAATGTGTTAGGGTTTATTATTTAGTGTTTTGATTATTTTTGTTCGCATTATTTTATATAGGTGACAGTGTTCCAGACTCGGAACAGTGTCTTTCCTTTAACGAAATTTTAGTAGATGTAAATCAGAAAAACTCTCAGATTTCAGAACACCAGTTACGAGCTCGTAACATTATCAATCAATTAAAATAAAAAGAGGTTAACCAAGAGTCAATTTAACATATTGGAATTAGATAATAGTAAATATTTTGGAACACATGTTCCGAGTCCGGAACCCTGTCTGTAAGGGGTCAGATCTCTAGTTTCGAGCTCAAAAAGACTTCCGTGAAAAATTAAGTACAATTAGGAATCAATAGGTCCAAATAATAGTTCCATATCAGACAACTGAAAAGATATCGGAACCCTAGTTCCGAATTTGGAACTTAATATGTTATAAAAAATGAAAAAATGTAAACAAGAGTAAAAATTACAGTGCTAGATCAGAAATAACAAAAGATTTTGGAAATCCAGTTCCAAACTCGGAATAGAGTCTATGAGTTTAAAAAATCAAATAAGGCTCCAAACGTAGAACTCCAGTGTAGGATCAGAATGGAGGACATATTTCAGAACGTCGGTTCCGAATATGGAACTAGCTCATTAAAAAAGTGTACCAAACTTTCTGATAGTTCCAAGATCTGAACTGTGTCTTTGCACTTAATTTTCAAACTCAAGAGCAAGTTTCGGACTCGGAACTTTGTCGGACAGTTTGGTAAAATAAGTTAGGTAACAATTACATATTGTTTCCATCCAAACAAGCAAAGAAATCCAACAATGTCTTTGCGAAATATGAAAAACGTAATCAAGATCACCATAAAAAAATTGACAAATTAAAAACATAGTACAAAAAAGTTAAGTTTAACAATGTCACAAATTCAACAGTAACAACAAAACATGATATTCAAGTACATGTCCAAACAAATTCTTCCATCACATTACATTTCAATCTACTCATCATCTTCTTCATCCTCGTAGTCCATCCCACCAATTGGCATGCTTGGATGCTCATCAACAGTTCCATCGTCCTCGATGACCTTAGAATCCTCCTCACCATCACTTTTAGAGTATTCTGGTTTGAAATTTGGCATGGACTCATCGTTGCTGAGTTCGATGGTGAGACCTGTGGAATCAACAAACTCTAAGTGACGTGTTTCCGCTACTGTGACTTCATTTTTTGCTGAGCTAACATCCTCCTTTATGCAGGCCAAATATTTTTTGAATGCCACCATCCACCCCCTATTGTCGTCTACACAATTAAATATATGAGTGAAAATTGAATACTTTTATAAATAATTAATGAATATATTTTATAAATATTTAGGATTTTTTTCAATGTTCTTACATGATGTAGATGCCTCAGCCTTATCCCTTGAAGCTTCCCTTGCTTGTTTTGCAGATTTGGCGGCTTTCCCAGGAAGGTTTCGAACTCACCACTTCTTCTCCTCCTCATCAAACTCAAGATGATTGTGATTAAACCATGCCTCATCGTAGTATGTCAAACAGAGTGGCTTTTCAACGGGGATCACTTCCCACTTCTTAATCAAAGTGGTGGCCAAACCGCCATACGGTAGATCCTTCTTCTTCCCCACAACCGCCTTTAGCATGTACATCAAAATTGTGTACCCCTAATTCAACTTCCCCCCTCTACGACATAGTAGAAAAACATCAAGTTCCCTATGGTTAGCTCACACGTATGACCACCCAACGAGAGGATATTCTGGCATATCCACTCAAATACTAACCTATGCTCCACACTCGAGACCCCCACATCATACTCATCAACTCGGCCTGCAACTTTCCCCGTGCGACCCAAATATTTCTGACCCATTTGAACTGGGCAAATGGGGGGTGAGTTCACTAACGACAGGCCACCTCTGTTGCTAAAGTATCTCTATTGGGATCTTACTCCCATCTTCCGGAATAAGTTTACTAGGGTTAGTGTACTCGCAACCTATGACATCATTGATGCTGAATTTTGTAACAGGAATCATTACGCCATTAACCATAGTAAGATCTTTTATTGTTCCTATTCTTCCCTAAATTAGCATAAAATTTCAATACCTCGTCATAATGGATGGCTTCTTCCAAATTCACTAATTTATCAAAATTGGATAACTTCAAATAATCAATCAAATAGAATAGCCCTAGGTCTTCAATGTCTGCAATAGCAACAACCCTAGGATTGCTACATTTCCTTTTTGGAACTGAACATATCTTGACTCTGCATCAGTGTTGAAGAATAAAGATGATTGCCCCAACTCTTCGTTGAATTGTGACTCCGTGTATTAGTGTCCCCTATCCACCATCAGATCGTCCACCTCTATACCTAGGCATGGTTGTATTTGTTTTTGGTTGATTTGAGTTCTAGGGTTTTGAATTGGGGAATTTCTATTGAAAGGGATCGATTGAAATGATTTTCCTGTTGGATTTTTTTTATATAGACAGACCAAGTTCCAAGAGCTGACCTTGATCTTTCTTTGTTACTGAAGAAACAATCAACTTCCAAGAGTGTAACTTTGTTATGAGTTTGGAACTGATTGTCGGGAACAACTTCTAAATAACATTAAAGGTGGTTTTCAAATGGGCATTTAATACCCATTCAAAAAACCATGAATTCCCACCAAATTTCCCCTCCAAAACCCTCCTCCATCCTTCCATCTTTGATCTCTTCAAAAATTCTTCCACCAATCTTCATCTTTGCTCCTAACTACATGAAACCCTAGTAAATGTAAACTAATCACATCCAATGTCCATGGGTTATGGATTTACAAAAGCGGAGGAAATCCAAGGGTTATGGTTTCCAAGTTTATGAGTGTTCATGGCTACAATTTTTCATCCAACTTTGAATTGTCTGGATTTAAAGGTAACATTTCACTATTTCCTTTCTTCTACTATATAAATCCTAACTAGGGTTATTATACCTTGAAATGTCTACCAATTTCTTTTGTAAGTTTTGTTATATGTTTTAAGCCCCAAAGTTAGCTTTCATTTTGTTCCAAAAGAAACCCTAGTTTTTTATTGCAATGTATGTTGTTTGGTAGTGTAATGTCACAGAAGAGGCTTTGTGATCAACATGTGGATCCAAGAGGTGGACATTCACAAAACCTAGGCAGTGATGACGATGAGGAGGAGAGGTCAGTTGCAGGGTGTTATGCTAGAACACATTGTAGAACATTAGAAAGGAGAATGGCTAGAAAAGAATTGACTTTGTTGATTTTTAACAAATTGGGAGTGTGTATATTTGAAGAATGAGCTAAATGGTCTAATTGGGTAGGTAAGGTTGGTAGAACTAGGGTAGACATCAAGTACGATAATTGGCTCGGGGTTCCAAAAGAATATAAAGATGTCCTATGGCCGGAGTGCAAGGTAACTATAGTATATGAAATTATTCAAATACAAGCATAACTAAATGATTATCTACATTAAGCTTTAATTTTTAATTTTGATTTCAATCCACGTAGAGACCATTCGAGTTTGATGCCCCAGATATGGATGGTTTTAAAAAGATGGTAGCGGCCATGATGGCGAAGAGTTGGAGGGAGCACAAATATACCTTATCACAAGATTACATTTTCTCTACTGGGAAAGGAAATTGTCCATCGTTGATTTATACACATATTATACCCGTTGGGAGATCCACAAGAGCCGAGCTTTGGAGAATGATGAAAATGCTAGTTTCAGAACCTTTACTGCTTAATTTTATTCCGATAAAATATATTTATTTTTAAAATTTTTAAAAAGTACTACCTACATATGCAGGGTACAAGGAGTGCAAAACGACAGTTTGCAAAGGAAAGCAAAACACCTCATCGTAAGAGTCATGGTGGATATGGTTTGGCGGCCCTGTAGTTAATTAAAGAATGTTTTGAAAGGGATGTTCAAATAAAAATTGGCAGGGGAAAGACCGAGGAGGAGGTAAGATCATCGGTGAACCCCTTGGGTGATGATCTATTCTTGATCTATTCCTGATCAGCCGCCAAAACAGTAAAGGTGAATTCAAAAATAGTCTCGAGCATGAAATTGCCGAAAGAGTGGTAAGCACCATTAATTTTTGGTTCGCAGAATAATAGATGTTAAACCACATTATGACTAAGATGATTTAATTTAAAATGTTGCTCAGGCTAAATTAAAGATCGAACAATTGGAAGGGCATTTCATTGCCAAGGGTAAGCACAACATCCTCCGTGAGGCTACAGAAAAACTAGATCACCTAGGCCGTGCAGGAGGTTTTGGATCATACATATCATAAAAAGATGCGCTCGGAATTCTCCGTTCGTACAAGAAGACCAAACCATCCCAGGTTCACGTCTTGCAAGAGAAAGCGGTTGCACGAGATAAAAGCATTGAGCAACAACATATATTGATCTGCAAGTTAATTGAACACACCGGTCTCCCCGTGCCCAAAAATTAAGCTGGTTTAACACCAAGTTGGATTCCACCGTCAAGAGGATCTCATCACTCACCGGGAGATGGAGATGTTGAGTTTAACCACGAACCTATTCTACCTCCGCAACGAGATGAAGTGAATAAAGTTAACCTCGCCATCATGTCCACCAAAAAGATGGTCAAAACTTTTATGTTTATAATAGTATTAATTTTCAATTACCTTCATATGTTTGACTTACTTTTTTCATTTCAGACATCGCATCTGTGTGAGTTGTACACTGATCAAGCAAAAAATGGTAGGCCAATCCACGTTGCCGATGGTATTTTGCACAAGTCCTCCCGACATATCGCTCCATACCAATCCAGGATGGAATATACAGAGTCTCATTGGACAAGCTACTAGTCCTCCATGCCCTGTTGCCAATTTCACATGGCCAATTCAACCACATGGGAACTGCCGAGGGACTGTTTCTCCTATGGCCACATCGACTAATCTATGTTGACCCTACAAAGGATGCTCATTTGAAGGCCAAGCCTAAAACGGCACCCAGAATAGTTCACAAAACAGCAAAGAAGGCTAAGCCAACACTCACAAGGGCGCAAGTTATGAAGGATTCACCGCACTTTGTTAGAGTGTTATATGATTTGATTGGAGGTCACCAAGTCAACTCAACCTACACATTTTTTGGCAATGAATGCGTATTTGGTTAAAAGAGGGAAATAATTGCGACATGGAGTGACTTCGAAGACTTGTGGAGGTGTGACCAAGTCAATCAAACCATAATGTCCTTATACGTACTGTAAGTACTATATACTTTCATATTTAAACTAAATAATTTATTAACTTTACTATTTTTACAAATAATGTTTTCAATTTATATATGAAAGGTACATGTATTATTTTGCTAGCCAAAAGGAGAAAGGGTGGATAGGGTATTTGTGCCCCATAATGACACAAGAAATCGGAAACACAGTAAAAAAAGGGTCGACTACATCTGCAAAAGCCTTGGACAAACGAATAAAAAAAATTAGTCTCCCCTACATTGAGAGGTGATGGTCAAATATCAAATCTACGTCAAACATACTTTTATTTTGGATGATTTTAATGTATGACATTCTTGTACGGACCATTGGAGATTAATATTTATTGTCCCAGAGAACAACCGTGTCTATTGGATGGATCTTCTACATCATCAACCTTCCGGGTCATTTGTTAAGATTTTGGATGCGTTAGTAAATTCCCTCACCGAATCCAGTACAAAGAATTTGGAGATAGTCAAGATCAAGGTGAAACTATTTTTCCCATGCTTACAATTCAATTAGATTCTAGGATTCCCAAAGTTTTAATATGATGATGTTATTGATTTATTTTTAAACAGTACAAGAAACAAGTGAACGATTGGGAATGCGGGTATTACATAATGCTATATGCGGCGGAGTGTCTTCAGCAAATCCACATGGATTTTCTTAAAATCAACGACGTAAGATTAGAATTAGATCTATAGGTTTTTCATTGCTACATGTTTTCATTCCTATAGGTTTTTTTACACATATTAATAACATTCCCAAATTCAAAGGTTTTTAAAGATGAAGAGAAGCCGTATTCTCAAACTGATATCAACATGGCAAGAAATTGCTTGGCAAGGTATATTGTCAATGCCCGTTCCCATTCCACTGGAAATCCCAACGTGGGAGGGGTTTAAGTAGCTAGTATATATGGTGACATTATCATTGGAATAGATTTTCTTAGATTTCTATTCATATCTATAGATTGTTGCTGCCCTAGCATAGTCTATATATTTTCGATAGATAGTGTGGAAATTACATGTTATTTTGGTGTATCTTGACCTAGTATGGAAGGCTTCCATTTAGCCGGATTTTATTGAAATTGTAATTTTTACCATACTTTCCGATTGGTGTTCCAAACTCGGAACATATGTCTTTCTTTCATTGACAAATAATTATAGAATATATCCAGAGTTCCGGACTCGGAACTTATAATCCAAAATATGTTCCGAGTCCGGAACTTAATATCGAGCATTCAATGCTCAAAACCGTAAAACAAACAGATTAGGATTATAAAATATATCTGATCTCAGAATGCATTCTAGTTCCGAGATTGTTACAAGTGCACAAATCAGATAAACTGGAACTTATTCCGAGTTCAACCAAACATTAGACCCGACTGTGTGAGTTTTGTTCCGAGATCGTAGCCAACTGCTTTGTCCTAGGGACACCAAGATGTTACGAGCTCGGAATCTTTAGAAGGCGGTTACACCCCAATGTTAAAAGGAAGTTTTGAACCGCATTCCATTGATGCGCTAGAAAACCGCCTTCTAACATCATAAATGGAATACATGTCCAGGGAAATCACCCGAAAAGTGACTTCCAATGGCCAATGGAACCGCCCTCCACTAGTGTTACTAAAGATGATCACAAGGAAGATCAAGGCCCCTTGGATATAAGATGTCCATTAGTACCAATTAAGCCTACAAAATGCAGGATTTAGACAAGAAAACCAAACACGGCCGTCTAAACCCTTTGTCACATAAACTCAACTAATACTAGCAATCCACCAAATAAAACTGGCTAAAAATTATGCCAAATGCAACGGTTAATGCACACATAATGAAGCAGATCAATATACACCAGCTAGGTATACACCATAAGCCCCCCTAGCCATGATGACTAAAAGGCATGATGCGATGGCATTACTTGTGAAGTAAATGCAATCTGATGTTGTATGCTGACAATATGTTTGTCATTTAATGTTACGCTTGTTGTCATTGCAAAGTGACGTTGGCTTTTTGGCTATACCTTTGACCTCGCTAACTCTTCAGATTTCAAATTAGGAATTTTGATTCTCTCCCATCCATGTCATCTTTGTGATAAGGACATCTGTGTAGATTTTGTTTCCAAAGACCGAGATTCGATCCTCATTCTTCAATGCTCTGTTCCAATTTTTCTTATGTTTTCTATCGTTTATCTCTTAAATGAAGAATTTTAAACGATTAATTTAATTCCATAGTCATTCAGTGTGTTGTCAACTCACATTTCTCCGCTGTTTCGATATTTGTAAAAGGTAACTTACTTTTGTATCAGACAATCACCATTGTGTTTCTGAACTGATTAATCTCCTTGATCTTTCCATTTTTTCTTTCGTGTTTAAATATCAAAAATTAATTTTCTTTCAGTTCATCTCCCCAATTGCCAAAATATTCATCTTCTCTTATTGTCTCTTAGTCTTTTGTGAATCACCATCCTTCATCCTTTATACGAGTACGTTTTTTTAGCTCTATCTCTGGTTTCTTTGCTGTATGTTCTAAATATAATAGGGTATCTCTCCTTTTCTATTTCTGGTAATTTATCACTTGTGGTCTAGTCTTACAAATTTCAGGTTGTCTTTTCCGACGTATCTTCTCTTGATTTACTTGACCTTTGCCCTCAGCTTATATCCACACTTTATTTTCCTCTTCCTCAATATGTTGTTGACCTTCTACATGCGTACAAAATTGCATTTTCCTAGTTTCATCCCAAGGGCATCGCATTTATATCCACGCTTTTATATGCACGTTTTATTTCCACGACGTATCTTCTGAAAAGCTTTATATCCACGTATCTTCTCTTGATTTACTTGACCTTTGCGCTCAACTTATATCCACGCTTTATTTCCATGACGTATCTTCTGAAAAGCTTTATATCCACGTATCTTCTCTTGATTTACTTGGCCTTTGCCCTTAGCTTATATCCACGATTTATATCCACGATTTATTTCCATGACGTATCTTCTGAAAAGCTTTATATCCACGTATCTTCTCTTGATTTACTTGACCTTTGCCCTCAGCTTATATCCACGCTTTATTTCCATGATGTATCTTCTGAAGAGCTTTATATCCACGTATCTTCTCTTGATTTACTTGACCTTTTCCCTCAGCTTATGTCCACGCTTTATTTTCCTCTTCCTCAACATGTTGTTGACCTTCTACATTCGTACAAAATTGCATTTTCCCAGTTTCCCCAAGGGCATCGCTATCATAATGGGATTTCTTCAGGTGTGTGAGAAAGCGGACATTCCTTTTACCCTTGATTTTTTTGTAACTTTCACCATCTTTGGAAAGTAAAAAATACCATAGATGAGTTTACCTTTTATCCTATGGTTGTTGGGGTTGAACTTGTGAGCAGTTTCCCTAGCAACGTTGGTCCTTGGTGTACCAAATATTTTTTTGTAAAACTAAACAAAAATTCTGAAGTGGCCCTTCCATCTTGGAACTATAAAATTCCCAAATCTAATCTTCTTCTTCTAAGAGTTTGTTTTAGTGCTGATATAGAGATCGTGGCAACACTTCATGCTCATACACAACATCTCCACCATGCTAGTTCTAATGCTGGATGTGTTTTATTTGTTATTGTTTTGCTATGTTAGATCTGTATTTTGTCTTCTTTTTGATGAACATGTACATCCTTTGTGCGTTTGTTTGATCTATGATGTTTACTCTTTTGAAGACATGGACCTAGCTAGAGGTGCTATTTACATATGGTTTTTTTATTACAATGATGAGGAGGCGGTTGAAAATCTTGTCCAGCCTGATAATACTACTTCGAGTGACATCCTCCAAAGGGTGTTAACAAAACCAACACTGGAACCGTACTTGCTAAAGGCAAGTCAATTGAGGGCGGAGAGACAGGTGGTGATCATATCACTGGTGAGTTGAAGGAGAAGAGCAAGAAACGGGAGAGGACTGATGGATCCTCAAGTCATTTACCGTCTTCGGTAAAAAAGGGTCATGGCAACCAGTTTCGCTCTAAGGCTCTGGTGCAAACCGATAATCTGCTTATTGAGGGAACAATACTTGATACTCTCTCCAAACTCTCTCTTTCAGATACTTTGGCTGTGGTAAGTTTGCTAGTTAGTTGGAGTAACTTTCACTATGGTTTGATATCCTGTATTTCTATGATTGACTATCCCTTTCATATGTGTTTTGCTCTATAAGGTTGGTGAGAGTCTTCAGCTCATGAGTGAGAAAATTTCAAAGTTCTCCCCCACATATGAGTTGCTCTTGGAGAAGTACAAGACTAAGGAGAAAAGATGTACGACCCTAGAGACTTCCTTGCAATCTACGGAAGAACGTACGAACACTGCTGAAGAGCGTGCAAGGATCACCGAGGAAGAAATCACCAAGCTTCACTCTAAGCTTAAGGAAATGTGCACAAATGGACCTGCCTCCCCAAAGTATCCTCAAGTTCTGGTGGATCGGTTCTGTAAAATGAACTCATTCTTCAAGTTATTTGAGGATGTTTCCAACTCTGCTCGCACTGTTGGTTATTGCGAGGCTGTAAAGTACTCACGTGAGGTTAGCCCGACTGCGACGGTGAAGAGCTTGCCCTCTTTGGTGAAGTGCACTGCAGCATTGGAAAAGCAGAAGGCTATGCTCAATTATGGTTTTATTGGAAAGATTTCTGATGGTAAGCACCCCTATGTCTTGCTGTCGTAACTTGTAGGTCTTTCTTTATTGCCCTCTATCTTTGAGCTCAAAAGTTTCCTGGTCGACTATTTTGAAGGCCTTCCTTTTTCTTCTCCTAATGTTAATCGACCCCTCTCCTAGATTCTGAAGTGCATACGAAGAAACCTAGCCAAGATGCGAGCCAAAGTGAAACTACCCTTGCTGTTCAGAGCACTCCACCCTTTCACATAGAAGTCAGTTGAACTCTAGAGCTATGATTTGATTTGGAAAATTATTAACTTTTTTCCGTAATATCAAATGGCATTATTATGTATCTTTAAATTATGTGCTTTGTTTGACTTCGCTTAATTTTCCTATTTTGATTTTATACTTCGCTTTAAATTTGTTGGTATGCAGGGTATTGATATTTTCATCGACCACAAGTTTTTGAATCTTCGTGGCTTGTTTGGGTCTAGTGATAATTTTGAGCCTCCTCTTGGGTCTATGTCTTTTGATACTAGGTATTCTAGCATGATAATTGAAGCTTCTAGCTCTATCTCCTTGGAGTATCTTGAGCTATTTTCTGGTAATTATTTTTCTAATAATGGCGATTCGGATCCAAACTCTATACCTTTATGTCTTGGATGGGATACTTATACTCCCTCAATGGCTACATCATCCTCTAGGGATTGTCCGTGTAGCAATATTTTTGAGTCTCTTGGTAAAGTTATTGTTCGCACTTTAGTTGACCTGTGATATGTTGGGGCTTATGTTCATTTGCTTAAGCTCCCTGAATGCATTGAAGAGTGGGCGATGTCATTGGGTCTTCGCCTGAAGTACATGCTACTTGGTGTTAACGATTTGGAACTTGCATGGAAGAAAACTCTTAATGAGACCCCAAGAGCATTTTTGAGGAATGAAACAGTTATGTTTGGAGCAGAATGATCTTATCCATCGTCAGTAGCTTAACTTGATTAAGATGATTCATTAGCATAAGGAGGCAAATAATTTTGCTGCGAGTAATGCACGCAAAGCTTATCAGAAGAATGGTATCATCGACAAACAGTGTTTCCGTATCAATGACTTATTCGACAGTTTGAAGAAGAAGCAAGATGAATGTTATGATCTTTCCCGTTGTTCCGCAGAGTGGCAAAGAAAGTATGATGAGCAGGTTGCATTAAATATCCAATTGCGTACTGACAATGATCGCCTTTACGCTGAGTGTACCCATCTAGATTTAAGCGTTCATCAAATTGAGCAAGGATGCTTCAATTATAGGGATGAAGTGAAATTTATGCCTGTTGGCCATTGTGGTTCTACTGGTAGGGGTGATCTGACTATGAGTATTGGTGGCCAGAGAGTTAACTTATCTGAGGCTGTTCAATTGCATATTTGCCAATTGCATGAGACGATCAATAATTTGGAGGAAACCAATAAGAGCTATCAAGAAATTGTCGACTGGTCTATACCTAGCCTAAAGGCTGGGCCGCAGGCCGAAAGTGGCAAACAACCCCAAGACTAGCCCGCGATGCAAGCAGAGATAGACACAACTCACGAAACGCAAAAAGCGAAGATCATGGTCATACGTCAACCATGAACCATTTTTCTCAAAGCCACAATCAAGCATCCGATGGCAAACCCGAGAGAAATGGAGCTGTATTTAGAATAAGCTATAAAAGGAACAAAGAGATCACATATACATGTGAGTTTAACTATTTTGAGAAATTCAAATTCTTAAAATAGAGAACTGAGCTATTCTCCCAGAATCACTTCTGGGACTAGTTTTGCAGGTGAAGAAGGTCAAGGAGTGAACAACAAGTGATCCACATGAACAAACTGCCTCATCATCGACCTTATGAGTATGCAACTTGATTGGAAGGAGTTCGGCCCTATCACTAACTTTAAAGCTTATTATGCTAAGTATCTTGATCGCATTGAGAGAAGTGGTCGAATTTGGCACCCTGCAACTTGCACATAAAATGGTGTTATGATCATATGGTTGTTGAAGAACATCAGGCATCACAATCTCATCGTTGTGGTAGTTCTTCCTCTTTTGGATCTTCTCGCGCCTCACAGCACAGATAATTTGTAATGATTTTTCCTTTGAACGTCTCTAGCACGATTTTCTTTTTGTTCTAGCTTTTGGAGATGCAGTAATTTGTTTTCAATAAAACCAGACATCAAACTTTGCATGTTTTTGCTTGCACAATTATTTTTTCTTCGCAAGATATATTTATTTTTCATATATTCACTCCGTTGTGGACATTGAAACTCTGCTTAGTGCAAAAACACAAGATCTATCACTTGCTTTAATCGCTATTTTATAGGCATTTCTGCCTTATAGCATGATCTATCACTTGCTTAGTTAAAAGTTTGTACTGTGCAAAGCCGCAAGATCTATCGTTTTCTTTTGTCACTGTATTGAAGATGGGTTTTCCTAGTAGCAAGGTTTATAGCTTGCTTACTTGAAAGTTTGTACTGCACGAACTAGCAAGGTCTATAGCTTGCTTATTTAAAAGTCTGTACTGTGCAAAGTCGCAAGATCTATCGCTTTCTTTTATCGCTTCATTGTAGGCATCTGCATTATTGAAAGACTTATAAATTGTGGACTTAAGGTTTTTATTGTGCGAAGTGGCAAGATGTGTAGCTTCCGTAATCGACAACTTGTACCGCTGTAATCATGCATTTTTGTTTTTAATATTTTCTAACTTTGTTTTGCAATTGCGAGGCATAGTTATGTAGGTAAGTAGGAATTCTTGCCCCAAAAGATTAATATTTATATTGCGATAATATCGCCTTTAAAATAGAACAAGGGAACAAACACCACCAATGATCATGTCATGGTTTCTATACAGTGAAACTAGATTTTCTTGCTCTCTTAGCTGATCCTGCACATAAATATTTCTCAAGTTGATTATGTGCCAAGTGTTGGGACTGATGCTACCATCCATTCTCTGTAACTCGTAGATGTTGGATCAGTGTGTCTTTGTTATCTTGTATGGTTCTTCCCATTTCGGGCACAACTTTCCTTTCTCCTCAGCCAAGCTAGCTTCATTCTTCCTTAACACTGGATCACCAATTTGATATTGTGTTTCCTTGACTTTATGGTTGTATACTCTAGCCATCTTTTCTTTGAACTTTGCTTCCATGATCACCACGTTTTATGTTTTTTCTTCAAGCTTGTCTAATCCAATCTCATCATCTATGGATTAATGCCTTCTTTATATTCTTCAATTCGAAGACTTGAGTTCCCAAATTCCACTGGTATTGCCGCTTTGTGCCCATATACAAGACTATATGGTGTTTCTCATGTTGGTTGTCACACTGTTGTTGTGTATGACCACAGGGTGTCGGGTACCTCATTGACCCAGCCTGCTTGCTTTCCTTCCAGTTATTTCTAGATACCCTGAACGATTGTTCTATTCGTTACCTCCACCTACCCATTCGCTTAAGGGTGAGCTATAGAAGTGAATTTTTGTGCAATTCCCAACTTTAAACACCATTTAGTAAAGACTCAACTTGTGAATTGTATTCCATTGTCGGTGATGATGGTTTATGGCACACCAAAGCAACAAACTATATTCTACCAGACAAACTTTTTAGTTACTTCCGTTGTGACTATTCCTAATGGCTTCGCTTCTACCCACTTTGTAAAATAATCGATTGCCACAATTCAAAACTTTGCACTGCCAGCGCCTTTTGGAAACAGTCTGACCATATCAATTCCCCATTTATCAAAAAGCCAAGCTCCATATATTCCCGTTAAGGCGGACTGTGGCTTTTGTGACAATGGAGCATTAATCTAGCAGCTTTTACACTTGAGGATGAATTTTTATGCATCATTAAACATGGTTGGCCAGTAATATCTGGCTCGAATAATCTTCTTCGCGATTGTTCGAGACCCTTGGTGCATCCCGCATAATCCTTCTTGTACTTCCTTCAAGATCTCGCTTGGTTACGGTGGTCCCACACACTTTATCCACAGAGACATGAATCCTTTCTTATATAAGGTCTCTTCTTTGTAAACATAGTTGTGAGATCTCATTTTTAACTTCCTGGCTTGTACCTTGTCCGCTGACAGCTTTCCCTTTTCAAAGTAATCAATTAATGGTGTCATCCAGTTTACCACCTATGTCTGAACTGTTGACACAGTTGTCCTCGCTATGATCCTAACTAGAATGACCTTCACCTTCACATCCTTGTGTTCGACTAATGACTCAAACCCTAATGTAGCTAGCTTGCTTAAGGCATCTGCTTTCGTATTTTCACATCTTGGAACATGTTGGATGTTGAAGTATTCTAAGTGAGCGGTGAGTTGACGAACCCTGGTTAAGTATATCACCAATTGCTCCTCTCACACTTCGTAGTCTCCTCATACTTGTTGGACCACTATTTGTGAATCGCTAAGTGCCCGAACGCTCTTAACCTTCATCTTTACTGTGAGATCTAAGCTGCATATTAACGCCTCATACTCAGCTTCGTTGTTGAAAAGTAAAAAATCAAAACGAAGTGAGTATATGTGCTCTCCTTCGTCTGGGTTGATCAATAGTAGTCCTGCTCCACACCCTTCCTTGTTAGATGCTCCATCCACGAATAGTTTCCATGCCATGTTTTCCCATTTGGATTTTCCTTTGTCCATGTCAAGATACTGATGTGTTTTCACCTACTACGCTTCTACGCTTGTCATTTCCGCGATGAAGTTCGCCAAAGGCTGTGCTTTGATTGTTTTTTATGGTTGAAACTGAAATTCAAATTGCCCCAATTCAAGACACTACTGCAGGACATGGGTATTTGCACCGGTAATTAAGGGCAATAGATGTATAGGGGGTGTAAAAATGCAACACATTTGCACCAGTAAAATGAACCGGTGTATACATTTTGAAAACACAAAATATCTGCACCTGAATTATTTTGAATTATTTTGAACATATGTGTATAAATTTTGCACCAGTATTTAACATATGAACCAGTGTAAAACCGTGATTCATACACCAGTATCAAATATAACACTGGTCTTTCTTTTGTATTAGGAATATTATTTTTTGCAGTGGAATAATTTGCACCGGTATGTTTTTTACACCAGTATTATTTAAATAATTTAAAATAAATTATAAAAATGTGATTTTTTTACACCGGTACATTCATTTTATACTGATGTATTATTTGGTTAAATTTTGCAATGCCCAATTTGTTTTTCGATAGTTCCTCCCTGACCATTTTTGGGGCAACGACAACCAGAGATACTTGTGAACTATTATAAATTGGAAACCTTTGAATCGTTAACAAATTTGAAACATTCTATTACAAAAATATCGCTCGAAAAACACGCAATTATTATTCAAACTATGAAATAGAAGAACAATCTTGAGCATGGATTGAAACAAAGTAAAAAATCACACAAGTTTACTATAACCAAACACCATTTATAGAATTCTAATATCATCAACCATTCAAAATAAACCATCAACCTATTATGTCGTTCTTATCATCCAGAAGTTGCAACGTAGTGTTCGCCTGCTGCTGGTAGTCTCCGAGCCAATCCCCACACTATCTCTCTGCTACACCTTGAATTGCATACACATGGTACGACCCTTTGCCCTCTGGGAAGATCTGTTAATTTCAAATTTACACTGTTAGTCAATAATGTTGTGTTTACTAGAAATTAATAATAACAAATTTTGAGATGCAAGGTTTACCTCCAAGATATTGTTGTCTCTGGGTGATTAACAAATTCTTCCATGAAGAGCATGATGGAGTACCCACATTGCCATGAACCATTCTGGGTTCGGTACTGCACATGAAAGGTAAATATAATTACTAACCCTAAACATAATAAATTGAGGGATGAAATGAAAAAATGACTTACCATGATGTTGTTAATTTTCCCAGTGTAGTTGGGTTCTGGCTCCGTCTTTCTCTTCTCCATTTGGTATGCGCATGCAAGCCTGCCAAGAAAGTAAATTAAAATGGTTACTTCTTCCCGTATATTACCAAACTAGGATCATTGATTTGATTGATTGAAATACCTAGAAATGACCCTGAGTTCAACCATGTTTGTTGGTTTGATACCCCCTGACAATGTGTCCAGAGTGAAAACCTCATCCATTCTGGGACGGATAATTTTGAGGTACCAATGATCGGTGTATGAAAACTATGTTAACAAATTAATGAAATGGAAGTGGTTTTAACTGTGAACGTAATTATCAGGAAGAAATACTTACATTCTTATATAGGGTACGATTTAGAACTCAACATCTGTTGCCTTCATTGTTTCCCAAATTAGTTTCAAACGGAGTTTGACCTCCCACTCGAAGTTGTTCAAGTTGTCACAGTTAGATGGGCAGAATTAGACGCGACCAGAATTATTTTCCCATATTTTCTCCCACAGGTGCCTGTAACATTAATGATACTGAAAATGATTTCCTATTAATTTTTTTAAAAAATTAAGTCTGTAAGTTTTGAAACTCACCCCATCCACACATCGACCTGCGCATTATCGATCCAGGTCATCAAACGCATGTTCCCTAGTTTCTTCCCGAACTCGACCAGAACTTCTATTCCAACACCACGGGTGTAATAGCGTGAAAATATCGATGGCCGAAACACTAGGAAGAACATGCAATCCTTATTCTTTATCATTTCCAGGATAACATCATTTGCTTCCTCTATGAATCTGTCAGGTCTCGTTTGTTGACAATCTGCGAACGTAAAATGATACGGAATGATCACTTGAGCATGTAGTATTAAACTGTCATTGTTAATGAATAATAATGTTACTCGTTTTAGTGCATTACCTGTTTTGGCAACCTATTTAATCTTGGTCTTGTAGATGGCCGAAAATTAGTTGTCGACTGGGATTTTTGATCGCCAGTATCCCGTTACAAGGATTAATGAATACGGATATGCAAAAGTACTTTGAGGAATTGAAAAATAATGTGTTATAAGAATGTATATCATTGTCGGTGGTGAAAACCATAACCTCCTTGTCATCGTCGTCCGTATCACCTCCGACATTGACATTATCGATATCACTCGGTTGCTCATCTGCCTTTCCTATTAAGGACACCGACCAATCCATGACGCTGTTGAGCGCCTCTCCAACATTATCTTAGTGGTGGTCCACTGAGGGAATCCCACCCTAGGACGGAGGACTAGCTCGCATACTCTCACACGAGAAACACTTCCTTGTTGGGCATCCTGATGAAAAGATACATGTCACAACCCATGGGCGACCATTTTCTTCTTCCCAACAATGTCTTTAATGAAAAGAGTCACACGTTCTCCATCCCGTTTGTATAATATTTTTGTGAATAGATAAAATGGTTATATAGATATTTCATATGTGTAATTCAATGTATAGGACATGCATATATTAATAAAGGTGTACCTCTTCATCTCCTTCTCCATCGCTGGGCTCTCCACCGGACTTTGTAGTAGTTGCAACAATATCATTAACCGCCTTCTCTATAAACTTCTTAGGATCGTCAAGGCCGGGCGGAATCTGAACATCCCTTGTAGATGCTAAGCTCTTCACCAATTGCTCCAGATACGGTACCATGGCTTTCACGACCTGTTGATCGTTATATGGTCTCCTCTGGGCTGTCCCTTTGGTTGAGGAACTGCTACTGCACTTGCTGCAGGAAAGGTGAGGAACAACCACCGCTGTGGGTAGACCCATCTGAGTTCCACTGTACCTGCCTAGGTGATCTTTCTTCTTTGTCACTTTTATGAGGATGTCTTCACTCGGCTACAGTTCCAATGCTCATTTTCACTTAATCCCGTTCAATTTCATTTGAGAATCACATAGGAACGCAACTGTTTATATGTATAATGTGAAACACACTCAAAAATTAATTTGAATGGTCAATTTTGGCGTAACTTACAAAGCCCAGTACGATCTTCTCAACCTTTTTCGATGTGCATAACCCTTTCTTATCTTTGTTTGCCTCAAGGTAGATAAAAGATCTGTCAGGTGGGAAATCCTTTTGACTGAGTTATTGCTCAATCTCCTCGTCAGTGAATCCCTCGGCTGTCAACCTAATTCTCTCATTCTCCCTCAGCTCCTTAGTCAATTTGTCTCGGATGTATTGATTACCCCTTCTACCCATGTGGTGCGTGTAATCCATGCCCTTGTTGCATTCAACATTTGTTACCCTGAGCCTTTGATATCGTTGTTTTAAATAAAGTTTTAGTTGAATAGAATTTGTGAGCAACATAGCTCTTAACAAGTATTAACTTTTTCATCATGCCTAAAAATCTGGATGTCGATGCCTCTTTTTAAAAAAGTGTCATTCGTCTTCATCCATCCACTTGTACTTCTCCCATGCTGGTATTCCTGTTTTATTGATACCTTTGTCCATTTTGTGAATAAACCTGTTTGCAACCTTTGTCTTCCAATTCCTATGTTGGTTTTTTGCCCTCCTTGTAACCTCATTCCTCTGTATTTCCAGTTGATCGTCTGTCACAGGTGTTTCAATTGTGAAGCTCTTCTGGAATGAATCATATGAAATGGCATTTCATTAATCATGTCTTCACTAAGACTTTACCATGAATAAAAATTTTAAATTACAATTGTCGAGAGTCTTGCCTGAACATCCTTCCATGCCTCTTCTTTAAGATCTTTAAGGACATTTCTCCAGTGCTCGCATGTGCCAAATCCGATGCGGCGCTGAAAAGCCTATTGCCATAAGCGTGCCACACTGATCAATTCTTAATGCATACTGCTTGATTCACACGGAACTCAAACGCAACAGGAGTTGGAGTGTTATGCTTTGCCAACATCACAGGCTGGCACGTGCTAGTTCCTCGCCTCCTCAAATAAATTTTTACCTCAAAATTTTCCCATTCTTCTCCATTTTTCCCTCCACTTTTTGTCAAGTTGTTGTCCGCTTCATCAACAGTTGGCCTTCCTTTGATGGTGCGCTTTTCCTTTCCATTTCTCTTCCAAATTGGTGTTTTGGCTAACTATTTACCAGCGTATTCTCCTTCAACATCCCCTATAATAACATCACCATGTTCCGCGGTTTCTTCCTTCTCTTCACTAGTTGGGTCATTTGTTTGCGTTGCTTCTTCCTCAAATTGTATCTTTAACAGGATTCTTTTAGGCGGAGGTTCTTGGTCTACCACATGAACCTCCTCATCGATCACATTCTTCACCTTCTCCTCCTTCGTAACTGGTCACTTCCTCTTTGTGTTTAATTTCCCTTTTTTTCAGCGGCATCTAAAAAGCAGAATAGAAAATTATCAATCCATACAATAACGGTAGTTAAAGATCAACATTGATAGAACGTGGCGTAGAGCTTGAACAACAAATTCATAAAAATTTTGAGCAAAACATGTTGTAGAAATTAAACAATTCATGCATAATCTACATTATGGAAGGCATAAAAGTTCATATAGCATAGCATAGAACTTGAACAATTAAGGCATGGAACTTGATATAGATTGAAATGGAACTTTATAGAAGTTGATAGAAAACCATACCAATCTCTTTGGATTCATAAAAAAGGTCTACAACCGAGCAATTATCTCGCCCCCCTAACATGACTATCAACATTATCACCAACCAAAAAACTATAGTACTACATCATCATCCACGAAAAATGCAAAACTTTTTAACCCCAAAGTTATATAAACATACCATTCAAGTTACCCTTTCAACTTTTTGTCAATTTACATGTTTTGTTCATAGAGGCATTTGGTCGAACATGTGTTGTGCTTGAGGGTTGGAATGGTTTTTTGAAGAGAAATTGATATAGTAGCCCATGGTAACATAAACACCAACACTTACCTTCACTAATGAAGCGTTTGTGTTGCTACTCCCCTTTGTCGAACTTGCCAAGAACGGAATGGGATAATGAACTTGCCAAGTACTTTCTTCTCTTGTGTTGTCAAGGGTTAATGAAGGGTTGCTTCTCTTATGTTTCTTCTGTTGTGTTGCTCAACACTTTATAGGATAGATGATGGGAGTTACAATGATTGATGAGGAGTTATGGTGGTTCAATTTAGCGTGAATTGAATGGTTGAAGTGGTGAAGGGCTGTTTTCAAAGAGAATTTGAAGGTGTTTGATGAGAAGAGGAGGAGTTGTGGGAGTTATGTCCATTTGAAATGACTGAAAAACATATGAAGACGTTTTTACACCGATAATATGTAGAGTACCAGTGTAATATTTTTGAAAACAGGTTTAAAAATTGGCTAACTGTTCAGCACTGGTACATTTACCGATGTAGAAAAGGAAAAAAGGAGCTGCGTGCACCTGCTTTAAATGATTTTTTCACTGACCCAAGAGCAACACATGAAAATTTAGGCTAACTGTTGTACACCGGTATTCTTACCGGTTTAGAAAATGTTGATACTGGTGTAAAATTACACAAAAAGCAGCTGCGTGCGACTGCTTTAAATATTTTTTTGGAAAAATAGGTTGAACCCGAGAGGAATTTAGAAATTGTAGACTAAGTATTCAACACCGGTATTTATACTGGTGCAAAAACATGTACCGGCGTAAAAAAATTTGCGCCTTTTTAACAAATAAAGAAATTGAAAATTTTGAAATGTGCGCCAAAAAATTGAATACATACACTGGTAATTGCTTAATATTACCAGTGTAATTTTTTTTGTTAATTATTTAAATTCCCTATTATTTCATTTACCTCCTGTGCATTTTTCCAACAACCCCATTTATTCAAATTGACGTTTAATTATTGTGAAACAACATTGTACTAGTTGTTTCATGCAAATATCGACCATATGTGGGCCCCGTACGTTGATGTTACTAAGCATTGTTTAGTTTTATAAAATTTGCATATTGACCCTGAACATTTCGTTTCACCCCTAGAAGCACTTTTCCACTAGTCCAAATGGAATTTTAGGATGCTACATATTGAATAAGTAACGTTTCCGCACCTCAATGGTACCGAGGAACCCGCAAAATTGTTTATATGCGTTTATTGCAATTAGGTCCCCCAAATTGTGACATGCAATTACGACATGTTAGGAAACTACATAAATTACCAAATTTAATATTCCAGGCTTAAATCATAATTGCAACATATTCGTGCCCGGGTGGTGGTGATTTGTCCTGAAGCACTAGTAGGTGTTGTAAAGTAAACGGCAAGAGTTTACTTCATTGATTCTATGTGTAATCCAAACATCTTCCAAAATAAATACGGAATTAGGACCCATTTATTTCTCTGCATGTGGAACTCGGAAATACAAAAAGGTTGTTTCGTGGACCACCCGGTGTGATCGGATTGCAATTTCGATTTACGAGTAAACTTTTAGTTTTTGCAATTTAGTCCCTCCAAGAATCTTGGAGGGGTCAAAATATAAAAATAGCTACACATATATGCAATTCAATACATTACAATCATGTTAATGCGTTTGTAGACCCTACGGGTGGACAGAATGCCCTGTAAAACCAACAGTGAATGTTTGCACTATATTTCCCAAAATTATACTATTGCCCACAAATTTACTTGGGGAACCTCTATAGCTCCTAATGCTACAATATTTTTTTAAATTCTAACCAATCTTGGAATATAATGCACCAAATTTGATGTTCCTAATGTAACCGCTTAGGCCAACTACGTTCAGCCTATCTTTTTTGTCTTCATGAGTGTATTTGTCCAACAAAATTTCAAATCATGTAGTGTACAAATTTTTTATTCGACCAATCATCGTGCATGTTTATCAAAAGTAAAAATGTCAAATTATCAATACTGTCAATGTTTAGTACATAATCTACTATTTCTAACTGATACTACAAGTTTTCTATGAATAATAGCGAGAAATTGGTTCAACCCCGTCAGCAGGCCCTGTTGCATCACCATCACGGGTACTTGTGCCAACATCCATGTCCTTGACATCACCTTCGCAAAAGGTTGGGAAATTTTTGACAGCTTCCACATCGTTAGGAAATTGATACGTCATAACCTTGGCCATATGTTCGTGCCAGGATATTGATATTTGGATTCTTCAAGTAAGTTTGCTACACCAACCTCCAAGGTAGCAACTATGGATTCAATAGCAGTGACATGCGTGTCAGATGCCTATCTGTAGAAAGAGTCCACATAAATCTTACCCATTGGTTGGCCATAAACATCATGTGCACCGACACTAACTCCCGCTCTTGAACAAAGTGCAAAGATGATATTGTACTATGCATAAGATCCTATCTGATCATGTTCCCTCTGCAACAGAGGACAAAGTCGATGATCAACATTCCATCAAAGCTCCTTCTTTATTTCACACAAGAAGGTGAGGCAAAGTTTGTGGAATTCTGTGTTCATAGTTACTGGATAGATTCTAGATGCCACGAAGTGGTACCACCCATTCATTTCCGGAGTTAGAGTTTTCTTAAGTATTTTGCTCCAACCTGCTTTGACCAACTCATCTATATCCGTACCTGCCATAGTTACTGTCCCAATGATCTCCTTCTCAATTGATTGTTGTATAATATAGCCATCACCACCTAGAAAATGGAGTGCGAGACACTTTTCCTCATCGTTTGGAACATTGGTCAACCCAAAGAAGCCATTGATAGATTATGGTGTGACAGGGAAAATTTTACCTCTACAATACACATGATCATAGCTCGGCCTGCACTTCAAGTTTTCATATAAGTCAGTTACAATGGTCAGGTTGAATGGTTGCGGTGTCTCGCAAAATTTTTCCCACCCAAGCTTATGGATAGTTTGTTCGAGTGGGGGAGATACTTCCATTCCTCTCTCTATGTGATGACGGCATCATTTGTATGATTCATGGACCAACCTAGCCTCCTCGGACACAAAGGTACCATCCGGGTAAGTGTGAGGTGACACTTTTGGTAATGATGGGGACGGTGAATAGCGTATCCTTTTCGAATTGGATTCAGGAGGCATTTTCTAAAAAACACATCGAGGCATTTCATCAAACACCTAACATGCAAGTCAAGCTATTCATGATGTCACTTTCTTAATGATTCTATTTCATATGCAATTGCTAATTAATCATACTGATAAGGTATTGAAGTGGTTTACCTGATTATATGACAACCTACGTAGGATTTCAACAAAGATGGGTAGTGATGGAGATTGTATTGAGTGAGAGATACAATTTGGTATAGTGAAAATGGGGATATGAGAGGGTTTTAAATAATGGAACATTTTTTTATACACCGGTATTCTACATATACCGGTGTAAACCGAGGCCTAAAGCAGTTGCTTTAGTCTACTTGAAATATAAAAAAATTTCAACCTAATCCGACCCGAGTAAATTTCAAAAAAAAATTCTAAGTACACAACATCAGTACATTTACCGGTGCAAATTGAACAAAAAATAGCTGCTTTAGGCTGCTTTAAATAAAAAAAATTTGGTTCTTTACACCAAATACGAATGCTCAAATTTATTTCTAAGTATCCAGCACCGGTACACCCACCGATGCAAATTTTAAAAAAACAGTTGCATCGGCCTGCTTTAAATGGCAAAAAAATTAACATTTTCGGAACCGAGAGCAAAAAACAAAAAAATTCTAAGTATTGTGCACCAGTAATAGTACCGGTGCATAAGTACAAAATAGAGTACCTCCCTTATTTTTCTACACCGGTAATTTAATCTTTACCGTTTTAAATAACCAGCACCTAGTAGAAATTTTAATTAAAATTTGAACACATTTTCACCGATTCAATTCATGAACACTCCATGGAAATCACGGATCATACCAACCAATTCATAAAAGAGTGTCAATTAAATACATTACACGCTAATTCGCTTAATGATCATACGATTTTTCACAAAACATGGTCACAAAAACAACAGCTAGGAACGACCAATCTATCGCTTCCGCTTCAAGAAATTATCCCCACCTACTATTCACCTGTCTCATCAACCCACAACCCATCACCATGAGAACGTCTTCCAATAATGGGGCCCCCAACATCTTCCAAACTAGAAAATACTGATGGAAACTCGGGACTATCAGTTATGGCGGGTTGATCAATCTCCTCATCAAAGTAAAGCTTCTTCCCATGCTACACTACATGATACTTCTTATTCGAAGGGTCCTTGATGTAAAAAATGGCCATGCCTGGGTAGCTAAGATGAACTTGTTATCTTCATATCCTATACGATTCAAGTAGACCAACGTGAACCCCATGGGCTTCTCACTAAAACATCGGAACCGTGTTCCACCCAACGACACTTGAAGGCAACAACCTTGAACTCTACCTAATCCAACTCCCAAATTTCCTCAATCACCCCATAGAAAGGCATCACAGCAACAACTGGATGTTTATCTCTCTTGCTTGCTTGCCACATGGATTCAATTGAATATAAACACCACTATTTTGAGTGGTGCTCTTCTTATCCTTCGCCAACGTTTAGAAACTAAAGCCATTAATGTCATAACCAAAGTATCGTCTAACGGTACAGTTTGACTTCCTTGCAAACGCCCGTAGGTTACTGGGCATCCCTTCGACATTACAATAATTGTTAAACCAGTTAACAAACCTTGAAGAATGCTCGACCTAAATTTTATTTGGGGGCCAGTTTAGATGAATCTCTTCCAACAGGGAAACATGCTCTTCAACATATGTTATAGTCTCGCTACTATTACGTAATACATACAGGTGAACAGTCATCAACTCAGTGTGATAGGGTATATGAAATGTACCCTTGGAACATGGAATCCCATTCTGCCTTCCGCAGTGGGGTCCACCTGGAGCACCAACCACTATTTTAACCCAGTTTTCTGTATAATACTCGATGATCTCCTCAGTGAGGTACCTCTGAATAATGGAGGCATCAGGCCAACTACGATTATGAACATAACTCTTGAAAACAGTCATGTGACCTCAAAAGGGTACATCTAATGCATTCCAACAGGCCCGCACATACGTATTTCCCTAACCAAGTGTACCACTAGGTGCACCATGATATCAAAGAATGACGGGGTAAAATACTTTTTCAAATGGCATAGAACAACAGTAGCCTCTTGATCCAGTTCATCTAGCTGTTGCTTACTAATATTTTTCCTACATATCAAGTTGAAGAAGAAACACAAGTGCATAACTGAAAATCTAACTTCCTCATCCAAACACCCATGTATTGCAATGGGCAAAAGTTGTTATATAAGGATATGACAATCGTATGATTTCAAAGCATTAAGACGTAACTCATCATTCACAAACCGACTAACATTAGGGGAGTAACCGGATGGTACCTTCATTCCTTGGATGCTCTCACACATTGATCTCCTCTTATCAACTGACAGATTGTAAGAAGTGGGGGCAGGTACATTCACTTCCCCCTTACCTCTGGTCCCAGATCCAACCGTATACAAAGGTCTACTAAATCTTTCCTCGCATTCAAGCTATCCTTAGTCTTCCCAGGAATGTTCAAAAGAGTTCCAATTAGACTCACACAAACGTTCTTTTCGATATGCATGGTATCCAAACAATGGAAAACCTTCAAATTTTTCCAGTACGACAAATCGAAGAAAATTGACCATTTCTTCCATGGCCCGTCTACAGCCTACCACCCTTTGATAACTTCTTACCAAGAAAAACATTCAATTTCTTCACCTTGTTGTGAATAGATAAACCAATCAAAGGTTTGGGTGCCTCTCTCCTCTCCTTTCCACCAACAAATGTAACCGCACTATCCTGCAACTTGTGCATCACCGGCAGAAATTTATGATGACCCAAATAAACAGTCTTTTGCCCATTCCTCAACTGATGGTAATGTGTCTCATCCTCACAAATTGTGCATGCCTTATGACCCTTGACCACATACCCGGAAAGGTAACCATATGCCGGGAAATCATTTATGGTACAAAAAAGCATCACCCTCAATGTAAACTCTTCACCACTACAACCATCAAACATTAATGCGCCAACTGACCAAAGCACCTTCAAATATTCTATCAAAAGGGAAAGATAAGTGTCTATGTCATTTCCAGGTTGTTTCGAGCCTGAAATCATGATGGGTATCAACACATATTTTCTCTTCATGCACAAGTACGGGGGAAGATTGTAAATTGCAAGTATAACCGGCCACGAACTATGTTTCGAGGACATATTCCCAAATGGCTTCATACAATCAGTACATAAAGAAAATATGAAATTCCTAGGTTCAGATGCAAAGTGTGGATATATCTTATGAAATTTATTCCACTGGTTTGCGTCAGCTAGGTGTCGAATTATATCATCATATTTACAACCTCGCCTATCAACGCACCATGTCAAGTTATTTGCATCATTTTTATTCTTAAACAGCCTTCTCAACCTCGAAATAATTGGAAAATACCACATACATTTGGCGGGCACCCGTCTCCTCACTAGCACAATATACTCCCCACCGACAGCTACATTTCTTTTCTTCTTCTTACAATGTGACACATTACATACTGGACAAACAATCTTATCCTTAAGGTCACCTCTATATAGGACACAATCGTTCATACAAGCATGTATCTTTTCATACTCCAATTCCATCGAACACAAAATTCTCTTAGCTTCATAAAAGTTATCAGGAACCCGTTACCAGGTGGAAGCTTTTCATTCAAAAACTTAAGCAATTTATTCATGCTAGTATCACTCCATGACCCTACACCTTTCAAATTAAACAACTCCATCAAACACAACATGACCGTGTCTTTCTTCTTGCAACCAGGATACAATGGTGTATCCTTCTCATGAAGGAAGTTAGCCAAAACCTCGTGCCTCCCTCTAGACTCATTAACAACCTCTAACCTCCCTCTAGCACCTCTAAACTCATTAACAACCTCCTCACACATGTCATCCAACATAGAATCCCCAAAACACTCTCCCTCACTACTAACTCTCACTTCTGGTGGTGATTTTTCCCCATGAAAGATCCACACAACATAATCTTTCGCAAACCCCCGACTATACAAATGGAGTTTCAGGATGTCCTTCTTATCAATACGAATTCGATTTCCCCAATCACAACAGGGACATAATATTTGCTTTTCTCGACTAAAAGCATGCTCCAAGAACTCATCCACGAACATAATATATTCATCACTCACCCTACTAACGTTGGCATACACATGCCTACGCCTCTCGATGGCATGATACAACTCTACATGTCAATAAATGTCTAACAATCAAACTTCAGCACATTTAATACAATAGAATTTTTCATGATGACTTCCTAATCATGAAACATCATAAATGCACAATATACACCAATATTCCACATTACAATTATAACATTCTTAACATATCCAATGCTATAGGAATCAAATGCCATAGCCTTATAACTACAACAACCTTGAGAACAAATCACAAACTAATATCTACAATTCTACCTCAATCACCATCAAATAATCAAACACAAAATGTAAATATCTCTACAAACCAAAACCATACATGAAATCCTTAATATCCATAAATGTAATTAAAAAAATGGTACCTTCAAGGATCTTCATTGTGGAGAATTTAATGTCTTCATCAACAAAAAAATACCATTAATGAACCTCTTCTTCCAATAATCTAATTTTTAACCCGCTAAAAAAATATGGTAGGTGAGCATTTAATGCAAATTTTTAAACCGATATTTAGACTTTACCGATGTATTTGTAGCTTATTAACTGGTAAAAATAGTTACCGGTGTAGATATTTAGCCAAAACCTGCGTATTTTCTTCTTCTGCACTGGTACGATCACAGGTTCGGTGCGAAAACAAATAGTTTTGGCGCCAAATTTCTACAAAAAGAAATTTTGTATGCACCGTATTAAGAAAATACCAGTGCGTGTTCAATTCCTACACTGGTTCTAATAGTAATCGGTGTACAAATACAAATTTTTCCTACATTTTTTAAATTTCTGCACCGGAAATTTCCCGTTACCGGTTTAAAAAGTTATCCTCTTGGCACCAAATTAATTGAAAATGGAAATATGTACACACCGGTAATCATTTATTGGTGCACATGTAAGCAAATGCATCGGTCAAAACCACATATACAGATAATACCGATGCAAAATTTTTGAGTTTGTACACTGGTAGAACCAACACAGGTTCGAAAATAAGTGAATTGTACACCGGCCAATAGGATACCGGTGTCTATGTACTTATTTGCATGGGTACTGATGTTAACATGATAAATACCGGTGCAATTGGTTACATACGCACTGGTATACCGGTGCGTATGTACCTGTTTTCCTGCAGTGAGAGCCCACTTGGTTATTCTCCTGGATGACTCAAGCTTGCTCAGGATGTTCTTGATTGGGTAGTCAGCATAAACTACATTCCCGTGACTGTGAAAAAAGGTTCGTAATCTTCTTGCTGAATATATTAATGCTAGAGTCAACTTCTCAATTGGCATATACGCTCTTTTACCCTGCTGTAGTATTCTGCTAGTGTATCTGCTTCTAGCCTTCTTGCGTCACCAAAACTGAGCTCACTGTGTTTATTGAAACTGCCAAGTATAAGTATAATGTTTCTCCAGGAATTGGTGATTTCAACGTTGGCAATGTCTGAAGTTGCTCTTTCAATGACTCATATGCTATATGGCACTCTTCGCTCCAGCTGAACTTCTTAGCCTATTTAAGGACTTCAAAGAGTGGGAAGTGTCTTTCGGCTGCATTTGACAAGAACCCACTAAGCGATGCTAGCGATCCCATTAAGATTTGGACTTCCTTAATTGTGTGTAGTTGGGGGAGGTTAACAATCGCTTGTATTTTCTCCATGTTAGCTTCAATTACTTTTGAGGATACCTTGTATCTTAGGAAATTTCATGTGCTTTACCCCGATTTGCATTTTTTGGGATTTATCTTCATTCCAATTGCACTTAATGTATCCATGGTTTCCCTTAAGCCCTTCTCAAAGTCACATATTTGCATGTTTTTTATGACCATATCATCCACATATGCTTCTATGTTTCACCCAATTTAACTGCGAAACGCATTATCAACCGCTCTCTGATATGTTGCCCCTGCATTTTTCATCCCAAATGGCATCTTCATGTAGCAAAATAGCCCAAATCTCATTATGAAGGCTATTTTCTCTGCATCCTCCGGGTTCATCAATATCTGACGGGCAGGCAGTCGTCGCGCCCGCGTGCAAAAGATAATTTATAAGCCCTAAATGCTTACTTTCTACAACTAGGTAGATAGTGGCAAATCGGGGTCGTCCAAAGAGAAGAGGGATCTTCCTAAGCGTCTAAGCACACAATGGTTGATATTAGGCTAGGAGTACATATATATACACACACATAAAAGCAAGTAAAGGGGGGGGGGGTTGGTTGGTTGGTTGGTTCCTAAGTTAACAAAGATAAAAAGACGAGATAACTAGCAAGGTCAAGTGACTATGCTAATCATCAAACGAAACTAAAGAAAAGGGGTTTTAAACTACAAAGATAAAATGCCTTGGGGGCAACGGATATCCACTTCCACATCTAATGTAGTTCATCGAATCATTCACACATTCCATCATATAGCATTCAGGACCCAACACTCACGCACCCATCTAGCAAGTACCACGACACACACATCACAAGGAGTTCTAAGTTCATGCTCATAGATCTTCATGCAAAGGCGCTACGGAATTCGTCACGTTCCTACACCTAAACAATTCAACCACACAAGCACTCCCTATGCTCAAACAATTCATGGCACACATGCAGTGAGACACACCGTCAGGAATACATAAACGCCAAATAACAAATGCTTCAAGAATAAATTTAAATCATCTATTCAATACTTCAACTACTTGTCGTGGAGACTAAACTCCTATCCTTCTTAGTTCGTAGTTTGCGAGAGTGAGTTCGACATCTCTCGTCAAACCTCACCAATGGCTCCCGAGTCGCGACCACGACTCAAGGTGTCATTGGTGGCATTTAGCACGAAGGACCAACAAGCTTGGCAATGCCTATGACCACTACACCGTGACTAAGCATTAAACCAATTCATGCAATTACACGAGATTGGATAAACGTGTAACGCACATTCATCCACGAGCATATGACTCTCTCGTTTGCTACACAAATGAACATGACGAAGAGTTCAACATCAATCACATTCGTCTAGCACATTGTCAACACACTAACACAATCAAAAGCTCTAATTCACACTCATACATTCCTAACAAGAACAGGGGGAAAATTAACCCAAATCCCCCAAACCCTAGCTAGAAATTCATACAAGCATTCATATCATCAAGCTCTCAACAACATCAATGGAATCAACAATTAACATTCAAAGCACAATAAATGCACAATAGCAAAAACACCAAATAGATAGATAAAATGATTCTCAATACATAGAAGTGGAAGCTTCAATCCATAGCTCCCAAGTACAAGAACTACTCTAGAACAAAAAAAGACATAATTAAACTAAGAAAACTAAGAAAAGAAAGAGAAGAAAACAAAGGGTTTTGGAGCCCTAAAACCCAGAGAAAACGGGCTGAGCAAAACTGGAGAAGAGGAGGAAAGAGAGGGTATTTATAGTGCAAAGAAAATAAAATTGATTTCTGGCCGCCCGTTGGTCGCGACTCGCGACGAGTTCGTCGCGACTCGCGACGGTGTTGGTCGCGACTCGCGATGGTGTCGCGATGGGGTCGCGACGGGAGCCAGAGTTTTGCATTGTTTCTTTGTCTTCTTCATAGCCATCCCTCTCAATCTTCAAGTCTTCAACGGCTCCAAAAATGGTCTTCAACGGCCTCCGGTCTTCATGTCTTCGAAGTGAGTATCCAAAAGTCTTCGAAAGTATAGTCTTCAATGTCTTCCGGTCTTCGTTGCTTCCGTGTTCTTCCCTTGTCACACAAAATCCACTTAGAAGAGGTAAAAGAGTACAAAGTTGCTTTTGCCTCTCCTAAGTGAATTTCAAGGTAAAACACAAGCTCTCGATAATAAAAGAGCACAAAAGTGATCCTAAATACTACTAAATAATGCATCTAAAATGGACACATCAATATCCGATAATATTCTTTGTAGGCATCCAAGAAGGCCAGTACCTCGTATCCAGAGATTGCTTCCACTAACTGATCGATCTTTAGCAGGGGGTAACAATCTTTTGGGCATGCTTTGTTTAAATCGGTTAAATCTATGAACATTCTCCACCCGGAATCTTCCTTTTTCACCATCACTGGGTTTGCCAGCCATTTCGGGTATATTACCTCCTTTATGATCCCAGCTTGCAACAATGCCTTTAACTCTTCCTCGATTGCCTTTTGTCTATCACTAGCGAAGCTTCTTTTCTTCTGCTTGACCAGTTTGATCGAATCAACGATATTCAATAAATGAGTTGCAATACCCAAGTTGACTCCTCCTATGTTCTGTACACTCCATGCGAATGTGTCCTTGTGATCTCGCAGAATTTGTATCACCTTATTTTTCTCGTGATCCGGAAAACATTTCCCTATTTTGCACACTTAGAAGTATCATTGTCATCCAAGATGACATCTTCAGTTTCTTCTCCTAGATCAACTGGAGGGTCCACTTGGTTGAGTAACTCACTTTTCTTGACAGTATTAACCATCTTCGTTTGCTTCACATTCTTTCCTGCTCCCATCGCGACCATACACTATCTCGAAGTTTGCTGGTTTTCTCTCACCGTTGCAAACCCTGTTGGGGTTGGGAACTTCATGACTAAATGGTACATAGACTATATTGCTTTCGTCTATTCATCCATGGTCTACCGATGATGACGTTAAACAAACTTGGAGCATCACTGATGACGAAGTCACAAATTATAGTGCAATTCCTATAATTTTTGCCAATTGTTACTGGTAGTTGTATGTTGCCTAATGGTGTCTCCGCTTGTCCCGTGAATCCTACGAGCGAGGATGTGGATTTCTTCAAGTCGGTCATCTTGAATCCCAGTTTGTCAAAGTAGTCTATGAAAAAGGATTTCTACTGAGCTCCCATAATCTACGAACACTCTATGAGCTATTGCGTTTATGATTTTAGCAATAATGACCATCAAGTAATTGTGAGGTGAAGCATTAGGGACTGCATCTTCTTCGCTAAACGTGATTGTTTCATTCACATGTAATCTTTTGTCTACAGGCTCCTGTGGTGGTGAGTACCTGCCTTAGCCTTCTAAGCATTATTTGATAGGGACTCCATTGATCCTTGTATCGAGAAAACTACTCTCTCTCGGGCCTTATTATACACGTCCTCTTCATAATCCACCGCTGCTGTTATCTTTTGATTCTTGTTATGAGTATCGTTGCGGCTTGGATTTTTGCCATGCAGCTTCTTTGCTTGCTTGCTTTGTTGTATCTGTTTCCGCCATCTTCCTTCTTATACTGTCCTAGATAGCCATTAGTCGAGTTTTCCTCTATTTTCCTCCTCAGACCTTTGCAATATTTAATATCATAACCTTGATCTTTATAGAAGGCAAAATAGTATTCTCTTAATCTTTTCTCTAGACGTAAATAGGTAAATAGTATAGACGGTGGAACCCACGATAGAGCCCGAAAAGAGCCCTACCAAATACAAAACATAATCCAACCTTAGGTTACGTAGTTAACCTAAGGAGCAAATCCGAGAGAGAGGGAGGGGGGGATGTGGGAGTGAAAATCCAAAGGATAACACTCCCCCACCCCCCCTTTTGTCCAAGTTAAATAACTACCAACCCTAAGCAAGATGATCGAGCAAAGGGAGCACAAAACAACCTGGAAAAACACAGGCTATAAAACACAAGAAAAATGGGGAGAGAACAAACTCACTATCCATAAACAAATAATCCGCTTCTACCCCTAACAAATGGGGCCATCTTCATTTGAATTCCATAATGCAGCCGAGAATTGTGAGACTCAGGTCTTGAACTAATTTCATCGCCGGAATGTTGATGAAGGTACAAAGATCCAAAACAAATTATTTGAATATCCTAATGCAGCCGAGAGTGTCTCGGGTCTTGGATGTCGCATAAAAATGAAGTCGATGATCCGAGTTGCACCTTATTGGCACGAATGAATATCTGTTTCTACCATTTACATCCCTAAGGTGGAAATAGAGGAATGTTATTGGCCTTCAAGCATTCTCTTGTTAGCGCCGAGAGTGATTTGGTGGGCAAAGGTTTAATGAGGCCGTGCCTCCTACCTTTGTAAATCCCAGTCGAATCAACCTCCTGAAGATGTGAGAATGGATACACTTATACCGCGTGCATCAAGCGTGACGATTATGTAATCGCCCACTCCATTTTGAGAAAATGGACAGTTATATGCTAATTTAACACAAAGTGTAGCACGAGCATAAAGCGCATAATAACCGTTAAATTATAAGTAAAAACTAGGTTTAGGAGAAAGAGCATCGGAGTGTGAATCCTTACTCTAAAACCTATTACCTCATCCTGAAAACCAAGTTGCAGTGACCAGAAAAATCCATGAAAGTCCTTGACTCCATCGAGCTCCAACAACTCCCTCTTGGCCCGGGATATAGCACCAATCGGCCTGTGAAATTTCAGTTTCCAGCGCCAAGTAGCGCCTGATCATGTTGCCCAGATCCAGCGCCCCGTCCCCAAAGAAACCTCTCTATGCTAGTTGCCCAGTTGCCGAGATCCATCTCTGCGTATGCCATCATCCAGTTCAGCGTCTGGCGCCCAGTTAGCGCCAGGCACCCAGTCCCATCGCCCGCAACATGCAGCACCCAGTGCACAACAACCAGCACCCAACACCCTTCCATCAGCCACTCCATCCGAAGTACTAAAATAAGTGCTCTTCCGGAAATAGTCTATTCATAACCATGTAACAATCCTTCATAATTATTTTCACTACTCGATCGGAGCTGGGTAAGGCTCCACCCATAACAACATTGTTTCGCTCTCTCCAAATACGATAAATTGTGATTATTAGTGCTAAAGTACCAAATTTCTTGCGAACTTTGGAACCCTTGATCTACCTTTTCACCCAAATCATTGAACTTGCTATCGTATTTGTTCGTCTCCTAAGTCCCATCCAATTCTGTATCCGACCCCATACTACTTTCGAGAACTCGCATTTGAAAAATAAATGCTCATTTGTTTCCTCCTCTAGATGACACAATGAACAAATTTTATCCGAGCCTTCCTCTACTTCGTTGCGATACTTGTCCTTAGTATAGAGTTTTCCAATTGCTGCCAGCCATGTAATGAAAGAGAACTTTGGAGGTACAAAACCTTGCCAAATGCTATTGAATACCTTCTCACATGCGCGGCCGGTCTCCTCATATAACCACGGGTACTTGTGACGATACATGAAGGTATAAGCTGTATTCGTGAATTTACCCGAATTCCCCCAAGAACAAAGATGATCTTGGACCGCCCTAACATCTCCATGAAACATACCAATTAGCTCATCCCGAAGTTTGCATAGATCACCGATATAACTTGAATATCTTTCGCCCAATCTTCCATTTTGAATCCTGGGATTTAAAACCCAGAATTCATCCTCCTGAAGGTAGTACGAATGTATCCACTTCACCCACAAACTGTCCTTCTTCATGTGTATATCCCACAACCTCTGGGCCATTGAAGCACGGTTCCAAGTAACAAAGTTTCACAAGCCAAGTCCCCCAAACGATTTAGGAGTACACAACTTCTTCCACGCCACTTTATTCTTGTACTTTCCTCCCCACAAGAAGCGTTTGCATTTTTGCTCAAGAGCATCAAAGACCGCTGATTGAATAACAAAATTCTGTATCCAGAATTCTGCAATACCTCCCACAATTGATCTCACAAGCTCCAATTTACCAGCGTAAGAAAGAGTATGGCCCTTCCATTTTGCTATTTCCGAATCAACTTTCCCAAGTAAAGTACCAAATTGAGTCACCTTCAACTTGCTGGAATCCAGTGGCACGTCTAGGTACCGAACAGGGAATGTCGACCAAGGAATACCCGTGAAACTCAAATCCTCCTTTATGCCAACTCCAAAGAACTTCGATTTTGTAGCATTGATGCCCAATCCAGAAGTGCGCTCAAATCATTCAAGGCATCCATGAGTATGTGTACTGAACTCGTGTTTTCCTTAGAGAAGAGCATAAGGTTATCCGCAAAAGCCAAGTGTGTGATCCGTAACGACTCACATCTCGGATGAAAGGTGAAGTGCCTAGAATCCATTCTCCTTTTGAACAATCTCGAGAAATACTCCATGCAAATCACAAACAGGAGAGGTGACAATGGATCTCCTTGATGAATTCCTCTTTCCCCTGAAAGTGATCACACAGTTTACCATTAACTGCAGTCGAGAATGAAGAAGTGCGAACACACGTCATGACTCTATCTGTCAGTCTTTTCAAAAATCCAAGTCCAAGCAAAACTTCTTCCAAGAAATCCCAAGAGACTGTGTCAAAAGCTTTTTGTAAATCCACCATTATATTATCCGCGAACAAACTCCTGCGCTAACATTACATTATCCGAGATATTTCTACCCTTCACAAATGCACCCTGACAAGGGTCAATGATCCCTGGCAGAATTCCTTCTAGCCTGTTCGCAATAATTTTGGTAATAACTTTATAAACCACATTGCAGCACGCTATTGGTCTAAAGTCACTTACTTTTAGATTATCAGGCTTCTTCGGTATCAGAGCAACCGAAGTATGATTAAGCTGGGCCAAGATGTCACCTGTCTGAAAGAACTCCAATACCGCAGCTATCACTTCCTCTCCCACAATGTCCCACTGCTTCTTAAAGAAACCAGCTGTATAACCATCTGGACCCGGGGACTTATCATCCGCCATTGCAAATAAAGCTTGTTTAACTTCAATGTTCACAACATCCTGATTTAAATAGGCCCTATCCACATCCGTGAGATTGTTGCCCACACCAATAATACCCGGATCAATAGGTACTCTATCCCTCTTTGTGCCGAACAATCCTTTATAAAAATTTGCAAATAGCTCTCCCTTCCGACTATTTGAAGTTACAATCCGATTGTCACTGTCAATAATCGCTGGAATACCTCCTCCTTTCCTTGCCGAGACCATAGTATGAAAATACTTAGATCCCTTATCCGCCAGAGTTATGTGATTGATCCTGCCCTTTTGAGCAAGAAAAGCCGATTCCGCAACATAATACATCATAGCGGTCTTCTTTAAACCCCTCAATGCCGCAACATCATTTTCCGAAGCATTCTTAGCATCAAATTCATCAAAAGCATTGTTGTATTCACCATCCGCAAGTTTGGCCTTCTCGGATATATGGTTTAAATATAGTTTACCCAATTCCTTCAATGGGCGCTTCATCCTTAATAATTTTCTGGTCACCCAATATTGTTTAGTTCCCTCAACCAAAGGACTCCAATAATCCTCCACAATATGCCCATAATTCGGATGACCTAACCACATATTTTGGAATCGAAAAGGCCTACCTATTCCATCAATTTCTTGCGACATATCGACCACCATAGGAGAGTGATCCGATTGTGGCATGCATCAACATCCCATCCGTGATTTAAGAGAACCCGATCCAGTTTTCTCCAAATTTTCCAATCGGCATTATGCCACATTAAATGCTCACCTATGGAAGGAGCATCTCTTAAACCACACTTCAAACAAACATCCTGAAACTCCTTCATCGGATACAAGCTAGGGACAGTAGCTCCATAATGATCATCAACACTAAGAATAGCATTAAAATCATTAAGAACCATCCAAGGAGAATTCATATTAACACCAAAAGATTTCAATTCCTCCCATAGTGGTAAACGTGCCAATCGTCCCTCACTATGCCCATACACAAATGTACAGAAAAACTCAATGCCAGAAGAAAGATTACAAACCATGAGGTGAATACATTGTGGAGACTTCCCGAGAACATCCACCAAGAAGCCTTTCGGATCCCAGATAATGAGCATCCTTGAGTTCTTCCACAGCTCAAAATTATGCGTAAACTTCCATCCCTTAAAACTTTTTAAGAAAATTTGCAACACCTTGTCCTCCATTTTCGTTTCCAACAAACCACACAGTCCAACCCTATTAGTGGAGATGATATTTTTCACCCACCTCCTCCTTACAGGGGCCGAAAGACCCCTAATATTCATAGATGCGGCATTCATTGGGAACCCAAGGTCCCTTTTGGCTTCGGACCGCCTTCTTCAATACTTTGATTACCAGAACTATTAGAATTTCTCCTTGTGGCCGATAACATGCATTGGAAGGGTTTCTGGATGCCCTTCCCTTGCTCATTTATTCGAGTCCTGCTCTTACTCCGAGACCTAGTCAAAGCCCCTGGGGTAGGGGGAGGTCTACTCTTACTCTTGCTCCTATGCAACCTTGGAATTTTTAAGCCTCGAGCTTCCGGATGGATCATTTGTTTAGGTAATTTTCCAGCACCTTCAATCGGATGGTCATCATCTCCAAAAGCTTGTTGCTGCCTATCGGCTTCTTTAGGCGCTGGATTTGCTGATTTGATGGCACGGGTGTTGCTGGATTTCGAGCGCTCGACACTCCTGTCGCGCGCTGCTTGAACAGTCCTGGAGCCTACGACGAGGTCTCCAGCGCCACTGTTTGCAGCTCCAGGCGCTGGCAATGCGAGCAGTCTTGCTGGCAGCGCAACAACTGCTTGATTAACCTCATCTTGCATTACGCCAATAATTATACTAGGCCCTTTGCTAACACCTCCAGCTTTCTCGATACCTTTGACAATGCCTTCAACAATTTTTCCCTTGCCTTTCCTTTGCATCTCTACGTCCTCATTGTTCGAGGATGCATCCTCCACGATTTTATTTTCTCCAACTCCAACCGAGTTATCACTTGGACTATCTCCAATATTTCCCATATGCATCTTATTTACCCAAACTTGGTCATTATTCCGAGATCTCCAATTATTCTTACCCTTCTCCTTTGTAGCATTTTTACTCTTCAATTCCGTTGGATTTCAACTCCTCCTCCTTGGCTTTCCAGAAATCATTACACATCTCCATAAGATGAGTATTTTCCCCACAATTCAGACACCAAGGGCGGCAATAATCATAGATGATTTTTTGCTTAAGTACTTCACTAGTTGGAACACGAAAGCTGACCTCCTCCTTGAGCTCTTTTGAAGTGTCAATCCATACCAAAAGACGTGCATAGTAGCCCCTCAGTTCGAGAGTACCATTATCCACGAGGATTGGATCTCCTAGCGAAGTGGCAATTTTCTCCAATGCCTTCTTATGCCAATAAGTCTTTGGCAAGTGCTCCATCCTTATCCAAACTGGTTTAGTAGCTTGGATGTTCGCATCATACTGCCTAGATTCATCAACTAACAACATGAACAGTTTTTTCCCATAGAGATAATGGTCAGGACCATTCATCACCAGATCTCTATCTTCAGTACAATTAAACGTGAACATGACATAGCCATTTTGCTTGCTCCGAACAGTACATGCCACCTTCCACTTTTCCACCAAAAGAGTTTGAATAGTATACATACCAGGAAAGAAACCCGGAAAGACGCCCAAGAATCCGTAGAAGGGTTTGTATAGTTCTTTGTGTACCTCCTCCTCGGTGAGAACAAAGTCAACACTATCTCCATTGTTTTCAACAATTTCAATAGTCGACCTGTTCATGAGAATGTCTGGATCATCCCATAGCCTCCTTCTCTCAAGCTTCGGATCATTCCATTCTCTTGGATGAATTTGCTGATTTTGTCTCTTCTTGCCATCACCCTCGACCATACCTTGTTTCCGAGCATTGCTATTGTTCTTTTTGCCAACGGAAGATTCACCAACAACCATTGTTTAATAAGCCAAACCTGAACGAACAAATTCCGATAAAACAGATCGGAATTCACCCGCACAAATAAGCAAAATCCGATCGGAATTAACACAAACCGATCGGAATTCACCCGCACAAATAAGCAAAAAACCGATCGGAATTAACACACACCGATCGGAATTCACCCACAAGAAAATTAAATCACCAATTCGAGATCACCAAGCAAGCAATAAACAAATCACAATGCTTGTAATCAAAGCCGAAATCTTCCAATGATCAGATCGGAATCAAAAACACATAAACACAATTCACGAAATCGAAAAACAATCAAACCGCAGGGAATTGAATCGAGAAAACCTGGAAACTGTGGCTACCATGCAATCCGATCGCAAGTTCTTGAGTCCGTATTATGCTCCGATTCAAATTCTCCAAACCCTTGAAGTAATTCCGATGATGAAGGTAGGAATTTGATTAAAAAGTGTACTGGAAATTTTAATCAAACCCTTTTAAACCCCTTGCCGCAACCAAAACCCAAAAAAGATTGGATTTTTCGGCCAAATCTCCAACTCGAACAAGGAATCAATGCAAGAAACCAATTGCGATCACCCACACGAGTCCAGATCCGAGTTTGTAACCAAGAAACAAACCAAACACGATTAAGATCCACAAAGAACTCAAATTTTCCGTATCAAACCCTACTCCAAGGCCAAATAAGATAAAAAACCCTCCACAAATTTCATATGATTTTGTGCGGAATCAGAAGGAGAATCCGATAAACCATAATTCATCGGTGGAAAGTGAATGAAATTTGAAGAAATCGGCCTCCAAAGGATGGAAGAAAGGCTGCGCCTTTTTTCTTCTTTTTTCGCCCCAGAGCTATTATTGAGAGCTCTTTCGAGATTCTTAATCTTTTCTCTAGAGGTGCTATAATCGGTGTTGGTTCACATAATAGATCTTTGTTCGCTTACCAGATCTCCTTTTGCAATTTTGTTAGCGGTGTCTCTTGAGACAAGATGCTTTGTGTTCCCGCTTCTCTTCCTTTGAAAGAGAGACTTCCTTTCCCCTTTTGGCCAAATTTATTTGTTATTCCTCCATTACTCTTTTCTCTCCTCGCTCCAGCTCTATTTTTCGGTCGTTCGCTTCTTCAATTAGCATATACTGCTCTATCATTATTTCTAGATCTCTCGGGTTCTCTGGCATATTCGTTGTGAGTTCCTGATAAAAATCTCCTAATTGCATGGCCCCTATGAACGTACCCAAGAAAGATTGAAAAAACAGGTCACAAACCTGCAAACTCTCTGTAACAAACCTACTGTGATACTCTGCCAAACTTACATCGCTTCGTTAAGCTATATTTTTCAAGTCCACTATTATCTTGGTGAACTTCTATTTTTGGTAGAAGCATCCCAAAAATAGATCTGATAGCTTTGCCCAAGATGTGATACTTCCGTTTGGTAAATCATCATACCAAGTAGTCCTTGTTCCTGACAGAAATATAGGGAAAGCCTTACACACCAACTTAATCTCAGCATTGCGGAACCTTATTATATTGTGATAGGAATGTAGGAATTCCTTTGGGTCATTTGTTCCATCGTAAATTTTGACGTGTAATAGCAAATTGAAGCCTTTCAGCATCTTGAAGTCACGAAGATATGGTGCTAGTGGTGACTTGTCTGCATCATCGTGTGCTACTATGTCTTTTAATTTGTCTCCATATTTAATATTATCATTATTTTGACCCAATTTTTTACTTACCCTTGGGGAATTTTGTTTGAGAGTGACTAGAAACTTATTGTACAGTTGTTCTCTGGTCGCTTCTAGAAACGATGTGAATGCTCTTTTTTCTTTTTCTTTGTTTGTGTTAGGGTACTCTGCCTCTTCCTCATCTTCGGTGTCATACTTAACTCATTCTTGTTCTTTGCTGGGAATATAATCCTGATCTTGACTAGGATACGTGTTCCTTTTCTTCCAGCTATTTACTCTTGAGTATGGTGGTTTTGGCTTCTTTCACTTCTTATGAACACCATTGCCGACTTTGCCGGGAATGAACGACAAAAAAAATTTTCCATCCCCACAGGCGGCGCCAAATGTTATGGTATCCACAATCTGTCAAAGTGACCGTTGTTCACCAAGATGTTCCTGCAAAAGAGATCCCGGAAGTGGTTTCGGGGAAAAGACTCCGACGTCCAAGTCAGTCACTTCTCTTTTCTCAATTCAGTATTCTGAGTCCAGTTGCACTTACCTTCTAGTGTTCTTCTTTTTCTTTCCTTTTATAGTGTGTTTTCAAATTTGGCTCCGTCTTATTAGGGCTTATTATCGTGGATTGTAATGTTGTTCTGAGAAAGGAGGTTCGTGGCTGACTCATGATCATGGTCTCCACTTTTCTTGGTTCGTGGGTTGACTTGCCTTATCTTGAGTCCATCTATCTCGGTTTGCATTGGTGGTTAGTGTAAAGCCCATTTATGGTTTGGGCCAGCCATCTAGCATTATGGAGTTTATGGGCTGGGTATACACCAACTATGCTCTTTCATTCGCATTTACCATTGTCCTTTTGGGATGATGCTTTTGCTCCTACTATTTATGTCATCAACCGGCTTGTACACTCGTTCTTGATGAAGCTTCATCTTATAGTTTTTATATTCGATTGGGCACCCATATAATCTAACTTCCATCATTTTGGTGTAGAGTATACCTCATTGTTCGTACTTATGCTGAGCACAAACTATTGCCTCGAAGCTTCCCTGTGTATTTGTCGGGTATAGATCTCAATACAAGGGTTTTTGCTTCTGGCCGAGTCTACATCACTCGGCATGCCCATTTTGATGAAACATTATATCTCTATACTAGTGCGACCTCGAACTCCACCGTCTTTTCCTTGCTGGATGTTTTTCATTTTCTTAATCCGGTTCTTCTTGATCCTACGCTTGAGTCACCCTCATCATCTCTCTCGGTGCCCTGTTCATTGTGCTTGGCCGATTTACTAGTCTTGCTTTAGCTCCTGGCTTGGCCCCTGCTTCTCCTCTAATGCACTTTGGATCCTCTTTGTCAATTTTCTCTTCTGATATTTCTCCTAGCCCGCCACTTTCTCGGACTCATCACATGATTACTCGGCCTTGTACTGGTTTACGACATCCTCATCATTTTGATGGTTATGTTGTTATTGGTCTTACTGGTGTGACCCTTACCCACTATGAGCCTCGGGATTATCAGGTTGCACTTCGTGATCCTCAGTGGGTCGTTGCGATAGATAATGAGATGTCCGCTCTTTGGCAGCAGCATACTTGGAATTTAGTTCCCTGCCCGTCTGATGTGAATGTTTTTGACTTCAAGTGGGTCTTTCGGCTCCAATATCGACGGTACTGTTTAACGATACAAGGCCTCATTGTTGCTTAGGTATTCTCGCAGCTACTGGGTTTTGACTTTGATCACACTTTCAGTCTTGTGGTTAAAGCCTCCACCGTTCGTACGGTCTTGCAATTATTACCATGCAAAAATTGCCCTTGCACCAGTTGGTAGTCAAGAATGCCTTCCTTATTAGTGTTCTTGATGCTTCGGTCTATATGGCGCAATCCGTCGGCTAGAAGGAACCAACTCGGCCTAACTATGTTTGTCGTATGCAGAAAGCTATTTATGAGCTTAAGCAGGCATCGAGGGCCTAGTTTGAGCACTTCTGTTCATTTCTTCGCTAACTTGGTTTTGTCTGCAAATCCTCTGAGACTTCTTTGTTTGTGTTTTCTCGAGGCACGGTTCTTCTCTAACTGCTGATGTACGTGGATAACATCATTCTTAATGGAAATCATTCTACCCTCATTTGCCAATTTATCTCTCGCACTCATTACGAGTTTTCCATTAAAGCATCTCCAATGGTACGAGAGTCTACCGTATATATCGAAGACACATGTCAACTTGCAATATGACTGCAATATGACGTATTTGGAACTCTTTGATTTTAGAAACTTTGTTCTCCAATGCTAAACATCATTGACTCACTTTCTTATTTCCACCCAACATTTAATAAATAATTTTAAACACTCTAGAAATACAATCACGTGCAATTGGTGATTCAAACGCTCAATATGCGCGGTTCCATATTATGTTATTACATTATACAAAAAAAAAAGTTTAATATCATTTAATTCATATTTAAATAATTTCTATAATTTTCAATTAAATTATTTAATTCATATTCACTATTAGTTATACTCATTGTTTATAATTATATTCTCAATTTAATTATTATAGTAATAAATTGTAAATTATTAATTAATTAAATTAATTGGGCATAAAATATGTGTCAAAAGTATAGTTCATATTTTTTTGTTAATTATCTTTAACAAAAAAAAGTCTTAATTTAAAATTATATAATCGAGTATTAAAATATTTACTATGAATTTTACTGGATTTTGAATACAGTTAAAATTACCATGCATGTAATTAAAAGATAAGTTTTGGTTAAACACTCATACGTGTCAAAGCGAGACCTTTGATACAGGGGTAAGCTTTATTCAACGGGGCAATAAAAATTACATCTATGCTAGATTCAAGGCTTCCAATGACTCTTGCGTTAGAGATATTTTGGTTCAAGAGTCTCTTTGTACTATGTGGCAATCAACATTCGCCCATATAAACCCCTCATTGGAGATGCTCTTAAGTATCTTGGCTCCCTCAACTATTTTCTCGGCCTCGAGGTCTCTTCCATTGACTCCGACATCTTTTTGGGTCATGCGAAGTATGCTCGAGATATTCTTCGTCGAGTTGGGATGTCTGATGTTGTGCCAGTTTCTACACCATTTGTACCTGCTTCTCAGCTTCTCAGAAGTTTGAGTGGCCTTTCGGCAACCCTACCTTATATCGGTCCTTGGTTGGTGCTCTGTAGTATCTCACCATCACTAGACTTGATTTGGCTTTCGCAGTGAACTCAGTTAGTCAGTTTCTCCAGGATCCATGTGCTGATCACTTTGCTGCTGTGACCAGGATTCTTTGATATGCCAGCGGTACTCTTCATTTCGGACTATCCTTCTATTATTCTGCTTCCACATATGTGTTAGAATACTCTGATACTGAATGAGCCCGCTGTCTTGAGACTCGCCGCTCACCTATGGCTATGTTGTCTTTCTTGGGGGCAATCTCATTTCTCGGAGTGCTAAGAAGTGGCCTAATGTTTTCCTCTTTAGTTTGGAGTCAAAGTACTGTGCTTTGGCCAACACTGCAATATAGGTTGTTTTGTTCTCTCATTTGCTTCGGGATCTTCATTGTCCGCTCTCTGGGTCCCCTATTTTGCTGTGTGGCAACAATAATGCCATTTTTCTTGCTCATAATCTGGTGGCTCTTAAGCGCAAGAAAAACATATATTGATACCGACTATCACTTTGTTCGAGAGTTGGTTGCTTCTGGGAAGCTGCATGTTAGTCATGTCCCTACTTCTCTCCAGGTTCCCGACATTTTCACTAAGGGTCTTTCTCGTCCTTTGTTTGAATTTTTTAGATCCAAGTTTTGCATTTCGGTTCACCTAGCGCTTTGTTTGAGAGGGATGTTAGGATAGATGAAATCGTTGATTAGTTATGATTGTGATATGATAATGAATTGATTATATATGATTGAGATACGTCCAGGTACGATGAATCTCTAGTGCTTGTAACCTCTATATCTATCTATTTTATGTTATACACATGTCTATTTAGTTAGAGTTTCCTTATTCACAGTTAGGATATATGATATTGATTGAGAAAGATTGAGTTATGAATAGGATTAATTGTGATATGATTGTGATCTCATTTTACTTTTCTTTCTTTCCTCTACGTGTAATCTATGTAGTTGACGGTTATGAATAAACCAAATCATCAAGAGTTACACATCATCACAGGGGAGCAGGCATGGGTGACAGCAACGCCATTAGAGGCGGCCAGCCGGGGACGAAAGGTGGTTGATCCATATCACCCCTTAATCTTCAGTTTATTTGTGGATGTACCAGACTTTGTTTACTCAATAAGATAACCTACAAGTCATTATTTAAGTTTGCTGCAGTGAGGCATCTACTAGTCAATATACTGAACCATGTTGCACTGCACACCATGTCTTTTGTTTAGGAAATTAAAAGAAAATTCCCTTCATCTTTTTAATTCATCCTCTACAGTCTACAGATGATGGTAATCTTCCTCTAATGCTTATTTACACTGAACTCTTAGAGAAATGAAGAAAGATGTTATCAGTCACACGTCCGACAAACCTCTCTGATTTCCTAACCAAAAAAAAATGAAAATCAGAGCAAGAATCTTAGTTCCACTTAAATCTTGAAGTTAAAACAGATGATATTTCATCATGAACACATGATTTACCAAACTACTTGTACTGCTCGCTTGTTGCATCTTCCTGATACAATCATGATATAACTCTGACGTGTGACATACAGAATGATTCAAATCGGGGTTCAGTCAAGTCGACAGCTTCATCTTCTTGAGAATTCCAACTCCTAGTGTTGGATGCGAGGAGGATCAGATTCTCAATGCAATTGGCGGAAACCGTGTTTGCTTGTTTCCCAATCATTTCAAGACATCCATCCGAACTAACATTCAACGCCAATGAGCAGTCATCAGAATTTCTGTCCAATGTTACATTCTTGATCTCCTCAGCTTCGGGATCCGGGGGCAGTCTGTCGTGGGTATCGCTAGGTGGACTCTGCATCAAATGCGGAAGTAAACTTCTTAAGTTAAGCAGAAATTCCCCGAGTAACTTCACTCAGTTCCATGAATAAAACTTGCAAGAATGACTAATAAGCCAATTCTGAGAAATGATACCTGAAACAAGTTTATATACATGTTTTTCCTCCTGGATTTCTCGGGTATAATTGTTGAAAGGATTTGAACCACCTCACTCATCGTTGGTCGAGATTCAGGATCCAACAAAAGGCACTCTTTCGCTAAATAGGCCATCACCTGCATCTCTTCCATGTGGAACATCCCTTTCAACTGTGCGTCTGGCAACTCCAAAATCACCCTCCTACTGTCTTGCAGTCTAGGCGTCGCCTGCAGTGGGATGAAAATGGCAACTTTTAGCGTAATAAGATGCGCATTAGAGCATATTAGTTTGTGATATTGGCAGGCTTTTACAGAAGCAATGTTGTGCTATTTGTGTACCCATATAACAAGGCTCTCTTCTCCTTTACTATCATATGTCTGGATTGCCTTTCGACCAGTAATTAGCTCAAGAAGAACCACCCCGAAACTGAAAACATCAGATTTAAGAGAAGCTCTTCCAACAATGGCATACTCTGGTGCAAAATACCCAAAAGTACCCTGCATCCTAGCTGGCGAACCAGGACAGCTGGGAATGCCATCATTGTGGAGATGTTTTGCCATACCAAGATCAGTAATCTGTTTCAAATGCAAAAATTTCACCGGGTCGGGTACACAAAACAACACCAATCAGACTTTACCAAAACAAGTAGACTCCTCCTGACTAACGAGTAACGACAATATGATATGAAACAGAAAAATCAGCATACCTTAGCTCTCCAGTTCTCATCCAAGAGCACATTTGTAGATTTGACATCTCTATGCAATATTCTGGGTGCAGCTGCTTCATGGAGATACTCCAAGCCCCTTGCAGCTCCGAGTGCAATTGCCACACGCGCTGCCCAGTCTAAATATTTCCCTGAAGCCCCATCTAAACACTCTCTCAGGTTTCCCTTAGACATGTACTCAAAAACTAACAGCCACTCGGCTTGTTTTCCTTGCCGTATGGAGCAGAAGCCAAGCAAAGGAACCACATGACAATGATGGAGTCTTGATATCAGCTCGATCTGCGCAGCACAATACACTAAAATTTAGTAAGGCTGCTTTATTTTAGCAGCAGGTGCAAACTATTTAAGAGCTGCACCATTGGAGGCAGCCTGTTGGAAGTTGTACCTCTTTCAGGAAAATGGATTCTATATCAGATCCTGCTAGAGTTTTCATTCGCTTTATTGCCACGATTCTACCATCCTTTAGTTGCCCACGGTAAACTTGACTACTTCCTCCCACTCCGATCAAGTTAGAATCAGCAAACTTATGTGTTGCCATTTCCAACTCAAAGTAAGAGAACTCTATGATCATTCCTTTAAATGTTCCAGTTTTGTGCCTGAGTAAGAATGCCACCTTTGGGAAGCAACCTACAGAGAGCAAAAAGTTGAAGTTTACATCTATCAACTACATAATAAACAATAAGATGTCTAGGCTTCTTTCAAATGAAAAGACACTGTTTTCAGAAAATTAGACACATGGTATCCAAAAAATATATAAAAAGTTAGAAAAACTAAACAACCAGCTATAGGCTTCACTGGAGTACCCAAAGATCCTTTATACGACACTCCTTCACTGATTAAGCTGGTAGCACTGTTCCAACTTGTTTCCTTTTCTGATGAATGTCTATCGGAAAAGAATAATGTCCGTCTGATAGACAATGTGTCCTTTCGATAAATATAGCACAGCAATGAAGCAACGAATGCAAGAGTTAACAGTGTGACACATATCAAGAGCACAAGTACAACAATCTTGCTTGTGATCCATTTCCTTGAAGACTCCATTTCAACCACAGCACCTAGCAACACGATGAAAGAGCCATCAGTATAAACCGGAGAACCACTGCACCTGAACAGAAAATGGAAACATATAAAACAGGCATGCCCCTCTTTTTGTGTTCATTTCCCCCCCTTTTATTAGTTAATATGCACTCCAAAATGAAGTAAAATGAAAAAAGAACAATAATGGAGAATATACAAGCAGCCAAGTGTCTCCAATCTCAGACCAGTTTACTCATCACATCTTCATAAAAGAAATTCAGTTGGACACTTGTACATCTACACTTACTAAATGGGACGCTGACACCTGACAGTGAAATGAACCAGATACTCTAATGCAACATGTGATTCATACCAAAAGCAACTCATAATGTATGCAGACTCAATGGCAGAATATTGAATAAGAATTCATAAAGTTGGTTTGGGCCACGACCTTCCCACAAGAGCTGTCTTCTGCTGCTACATCCAAGGATTGGCTCTTAAGTCTCTTAACAAAGTTTCAAGTATCAACAGTATGATATGTTGGTCCAAATTTACAGGTTATGCACAGAAAAATAACAGGCAAATCTCCCATGGAGGCAATGGCCAAAATCCATCTAAACCACAGATCTATTGTTTCACCAGTTTAGAACTACCATGCATGTAAACCTCCAACCCACCCCCCACTGCACAATAGGTAAAAGAAACACACAGAATTTATTGCTTAGATATATGTGGTGTTTGAGCTAAATAGACACCTTAATTGTTGCTGTGAAAGATAACATTGCTCAGAGAAGATTCAAACTCATCAAAATGGATGAGAGAAGAAAAGTACCCGAGTTGCAGTCACAGGTGGAAAAGCAAGAGGTGAAATTATTTCCAGAAGCCACTTTAGGGAAAACATCAGATGCACATGCGCACATCCACGAGTTTTTCATTGAGCGTCCTGTATCTGCAATGAGAACACAGTCCTGATCATGTTCTCTACAAAAATTATTTACTGGTCGTAAAAGTTTTATTCAGTTAGTAATAAGGACAAGAAACAATCATCAAACTCATGACTTCATATAGTGGTGAGTAATTAATGCCGAAGGGGGAGGATGAAGCAAGACAGCTCTCCATCTTAAATTAAACTTGTAAGCACATTTCAATTTGGACTTGACAGTGGCCAAATTCATGTATGCAACACTCCAACAATTCATTAACATGGGTGGTTCTTACTCCTATAATCATGATCTTCTGACAATAATTACCTTGAAGCTCATGTTAAATGCAGTTCTCTAATCATATAATTGAATTCCCTATAAGGAACAGATCAATGTCAAATCCAATTAGGCTATGAATTCAAAAGATCAAGATGCTTCAGTTCCCCAAGAGGAAGCTACAAATGAAAACAGGGGCTCATTATCAACTGAGAGTATTAACCGAATACCAGGATTGCAATCACAGGATGCATAACAGCTTTCTGGAACTGTGCTCAGATTCCTCTGATCATCAGTGCGGCAGATACAGGTCCACGCACCAGTTTCAGATGCATTTGAATGTCCATCAACCACTGATTAAACAAAAAACAAAAAAATGACAAAATCCATAAGAAGAGGTACCAATTAAAATGAAGAGCACTATGAAGCAACTAATACTTAGCAATTACATCACAGTTATTAATGATTAGTAGTAATAACTAATAGCAGTCATAATTGAAAAACCAACTACTGAGTACATGACTTCATGGGGATTCAATTATAGAATTCCACCATGTCATTTTGAAGTTTCTTAAGCATGTATAAAATCTAACAGCAGTGCCGAAAGCATAATACTCACAAAAGAAAACTTGCTCAACCGAGACCAGGGTAAGTAAACAAACTAGTGCTCCTCCTGTTAGTAGCCTCATTTTCAGGAGAAGATGTAATAATCCAGTTGCATAGCTCTACTTCTGAGAAAAGGGTCGGAAACTTGAAGAGATAATACATATTTAATCAGTGTAATCATGCTGGACTAATAAATCAATTGGTCAAAACATTGACAGAGAGAGAGAGAGAGTATTTGCGTACATTACTACCCGTCCATATCCAAATTCTGACACTCTTGCACTGATGAATATGACTGAGTAAAAATTTTAAACACCAACGAATATCAGATTTCATACAAATGTCTGAATATATCCAGTTCCAAAGTTTCAAGAAAGCAAACTCACATTCAGGTGTCAACAAACAAACTCAATGTCAGTCTCTTCTTTGCTCAATAAGCAGAGAGAAAATCTTATCTGTTTTGACAAACATAAGAACATAATGTATCAGGAACCACATGGACCACCAACTATTGACGATAGAAATTTATGTTGTTCAACCCCCAACCTTTCAATATCAAGATTGTTTCTACAACAATAACAGAGAAACTTTCAGTCTCTGTTTAAATAACATAAGAGCAAAATACAAACATCAAGAATGTGCACCAAAAGAAAAGGTATAAATGATGCAGATAAGAAAACTTTCAGGTCTCACCAAGAGGTAGACTGGGATGAATGTTGAAAGAGAAAGCAGAAATGACTCGCAGAATCAGTAAATCCCAGTAAGAAAGCTGATACACACACACATCAATGTAAGCTGAGAGGAAAACATGTAAGCTTGTTTCATCTGGTTAAAATATAAGACAAAGACCTCTGTCTGCATAATAAACTTTCAAGAACCCGATTATAATACAACATTTTCTATCAACCAAGTGATCCGAAAGGAACCCTTCTTCCACCGCGAAAGTGACATCTCAACAATCAAGCTTCAAAGTTCAAACCATGAAGTACATTCCCATTTAAATAAAGATCCCATCAACTCCCTGATTCTGTAATGCTCCAAGAAAAGTATAGTTTTCAAGTACACATAGTCCCAGCACAACGGTTAGAAAAGTCTTAGCTTAGAAGGCATTATTACACAGAGAGAGGCTTACAGCACCCATTCCTTGGACTTTCCTGCCATTTTGGGATCAAATCTTTCATGCGTGAAAAGGACTTAAATTGTTAGCTAATGTGAGGTCCGACATAAACATAGTCATCAGAATCCTGATCCAAATCCAAATTTTACAATCCTATGATCCAAATTAACAAAACCGATTCAATGATCCGATCCTGCAATTTTGGTCAATTTTTACAAATTTTCATAAAATTGGCTAAGAAAAACGTTCTTGCTCCAAAAACGATCCAGCTTAGATCAAAGTTTATAAACAGTGGGTCCACCAGCGTCGGCAACGGCTATTATGCATGATTTTGTACATTCATTAGATTCCCTATCTGCTCTAACCAACTGATTTGATTTACAATTATTGACAATTAACACAAGCCAAAAAGTAGCTGGTCTGTTTACTTTACTTACTCTCCAGTCTCTAGTAGTACCACTAATAAATTAGAACCTCTTTTTGAGTTATTGCTTCAAATTCGTGGGGTGTCCCAGCGAAATAATGATTCTTAATATTGATTTCTTTAACAGCTTATTTTGAAAAAAAAATGCGGGAGAAAAAAGAAGAAAAAGGTGAAATGGTATATTCAACTCGAGGACGAAACTAGATACTGGCGCTAATTAATTTTCAACAATCGGTCCAAATCGTAATGATAACAATCAATCAACAAAGCAGAAAAATAAATCTGACTTTCCAGCTCAATCAAACTCAAAATTCCATTAGGACTAAATCTAATTCAGAACATGAATAACAATAATTTCGCTCATTGAAACAGCAAAAATAAACTTCAAAAGAAGGCTAATCATGAAGCACCACAAGCTGCACTCTTGTTTTCACTTTTTGTTTACTTCAAACTAGAATTGCAAGTTAATGATAGCCTACTTACTTGGATAGCGACGGAGAATCGGAAATGCTGAACGGAGAGGGAAATGCAATTTTGAGTTCGATGTGAGGGGAAAAAAGAGCTTCGTTTCTCTGCTCAGCTCATTGTGTGTGTGTGAGATGGCGGAGAGAAAGAGACAAATAGGAGAGAGAAGGTACGTATGGTCACGTAATCCTGTACCAAGTAGTTATTACAGTACCTCGATTTTGTACAACCTCCACGTGGCATGCCCTTGATTTATGTGCATGACTATATCACGCCCTGTATTTTACTAGTTTATGTCCTAATACGTATATACATGTATAATACTAATATTAAAATTTTAAAATAAAACAAAAATCAAAATCAAAATAAAAAACAAAATAACCACCGTCGCTGCTGAAGCTGTGCGCCACCACCACCGCCGCCATGCGCCACCACCGCGCCGACGATCTCCGCCACTACCGTGCGCTAGCGCCGCCGCCACCACCGCCGCCGACGATCTCTGCCGCTACCGTGCGCTAGCGCCGCCGCCGTGCACCAGCGCCGCCGCCACCACCTTTTTTCTCTTCTTCTTCGTCTTCTCCGGCGGTCTCCGCCGTGTGCCACCGCCACCACAGTGCCTCCTTCTTCCTCAGCTCCACCCACCGTCCTCATCTTCCACAGCTCCTCCTTCTCCTTCCTTCGCCCCGTCGAGCAAAATCCTAGCCTCTCCGTCTCTCTTCTTTCGTCCCCGTCGAGCAAAGCTAGCCCCGCCATCCTCCATCCTCCATCGTCCTCGTCCCCTCGAGAAACCCTAGCCCCGCCGTCCTCCTTGAAGCGGCGGAGAAAGGCTCTTGAAGCGGCGGTAGAGAATCGGGAGGGCGAACCGAGGTTTGGGGAGAGAGCCTGGTTCGCCACTGGCCGAGGAGAACGGGAGCGATCCCGGTTCTCCACTGGCCGAGGAGAACGGGAGCGATCCCGGTTCTCCACTGGCCGAGGAGAACGGGAGCGAGCTGGGCGAGGAGAACAGAGCCTGGTTCGCCGAGGAGAGCGGGAGCCAGTTCGCCGAGGAGAATGGGTCCAGTTCGCCGAGGAGAGCGGGAGCCGGTTCGTCGAGGAGAATGGGTCCGGAGTGAAGGAGAGAACGCAACGGAGAGAACGCGACGGAGAGAAGACCGGAGTGGAGATGGGGAACGGAGCGGGAGCAGCGGAGATCGGAGTGGAGAGAACAGAGGCCGGAGAGCTGGAGGAGAAGACCACCGCCGGAAAGGAGAGAACCAAGGTGGGAGAGCGGAAGTCGAAAGCTCCCGCGGCATCGCCGGAGAGGGAAGAGGAACGGCGGAGAAGACGAGGTGCGCGGCGGAGCGGGCCACCGCGCCACCGCCGGAGGAGCAAGTCGTTCTCCGTTCAATTTACCCACCGCCAGAGTTCGTCTTCTCCGTTCAATTTACCCGCCAGAAAATGCGGTTAACTTCCGACTACTCCGGCGTTGACCACCACCGTCCGGCCACTGACCGTTGACCGGCTCGCCCAAATCCCAAATCAATCAATTACATTGATTGCACATTTAATTCTCACTAATTGTGAATTAATTACTAATTATAACAGCCATAATAAAATTTGATAATCAATGTCATTTACATTAATGTTAAAAAAAGTGAGTATTTATATAGTATAAAATACAGGGCGTAATCAAGTAAAATACATGGCGTGAAATAGCAATCCACTGATTTATTCCCAACGACTTTAGCTTTTCCTTACTTTTCCCAAAAACCCTATAACAGATATTATTTGTTTCCTTTTTATCAATCGGGGGTATTTGAGTCATTTTGACTAACCTAATGTACAAAAACGACATCGTTCTCTCCTACTTCTTCTGTTCTTCTAATTTTCAATCTATGCTCCTTCTTTTATTTTCAATCCTCTGTTCCATCTCTTTCTCCGTTCTTTCATGTTTTCCTTCCCCGATAGGGTTCGCGCCGTTGTTTCTCTGTCTCCTTTTTAGTGGCGGGGGCTAGGCATTGGGCGTTGGTGGTGGGGGTGCTAGAAGGGTGGTGGTGGTGCTAGGGTTTGCGCCTTGTTTCTCTTTCTCCTACTCAATGGTGAGGGTTAGGTGTCAGGGGTTGGGCGTTAGATGGCAGGCTGGAAGGGGGTGATGGTGGCGGGGCTGGCTAGAGTGGGGTGGTGGTGCTAGTCACATGCCATTTCTCTTTCTACTTCTCGGTGGCGGGGCTGGGCATCAAGGGTTGGATATCGGGTGGTTGGGATGGAATGAGTGGTGGTGGCGGGGATGGCCGGAGGGAGCAGGGTTGGCTAGAGAGGGTGGTGGCACTAGGGTTTGTGGTGGGTGGCATCAGGCGGTGGCGGGGGCTGGGCGGGGATGGAAGGTAGTGGTGGTGGCTCTAGGGTTTAGGTGGTTGGGGCTGGAAGGTTGGTTGTGGTGGTAAGGATGGCCAGAGGGGTTGGTGGAACTAGGGTTCGCGGTGGGTGGCGTCGAGCGATGGCGGAGGCTAGGGGGCTGGAAAGGAGGTGGTAGTGGCGCTAGGGTTTTGGTGGCTGGGGCTAGATGGGTGGTGCTAGAGGCGGGGATAGCCGGAGGGGGCAGGGCTGGCTTGAGGGGCTGGAAGGTGGTGGCATCATAGTTGGGGTCTCGACGGAGCGCGGCGTTGGGTCGATTTGATGTCCGATGAACGACACATTGATTTCCAATGTTATTAGCACCGTGGAGAGGTGGCGGAAGAAAGCGACTGCGCCGCCGAGTTAGCGGAGCAACTTTTCGGTGGAGACGGAGTAGAATTTGTTGGGCCCTTTGTTAATCAACTATATGGAATCGCTGGGAACAATAGCAGCGTACCCAAAGCTGATCTTGCTGGGGAAGAAGGTGGTGGAGGGTTCGATGACTAACAATTAAATTAAAATTGTTACAATAGCAACGTGCCCAAAGCTGATCTTGCTGGGGAGGAAGCTGATCTCCGGCGGAGTGTCATCGTTGCTTCAGTGAGCCTGATAGAGTTATAGGAACTATAAAAGAGAGGAGGAAGCTCTACGAGGCCTTTGCCTATGGCGGAAACACATTCTACAGTGTGAGGGTTTTTTTTTCATTTCTCCTCCGCCCAATTTTTAGCGTTCCATTCTATTTTTTTGTTGTTTTCTAATGGAAATGAACGATCGTTTTCAACAGGATTTCTGCTACTATGCCAACACAATCTTCTTCTTCATGCTTCTCTTCTACCCTAGAAATGAAAAGTTTTTCATGATTTGCTTCTCATTTGCAGAGGTGGGCCATTGATGAGCAACTATCTTGGTAGAATTTTATGATCTTGTGTTTGTTCTCTCTGACATCTTGACTTCCTCCAATGCATATGCAAACTGCTTCTCATTTTTCTAAGATATATATATATATATATATTTATATATTTATATATATATATATATATATTCAATAATATGGTTTCCTGGAGGCCAACCAAATTGGGCTCACTCATGCTTCCTTCTACATATCGTATGCTTTTCATATGGAATCCAAACTTAAGATTACAACTGCAAATGAAATATTCAATCGAGGCATATCTTTGTAAGCTACCAATACTTAATTTTATTCATTCCGCTTCTGTTTTCGTGTTTCCAATTTTCCATTCGGAGTGAGTTTGTGCTGTTTTCGTGCTTCAGTTTGGAGTAAGTTTGTGCTGTGATATTCTCTAACGTTGGACCAACATTAGTTGTGCTTGAGAATGCTTCTGGCAATAATACTTGCCTGATTTCTTTAGTTTATTTGTTCTTTCAAATTTCCAATTTACTGAGTACTCCCATACAGTTGTTTAAAAACGCCAAATAACTTGATATTATGCGTGCTTCCTCTACCAGAGATGCACAACCAATAGAAAAATTGAAGGCAGCATATAAGAAGTTTATGATTAAGTCAATGGGAAGACTTAAGCCAGTGGAGGTACACGCGTTAACACACTTGGTCTGATTCACTTCTATTTTCTTTTCTCTCACTTCAATTAACCGTTAACTTTTCCAAATGTATAGGAGGATCCAATAGAGGATAGAGTCCCAAGTAGAAGCTTTGGAACTGTATTGACCAATGGCGATCCCCGTATGTATTATTTTGGTATTTTTACCTTTTTAAATGCTTTCTCAACCTGAGTCTTGATCATTTCTTTACTGATGGAATCCAAACTGCAGATGCTTCAGATCACGCTAGGGGAAAGAGGAAGGCCTTTGGGTGAGCTTGCATCAGTCTGATGATGCATATGATGGTTTTCTGTGTTTGATTCTCTTACCCAGTTATGGTGTTTTATACTGGCCAGGTTATCTGATATTTCAGATACATGTGGTCGTGCTGGTGGGGCCCCAATATCTATTTACAAAGATACTGGAAAAGATACAACATCGAGCCACCATCAGTCGCAAACATCCAACCCGTGGCAAAGTCTTGGTGACCGTGCAGAGAGAAACAAAGAGAACACCCAATTTTTTCAAAGTGGACAACACATAAGGTTAGATTTATCCCGACCATCAAAGAATTATGCACCCAAATTTCTCAAACATTTTTAGTTTATACCAGCTAGAGTTCTGAACACTACAATTTGAACAACTTTACAGTTGTCACACAATTTGTTCATAGTTCTAGGGCACTAAATTATAAGTAGGTTGCATTTGTTGATCACTTAATGCCAATGAATCTGCTGGCTCAAATGATTTGGCGATAGTCCTCATGTGAACTTTGATTGCTCTTGTTTTTACAGCAAGCTAAGAGTGAGGCAACAACTGCTTTAGGAAATGATGATGTTTGGTGCTCATTATTTTCTAAGTAAAACACATGTAAATAGTATGACGAGCATTGATATGCAACTTATAATTGCCTACATGACTGAGCATTTAGTTCTGCTCAAGCATTAAAGTTTAATTGCTAATATAAAGCAGACATGTGGGTGTGATGACTTTTGAGATATGTATTCGTGTCTGTATTCAGTGAAGACAAGTTGGATTCTTGATAACTTTGTAAGACTTTGTGTAGAACCCAACCTAGTAAATAATCAGTATAATGTGGAGTGGCAAATTTAAAGGCTTTAGACTACTTATGGAATTATTGCAGCTTAGCAGCACTTAGGTTGAATCTATCTGGGTTTAAAGCGATACAACATCAAGTTAAGGAAGTGAAATAATTACTCAAATACCCCCCGGTTGCTCTCCGACCCTCATTGGCCATAGTGCACAAGTATTTCCAAGGGGATGGAAAAGTTCCGTACATTCGCCCAAGAAAAGCTGCTCTCTGATCCTCATCGGCTATAGTGCACAAGTATTTGGGGATGAAAATGGTGAGGACTTTTACTCGATATTATGTGAGGGCTCTTATTTTCTCTGCGGATCGCTCAGAACCTAATTGGAGAAAACAAAATCCCTGAAGAAAACAAAGCAGCGACCATGGGAGAAAAGGAGGAAAAGAAAAAAGGAAAAAGGAAAAGGATGGAAAAATGAAAATGGGAAAGAAAAGGAAAAAGGAAAAGAAAATATAAAATTACTACTTTGCCCTTAAATTTAACCTGTTCAACTAAGCTTAATGCTTTGACCAGATGTAAGGACCACAATCAAACATGTTTGTTAGTTGAGGGGTCAAAAGTATTCAAAAAAAAGGGGCAAAAAGGGTAAGATGGAGGGAGTATATTTAACAAGTTATGATTAATTATTTATACAGAGTATTGAATAATTAAAACCAGTAACAAATTATAATACTATTATGTTAACAAGTTATGATAGTATATAGTAAAGAATTAAAATCAGTAACATATTAAAATATTAGTATGCTATTTTTAGATAATTTCATGGTTTTAGTTTAATCAAAATGACTTCAATATGTTCAATTGAAGAAACATACAAATTATATGGTGTTTTGGATGAAAAGAAAACAAATTTAAGTGTACAAATTTAAAGTTGAAAATACTAGGAGTATATATAAAAAATAAGGATATAATCTTCTCCGACAAATCAACTTGAAAATTCGACTTTCAAAATCAACTTGGAAATACACTTAGCCTGGATCTGTCGACGGGATGCTCAACGAAGGAAAATCCAAACCAACTCGAACCATCCAATTGTCAGACCATCCACCTCTCGAATTATCCAGCACTCGAGAGTATTCCATCCACCACAAGAGCTGCCACTTAAGAGTACAAGAGAGTACGTCATCCACCACTCGAAGCCACGGTACACGAACCTCCACTTGACCCCTCGCACCATCTTACCCCTCGACCCCTCGAGCCTTCCATCTGTCGGACATCCATCCATCCATCCCCGTACCGTTCATCTCGGCAGCTCGGCCCCCTCGAATCATCGAGCCATCCACCTCTCGAACCATCCTTCCATCCATCCCTCGTATTATCCACCTCTCGAACCATCCACCATCCACCTATCGAACCATCCACCCCTCAAACCATCCACCCCTCGAACCAACCACCTATCGAACTGTCCACCTCTCGAATCACCCACCATCCCCCTCGATCCCTCGAACCGTCCAATTGTCAGACCATCCACCCCTCGAACCATCCAACACTCAAGAGTATTCCATCCACCACAAGAGCTGCAACTCGAGAGTACGTCATCCACCACTCAAAGCCATGGTACACGAACCTCCACTTGACCCCTCGACCCTCGAACCATCTTAGCCCTCATGCCTTCCATCTGTCGGACATCCATCCATCTATCCCTCGTATTGTCTACCTCTCGAACATCCACCACCTATCGAACCATCCACTCCTTGAACCAACCACCTATCGAACCGTCAACCTCTCGAATCACCCACCATCCACCTCGAACCATCTTACCCCTCGAACCATCCATCTCGATCCCTCGAATCGTCCACCAGTCAGACCATCCACCTCTCGAACCATCCAGCACTCAAGAGTATTCCATCCACCGCAAGAGTTTCCCCTCAAGAATACGAGAGAATACGTCATCCACCACTCGAAGCCACGATACACGAAACTCCACTTGAACCCCCGACCCTCGAACCATCCATCTGTCGGGCATCCATCCATCCATCCCTCGAACCATCCATCTCGATCCCTCACTCTGTCCACCTCAAACCTCGACCCCTCGAACTATCCACCTCTCGAACCATCCATCCATCCATCAATCCCTCGTGTCATCCGCCTCTCAAACCATCCACCTTCCACCTCTCGAACTATCTTTCTATTCTTGGATCCGCAATGCCTCGAAACATCCACGATGCCCCTGAACCATCAACCTCTCGAATCATCTCCCTATCTAACCATCCACCCCTCTAACCATTTACCCCTCAAACCATCCACCCCTCGAACTTGTCATCAGCCCTCAAACCATCCCCCTCGAGACATCCCACGTACCGTCCACCTCTCTAACCATCCGTCTTTTAGATGAAAGGGGTTCCTTCTACTTCATGGAGATGAACACTCGAATTCAGGTTAAATGAGACCAGCATGTGAAGTATGTGCATATTTATCATGTTTTTAATTGTCTCTTATTTTTTGAAATTCTTTCCAAAACATAGGTTGAACATCCAGTGGCAGAAATGATTTCCTCTGTTGACCTTATTGAAGAACAAATTTGTGTGGCTATGGGAGAGAGACTCCATTAAAAACTGTATACAATTATAATTAATTATTTTATAATAATTCATTAAAATTATTTAAAAAGTAATTATTTGTATCCCATTGCAATAAATAAAAGTAAATATCAAATAACCTTATTAGTCTCACTAATTGTAAAATGTTTCATTTAATAGTTAGTTGGTCTAAAACAAGACTTTGCCATACATTAATAAATTAATAATATATATACATATTTTTTTTATCAAAAGTACTCTATCATTGTATCAAAAAATTCGAACATTTTGTTATTTTATATTATGTGTTTCTTTGGATTTTCTCCAGTGATATATAGAGATATAGTACAATGCGATATTTATGGCTTAAATATATCTTTAAAAGTTATATATTTTAACAAGTTATGAATGATTATATTTATTTAAAATTTTTAAAATTATAGTAACAAATTATAATATTTACTCATTGGATATACAACATGGTGTGTATTCTCAATTTACCATATACAAATTGCAACTCATATTTTTCAAAGTTGGATCTAAACTTTGGTCTCTTTCAATAGAATGGATCAATCAGCATCAATAGAATTTTGATGCCACTGAAAAGTTAAATACCCGGTGGTGGTTTACCATCTCCAATTTAGTCATATATTTTCTTTATCAACCATGCTTCTTTTCATTAAATATAAATTCTAAAATATTTTTATTTTATTCATTAAATAATGATTTATAACTAAATTAATTATATCACTTCATAATTTATATAGTTTTTATGACTAAACATTAAAATTTAATAAAATTATTTACTTTCAATTTATCTGCAGCTGCATTTTGTTTTTGTTGCTTTACTCATGTTAACAACCAATTTCACAGATTTTATTTGATTAAAATTCTTATTTCAATGTCGGTTTTATATCATCAGTTCACATGTTAGTATTTACATTTGTATGCCACTTTATCTATCCCTGATTGTTTAAAAATGATACAGCATATGTTATTATGTTGTTTAGTTGTAAGAGTGTCAATATCATACTTATAGTATCTTCTATTAACACTTATGCTCTGCCACCTTAGTAGTTTTAGTCATAACACTTGTGGTTGATGTTTTTTAGTGACTTTAGTTTATAGAAACTTATGTTAGCTGTCACTTTGTTACTGTTTAAACAGTTTTTCTCTTTTGTGTATTGTTTTAATCCGCATAAAGTATTATTGTTAATGCGTCATGTGCAGATGAATTTTCATTTACTTTGATTAAAGTGTGAAAGTAGTCGAGTTGTTGCATTATTTTGTTGTTGAAGGTGCAAAGACTTCTCGCTTCTTTCTTTTTTTGGGATAGACATTGCATTGTTGTTCTTATGGTTACCTTTTATCTTTTGGTTGAACAGATCCGAAATAATGTTAAAAAATTGGTTCAAAACTTAGGATCATTTTCTGGTAATTTTATTACACTCGGCTTTATATTATTGAGTTAATGGAAGATCAGAGTAACAATCCTTGTTACAATGGCGCAGAGAAAAAGAACTTGTGCTTGTATGGACTGCATGTGGAAGAGATTATATCCCATTCCTAACAATATTGTTATCTAATGTAGGGCTTCCAAAGCCTACATTAGATAACAATATTGTTAGGAATGGGATATAAGAGAAGGATTGGTGGTCATTGACTTCTCATGTTGCATTTTATTTTACAAACTATCGTTTAAATGCAATTTGGTTATATGATGATCAAAGGGAAATCTTAGAATGCAAGATATCCATCAAGCTAGCCTCTGCTTTTCTAAAGTTTGGTTTGATAGCAAAGAGCAAATCGTCTGCACGTTGATTACTTTCACAAATCATATTGGTGAATATATTCAAAATTGGATTTTGATAAAATCCTTTCTTAATAATAAGTTCCACCTCAATTGATTACTTTTACTTTATAACTCTTATAGTTACTATTACATGAAGAGTGAGTCTCTTGATAGCTGACATGTCTATAAGATTATAGACATGTCACTGTATTTGCATTTGTTAAATTACATACTAAATTTAGAATATTTTTTACATTATCGCTTTCAAATGCACAATACTTCTTGTTTTAACTTTTAAAATATAATATTTAAATTTTACAAAAAAATTTAAAACCTTTAAGGTAAAAGATTAGGGGTCATTTTCATAATTTTATGGATATGCCACATTTCCTGAAACTTTCTCTTATATGAAATATATTTATAATTTTATTTTTGTTTTCATTTTAAATATGAAATGTATATACTACATTTTAATTAAGAAAATATTTTTAATCAAAAACACCGCACAACACGCGGTGAGACTCTAGCTAGTTTTTTTTTAAAAAAATAATTAAAAGAAGTAGATCAAAGCGCTTACATAACTTCCACTTCTTTGATAAGTAGAAATATAACCCTCAATTTTTTTAAAAGTTCAAAGATAACCCTGACTTGAAGAGACTAAAATGCCCCTCATTATAAATCTACAAACAATTTTAAAAAATCCGCTAATCTCCCCCTTCATTTCACCTTTTTCCATGATCCACCTTCATCCTCCGCTCCCCCCCACCGCGCCGAAACCACCCAGCCGAAACCACCCATAACCCATTCCACCTTCATCGGAGTGGCGACGGGTTGAGGTTTGGAGTGGTGGTAGAGTAGCAGATTGAGGTTCGAGTTAGGATTTGAGTGGTGGTTAGGCGGCAGTGCGAGGGCGGAGGGACGGAGAAGAAGGTGAAAACAAAGAACTGGGGTAATTTGGTAAAAACAAGAATTAAATAAGGGTAATTTGGTCATTTTATACCAAGCCAATGCTGGAATATGTAGGTCAACGCCAGTTTCCGGCATCAGGGTTATGAGTTTTTGAGTCAATGTTGGTCAAGGGTTATATTTGCACTTTTAAAAACTAGGGTTATAGTTGTACTTATCAAAGAATTCAGGGTTATATAAGCACTTTGTTCAAATATTATTGTGAGTCCGTCTCTTGAAAGACGATTTTTCCATAAGTTATGGAAAAATCAAGGTTTAAACTACAAATTATAGGAAATCAAGATAAAAATTTTGGGTTCCATTAATCGGGTTATAAACTTATAACTATTGCGAGCATGATTATTTTTTTAATTAAAACCCACCGGAAGGTGGGGGGATATTAATTAAGGCATCCCAAAACCTGTAAAAATAATATATTACGATCGTGAGTTTGCTTCTAAGCAAAGGCTAATCTCTTGCAACAAAACATCGTGCTTCTAAGACAAAAGCCATGATAAGATGAAATTTTTAATGTTTGACTACGATTCTTACCCAAATACCTCCACCCCTCGTGTTAGTATTTGATAAGCCAGGTAGTCAACAATAAACATTTTCCATTTCACAAAGATTGAAACTAATATGAAGATGTGGAGATCCTAATGACTGGAAAACCCGTTGCATCTACAACTATGAACCTTCTTAAAGATGAGTCTAATTCATTTCTGGTCCATTCAGTGGCACACTGGATTTTCTTCTTTGCCATCATTAATGCTAAGTGATGAGTTGCCGAGTTTTGTTCTCTGAAAATATGATTGATCCATGTGTTTCTTTGTTGGAGTAAGCTTGTAAGTGTCCTTCCAGTTGCCTTCAACCTCCAAGGCTATATTCTCTTACCATCGATCATTTGGACGACCTGTAAGCAATTAGTTTCAACCGTTAGTGGCCAGAAATTATTTTCAATACATATCCTCACACCTGATTGTATGGCCATCAATGCTGCTTGGAGTGCATTTGTTGCCTATGGTATATGATCTTCACTTGTATAAAAAATGAAACCAACCGCATTTCTAACAATAATTCTAGCTTTAGGTAAGTCAGTGAGGAGAAAGTGGCATCAATGTTTAATTTATATCCCGTGTCTGGTGGTTCCCATTTGTGAACCTTAATAAGTATCCCGACTCTTAATTTATGGACTGGGAGGAAACCTTTGGATGCTAAGGAGTGACAATCCAGGTATAGGGTTTGAGGATTTAATGTAAAGATATCAATGATTAATCTATTCAAGCTAGATATCATCAAATTCACATTAGGCTTCTTATTCTCATACAACGGAGAGCATCTTGCTTTCTATAAATTCCAACAAATGAGATTTGGCATGATGTTTATGAAGTTTTTCATAGTTTTAGAAGCATTTACATAAGACCAAAACTAGGACATCCTATCAAAATGGTGCCTAAAATGATGGACTTGGATTATTAATAGTTGAAGAGCATGGTCCCATAGTTTACATGAAACTGAGCAAAAATTAAAATATGAGGGGCAGTCTCAGTTCTAACCATACACAAGAAGCATCTAGAAGTGATATTGATTCCAAAAACTGAAAGTATATCATCCAGGGGAAGCATGTTGTTAATTAGCTTCCGGGTGAAAATAGCAATCCTTCTAGGTAATAATTTGTCCCATGCCTTTTTTCAGACCAGATGAGTAAGGCCTTTTTTCCTTAGTAACTCATATGCAGAGCTGCTGAGAAAATACCTGTAGTGCTTGGTTCCAGATCATTACATCCTGGTATTCTGTGAGGGTATGATTCTCCTGAAGTACCTGCAAAACTGAGGGAGAGAAACCATCTACCAGATCCTACATATATACATGTTTATCTCTATAAAAATCTGAACCTGTGAGTATAAATGAGTTTTGTACTGTAGTTTGTGAAACTCTTGTGCATCTCTTCCAAGGATCCAAGGTCCTTAATGAAGGAGGAATTTCCTAGATCAGTTTAGTCCAGAGGTTTTTACCTTCTTGGTAGCTTCCACCAAAGCTTCTGTGAAAAGGAGTCAACAATTGTGTTGAAAATTTTCAGATCTAGACCATTTTCTGTAAGAGGTGCAGACCGTCTACTCCAACCCCTCTAATGTCTTTTTGGCTTAGCGTCAGTTCCTATTCCCCATAAAAAGTCTAAGCACATGCTTTCTATTTTCTTAATTACAGATTTTTTGGGGGACATAACATACCAAATATGTTGGGGGAAGGCATATAGTACATGTTTAACAAGAACTGATCTTCCATTCATATTCTACAATTTGGAGTTCCATTTTTGAACTCTGGAGTTAATCTTCTCTAATATCTCTTGGAAATACCTATTTCGTTTCCCACCTTGAAAATTGGGACTCCTAGATATGTAAAAGGGAATTATCCTTCATTCATATTTGTTATGCTCTTTATTCTATCCTTAGTCACCTGGATGGTTTTGCTTCCTACATAAAAAGCACTTTTTGAGTAGTTAATTATCTGACCAGTCCCCATTTCATATAGGCTGAGGAATGCTACCAGGTTTGTGAAAAGTTTCTTTGTTTACTTAACAAATATGATTGTGTCATCAACATAGAACAAATGAGCTAGTTTCATGAATCTTGGTATTTTGAAACTATCCATTAAATTTTCCTAAAACATGTGCTTAAGTCCTATATTTAAAACCTTTTTTATCAGATTAAACAGGATAGGGGAGAGGGGATCTCTTTCTTTGAGTCCCCTTAATGCTTTGAAGAAGCCATTTGGTTTTTCGTTTATTAAGACTAAGAAATGAGCTGATAATATATTACTCAGTATTAACTTAGCAAATTGGCCATGAAATCCCAGTTTAGAATTAGAGAGTTAAGCATCATCTAAGAGACTCTATCAAAATCCTTAGACATATCTATTTTGGCTATTAAATTAAGGGACTGATCCCTCTTATCTAACAACCTTGACATTTCTTTCATGACAAGAATATTGTCTGCTATCTCTCTTCCTTTGAGAAAGGAACTCTACTCAGGTGAGATGAATTTATAGATTACTAGTCCTATCCTATCAACTAGAAGTTTCAAACAAATTATTTTACAAAATTTGATATGGAAATATGCATGTAATCAGATAGGGAACTGAGGGTGTGGATTTTTGGGATAAGGCATATTAATGTGCTTGTTACACTTGGTGGAAGTGGAATTGCACACATAAATTCCTGGATACACTTAAGTAAATCAAACTTAATTATATCCCAAGAAAATCTGTAGAAACTACCCGGAAATCCATCTAGTCCAGCAGCACTATTTTGTCCTAAGATGAAAACAACTAATTGGAGTTCATCCATATGAATCATCTGAACTAGCTCATCATTTTCTGAGTCAGTATTGAAGTTAGGTATGAATTCTAAGCATTTTGCTAAAGTTGTACCAGTGATGTACTTGTTATTATCAGTGAATAGGTTTCTAAAAAAATGTTACAGAATGTGCACCTATATCTTCCTGATCTGAAAGCCAAACTCCCTGGTCATCTTTTATCTTATTAATGCTAAGCCTAGATTGTCTCATCCTAACAGAGTTATGGAACAATTTTGTGTTTAGATATGCTCTTCTTAACCATCTTTGCCTAGATTTTTGCTTCCATAACATGTTTTCTTCTTTTAATTTCTGGTTCAGATTTGAAACAACAACAGATAAACAGTTTAGGTCTTCATCTAAATGTGTTTGATCATACTTTATTTCCAGTTCTTGAACCAAAATCTCGGCATTTTTTATGTTTTCAAAAACATTCCTAAAAATGTTTTTGTTCCATAATTTTAATGTAGTTTTAAGTCTCTTTAATTTCTGAGTAAAGCATATGATTCCTTAGGTATCAATATCTGATTCCCAGCTTTCTTTTATCACTGTTTTTAGATCTTCCCTCTCAGTCCACATATTTTGGAATCTAAATGATCTAGGGCTTGTGGTTTCTTGGATCAGAGTGTCCAAGATGAGTGGAGAATGATCTGAAGGAGTTCTGTTAAGAACTTGAACAGATGAGTTAATGTATTTTGTCATCCATGCCTCATCAGCCATAATTCTATCTAGTCTTTTATTAACCTTCTGCGATCTTATCCTACCATTTGTCCATGTGAATGTATTTCCAACTGTTGGGATATCCTCTATGCCATTGTTTTCAATGAAGGTATTAAAATTCATGATACTATTTGGATCAGGATTGGTTGTACCTTTATATTCTGCTATCATTCTTATAACATTGAAATCTCGAGCATTTAATGTTGGAATTTGAAACTGACTGAAGGAGTCCTCTAATTCTTATAGAGGTTAAGCCTAAGCTGTCTATTATGTTTACCATACACTGCGTACAATTGAAACTTTACTTCTAATGGTAAGTTCTCAATAGATATTTGCAGAAAATCTTGATCCTCCTTTATAAGTGTTGGTTTAAAATCATTCCTAAAGAATGTCCAAACTCTAGAGTTCTTTGAGGTCAAGGCATTATCAAATCCTAATTTGGTTCTAAATTTTTATAGCATGTCCTGATTTTGTTTGGGTTCTATCACAACAAGTATTGATAATTTGTGAATATGAGTCAACTTGTGTAATATGAAAAATGATGATATAATTCCCATAACATTCCATGCCGTGATTTTTATGTTCAGTTTAACACTCATTTATGTTTTTTTATCTGGATGTCAAGCGAGTGACTACAATATTTGGCGAATGAAAATATGTTTTAGCAGAGTCAGGTGGCTTACCTGATGGACCTGCCAGTCTAATTGGTGTGTTCTCTCCATCACTATCCCTTTTTTATTCTTCTTCCAGAGTATCTGCATTTATATCCATACTGTCTTTCTTTTGAAGTTCAATATCTTGTGCAGTTTGTACCTGTGTATTAAGCTTGTTAGACATAGTAGATTGAAAAGTTTTAAGATTTCTAAAAATCAGAGATTTTTTAGCAAGAGTATCAGGGAGAGAATTTGATGATTTTTGTAACAGCTGCAGATCATCTTTTGTGGACTAGTTGTTATGTTTTCTTTTCAGCTGCCTTGATAACATTTCTTCATTGAGTGGGGGTTTTTCTCTTGCAGGGTTGACAGAGTGCCTCTTTGTTGTTTTCCTGCTTGAGATCAGCCTCCATTCCATCCTACTTTTTGGAAATTGAGGTTGGGATGTAGGAATTTCTTCAGTAGATTCTAGAGCATCTTAGAATACTTCTTCCTCTCCTTGAGCAGGGTGTTCTTTAGTCTGTGCTAAGTCAGTGATTGGGCCATTGTTATTCTGTGTATGTTGAGCTTTTGGTTTATCTTTGTAGATTCCGCACTTTTCCTTCTTGTGGCCAATCTTTAAACACCTGTTGCAATATGAGGAATGATCCTTATATTTTATCTCATACCATTTACTTTCCTTTTGAGATCCCAATCTGATCCCGTTTGGGAAGTTTCCTGTGAGGTCCATCTTGACACGTAGATGGATGGTCGACGACCTTGTGTGGTTTATCGTAAGTTGATCATCGAATATTAGATCCTCTAATCTTACTGCTATCAGAGGGATTGACTCTTGATAAAGATAATAAGCTGGAGGAAACTATATTGTGAGCCACATGGGGACGATCGGGGGTTCTTCCTTAACATCAAAACTTTTCGTCCATTTAATAGCCTTCATAATTGTTCCTCTTAGATTCCAGTTGCGCTTGATCCAATAGCGCTGGATATCTTCATCCAAATCAAATCGAATGAATATATGCCTATGACCAAAAGTCGTAATCGATGGTTATCCTTTGAATCCAATTCGTTTGAAGTGATGCCTGATGAATTTCAGAGATGGTCTTCCGCTAGGAAACTTGCCGATTAGATTCCTTTTGAAAGGCTCCAACAGGTGATCGATTTCTTCATCGTTGAATTAGACTGTGATTTCTCCCTTGAATTCAGTGATTGGGTTTAGGGTTCTTGTATGAGTGATGGGATGGGTGTTGATTTGGGGCATTTTCTGGGTTAGGATCGATTTATAGGATAGTGGCAGACTCATGTCGGAGAGCGGAGCCGCCATAGGAGGTGGTGGGTTTGTAACTGTAGAGGGGGTGATATGCACGTTGCAGTGGAGATAAGTCCGTTATGGTGGTCGTTTTGAGAAAAATCAGTGGATGACAGAGAGAAGGCGGAGAGAAATTATTTAAGAGAGAGAAAGCTCCAATTATTGAACCTTTTACTGCATGGGGCATGATAAATTTTTAATATTACAATTAAAATATTTTACTTTTTTATAATTCTAATTCAACCCCATCTTTACATATGCTTGTGGAAAGACTATATTTCCAAAATTTTTGTCTAGTATTATTATAATTTTAATGATGGTATCTGTAGGTGAAAATTTACATGTTCATTTCTTAATTTATTTATGTTTGTATAATTTTTGCTTATTCAGTTGATACATGATGGTTGATCCCTCGTGATTAAGAGATACATATCTTTTTAAATGTGAAATCTTAAATTTTAATTTAGAAAAGAGTAGTTCTTCTAACCGGTGGCACGTTCATAAGTTATGTACAGATAATTGTATTTTTTAATGTATACACGGTATTTATTAAATTACCTACAAAATTTATACATTTTAAAATGTATTTTTAAATTATGTTTTTTTCCATATTTTTATATTCAAATATACATTATTATTTGTTTTAACTTATATAATATAATATTTATTTATTTTTAAAAATTATAATTTTTAATGTAAAAAGTTAGATGTGCATAAAGTTATGGACAAACCAACGTTGATGAGACTTTTAGTTTTGAAAAAATGATGCAAAGTACTTGATATATGATGATATGAGATGCAATTAGTGGTTTACTCTCTCGTAAAAAGTAAAGTTGGTGAAGTACTTTGTTCTTTGATGCCTTGGATGTTGAGTAAATGAGATCTGAGATTGCATTTCATTAAGAATATAGCTATTACTCATTGTAATTAGATTCTGTTTTTCTTTACTAGTCTGTAGATGTCTTTTGAATCACTATATAATGTATTATGAGATCATGAATACAATCATATTATTGCCCTTATTTTCTACATGGTATTAGAGCCTAAAATCCTGAAACCCTAAAAGAAAATTTCCACAACCGTTCTTGAGCCGCCGTCGCCGCCAACCACGTGTTTATCCCACGCATCGCCAGTTCCACTGCGCCTGCTCACTGATTTCTGTCTGCTAATCGCCGCATCGAGTCTCCAAGTTTCCGCAATCGCCCGACAGCTGTGCGTTGCTCTACATGCACAGACTTCGAGCTTCACGCGCCGCTGCAGTCTAAGCCTCGTGCTATCGTGCCTTTCTTGCCAATCGAACCTGCCATCAATCTTCTGATTTACCGCTAATCTGTTCCTGTTTTTGCACTCTGTCGACTTCTGACTCTAATCCCGATGTCGCTGAACAGGCTCGCATCACTGCCGAAACTGAGACCAATAAGCTACAGAATCTGAATGTCTCCGAGGTGATTACAGCTTTACTGAAACAGTTGCAGTTACAATCTGGCACTCCATCATCCATACCTGTTGGTCGACATTTGAACGATCCCTATTACCTTGGCTCTTTTGACGGTCCCAGTTTGATCATATGTTTCGTCGTGCTGAAGGGCGAAGAGAAATACCTTGAATGGACTATTGGATTGTGTAGTGCTATGCTTGCAAATAATAAGATTGGTTTCATTGATGGATCCATTACCAAACCCTCGGACAATCATCCTAATGATGCTGATTGACCTGGAGTTAATGTTACCCTTGTCTGTTGGATCTTAAAGACTGTAGATCCAGCATTGCGATCTTCTACCAGCTACTTTGCCATTGTTAAAGAATTGTGGGATGATCTTAAGCACGATTTACCCTTTGTGATGGTATGAAAATTATGCAGATGTGTGATGATATACAGAATTGTCAGCAGAATGGTCAGATCATAGCCATTCATTTAGGTAAACCGAAGAATTTGTATGATGATTACATATCTTTGAGGCCTCCTTTAGTTTGCACCTGTGAAGCTTGTAAACTGTTGTGCACATGCAACCATGCCTCTGCTGCCTTCCGTGAGCATAAAAAAGATTTGATCTGTCAATTTCTCCTACATCTAGATGAAGGCTATCACACCTTGCAATCCCATATCATGAGTCTTGATCCACTGCCACCTGTCATGCGCGTCTATGCGATTGTTGCTTAGGAGGAGAATCACAAAGCCGTCATTCAATCTTGCGAGCCTTCTTCTGACTCCAAAGCATATGCCGCACGACGCCCACCACCTTCAGGTTCTTCAACAGTTGTCCTCACTTTAGTTGATTGTAAGAATCTCGCCTGTATGCACTGTCATTGCAAGGGTCACGACAAAGCTTCTTGTTTCCAGCTCATAGGTTATCCAGAATAGTGCATGGAGATGAGGGAGAAAGCCAACGCCGCCAAGAAAATAGTGCCAACTTGGCCGATTGCTGCCGTCGGGAACGACATTCCATTCACTGCTGTCTGTCTGCCTTTGCCACCATTCGTCGATACTGTGGTGTCACCGTCAGGGTTTGCAGTGGCGGCATCTAACACTTCCCCTACTTGTTCTGATTTTGGCCCTGCTCTGCATGTTGACCGATCACTACAAAAAATAGCACATATTACCTCGGTTCCATAGGTGTTTTTACCTTGGTTTTCAGCCATAAAAAAATTGAAGTAAATGTAGGTGAAGTAAAAAGTGTAATTTTTACATTGGTTTAAAACTGAGGTAAAAAGTTATTTTTACCTTGGTTTTTCACCAGAAAACCGAGGTAAAAAACTGATGACCGATGCAACTGCGACTTTGCAAGTAAGAATACTATGGTAAAAAAATTGATGACTGCGACATCGCAGGTATGTTGCTGTATTGAAACTTATCAAACCAAGGTAAAAATTTTTGAACGACACAAGTGCAATGTCTCGCATACTAAATAAATTTTTTAAAATACCGAAAGCAGAATCGATGTCGATTATGCTTTCGATAGTTCAAACCCAAATAAGGTTTTCCGACCAGATTACAGTGCTCCGGCCAGATATCACAACCCAACTATAGTCAAAATCACAGCCCAAATTTGTGATAAAACAAATACTTAATTTGTTCAAACAAAATTACAGTACAAATTCAAGAACCTCTACTTAATCTATACAAATAAAATCACAGTATTCAAGAGGCTATACAAACATATATAATGCTATGCAAACTGTATTGGTGGTGATTATCGAACTTGTGGCGGTGGAGCAGTCACACGTGGCTAGTGGTGTAAAAGAACAGAGGAGCGTCGTGGTGGCGGTGGCATCGACAAGAGGCACGTCACGATGGTATTGTTGGAGGCCCGCCGCGGTGGTGTTCATGCGAAGCAGTAAAGCGGTGGTGGCATTGATGTGAAGTGGTGGCAAATTGGGAGAGGAAGGAATTGGGGTGTGAAGTATTTGCAAATGAAGTAGGAAAGAAATGGAGGCGGGTGGGTACTCAAATGAAGAAGGAAAGGGTTTGGGTTGGTTTTTGGGCCAAATTTGTGGGTTGAAAATTAAGCTTTAAATTTTATATTTAAGGGCTAAAATACAAAAAAATTAATTTATAGTAAAAAAATAAAAATTCATTTCTACTCAAATTTTTTTTCTATAAGTTTAAATTTTAAATATAATATATTATATTATATTTATATGTAGAGTTTCATAGATATATGAAGATAATTAGGGTCAAACATTTTCATTAGTCTTTACGTATAAACGGTCAAGTAAGGGTTGATTGTATGGAAAGTCGCATAAGGGTTGACCGTAATTCTAACCTTTCCATTAGTTTTTATGTATGAAAGGTCAAATAGGGGGTTGAACTTTGACTAGTTAAGGTAAATCCTTAACTAATATTTATATGTGAAAGTCAAGTAAGGGTTGACCATTGATTAGTTACTATTTCATTAGTGTTTACATATGGAAAGTCAAGTAAGGGTTGATCGTTAATTACTCAAGGTCAAACCTTTCATTAGTTCTTATGTACGGAAGTCAAGTAAGGATTAACCGTTGATTAGTTAAGTTCTAACCATTTCATTAGTGTTCATGTATGGAAAGTTACGTGAGGGTGGATCGTTGATTAGTTAAGTTATAACTATTTCATTCGTGTTTATGTATGAAATGTCAAGTAAGGGGTTGATTAGTTAAGTTATAACTATTTCATTAGTGTTTATGTATGGAATGTCAAGTAAGGGTTGACCGTTGATTAGTTAAGTTGTAACCATTTCATTAGTGTTTATGTATGGAAAGTCAATTAAGGTTTGACCATTTATTAGTTAAGGTCAAACATTTTCATTAGTGTATGTATTGAAAATTACACTGTAGCCCAAAATTGTGCCATCACATTACCTCATTGCTTCAAAATACTTTATTTTTGTTATTCTTTCCTAAGTATAGAAATATAAAATAAATTACTTTTTGGTGAAATGTTGGAAAGTGCTAGTACATGTTCTAGAGTAACTTAGAGCTGAATACTTAGAAGTAAGAAAGGAAAATCGGAAAGGATTATGAATACATTTTTATGGCCGGTTTTTGGTAAATATTTCGTTACAGACTTGGAAAATATAATGAGGGTGTATAGGGTAGCATCACGTTCGAGCGAATTTCAATTTAGAGTTACAAGTAAAGTTTTTACTTTTTGCACTTAGGTCCCTCCAAGAAAGTTGGACTTGTCAAATCACAAAATTTGCGATGCCGAAATGAATTTCAATAATATAAGATTGTGAATTTGCAATTTGGGAATGTATGGATGAACGGAAGGGCCTTGAACGTTAACATTGATTATTTCTACACATTCTTGGAAAATTACATTATGGACAAAAATTGTGTTACCCCATTATCCATTGCTCCAAAATAAATGATTTTATTATTATTATTGCCTAATATAGAAATATGAAATAAATTAATTTTTTGGTGAAATGTTGGAAAGTGCTAGTACATGTTCTAGAGTAACTTAGAGTAGAATACTTAGAAGTAAGAAAGGAAAATCGAAAAAGATTATGAATATATTTTTATGTCCGGTTGTTGGTAAATATTCTGTTACAGACTTGGAAAATACAATGAGGATGTATAGGGTAGCATCACGTTCGAGCAGATTTCAATTTGGAGTTACGAATAAAGTTTTTACTTTTTGCACTTAGGTCCTCCAAGGAAGTTGGAGTTGTCAAATCACAAAATTGGCGACACCAAAATGAAATTCAATAATATAAGATTGTGAATTTTCTATTTGGGAATGTGTTGGTGAACAGAAGGGCCTTGAAAGTCAACCTTGATTACTTCTACACATTCTTGGAAAATTACACTATGGACAAAATTGTGTTACCCCATTATCCATTGCTCCAAAATACATGATTTTTTTTAATTATTGCCTAAATATAGAAATATAAAATAAAATATTTTTTTGGTGAAATGTTGGAAAGCACTAGTACATGTTCTAGAGTAACTTAGAGTTGAATACTTAGAAGTAAGAAAGGAAAATCGGAAAGGATTACAGATATGTTCGTATGCCCGATTGTTGATAAATATTATGTTACAAACTTGGAAAATACAATGAGGGTGTATAGGTAGCATCACGTTCGAGCGGATTTCAATTTGGAGTTACGAGTAAAATTTTTACTTTTTGCACTTAGGTCCCTCCAAGAAAGTTGGAATTGTCGAATCACGAAATTGGTGCCACCAGAACGAAATTCAATAATATAAGATTGTGAATTTTCAATTTGGGCATGTATGGGTGAACGGAAGGGCCCCGAAAGTCAACATTCATTACTTCTACACATTCTTGGAAAATACTCTATAGCCCAAAATTGTGTTACCCCATTATCCATTGCTCCAAAATACACGATTTTTGATATTCTTGCCTAAATATAGAAATATAAATTATATTATTTTTTGGTGAAATGTTGGAAAGCGCTAGTACATGTTCTAGAGTAACTTAGAGTTGAATACTTAGAAGTAAGAAAAAAAATCGAAAAGAAATACAAATATGTTCTTATGCCCGATTGTTGATAAATATTTTGTTACAAACTTGGAAAATACATTTAACCTAGCGACCAAATTTTATACTACTTATTTTATACAATTATGAATAAGTAGTATCTAAAACTTTATTCGGTGAAAAATAAAATATATTTATTGATATTCGACTTCGATCACATATTAATCGAACTCTATGTTTAATTTATTTCATTTGAAAAATATAAACATAAAGTCATAGTTAAAATTACAGTTATAAAATCTTGTAAAAGTTTAAAAGAAACGGGCTGGTATAAAAAAATTACAAAATTATATTTTAGTTTTGTTTAACATTAAATTTTATTACCAAAATTTTGATCATGTGTTATTCGAACTCTACATTTAATTTATTTCATTTGAAAATATAAACATAAATTCATAGTTAAAAGTATAACTATAAAATCTTTTTAAATTTAAAGGAAATGGAGTCGCATAAAAAAATTAAATATATTATTTTATTTAATAAAAAAATTACATTATTAATATATATATATATATATACATAGATATTCAATTATTTTAAATCGTGAATCGCAAGGGTGTCTGCAAGAGGCACGTGTCCGTAAGCTAGACATACGTGCGACGTCGGTCATTTCATGTCTGCGAGAGGTATGTGCGACGTTGGTCACAATAATAATCAACGTCGGTAATCCATGCATGCATGTGACGTCGGTCATTTCATGTCTGCGAGAGGTACTTGCGACGTCGGTCACAATTATAATCGACGTCGTTAAGCCAGACATGTGTGTAACATCGATCATTTCATGTCTGCCGAGTGGTACGTGCCACGTTGGTCTAAAAAAGAATCGACGCTGGTAAGCCAGACATGCATGCAACATTGGTCATTCATGTTTACAAGAGTGATATGCAACATCGGTCTTAAAAAGAACCGACGTTAGTAAGCCAGACATGCGTGTGACATTGGTAATGGCAGGCTTTTGCCTCGGTTTTAATAAAAACCGAAGTAAAAAGTGTACTTTTACCTTGGTTTTTAACCGAGGTAAAAAATATTTTTTACTTCGAAAAAATAAGACCGAGGTAAAAGTAATAGGTTAAGTTTCTTGTAGTTAATGGGGCACGACCATGCATTTATTTAATCAATTTAATTCTCTGTCTGACCATGGGTTAGGTGAGTCTACTTTACTTTGGATTCTTGATTCGGGAGTTTCATATCACATGACTGGTGACAAGGGTTCTCTTACTAATATTACTACTGCTATTGATTCTGTGAATGTTATACTGCCTGATGGATGTATGTCATCTGCTTTACAATATGTTTCTATTTGCCTTGGTGATGTCACCCTGACTCATGTGCTCTACACACCTACTTCGCCATGTCATTTATTATCATGCTTGGGAGGTCGTCGCCGTACCTCTCAAAGTTAATACTTGTAAACCCTTATTGCGTCCTATCCACAATAATGTAAATAGTGGCAAGATGGGGTCGTCCACAGGAAAATGGATTTTTCTAAGTACTTAGACACCTATATGAGAAAACGTACTAAACACATACATACATAGATATATATAAAAACATGTAAACAAAGGGGGGTTTGGTTGGATGGTTCCTAAATTAGCAAATTAAAATACAACAATTAGCAAATCAAGAGAATGATGCTAATCATGTAAACGCAAATAAAGATGTGATGAAAATACAATTACGAAGCCTTGGGCGCAATTGACTTACACTTCCAAACCTATTATCCATCATTGAACATGTGACTTATTTACTACTTTCACTACTTGTTGTGAAGACTAAACTTATATCCTTCTTAGATGGTAGTTTGCAAGAGTGAATTCAACATCTCTTGTCAAACCTCACCAATGACTCCCGTAGTCGAAACACGACTCAAGGTATCCCATTAATGGCATTTAGCACGAAGGATCAACAAACTCGGCAACACTTATGACCACTACACCGTGACTAAGCATTTAACCGATCTATGCATTTACACGGTCTATGCATTTACACAGGATTAGTCAAGGACATTCAACGCTCATAGACTTCTCCCGTTTGCTACAAATGATAAATATGGCAAAGAGTTCGACATTGCATATCTATCTAGCAATCATCAATCCATCAACATAATCAAAAGCTCTAAATCATACTTATATATATTCCTAACAAGAACAGGGGGGAATTAACCCAAATCCCCCAAACCCTAGCAAGCAATTAATACAAGCATTTCATATACTCAAGCTTTTAACAACATTAATGAAATCAATAAACACATTCAATACCCGTAAATACATAATAGCAAGAGTAATAAACAAGCTACAATTTATTCTTAAGACATAGATTTGGAAGCTTAGGTCAATTGCTCCCAAGAGAGTAGATTAGCTAATAGAAGTCATGATAATCTAACTAAAACAACAAATCAAAGCAACTAGATGAATCAAAGAAGAAAAATGGAAGCATAGGGTTTAGAACAGTACAAATTTGCAGCTGCTGAAAAACTGGAAAAAGAGGAGAGAAAAAATGGTATTTATAGTGGAAGGAAAAGAAAGTAGGATTCTGGTCAGTGGCCGTCGCGACTCGCGACGAACATGTTGGTCGCGACGAGTCCGTCGCGACTCGCGACGGTAACCAGAATTTTTTGCATTATTTCTTCTTCTCCTCCTTGTGGCATGTAGTCATCTCCACAGTCACTCCTCTCAACTTCTAAGTCTTCAACGGTTTCAAAAGTGATCTTCAATGGCCTCCGGTCTTCACGTCTTCGAAGCAAGTCTTCAAAATCTTCGAAAGTGTAGTCTTCAATGGCCTCCGGTCTTCACGTCTTCGAAGCAAGTCTTCAAAATCTTCGAAAGTGTAGTCTTCAATGGCCCCCGGTCTTCATTACTTCGTTACACAAAACATCTACTTAAAAGAGGTAAAAGAGCGCAAAGTTGCTCTTACCCCTCCTAAGAGGATTTCATGGTAAAACACAAGCTGTTGTAATGAAAGAGTACAAAATGGATCCTAAATAGTACTAAAATAAGCATATAAAGTGGACGCATCAATGCTCTAGATTGTAACCTGCCCTAAAATGTGTAGCTTTGTTTACTGAAAATTATTGTATTTTACAGAAAATCAGTATGAGAACTGTGATTGGCATGGGTGAACAACAAAAGGGGAGTTTATTGGCTTCATCTGCTGGATACTCGTGTTCATTGTCATATCCTATAGTCTATTCCGACAGTTACTTCAGTTTCTTCATCAGATTTATGGCATCGGCATCTTGGACATCCTTTCTCTATGGTGTTGTCCTTTGTTTCTTCTCTTGATTTTAGCATAAATAATATTTTGGTTCCTTGCTCTGTATTATAGAGCAAAACAGACTAAACATAGTTTTCCTTTGAGGTCTTCAAATTCTAGTTAATTGTTTGAACTAATACAATGTGATATTTGGGGTCCTTATAGAACACTATCTTCTAGTGGTGCATTTTTATTTTTAACAATAGTTGATGATTATTCCCGAGCTGTCTGGGTTTATTTACTAGTTGCTAAGTCAAATGTAGCTTCTAGATTTATTGAGTTTTGTGCATTGATCAAGAATCAGTTTGGGTTATCCATTTGTCGTATCCGTGCTGATAATGATACAAAATTTCTACCTTTGAGATCATACTTTGCTGAGTCTGGGATGATTTTTTAGACAACTATGGTTTATACACCACATTATAATGGTTGTGTTGAGTGCAAGAATTATCATTTGTTAAATGTGGCGCGTGGTTTGTGCATTCAAGCTAATCCACCAGTTGACTTCTGGGGAGAATGTGTTCTTACAACTGCTTATTTGATTAACTGGACACTGACAAAGAAACACAATGGTCGCACTCCATTTGAGTTACTCTATGGTCGGGCTCCAAACTACAAGTATTTGCGGGTATTTGGATGCTTGTGTTTTGCTACCTACATTCCTAGATTTTGTGACAAGTTTGTGTCAAGAAGTCACCAGTGTTTGTTTCTTGGATACCCCCGCAGGAAAGAAAGGCTATTTCCTTTATGATCTGGAACGCCATACCTTCTTCAACAATCGAGATACTGATTTCTTTGAAGACCAGTTCTCGTATGTTGTGATTCCTGACTCTCTGCCTTTTGCATCATCAGTGTATACCAGCGGTGCCACCATCTCACTGCTTGTATCACCACCGTCGATCCCTGAGCCCTACCCGCCGCCGGCTGTGTCCTCTCCATCACAATCGGATGTAATGGCAAGCTCGGATTGCCTGCTCACCCTACTGTCAGACGATCAGATCTCCGATGAGCCGACCATGTCATTGCCCGACCCACATGCACCTTACTTGCCGTCAGACAACGTTCTGGCCCCTCCAGTATTTTCTCTTGCTAAGGTATCCCATACTACGAACTCTGTTGTCTCCCGCCGAACGACGCCCTCTCTGCCACCTACCTTTTCAGTTATCCTGGTGCCACCTTCTCTTGCCAAGCTTCCTTCTCCCCAACAGAGTGTTCACAATCATCGACCTCCTTCATATTTAAAAGATTGTGTTTATTCTGTTACTGATATTAAAACCCCCCATATTTCTACGATCACTCATGCGTCATCACTATTCTCAGGTGCTCTTTATTCTCTTATTGTTGTAAATTGTGATAAATTTTCTAGTACGCATTATAGATTTTTGGGTGCAGTAACTTATAGTGCAAATCCCACCACTTACTCTGAGGCGTCGAAGTATGCTCATTGGTGTGAAGCTATGACTGATGAGATTAATGCTCTTGAGCGCAATAAGACATGGACTATGACTTCTCTACCTCTGGATAAGACTACAATTAGGTGCAAATGGCTTTATCGTACCAAGTTCAAGTCTGATGGTACCATTGAACGTCACAAAGCTTGACTGGTGGTTCTTGGAAATTTTTAGATTGAAGGGATTGACTATACTGAGACATTTGCTCATGTTGCTAAGATGAGCTTGGTTCGCTCGTTCTTATCTGTTGCAGTCATTTATGGTTGGGAACTTCATCAAATGGATGTGCATAATGCTTTTCTACATGGTGATCTGCATGAATAGGTGTTTACGACTTCAGAAATCTCTTTATGGTGTTCAGCAAGCCCCTCGCAATTGGTATTCCAAATTGGCCCAGGCTTTGCGTGCATTTGGATTTGTTTAGAGTAAAGCATATTACTCTCTCTTTGTTTTCTCCCGTGGTTCAGTCTCTTTGCTTATTCTTGTTTATGTGGATGGTTTGGTTATTGCTGGTAGTTCTTCGTCGCATATCTCTGAATTCAAGAAATACTTGAGCTCTTGTTTTCATATAAAAGATTTTGGTATGCTTAAGTATTTTTTGGGTATAGAGATTGCTACAAGATCAGATGAGATGTTTCTTTCACAATGGAAATATGCCCTGGATATTTTATCTGACACAGGTTTATCAGCTTCTAAACCGACTGATTTTCCTATGAAGCAACAACACAATTTGGAATGTGTTTAAGGCCCCTTTACCATAATCCAAAGAAATGCCGACACCTGGTTGGACGCGATCTACCACACCATTACATGTCATGAGCTTAGCTATTCAGTTCATATACTTGAACAGTTTATGAAGTCTCATTGAGTTCTTCACTGGCAAGTTGCGATGCGAGTTCTTCACTACCTGAAGAGTCATCTTGGTTAAGGTTTATTTCTCTCTTCCCGTAGTGCATTGAAATTGACTACTTATTGCGATTCTGATTAGGCTGCATTCACCATTACCCGGCCTCTCTTTCCGGATACTTTGTGATGATTGGTGATTCTCCGGTTTCATGGAAGACTAAGAAGCAACCTAGGGTTTCTCGGTGTTCTACTGAAGCGGCGTATCGTGATATGGTTGTTATTTATTGTGAGTTACTATAGCTTAAGTCTTTGCTTAAGGACTTAGGTGTTGTGCATTCTGCTCCTATGCGACTGTTTTGTGACAGTCAATCTGCTCTTCATATTATGGCAAATTCGGTGTTCCATGAATGTACCAAGCATATTGTAGGAGATATTTTGTTGAATATCTTTTGCAATATTATTGCACCTTAGACAGAACCATTTTCCTTAATTGACTCTGTAAAGACTGTTTATATATTGTACCCTTGTACCATCAATGAAAATACACGCTCACATTTTACATGGTATCAGAGCCTAAATCCCGAGAATCCTAAATTTTTCCTTGCTCATAAAAGACCATCGTCACCACCGCCCTCACTTCTTTGACCCCCGTCGTAGTGCTAGTCACTGCCGCCACCACCAAGAAGCCATCACCGCCACCGCATTTTATCGCCATCCCGGACCACCGTTCTATCCCAGATCTCTATATCATTTCATCCCAGATGGCCTCTATGCACTGCTGCTCCATGCCTCAATGCACCACCACCCCCTGTGTCTAATGGATCCGCTTAATCAAATCTTGATGTTGAGATCGAGGCTCCTGTTATTCCTGTCGCTCCTGCCACCGCTCATGTTGCAACTGCAGCCGGCCTCTCCACCGCTGCCAGATGGCGCCGACCTGCTCCTCTGAGCCCTTCGCCAGCTTCTGCCTTGCGCCAATGGTTCGGCCTCATCCAATTCTCGGTGTTATGTTGGGGATTCCGCTTCCTTTCCTCCCTTGCATCCGTACTACGGTGAACCTTTTGCTGATATTTGGAGTAGTTTAAATTCCATACTTATTGGTTGGATCGTTCCGACACTCGATCTGTCTATTCATTCTGTTGTTACTTATTATGATTCAGTTAAGGAACTTTGGGACGATCTTCATCTTCGATACTCAGTTGGGAATGGCCCACGAATGTGTCAGATCCGTGCGGACATTTAAAACTGTCGTCACAATGGTCAGGTTGTTAATGCCTACTTTAGTCGCTCCAAGAAGTTGTGGAATAACCTGTTTGCTTACATGCATCCACGTACCTGTATTTCATGTCCTGATGTAGCAATTGCTCAGGTTGAACGTGAGAAGGAGATGATTCATCAATTTCTCATCAATCTAGATGATGGCTATGCTACTCTTCACTCATATATCCGTACACATGAACCATTGCTCTCGCTCGACAAGGTTCACTCCCTTGTCTCTCAGGAAGAGCATCAGAAGACTATTATCTCAGCTTGTGATTCTGCCACTTCCGCAGACACCATGGCATTTGCTGCCTATCGTCAGGCACAATCCTCCGCCCCAAAGTCCACTACCGCCGCTCTGGGATCCATCCTAGCCGCCACTGTTGATCGTCAGATTCTTACCTGCATTCACTATGGCCGAAAGGGTCATGATATTACCACTTGCTTCCTCATTATTGGTTATCTGATATGGTTCACTGAGAATTGTCTACTAGTATCAGGCCCAAAAGCTTCCGTAAACCCCCAGGACACACATCCCCCCAGTGCACCGCTCACCGGAGTTGCTCAGCCACTGGCCGCCGCCACTCCACATGTGGGCACCACGACTGCTGTCATCTCGGACTCCGAACAATCCACCTTCATCCCAGCCCCGTGTGAGGAGCAATGGAATACATTTTTCAATGAGTTCTATAATTTAAATGTTTTTGACAATATGTCAGGTAAGACCACTTTACCTTGGATTCTTGATACCGGTACATCGTATCATATGATCGATGACAGGGATCTTCTTTATGATATCGAGCATGGTGCAAATGTTGATGTTATCCTCCCTGATGGTTCTATTTCCACTGCCTTTGAACATAACCAAATTTGTTTTGGAGATGTTACGTGACTCGTGTTCTTTTCATTCCGGCATTACGGTGCACGTTGTTATCGTTTACCAAGTTAACTGCTACTTTAAAATGTCTAGTTTTGCTTACCGGAAAATTATGTGTACTACAAGATATCAACACGAGGATAGTGATTGGAATGGGTGAACAATGAGGAGGGGTTTATTGGTTGCACAAATTGGGAGCATTCGGATCTACACATCCGTCTTTGTTTGTTGCTGCTTCAGTGTCTTCGTCTGCTTTATGGCATCAGTGTTTTAGGCATATGTCCTTATTGGTGCTGCCTTCTATCCCATCCATTTCTTTACATACTAGTGATTTTAATAAATCTATTCCCTGTTCGGTATGTCATTGTACAAAACAATCTTTAAATAGTTTTCCTATTAGTTCTGCTAAGGCTAGTAATTTGTTTGAACTTATTCATTGTGATTTTTGGGGACCTTATGGTTCACCTTCTTCTAGTGGAGCATTTTTATTTTTGACCATAGTTAATGATTATTCCCAAGCTATTAGAATTTATTTATTAGTTTTTTAGTCTCAAGTACCATTGAAGATGAAGGAGTTCTTTGCATTTGTTCAGACACAGTTCCGCCATCCTATTCAACGGGCAGATAACGACACCAAATTCCCGCTTCTCAGATCATTTTTTCTAGAGAAAGGTGTTCGTTTTGAGACCTCCACAATCTACAAACCTCAGCAAAATGGCTGTGTGGAAAGGAAGCACAGATATATCCTTAATATTGCTCGTGCTCTTCGTTTCCAAGCTCAATTGCTTGTCGGCTTTTGGGGAGAATGCATTCTTACAGTGGCTTACCTCATCAATCGAATGCCAACACCGGTGTTAGATGGTTGAATGCCTAATCACTTCATGTAGGTTGCACAGCAGATTACAGCCATCTCCGTGTGCTCAGTTTATTGTGCTTTGCCTCTCAGCTTCCACGACCTCCTGATAAGTTCACATCTAGAAGTTGGAAGTGTGTCTTTCTTGGCCACCCTGTTGACAAAAAATCTTGGCGTGTTTACGACTTGGAGTCTTGAAGTGTGTTTGACAGCGAAGATGTGATATTTTATTAAGACTGTTTCCCTTTTGCACCCATTTCTGCGAAGGCGTCATCAACTGATCCCTTGCCCACCCCATCACTTGTCGTCTTTGACGACTCCATTCTTGAGCCATCCGGCCTAGTGGAGCAGCCTAGTCCTGACCAACCACTGCAAGCTCATCTCGAGCTTCAGCCGCTCACCTCCAAGACGTGGCTGACTGTGACGTCAGGCCCGCAACCGCAGCTAGCTCATGTTGAGCTCTAGCCACAGCCAACTGTGGTCGGCTCTCCATCACTGTCTGTAGCCGCCCCTCCATCACAACCCGTGGCCAGTTCTTCATCACGGCCCGTGGCCAGTTCTCCACCATGACCATCCGTGGTTAGCTCTCCACTGCGGTCGTTTGTGGTCAGCTCTTCACCGTGGCTGACCATTGTCAGCTCTCCACCACGGGTGCCTCCAACCGTGTCCCTCCACCCACGGCCGTCCATGGCTGTACGGTCGTCCATGGCTGCCTGGCCATTGCAAGCACCACCTACCGTACCCATCGCACAGTTAGTTCCTGATGATCCTGACATGCGGTCCCCTACTGTCGAGCCTATCTCACCACCAACTGCTCTATCTGCTCTCCGTCCTCCCAACACTCGTCTTCGTCAGCCTCCAGCTAAATATAGAGACTACATCTGCACTGCTACTCACTCCATAAAATCTTTCTCTGCTGATCCCGTGTCCTCTGATGCACTGTCCTCAAGTACTCGTTACCATATTGCTGATTATATTTGTTGTAGTAATTTTTCGATTTTGCATTCTAGACTTTTGGCTACAATGACATATGTTGTTGATCCAGTTAATTTTTCGGATGCTTATCGTCATGCTCATTGGCATGAGGCTATGTCCGACAACATTAATGCACTCGAACAGAATAATAAATGGGTTCTTGCTCCTCTTCCTCCTGGCAAGAAGGCTATTGGCAGTAAGTGGGTATATTAGACTAAGTTTAAGTCCGATGGTTCTATTGGGTGATACAAGGCTCGATTGATTGTCCTTGGTAATCATCATATTGAGGGGAATGACCTTGCTGAGACATTTGCTCCTGTTTCCAAGATGAGTTTAGTTCATTTTTTTTGGTTGTTGATGCTTCGATTTTCACAATGCCTTTTTGCATTGTGATCTTGAGGAGGAGGTGTACATGTATCGAACTCCTAGTTATATACTTCCGACACTTAGGTTGGTTTGCAAGCATCACAAATCTCTTTACGGTCTATGCCAGGCTCCGCATAATTTATTTGCTAAACTTGCTACTGCTCTTTGCCTCTTTGGGTTTGTTTAGAGTAAAGCAGATTATTCATTGTTTTCTTGCTTAAAGGATGGTGTTTCTCTTCATGTATTGGTTTACGTTGATGATCTTATTATTGCTGGTTCCTCTCATGCGATAATGTCCGAGTTCAAGAAGTATTTGTGCTCTTGTTTTCATATGAAGAATCTTGGTGCTGTGAAGTATTTCTTATGAATTTAGATCACTCGTTGGCCTGATGGGATGTTTCTGTCTCAACGGAAATATGCCTTGGATATTTTTTTTGATACTGGTTTATTGGCAGCTAAGCCCACAAATTTTCCCATGGAACAACAGCACAATTTGGTCTGAGATAATGGTCCTTTGTTTGATTATTATACATAGTATTGCATACTTTTTGGGAAGATCATTTATCTTACCATCACTCATCCTCAGCTTAGCTATTCAGTCTATACATTGGCCCAACTCATGGAGGAGCCGCTTTTGGCGCATTGGCATGCAACTTTGCGAGTTCTGAATTACTTAAAAGAGTCATCCTAGTCAAGGTTTGTTTCTATCGGCTAAGAGTTCTCTTTAGCTTACATCATTTTGTGATTCAATTTGGGTAGCTTGCCCAATTACTAGGAGATCTTTAACTGGATATTTTTGTGATAATTGGTGAATCTTTGATTTCTTAGAAGATGAAGAAACAACCCACTGTTTATCGTTCTTCGGCTGAAGCAAAATACTGGGCTATGACAGTCGCATGTTGTAAATTGTTGTGGCTAAAGTCATTTCTTCGTTCGTTAGGAGTGGCACATCCTACTCCGATGCATTTGTACTGCAATAGTCAGGCTGCTCTTCATATTGCAGCCAATCTAGTTTTTCATGAAAGGACGAAGCATATTGAAATTTATTTTCATTTTATTCGTGATTTGATACAGTCGGTGTTGTGGTTACTTATCATATTCGTACTGCTAGTCAGCCAGCGGATATATTTACGAAGGCACTTGGATAGCAGACATTTTAGACTTTGCTTGGCAAGTTAGGCATTTGAGATCCCCAAGCTCCAACTTGAGGAGTGTATGAGATATATTGTTGAATATCTTCTGCAATATTATTGTACCTTAGATAGAATCATTTTCCTTTATTGACTCTATAAAGACTACCCTTGTACTATCAATGAAAACACACGTTCATATTTTACACATATAGAAGTTGATTGTCATTTTGTTCGGGATCTTTTACAGTCTGGTACTATTGTTACTCATCATATCCGCACTTCAGATTAGTCTGTGGACTTGTTTACCAAAGCTCTCAGACGGAACCAATTTCATTCACTACTTGGCAAGTTGGGCATTTCGAATCCCCATTCTCCAACTTGAGGAGGAGTATTAAGGAATATATATATTACTTGTAATTGTAATTAGTTCTATTTCCTTTTCCTTATTTGTACAAGTCTCATGTACCACTATATAATGTACCCTAAGATCATGAATACAATCACACATTATTACCCTTATTTTTTACACATTTAAATACGGGGAAAGTTAAAGATTGGAATTTATTTCTGTCTAACAATAATATTCTTGTAAACTATTTAAAAGCACTCAGAACAGATGATTGTAAAAGTACTTCTATATACTCCATCCGTCCCAGGTTAAACTGCATACTTCACTTTATGTCACTATTCACAGTCCAACTTTGACCACATATTTGAATAGATATATAAATAATAATATTATCATATGTTATATGGTTGGATTCGTTGTAACAAATAGTTTCATAAAAGTAACTTTTTGTTTGCAGCTCATGTACGTAGTTAAACATATTAATGGTTAGACAAGTTTCTTGATGAGCGTGAAAAAGATATCGTGTAATTTAACATGGGACAGAGGGAGTATACAAATGATGGGAAATGCTTTGAGGCAACGTAATAAAAGCATCCTTATACCTGAGAACATAAAAGTCAGTCAATCTGATAGAATGCTTAACTATGAGAGCTTGGAAATTTAAGTTTCTGTATTTCTTTTTTATAGGCTTTCTCCCTATACTAGTTAGCTAACGCTGCGCGTTGCGCGGTGAGCTAGATAAAAAAAATTATTTGCATTTAGATTATTTCTTATTGATTTTCTTGGTTATTTAATTGATGATTAATGTTAATTGAATACTCGATAAAAAAGTGTAAATTGAATACTGATACAAAACCATGAGATGGAATATCTTAATGTACAAAAGTATGAAAAATACATGCAATTTTAAATATACATAAAGAGACTTACATCTCAATTCAAGATTCAACACAAAATTTACCATGTTCTACTATACCAGAGCTACGGCCTATGAGTTCCCTTGACAAACAATGTTCTTGAGCTTCTCGTTGAATAAACCTTTCAATGAATAAGAAACTGCTCAAATATTTGGTAATTTTCCTTTCGAACATTCTTGTAACCACACACACATGTTCGAACATAGTTCACAGACAATCATGGAACAATGATAAGAATAAAAGGATTAAATGTAAAAAACAAACATTTTATAATTTGGGACAAATGTGACGCATGATTATCCAGCCTTTCTTAAATTGGAAAATATGTCCACAAATTTCAATATATGACAATGACTAAATTTCTTGATATTCTTAGTCGTAAATGAATAATCCACCTGCATGTATGTAAATACTTACAGAGCGGAACGTGTGGTAACTTTTTGGGCTAATTTTGCGTAACAGGAACCTTTCACTTTGAGCTACTATATATAAAAAGGGACATATTTGATGCACACATAGATAATCATGAATTGAACAACATGAAGAATGGTTATGAAATGACCAAATATTGCTGATATGCCCTTTGCCAACAAAAACAGTGGTTATGAAATAGCCAAATATGGATGATATGCCCTTTGCCAGCAAAGCAACATAAGCAATACAACAAACATGATGTCTTCCTACATGAGAAAATCTTGTGGACGAAGAAGTCGACGGTTCCTTCTGATAAAATAATCTGGGATGATGATCAGTTGTTCCATACAGAGATGAGCATTGGAGGAACTCTTAAACTCAATACTTATCTGTTTTAGCAAACTTGATATTGGTTTGGGTGAATTTGTCCATAGGCCTTAAGTCTCAGGGTGAAAAATTCATTTCAAAGTAGGAATTACCAACCATTGGATGATTTAGGTCTAAGATGGGACAATTTAGGCCTCTGCCATTAATCTGGGGGGATTTAGGTCACCTCAGAAATTTGACCACCAGAAATACCAATGATGATCAGGAGAGAAAATGTTTGGGAGAGTAAATTTTCATTAAACATCAACACAGACTAATTAATTTCTGTATACTTCATGCACTTCACTTTCTTACTTTTTGCAACTTAATAGTACTTAAGAATTATCAAAATACAAAAACTAATCTGATTTAAGTTTGTTGATCTTATGCATAAAGCAAGCATTATGATTTTAAATGAATTTTAAATGCTTCAACAAACTATTAGTTAGTGGACAAATTTAACACATCAACCCATGTTAAAGAAGAATGGTGAAATACTGTACACAAAATTTCAATTGAAGAAAAAGAAAAACTTAGGTTCCCCAAATAACCGCTCAAAATCGACACAAGAGCCTATGTTTTATCTAGAATCTTTCAATAAGTTAGGCAGCTTATCATAGCAACCACAACTACATCAACAAGGTTAAAATTTCTGAACCATTTAGAATTAAGTTAAAAAGAACAAAAACTAATCTCTACGGAGCTTTCATCATTGAATCTTAATATATGATTCTAATGGCACTTCTCATTTACTTAGGATTGTTTGAAGAGGCGTTTTACTAGTTCTCATGGTTAAATTTTTTACATTCTTGCTACTGTGTTACATAGATTAAAGCCAAAAACTCACTTTCTGAATTGTCTATTCTGATATTAAAAGCATATGAATTTCAAGACTTGTTTCTATATTGAAATTTGTTTTTAGCAATTCAGACAGATGAGAAGAATTTCTAGTATTCACTTCACTGCCTACATCCTATGATGCATTGTTGTTTATATTTCTACACAAATTTGCAGGTCTTAAGAGGCTACAATACATTGATGCTTACATTGTAGCTGCTGCACTTTTGCATGATCTCGTTACGATCCATTTTTACAGCAATATTGAGCTACAATTTCTGCAATATATAGATGCAATATAGAAATTGTAGTATTGCTACTATAAGATGCTAATATATAGTTGCTAATTAGAAATTGTAGTATTGCAGCTATAGGATGTTAACATACAACTGCAATATAGAGCTATTGATGTTAATATTCTTCAGTGGTTGTTAACATTTAGGGTAGTATGCAAATATAACCCTATATGTTGGAGAAAGTGCAAATATAACCCTGAGTTATTTTTTAGTGCAAATATAACCCCAACTATTATACATATGTGCAAATATAACCCTAACTATTATACATATGTGCAAATATAACCCTAAAGCCATTATTTCCAGCATTGACTGACCAGGGTTATATTTGCACTTTCAATTATTGCAGGGTTATATCTGCACTTTCATTATTGCAGGGTTATATCTGCACTTTCATCAATTACATAGGGTTATATATGCACCTTTCTCTAACATTTAAGTGAAAGAATGGCTATTGATCAGCTGCAACTATAGAATGTTAATATATTATTGTATCACTCACAACACCGGAAAAATAGGCATTCTTCCAATGATCTTACAATTTCTATATAATAATCCTATTCAATCCTACCATTCCCAAACTATAAATTATACTGAGCATGTACCAAAAATTTAACACTCGGCATACACTTTGCTGTGAAGTTCTCTCAATAACAGGCATATGCACACACAGAGAGGTATCACAAGTTCATCTAGACTTAAAAACATGTTGTTTATTCCTTATAAAACTGATCACTGGCCCATTGAAGATTTGAAGCACGTGACAAAGGAAAGTGGCAGTTATGCTTTTTTCCTTGTTTTACAGAGATTTGTTTTCTGGCCTTCATTATGTTATAAACCATTACAACTTTTGTTTGTCTATCACTAACTCATATGTCACAATGAGTTATGTTATTAACTATAACTCATATACGCATAGCTGCCTAAGCACATAAAAAAAATAGTGCTATACTTAATATTATCCTCCCTCAAGATAGCACAGGTGAGAAATTTTTTTTAATGTTACAATTTACAGCAGACAAAACATTAAGCGTTCAAATGAAGAAAAAATCAACACCAAACTATGGAAAAACTGTGAAGTGTTGAAATTGAAGTATGTGATTTTTGTTTCCATACCTCCTAGCAGATTTGACCGAGAGTAGGCTAAATAACTTGTTAGAAAGTAGAATTCGAACAATGATCCAACAAAAATTGGGAGCCCGAAAAAGACCTGAAATTCAGCAAACCCTAAGCATTTGCGTGGAAAAACAATGACCACGATTTCAGAACTCACACATGAGGAAGAGGGGTGGAAGAGAACTGAATAAAAGAGGCGTGCAAGAAGCATCAAAACATCGTCGTTTTACGTTGCCACAGAACCTGCGAAGATGAAAAACACATGTTGGTGGGAAGTGTGAAGATGGTGACACGATGCAGCATTGAATCTGAGAAAATGAGAAGCAAGGAAACGTAAATTTTAAAAAAAATCCTGTAAAATATCCAATATACCCTGAATGACCATCGTGTCAACCAAGGGGTTTGGAGGATTTCTTTTATAGTTTACCGGGAGATGAAATGTTAATTAGACCTTATTTGCATGGGATTTCCCTATATATACATTGTGAACACACTTTTTTTTTATTAATTTATTTAAATAAACTTTGTCACTAAGGCTCGCAGATTAGAAAATGAATGTGGCGACAGTTGGTAGGAAAAAAAGTCACAATTTTTTCTTTATCAGAGGAGGTTTATAAAAAATTTTTAATTGATTTCTGTAAATTAATGTAATTTTCTTCTTGTTGGGATTTGAGTCCACTCCAACCCCTAGTAATTCCGACCCTACTAAATGATCCTTGGTGTTGAAACAAATTTCTAAACAAAAATTGCACATAACTTAAGATAACACATCCTCTTCAATTTACAAATTGCTTAATTTTTTTAAGGATTTTACTTGATCTTGTTATACATGTAAATTTGTATCTAAACAGAAATGAACCTATTAATTATTAATTAATAGTGAATAAGTAAGCAAGGATGTAGAGATCTAGTAGTACAGAGCTCAGATGGGAGCATGCATTTTTCTAACCCCCCGCTTCTCTATTATTGATACACTTTTCCTATTGGATTGTTTCTTTTATATTGACATACTTTTCATTTTTGAAAAAATTACTTCGATTTCACCCACCCATTCTACTTTTTACTTTCTACATTCAATTTCATCCATTCATTTTCTTCCCCTAAATCCAAACAACTAAACCTATAGTGTTACTATTAGTGTAATGGAGGGAGTATTACTAATGTCAAACATTTTTTTTATACTTTTTCTGCATTCTAAATATTCTGAAAATCTAAAATAGGTTATTCATCATTATCCCAAGCACCCTATAATAGATATTGCTTGCTTTCTTTCTGTCAACCGGGGGTATTTAAGTCATTTTGACTACCCTATGAAACTGAAACGACGTCGTTCATATATTTACGCATACAAGTCTTCTTGTTTGCTTTGTTCGCATTTGATCGCAGCGGCGGCCGCTGAAGGGCTCTGTCTAAGTGGCAGCATCGAGATTGGTCATAGACGGCAGCGTTGAGATGGGACAAAGACGGTGGCAGCGAGTTTGGTCAAAGCGGAAGCATCGAGATAGATCACAGACGGTGGCGTTGATTTTGGCCATAGGCAAAGGTATCGATTTTGTCATTATAGATAGACCATCCCCTTGAGCCTCGATAACTTTTGGGCTTCTATCTGCCTAAAACCGTCAGAAGATCTTGTCATCGTACCTCACCCAACCCATGATTTGGTCCAATTCAACTCCCTTTCTCACATGGTCTCTTCTTTTCTCTCTATTATGATCTCAATTTCCGGGGTCCTTGCAATGATCTCAATTTTCCCATTGATTTTGCAGGTGGGTAAGTTGCAATCTGAAGGGTACTAGGGAGCGGTGCGATTGCTTATGGCTATCTGCAAAGACTTCCACGACTATTGCAAGGATTCCAGAATTTCCCTACACGAAGGGAATTTCACCCTCTCGTATGATACAACATTCCTTGGCAGGTAGAGCTTTGTTTAGTTTTGTTTAGTTTTGGATCATTCGCATTTCTTTAGAATGCCATTGTTAATGTTTATTGTTCTTGTTCATTATGATGAAGATGAAGGTCTAATTGCTTTTGTTGGGGGGTAGGAAGGTTTTGATTAATCAATGATTGTTTGATTTTGTTATCGTTGTCAGGTGAATAGGGTTTTGCTAATGAGTTTCTATTGGAAAATGATGATTTGAAAGTTGAATTTCGTCAACTTTTGTGCACTCCTTTTGAGTGGTACCTGAAATGATATGGGGTTCGTATTGCAGACAGGGCTTTCGGGTTCAAGTGCTATAATCTGTGCTTCTCTTAGCTGGTTGATGGATTTCTACGATGTGAGGCATTTGGTTAAAGTTGAAGTGAGGCCTAAACTTATTCTTAATGCGGAGAAGGAGCTTGGCATTGTTGCTGGTTTGCAGGACCGGGTAGCGCAGGTTTATGGAGGCCTTGTATACATGGTGAGTAGTAGGATGCTCCGAAAGCTTGGATTTGGTGAAATTAGAATGCTTGTGCTAAATAGTTAGGTGTTGATTTGTAGGATTTTAGAAAACAAATACATGGAAACATTGGGGCATGGAATATATACACCAATGGACATTAGTCTTCTACAACCCCTTTATCTCATTTACGAGGAAAATCCCAGCAATTCTGGAAAGGTGAGTATCTTTATAAAGCAGTGATGCTGTCTTAGTATCTATATTGTTCATGGTGGATTTTGCTGACTAAGGCTGTCTCTTGTTTGAAGTTATGTTGTTTGAGGAGGATTTTTGTGTTTTGTATTTTGAGGTTTAGTGTAGGCTTTCCTAGGATATGGTTTCCTGGTCCTTAGGAAAATATTGATGCAATGTTTTGATCACTATGTTTCCTGAAGTCGCAACTTTCAAAAACCTTTGAGGGTTGAATTTTATTACCAGCTTTTGTTTAAATTGAGGTACAACATGGTATTGCTTACTGAAGTAGATTTCCACTCAATATATGAGCTGTGTAGGTGCACAGTACAGTTATGAAGAGGTGGTTGAATGGAGATGAGTTCATTGTATCAACAATTGAGGAGGTTGTAGACATTGCTTTGGAAGGGAGGAAAGCACTGCACGACAAGGATTATGCAAAACTGGCAAAACTTATGAATTGGAACTTTGATCTAAGATGGTAAGACACTCATGTGCCCTCTTTGATTGGGGATTTTTATTATATCTTTAATGTAGTTCAATTGTTTCATTACGTTCACTCGTGTCTTGAGATTTAAGTATCAGTGGTTTTCTCTAATTTATATGTTTCTGTTTTAAACTATTGAGTGAATCTCCGTTGAAGAGTTTCTTTGCTCTCCCTAAGGGCTAAGGTTCTCTTTCTTGCAGATCATTTTCAGAGAGGATTTTGGAACTCATGGTCATGGGGGATACTTTGATTAGTATGAGTATGGTTATCCTGACTTTTATCCTAAGATTTTCCCTCCACTAAGTGTTATGCTTCCATTTGATCTCTAGACTTCTTACTTTGCTCTTTATTTCTGTAGAATTATCCGCGACATTATTCAAAACCACTTGCTTCAGGTGAGAACTGTATTAGAATGTGTGATGTTTATGGGTAAACACAATCCGGAGATGAATTTAAATGTTTATATCCCGTTCCATAATATTTCCTTTAAAACATAACAAAATCCTGCAGACTTCTAATTGCTATTTACTTGAAAATGCTTTTACTGGAATATGTTTTTGCTGTATGAATAAATGAGTAATGAAAAATGTGTTATTACAAGGGATCTACCATGGGTCTCATATGTCAACTTAACAACTGTGGCTTTTCTTGTATTAATGAAGTTGTAATGAATTCCGCTTCCACAATATTGAGGTGCAATGGTGCATTGTTGATCTTAATCATCTTCTATTTCACTTGACATTGCATATCCAATCAATCAAGAACAATTATTTTTCTTCTGGTTCTGTAAATCAATAATTCAAGAGTGACCCCTTTTATTCCTCTCTCTTTGGATAATAAATTATTATTTGAAGGTTTTCTATCTCCTTGCCATGGAAAAACCTATTTCGATAAAGCGAAGCATATACGAGATGAAAGAGCGAAGGTTTGTATTTTGGCATGCAAGAACCAACTATCCATGCACCACATGTTTCTCATACTCTTGTTCACTCGGAAATTATTAATACTTCAGAGAAGATTTCATGTTTTTAATTGTTTGCTGACTTCCTAGATACATGCTCTCCAATCTGTATTGCCAGTTAAGGATGAAGATGTTGTTACCGGACAATATCATGGTTATACCGATGATCCTACAGTTCCGGAAAACTCTAACACTCCTACATTTGCAAGTGTTGTACTAAGTATTCATAATGAAATATGGGAAAGTGAAACACTCTTTACCTTTGCCTTACACTGCCTAGCGAAGTTTCTCTTGACATTATGTCTTGTTCAATCACAAATTTCAAATTATTGCTCTAGGGTATGTACACTTTGTTCAAGCATTACTATGAATTACTTGCTACAGGTGTTCCATTTACTGTTAAGGCTAGAAAAGCATCGAATTCAAGAAAGGCTGAAGTGTGTATACAAATCAAGGAGGTTCCCGGAGATATTTTCATATGTACGTTTATCAGCTTTCAATGACAATTAGTTAACCATTTGTCCCACTGCATATGGTAGTTGAACAGACCTATTAGCCTTGAGAGTTTCCATGAAATCTAGACTTTCTGTGCATGATGGAACCTGAATGGCTTTTTTGGGTCCAATTCCATCAATTTTGGTTGAGCCCGAATGAATCTATATTTTTTCTATGAAAAACCAAAGAATTGGGAGATTGTATCAATCCATTTGATGAGATCACAGGGCTCGAAGATAATCTTGGAAAAGACACAGTCTTCTTTGCTGGGGTTGAAGATAGAGACAAGGAGTCTTGAGATTCTAGGGTTCCCATACTGGTAATATCTGAAATTTGTTTGACTTCTCTCTCATTGCTCTCCCTTCTCTCTTAATTACTGTGCTTCATAACGGCTTTCTGCTTCATCTGCTTCATCTGCCACCGCCGATAACGGCTTTCTGCCGGAATTGGCCATCCTCTGGCACAAGGCGATCTGCCTCTGTTGTCGGCCAATATGGCCGCAACTACTGCTGAAGGAGATCCCCCTAAATCCTTTGCTTATGTTCTACAAAACAAATCCCCGCCTCTTTCCAAATCCCTCCCCAATAACCCTGAAATTATCCCTAAGACTAATCATTTGGGTGACCCATCATGCCTGTATTCGGAGGACCAGATTGCCACCCTTTCCGCTCACTACGCTAATGCATTGGTTGGAAAGTTCACGAAAGGGAGGATATCGATGGAACTTCTCGAGCAGGCTTTCAAAACGATTGGGTTCGAAGGTAAGTATCAACTCGGTTCTCTCGATTTCAAACATGTCCTAATTAGGTTCGAACTGGTTAATGACTATCAGAGATGTTGGATGAAATGTGTGTGGAATTTCAATGGAATCTCTCTAAAGATCTTAAAATGGACACCTGATTTCTCTACCCATATTGAATCCCCAATAGTCCCTATTTGGTGTACAATTCGAGAGGTTCCTTTGTATTACTATAACACTGCGTCGATTGAAGCTATCGGGAACAGTATTGGCAGCTTTATAAAAAATGATCTAGCTACTGACTCGCTAACTAGGCCTTCAGCTATAAAATTCTGTGTTGAAATAGACCTATTGAAACCCCTAAATCAGTTTATTAGGTTGGGTTCTGTAAGCAACAACAGAAAATATAAGGTTGAATATGAAGATGTGCCACTTTATTGTGATCACTGCCTAAAACTAGGTCACTCCCAGTCTCATTGTAAAGCTAAGATTTCACCTAATGATGAATTAGCTCATGATATTAATCTGGACCCAATCCTTCCTCAACCACAGTGGCATCCCACAGGGAAAAAATTTGAAAAGGCTCCTCTGATTACTGAACCAATTGAGGAAACTCCACCCCCCCTAATGGTTAACCTGGTAGAAACTTCCAATAGAACCCATCTAGATCCATTACACAGCTCTCCTTCCCAGTCAAAATTTATCTCTGGTACTTCTTCTCCCACTAATTTGCATATTCAGTCAAGTCCAGATAACTCCATCTCTAGACTGCTACATGCCACTGCTTTATCCAAACCAAAGATACAATTATATGCTAAAGATGATATACAGGTTGGGAATTTTACTATCCCTATGAATAGTCCACATTGTAATGAATCTCTCTCCCAGCCCAGTATTTTGGGGAATAGATTTTCTGTTTTACAGGATCTTGTAGATTGTTCCAACAATCTCAGACTTAATCTGGAGGCTGAGAACTCCACTGAATCTGAACCTGCCAATCAAGACCTAAATCTGAACTCTTCGGCCTCTACAGGTAAGCAACAAGGTAAGGTAAAACCAAAGAAGGCTACCTATCTAAGCCAATTAAATAAGATGATGCTTAGATCAGCAACAAGAAGTAACAAATCTGTTGAATTATGATAGTTAAGCCTCATATAAATATTTTAGTGTGGAATCTCAGAGGGATGAACACATCAATCCTTAGGCTCTCTAATCTGTGTAAAATTAAGAAAACTCAGCTTCTTTGTATTATTGAGCCAATGCATGATAATAGTCTTTGTCAGGTTTATATGCAGAAACTCCCTTTTGATCAAAATTTAACATTACAGAATGGAAAAATATGGTTAATGTGGACTAATTCCTTATCTATCTCTCTGATCTCACATCATGAACAATTCCTGCATGTCTCTTTTCTGCATCACATGTTTAATTGGAATATGGAGGCAGTGTTTATATATGGACTCAGGAATAGGGAGGGTAGAAAAAGACTGTGGACAGATTTACAACCTCTTTCTAAGAGAGACACAATTTTTATTGGAGATTTCAAATCTATTACTTCCTTGTCTGAATATAGGGGTCCTAGCTCCCCAGCTTTGGGGAGTATTAGAGATTTTAATGGTTGGATTAACTCGAATGGTATTCAGGAAATCCCAACAGTTGGTAATCTCTTTACTTGGTGTAATGCTAGACTTAGAAATCCTACATCTAAGAGATTAGACAGAGGTCTGAGTACCATGTCCTGGTTAACTAAATTCTCTTCTTCCTCTATCCAAATACTGAATAGGCAGACCTCAGATCATTCACCACTTCTTCTCCACATATCCTCTCAGGTTACTGTCTCTCCTAGACCATTTAGATTTATTGATGCATGGTTTCAGAGGATAGAATTTACTGATGTAATTAAAGACTGCTGGAATTTGCCCTTAGCTGAATCAGGTATGATGCGATTCTATTTAAAAATGATTAGACTTAAGAAAACTCTTAAGAGATGGAACAGAGTTACATTTGGTAATATTGATCAGAATGTTAAACAAGCCGAAGAAGCCCTGAGGTTATAGGAAATAATCTTTGACAGTAATCCCATTACTGCTGAAAGGGTTAAGTTAAATGAGAAAAATGCCCTGCTTCTAAGGAGCCTAAAAGAAAAAGAAAAATTTTGGAAGCAGAAAGCTAGGCTTAAGTGGCAAAAACTTGGTGATAATAATACCAATTTCTTTCATAAGACTGTTCAAGAGAGAAATTGCAAACTGCAGATCACAAAGATAAAAAATGAAAGAGGGCAGTGGATTGATTCTCAAACTGAAATTCAAAGTTCAGCAGTCCAATATTTTTCTGAGCTACTTTCTGAACCTGCTCAACAATTTGATGAGACCTATTACCCCCATTTCCTAAGTCAGATTCCAAATATTATCCAGGAAGGGGATAACCAATTACTTGCTAGCCCTGTCACTGAATCTGAACTAGAAAAGGTTATAACAGGTTTAAATAAGAGGAGCAGCCCTGGCCCTGATGGTTTTTCCCCTAAATTTTTCTCTAAATGCTGGCCTATTATCAAATTTGACCTAATCTGTGATGTGAATGATTTTATTGCTGGTACAACAATACCAAGGGGTATCTCTAGCACATGGATTACTATGATCCCAAAAAAACCTACCCCTTGTTCTTTTGAAGACTTTAGGCCGATTAGCCTCTCTAATGTGATTAATAAAATTTTTTCCAAGATATTAATGGAAAGGCTAAAACCTTTTATGGAAGTCTTGATCTCCCCGAACCAAACATCTTTTATGAAACATAGGGATATATCTGATAATGTCTTATACTTGCAGGAAATAATTAGATTTCTTGATAAAAAATACAGAACTCCTAATTGTATGTTGAAATTAGATCTGAAAAAAGCTTTTGACAGGATTAATTGGAACTTTCTCAGAAATATTTTGCTTAAATTTGGTTTTAATGGAAAGTTTTTAGAGGCTGTAATGAATAACTTGTCACAAGCATATTTTTCTGTTTTAGTAAATGGCAATCCTGTAGGTTTCTTTCAGGCTTCCCGGGGTATAAAACAAGGTGATCCACTATCTCCTTTCCTCTTTAATCTATTTTCTGAAGCTTTCTCCAGAAGTTTAGCTTTCATTTTCAACAATAACAAAATGGCTAGCTTTCAAACATCTGCTTCTATTCCTGTGATTTCCCACCTCATGTATGCAGATGACACTATGATTCTTATGCAAGCCTCAAGGTCGAACCTTATCAAAATCAAAGCTTTCCTTGAGATATTTGAGAATACATCTGGCCAGAAATTCAATTTTGAGAAATCTGAGTTTTACCTAAGTAAAACAGCAACTTTAGCTAAGCAAAATCAAGTCAGAACTGTGCTAAGAATGAAAAAGGGAACTTTTCCTTTTAAATACTTAGGCTGTCCAGTTTTTAGAGGGAGAACTTTAATGAGATATTATCATCCTCTATTAGCTAATATTGACCAAAAGCTGCAAAATTGGAAAAACAAATGGCTTAGTAGTGGAGGTAAAATGGTCTTGATAAGGTCTTGTCTCTACTCAATTCCTCAACACATTTGGTCAGTTACTAATCCCCCTAAAGGTATAATTAAAGCTATTGAAAAAAGACTAGCACAATTTTTTTGGGGAAAAACTCAGGACAAAAACAGGAGAGTGTGGAAAAAATGGGTTGATATTGCTAAGCCAACCAAATTTAATGGATTAGGATTTAGATCTATCAAGGCTATAGTCAAGGCTAGTTCTGTTAAACTCTGGTGGAAATGTCAAAATGGCTCTTCTCTATGGTCTAAATTTATTTGGGCATTGCCCCCCTCATACAGAAGATCTGGCACATGGAAGAGGATTTGTTTGGTTAACTCTTTTGCAGAAGCTAATTCACTGATCATACATGGCAAAGGGAGCTGCAGCTTTTTAGAGGCTAACTGGTGCCCCAGTGGCCCCTTAATAAACTGCATTCCTGATAATATCACATCAAATATGATGGATATTTCAGTGGCTGAGTTTGTTAATAACAAGTCCCAAATTTTAGCCCAGATTTCCCCCTTCTTGGAGCATGATACCTTCATTTTTTTGCAGGGGGCTCAAATCCTGGAGGAAAGACAAGATAGAATGATTTGGAAACCTGAAAGTTCAGGTAATTTCAATTTTAAATCTTGTTACAAAGCCTTGACAGCTGAATCAGGTACTTCTTTAGCTAGTTTTGTTCTCTGGAAAATCCCTCACCAAAAAAAGGTAACTATTTTTATTTGGAAATTATTGCATGCCTTTCTACCTTTTGATGAGGTGCTTATAACCTGTGGTTTTAGTTTGGCATCAAAATGCCCTGTATGTGAACACTCAGATTCGATATAGCACTTCTTTATTAACTGCCATTTAGCACATGCAGTATGGACAAACTTTGCATCCATGATCCATTTTAACCTGAATTTTTGCCATACCATTCCTCAGAGGTTTGCCCTTTTCTGGGATACTGATGATTTGCCTAAGTTTGACAGCATATATTGTAAATTATTGCCTTCACTCATCTGCTAGGGACTTTGGAAAGCCAGGAATGGTTTCCTCATGGACAATAAGCCCTTTTCTTTATCTTCCATCTGCAGAGAGATTCAAGATCAGATCCTTCTCTCACTCCAACTGTGTCCCCCAAAATTAATCAATTCGAATCCTATTCCACCTGGACTTACACATCTATCTCCTAAATTCAGACCTCCCCTAAGCCTAATTTAGCAAAGATCTTTTGGACTAGACCTAACTTAGGATTCTCCAAAATCAATGTTGATGCCTCTTGGACCCCAAACTTAGCTTCGATAGGTCTGATTGCTAGAGATTCTCTAGGCAATCCTACATACATCTGCACCTCTTCCTCCACAGCTAGGACTCCACTGTTAGCTGAAATTGATGCCATTATACTTGTTTGTCAGATTTTCTCTCATCTGGACCAAACATTTATAATAGAATCTGATTCTAAACTTGCGGTCTCTATGTTAAATGACCCCTACTCAGCTAAGTGGGAACTCTTTGATAAAGTCTATAAGGTGAAAGCTGCTCTTGGAGGGGCTAAATTGATCCATGTCCTCAGGGAGGCTAACCTAGTGGCTGATGCCCTGGCTAAATGTCATTTTCACTCTGGTCCTATAATTTCAATGACTAACATTCCGAGACACATCAAAGGGCTTATTACACTGGATCAACAATCTGTCCCATTTGTTCGTATTCACTGAACTCAGTTCTGGAATGGATACTGCTGAGTTTTTTGTTTGTGTTTTTGGCAGGTTTTCTTCATGAATGGCTTCTACTGCTCTGCTACTGCTATGCATTTAGATGCTCTGATGCGCTACTGTACTTCTGCTGCTGATGAACAAGGTGATATGCCACCTCTGGCTGCGCTGCTGTACTACTGATCTACTGAACAAAGAGATATGCCACCTTTGGATGCTCTGCTGCACTGCTGTACTACTGCTCTGCTGATGTCTCATCACCTTTGGAGTTTATTTTTGTTACTCTTCCCCTACTAGCTGACATGGGGATTTTGATTGTTACTAAAACAGATGTAAGTAACCTGGCCGTGGGAGTGAATTAACACTTGGGGTGGAGATTCGCTCCTATGGATCGTTACTTCATCTTTACATATCACTGTTTTAGTTGTTACTAGGTTAACGGAGGCTACTCTCTTCTCTTAAGTCTAACTATCTAGACAACTCATGTACAATCTGGTTTTTTTTGTTATAGGGCATGGGGAACCCAATACATAACTCCCCCACCTCACGGGTGTTTTCAATTAAAAAAAAAAAGATTCGAGGGTTCCTAGAAGGCGTAGCCTGCAGCTGCCTGGTGATCCCTAGGTTGAAGCATGTCCGGCCGTTAATTCCTCGCGCTGCTGCCGCCGTTTCTAGGACCGACCGATGCCTCACCTGCATAGATTTAATAGTTTTTTAATATGTTGTTTGTAGAAAATCTTTCTTATTTGAAACCCAATGGAATAGGCCAGGCGCAGGCTTACCGCGCTTCGCGCCTGCGGCATTTTCACCAGGATGAACCTAAGCGCCCAAGATAAACTCTTGAAGAGAGGAAGGAGAAAGTAGAAAAAATCTTCAATGATGCTGGGACTAGTCAGGATAGCTCAGTGGTAGAGCAAACGCATCGCCGGGAGACGTGGGAAAGGATGGAGTTGCCATTTTTTGGTTGACAAGCCCAACCCCAATGTCTTAATTTCTAGTGGCAATACATCGCTGACCCCGCGCGTCCGCCTGCGGTGTGGTAAGGCACCATCCTGCTGTGCCAGCGAGGAATAGCCATTCTAGAATAATTATTTTCTTTGGTTCATTCTTTAACTATATCATTATAATCATTTGTTTACTGTCCAAGTAAAAAGAAAGGTGGAAATGAATTCGTTATTCGCCTTCAACCTTCGAAGGCCATGTACATGAAGCTGACAGTAAGTTTCATTTTCTTTCTTGGACAACACACAATTTCACTCGATCGAACTTCTTTCTTGGATAATCTCGAGTTTTGAATTGCATGTTCAAGGAAGTATAATTGAATGTGCTTATCTGAGATACGTTGCATTCGTCTGACTTGTTAAGTGCTTCTCTGTAGGTCAAGCAACCAGGGCTGGAAATGTCAACCACTCAAAGTTAGTTGGACTTGTCTTATGGTTAGAGTTATCAGGGGACTCCAATTCTTGAGGCCTATGAGCACCTGATTCTTGACACGTATGAACATTTTCATTCTATTGTACCTTTACTCTAAGATGCCATTCAATTTCATTTCCTGAATCAGTGACTTCTCTGGATTCTGGTACAGGAACGCGGTGATCAGCAGCACTTTGTGCGTAGAGATGAGTTAAAGGTATAGAAAATGTCGTGATTTCCTTAATTAATTCATATGAATGAAACAAATATATAACGAAACATTTTGGTTATCAACTATAGGAAGCGTGGCAAATATTCACCCCACTCCTACACAAAATCGACAGGGGAGAGTTGAAGTCCGTGAAATACGAGTCGGGAAACCGAGGTCTAGTAGAAGCCGATGAGTTTTTGCAGCGATGTGGTTACGTGAAGACACACGGCTGCATGTGGGTCCCACCTTCCCTGTTACTCCTACAGTATCCTATTGCTAACTCTCGGGGTGCTGTTTTAACTTAGCTCACTTGTAATAATGTGCTGTGTTGTGTCCTTTGCACTTTTATTTATTGCAATGAGATATATATAATTATTGTAGCCTTTTAAATTGAATCTCAACATATAAATAATTACTTTTTAAATATTTTGAATGAAATATTATAAAAATAATCAAATATTATTGTATTCAATACTTAACGTTTTCTAACTATCTCATATAGTTTTCTTTAGATGCCTAAATTTTAAATAAAATTCTTTGTTTTCAATTTAAATGTAAGTCACAAAAAGTACATAAAACCTAATGTTAAAAGAGAGGGCCGTGTTAGGGTTGTGAATCAACAACGGCCACCGTGGAGGACAATGGAGGAGGCGTTACTGAAAATGCGAATGGGTTTCACAGATTAAGTATAAACTAAAATTAAATTCTAAATATAATGATTCCATCTCTTGAAAGATGGTCTTTCCATAAGGTATGGAAAGACCAAGGTTTAAAGTGAAAATTAGAATAAATAAAGATAAAATTTTTGGGTTGCATGAATCGGGTTATAAACTTTAGACTAAATTGTTTTTTTAGTCCCCTACAAAGTATCTTATACCATGTTTTGGTCCCCTTTTGCAAATCAACCCCTAGATGGTACCCAGCAAATTCAAAACAATTTGTTTGGTCCCCAAAAGTGGTTTTCAGAAAAAGTCAATGGTAAAATTGGTCAAAATGTGCAAAAAGACCATTATACCCCTGAGTTTTAAAAAATAAAATAAAAAATCTTCATCTTTTTTGCATCTTCTTCGCTGCCGCCACCGTTGTTTGAATCTGGAACTTGCTGGAGCTTGTCGTTGTTGGAATCTGGAATGATTTCTTCTTCCCCCTCCTCCTCGTCGGAGCATGCCGACGACGAATCAGTACCCTGGTGTTGATGAATTTCAATGTTATGATCATTACATGTTGAAAAGCCTGAGAAAGGCCGCTGAATCCAGGGGACTTTTTTTTGGGCTCGAGGGCCAAAAATGTAGGTTCTTATAACTCTCAGCCACACGAAACTGAAAATGTCTAAAAACATTTGCTGACTTCCACCACCGCGACCATTGGCTGACTTCACCGCCGCAAACATTTGCTGACTTCTTCGCATCTTCTTCATCTTCCTCGGGTCTCCTTCCAACACCGGTTTCCTCGTGCTCGAGGGCTCGAGGGCTCAGGATGAAGTTGTCAAAAATTCCCACATTCGGGCTCGAGGCAGGAGAGTTCGAGGGCTTGAGGTTTGAGGCTCGAGGGCTCAAGGGGGAAGTTGTAAAAAATCCCCACATTTGGGCTTGAGGCTCAGGGCTCAGGATGAAGTTGTCAAAAATATGAAAATTAGAATTTTTTAATTAAAAATAATTTAATTAATAAAATTATCATTATACCCCTGAATATACCGGAAAACCATTTAGTCTTACCTGAAAACCACATTTGGGGACCAAAACATTTGTTTTGAATTTGTTGGGTACCGTCTAAGGGTTGATTTGCAAATGTGGACCAAAACATGGTATAAGATACTTTGTAGGGGACTAAAAAACAATTTAGTCTAAACTTTCTAACTACTACACGTTGCATAATAAATTTTAAATATTGCTACTAAGACCTTTTACCTTTTATTATTCTAATTAAACCCCATTTTCCCATAAACTTATGAAAAGATGGTCTTTCCCTAAACTTTGCCAAATATAATAGTTGTAATATTAAATATAAGAATTTTAATTTAAAAGTAATAAGTAGAGGTTGAATTAATTAAAAATAAAATTTATAATAAAATTTCATTCCATTTCCATATTTTAAAACATGAAACACCACCAAGAGACTAATAGTGCAATATCTTTGTATGATTTCTGAAGTCATGAGATTTAGTTCTGTTCAAATGTTTGTTCCAGGGGTGGGTGGTTGGCTGATGGTTCGAGGGATGGATGGTTCGAGGGATGATATTTCAAGGGGTGATAGTCCCAGGATTGAATGGTTGATGGTTCGAGTGGTGGCGAGGCTGATGGTTGATAGTTCCAGGGGTTCGAGGGGCGATGATTTGAGGATGATGGTCATAGGAGGTGGATGGTTAATGTTCGAGGGGTGGATGGTTTGAGTGGTGGCAAGGCGGATGGTTGATGGGTCGAGGGATGATGTGTTGGGGGGAATGGTTGATGGTTCCAGGGCATCGAGGGTTGATGATTTGAGGGATGATGCCTCGAATTAACACCCCTCGAGGCTGATGGTTGATGTTCGAGGGGTGGATGATTCGAGTGGTGGCGAGGCAGTTGGTTGATGGGTCGAGGGATGATGGCTCGAGGGGGATGGTTGATGGTTTACCTGTCGAGAGGGTAAACCATCCACCACTGGGGAGAGTACACCTTCCACCCCTTGAGGGTACGCCATATACGTCTTGAGTGAAGTGTGCCAGCCCTCGAGGGTACACCACCCCTCGAAAGGTCACACATCCACCCCTCTAGAGTACACCAGCCCTCGAGGGTATACCACCCCTCGAGAGGGGTATAGAGAGAGTCAAACCATCCAAATTAGCTCTCAGACCATGACCTCTCGAACCATCCACATATACCCCTCGAACATCAACGACACCACCACTTGAACCACCTACCCCTTGAACATAAAGCATCCACCCCTCGAACTTCAATCCTCCATATGTCAGACCATCTTATATCCACTCCTGGAACCAACACCCCTCGAACTATAAGTCCTTGAACATCCACCACGCTACCAATCGAACCATCCACCCTTCAAAAATCAACCATCCGTCTCAAGGGGTGTTTGTTCGAGGCATCCTCCCTTGAATCATTAACCCTGAAGCCCCTGTGACCATCAACTGTCCCCCTCGAGGCATCACCCCTCGACCCAACAACCATCCACCTCGCCACCACTCATATCCACCCCTTGAACATTAACCATCCACCTCGAGGGGTGTTGATTTGAGGCATCATCCCTTGATTCATCAACCCTCAAGGCCCTGGAACAATCAACCATCCCCCTCGAGTTATCACCCCTCGACCCATTAACCATCCGCCTCGCCGCCACTCGAACCATCCACCCATCAATCATAAACATCCACCTCCTCAGACTATCACCCTCAGATTATCAGCCCTAGAACCATCAAGCATCTGCCTTACCACCACTCGAACCATCTTCCATCAACCATCCACTCCTAGGGCCATCACCCCTTGAACCATCTACCGCACCACCACTCTAACCATCCACCACTCTAACCTTGAACAGTTGGTTCCTAACCCCTGAAACCATCCATTCCTTGAACCAATCATCCACCCCTCAAATCATCACCCTTTGAAACCCTGGAACCATCCATCCCTCGAACCATCAGCTATCCACCCCTCGAACCAACACCCCTCGAACCAACACCCCTCGAACTAACACCCCTCGAACCAACACCCCTCGAACCATCCACCATGCCACCATTCGTACCATCTACTCCCTCGAGCCAAAAATTCACCCCTCAAATCGTGACCCCTAGATCCCCTGGAACCGTCAATCTCTTGAACCATCAGTTATCCACCCCTCGAACTGACACCCCTCAAACAATCCACTATGCCTCGAGGCTTTATCTATCCAATAATCACCCCTCGAACCATTCATCCCTTGAACCATCAACCATCTATTCCTCGAATCTTTACAACTCGAATCATCAACCATCTGACAATCCAACCGTCAACCACCTTTAACACTTGCTTCCTACACATGAGCTGCCATCACTTGAACCATCCACCATCAATGCACTGGGTTCATATGGTGAGGCTTCAAAGGATGATGCCTCGAGGGGGATAGTTGATGTTTCCAGGGGCTCGAGAGTTGATGATTCGAGGGAGGATGCCTCGAATCAACACCCCTCGAAGCGAACCATCTACCTCGCCACCACTCGAACCATTAACCATCCACCTCAAGAGGTGTTGGTTAGAGGCATCCTCCCTCAAATCATCAACCCTCGAGCCCCTGTGACCATCAACCATTCCCTTCGAGGCATCACCCCTCGACCCAACAACTATCTGCCTCGCCACCATTCGAACTATCCACCCCTCAAACAGCAACCATCCGCTTCAAGGGGTGTTGATTTGAGGAAACATCCCTCGATTCATCAACCCTCAAGGCACTAGAGCTATCAACCATCCCTCTCGAGGACCTCGACCCATCAACCATCCACCTCGCCACCACTTGAACCATCCACCCCTTGAACATATACCATCCGCCTCCTCAGACTATCACCCTCGGATCATCAACCCTCGAACCCCCGGAACCATCAACCATCCACCTCGCCACCACTCAAACCATCAACCACCAACCATTCACTCTTGAGGTCATCACCCCTCGAACCATCCACCGAGCCATTACTCTAACCATCCACCACTATGACCTTGAACAGTTGGTTCCTAACCCCTGAAACCATCCATCTCTCGAAGCAATCATCCACCCCTCAAATCATCACCCCTCGAGTGGTGGATTTTCGAGGACTAATGGTTCGAGAGGTGATGGTTCCAGGAGTGGATGTGAGAACACTAATTGAAATTCCTCATATATTCAAAACTTCTGAAAAACATTCTTCCTTTCTTTCTTAGAATTGGAAGCTTGGAGAAACATCAGGCTTGGGATTAGGTTCATGATGTTTATGTCAACGGAGTAAATATTTCCAACAATGAAAATGGTCTGAGGATCAAATCATGGCAGGTATTTTCCCTTCTATAAGTCGGGTTTGTTGCACATATTAGCGCTTCTGATACCTTTCTATCTCCATTGTCGACTTCTTAGGGAGGCATTGGTTATGTAAATAATGTAACGTTTGAGAATGTAATGATGGACAACGTCTGTAATCCAATCATCATAGATCAGTATTACTGTGACTTCTTCCATCCTTGTCAAAATCAGGTCAGACACCTTCCACAACCTCATACTTTCGAGAGTTTTTTTCTAGAAGTTTTGATTTTTGTGACAATGAAATTGTTTTTCAATTTTGGGGAAATTTTAGGAGAAAAAAATGACTCTGTGATGGAGGAGCTGAACTAGGCTCAAGAAATGAAGTTTAGGAGCTTTGTAGAAGGTAATAGATCTGTGTGTGCATATATATGCATACAATTGCAGCAATTGGATATTTTTAAGTACAATTTTGTCTTTTATAATTTGAGAATTGGTAAGTTTATTAGGAGAAATCACTGGCGAAGGTGGGGCAGAGGAGGTTGTCGACTTAGGCTGTAGAGGTGGCGGGAAGGTTGGGAGACAGTGGTGGTAGGCGAGGATGAGTGGAAGAGTGGGAATAGAGCTGGTGGTTTCCGGTGGTGTCGCCACCGAGGCTTGGTGAGCCACAGCTTGCCACCGGGTGGCTAGTGGAGAAGAGGCCAGCGGTGGCGAAAGGTGGTGTATGTAGAGAGGGAGACATACTCAAATTCTCATCACTCGAACCAGGACTACTCGAGTGGTGGCGAGACGGATGGTAGATAAGTCGAATCATTAACCCTCTCCACGGTTTTTCCTGCATGGTATACCTAGCGGGTAATGTGCCTTTGAGGATGCATTTCCTTGTTGCATTTTTCTGTAGGAATTTGATTTGTATATGCTTATGTTGTCCGATCATTTGAGTTTGAATTCTGTAGTATGGATAAAGATCTTTCAAATTTTCTATTTGGTTGTAGCTTTGTACCATTAGAACTATCATGTGTTAGTAAAGTTTCGATGGCAGCAAAAGGAAATCTTTATTATGTGTGTCAGTTGTTTCCATTCAATTGTTATCGATTTAAGAGGGAATATATATATTTCTTACTTAATGAAGAAAGATGGTTTCCTTTGATATTGTGAGTCTTTATCTCTAAACCATTCACATGTTTATTTCTTTGGTGCGGATTTGGTTTAAGTTCTCTTGTGGAAATTGGTTGTTTACTTTGGTTTTGTGCTTTTGTGGCCTATTTTGTCTTTTTTGTCCTTTTGTGGGAATTGACCGTGATATTGTTTTCTTTTTGTCTGTCAACCGGGAATATTTGAGAAATTATTTGACTTCCTTACCTTGCAAAAATGACACCATTTTTCTAACTTCTAACTTACTATAATGGGTTCGAGTGGAGAGGGTTCGAGTTGTACTGGTCCGAGTGGTGAGAGTTTGAGTGGAGACGGTTCGAGTAGTACTAGGTTCGAGTAGTACTAGATTCTAGTGGTACTGGGTTCGAGTGAAGAGGTTCAGGTGGTACTGGGTTCACGTGGAGAGGTTCAAGTGAAGTGGTTTGAGTGGTACTAGGTTCGAGTGGAGAGGGTTCGAGTAGTACTAGGTTCGAGTTTAGAGGTTCGAGTGGTACTGGGTTCGAGTAGAGAGGGTTCGAGTAGTACTGGGTTCGAGTGGTACTGGGTTCGAGTAGAGAGGGTTCGAGTAGTACTGGGTTCGAGTAGAGAGGGTTCGAGTAGTACTGGGTTCGAGTGGAGAGGGTTCGAGTAGTACTGGGTTCGAGTGGCACTGGGTTGGAGTGAAGAGGGTTCGGGTGGTGAGGGTTCAAGTCAAGATTCGAGTGGACAGGTTCGAGTGCTACTGGGTTTGAGTAGAGAGGGTTCGAGTGGAGATTTTCGAGTGGAGAGGGTTAGAGTGGTACTGGGTTCAAGTAGAGAAGGTTAGAGTGGTACTGGGTTCGAGTGGAGAGGTTTGAGTCAAGATGGATGGTTGATTTTCGAAGGGTGGATGGTTTGAGTGGTGGAGAGGCGGATAGTTGATAGATCGAGGGGTAATGCCTTGAGGAGGATGGTTGATGGTTCCAGGACCTCGAGGGTTAATGAATCGATGGAGAGGTCTGAGTGGTACTGGGTTCCAGTGGTAATGGGTTCGAGTAAAGAGGTTCGAGTGGTACTAGGTTCGAGTGGAAAGGGTTTGAGTGGTGAGCGTTCTAGTGGTGAGGGTTGAGTGAATAGAATTCGAATAGAAGATTCAAATGGAAAGGGTTCGAGTGGTACTGGTTTGAGTGGTGAGGGTTCGAGTAGAGGTTAGAGTGAATAGGTTTGAGTCAAAGGGTGATGCCTCGAGGGGGATGGTTCATGGTTCTTGGGCCTTGAGGGTTAATGAATCGAGTGGAGATACCTCGAATCAACACCCCTCAAGGTGGATGGTTGATGTTCAAAGGGTGGATGGTTTGGTAGGGAGGCCTCCAGGCGAAAGGTTGATGTTCGAGAGGTGGATTGTTCGAGTGGTGCCATGGTGAATGTTCAAGAACTGATGGTTCAAGGGATGATGGTTCCAGGAATGGATGGTTGGTTGGGAGGTCGTCGTCGTACCTCTCAAAGTTAATACTTTTAAGCCCTAATGCTTCCTATCTACAATAAAGTAGATAATGGCAAGTCGGGGAGAGGGATATTTTCAAGTGTTTAAACATATATAGGAGAAGACATACTAGGCATATACATACGTAGATATTTATAAAAACATGTAAACAAGGGGGGGGGGGGTTGGTTTGATCCTAAGCTATCAAATTGATATACAGCAACTAGCAATGCAAGAGAACTATGCTAATCATGCAATACAACTAAAGAGACGATATAAATGATAATTAACGGAGCCTTGGGGGCAATTGATTTCCACTTCCAAACTTCATATAGCTCATTGATTCATTCACTCATTCAATTACATTTATTGTCAATGGGGAATGTATCACTTCTCATTCAAAGATCAACATTCATTCCTCCTTAAGAGTAGTTTGCAAAGACAAACAATGACCATTTGCAAACCTCATTGATGATTACCCTAGAAAAACAACATCATAAGGGTGTTTCATCAATGGCATTTCACCCAAAGGACCATAGGTTTGATAATAACAATGCTTCAACCAAAGACATAGTTATTTAACCAAACAAAGCATTCATTAGATTAAACTTAGAACAAACAACATTCATGGTTCAACCTTTCTTTGCATCTATATGACAAATATGAGAACAAACCACATTAACATACTCATCTAGCAAGAATTACCACACATTATACACAAGAAGTTCTAAATCTATGCTCTTGGATTTCCATATCAAATGAGTTAAGAAATTTGCAACTTTCTAACACCATAACATTTCAATCTTACAAACATTTCATATACTCAAACAACCCATGGTATAAATAAGGTAAAACACAACATTAATGGCATAATAAATGCTCTCCAATAAATTTTCATAAATGAGTAAATATAGTACATAAGCTTGGAAGCTTCAATCAATTGCTCCCAAGAACTAGATTTAGCTACAAGAGTTCATACTAATTAATGCTAAACAACTAAACATAATAAAAGAGATTGTAAAGATGAAAATGGAAGGAAATAGGGTTTTAAATAGTAATAAAAATGCAGGTGAAGAAGATTGTGAATGAGAGGAAAGAGAGTGCTATTTATAGTACAAAAAGGATAAGGTGAAATTCTGGCCACCCGTTGGTCGCGACTCGCGACGGTCTCGCAACGAGGCCATCACGACTCGTGACGAGTGCCAGAATTTTACCTTGTTTCCTTTTCTTCTTCTTGTGGTATACAATCATCTTCATAGCAATTCCTCTCATTTTCAAGTCTTCAATGTCTCCAAAAATGGTCTTCAATGGCCTCTGGTCTTCATGTCTTCGAAGCAAGTCTTTAAAAATCTTCAAAAATGTGATCTTTAATGGCCTCCGGTCTTCATTGCCTCCGTGTTCTTCCCTTGTCATGCAAAATCCACTTAGAAGAAGTAAAAGAGCGTAAAGTTGCTCTTACCCCTCCTAAGAGAATTTCAAGGTAAAACATATGCTCTTGATAATAAAATATCACAAAAGTGACCCAAAATAGTACTAAATTATGCACATAAAATGGACATATGAAACCTCCCCACACTTTAACCTTACTCACCCTCGAGTAATAAAAGATCCAAGCATACGAAGGAAATGACGTATCGACATCCTAACTACTATTCCCCCAAATCAATACCTCACAAAACTCTCAATATCACACATCCCAATGTTAAGGTCAAATGAGAAGTTTCCCACAACCCCTATTCCTAAATCTACCCAAACCATATCAACCCATCTATTCATTGATATCCCTAAAACATCTCCAAATCCCAAATTGATAGTCCCAAATCCAATGATACAAGGTGAAGCTAAAGACATGTATAAGGTTCAAAACACATGCTCCACTTTATATCAATATATCAACCTAAAAACGAAGCATATTAATGACCAAGAATTTCATAACTTACTTTGTTTTCTCCCGCCAAATTTTTCACTCCCAAAAGGTCCTCAAGATGTCTAACTACCCGATCCATCTATATGGTCACCACAACCTTATGACTCCAACGCCGGCAAATGAGTGAACACGTATTTTTTTTTTCAATTTCTCTCATTTTCTCTCATTTTTCCTAGGAGCCTTTTTGGGTTTTCATCCTAGCCACACATCATGTTTCTTTGGCTCACATCTCACATTTTTCCGTACATTTAGCCTCTGATTTTGGCCTAGGTCGCCTTTTGGGTTTTTGACCTATCCAGGCCCCCAATGTTGCCTAAGTTGCCCTCTCGGGTTTTCAACTTAGCGGGATTCTTTTTTTTCCAGTATTTTTCAGGTGTCTCTAATCCAAAAAGTAGCAAAGTTCTTTCCAAATGTTAAAGCTAAGAAAAGTATCAAAGCCAACATTATCCAAGTACATCAAAAGAAAAACATCCCAACACAAAAGGAAAAAAATATCCAAAACCAATCCAAAGAGTTTTGCAAAAGTGTCTTCAATCCCAATCCTCTCAAAGTGGATACCCCTCCCCATACTTAGAACACTACATTGCCCTCAATGTAGACAATAGGGCAAAAACGTACAAAGCGAACTATAGAAAGGGTAAAGATATGGTGCTCACAAAAATCCCTGTTGTGATGAAGAAGGGTCACCGCTGAAATAATGCTGCTGATACTGTGCTAGCCACTCCGTGCTCCTCTGCCTTCTAGCTCTCTGCCTCTCCACTCCCGGATTGGGGCCTAAGACATCGCTTGCCTAGGACTGCATCTCATGGATGTGAGCTGACAAGTGGTCAATCTCCTCGTCCATGTCAATCAAGGTCTGCGAGATAAATAATTGTGCTCCAATATCATGTTGTCCCGTCGGTGAAATCCATCCTGCATAGTCTACATCATCCGCTTGTAGAAGTCTGGTAGAGGCTGGGAATAGTTAGGTGGCACATCTTTCTCCTTCATTAGCTCTGTCTCTTGTGGAGGTTGCATGGAGTGCTGCTGGGAGTGATGTTGCTGCTGTCAATGGAAGAGCACCATGCAACCAATGGAAGAGCCCCGTGGTCTGTGTGGCACTGAGCATCTCAAATCTAAATAGCCTTTTAGCGGTGATAAGATAGGACATGTGCCTCCCTAAGCATGGAAAGCCAGCTGAAGGAACCAATCCCAAGTACTCTGCTAAAAGGCCTATCATGCCTCCGACCATGATCTTCCCCTTGGGATTTCCTGCCACCTCCACGATTCTCGTCATCCACAATTCTGCCCACAGCCCGTATCCTGGACCCTCACTCATTAAGTGCCACAGAAAGTGGATTTCATTGTCTGGCACATTCGTCGGCTCCGCAGAGTAAAGTACTGTGCCAGCCAATAGACGGTGCCTATAACAGAGTGCGGGTGGATGATGGCGCTACTCTTATCATGGGAATTCTTCGGCCTCATGTTGATGACATTCCAAAAGTGCATGTCATCCTCAATTGATCGCTCATGGGCCTGTGGGTCTAGCCTGGCCCGTATCTCCGTATTATCAAATCCAAAGGCCTCTTCAATCTGCAAGACGATCATTTGCCTAGATATATCATCCAAGTGAAAAGAAATGTACCTTTCGCAGGGTTGATCGCCTCTCATGCTGCTTATATGGACCGTGGACAAGAATTCCAGCGTGTACCTCCGGTAAGAGGGCGTGCTCATACTCATAAACCCTTCCATTTCCCCTTTTGCGAGGAGGCATCTGACAAGCTGAGTGAAGCTGAGAGCATCTAATGTGGGCACATCGACAAAGATTGTATCCTTGAGTTGGCACTTCTCTAGGGCCTCCCATCTTTCCGCATAGGACCCGTTGATCCGGGTCAAACCCATGTACCTATCTAGAGGGGGAGGTACAGGGCTCGATTCTGGAGCCAGTGGAGGAGGCAAAGGTGGAGCGGCGGTGCGCCCACCTTAGGGGAGAGCCCTAGGTCTCTTCGTGGGGGGCATATCTAACAATCACAGTAAACAAGAAATATGTGTATATGCAATATTGCAATTTCATACTCAACCTTAAACTAGTTCATCATCACAAGATGAATCAAAATCAAGTCAACTAGTTCAAGTCCTAATCACAATTGCATATACAATCCATACTATGTCCAACAAGCCCATATTCTCAAATCCATGAAGTTCACATATTTGAAATCAATATGCTATATCTCAAAACCACAGTTGTGCTTAACTAGCTTAGCCACCATTAGGACATTCACCATGTCAATATTCACGTCCCATGGCTAAACTAACCTAAGCAAAATAACACTGCAAAGCACAATAACATTTTATCCAAATAACAACTATATTGAATCAAGGGCCAACATGCCTCCTATCCAGCATAAGTCACAATCTATTCTCAGCTACAGCAACACAAATGCACACAATCCCAACTTAAACAAGCACAATACAATCCGCAACCACAAAATATGCACACAATACCCATTAAATTAAATTGCAGGCACAATTTATTCACCAAAATCAACCAAGATCCAACAATTCAATTTCCTAAGGCATCACACATAATCTACATAATATCCATAAAAAAGGAATAGACATTCATAATCCCAATTCAAGCTCAATAAAGTGAAGAAATGTATCACCAAGATACGTAGGAAGAAGAAAAGAGGAAGCCCACAATCAATTCGAAATCAAATTGCTCAAAGTGATTCTAGGGTTTGTGTTCTTCAATGATTTTTTTTCAATTTGTGGGTGGAGGTTTGGAAGAAAAGATGGGGTATAGAGTGGTGGTTGTTAGTGGTCGAGGGTGACTGTTAGCGGCGGCGCTTGGTGGAGGACAGGTTGAGTATGGTGAAAAGGAGCGGGAGAAGATGAAGAGTAGCGGCGGATTGTGGATATGTTTGTGGAAAAATGGGTTTAGCTAATCATTTTAAGCATATTCACAGACTCGCGATGTGTTCGTCGCGGACTCGCCACGTGTGGTCTCGAGGGGCATTAGGTCTGGCTAGGCTTGAGGATGAAAGATGACACTTCGAGGGCTCGCAGCTTTGAGGTCTTAAGAAGCTAGGCTTGAGGATGAAAGATGACACTTTGAGGTCTCGCAGCTTCGAGGTTTTAAGAAGCTAGGCTCGAGGATGAAAGATGAAACTTTGAGGGCTCGCGGCTTCGAGGTCTCTAGAAGCTAGGCTCGAGGATGAAATATAACACTTCAAGGGCTCGCGGCTTCGAGGTCTCGTGGCTTTGAGGTCTCAAGAAGCTAGGCTCGAGGATGAAAGATGACACCTACAAAGCTCGTAGCTTTGATGTCTCGAGAGGCTTGCGCGAGGATGAAAGATGACACCTCGAGGGCCCGTGGCTTCAAGGTCTTGAGAAGCTAGGCTCGAGGATTAAAGATGACACCTTGGGGGCTCGCAGCTTCGAGGTCTTGAGAGGCTTGCTTGAGGATGGAAGATGACACCTCGAGGGCTCGGGGCTTTGAGGTCTCGAGAGGCTTTCTCGAGGATGAAAGATAACATATCGAGGGCTCGTGGCTTCAAGGTCTCGAGAGTTTATTCTTGAAAATGAAAGATGACACCTCGAGGGCTCGCGGCTTCAAGGTCTCAAGAGGCCTGCAGCCTCGAGGAGATGATGGACTTCAGGTTCGGCTCAAGTCGAGGGTTTTCTACCTCGAGGTCTCGAGGGGGTGATGTCTCAAAGGGCTGGCTTTGAGAGGGTGATGGACTTTATGGTTCGGCTCAAGTCGAGGGCTTGCTGCCTCGAGGTCTCAAGGTGGTGATGTCTCGAAGGGCTGGCCTCGAGAGGGTGATGGACTTTATGGTTTGGCTCGAGTCGAGGGCTTGCTGCCTCGAGGTCTCGAGGTGGTGATATCTCAAAGGGTTGATCTCGAGAGTGTGATGGACTTTATGGCTCTGCTCAAGTCAAGGGTTCAGGGCTTTGAGGTCTCAAGGTGGTGATGTCTCGAAGGGTTGGTCTCGAGAAGGTGATGGACTTTATGGTTCTACTCAAGTCGAGGGTTTAGGGCTTCGAGGTCTCGAGGGGGTAATGGACTTTTAGGTTTGGCTCGAGTCGAGGGCTTGCTGCCTTGAGGTCTCGAAGGGATATGTCTCCAGGGCCGGTCTCGAGGACTGGCCTCGAGAGTGTGATGGCCATTCAAGTTCTACTCGAGTCGAGGGCTTGCTGCCTCGAGGTCTCGAGGGGGTATGTCTCGAGGGCTCGCGACGAGGTCTTCATGAGGCCATCGAGGCTTGCGAAAAGTGGAGGCCGAGACCTCCATTTCAACACAAGATTTCTGAGTACATCGCAACTCGTAACCACTCCATCGTGAGTCATAGCGAGGCCCTCATGAGGCCATCATGGCTCATGAAAAGTGGAGGCCGAGACCTCCATTTCAACACAATATTTTTGAGTACATTGCGACTCGCGACCACTCCATTGCGAGTCGCGACGAGGCCATTGCGAGGCCATCTTGCTTGCGGAAAGTTTTGGCCTAGACCCCCATTTTTAGCCAAAAACTCTTGATTTGGACACGATTTGCGACGAGGCCCTCGCCAGGATATCGCAACTCATGACGATGCCCTCGCGAGGGCAAAATGACTCGCAACCACTTCTTACCTGGTACTTAGAAATTTTTTTTTCTGATTCCTTCTCTTGTCCAAGTCTTTCCTTCTTGACTCCAAGCTTTTCTCCCTTCAAAAGTCCAATTCCTTAGCTTTAAAATTGCTACAAAATCATAGAAAAAACAACCCATTAAAAGCATAAAGCAAAACAATGAAACTTAATGATAAAATCCAAAACCAAACAACATCAACGGAAAGTCACGAATGACGATCCGGATGATCAAAACCAAGTTTATTTAATGTCGTCGGCACGAATTACTCCCCCTTTTTGGATTTTACTCACAAACCAGATCGAGGAGATCAACGTCCTCTCTTTTTTCTGGCACAAAATTCTTGTGATATGGTTTCAAATGTTGTCCATTAACCTTGAAAGTATTGGACTTAGCTCGATCTAGAATCTCCACCGCGCTATGCGGGAATACCTTAACCACCTCAAAAGGACCGATCCATCGGGACTCAACTTACCTGGGAATAGGCGAAGGCAAGATTGGAATAGGAGGACCTTTTGCCCAATGTCAAAGTTATTCTGAATGATCATCTTGTTGTGCCACACCTTTGTCTTCTCTTTATAGATTTTGGCATTCTCATAGGAATCTCTCTGGATCCCATCCAGTTCATCCAATTGTAACTTCCTATGCAAGCCAGACCTCATCTATATCAAGATTGAATTCTTTGACTGCCCAGTAAGCCTTATGTTGAATTTCCATCGGTAGATGACAGGGTTTACCAAACACTAACCGGTATGGTGACATACCAATTGGTGTCTTGTAAGTCGTCCTATATGCCCAAAAGGCATCATTCAACCGAGAACTTCAATCATTCCAGTTAGGGTTAACTGTCTTTTGAAGGATGGACTTGATTTCCCGATTGGAAACTTTAGCTTGCTCGTTGGTTTGTGGGTGATAGGCGGTAGATGTCTTGTGAGTGACGCCATACTTCTTCAAGAGTTCCGCTATGGTCCGATTGCAAAAATGGCTGCCACGGTCACTAATCAAGGCTCGGGGTACCCCAAACCTAGAAAAGATGTTATCTTTCAGGAATTCTGCAACCACTTAGAATCGTCAGTCCTAGTGGGTTTTGCTTCAACCCACTTCGACACATAATCAACGGCAAAAAGAATGCATGTAAAGCCATAAGAACTAGGGAAAGGTCCCATGAAGTCAATACCCCAAACATCAAAGATTTCACAACATAGCATAGCTTTTTGGGGTATCTCATTTGTAGATGAGATATTTCCTACTCTTTGACACTTGTCACAAGCCTTACAAAATATGTATGCATGCTTATTCAAATTAGGGAAATAAAAACCACTTTCCAAGACTTTTCTAGTGGTCCTTTTAGCTCCAAAATGACCCCCGCATGCATAAGAATGACAAAAAGTGAGAATTGAATGTACTTCCTTATCGGGGATGCATCTCCTAACAACTTGGCCTACACATTGCTTCCACAAAAAGGGATCCTCCCACACATAATATTTAGCATCGCTCTTTAGCTTATCTTTATGTGCTTTAGAAAAGTGAGGAGAAAATTTACCAGAGGCAATAAAGTTCAAAAAGTCAGCATACCATGGTTAGAGGTTCCTGATAGCGAAAAATTGTTCATTGGGGAACTCCTCCCGTAATTGCCCCTTCATTAATAGATTTACCTCACAATCTTGGTAGGGTGCCAACCGGCTTAGGTGATCAGCCACAAGGTTTTGCGCGTTTTTCTTGTCTCGCACCTCTAGTTCAAATTCACTCAAGAGCAGGATCCACCTAATCAATCTTGGCTTGGCCTCTTTCTTCATCATTAAATGACAAAGCACTGCATGGTCAGTGTACACAATAACTTCTGTACCAAACAAGTAAGATCAAAATTTTTCCAAAGAAAATACCACTGCTAGCAACTCCTTTTCGGTGGTGGAATAGTTTCTTTAGGCTTCATTGAGACACATGGATGCGTAGTAAAAGGCGTGAGGCGCTCTCCCTACCCATTGACTAAGCACAGCTCCAACAACATAATCACTAGTATCGTACATAATCTCAAAAGGCAACGACCAATCCGGGGGTTGTATAATAGGGGCCGAAACTAACCTTCCTTTCAATGTATCGAAGACCCCTTTACAACCCTCATCCACCACAAATTCCACCTCTTTTTGCAACAACTTTCATAAAGGGGATGCTATCTTTGAGAAGTCCTTGATGAATCGGCGATAGAATCCTGCATGGCCAAGAAAATAGCGCACTTTGCGCACATTAGTAGGATAAGGCAAAGTTTGAATTGTGTCTATCTTTACCTTGTCAACCTCAATACCCTTAGAGGAGAAAACATGGCCTAAAACAATACCTTGCTCTACCATAAAATGACACTTCTCAGAATTTAACACAAGATTAGTATCAATGCAACGTTTAAGAACTTGTGCCAAATTTGCTAAACAGTTGTCAAAAGAATTACCATGAATGGTGAAATCATCCATGAATACCTCGACAAAATTTTCAACAAATTCTGAAGAAAATGCTTACCATAAACCTTTGGAAAGTTGCGGGGGCGTTACATAACCCGAAAGGCATGCGCCGGTAAGCAAACGTACCAAAGGGGAACGTGAAGGTGGCCTTTTCTTGGTCTTCTGGGGTGATAGCCACTTGAAAATAGCCCAAGTACCCATCCAAAAAGCAATAGAAGGGGTGGATTTCTAACCTCTCAAGCATTTGATCTATGGATGGCAACGAGAAGTGATCCTTCCGGGTTTCAACATTTAGCCTCCAGTAGTCAATGCAAAAGCAACACCCGTTTTGACTCGGGTGAGAACCATTTCTCCCTTCTCATTTTCAACCACCGTCACCCCACTCTTCTTGGGTACCACTTGAGTTGGACTCACCCACTTGCTATCCGAGATTGGATAGATAATGCCCGCTTAGAGTAACTTGAGGATTTCCACCTTCGCCACCTTCATCATCGGTGGGTTTAAACGGCGTTGGGATTGTCGAACGGGTCTTGCATCTTCTTCCAATAAGATTCTATGCATGCAAGTGGATGGGCTTATGCCTTTAATGTTGGCAATAGTCCATCCCATTGCTTCCTTGTTCTCCTGCAACACCACCATCAATTTTTCTTCTTGCTCCTTGGTGGGCTTGCTTGAAATGATTACCGGAAATTTCTCCCTTTCCCCAAGAAATGCGTACTTGAGGTCACTTGGTAACGATTTAAGGTCAATCACCAAAGCCTTCACAAGTGATGGGAGGAATTCCAGTTCTTTGGGTTCCTCCAAGACTAGAGGGTCGGGACTTTGCACCACTTCCTCAAGAATGCTTAACTCCTCAATGCTTTCCTTCAAGTTAGTACTCGTGGAATATACAAGACATGCATTTTCAACATCATTTTCCAAAGCAACTAACAAGGAATCATCACCACTCAATTCAAAAACATCTTGCACTACATTGTCAACAAAATCAATAGCATGGCAAAAATATTCTTCAAGAGGATACTTCATAGAGTCATTTATGTTAAACTCACTTTGATCCCATCAAATTCCATGGTGAGGTTACTGTTATGCACATCAATGATGGTCCTAGAGGTCTTAAAAAATGGCCTCCCCAACAAGATTGGGGCGACATGTTTATCATGCTCCATGTCTAGGACATAAAAATCCACGGGGATTATTAAGGAATCCACCTAAACCAACACATCCTCGATTATACCCTTAGGGTACGTACTAGAACGATCGGCTAGTTGGATCACCACCCCAATTTTGTACAAAGTACCAAGATTGAGGCTTTCATATAAAGAATAAGGAATCACATTTATTAATGCACTTAAGTCAAGCATTGCTTGCTTTTTCAAAATGTGCATTTCCTATAATGCAAGGGATCGTGAACATGTCGGGATCGCTACATTTAGGGGGTAACTCCCTTTGGCACAAAGTGGAGACATGTTCAATTCTCCCATTTTTAAGCTTGTTTTCCGTTCTTTGTTTCCTATTTACTACACATAATTCTTTCAAAAATTTTGCATAGCTAGGAATTTGTTCAATTGCATTCAAAAGAGGGTTATTTACCTCACACCTACAAAAGACTTCGTAGATGTCCTTGTTGGATTACTTCCTCCTTTTGTCTTTTAGAGCTTCCGGAAACAGTGGCTCCGGCACATATGGAGGAATCTCCACTAATCTTGCCTTCTTATGAAGGGGGATGAAGGTTCGGAAATGGAGGTTAATTTCTCAATGGTGATCTCCTCTTCCTTCCCCTTTCCCTTCTTTGCTTGCTCCTTGGCCTTCTCCTCATTCTCCTCTTTCCCTTCTTTCTCAAGCATTTCCAGCTTCCTAGGTTCGTCCTCAACAACTTCACCAACCGTGGGAGAGTCAACCTATTTACCACTTCTCAAAGTGATAGCACTTGCATTTTGTCGAGGGTTGATCTCCGGTTGGGAGGGTAGCTTACCCTTTTCTCGGGCTTCCATCTGATTCACCACTTGAGCTATTTAGCTCACTTGAGTTTCCAAGTTCTTAATACTCTCCTTGGCTTCACCTTGGAACTTTTCACTTTTTTCTACGCACATGCCCAACCAGTGAATGGCTTGCATCACCTCATCCTTTGTTAACCCCGAGCTCTCCCCTTGGTCTCGGGGTTTGTCTTAGAGCCTTTGAAATTGTTTTTGAGGTGGCCTATATTGTTGTTGAGGAGGCTGATATGGTTGAGGATTTTGGCTTCCTTGAGGGTTTCCATACAGGAGGTTCGGGTTATCACGATTTTCTGAATTGTACGGTCGATTTTGGTACCCTTGATAAGCTTGGTAGCCCTGGTTACCTTGGTAGCCTTGTCCACCTTGATATCCTTGGTTTCCTTGGTAGCCTTGATTCCCTTCATAGCCCATGGCACTTACCTCTTCAACATAATCCTCTTGCAAAGTAGGGCAAGTGTCCGTAGGATGCGCCAAGTAACAAATTTCACATGGTTTAACATGTGGCGCATTCCCGGGCTTCGTCATCAACGATTTGACCATAGATGCAAGGGCTGAGACTTGATCCTCGAGCTTTCCACTATTTGAAGAGTCACTTGCGGGCATTGGATTCTCCTTCTCAAATCGGCCCTTGAGCTAAAGTTTCTTGATTCTTCCGCTAGCTCTTCGTATAATTGCATGGCCTCGGAGGATGTTTTGTTCCCAAGGGTGCCACCACAAGAAATTCTAGACCTGGAAAAATATAACCGAACCTGAAAACCCGATAATAAATAACCGAACCGAATCGAACCGACATCCAAATAGTGAGACCCAATCAATAACCGGAAACCAAAATCACCCGATTGAACTGTACCCGAACTTAAATTGCCAGACCTGATGGGACCCAAACTCGAATAACACCTGAACCTGAATCGAACCTAAACCGAAACCCGAAAAGGACCCGCACTTGGACCGAACCTGAATCTGAACCCGAAAAGGACCTGTACATGAAAGAAACCTAATCATACCCAACTACTAATCAATTCGAAATGAACCAAATTGATGTTAATCCAAATTTGAAGACATCTGGATTAATGTTAACTCAAACCGAACAAGACCCGAATATGATTGAATAGTGTGTTACAATTGTTACTGTCTAAAATTTTGGCTTGATCATATTTAGTTGAAAATAACTTTACGATTATAAACAGTGTTGATATGTTATTTAATATTAAAATATCACATAATAAATTAAATTTATAAATTTAAAATGTGTATTAATAGCATAGTTAGATGAAATTATTTTAAGAGTATATTATGTATTAAATAAAAGAATATTGTCAATTATTAATTTAAAATTATTTTATAAGCTAAAATTAATATTGATTAGTTATTTTATTTATTATTAGAAAAAATTTCATACAATATTAACTTTTCATTATTATTATTTTCTTTCGGAAAATTTATTTTCATTAAATTTTGCAAAAAAATTTAAATCAATATTTTCAATCATTCAATTCTTTTGTAAGAATATAAAATTACATCTAAAATAATATTTCATTTACGATCGATTTTTCTCTAATGCTTAAATTTAAAATATGCTTAATTAGTATAATTACTCCTCCATAGCATATCAAAAACATAAGTATCATGCCATACGATAATATTATTGTTCATATATCTATTCAAATATATGGTTAAAGTTTGACAACTTTGAGTGAAAAAAGATTATGTGCATATTTGAATGAGATGGAGGGAGTAGTAGAAATATGCAAACTCTGCATTCTGAATTTGAATGAATGATTGTGCACAAAGTTGGCCAAGACTGTTTATGAGACTCATAATTTATAATTAGTAAATAGGGGATATTTAATTTCTATATAAAGTCGGCCAAGACTGTTTATGTAAAGTTAAATAGTTCTAAAGGGATTTATTGGTAATATACTAATATTTCACCTAATTAAGAAAAGAGTGCGTCTCTTGAAAGACGGTCTTTCCATAAGTCATGGAAAGACCAAGGTTTAAAGTGTAAATTAGATAAAATTAAGATAAAAGTTTTGGGTTGCATGAACCAGGTTATAAATTTTATAACTACTACATGTTGCATACTAAATTTTTAATGTTGCAAATAAGACCTTTTACCTTTTATTATTTGAATTAAACCTCGTATTTCCATAAGCATATGGAAAGACCGTCTTTCCCAAGACTTTGCCTTAATAAAAAATGAGCATGTCTTTCTATGAATATTTTCTTATCTTAATTTAATATGCTAATATTTTAAAATGTATCGCAAGCAATCATGAATTGTAAGTTTTTTTTATAAAATTTAAATACTGTATAAGTTTATGGACAGTTCACGGTGATTTTTACTTTAAATGCTGTAAGTTTTTTTTTACAAAATTTAAATATTGTATTTTTAAGGTTAAAACAAGTAATAATATGTATTTGAATGTGAATGTATAACGTAAAAAATTAATGGTCTATCTATAAACTTATGGACAGACCGCCTGTTAGGAGAACTACTATATATATATATATTATAACTTGCAAGTTAGCAAAGTCTTGGGAAAGACGGTCTTTCCATATACTTATGGAAATACGGGGTTTAATTAGAATAATAAAAGGTAAAAGGTCTTAGTTGCAAATTAAAAATTTAGTATGCAACATGTAATAGTTATAAAATTTACAACCCAGTTCATGCGACCTGAAAATTTTATCTTCATTTCTTCTAATTTACACTTTAAATCTTGGTCTTTCCATGACTTATGGAAAGACCGTCTTTCAAGAGACGGACTCTAGGAGTTTTGTGAGTTATGATCGACAACATAAAATAGATAAAAAAAATTAAATACAAACTATTTTATTTTGTTCTTACATACTAATATAATCTTTTTATGCGATAACATATACAGATCAATGTTTGAAATATGCATAAATGTCATATTCTTTACAAAAGAAAAAAAATTTCATTTCAAAAAATTGAAAGTATACATTAAAAAAGTGACTAGTAAAATTATATATATATATATATAATAGATTAGTTCAGCTAAAGTATTTTTACAAAATTAATATATTAAAATTTTATGTTCATTATAATGACAATTTACTATATTTATTTGAACAAGACCTGGATTGAATATATTGGAATCCAACCAAACCCGACCCGAAAGAGAATGTACCCGAAAAGTACCAAAACTAAACTGACTCAAACCAAACCCGATCCGAACCTGATTAAAAAAATGTAAAACTGAATTGTACCTGAAACCGAAACAACCTGAACCAAATTTGATCTGAACCCGATTCAAAAAAATTATACCCGAATTGTATTGAAATTGAAACAACTAGAACCAAACCCGACCCGTTCGGATATTTTTCAAAACTACCGAAAGACATCCGAACCTGAACACACCCGATCAAGACCCGATACCCGAAGATAAAACAATCTACCGAATCATAGCCAAACCGATTGGGTGTCACCAGTATCCGACCGAAGAGACCCATTTGCCAGGTCTAAGAACTTCTCACCAACATTTGATCTTCATCAAGGAAGCCATTGTAGAAGTAATAAACCAAATCCCCCTCCGAATAACCGTGATAAGGGTAACTCGCAAGAAGCTTCTTGAACATCTCCCAATAGTCGAAGAGAGATTCTCCATGCCATTGGACGATGTTGCTTATGTCATTCTTCAAGGTGGTGGATCTAGAGGCTGGAATGTATTTGGCTAGAAACTTTGTTTTCATATCAAGCCAACTCTTAATGCTCTTGGGCGGTAGGTAGTGGAGCCAAACCCTTGCACCACCCCTTAGTGTTAATGGGAATGCCTTTAACTTGTAGAAATATTCATTCACTCCATGGGGGACAGTACCACCACACAAGAAGTGAAATTCGGTGAGATGTTTGTTGGAATTCTCCCTTTGCCTACCAAAGAAGATGGGTAGCAGGTAGCATGTTGATAAACCCAGTCTTTAGCTCAAAGTGCCCGTTCGGTCCAACCAAGGGATACTCGATGCACATCGGTTGTTGATCGAGGTTGGGGGCCATGATATCTCTTAGCAAAGCTTGCCCCAAAGGAATCTCTCTTTGGTGGAGAGGGGGAGCTCGCCCTTGGATAGGAGGATGCTCATCATCATGCTCAATTTGATGTTCCATAGGGAAGATGTATCCACAAAATGGTCACTAGGAGGGGTGTTATTTACACTTTCCAAAGAAAGCCTCCTAGCCTGTCTCAAATTCAACTCTAACTCGTGGTCATAGTACAGGGGTTCTTGTGAAGAGGATCGTGTACGAACCATACACCAAGAACTCGAACAATACCCTAATGCTTCCTATCTACAAAAAAGTAGATAATGGCATGTCGGGGTGAGGGATATTTTCAAGTGTTTAAACATATATAGGAGAAGACATACTAGACACATACATACATAGATATATATATATATATATATATATATATATATATAAGCATGGAATTCTCCCTTTGCCTACCAAAGAAGATGGGTAGCAGGTAGCATGTTGATAAACCCAGTCTTTAGCTCAAAGTGCCCGTTCGGTCCAACCACAGGATACTCGATGCACATCGGTTGTTGATCGAGGTTGGGGGCCATGATATCTCTTAGCAAAGCTTGCCCCAAGGGAATCTCTCTTTGGTGGAGAGGGGGAGCTCGCCCTTGGATAGGAGGATGCTCATTAACTTTAACCTTTGATAATCAAATCAAAAAATTAGAGGGGCACATGTACCTTTGATAACCGTAAAATTACAGGAGCGGATATGCAAATTTGCCGAAAAGAGGAAAGAGTGGCCGGTGGCGGTCGAAGCTGAGTGATGGTGAAAGAAAGCCCATCTTCTTCCTAAAGAAAGAACCTTCCACTATCGATATGGAACCCATTTCTCATTCACAAATGAGTTGATTAGCCTATCACGTGGCCTTCTATGATCAATTTCGTGGCTCGCTATCCTATAACAAGCAGTTTCTCCTGAACTTCCTCTATTCGTTACATTCTAAAGGACGGTAGATACACACACCATTTCAAGTAAATTTCATTGAACCTTATCTGCCCACATGTTAGATTTCAAACAAACCTATCGATATACTTGACCTGACTTGCTTTCCTCACTCCGTCCCAGCTTATGAGAGATTGAGCTTGACTAGATCTTTGCCCGATAGCGCCTTCATTCCTTCTTTTCAAGATGTTTACTTAGCCCCCTTCCTGGTCCTTTCGAAGCAGATATTGAAAAACCTGGCTCACAGCTAGATGAGAGAAAAGTGGGAAGATTTAATCTTGGTATCGCACACACCGCAAAGAGGTGAGACTTAAGGAGGTGGTGCTGCATCCAACCCGGCACCAAGCATGAACAAGAAAATTTCTTTACAAAGCTGTAAAGAAGACTCAATTGCATTGATAAAATCTTTAACTCACGTCTACCCTTCCGCTTTTGAAACGAAAAATGGAATGCTGATTGATCCTATCGCCCTCTTCAGATTGAGTTCCTTTTCAGGCTGACTCGCTTCTTCCCATAAATAAACACTGATGGAATCCATAGAGAGAAAAAGGTCGGATTCAACCACTTCTTTGTCGGTGCTACTTTGGATATCTGTTCGTAATGCTTCCTTCTTCAATTGAATGAACTATAATGGATGAGAACCATTCGAGTCTGGAAAGTCACACTATACAAGAAGACAGGAATCAAACAAAGAAGAATAGATAAGGCTTATAAGGTTAGCTAGGATGCAAGTGCAACAAAGGATAAAGAAGCAAGATGATTTGAACCTCTAATGTCTACCTAATTAGAGATAGGAAATCTATTCCATTCCTAGAGTTATGAAGTATGGATACGAGCTCTATGCTCGCTGTCTCCTGGCTCTCCTGAGAGTAGCTCTTCACCTCTATTGCCTTCTATCTATGCCACAGCTCCTATGAACGAAACCAAGAGGGATGGCTGAGAACTGGAATTAAGATGGAGAATAAAATCCTTCATCAGCATATGGTAAGCACTCTTTGTGGGTCTATTCCCTTCTTTTCTTTAGTGTTCAAGGAGATGCCGTTGGTGCCTTTCTTCTATTCCTTACGTCAAGACTATTCCTTCTAGCGAGTTGCTTATTCTCTGGGTCCTATCTTTGATGTTGATAGTATCACATTAAGTACTCTAAAGTAAAGAAAAAGAAAGGCAAGGATCATGTAAAAAGCTTCAGGATAAGAGCGATAAAGACTAACAAAGAAACTTGCCAGGCGGATCGAATTGTAGCATTTCAAACTTATTTTTCCTTTTCACCTATCCTGTACTGCCGAACGTTTGCTACATTTATAATCCAATAACTAAAAAACCCACTTTCTTACGATTACGAGGTTTATTCGAATATGAAATCCAATCTTGGAAATACAGTATCCCACTTTTTTTACTACCCCAGGCTTCTATACATTTCGAAATCGAGAAATGTCTACTGGTGCGATTGCTATACGAGAACAATTAGCTGATCTAGATTTACGAATTATTCTAGAAAATTCATTAGTAGAATGGAAAGAATTAGGCGAAGAAGGTCCCACGGGAAATGACTGGGAAGATCGAAAAGTTGGAAGAAGAAAGGATTTTTTGGTTCGGCGTATGGAACTGACAAAGCATTTTATTCGAACAAATATAGAACCAGAATGGATGGTTTTGTGTCTATTACCAGTTCTTCCTCGACCCATCATTCAGATAGATGGGGGTAAGCTAATGAGTTAGGATATTAATGAACTCTATAGAAGAGTTATCTATCGGAATAACACTCTTACCGATCTATTAACAACAAATAGATCTACGCCAGGAGAATTGGTAATGTTCCAGGAAAAATTAGTCCAAGAAGCCGTCGATACACTTCTTGATAATGGAATTCGACGTGGTCAACCAATGAAGGATGGTCATAATAAAGTTTACAAGTCATTTTCCGATGTAATTTAAGGTAAAGAAGGAAGATTTCGAGAGACTCAGCTTGGCAAACGAGTAGATTATTCAGGACGGTCCGTTATTGTTGTTGGACCTTCACTTTCATTACATCAATGTGGATTACCTCGAGAAATAGCAATAGAACTTTTCCAGACATTTGTAATTTGTGGTCTAATTGGACAACATCTTGCTTCTAACATAGGAGTTGCTAAGAATAAAATTCGGGAAAAAGAAAGCATTGTATGGGAAATACTTCAGCAAGTTATGCAGGGACATCCTGTATTGCTTAATAGAGCACCTACTTTGCATAGATTAGGCATACAGGCATTCCAGCCCATTTTAGTGGAAGGACGTGCTATTTGTTTGCATCCACTAGTTTGTAAGGGATTCAATGCAGATTTTGATGGGGATCAAATGGTTGTTCATGTACCTTTATTGTTGGAAGCCCAAGCGGAGGCACGTTTACTTATGTTTTCTCATTAGAATCTTTTGTCTCCAGCTATTGGGGATCCCATTTCCGTACCAACCTAAGATATGCTTATGGGGCTCTATGTATTAACTAGCGGGAATCGTCGAGGTATTTGTGTAATGAAATATAATCCACGGAATCGCAGCAAGGATGAAAATAAAAGAAGTGCCAATAATAATTATGAGTATACAAAAGAACCTTTTTTTTGTAATTCCTATGATGCAATTGAGGCTTATCGTCGGAAACAAATCCATTTAGATAGTCCTTTGTGGCTCCGGTGGCGGCTGGACCGACGTGTTATTGCTTCAAGAGAAATTCCCGTCGAAATTCACTATGAATGTTTAGGGACTTATTATGAGATTTATGGACACTATCTAATAGTATGAAGTATAATAAAAAAACAAATTCTTTTTCTATACATTCGAACCACTGTTGGTCAGATTTTTCTTTATCAAAAAATGGAAGAAGCAATACAGGGTTTTTCTTGCGCCTGTTCATATGCTACTTAGGAATTCTATGATACCGCGGATACCTCAATTTCCGCGGTTCAGCTAAGATTAGAGTTCTGGAATTACAATTTCTATCCGAATCAAAATCGAAAAAAGGAAGTTTTTCAATCACTGACCCTAACCCATTGTAGAATCCTACTCAGCCGAATATGAAGGTGCTTTATGGCAGAACGGGCCAATCTGGTCTTTCACAATAAAGCGATCGATGGAACTGCTATGAAATGACTTATTAGTCGATTAATAAAGCACTTTGGAAGGGCATATACATCGCACATCCTGGATCAAGTAAAAACCCTGGGTTTTCAACAAGCTACTGCTACATCTATTTCATTAGGAATTGATGATCTTTTAACAATACCTTCAAAGGGATGCCTAGTTCAAGATGCTGAACAACAAAGTTTGATTTTTGAAAAACACCACCAAATGTACATGCAGTAGAAAAATTACGTCAATCTATTGAAATCTGGTATGCTACAAGTGAATATTTGCAACAGGAGATGAATCCAAATTTTAGGATGACTGACCCCTTAAATCCCGTTCATATAATGTCTTTTTCAGGCGCTAGAGGAAATGTATCTCAGGTACATCAATTAGTAGGTATGAGAGGATTAATGTCGGATCCTCAAGGACAAATGATTGATTTACCTATTCAAAGCAATTTACGGGAAGGGCTGTCTTTAACAGAATATATAATCTCTTGCTACGGAGCCCGTAAGGGGGTTGTGGATACTGCTGTACGGACATCTGATGCCGGATATCTCACACGCAGACTTGTTGAAGTAGCCCAACACATTGTTGTACGTCGAACAGATTGTGGCACTACCCGTGCTATTTCTCTGAGTCCTCGGAATGGGATGATGCCCGAACGGTTTTTTATTCAAACATTAATTGGTCGTGTATTAGCAGATGATATATATATGGGTCATCGATGTATTGCCACTAGAAATCAAGACATTGGGGTTGGGCTTGTCAACCGATTCATAACTTTTCGCGCGGAAACAATACCTATTCGAACCCCCTTCACCTGTAGGAGTACATCTTGGATCTGCCGATTTTGTTATGGCCAGAGTCCTACTCATGGCGACCTGGTTGAATTGGGAGAAGCCGTAGGTATTATTGCAGGTCAATCGATTGGAGAACCGGGGACTCAATTAACATTAAGAACCTTTCATACCGGCGGAGTATTTACAGGAGGTACTGCGGAACATGTGAGAACTCCTTATAATGGAAAAATAAAATTCAATAAGGATTTCGTTCATCCGACACGTACACGTCACGAACATCCTGCTTTTCTATGCTCTACGGACTTGTATGTAACTATTGAGAGTGAAGATATTATACATAATGTGAATATTCCATCAAAGAGTTTTCTTTTAATTCAAAACGATCAATATGTAGAATCAGAACAAGTGATTGCTGAGATTCGGGTGGGAATATCCACTTTTCATTTTAAAGAGAAAGAAAGAAAACATATTTATTCTGACTCAGATGGTGAAATGCACTGGAGTACCAACGTGTATCATGCACCTGAATTTACATATGGTAATATCCATTTTTTACCAAAAACAAGTAATTTATGGATATTATTGGGAGGTCTGTGCAGATCGAGTCTAGTCTCCCTTTCGCTTCACAAGGATCAAGATCAAACGAATGCGCAATCTCTTTCTGTCAAGCGAAGAGATATTTCTTCGAACCTCTCAGTAACTAACGCCCCTATGAGGTACAAATTTTTTAGTTCGGATTTTTCTCGTAAAAAAAAGAGAGCATTTGGAATTTTTGATACTTTAATCGAATCATATGTACTGGTCATTGTAATCTCCTATATTCGGCCATTCTCCGGGAGAATTATGATTTATTGTCAAAGAGGCGAAGAAATAGATTTATTATGCCTTTTCAACCGATTCACGAACGCGAAAACGAATTAATATCCACTTTCGGTATCTCGATTGAAATTCCCTTAAATGGTATTGTATTTTTCGTAGAAATATAATAGTATTCTTTCTTATTTTGCTCGATATCGAAGAAAGGAAAGAGCTCGGGAATTACTAAATATGGGACTATCGAAATGCAGTCAATCGTAAAAAAGGAGGATTTTTATAGTATCGAGGAGTTAAGGAATTTAAGTAAAAATCCCAAATGCAAATGAAAGTAGATCGATTTTTTTCATTCTTTTCTTATGAGGTCGTGTACAACAACCTTAACCGCACAAGCTGGGGCTGGGTCTATCTCCATCCCTAGAGGAGCCGTATGAGGCGGAATCTCCACGTACGGTTTTGAAGCCGAGTCTTTCCAGCAATGGGGCCTAGGGACCGATATGATGATTGGTTTAGGTAGGGTGGCCAGCCTACTACGGGCACCTGTAGGGATTAGTGTGTGAGACCGCGATCCAAAAACTGACGCATGGGACTCACCGTTACTTGGGAATAGAGAAGGGAAAGATAGCATGTCACAAGAACGAGGCGAGGTTTGGAACCTTACTGCGAGAGGGATGCCTCGCGAGCCGGGATTTTAGAGATGAGGCCTTTTGGCAAACCCAAGTAAATTTTGGGCTACCAAACCCTATAACTGATGAGAAGGCCCTATGGAGTAAAGGGAAGCGTGTACGTTGTCACACTCCCTGCCTTCCAAAGATGCCTAGAGGACGGGCCAGACGCAGCAGAGCAACAGCCCGGGAGCGGATTCCCCACCGGTAGGAGGATAGGAGACGGCCATCTCCAGGCACATCACGACCTACAGGCAACACCGGCGAGACCTGGGAAGGCAACCCGATTAGGAGTCAGAGGATTCATAGTACCTGCAGCCTCCCGGACTTCATATGAATCATTTTTTAAAGCGGGGGAAAGGGATCTCTTTTCTGCAACGGAAAAAAATGGAGCTGATTTTATTCGGCATAACCTAACGATACATCCAATACCAACGATCTGTGCCTAGAATGCGTTGTTAGATCTCTGCTCTAGAAAGCTATACAGGCAACAACGAATGCGGGCCTTTCATTACTTTATTCTTCACAACGAGAGAACCGCGTCCGCATCAGTCGAGTTCACTCCTACTATGATAGATGATTATTCAATGCCATCTTCTTTTACTAAAGAACCTGCTCTTCGTACAAAACCTATGGCTGTTCTAAGCCTTAGGTCAATCCCTTTTTGAACAACCTCTTATTCTATTCAAATCAAAAGAGCTAATTCGATAGCAATTGCATCGGAGCTAGCTTGGAAAGAGATGAGGCATCCTTATCTGAGCCGATTGTTAGCGTATTTCTTTTTTTTCGAGTGAAGTAGCTTACTCTTGCTCTGTGCGCTAGGGAGGACTATGCTAAGTTCTAATTTATGTTTGCGTTGTGTGAGTTCTAGCTAGGAAGCAAGCGCCGCAAAGGGTTGACAGGGCAGCTCGACTGGTAAAAAAGGAGATGGTACCGAAGCGGGAGGCTCGTAGACGCTACTAGTGCAATGACTAGTCTAATCTCTTTTCTCTACATTCTGTAAACCCGGTCGACTAGACGAGGGATATATAAAGCACAACGAAGACCCCATGGAACTGGGAAATAGTTGAAGGGCAAAATTTTACATCATGTTAAAAAGAAGTTTTCCGGGAATGAGAAAGAAGTCGTTAGACGCCAGCCAGGCAAGGAAAGAACTGGAAATCATGCAATGAAATCACGCATTTCGTTTCCTTACTTACCAGGCTACTTTCACTTGGAAGATATTTTGCAGATGAGCTCTGTTCATATCTTCTATATAGATGAACTAGCGGCAATTCCTAAAACCAACCACATGAGTTCCATTCTTTCTTTCGACTTTCTTGTCTTGTTAAGAATCAGTTAGTCTTCTTTTTTTATATATCATATAGTTCGAATTACGAATGGTTAGTTATAACTAATGAGACATTCCCCACTTTCATTTATAAACAGGTAAGTAGTAAAGGCGGAAATTAAGACGACAAAAAAAGAATCTAACCTTCAAGTATTAAAAATTACATCGTGACAGGTAGATATATTTACCTTGGATATATATCCAATTGCAGATACAGAAATGGTAGAATCATAGTCGATTGGACCAAATCAAAAGAAGGTTCTCCTAAAGTCCTATATAAGGTAGAGGTAAGAAATAAACGAAAAAACTTTTTCGAGATAGGAATACGGTATCTCAACGATTTCAGTATAAATTCAAGAAAAAAAGAAATGACATCACAATGAAATTAAGAATCTAAACACAAAACCAAAACGAAGGGGGATATGGCGAAATTGGTAGACGCTACGGACTTAATTGGATTGGGCCTTGGTGTGGAAACCCGCTGAGTGAGAACTTATAAATTAAGAGAAACCCTGGAATTAATAAAAGGGGGCAATCCTGTTTTCCGAAAACAAAGGTTCAGAAAGTTAAAAAAGGGATAAGTGCAGAGACTCAATGGAAGCTGTTCTAACAAATGGAGTTGGCTGCGGTAGTAGAGAAGTCTTTCCATCAAAAATAAAGTAAGTATAAGTATTAAGGATGAAGTTCAGGATAGTAAGTATAAGTATTAAGGATGAAGTTCAGGATAAACGTATATACATACGTAGTGAATAGTATATTAAATGAGTAATGACAGCCCGAATGAATCTATATTTTTTCTATGAAAAACCAAAGAATTGGTGTGAATAGATTCCACGTTGAAGAAAGAATCTAATATTCATTGATCAAATGATTTACTCCATAGTCTGATAGATCTTTTCAAGAACTGATTAATTGGACGAGAAAAAAGAAAGAGTCCTATTCTACATGTCAATGCCGGCAACAATGAAATTTTTAGTTAAGAGGAAAACCCGTCGACTTTAAAAATCATGAGGGTTCAAGCCCCTCTATCCCCAAATAGACTATTTGACTCCCCAACTATTTACCTATCCCTCTTTTTGTTATCGGTTCCAAATTCCTTATCCATTCACTCTATTCTCTTAGAATTGATTGGGGCAGAAATTTTCTTATCACAGTCTAGACAACTTCCTAGCGCTCTTAGTTCAGTTCGGTAGAACGTGGGTCTCCAAAACCCGATGTCGTAGGTTCAATTCCTACAGAGCGTGATTGTTTAGTCTTGTTATCTAATTGCAAGGAAATAACTGAACTAACTTCAAAAACAAATATTGGACCGGGAAGAAAAAGCTCGAAAGATAGGAGCTAGTTGGCATTTGAGATCAGATTACGGCAAAGAAGTGAACGGAAGCTACCCTTTAAGCCGCTGGGTTAGGACTAAGACCTGGCTAAAAAATAATCATAGAGCACCGCGCCTTGGTGTGCTTTCTAGATCTTGCCCCTTTTTTTGCAATTCCATTTGTGACGAAGACTCGAGCATCCTCCCAACCACATAGGTAGGGATTGCTCAATCCTAATTATCTTTATGACCTCTCAATCTACTGACGACTTGTCTCCCGAAGATATGAGATATATCATATAATAGAAATAGAAAGATAAACTCGCTTTCTGTATTGCATACGGGAATCGGGGCGCTGGAATGTTGGATCAAGTCAGTCAGATCCCTCCAACCGTGGGAAGGAAGTAGATTAAGTTCCTGAGGTTTTTTCTTCATAAGAGTCAATCCTAATAACGCAACGCTGGATTAAATATCTGAATGCCAGTCAAGCGAATAGGAAAGTAGTCTTTATCCGCAGAAAGCATATTCCTAACGTAGGAGGTCCCTAAAAACCATTAGCCACCTCGAGCACATGAGGGACGAGGCGGAAATTCCCCTTCCACACCCACAGCCCTCCTTGGGTAATATAGTAATTGCGCTATTGTTACCTTAACAGGCCTAACCGCTGCAATTGATAGAGTGGGAGTAGGAGCTAATTTTTACATCGCTTCGTAAACTAGACTTGAGAACAGCGCCAGGAGCGTCTCAGTTAGATATATATATTATAGATCCGCATACGAAAGATTGGAATGGCTGGATAACTGCCCAAAGCACACGGTGTCACACAGGAAGGAAATGGGATGACTAATTGATGGATAGGTTACAATTTTCTACTCCTGAATACAACTTGGTACTCCCTCTTTCTCTATGAGCATATCAGGTGCCGCTCTACAGCACCAATGCTGGTTATGAAATAATATATGTTCCCCCCGTTCTAGAATCTTCGTGTAAAAAAAGTATTACATTGGATATGCGAGTTTCTTCCATTCTATAAACAGTTGATATGCGACTTATTCTTGCTCTAATAGATTAAGCTAAGAGAATAAGCAAAGGTACCTTAAGCGATAGGCCCGCGTTCCTCTTTCCTCGCTCTACGACTACAACTGAAGTAAAAAAGGCCCTTTTCAGTTAAAAAAATAGTCTCTCTTGGAATGGCAATACAATAATAATCCACATATCTCCCATCAATCGGTACTAGTTGAAGTAATGTCAATTCCCCCATTAGTTTGATGATAAATGCGAAACTAAAAATGATAGATAAAAAAAGAGCCCCCGTTGAGAGTTTCATTCTACTTTCTATCCCCCTTTTAACAGAAAATGGAGAGATGAATTGATGTATTTATTTAATCCGTCGGGACTGACGGGGCTCGAACCCGCAGCTTCCGCCTTGATAGGGCGGTGCTCTGACCGATTGAACTACAATCCCAGGAAAATTAGGTGTACAGCCTATAAATATATAAATATTATATATATATATATATGTATTTATAAATACACTAGACTAATAGTGGGCTAATTCATGAATTGAATCATGACTATATAAGCTATTCTGATATTAAGAGATTCAATATAGATGAGTGGAAGCGGACCTTTGATTTCCTTGGACCGCGCAAGAATTCGTCGTCCGATTTAACCTGTTTGTTCCTGGATGCTCTATAGAAATCCATGGCTATTCCTTTCCAAAGGTCTTCATTCCGAGTCACAAGAGCAATCTCTTTTTCTTTTTTAATGATTTCTTTTTTTTTGTTATGGTAATGCAATGCAAGAGGTCGGAAATTGGGTTCTTTCTGATGATGAAAAGAGCTATTATCTTATGTGATATTTATTAAAACCCAAAATTTCAGTAATGTTAGAAGACGCCTGTTGGTATCTGATCATCAGATACCTATGGTCGGTATATCTTTGAAAGCTCAGACGGAGAGAATAAACGGACTCCTCGAGGGCTACTTAAGCCACTTTAGTGCAGAAGGACTGGAGTTGTTGGATGTTGCTCAGTGCTGCTATAACTTCCAAAAAGCTCTGCGTCGAACTTCAGCCCCTTCGAGTTGGCCACGGGGGAACCCTTCCTTGCATTCTTTTATTGTATTCTCTTCAATCGCTCCTGAATCGGGGGATCAAAGATCGGGTGTTCATACCTGTCCTTAACTTAACTGCTAGAGGTGGATCGGATGAGAGGCCTCTATTTGCTTGCTCCTCCTGTTCGCTCTAGTTCACCTAGTTCACGAAGGCCTGTTTGCTAGGTTTTGGTCAGCTCTGAGGAAAGCCATTCTCTGGATTCTTTCTTTAGGAGCGAAAGAAGATGGATTTTAGAATCCATCCGCGAGGAAGACAAAAGCGAGAACGGTAAGAGCTCCATAACCTAATTTTCTTCCTATAACCGATCTAACTAGAAATTTTAGAATATTCTCATATTATATTGAGTAGATGAAAGGTGCGGGTTCAACTTTACAGGAGAAAGAAGCATACTACGTGAGGCCTCGCCAATTGATAGGGAGACCCATATTCTTTCCCAGGCGTATAGTCAAGTCTTGGCGCCCTTTCGGGGTCTCTGGTGTCGAGTCGCTAGAAGAGGAGCATTGGGCACAACGGATAAGATCGCTATAATATCCGACTGACTGGTAATAAATAAGTTATCCACTGAAAAGAGAGGGCTCCACTACGAAGAGACGAATATCGTTTCACATTTGATTAAATTGAAACCACTAATCTAATGGCATGTAGAGTTTCATCGTCTTGTAGATGTACTTAATAGATGAACTAAAAGTCTTCGATAGAACCCAAGGCAAAAAAATAAATAAAATTCTAAGGTGTTTTTCGGTCACCATTGGCTTAGGGCGTCCTCTTTCTAACTGAATAACTTCTAAGTAAACCTTCTTTGCTTAAGCGCTTCTTTTCTCTGGGCACATGCTCTCCCATTGGGAATTTTATACCCTTGTACCACTGAAGGGCTCCGGCTCTATCAATCAAAAGACATGTCACTCTCCATTCTCTCTGGAATCACAATCATTCAAAGAATAACATTAATGAAAAGCCCCATCCATCCGAAGTCAAAGCTATAGGTTTTTTCACCCTGTCTATTTGTTGTGTCCTCCATGAAAGTAAGCTCGACTCACTTCAAGCCTCGTTGTTTTCACGTTCCTAGTCACAAGACTACTTTTCTTGGGGTCACCCCCTTAGAATATAAAAAATTAGGCCTAAAAAGAGTGAGAAAATAAGTTGCCTGGAACTGGTTTATAGAGAGATATTCAAGCGGGGAGTCACAATCGAACTCTACAGCAAGGCTTGGATCACCAACTCAACAAAGGCCATCAGTAAGCTTTGAATTACGGTGTGCCCCATGCTAATATCGGATGATCCAAAAAAGAGTATGAGGCTGCATGTCACAATTTAAAGAAGATAACGTCCGAGCCCTTCTAATATTGAGAAGCGACCAGGCGCCCGAAAGGGCCTATTAGAATATCCCTCTGATTGTTAGGACCGAGTGAAGGAAGTCATAGGTATGGCTACCGAACGGTATAGTTTTCTTTGTCCTAAGGGTGAAAGTCGTTCTAAAGTAAGAACTACGATCTAATGATCTAATCTTGGTCTATAAATCTATATCTATGTTTGAGATTTCTTTCAGCGAGACAAGAGAGGCAATGAGGTTGTCCTGTTTCCTAATATACCTATTCTAAGTTAAGTAATTGCTTTCCCTATATAGACTCAAAAATAAAAGATGAAGATGCATGGTTGAGTGCCGATTCCTACTATTATGCCTATAATAGTTCTGGTTCAGGGATTGAAAAGAAAACAAAAGCTAGCGGTAGAGAAAGACATGAAAGCGGAATCACAACTCACAACGTCGAAGTAGGTTGTCAATGCAAGAGTAGGAGAACAGCAGAGGTATCGATTCAACCAACAGGACAAGATGCTGATATGCTTTTCTTCAGAGATAGAAGAATCGGATTTCATGCAAGTATCTATGAAGGTACGGTACCATAGGCCGTTATGAAGCCGGGCTTTCCCACCTATTTTGGCCGATGGTATTCGATATCATATCAGGGACAGACATTACCGCATAAGCAGTCTCTCCTGTTGTACAAGGAAGGCCGGTCAGAGCCACGACTTCCAACATTGTCGGAACCATGGAACCCACACAAAAGTGGAATGAATGTTCAGCCGGACACCAAAAAAAAAGAGTTGCGGAGATCCGCGGTTTGTGACTCGGAGGGGTGCTCGGGCTCATCATAATAGCATCAAAAAGACCTAATTTTTTCAAATCCTCTCCCTTGTGGAGATTCAGACGCTTTACCCAGGAAGCCCAATTGTCTAAGGGGATGGGCCAAGCCCTAAAGATTTTACCAACACAACAGAAGAACCACTGACAGACCTTTCCTTGAAAGGTAGAGACGAAGAGGGGTTAGGAAAGAACTGGGAGAACTCTGATGGTGCAGGGCCATCGAAGAAGTGCCTCAGCGCGCCGTAGCCACTATTTTGACTCCTTTTATGCAATTATGAACTACACTTAACTTTATCAATTCCAATACAACTTATCCTTTTTGAGCTGATGTAACAAACTACGCAAGCCTCCCAATGAAGCCAACATAAATCCGATCCAAATAAAAAAAATAAAAGGCAGTTTCATTATGGTGGTATACCAGCCGCCTGTTCTGGAACTGGAAATTCCAATCGAAGCATATAGATCCGTAAATAGATTTGTATGTATAGCCACTTCAGTCGTGCTCGTCATTTCTCAAAAGTCTCTTTTTTCTGGGAACATGGTCAACCAGAAATTATTATGTTCCTGATTCTTCATCCACCGATGCATAAAATGCTCCAGTTTTCCATTCTCATATGCGGCTGAAAAGTGGATTGGCAACGGGTTGGCACGAAATGATTCATCATGCTCAAACATGAGCCGATCGTTCATTAGGGATGGTTTATAAATCATCAAATTCCCACAAATGGAATGAAAAGTGGGTCCATGTAAATGATCGAGACTTTGCAAACAACAATGCTCCTTCCCCATATGGAGTTCGGAACCCAAGGGCAATCATTGAGTGAACTGTATCTTCTTTGTGTTAGTTGACCTAAGCCGCACCCTGACTGCTGGGGTGGGGCTCGGCCTCCGAACCGTACGTGAGATGATTTTCTACCTCATACAGCTCAGGTCGAAGATCGGGGGAAGTTTAGGAGAGATGGGGAAACCTAGCAGCTGCCGGTCGGGGCGGGGATAAGCTTGCTTCTTCACATTATCCCCCCACGATCCTTCCACACTAGCACTTCGTGTTCTTTCTATTCCATTACGGGATAGGTGGCTAATACTAATTAAATAAGTGAAGTAGTCTCGTCGTCTGACCAATTGGCTCGGACACTAGATCGCCCTTTTTTTTGTCTTGACCTAAATGTAATGGTTCGCTTAGTTACGCTGTGCCCCGACCCGAGTCCCCACGTCCACTTTTCCTGCCCGCAACCCAAGAAGTTGGCTTTGCTAACACAACATTAGGGCCGTCCCCTTCATTCTATGCTGACCCCAGCCCGGGTTGACTTTTTGGGAAGCTCGTTCCCACCGCGCTCACGGCTCGGCTGGCCTGACAGCGTTAGTGGGAATTTCCCCGTTCCCTGGTCAAAGACTTGGTTGGATGCGGGATCTACTCCACGGGGAGTGGTACGGACGTAGATGATATCATCACGACCCCTTTTTTCGTACCACTAGGGATGCTTAACGCCACTTCACCAACTGGCGTTACCTGCGCTTTCGTGTCTCTCAGTGTGGTCAACACTGGATGTTTCCGAGCAGCGAAGCTTACGCCCATTCGCATTAGTTCATCCAAATTTCCTTACCCTTATGCACGAATTATTGAATTGGAATAAGCCATCTTCCTATCAAGGTTAAGGAGTCAACTGAGCATCTCAGCGGCAGGATTAAATACCTGGATCGAATCAGAGTTCACGCCACCCGCCCTGAACAAATAGGAGGCGTGGGCCACAGGTCGCACATAAGCCGCTGGGTCGCACGACAGAAGAACACCCAACATAAAGAAGCACACTCCTCCATGTGAAATATTCATCTTTATTAGAGCTTTTTGGTAGTAGTCGTGACCAACAGCCATCAGCTGTCGGCTCCTTGGTAAGGTGAGAGCTTTAAGCCCAATTTCTGATGGCGCACCCCCCATACAAGCACCGCCCGACGAAGGAGGGGCGGAGAAAGCTACAGGCCTCAAATTTCCTTCGACCCTTCTTTCTAAATGGGGGTGCCGGGAACACCTCATCTTGTCATTTCATCGTTGTTCATTCCCGTTAGGCCAAAGTCTTTGGCCTTTCCTTCTCCGCGCCCGCTCACACTTCGCTGACCTATCGCGTGGTAAAAAGAAGAAAGTACAAAAGAATAGTAAACAGAGCACACCGCAGAAAGATTCTAAATATGAGAAGTCCACCTTGGATTCGAGAAGAAGGAAATGAAAACGAGAACGAAACGAAATAAGGCGTTTCTAGCTCTAGTTTTGGATGAGCTTCTCCCAATTATGTCTGATAATAGAATAGGGCGGCTTGCTTTGACCAAGACTCCACTTTTTTCTTCGTTCGTTGAGCGTATGAATTTCCTTGAATGTAAATAGACCAAAAGAGGGAATGAAGGGATAGGAATAGGAATTATAGTAACATTGTAAAAAGGGGCACCTGTGGGAACATCTCTACTGACGAACCATTTCAATAGTATGGGTGCTGTCGTGCCATGAGGCACGACCATGGAAGTAATAAAAAAAATGTTATGTAGTTGGACCATCTGTTCTATCCGTTCTAGTTTTGCTTCTCTAGAGAAAATGAGAGGCTAAAAAGAAAAGTTTTCACAACACATACCGAAAGGAGACTAATTAAGCCGACCATTAATGACTAGTTCGAACACCAGGAGTGATCTGATCAAATAAGGGATCAGACCGCTCTTAGAAAGATAAAACAAAAGCAATCATGAAACTGGCATTCATCTACCCTACAATCCGATCTTTCTTTTTATATGAAATTTTTAGTTAAGATTACCTTTCATACCTAAACTAAAAGTAGCCTTTCTCTTTATATACGATAAGCACCAATGATAGAAGGAGATAATGCGATCCTTCTTCTTCAATTCATCTGCAGAGAGGGCATTCGCTTCCTATTCCTTCTTAAAATGAAATTAGATGAGATTTTTCTAAACCTTCCCCATTATAAGTTTTTTCCTTCCCTTCCCGAAAGCTTAATAAAAGGGGCTTGACTCTTCGGAATCATAGAAAGAAGCTGGGGAGAAAGGCTCCGTTGAAAAAGAAAAAATGGCCCTAGCTCAGCTTCCTAGCATGACACATCAATTACGCCATTAGAGACTGGATTAGAGCCTTGTATGATCCTCCACTTGCTAGTCAGAAAATATCACCTTATCTTCTTTCGCTGCTTTCTTAAGCTATCGCTCGCTTTACGAGTGCACAACCAAGTTCAAGAAACTGTTAATTAAGATACTATGCTGGTCTCTTATCTAAGAGTAAATATCTGTGAAAGTTTTTGCTTTATATATGAATAATGAGACCATGAGCGCTTTAGGGCATCCTCAAGATATGTTTTTTAGATACCGCTATCCAATTACAACCCGTTTTTGCTCAATGGATACAAAATACCCCCGCTTTAGCACCTGGTGCAACAGCAAGCACCAGTTTAATGCGGGGAGGCGGTGATTTAGTAGCAGTGGGTGGCAAGGTGGCTTCGTTACCTATTCCATTAGGAACCGCATATTTTTTGGTCCATCACATTCATGCATTTACGATTCATGTGACGGTATTGATACTCCTAAAAAGGTGTTCTATTTGCCCGTAGCTCTCGGTTTATACCGGATAAAGAAAATCTTGGTTTTCGTTTTCCTTGTGATGGACCTGGAAGAGGGGGTACATGTCAAGTATCGGCTTGGGATCATATCTTCTTAGGACTATTCTGGATGTAGAATGCAATTTAGGTAGTTATATAATATTCCATTTTAGTTGGAAAATGCAGTCAGATGTTTGGGGCAGTATAAGTGATCAAGGGGTAGTAACTCATATCACGGGAGGAAACTTTGCGCAAAGTTCTATTACTATTAATGAATGGCTCCACGATTTCTTATGGGCTCAGGAATAAAAAGTAATTTAGTCTTATGGTTCGTCATTATCTGCATATGGCCTTTTTCTAGCACATACTACTACCGCGCTATACTGCATTAGTAAGACAAGGCTATACTGATTTGTTTAAAGCCTTAAGCTTGCCTCAATCTTAGATTTAGCCTACTCTTCATAATGGTCGCACTGGTAGGGATGGACAGAATGACTACTATAACTTGGCCAAGATAGAAAAAATAAAAAAATTTCATTGCCTTTAGTTCAGACTGTGGACTATTTCGACTATATCCTAAAGTACCGAGGTAAGCCAGGCCTTTACTTCTTAAAAGGATTGGACTACTTTCCTTCCCTACGAAGAGTGTTCAGTCCTAAGTTCTAAGAAGCTAGCTAACTATCTGACAAGGCGATTCGCGTATCAAAGCCTCCGCTTACTAAGTAGCATAATAGTTAACAATTCTCGAGTGCTACCAATAGATCTAAAAAATTAAGGCAAGTAAACTTCTAGGGCTAAGCTTATCCTAATCTATTCCAGAGAGTTAGAGTTTATCTGGGAAGGGCTGGCTAGGTCGAATCTTCTCCCTTGATCTGTCTTTATTTTCATTTTAAATGGTTGCGTTGGCTATTGACTCTTAAAGTTATTGTATTGCTAAGAGTTGCCGGCGAAGGGAAGTTTTACTTTGAAAGAAGCAACTTTCTTCACCTTGAAAGCCACTAGACTTCTTCCCCGAACCCGTGCATGCATGGTTTGGCCGGGATGGAACACTTTTTCCTAAAGGAGTTGGACCGGGACTTAAAGAATGGAAAAAAGTCTATTTTCAAGGATAGCGGGTAAGCAGGAAATCCAGTTAATAAAGGGCAGGGCACTTCATTTTTATTAAGCTTCAAAAGAATGCTCGTAGCGGCGATGCATTTGCTCGAGTTGGAAAGACCTACAGTCGAGCGGCTTCGCCCCCTAGACCACTACCATGTAGTTAGGTAGGGACAATCAATCCATAGTGATGGGAATCTATAACCTGAGGTCATTCTATAGGTTCATCTACCCACTAAATTTCTCGCTTGAGGGAGAATACAAAAAAAAGTGATTTAAGACCACTTGACAAGTATGCGGTCAGGGGCGTGGTCCCTTCCTTTTTTTCTATGAAATCGTGAACTGAGACTTTGATTACAGACAAGTACCCTGGAAAGGGTATAATATATAGTAGTCGCTCGCTCTATCGAACCATCTAAAATCACATAGCCCTATCGAGCTAGCCTAGTAGCTGGAGTTGCATTTCCCATAACATAGTGCTAGTGGGGGTCTAGGCGGACTTATTCTATTTAGAAGGCAGTGAAAGGCGAGTCAAGCTTTGTTGAATTTCCTCATCTTCTTTGCTTATAGAATCACACTGTTATAGCTATAGAGAGACTCAAATCATGGTTTATCACGATATAAATTCCAATCAGTGGTTGGAATGACTAATCAATGGTACTCTGATTTCACTATCGGCAGAACTCCCCGGATTTCGGGGATGGTTACTAGGAGGAGTCTCTGGCATGGGCTAAGCTAAGTTGTCATCGTAGTCGTAGTAGTTGTTGTTCGGAAGCTGGGTCGTGGTTCTCTGTATCGTCTGTCCGTATATCACGTAGTTGTAGTGAAGCGGGGTGCAGGTGTTGGGTGCCCAGATATGATAGCGGGTAACGTAGCTAGCTTGCAAAAGAACTAATGCACTGAGACTGATGGAATGATGCCCGTGCTGGTATGTTTCACTGCTTTTACTGGCCATGCAATTCGATATCAATAATAGACCAAACTTTTTTCAGTTGAAAATTTTTTAGTTGCGTACTAGTATGCAAGCCCTATTGTCGTTCAGCACATCAGCGAATGCGTTAGCCCAAATCAACAAAACAATCACAAATGCGGCCAGATAAATTTAAGTGCACAGTTCCTGAATGATGTACTTCATGATGCACTCTCCTTGTTAAGTGCGGCGATATACCGCCAATCCAGTATAGGGGCGGGAATTCTGTTCATCATGATGCTCCCATCTTCTTCTCATGCTCAAGCATGGCGGCTATGTCTTTCTATGCCCTCCGCTCAATTCTGGTATCAGGGTTATTAGAGCCGAAACCGATGACAACATATTCGTTGGTGATCTCTTCATAGGCTTTTGTGAAAAAATCGTCGTTATTCTCAAGCATCTCTTTCACCTCAAGAAAGATATACTTTAGTGAAATAAAGTTTCAGGGCCTTACAAAAAAATCTTATCTAAATTGGAAGACTTAGATGGCTTATGTAATATCCTACTTTTTATACGAATTTAGATAGGTAGGGTAGGAATAGACGGGCTAAGAGATTAGACCACACAAGATCTCCTTCCTTCGAGGGGCGAATGGACCAATCACTGATAGTTTTTGTTGCAGCCTCACTTTGATGCGACTGCCTTCCGACTAAAGAAGGAGGTTCAACCGGACGAATCACACAATAGGCCTTTTCCTTTCCTAGTGAATAGAGACAGCTTAGAAGACGGCCGAAGATAAGTTCTGAAAAGAGCTACTTCAGGATCGATGTAATTAAGCTCGACATAACGATAGGAATCAATGCAGGAAGAATACCCTGGGGGTTTACCTATGTCTTTAGCTGATTGCAGCTTCGTAGCCACAAAGAAAGTTCTTGTATAAAGGTATGTTGTCGGTCAACCTTCATTAATGTACTATCTTTCACCCCTGGAATCAAGACAAATCACCTATTAAGAACATAATGAGTGAGCTTCGAGCAAAGCAAAGGAAATCTTTATGTTATGTTCGGCCTCATTTCCGAGGAAGGATGCTGCGATAGAGGAGAAATCTCCTACCCCTTCTGCCCTTGGGGAAAGAAAGACTGTATGACCGCACTCTTAAAGCACTCGTTCTAGCAGATATGTTTTTGTCACAGCCAGTGGAAGATAGATTCCTGATATTTTACTATCGGGATTGTGACCATCCTATGAGATTGGATGACAGGGATTTGTCCTAGCACTCTCAGGCCACTTTCCCAAGACAATAGGCTATGGAGCGGGCAGGCTCAAACGAGAAACCAGCCCAATCTATACAATCACTGATCGAATCGAGAATTGGGGCTTTCTCATACTCCTCCAAGTCAGCAACGGGCACTACGGGTACTAGTTTCATGGTGATTCGTTTTCACCTCATTCCCGCAAGCACAGAAGCTAAGGATAGCCCTACGGAGGAATGCCCGAGTTTCAGAGCAGAGGTGAAGAAGCTTTCATTCGACAAGAGGAAGCACCGGGGGAGGATGGAACTCTACTTTACATAAGCTATTTAGAGCGATCCCCGTAGATTAGAGAAAACAGGGAAATAGCAAGGAAAGAGCTGGACTAACGTCCAATTACTTTACTAGTAAGATGATCCACAAGTAGAAGCTGTGAACCTGTCAGCCCAACCAGTAGCCGGTCTTGCATATGAAAGGGGAGATGGCATCTCCTGGGATGAATGCTTTCCTTCGTTACCCGATTCCTCTCCTGATTACTTTTCTTTATTGCCATTGCCTACTTTACGGATAAGGAATTACCGGTCTTGTCTTGGGAATAGAATAAGAATAGGAATGAAGCCATTTGCCGACAAAGAGTATAGTAAAGTTAATGGACGATAAGCAGGAGGGGGGTGGATGATCCTTTCATGCATCTTGTCTCCGACCATGACCTTCCTGGATCATGATGGGGTCTGACAATCGGAGAGTATAGCCCTGGCATATAAGAGCCCCAGATCCGTGGCTCGAAATTCCTAAGAAAGGATAAATAAAGGAAAAGACAGCCCTCAAAGAAAGTATAGAACTAGGATAGCACCTAACCAACTGAGCTTTTTTATCTTCTTCGCCCTATCACTTTACCAATGGGTCACAACCAACAAGGAAGGATCTATCCCCACTGGGAGGGATCAACAGGATGAGAGTTGCTAGATTTAGAACCTTTTAGAGGACTGTTTTCTAGGTTCGGAAAGAAAGTACGAGAGGAGTGTCCAACCTTGTTCCCCTGCAGGTTGTTCTTAGACTCGTAGCCCACAGGGTAAGCTTATCAACGAGTTTTGTTCCAAGATCATGCCCAATCTATACGCCCCCTATTAAAGGCATCAATGCACTAAGCGACGATCCCATAGTGGTTCACTAATCAAATGCACTTTCCATGCTTCCTTTTATACAGTAATAATCATATGCCGCAAATCCTATGTTGAAAGCCAGGATGGATAAGCAAGAAGTTTCAAGCTTGAAGGCAAGTTTTGACTCGTGGATTACTACAGGTAGCGCAAAAAGCCTCTTTCCGGCACATCCCTAGCCATTCTTCCTCTTCTTTGTTGCCTTTCGCTTCATAGGGCTCGTCCCTCTCGAATGTATTCCCGTTCATTTCTTCCGTGTACTAGGAAGAGAGAGCTTCGAGCAGAAATATTCCAGAAGGGGATTGGGCCAACAACTCATAGAACGACCCGTAAACCGGGCACTGGTTGATCTGATCGAAAAAAATAATTGTTCCCTCCCGAAGTTGGAGCTTATGGTTCTTTGCAAGAAGTAATAATAATATAATATTAAGTCAAAAAACCCAGCTATGAAATAGCACGAATCGTTCAAAAATTATCGTTAAATGAGAAAGCTCCTTCCGCTACTAACCTGACCTCTGTATTTGAGCAGACAATAAAAAGATCATGATCTTAATAAGGGGTTCGCTCCTCCATGCTGTATATTCAACCTCTATGTTAATAGGGGCCCCAGATACTACTTCCTTCGTCGAGTGAGTTGCGGAGATCCGATTTTAACAAAATTTCCTTTCCTCCCTGGGACTATCCCTCTACACTGGATAAAGTGCTTGACCCTCAACAAAACAATGGATTAAGGTGATAGAGTGTTATCAAGAGATGCTAGGCTTCGGAATTTAAACATTCTTTAAAATTCAAAGAAGAGCTCTTTTTTTTCTCGTCAGCGGATTTCGCTCATTAAGTTCTTGTTTGATCTGCCGCTGTTAGAACACCACAATATTCATCTTTTTGGGGTTAATGCTCTCAATGGTGAATCGAAAATTCGATATCCCTTTTTTCCGATGATGACGGAATGGAAGAAAAGCAATGATACCTGCAATGGCTACTGAAAAACCTCCTTTCTTTTTTTTAATAATAAACCCTTTGACCTTTGTATTCGTTCGCCAAATCTTGTTCAGTTCCATCCAAACTCGTTTTTGTTTGAATTTTCGTGGAAGAAGAAGAAGCGGTTCACCAGCTACTAGATCCAGGGATCCCACCAAATCATTAAACCTGGCGGCTGCTCGCTCTTTGATCAGTGATTCACCAGCCACTAGATCGATGAATAATCTCTCCAAAATCTTCTCTTTGATCAGTGATTCACCGGTCACTAGATCCATGGATCCCACCTTATTCTCAAACCTGGTGGCTCGGTTGATTGGCACTCCCGTAAGCTCATCTTGCATACAAATTCTGGGGTTCCTAAGTCCTGTATATACCAAGAACATTTCTTCTCTTAAGCGTAAAACTTCAGATTGTAAGGCATTTCCACTACAAAAAAAATAACTTGAATTAGATCTTGGAAATAATCGACTCAAATAGATGCTTATCATAAGCTTTTTTTTCCTCCTCTTCCTATTGATCAGAAGCATCCAGCCGGAATTATACCTAAAAATTAGCCAATGGGACCCTCCAATAAGTCTATTAGAATTGGTTCTGTATCAATGGAATCTCATCATCCATACATAACGAATTGATGTAGTATATTCATATCATAATATATGAACAGCAATAACTAGCATTCTTATTGAGGCTCGAACTCATAGGGAAGAAAATAGATTTATGGATGGAATCAAATATGCAGTATTTACAGACAAAAGTATTAGGTTATTGGGGAAAAATCAATATACTTTTAATGTTGAATCGGGATCAACTACGACAGAAATAAAACATTGGGTCAAACTCTTCTTTAGGGCCAAGGTAATAGCTATGAATAGTCATCGACTTCTGGGAAAGGGTAGAAGAATGGGACCTATTATGGGACATACAATGCATTACAGACGTATGATCATTAGGCTTCAACCGGGTTATTCTATTCCACCTCTTAGAAAGAAAAGAACTTAAATCAAAATACTTAATAGCATGGCGATACATTTATACAAAACTTCTACCCCGAGTACACGCAATGGAACTGTAAACAGTCAAGTGAAATCCAATCCACGAAACAATTTGATCTATGGACATCATCGTTGTGGTAAAGGTCGTAATGCTCGAGGAATTATTACCGCGGGGCATAGAGGGGGAGGTCATAAGCGTCTATACCGTAAAATAGATTTTCGACGGATGGAAAAAGATATATATGGTCGAATCATAACCATAGAATACGACCCTAATCGAAATGCAGACATTTGTCTCATACACTATGGGGATGGTGAGAAGAGATATATTTTACATCCCAGAGGGGCTATAATTGGAGATACCATTGTTTTCGGTACAGAAGTTCCTATAAAAATGGGAAATGCCCTACCTTTGAGTGCGGTTTGAACTATTGATTTAGGTAATTGGAAGTAACCAATTGGGTTTACGATGAAACCTAGAAATTGATCACTGATCCAATTTGAGTACCTCTACAGGATAGACCTCAATAGAAAACTGAAGAGTAATGGCAGCAAGTGATTGAGTTCATTAGTTCCTCATTTAAAATTATTGACTCTAGAGATATAGTAATATGGAGAAGACAAGATTGTTTCAAGCACCGACAGAGCCAGAAGTGCCCCTTCTTTCAAAGAGAGAAGGACCGGGAAGCACTTTAAAGAGCAACAGATGCGAGTTGGCTTAATTAAGGGAAAGCAGACTCGCCTGCCACAGCCCCAGTTAACTATTTGAATTAGGAGCTTCCTAGTATAATGTCTACTAGGATAGATTACTCATATAGTGCATCTTCCTATAACGAGCTTAAAAAGATCCCAGGTTACTCCTAAAAACAAGGCTTAGGAGGATTGCTGACTACTAAAGGGTAGCTTGCTTACACACCAGGGATTTTAGGATTAGCTGGTGACTCTAGAAAGGGTTTAATAAATAGAGGCTGACTTGCTCGCAAAAGGGTACAACGCTGGTAGGCTATATAGGGATTTACGGATACAAATGTTGGATAAGGTTAGCTTACTCCTCTCCTACTCTAGCATTTGGATACAGAGAACGACTATCCCGCTGGATCTTCTGTTGATGCTTAAAGGCTAGGCTATGGGTGGACTATATAACCTTACGAGTGATTAGCTTAAACTTGGGACTGATAGCCATACTCTAAAAGCTTGCACCAGGTCTCTCACTATACTCCGGGATTCTCTAGCTCTCTCGGGGCAAGGTAAGCTTTCTCTTATTGCACGCCTACCTTTCTTTGTAAGGGGTTTTGGGATAAGGATAATTAGTTTGTAATTAGCACTAAGGCAGTGGAAGCAGAATCCGTTGATGAATGCTTATATATATAAATAAAGTAAAAACTAGGATAAGGTTTTGTAGAATAGATAGGGCACGGCTCTTCTCTCAAATAATCCTATCATCTATGTCTTCGTCTGAGTGGATTTCCCAAGGTATGAAAAGTAGGGAATATCTATATTTACATAAAAAAAATTTGTGGACGGATGCCCTTGATCAGGAAGTCGAACATATGCCCGTATAGGTAAAATACAATACGTCGATCATACTAAAATACAGGATGGACTAGAAGGGACCTAAGCAGTCCTTGATTGGGAGATTTCATCCCTTCAATAGCAGCCCTTGTACTGATTTTAAGCTCTTCATTGGCGCCTTTGTATGTCTCAACTTGACCTCTTATTTCCGGTTATAGGCTTGGTTGTCGGGCCGGCAGTTCAAAAATGTTTAGGATACAGCCCCAACACGTCTTTCGTCTAATCGGGAGAAAAAAAGGAAAAAGGTGTTATTGCTGTGCTTCCCTTCCCAGTCACCATTCCGACAGGGAATGAAGTGAGATAGATCTAAGAAGCTTGAAACTAGGCAGCAAAATAAGGAAGAGTGGCTTACCACAGGCTTTTCAAAACAAATACTTCAAGAGATATCGGCTAAACGAAAAGGGGATTTGTGCTTTCCTCTTAAAGTAGGGGTTGGACCAAGAAGATAGGTCACAAGTGGCCTTACTCTCTTTGTTTCGGAATGAGGATGGGAAGGCCTTCCACTCCAATAAATGATAGGACAGCTTTTGGTGCCCTACTCTCGCGGAACGGAAGGAAAGCCACAGAATAAAGTTTGCTACTGGAAAGGAAAGAAAGAGAGGGAGACAGAGAAGGGATCCTAACGCATTCCCATAGTGATATTCACCTAGAGACAAGACTATGTCATAAGATAAGACAATAGAATAATAAAAAAATAAGATAGTCTGATAGATAGTAGAAAGAGAGGAGTCTAGAGCAACTACAGGAAACTATTAGACGTTACGCTCCTACCTATAGATAGGAGGAACTTCCCTGACTCTCTGTCTCTGCATCCTGACCGCTTCTTGCTGTGAACTATAATCTCCTACTCAAATTTTTTTATTCCTCCGTGCTTATCCCCTAATGTGTCTTCCTCCATGAATGTGGCACCTGTCTTGAAGAGGGTGATGAAAAACCATTAAATTAAGGCTCTCACCGGAGCCCAGGGGCAACACTTACATAAGCCACTGTCAACCACTGTAATAAGAGCAATGGGATACACGACAACGAGTGAATCTCTTTCCCACCCAAAGCTTTAACTGAACCTCTATACCCAACAGAGAAATGACATCGGGAATGGACCTTAGCAACCCCATTCTCCTTCCATTGCAAATACTTATATAGATGGAAATGGTTCCCTTCCTTGAGCAGGAATGCATGAGTTGTTAATCCGTATATGAGTCCCCTCACCTCCCATCAACAGAGCAGGCTTCAAAATCTTCCATATATCTCTTGGAACACCACAGCTGATCCAGATACCATTAGGGCGAGCGGTAGATCGAAGAGACCTGTTGAAACGTTAATCAAATAGTAGACGATTGATCGGTACCCACTATAGTCCTATAGCCGAAAGAAATTCCCTTTCAACCAGTGTAGGGCGAGTGGTGCTATCTTATTATCTTCTAGACGCCTACTTTTAGCTCGTAGTTTCACTCTTAATTTTTCCTGTTATTATATAATATATATATGGCCTTATGAAAGGTGGTGGTAAATCTTCGTAGCTGAGCTAGGTAATTCCCAGAAGGCGACCGACCAGGGGGGATTAAGGAGCGATCGACACTTGCTGGAAAGTTTGAAGAAGTGGTAAGCGCAAGGATAAGTTAATTCAGAAAGGGGAAGAGGAGCAGCCTGGCTCTTCTTTCTTTTCCTGAGCGGTATAGTACGGCACGTGGGAAATCACAATCAGAGAGAAGTAAGTAAAGATACGATCGATTCGCATAGTGAACGAATTCTCTATCTCTTTCTTTAGCTGAGAGAGAGGGAGCGAACTCTCGACATGAAGGCATATCGACGAGTATGTTTGTTCAAACCTAACAAGGGAAAATCCCCCCCTGGAAAAAAAGTTTATTAGTCGCTTATAAAGAGTTGAATCTTTAACCCGGCATTGCAAGCAAATAGAGAGCCCCAGCCTGTTTGAGTCGCGAAAGGGCCGCTTGCTTAAATTCTATTTATTAATGAATGATATAATAGATAAAATATTCTATATCTATCTATAAAGAATAAAAATAAAGAAATTTTTTGTTCATTCCTGGGAAGAGGAAGAAGCAGATAGAGCAAAAGCCTCCTCTTTCCTTCCCGAAGTGTGTAGAGATTCGTAGGGGCTTATAGTTTAATTGGTTGAAACGTACCGCTCATAACGGTGATATTGTAGGTTCGAGCCCAACTAAGCCTACCACCCCCTTTTCTTCACCTGATACAAGGCAGTCGAAGGAGTAGTGGGACCAAGCATCACCACCATAGGGCTTTAGTGGTAGTTAATCCTGCCACCTCCTATTTTCCCTTACGTGTCAAAACAACCAACAACACTTTACTTCTTTCATTTCACTACTCCGACTTTCTTTCTGTCTGTCTAGAGAATTAGGTTTGGACACCCATAATGAACGAAAAGGATCCTATTCAGTTTGTAGCTCTAGATGATCGTCAATCTGTGCTAAGTCACTTATGTTCTTGCGTATCGAAAAACATGGGTGAAACGGGTATTCAGTTGCCACCAACATGGACGTCGGAAAGTTCTCTTACCGAATAAGTCTGGGATCTAAGTAATTGTCCAATGGATCATATTATCGACCTAACTAAGGAACTCTCACGTAACTACTTTTAAAATGGGTTGATATAGCAAGAATTTGTGGATACGGTTAAATTTATTACGATTACGCCCCGTTTTTTATTTCCTTTTCTATTGCGCTTTGGGCTGAAGGCACCTCCACCTCTGGAGAAAGAAAGGTCTTAATATCAGAGATTGAGGTTCCTACAAAGCAGCAAGAGCAGGATAACAATGGTAGTCATTGAGGTAAGAAGGAAAAACTCTTACCCTAGTTGAACGACGGGGAGAAGAGGGTAGAGGTTGTGGAGCAGAGGGCTATGCAGAATCCAAAGTCTGCTCTTAAGGCCTTCTCTCACGCTGACAAGGATAGATCTTGCTGATGCTCTTTATCCAAGCCTAAATTAACTTCCATCGTAGGGTCCTCCACTTGTAGACCAATATCATCTAATTTTTCCGGGGGCAGTGGCCAATTCATTAAGCTCTATCACGTCTCTATCATCATCAACCTCAGCTTCATAAACAACATCTGCCCAGTTCACTCTCGGATTCTCTTATTGATCTGTCCACTCATCGGCTAAATACCTTAATACCTTTTCAATCAATATTGGCTTGTGAATCAGTCAGCTCGTTGATCGTGCGAAAGACCGCTGTCAAGTTCCTCATCATTGTGGCCTCGGTGGGGTAACCTAATTTATTGATCCCTAGGAACCGATGTGGTCCTATACCTTCAATGTAATAAAAGGCCTCTGCTGCATGCATTTTAGCTATGAAAGGACTAGAATCAGCCTTGACAACTTCGACGCCCGCATCACCCCAGATTTTCATGGCCTGATGCGAAGGCATACATTTGGCAGAATGAATATAATCTCAGCCTAAGAGCGCATTATACGATGCATTCAAATTGACTACAAAAAATGCCGATACCACACTCTTGCTCCCAACCAATATTTCCAATGGTAAAATTCCCCATGTGTCCGTTATGCCACCTGTAAAATGACTCACCACAACATCAGTGGGCACCAGATCGTGCAATGTTTTTCCTAACTTCTTCATCGTGCGTGGCATAACCGTCGAGTTGAAGTAAAGCACTCTGATAGCAATGGCCCTGTTTAAGCTTCGATCAAAGCAGTCAGGTATGGTGGTTGTACACCTTGAAGGGCTGAGGCAATGAGTGAACCCGATGGAACTCAGGCTTCTTCATATCCGAGTCCGGGAAGAAAGCAGTCAACTCATAGACAAAAAGTTGTCCTGTATTACAAACGAACAAAAAGTCCTAGCCGAAAAGGCTGTTGAAGCTGAAGCTGAGTTTGGAGTTGATGCAGTATCGGTTTCTGGGGATATGGCTGTAGCAGCTTTCTTTCTGGACTACTAAAATCGGACAACTCAAACAACAAGGTGGCTTCCCTCAGCTCTGTCAAGCCCTCAAATCTATGTAGCAGCTCTTTCTCCTTTCTTTGTGGTTGCAGGAGTAGGTGTCCTGGTAGCAGCAGTATCTGCTTCCTAAAGTATCTGTTGAGTCTCATTCTTCTGTTTTGTCTCGTACAGAGCGAAAGACTTATTTTAAGGGAAGTAAGAACAAGGTATACGCTCACTGTTCTTTCATCGCGGGTCTGGCTCTTTCTGCTTCCACTCCTGAAGTAAAGTCTGCCTCTATTTAGCTTTACTGGCTTTCTTATACCTATACCAGGAACCTGAGCCTACCTCTTCTGGTTGAAGTTCCGATGAATCGGGTATTCTCTCCAGAGCTAAATTGACCTGTACCGCACAAGGAAAGATCTCAATCGGCGTAGGGCGAGGGTCAAGCTCCACTACTGGGCCGGGGTCAAGAAGACAGGCAGAAGGAGTAAGCAGCTTAAGCAAGAGACCCTATCTTATATAGTATAGGCAATTTTTCTTATCCAGTAAAGGAATTAAGTTCGATAGCTATCCAAGGGGAAAGAGTAGTATTCCGGTCTCTCTTGAAAGCAATCAAGCGTGAGAAGCAGGATCTGTCCACAGCTTTTAGCCCTTTCCCTTAATAAGTTCCTCCTTCTCTCCGGATTCTCGTATAAAGAAGCAATTACCTAAAAGAAGAGAGGCAGTTGAACTTAAAGCTGCTGGAACGAGAGCTCTTTTGTCTCCAATTCCTTTCCGCCGAACTATCTTTCCCTGAAAGAATAGCGGAACCAGGACTTCTTCATCTGAGCTCCATCAGCTTCAGGAAGTGCAGTTGCAGTAGAGTCGGTAAGCCCAGTTGTTGATGAATTAGACTTGTCCCCCAAATCCATGCCCGGGGCTAGCGCCAGTTCAAAGTCAGAGTCTTCCCCGTTGGCCAGTCAGAAGATGAGGCTGCACCCTTTTTCCTATTTCTTGACCGATCCTCCCCGTCACCAATTGGACAAGCGACTGATAGATCCTGGTCTATATCGTAGTCTCTGGTGGCCTCTTAGGAGTCTGATAAAGCTGCCCTTATTTCATTCCCATCGGAAAAGACAAAGAAAGGACGGACTACTCTTTATCGATTGGCTTCATGTTTCGCTGCTTCCCACTCTGTCTTCTACTGATAAGAGTGGTGACCCCATATAGACATTCCTTTAAGGGAGGCTGGCTCCATACGGGAATGGTTTCTCCTTCCACCGAACTGTAGTATAGTACCGAATCATCTCCAAAAATCTCTGTCAGAGCAGGCATATGCCAAACGTGAATACCTCCTGAAGCCATGGGAAGAACACCTGGTAGAGAGACCCAATCTTGAGTGAAATAAATACCGCGGGAGCGATCTTTTTCAATATAATCATCACGCAGTAAATCAATAAAGCCCAAAGTTATATCTCTTTCACCTTCAAGTTTACCTACTACAGTACCGAAGTGAATATGATCTCGGCCAGACATACGTAACGCTTTAGCTAGGACGCGGAAGTGTATACCATGGTTCTTCTGCCTATCAATAACTGCATGCATTGCACGGTGGATGTGAAGAAGTAAGCCATTATCTTGGCAATAATGAGCCAAGGTAGTATTTGCAGTGAACCCCCCTGTTAAGTAAGCATGCATTACGATAGGAACTGCCAATTCTCGAGCAAATACAGCCCTTTTGATCATTTCTTCGAATGCCCTTTGATTTCACCTATTTCAGCCTGCGATTTATAAATTGCTTTGGCACAAAATAAGAAACAATCTCTCCAACGCATAAATGGTTGAGAGTTCACGTTTTCATCATCTTTGGTAAAATCAAGTCCACCACGAAGACATTCATAAACCGCTCTACCATATTTTTTAGCAGATAAACCTAATTTTAGTTTAATAGTACATCCCAACAGGGGACGACCATACTTGTTCAATTTATCTCTCTCGACTTGAATCCCATGAGGCGGTTCTTGGAAGGTTTTAACATAAGAAACGGGAATTCGCAAATCTTCCAGACGTAGGGCGCGTAGGGACCTACAATGGAAGTAAACATGTTAGTAACAGAACCTTCTTCAAAAAGGTCTAAGGGGTAAGCTACATAAGCAATAAATTGCTCTTCTTCTCCAGGAACTGGCTCAATGTGGTAGCATCTCCCTTTGTAACAATCAAGGCTGGTAAGTTCATCTGTCCATACAGTTGTCCATGTACCGGTAGAAGACTCGGCAGCTACCGCAGCCCCCACTTCTTCTGGCGGAACTCCGGGTTGAGGAGTTACTCGGAATGCTGCCAAAATATCAGTATCTTTGGTTTCGTATTCAGGAGTATAATAAGTCAATTTGTACTCTTTAACACCAGCTTTGAATCCAACACCTGCTTTAGTCTCTATTTTTGGTGACATAAATCCCTCCCTACAACTCATGAATTAAGAATTCTCACAACAACAAGGTCTACTCGACACAAATTCGTTGTTAATGCAATTTTTCACGAGAATATTTCACAAGATTCCCAACCAATACTAAAATTATCAACTAATCAGAATGTTTAATTCTTAGACCATATGATTTTCCAAATACATCATTATTGTATACCCTTTCATATATATAACGCAACCCAATTTACCTTTTTTTTAGTCAGATAGAACATAATGAATCGTAATGTAAATAGAGCTCGGGTTCGAATTCCATAGATATAGATAATATAGGTGGTATTTTCTATGAATGATAAACAAATGAAAGGATTTCTCAAGATTCTTATTCATCCACTTCAAATTCCCTGTTTCTTTATTGAAACTATTAAATTGAATTCAATTGAATGATAACAATCAAATGGGTTGTTACCTCTCATGTCTTATTGAATTAACTTGAATTAATCGATCGACTCGCTATCGGCTATTTGTTGAATTCGATAATTTAAATTTTCGTAAAACTATTTTCTTTATTAATTATTATGAGAATAAATTCTACTACTTCTGGTTCTGTAGTTTCCCCGCTTGACAAAAAAAAACCTGGGGCGTATTGTCCAAATCATCGGCCCAGTACTAGATGTAGCTTTTCCACCAGGAAAGATGCCTAATATTTATGACGCCCTAGTAGTTAAAGGTAAAGAGACTGTTGGTCAACCAATTAATGTAACTTGTGAAGTACAACAATTATTAGGAAATAATAGAGTTAGAGCTGTAGCTATGAGTGCTATAGATGGTCTAACGAGAGGAATGGAAGTTATTGGCACGGGGGCACCTCTAAGTGTTCCGGTAGGTAGAGCAACTCTGGGACGAATTTTCAACGTGCTTGGGGAGCCTGTTGATAATTTAGGTCCGGTAGATACCCGTACAACATATCCTTCTTAGGCGAGCGAACTCCGTTGGAAGAAAGAAGCTAATAGAGTCATAGAGGATCCCGAAAGAGGCGAATTGCCAGAAAGTTTATCAAATCCGATCCTTGCATCATCTGATCTCGATCGGGTTAACTCCTAAATTCAGGCAGTGAGCATCGAATAAGCCAATTGACACTATCGTCTGTTTACAGCAAATCAAGATTAGATGGACAAAGAGAGCTTCAGTCAACACAAGAATAGATTATGAAACAATTTATACGGATGGATTCTATTACAACGGAAAGTCTTTCTGTTAACAACGGGGTTGTAGTTCCCTACACTTCTTTTCGCTCCTCTCCTTATAGTCGAGTTCACTCCTCTACCTATGGTCGAGCTGGCTGATTGAAAGTAGAAGGGCCTAAGTAGACATTTCCACTTCAGCTAAAGTGCACCCTGGAGCTTTCTGTCTCATTCAACTTAGCTGCTAATACACTCAATGCTCAGCCTAGCTTCATACCGATATGTCAGATCTCTCCCCCAGTCGTCCGGGTTCAGATCCACTCCTAATGCCTTTCTTGCTTGGACCCAGTTTAGGAAGAGGAACTAAGCCATGTGCAGTCAAAAAAGAGAAAGCAGCTAATCTTGGTCATAACAAGGCCTTAGGAGCTGATAAGTGGTAGCGACTCTTTCTTTATTAGCATGCCATAAGAAAACAATGCCCCCTTTTCCTTCTTCAAGTCATTCCATCTTCCACAAAGATCTCCATTTATCTGCCTCATCTCACTCTTCCTTTCTATTTGTGAAAGTCATTGCCCGACTGGTTTACTAATACGAAACCTGGAAATTGAACTGAGAAAGAAGCAACCAAGCCGGTCGTGAACACGTGGTAAGCAAACCCTCACTGGACTGAGATAAAAGCAACTTGGCCTTCTGACAGCGGATAGGCCCGGTACTCAATATACGCAATTCCTCACCCAGAAAAGATGGGATGAGATTTTCAATTTACTTTGAGGGATAAGAGCAGACTGCGGATTCGTGAAGAAAGGAAAATAAACCGGCTTACTTTTTTTGCTCCCAGTCAAACTTTCCTGGATTACTTAATTGGTATTGGTGTACTGGCTTACTCACACTCTTTACCCATTGAGTAGAAGCATTGAATCCGAGACTGATTCCTCCTTCTGAGGTACGAAGCGCAAAGAAGGAAGTTTGTTTCCAGTCCATTGTCCATTACTCGTTGCAGCATAAGTGGTCTTCGAAAGTGCCTCTGAGGTCAAAAATCCAGTTTGCATGCCATTAGTGGTAGAAGTCGATTAGACTAAGGGACCAAACAAGTTTGAGTGTGAGAAGCTCTTTCATCCGTATCTGGTGGAGGAAGTTGATCTTAATAAGCCAATTACCAATTCAGAATGACAAGACAGGCTATACGCCAGGAAGGCAAACATGGGGAGGCTAATAGGATGGCACAATCCGGCAAACGAATGGAGACAAGCCAATAGGGACAGCAGTAAGGGGAGTTGGACTTAAAGTTCAAGGCTGGCTTGCAGTACGAAGGTAGGAGACGTGGGAAAGGATGGAGTTGCCATTTTTTAGTATGAGAATGAATTTAAATCTTTTAGCCGAGTGGAATTTAGAGTAGTAATTCAATACTCTCTTCGATCTTTTGTTCAATCTTTCGTATGTGGGATCTGTCCATGTATGGTATGTTCATCGAAATGCCATTCCCCATTGAATTAGCAAGAATGCTGGCTTTATCATTGAAGATTTCTCTAAGCAAGCAAGAAAAAATCTCTTCTTCATTGGGGAAAACAACCAACTCCAGAACTGCCGCAGAAGACAAGCAGCGGGAACACAAAAAGCAAAGGGAGACGGACTCCCTTTCATTGTTATGCGCTTGGGTGTCTCCATTCTGATTCTCTCTCCCCACCCCTTGAACTCTATAACTCGCTTTGTTTGGACTCATCAAGTGAAATTGAACTGATACTATCTGGTGACTTAAGATTTATTCGCCTCTTAGATTACATCTTTCTCACTCGGATGCAACTACAAAAGAGAGGGGCTCATAGTGATAAGCCTTCCACCCTTTATATAACATATAACTTTGAATCCTTATAATTTGGAGTGGTAAGTGATTATGGAGTAAGCCCTAGCTTTTTCATTTATTTGTAATTTGTATATAGTAAAGCAAATCCTCATGAATAGTATATTTGTTCTGTTCTAACTAATAATAGATCCACAGATGACGTGAGTAGCTAGAAACGGGATTTGATTTCATATAGCTTTATTAGCCCATATCATAGGGATCCATGTCCACCACAGGCCCTCTGGGAACATGTTCCGCTTGTTAGGCTAAACAGAACGAAACTACCAGCTTTACTGGCAGAATCACCAACCTTAGTAACAGACTCAGACTCAGAAACAACTGGTGAAATAGCGGAACCCGTAGCAGCTCCCGCACCGATTTCATATCGAGATGAAGAAAAAACAACCCGGAACAATGCTAAACCTAACTCTTTTGCCTTCGCCCCGGTGCATTTCCTTCTGCAAGCAGCCTAAAGGTGCCTACTAACATGGTTCTTGTAGTTACACACCTCTAATAAGGCCACCTGACAACAGATAAACATCGAAACCAAACTCTGTAGCTACGGCTCCCCGTTCTCCTCATAAATGGGGCATTGTTCTTACCATGCACCCCATTCACACCTTCGGTACCAATAAAACTCTAGATTTACTATTGTTTAAGGGATAGGTTCTCGGAGGCCTACTAATGCCAAACAATTCCTATGAAAGGGGCCAGGTGGCGCAGTTCCCTAGGTTGGGTTTGGGGTCCTTGCTCCGTCATACATTCAGTAAGTGAATGTTTTTAGGGTTGCCTAATATTTGGAGCCACCACGAGATTTTATCCTCCTCCTTCGGGCAGAAGCGCGCCCTATTCTGTGATGGAGAGATCGAAAGGGTCGTAGCGTGAATGTGCAATTCCCTTCCTTTTGCCGAGATCGGATCTTGTTCCATCTGCACTCTTTCTATTAGTGAAAGGCTCCATCCTAACTGTCAAAAGCTGTAAAATTAAAAGTGCTAACATGCTAAGACTACTACTCCTACTAGGCGATTGAGAAAATCATAGCTTGGATTATGTGCTACCCCTTTTTGTAGTTTTAGGAAAGCCTCGGTATAATAGCAGGTTCTATGGTTGTTCTCTTTACTTATTACTTACATATGCAAGCCACTCCCCTTGGAAGAAAGATTATCCAATATGCTTTTTATCTTGGCCAATTCACTTGAAACATGACAGTACAAACTAGCAAGTTAATTTGAAAGACGTTTTCTTCCTTTCTTTAGGGAGCCAGTGACTTCGTTCCTTCTCTTGGGAGTTCTGTTACATACATCAATTGCTCTGGGCTTTGCTTTCGACTGATTGAAGTCTGCTTGCTTTTCCGCTAAATGAGAATATATATTTTATTCTGCGAGGTTCCATATGAGCGCAAGATAATTAGGTAGTTTTGGAGTGTTTCCTAGGTGATAATAGGTAGGCGAGTCAACCAACCATTTATATAAATACGTACAGATGTATACGTGGAATAGCCCCTGGATTGAAAGATGGCTTTATCCGGAGGTCTCTTCATCGGCCCCAACCGAGGGAGGGAAAACGTAGGTGCATTAGATGCTTCATTTGTTTATGTTTGCTCGACCACAGATGAATGACATATTTTTGTTGGATGTTAAAGTGAGAACTTTTTGGGAAAAGCAACCAACCTCTAGGAACCTTATAAACTTATAATATAAATAAGGGTCACCAAGTTGGTATGGAAGAACTGCTGCGCCACGGGAAATCCTTCTCTATACAAGTTCTCGGACGAGGTTCTCTTCTGAAAATGAACAGATAGGCAGAATTGGCAAATTGCTTCTACCGAGTTCCCCAACAGTAAGCTTAGCTTAGTAGCGCTTAACTCTTTCTACTGGCGTGGCGCTGCTGGATGCTTCTGATCAATTGGAAGAGGAGGAAAAAAAAGAAAAAGAAAGACCACCAAAAGTAATGACCACCAAGATACGCATAATAATTAGATTTTTTGATCACCCATTTTTGGAAAACCGTTTTTTGGAGCTTCTGCCTTACACACGGAAGATTGGATTGCCTGAATCACGAGTCTTATATACTGTGTTACGATCACCTCATATTGATAAAAAGTCCAGAGAACAATTTGAAATGGAAATAAAGAAACAATTTTTTATTATAAAAACAGAAACGCATGAATTGCGCAAGTTATTTCGGTTAAAACGACGTGCGACTCAGAGGACATAAGACTTCTTGGTCAAGCCAAAAAGATTGCCGACTGGATGCTCCTACCCCATCATGCCTGGCCCTTTACCTTACCTTAAGAAGAAAAAGAGGAGGTATGAAGTGTGGGAAAAGTATATACGATAGAAGAGCTTAAGGAGTGGCGACAAACCTCTTGATTGATCAACGCGAGTGAACTGTGCTTACACGCTTCGTAAAACCGCACCGATCTACGAGAGGAACTGATGATGAGTAGGCTTCCCCTTTCAATTGCGAAATTTGATCTGGGACACGATGGGAGTTTGCGTGCCTCGGTAGGAAAGAGATCGCCGGAGTATAGCACAAGATCGCCCTTTCTTGCTGCCATGGGGTCGACCTCTGAACAAGGTAAACTCAATGGGAACCAAAAATGGGCGGTACCGCATTGGGCAGAAGACGATCCAAAAAGCGAAGGCTCGCCCAGCTGAAGGAAGGGGCTTTGGAAGCTTACCTTATTATTAAAAGGGGAAAGGGACAACCTCTCTTACTAATAATAAGAAGGGGGTGAGATAGGCAAGAGGTAGCTTGCTTCCAAGCCGGCCCGACCGCGAGGAATCAAGAAAAGTTTTGCCGGTGCTGACTTGGATCTCGGGTGATGGAATAAGGCGGCCAGAAGCGATGAGCAATTGCGGTCGAAGCTTGGCTCTAGCCGATAGGCTAGCAGTAAGCTTGGCTACAGCGAAGTGCTTACTGAGCGCGAAGGAAAGGGCCTTCGCCACTTGAGCCGTATGCCGGGGAACTCACACGTGCGGTTCTTAGGGGGGAAAGCTAGTAGGAGCCATCCCATCCCAATAGCGTATATTTGGAGCTCAATATGAAATCCTATTTTCTTGCAAGACCCATTCGGATAAGGGAAAACTCCAGAGATTGCTTTGAAGTAAGATCCTTGCCTTGACTCTTTCCTGAACCAGAACCGGGGGAGGGTGAGAGGAAAGGGGGATCATAATGTCCCATCAATAAAGTGAGGGCTTTCCATTCTTCCTTCCCCCCCCCCTCGTTCCCTTTTGTTCAATAAAGAAGCCCCGCTCCGCCCCCTAAGGGGCCCCCCGATAAGGAAGGAAACAAAATAATCTCAATTTTATGACAAATCCGGTCCGATGGCTGTTCTCCACTAACCACAAGGATATAGGGACTCTATATTTCATCTTTGGTGCCATTGCTGGAGTGATGGGCACATGCTTTTCAGTACTAATTTGTATGGAATTAGCACAACCCAGCGATCAAATTCTTGGTGGGAATCATCAACTTTATAATGTTTTAATAACGGCTCACGCTTTTTAATGATATTTTTTATGGTTATGCCTGCGATGATAGGTGGATTTCGTAATTGGTTTGTTTCGATTCTGATAGGTGCACCTGACATGGCATTTCCACGATTAAATAATATTTCATTCTGGTTGTTGCCACCAAGTCCCTTGCTCCTATTAAGCCCAGCCTTAGTAGAAGTGGGTAGCGGAACTGGGTGGACGGTCTATCCGCCCTTAAGTGGTATTACCAGCCATTCTGGAGGAGCAGTTGATTTAGCAATTTCTAGTCTTCATCTATCTGGTGTTTCATCCATTTTAGGTTCCATCAATTTTATAACAACCATCTCCAACATGCGTGGACCTGGAATGACTATGCATAGATCACCCCTATTTGTGTGGTCAGTTTTAGTGACAGCATTCTTACTTTTATTATCACTTCCGGTACTGGCAGGGGCAATTACCATGTTATTAACCGATCGAAACTTTAATACAACTTTTTCTGATCCCGCTGGAGGGGGGGACCCCATATTATACCAGCATCTCTTTCGGTTCTTCGGTCATCCAGAGGTGTATATTCCCATTCTGCCTGGATCCGGTATCATAAGTCATATAGTTTCTACTTTTTCTGGAAAACCGGTCTTTGGGTATCTAGGCATGGTTTATGCCATGATCAGTATAGGTGTTCTTGAATTTCTTGTTTGGGCTCATCATATGTTTACTGTGGGCTTAGACGTTGATACCCGTGCCTACTTCACCGCAGCTACTATGATCATAGATGTCCCCACTGGAATAAAAATCTTTAGTTGGATCCCTACCATGTGGGGGGGTTCAATACAATACAAAACACCCATGTTATTTGCTGTAGGGTTCATCTTTTTGTTTACCATAGGAGGACTCACTGGAATAGTTCTGGTAAATTCTGGACTAGACATTGCTCTACATGATACTTATTATGTAGTTGCACATTTCCATTATGTACTTTCTATGGGAGCCATTTTTGCTTTATTTGCAGGATTTCACTATTGGGTAGGTAAAATATTTGGTCGAACATACCCTGAAACTTTAGGTCAAATCCATTTTTGGATAACCTTTTTTGGGGTTAATCTGACCTTCTTTCCCATGCATTTCTTAGGGCTTTCGGGTATGCCACATCGCATTCCAGATTATCCAGATGCTTACGCTGGATGGAATGCCCTTAGCAGTTTTGGCTTTTATATATCCGTAGTTGGGATTTGTTGTTTCTTCGTGGTCGTAACAATCACTTCAAGCAGTGGAAAGAACAAAAGATGTGCTCCAAGTCCTTGGGCTGTTGAACAGAATCCAACCACCCTGGAATGGATGGTACAAAGTCCTCCGGCTTTTCATACTTTTGGAGAACTTCCAGCTATTAAGGAGACGAAAAGCTATGTGAAGTAAAAGAAGAAAAGGTCGCCGATTGCTACTAAGAACCTAACAGAACTTGTGTCTTATCCGCATGGTCTTTTCAGCTTCATAACAGAGTCGTTATTCCCGACAGGAATAGAAGTCTCTCGCGGGCGAAGGAGATGCATTTTTGGTACTGGTTGGTGGTATTGGACAAGCTCTCATTTCATAATATATTTCTTATTTCTGCCTTTCTTTCCCATGACGACTAGGAACAGGCAAATAAAAAATTTCACTTCGAATTTTGGACCTCAACATCCTGCTGGTCATGGTGTTTCACGATCAGTATTGGAAATGAACGGAGAAGTGGTAGAATGCGCGGAACCACATATTGGATTACTTCAGTGCGACACGAAGCCGCTGATGCCGAGTCGACTCATATGCCGCTAGTTATGCCTTGCTTGGTCCCCCGACATGATAGAGGTTCCGTAACGCATCATGAGCATCGGGCTAAGGGGCAGTTGAGCAACTCAAGGGAACCGCCCTACCTTATTACAACATAGGGACAGAAGGGAGAGGGTTGTAAAGGTGGCCTCATTATCCACACCGGAGGTCGAATGAATGAAGGACCGACCGACCCGGGTTTTCACGAGCATTAGTAGATTCTGGAGTGCCTGTCAAGGGCGCTAGCGCATACCCCGGGGTGATAATCACCACCTGTACATCACATCTCGGCACAGTGGAACGTGTAACCCGCCTGCTCTTCCATTCAACTACATTTGTTCCTGTAATCATAGCCTAACAGAAAGCAGCAGCTCGAGACAACCCGCCCATACAGCCAGCGGGAAGGATGGCACTACTGGCAAAGACCGTCTGGCAAAAATACCGCAGGCGCGAAGCGCGGTAGGCTTACGCCGGGGGAGCATAGCACAATGGGAGGAAAGGGAGCCCGGACGGTGGAAGAGCCGGGGGAAGGCCAGGTCATTTGACGGAAATGGAAGGCTTTTCCCTATTAGAGAAGGCCCTATGGAGTAAAGGGAAGTGCATGAATTCTTGGAAAAAAAGAAGCGAGCCTATATAAGAAAATTCAATGAATAGATAGAGTCAATGGTACGATAGACAGCGTTGCCTACACGCGAATCAACTTCTGAGGTTGAGCAGTCTAAATTTCACTACGGGATTTGCAAATGAATGCTAGGCTGGGCCACCTCGAATGGCGTGAGCCATATGCGGGGAGACCCACACATACGGTTTTTAGGGGGATCTGGTCGAAAGACCGGCCGGCGCCCACCCGACTAGAGGGACTAAGAAATTAATGAGTACAAAACTTATCTTCAAGCTTTACCTTATTCTGATCATTCAGAGGGCGATCGCGGGGTCACTGAATGAAGTCCTCTGTTTCTTTCGGAGGTGCTGACCCGCAGCGAGGCAGAGATGACTAAGTGACATATGGAATATGGCGACGACAATAGCATGTCATAGAAGGAGATAACAGGTGGAGCCAACGACCCTCTAAGACTAACCTATCTACAACTACATCCCCGAGGGGCAGTCAAACGGGGGCGTGAATGCGAGATGCCAGTGGAATGATCGGCCGGACAAAGGCTAGGGCTTCTTTCTTCCTAGCGCATCCTTCCTTGTGTGTCGGAGATATAAAGTGAGTGCGCCAGAAAAGAACGGGAACTGTGTCTATCTATTCTATGGCGAAGCATCCGAAGCATAACTGCACACTCACACGATCTTTGCCGAGAGATAGGAGCATTCGGTGGAACCGGTGAACTACACTTGCTTATGGATAGATGTGTGGGACAGAGGGCTCATGGTACCTGCTGCCCACCCTTCCTCCGGTGTTTTGAAAACCGTGTGAACGGAGAGTGGGAAGAAGAGAAGGAGGTTCTCATATAGAGTCACACACTTACTTGAGCAATGCGGGAGACTGGGGAATGGGTCGAGTAAACTCCCCTAGGGCCGGAAATAGAGAACCAAGCCCCCTTCTATTGCATAACCTAAAAAACCTATAAACAAAGTAGTACCCAAGTGGCAGGAACGATACACTTTGGTTACCGGCGAACGCTTCAAACGGCGACCAGCTTTCAATACTAGTTGTTACCTTACGGTGCCATTTTTCCAATCTTATTGAATAGCATGGCCTGGGGCTAAGATAACTCAAGTGGGGGAGCCATGTTATGGGTAACCTTATTGCACGGTTCAGAGAGCACTTGTGTATGTGATGCAAGTGAACGTTTCGAAAAAGCTGTATACGAAAAGGCTGTCATAAAGTTTCGTTGTTTGTTCCGTCGTTGACCCTATCTATGTTTCTATGATGGCCCAAGAACATGCTTATTCTTCAACCGTAGAGAGACTTTTGAATTGCAAGGTACCATTACGAGCTCAATATATACTAGTGTTATTCCATGAAATAACTCAAATTTCAAACCATTCACTTGCTTTAACTACTCATGCTATGGATGTGGGAGCATCAACTCCATTCCTATGGGCTTTTGAGGAGCGAGAGAAATTGTTAGAATTCTATGAAAGAGTCTCGGGAGCCAGAATGCATGCCAGTTTCATACGACCAGGTGGAGTGGCACAAGATCTGCCTCTGGGCTTATGTCGAGATATTGATTTCTTCACACAACAATTTGCTTCTCGTATCGACGAATTAGAAGATATGTCAACTGGCAACCGTATCTGGAAACAACGATTAGTGGATATTGGTACTGTCACTGCACAGCAAGCAAAGGATTGGGGATTCAGTGGTGTAATGTTAAGAGGTCCAGGGGTATGTTGGGATTTGCGAAGAGCAGCACCTTACGATGTTTATGACCAATCGGATCCTGACGTACCAGTAGGTAACAGAGGAGATTACTATGATTGTTACTGTATTCGTATCGAAGAGATGCAACAAAGTGTTCGGATCATTGTGCAATGTCTTAATCAAATACCTAGTGGCATAATCAAAGCCGATGATCGTAAGCTATGTCCTCCATCACGAAGTCGAATGAAACTACCCATGGAATCGTGCGCCGTGTGAAACATAGATCATCGCCATTCTTAACCGAGACTCAGGTTAAGCTCCATCTCGGAACCTTGTGGGGGTTAGGAGTAAAGCATTCCGAGGTTGGCGTATTTCGTTGAGCGTGGAGAAGCGTTGGGAACCCCAATTTGGAGCCCTTTCTTTTCCAGTCCCCCCGCCCCGGCATAGCACTTTTAGCTTTCGGCTCTTCGGAGGAATCAACTTACGTCTTCCTTCTTCATTCATCTTGGGGGAAAAGAAGGCGTCTACCAGTTAGGAAACTAGACATCAAGTAAGTGGCTTGATGAGGATAACTAAGCTGACACGCCGGAGTTGGCTGCTGGCCCAGCAGGATGGTGCCTTACCGCACCGCAGGCGAACGCGCGGTAGCGTTCGTGGTAGTGCTTCAGGATTCCAATCTACTGCGTCCAAGATCAGAACGAGCTTGCCGGTGGACCACTGCCATCCTATTCTTGAGTGAGCTGGAGCGCAGCCCTCTTATCCACTGAACTAGCTAGAAGCTATCGCTTTGGGTCGAAGCACTAAAAGAAAAGGACCGGGAAACACAGCGGCATAGGAACCACGGGACTCCCTAATAGTAAAGGGAAAACAGAAGTACGCTCCTATGCACCAGCTGAAAATGAAAAAGCCTTTTCCCTTTTTAATAATAAAGTAAGCTTCATAGCTCCAACCTAGTAAAGAGGGTTTGATGCCCTTTGTTAGGTTGGGTTGCTGGATACGGGATCCTCGTAGTAGGCTGGACCAACATCCAGCCGAGAGAGGACAGTCTTTAGAAACAACAGGTTAGGAAACCAAGAGAATGCTTCGCATTTTCTTATCTGCTTCCCGCCCTAGGAGTAGGAATAGCGCAACAATAGGGATTAGTATTATTTTATTGACCCAGTGATAAACCACTAACACCTTCCTCGTTCGAGCCCCGCACACGGGGAAAACGCTCTAGCGACGGGAAACCGTCCATTAGTTACAAAGCTCCAATAAGGTATCGAGAGGGCTATCACAGTCAGGTGCAAAAAAATTACCCCTATTACTATTTAGTAAGTTTGGGCAAAAAATGGCTTGATGAACCATTCCGTTTCCCACGCACCGGCCCCATTAACTTGCTTATCGTAGATGCTGTAAGTACACAGTCCCCCATAACTATGAATAGTATAGTGGGGGACAAGAGTGCCTTTCAACAAGTAGGCCACTTTTTCCAGAACGCAGTCCGAGATAACCGTAACTGCCTATATATTTATATCTTCATATCTTCGATGTTGTCATTTCGAAATGTCCGCCGCTTTTTCACCTTCCAAAGAGCAAAGTTGGCTTGATGAGCGCAGATAAGGAGGAGGAAGCGTAAGGAATAAAAAAATATTATCTTTCTTATACTTAAGAGGCAAAGAGAAGCGCTTTTGCTACTAAGAAAGCGAATGGTCGGCGCGAAGGTTCAAGACTTAGCCGAATGTTAGTGAAGCTAGATTCTCATAACGAGGCGCTTCGAGTTATCGAAGCGCTGTAGTAGCGCCGAAGCTCTATGTGCTGCTATAAATGCTGAGCCAAGGGCACTCCGCCTTATCTATAGAAGTAGTCAACTGAGTTCTGAACAAATTATCTCCTTGGTAATGGCTTAATCTATAGATAGAAAGCCCTATGATGGGAAACTACCACATTAGGTTTGGAGAGAGATGGGACCGGTTATATAATAGGGGAAGCAGATGCAAGGCAAGCTTTTTCTTTCAATAGCCGGCCAAATGACTACAGGATCATCGGTCTACTCTACCTCAATTCACCATTTCGAACTTTATACAGAAGGATTTTCCGTACCAGCTTCTTCTACCTATACCGCAGTTGAAGCACCTAAAGGAGAATTTGGTGTCTTTCTGGTTAGTAATGGAAGCAATCATCCCTACCGTCGTAAAATAAGAGCACCTGGCTTTGCCTATTTACAAGGACTCGATTTTATGTCCAAACATCACATGCCAGCAAATGTGGTCACCATCATAGGTACTCAAGATATTGTGTTTGGAGAGGTGGATAGATAGGACTACGTCTTGCTCGAACAGGGCCCTAGCTTTATTGCGAGCCAAAAACCCCATTTATACACCTATTTTTTCAGGAGATTCATAAAGGGGCCATCCAAAATCTATCAAGGAAGCCAAGCCTGAAAACATATTATTGTAGTTCGGTCATCTCTTCAATAGAAATAACAACAAGCAAGGTAGCAGTATGATTATCAGTTGTTTTTGTTTCAGAATCAGGTAAGGTTCTTTCACTATGAGAACAAGGGTATAAGGTATCTGCAGAAATAGGAGTAGTAGCAGTAGTCGCAGGTGCCGAAAGAATAAGGGTATCAATGGTGTCAATCGGAACAACTGGTTGGGCTATGACCGCGAGCTCTGCATTATTGATTGATGACTTATTGGGCTATGAGTTATGAGTTATGAGCTATTGAGTTACTAAGTTCTGAGCTACCTGCCCTAGAATAAGGGCTTTTCTTTTTTGTCGATATGCCGCTCCACAAGGAAGGAGCTAAAGATATTGTTATAATTCCACCATTACTTTCCTATTCTATTTAGTAGCTGGTTTCATTGTTATTTCTCTGATATTTCTATTGTTTCTATGTATAGGGTCACTGCAGCAAGTGCGCGACGCATTATGGTTTCGGAAGATTACTTCACCCTTGTGGCTAAATCGTCTTTTAAGTAAAGTCAATGTTATCCGAGTGCTATTACGGACTTTTTTTATTTGTTGTAGACCTACTCCTGATAACCCCGTACCTAGGGGTATAATGGGACGGTTGCTCTTTTATAGAGTAAAATTCTTCCATATTTTATACATTTATCGCTTGCTATATGGGTCTCGCACTTGAAATATATATGCCATATAGCCGATTAATTGACTATGAAATGAAATAGTTGATTCATTCAATTATGCCCTTCCTCGAATGAACAGCAGCTGATTGCTAATTAATGTGCACTCCTGTGGGAGTCGAACCCACCGCATAAGTGCGTTGTTCTACCAAGAGATGAACTAAGGAGCAGTAAACCCCACCTTGAGGCATTTTTCGGGGACTAGCCGCCTTCCTTCTTACTTTACTTCCAATTCTACTTTATTTATTTTACCCTTTTTCGCCACTCTTCTGTTTAAGAACTGCGTCCCACCCCTTATTTGATTTGACTAGGGATGGAAAAGGTGCTTGCTTTATAAAACTTCTTCCTTCTTTCTTCGATCGGAATACAGATAAGATCAGAAAGGCCATCATTAGGGCAAACAATGCAATAGCTTCGGTTAGAGCAAAGCCCAAAATGGCATAACCAAATAATTGTTTAGCCAATGATGGATTTCGCGCCACAGAATGAATCGAGGAACTAAGGACATTTCCAATACCGACAGTAGCTCCCGCTGAAGCAATTGTAGCAGCTCCGGCACCTATTGATTTTGCACCCTCTAACATCTCGAGTTGAGAATTATCGTCACGCTTTTGAATTCACGATTTTATCTTAAAGATTCCTCGTCGATTCTTACCCTCCATCCTTTGATCTTGGACATCTCACTTGGAATTAGATATAGAGAAATTCATTGAAAATTGAAAGCTTCAAGCAGAAAGCAGACAGTTCGACGAAGGCTCGATTCTCTTACTTTTTTACCTATTAAAATTGAAGTCCTCCCCAGTTTGGTACTATCCAACTATTTTTTAGTATTTGTGTGAAAAGTACTATCTTGTAATGGAACTTGTTTGCTAGTGCTCTACGAAAAAAAAAGTCCTTTACTTTCTTTGCTTTGAAAGAGACTGACTATCAATCTCTTTCTCTTACGTAATTTCTCAGCGTGGAGTGAGGTCTTAATTATCAATTTAGCTATTTATAGTACAATCTCAGATTCAAACCTAGCTATCTATAAAATATTGGAATGAAAACAAAGAACTTAGCAAAGAGAGATGGCAAGAGGAACGGGCTCAGTGCCTATATAGTATTATTTAATAAGACATGGAGCTTGGGGCGCTCGGTAGTTATTTTACTTGGACCAGCATCGAGTGAACATTTTACCAATGGAAGGGGCGAAGTAGCTCCGCAGTCAATCAAGTTAAGTAAGTAGGCTCGCCCAAAGGAAGTTCCGTAGTGAGTAAAGTAATAACACTAAAAGAATCTATAAAAATTTTCAATAACATAAGTTACCATAAAATAAAGAAATGGAAGTGTTAGCTGATGCGCATGGGATTGTATTGGACTTCTTTATGAGTAGATAAAACCTCTCACCTGTGTGAAGCTATATGCCGACTAAGTCTTCTTCAATGAATGTCATGAATAGGATTAGGATCTTTAGCACTACCAATACGATAGCTCAGAAAGCTCCACTCAATTGAGAATATCACGGAAGAAGAAGAAGATTTTAAGTCAAGGAAGGGGAAGACAGCACAAAGTAATCCGACCTGGCAGTGAAGGAGAAGAAGTGGGGGTAGAACAGCTGGGTCAGAGAAATTCCTAGGATTAGCAAGCACGGCTTAGGTGGAAGCAGAGAATTCGGCGCTTTCTAGTTATATTGATTCAAAGGCACGGCCTAGAACGGGCTATCTGCTTTCGAGCTCGCCAACGGCATCATTCGTCTCGTCAACCGTTCCTATCAAGTAAAGGGTTTTAAGTCTCAAGTCTTGTGAGTCAAAGAAGGATCTTCAAGAAGAGTTCGAGTTAGGGATTATTGACCAATACAGAGGGATTTCCCAGCAGAGAAGGTGAAGGTGGGTCGAGAAGGGAGGGAGAGGCAACCTCGTAACACGGCATTAGTACAAGAGAGATACGAATAGGTTGGGGGAAACATAGTCACACGTACAGTCGGATGGTTACAGCGGTGAAACTCCATAGTTGAATAAGAAAGTTCCATCTCCAGTTTAGGGGAAGGACAAAGGAAAGATTCAGCGAAGGATAGGTTCGGTAGGGTATCTTTTTTATTTATCCCTGAGGGCAGAACTGGGCATCAAGACCCGGAGTTTCACTCAGTCCCCCGCAACACGGCTTCTCGCTTTTCATGAATATGTCCCCCCTCTGCTTATGTGAGTTTGACCCGCCTTTGACTCTGCTTGCTTCTGACTCCCTATGAACTGGGGGGTCAATGGGACATGGGAGCCTCGGCTCATGCATTGGTTTACCGAAATCATCTCCGCTCTTCCACTTCCTTCTATCCAAGATTCTTTATCTGGAACTGGTTATTTCCTTTTTTACGGTTCGGGCATGATGGCTCTCGGCTTTCGTGACATTTCTTTATGGTATCCTGGACTTTTTTTTAGTAGTGATTGATTGACTGAGCCAAGACTTCATCTGGTAGTCGATTTCCCAAGAGAATATCAAATAAGGCATCGGCGAATTGTTAAATTAAAGTTTTTTTATTGTTTAAGTTTAAGTAAAGTACTTTATTTATAAGTAAAAGAATCCCGGCTTTTTTTGCTCTTTGAATATGACTCTCACTGGGCAATCAGAAATTCCTCACTTCATGCAGTCGTAAGGCTTTCAGTCAAATCGACTAAGGGAAATAGGTAATCAACTCATTTTCATACAATAATATGCCAACCGGGCTTACTATACGGAATATAAGACCTCAGGGCAAAGCTAATTTCCCCGAAAGCTTGGAAAGCGGGAAAGCATTCCACCTTACAACAAGACTTGCGTAGGAAAGAAAACAAAGTAAGTCCTCCATTAGGGTGCTTTCCCGGGCCTATCGATTACAGATCGTCGTGGGCTCAAACCAGCTCTCGTTGGAGGCGATTTAGGCGATTTCAACACTGTTCACTACTGGTTAAAACACTGTTCATCTTCATCCCCAATTCACTCTGATAACGGTCATATTAACATCTCCTCTTTCCAGTGACTGGTTGCCAACAATGGCGTCCCCGACACCAAATCCCCCTCCAGATCCTCCCCCATCGGTTAACAAAAGCTTTCTCCAAGCTCTCAATTCGAAGCTCTCTCCTCTACTATCTTCTCTCCCCGACACTCCCAACCTTCACCCCATTACGGAGTATAAGGGTAAGATCGCCTATATCCTCCCCCCGGAGGAAGGTGATCTCCTGGCTTTGCATTATTAGAATGCTTTGGTCGGGAAATTCAACAAAGGAAAACCTCCAATAGATACTCTTGTATCTGCATTCAAATCGATTGGTTTCAATGCTAAATTTCAACTTGGATCAATTGACTATCGTCATGTTTTAATCCATTTTTAGGATAGCGAGGACTACCAGCGCTGCTGGATGAAGGGCCAATGAATGATACAAGGATCGATGATGAAGGTACAGAAATGGTCCCCTGATTTCTCTCCAACCGCTGAATCCTCTACAGTTCCGGCATGGGTAACAATTCATCAACTTCCAATTCATTTCTATAATACTTCGGCTATCATAGGCATCAGTAGTCAGATAGGTAGATTCTTGAAAATGGATACTGCAACCAAGGCACTGACTAGACCCTCTGCTATTAAGGTTTGTGTGGAAGTTAATCTTTTGTGTCAGCTTCCTTCTACTATTGTAGTAGGAATTGGTAATAAAGTTGCTGACTATCCCATAGAATATGACCAACTTCCCTCTTACTGCACTCACTGTAGGATAATAGGCCACAGTCATCTAAACTGTAATTTCTTGCACCCTGAACTGAGAAACAACAAAAAAAACAAAGTGGATCTCAAAGAGAGTAAGGAAAGAAAATCCTCAGTTCAGAAAGAAATAAAAACTAATTTAGGCAATCTCCCTAAAGCCACTTTGGAATTAGAAGGATCTTCAACTCTATCAGTGTCACAAAAGGAATCTGATTTTCTAATTCAGGAAAAGAACTCAGCCCTTATGATGGATAATAAGTTTAATCCTCTCAGAGTCAATCATTTGAAGAGGCATACTCCTTTTTACTCACTAGATGACATCTCCAAACCAATCACAAATTTCTTCTGGAGAAAAAAAACAAACTGAACTTTCACCTATTAAAGAAGTTTTGGGTAAAAATAGTACGGTTTCAATATCTAATGCTTTTCAATCTTTGAATGATCTAAGTGATGAGGACAATGAGGTTAAAGAGGATGATATTGTTGACATTTTCCAGGAGTCTTTAGAATCTCAGGAATTAGCTGAAATACCACCAGAAGTAGAAAAGCCTGTTTTGGCTCATGAGGATCATGTATCTGTTTTGAGCAACTCTGATGCAGTGCAAATGGACCCTTCCGAGCAATTCTCCAGTTCAGTTCCTGAACCTACCATTCACCTTGCTGTTCCAGGTAGTAATGTAGAACATATCTCTCCCCCGGAGGTAAGTATCTCTAACTCAGCAACTAAGGAGATAGGTGAGGTTAGTTTGATAAAAAATAGCAAGGCCACTGTAATGAAACAAAGGATATTAAGATCATCACAAAAAGCTATCCCAGATAGTTTTAAATGATAAAATACACCAAATTTGGGAATATTTTAGTCTGGAATGTTAGGGGTTATGTCACTTCTCTTGATAGATTACAGGCTCTAAAAATGAAACATAAGATAGACATTTTATGTTTAATAGAACCATGGCATGACAATCATAATCTGAATAATTTGAAGCACGTTCTAGGTTTTGAAAATGCACTCCATGCTCAGAATGCAAAAATTTGGCTCTTATGGAATCATAATTTCAATGTAGTTAGTTTACAGGAGTCTGATCAGTTCATAAAAACTACAATATCTGATAAAGCCACCTCTTCATCCTGGAACTGTTTCTTCATCTATGCTAGTGTCTACAGATATCTGAGGGAAGTATTATGGTCTGATTTACAATCTAATGATTCTAACCCAGCAATCTACATAGGAGATTTTAATACTGTGGCTTCTGTAACAGAATATAAAGGCAGGAAATCCACTCCCAGAAAAAGTATGAAACAATTTAATGACTTCATATCTACCATGGATTTGCATGAAATACCCACAGTAGGAAACTCTTACACATGGAGTAATAACAGATATCTAGAAAATTGTAAGGATCTACAGTTTCAGAGACTTGATAGGGGAATCAGTAATTTAGAATGGTTTGATCACTTTCCCAATAGTTCCATACATGTTCTAAATAGAATAACCTCTGATCATTCTCCCCTATTACTATCAGTTCAATCTGCAATAGAACAGGTTCCAAGACCTTTTAGATATCAAGAAATGTGGTCTAATAGAGAAGAATTTCAGGAATTGGTAGCCTCTAATTGGAATCAAATTTCTCCTTTCAGTGGAATGTATAATCTGGTACACAAACTTAAGAGACTAAAAACTGTAATAAAAGATTGTAACAGAACCTATTTTGGCAATGTGAATCAGAATCTTTTATTTTCTGAGAATAGAGTATATGATCATGAGATACTTTTTCAGCAATCTCAAGATGATGCAACTCTAATGGAACTTACAAAGTCAAAAGCAGATCTTCTAAGAGCACAGAAAGAATACAACATTTTTCTTAAACAGAAGGCTAGGCTTAACTGGATAAAATATGGAGATGCTAACACTAGTTTCTTTCATCACTCCATTAAGGAAAAGAAAACAAGATCTAGAATTAGAAAAATTAAAGATGGTAATGGTAATTGGATATCAGACCCAAAAATGATCAAGGAGGAAGGAGTTAGGTTTTTTCAGGAATTACTCAATCAGGATGTCTCACAAAAAGAAGGAACCTATCTAAACCATTTTCTTAACGAGATTCCAACAGTAATCACAGATCAACATAATCTTCAGTTGCTGAATCCCATTAATTTACAAGAACTTAAATTTGCAGTTTTTAATCTAAACAAATCTAGTGCTCCAGGCTCTGATGGTTTTCCAGGTGAATTCTACACTCATTTCTGGGAAACCATTAAACAAGATCTCTTAGATGCTGCAAATGATTTCTTGAATAATGGTAACATACCTAAAGCAATTTCAAGTACTTGTCTCACATTAATCCCAAAAAAGCCAATCCCTATCTCATTTGCTGATTTTAGACCTATCAGTCTATCCAACTTTGTTAATAAAGTTTTCTCTAAACTGCTAATGGAAAGGATAAAACCTCTAATGCAAATACTGATCTCTCAGGAGCAAAGTGCTTTTATCAAAGTTAGGGATATTTCAGATAATGTGATTCTAATGAAAGAGATGACCAGATTATTGTCTAGGAAATCTAAAATTTCTAACCTGATAGTCAAACTAGATATGCAAAAGGCTTTTGACAGGGTCTCTTGGTCATTCCTAAATTCAATACTTCTAAAATTTGGTTTTCATGGTAAATTTGTAGGATTGATAATGCATAACATTGCAGCAGCACATTTCTCTGTCATACTTAATGGAGTTACATCTGGTTTCTTCTCTTCTACTAGAGGTATCAAACAAGGGGATCCTTTATCCCCTTTCCTGTATAATTTACTATCTGAAGCATTTTCCAGAGGCTTAAAGAAAATGTTTAGTGTAGGTTATCTGCAATATTTTAGTCTCCCCACTTCATGCTCCCCCCTCACACATCTCATGTATGCTGATGACACTGCTGTTTTTCTGAACACCAGGGCAAATAATCTGAAATGTTTTAAACAATTCCTCTTAGCATATGAGATTACATCAGGTCAAAAAGTTAACTTCTCCAAATCAGAATTTTATGTATCTCATCACACTTCCCTCCAAACAGTTCTTACAGTCAAGAGGTTACTTGGAATGGAGAAAGGCTCCTTCCCTTTCAAATACCTAGGTGTACCTATATTTGATGGTCGAAATCTACAGGTTTATTATCTTCCAGTATTAGAAAGAATGGAAAAAATGATTAATAATTGGAAGAATAGATGGTTAACTCCAGCTGGAAAGATCATTCTGATAAACCACTATTTACTTTCGATTCCTATTCATATCTTTGCAGTTTTAAGACCACCTAGGATAGTCTTAAGAAAAATGGAAAGAATTGCATCTAGACTATTCTGGGGGAAGTGTGAAAATTTGGAAAGAAAAATCTGGAGATCATGGAAAAAAATGTGTTTCCCAGTTGGGGAAAATGGATTAGGCTTTAGGGACCTAAATTCAACAGTTGATGCTTTTTCATGTAAACTATGGTGGAAGTTGCAACAAAATAATACCCAATGGGCTTCTCTTTTATGGTCTTTACCTGAATCACATAAAAAATCCCACACTTGGTCTAGGATTAGTAACATAACTGCTAGGGCAAATAGTGTTTCCAAAGTTATTTATGGAATTGGAGATTGTTCATTTTGGAATGCTAATTGGCTTGGTGATGGTGCTTTATGTTATAAATGGGCTGAAGACCAGGATATTCCTTTTGAGGACATATCTCTAAGGTCTTTTACAAATGACAAAGCTTCCTTTCTTCTAGTTCTGGAGCCACACTTGGCTACCAACACTTTTAATACTTTGCAGGTAGTTACTTTGGAATACTCACACAAAGACAAGCTTGTATGGACCCCCACCATGGATGGAAACTTCTCAGTCAAGTCTGCCTACTCTCTGTTCAGAACAAGAAGACCAGAAATCAGAGATTTTTCTAAGATTTGGTCTCATTTTCTTCCTGGTAAAATGTCTGTATTGCTATGGAGAGCCCTAAACGGCATATTACCATTTGATAACATCCTAATCAGGTCTGGTTTTTTATTTTCTTCAAGATGCCCTGCTTGCAAAAATCACTCAGATAATCTTGATCATTATTTCAATTCATGCTCATCTTCAAAGGCTGTGTGGCAAAGAGTAATGGGTTTCAGTAGTCTAAAACACAGAGTGGAATTCTATTTAGCATACAAAGCTGAATCCAAGATACATGATAATCTGATTTCTGTTTCTTTAGTTGCTACAATCTGGTTCTTATGGATTTATAGGAACAAAATCATTTTCAAAAACATATCATTTTCTGCTGAAGCATGCTTTCATGACATCAAAGGGATGATTTACCAAATTTTTACAGCTCATCAGTTTGTTGGAAATAGTTAAAAAAACACGAGATGGATTCAGGCGAACATCATTCCACAAATTTTCAGAAAAAAGAAGAAATTAATATCAACTGTCAACTGGCAAAAACCACTAAAAGGTTACAAAATTAATACGGATGCATCTTGGAAAATTGGTGGTTTTTCTTCTATTGCAGTGATAGTAAGGGATTGGAGGGGGGCTCTTGTCAATATGAGAGTTAAATCTTTTCACTGTACTCATCCTTTACATGCTGAACTTATAGCTATTCAGAATGCATATGATACCTGTTCAGAATTTTCTTTAAGTCCTTGTGTTATTGAGTCAGACTGCTTAACTGCTGTTAGGGGTATTATCAATCCCTCAGGCTGTCCTTGGAAAGTTTTCTCCATCTGTAGTACACTACACAAGGATCAGCTACTTATCCCAATCCAATATATCCCTAGGGAAGCTAACCTACCTGCAGATCTTTTGGCTAAATTTGCTATGGTTAATAATCTTCAGGGGGGTGTAGATATCATGTCAATTCCATCTTTTCTTGAGGGTCTACTTTCACTGGATAATATAGGATTCCCAGGGATTAGAATAGGAGCCTCTGAGTTTTCTCATTCGGCTGCATAGGTTTTTTTTCCACTGGTTCAGGAATAATATATACATTTTTAGCTCCATCTATCAATTCTCCTTCTTCTTCTGCATGTTGTTTGCTATTTTCTTTACACTATTAGTACAGATACTGCCATTTTTTTCCACATGTTGAGTCTCAGGTACCTAGGCTCTGGTTCGGAAGGGATACAATGGTTTGCTATAATGCACAGAAGATATGGACGCAAGTATGTTTCTCTCTTGCTACAAGGTAGCTGACATTGCTGTCACACTGAAGATGATGATGCTGAAGACGCTGCTGCAAAGCTTGATCTCACAGAAGCCCAATGCTGATACAATAATCGCCATCACTAATGGTCTGCTTATTAATTTCCTTCTATCTGAATATCATTAACAAACTGGGGTTTCGACTATCGACTCCCTGACTCGTTCGTGATATTCAGTACATTGGAATAATAGGAAATACCCCTTATGCCGCACTGACTTTTCTTCATACCTACTCTTTTGTATAGGTGTATACACCTTTTTTGCAAGCAATTTATAATCGCTTCAAGAGTTCTTAGGGCTCTTGGATCATCAATCGGATGATCTTTTGTAAGGATCAAACTTGTTACGATTTTTTGGCCACCATTTATAACGGTTAGGGGAGCCTAATAAAAATTTCCCCCCATCCGAGGATGGTTTAAAGTAAAAAAAAAAAAGCTCTCGTTAAGCCTTTCCTTTAAAGGCCTTTCTTTGAGTTTCAAATAAGAAAGATTTTCTACAAACTACATATTAAAAAACTGTTAAATCTTTATTTCATTATTAAGAGTTCACGATCTATGGGGGCCTCGGAGGACAGCTAAGAATGTCCATTAAAAAGAGCGGACCAATGGGTCTTCAAGCACGAATAGAACGATCTAACGGGGTATGCAACCTAGAGAGATGGCCGTATCTCTTTGATGAATGTGGTATTAAGGTTCGGTTCATTTTGAAAAGAGGTCCGTCTTCGGGGTCGAATTGTTGAATTGAATACACGTTTTTTCTTTAATCCAATCTAATTTACTGAGCTTCTTTTAGAATTGAGCGGGTAAAGGACCAAGTTTTTTTGTAACTTTCTTCTTTTATAAACTTCTTCACTAAACTAAATTAAAAAAAGCTGTACTGACTAGTGTGAACTTACGGATTGAGCTGTAAACGGTACCTTTGCTAGGAAAAAGCAAGCGTCTGATCAGATCAATCAAGTTAATCAAGGACGAAGCTGTTGAGTCACGATTGGCCGAGGGGCCCTTGGGCGTAAGTAGCTGGGTACAAATAGGCCGGTTAAAGACGAGTAGGCAGGGTACGACGAAGCCCACGGGGTGACACATGGTTGTACTGGTCAGCTTTGGGCTGGAGATTGGTGATTGACTGAGCGTGCTTTGGAAGCTCGTGGTGGAGTACTCTCTGATGGATTCGCTCTATTATTGCCTCCTTTTTTTAGGGACGTGGTGATACCCGCGAAAAAAAGACTATTCGCTCTTTGGGGTGGGCCTTTCGTACTCCAATCCGTACGGGGAGAGGACAATTATTCAATAAAAAAATCTAGTGGATGGGGTTCAATATTTATGAAAAGCCAGGGTAAAAATGATCCTTGTTAGGGAACCAAGACAAGAATTCTTACTAATAATAAGGGCCTCTAACGCCTATAAATAGAAGCTTCTTTCAGTCTCTATTTGGCAAAGCAAAGGGATACGGGGAGTTTTAAGTCGCCAAGAAAGAGTTTTAGCCATGGATATCGTTGGAAGACTTGCTGAAATTCAACAAGAAATACAAACTGCGGAAACCGAAAAGCTCTAACAGGAGAATTTGCTCGGTCTGATATGGAAGCATCCGCCAGCTCTCGATCCTGAGGTCATAGGAAGAGTGATGCAAAGGACACGGGACCGCATTCGAGCTCTTGAAGACCGAAAAGAGGCCCTCCTTCAAGAACACCAATCTATCCTTGTGGAGGGGGCCATAAGCAACCGCAGTAGAAATAGAAACTACGGGGGGAAATATTAGAGAATAGTCCGTCGACGCAAAGTAGTGTGTTTTAATGCATGTCTTTCTTTGTTATCTTTCATGTTGTTCTATGTCTTTTGTTCACTTAATATGTTCTTAGTTCACTTTGTAATGTTGTGTTTAGTTGTGTGGCTGGTCTACGTGTGTGTAGGCTTCCTATTGGATGTACTCTTATGTATAAAAATCTTGTAGTGCTGGAATGAATGAAATCTGCTTTGTTAAATATTCCTTATTTATACGTAATATCCGGTCTTCAATCTTCCTTAGATGTAGATGCTACTTCCCTCGTATCGTCCGTACTGCCCCTACAACAGATAATAAAAGTCCGTAATAGCACGCGAAAACTTATGGACGATTCTATCCAAACCTAAAGTAGAAGAAAGCCTACGAAACCATGAAGCTTCCCGGATCTCCCGTTTGGTAACAAAGTAACAAACCAAAAGAAAGATAGGATAATAAAGATTGTTACCATAAATATGAAAGCGATCGATGATATCATTGGACACTAAAGGGTGAAACTTTGCTTTGTGGTTCCCGCAACTCACGGTTGACGAAGGCAACACAAAGTCGGCTGGGAAAGCAGTATACCGGAAAATCGCATTAATCTTAGTATGGAAGAAGGCTCCCCCTCCCTTTTTTTAGTTTTAGTAAAGATATAGAGGCAGTAGGAACTTACTTTCCTCGTTCTCGCAGAATTAGTTCGCTTCCTGTCAGCTAGTCGGTCAGTAAGATCCATATAGAAGCGCCAAACAAGAGCAAGACAGCTTTTAGAGTTCCAAAGCAAAGAAGGGTGACGAAGGAAAGCATTACGGGGGAGTTTTCTAATAGGAAAAGTGCTAAGACCGCTAATGCCGCATCCAAAGGAAAATCTTTCCCTTTCAATACCTTGAAAAGAGCCTTGATCCCGTAGCATATTCAGTATTCTACAAAGAAAGAAGCATGAAAAAAATGATCGAGATTCTGATAAAAAAATTAGACATTCGAAGACTCCTGTTACTCGCACCCTCTAACATCTTACTCTGGCTTACTACACTCATATCAGTTCTCATGGATCTTATCACTTTTGTTTCCCTACTCTTTCGGCCTTCTAGCTCGCATTGCTTTGATAAAAGCCATACCGTTATGACTATTTATCAACAAGTAAAATCCGTCTGGTATAGTTTCAATATTCAATTCCATTTACTCAATAATAGAATTATCCTACATATTTATAGTACAGAGTACTTGATGTAGGATAATTTTATTGAGAGCTGGACTAAATGGGTTCATCTTTCCGATTATATCGGGTCCAACACCCCGAACTGAATACCGATTTTGGATAACTATACCTTGCTTCAATTCTTGATTATGTGGGGACAGGATTCGAACCTGTAATCTTCAGGTCATGAGCCTGATGAGTTGACCAATTCCTCTACCCCACTTTAAGTTAACTAATTTATATCCATAAGGGTGAAGGTAATCTCTGTGTACTTTTCCGAGATCAGGAAATCATTCACAACTCAAGTAAGAAAGCTATTTGCCTCATTTCTCTCAACCTTACCCTGGCTATGCTCTACCATTGAGCTTCTTCCGCGTGTGGAACTTTCCTATCTCTTATGTCATTTTCCAACCTTCACTTCCTCTGCTTACTTTTTAAAATAAGAGAGAGGAGCGAGCAAGGAGAGCTAGAGTAAAAAGCTAGTGTAATATCTGAAACGGGTATACAAATGGAGCGAGTTAAACGAGTACTAGAGCTCCATACTTGTAGCGATAACTAGAGTAGCTAGAGTGAAAAAAGGAGCAAGTAAAGAGAGGTTGAGCTAGTGCACTGAACACTTTCTATATATCTCTATCTTCATTATCAGCTACATCTTTCTAGTTTTGAATCGGAGAGAGATCAATGGTGGTTCAGTCTTACCGCGCACCGCACTCAATTCAATGATCAAGCAAGACGCTTTTCTTTTTCTTTTTTTACAATTATCAGATCCAATTTGTATATTACAAGGATTACCATATATAACACAAAATTTCTCCGCCTTACTATATTTAGAACAGTGGTCGATCTCTCGAGAGTTACATTCGTAACTTAATGTTATGTTCACGTGGTGATATTCTATCTTTCCAAGAGTACTACCATGTACCTAGTCTATGTCTGGGGAGCATACTTGACAGGAGATAGACACAGGCGGTAGAAAGGTCCCCCACTTCGATTCCCGCCCCGTTAACATTTCCGACCTAAGATAAGGAATTACTCCGTTAAGTTTTTTAGGTCCGGAACCGGCCAGTAATGGACCTACTTACCTTGCTTGTAGATCGGCAGCGGAGCTAACCCCTGTTCTATTGGTTTGGTGGTTGCTAATCCACGACGACAAATTTGAATCATATAAAGAACGAGGGAGACCCGTGGAAATACATCCATTTCTTACTCGTGCAAAGGAATTTTTCTTGGCAACTTGGACAACAACTAATTTGTCCCAGATATTAATTTTTAAAAGTCTTTATAAAGCTTTCATCTCAATTCATATTTAGCCCTACGTTTGTGATCTCGTATATTTCACTTCTCTGACATCTTGCTGAGTTTCCCCCTCATCCTTTTGCAAAAAACCGCTCCACGGTGGTAAAGTCTCATCTTGTGTGTTGGCCGAAGTGACAATAGTCACATTGAACTCTCGAATATGTTCGAAGATCTCAAAATGATCTTCCAGTTCCGGGGAGAATTTGCAAAGCTCCATTTCCATTGAGAATTGAATGGAGTTTTCCCGTATTTCGACCGCAGAATCTAACAAAGACATTACTGTGGAGATTCTGACCAAAAAATTAGACATTCCATGCCCTCGGAGAGTGCTTTGTCGTGCTAGGTCACTGACATATCCTTTTTTGTCTTTATTTGACCCCAAGAATGGATTGGATCGAAACGACTTTCCTGTCGAAGCTCTTTGTGTCTGTATTAATTTCTGATCGCGCGAAATCTCCATAGCCAATTTTCCATTTTTTATCTAAGGTGCTGCCTTTGGTACTACTCTTATTTTACACGATCCAGGAACTTCCATAACGTTGGCGTGATTCGGTTTGAGCAACGGATCCTGACGTGATACATCTTCGTAATGAAAATAGAGTGGAAACATGAGTTGCCTTTTCTAATATCTCTATAATAAGCACTGTGAACTATCTGCTTTAAAAAGATAGTTGTGCAGCATACCGAAAAAATAAGAGAACTAATTCAATCAACCACTATAATGTTAAAGGTATTGAGTATTTCCCCAAAATAGGGGCTACTCTATAATACGCGAGATTTTAATATATGTCGGCAAGCCCCAAAATTTGATCTTGTAGAGTCTCGGCGGCAAAAGGGAGATTATCAATTTTGTCCAAGAAACAAAAATCTTCAGGCAAGCGCAACGGACCTCCCTCCTCTACATATTTTTCATATATATGTTGGAGTTTGGCCGAGGTCTTTACTTGAAGTTTTGCCATATCGAATGAGAAATGGGAGCATTCTTGGGTGTATCACCCAGCCCAAAACGCCCCAAGTAGGGAAAGCATGAGGCCTAGTGCGAGTGAACCGCTGAAAATGAAGAAGGGCTTGTCAGAAATCACCGGTTGGCTTGGTCCGACCAAGAAAGGCGTGGAAGTCTTTGGGGCATAAGAAGAAAGAAAAGTAGCTTTCTTCTGTTATGATATTAAGATAGAAAGAGATGTAGTGAGGGATAAAGGAAACAAACATTACATTTTTTTATATCTTAATTCTATCTCTTTCCTCAGCCAATAATAGATTCAGCATAGAGTAGAGTGAAGCTTGGGTATCTAAGGGCCACAATTCCACCCGTAACAAAAAAAATAAAAGGGGCCCCGAAAGAGATGTTCATAACGATTTCTGCTTGAGGAGGTGCAACTCTAACTAGTTTTGTATACACAACGACTATAACTCACTGCTGGTCTCTCCGCTACTTGAGACTCTTCCACCACCAACATACAAGAAAGAAAGGAGAGCTCAGATACAGCAGCAGATCCAGGTTCTGAAGGAATCAATAAAGCCCCAAAAAGCCAAAAATGCTAAAAACGCTTCCACTACTTCGTTGAGACTACTCTTAGTATAAAATTTCCTCAATGCTTCCGGTTCATCAACCAATTGCTGCCCAGAAAGAGACTTGTCGTAGATAAGCAGCTCTGCTTTTGAGTCAAAGCAAAGACTCACTCATAAATTATGAGTGATGAGGTTCCACTCGTAAAGGCCGTGGAGTCTAAACAACTACTATCACTTCGATTACTTGATCGAATTGGCACTGCTCCTCCAGTCTCAGAACCCATTGGTTTTGATCAGTCGCCCCTTGATACACTTTGAAAGTGCTTTCTTTATCGTCTCGTGAAATCAATAATAGGAATTTCTTATTCAACATAGGCCAAGTTGTGGACACAAACCTCAGAAACTTTTCACCAATTTGATGCTCGTACAAAAAAAATAATGCTAATTTAATCATCCTCAATAAGGTAGTTTTTACTTACTTACTTGTTAGAGTAAAGGGAATCCACTCATAATTCAAAGACTAGATCCAGTCAAGAGCAAGCACTACTTTTCTTGTCGTTAAGGTCCCTTCCTCCTGAGTTCAAGATGTCCCTTTCCGCTTCTCCTTCAGCAACTTCCCTCATTGGGATTGTTCAAGCTCCTTCACCTATTGGGATAGCACCATTTCTTCCTATTTTTAGGTCTTCTTACCCCTTAGTTCTTCTACTGGTAGTCTAGTTGTAGTTTTGAGCGGGTTTACTAAAAGAATCTGGAGAAGCTTTACAAAGTGGGTAGGTTCCTAGCTCAACAGAGAAAGCATCCCCAACATAAAGTAACTTTCCCAGGTAAACTCACTCTACTTAAAGGTTTTTTAGGTCCTTATTCAAGTATGGGAGGGAAGGTTACTCTACAAACGAAGACGGAGAGGGGATACCCCAGCGAAGGGGAAAGACATTAAGTTGCCAGTTCTGCTTCAAGGAATAGGGACAAGGTACTCGACCAACTAATCAGTATTGGGGAGAATGTGATAGTACACTCCATATATCCTATTTTTAATAGTGCTTCCTGCCCGGGACGAGGAAGAAAGAAATTAACCGGGTGGTAAGCCACATACCTCTATATTCCACCTATGCTTATCTTATGTCTAGCTTAGACTTATAAGTATAAGGATACATCCCGCTAGAAGGAGTATGAATAGTTAGATTCCATAATAGCCAATACAGTACGGTTAAGACGAGTTCTCAGCCATTGATCGTCTTTCATATGTTTGGAATAGATTCCATTTTTAGAGATTTGAAACTTCCTTCTTCTATTTCGATTGTGCTCCAAGGATCGCGTAACATTGATCAACTGGTAGAGTAAAAGAAGATCTCTACCGTGCTCCTTCTGTGGGTTGTTTGGACATGCTGCAGTTCTTTTCCCTCAGCGCAAGAAGAAAGAGGTATCGAATGATGATTGGCAGCAAGTTGAGGAAGGTATGGAGGCCTAAATCTCAGAAGGGCCTTGATCCTGTTTAGGCACTAATTAAATGGGATAGCCTTGGAAAAGGGGACCGGGGAACTAATTAACATTAATCCCATCCCTGGAACTAAATATGAGTGGTTCCCCTCAATAAGGACGAAAAGTAGCATCAGCGGATGAAAGAGTGGACGAGCTCCCTTTCAATTACATCACATCGAGCCTTGTTGGCCGATAACTCGATGGTATCCGCTCATGGATGGTAGTTGACTGATTGGAGTAAGTTTCAGCCTTTCTAGTAGTTGGAGTTTGTGGACCAAGTTGTAGAGATCCCATCGTTTTAACTACTTTTTTTTATAGAATCCAAACCAGTAAGAAATCGCTTTAGTTGTTGGTGGAAGTGACCTAGACATATTTTTATTTATAGGTCCTTGCCCTTTTCTTCCGCTAGGTAAGTTGGGAAGTCCTTAACTTAATAAGGCAGGGGAAGTCGAGTCCCTTATCTTCGACAAGCCCCGATCTATGCTTTCGCTTTAAAGAAAGAATCACCGAAGACAGATTATTTTTATCGGTTGAGTAAGGGTCCGTAGAAGCTCTTCTTTAGCTTCTTCTGTAATACCGATAGTTAATAGCTCTAGCGGCTACTTTTGAAGATAGTAAATCTATTGGGTTCATCTACGACCAACCTCAAACGGAAGTAGTTCGGAGCTTTCTGTGCTGTTATGATTCCATAATCTTCATCGCCACCTCTGTCCTATAACGCATCTCCTTCTTTTATAGCAGTTATTGCTCTGGTTCCAGAAGGTATAGCTCTTGCCTCGGCTTCGCCTTTTAAATCGGAGACTGTTCCAATTTCCTACAGGGATAGGCAAGCGGAGAGAGAACTAGACGTATTTTGCTAGGCAAAGAAGGTTAGAATGGATAGCTCGCGGGTGGGATTGACAGGATAGATCACTCTTGCAGAAGGAGGTAGAACCAGGGTGAAGTAGTGTACTCTTATACGCGGATTGACGGCCTTGGCTTATTCAAACAATATGGGAAATTCCACTCAATCCTAGAAGACCTACCACCCCTCCCCTCGATCCGGTAGAGCGTGAAGCTTTGATTTGGATTCGAACGAGAAGCTCGAAGGAAGTAGCCAATTGAAAGCAAAGGTGGTTTCAGTCATCCTCTGCTTACAGCCTAATTAAAATTGAGGTTCCATCTTAGTACGCAAATTCTGAAGCAAGAAAAGGGAAATCCAAAGTTAGAGAAAATCTGTCTGAATCTAAGACATCCAACTCAAAGAAAGGCCTTTAAAGGAAATTATTAGCCCGGCCTCCCCTTGGAATGAAAACCAAGCTGGCAAGATAGAGCTCCACACATAGTTTATAGTTCAGCTCAAGGCTAGCTCTCATTTATTATATGCTGGAAAACTGCCTGTAAGGCATTCTTCCTTGTGATTCGTCTCGCGTCCTATGTACACACGTACTTGTCTCGTTTCAAGTGCTAGGACCAAACAAATCCGAAGAATTCTACCAATAAGATCTTAACCAGCCATTGAGTAGTAGCTCTTGTTTATTCAACGGATCGACCAGAGAGGCTATTCTGCAACCTGAAAAGCCTTATTTTCTTCTTTCTACCTATTCTATGCGTGTGTCTCGATAATCTTTTATAAGAGCTTCCATGCCCATCTTATACAAACCTGTTGGAATCTCATCTGTGATGATCTTTCCTACGTCTTCATTGTCATCCATCTAAGCAAACCAACATTCTCTTGCCCAGCTAGCTTGGCTAGCTGCTAAGGCTTTTTGGCATAGTAAGCATTGGTGCAGTATAGCGCGGTAGTAGCACATTAGGGGCCCGGAGACTGCTACAACAGGAACTCAAACTAAAATCTCCACCGGATAAGAGATCGAATTATGCTTCAACAATTCCACCAATGGGCTTGGCTTCTGTCTTTAAGGCATAAAGAAAAGCGACTCCAACTTCCTTTTATCTGAAAGCGATGACAGGATGTAAGGTATAGTAAGGAGAGTTTTTGAGAATGTCTGCTTCTTACGCTAATATACTGTTAGGCGAAAAAGAATAGGGTTTGTTGATCCCATCTTTGAAAGAGTTATCAGGCTAAACTGCCTTCTGTAATGAGCTTGACTCAAAGTCTTATTAGCGACTTTGTGAATCACTCGTGATCGCTTAGAGCTCCTCTTCCCCTTTCTGAATTAACTTGTCCTTGCGCTTACCACTTCTTCAAACTTGCCAGTGAGTGTCGATCACTCCTTAATCTCCCCTGGTCGGTCGCCTTCTGGGAATTGCCTAGCTCGGCTACGAAGATTTACCACCACCTTTCATAAGGCCCTATATATTATATAATAAAAGGAAAAATTAAGAGTGAAACTACGAGCTAAAAGTAGGCGTCTAGAAGATAATAAGATAGTACCACTCGCCCTACACTGGCTGAAAAGGAATTTCTTTCGGCTATAGGACTATAGTGGGTACCGATCAATCGTCTACTATTTGATTAACGTTTCAACAGGTCTCTTCGATCTACCGCTCGCCCTAACGGTATCTGGATCAGCTGTGGTGTTCCAAGAGACATATGGAAGATTTCGAAGCCTGCTCTGTTGATGGGAGGTGAGGGGACTCATATACGGATTAACAACTCATGCATTCCTGCTCAAGGAAGTCTCTTTGGGGAAGGCCGGGCAATCAAGCGGGCTCAAGAGAGATTGAGATTCTATTCTTCGGGAAGGGAAGTTGTTACGAAAGGTTCTTAGTCTTTCGACTTCCTCATCCATATGAGGATCGGTTTTTTTTGTTCTGGCTTGTAGCTTGATAAAGGGCGGATGGAAGGATAGCTGGAAATGAAATTCCACTTAGAATTATAAGGAAAAAAGTCTCAGTATCTAATGAACCGAACGCTTCAGCCGTGGAACGTCTTCCTCGATCTCTGCTGGTGTGTAATACCAGTCAAGGTATAGAACAATCTATCGAGATGGCCTATACATAATCATTCAGTAGTGGACTAGCCTTAGCAGCGAAAGCAGTTCAGTCAGAACTGCTCTAGGCGGCTCACTCAAGCAGCTCCCTTCGTCTTACCTTCCTCTACTATGGATCCTCTAACTCAGGAAACATTGTCAGATAGGGAAGGACTTTATATCTTTTTTCCATTAGCAAGAACTTGTTTCAGTTGCATATCATAAGGAATTCGAACAACTGCTTCAAATACAGTATCGGGAAGTACCGCCTGTGAAACCTCAATATCGACGGGCTTACTTACTAAATGGCAATTGGCACAGACAATACGCCCAGCTCTCCTACCTACATAGAAAACAACCTATGATTATATCCCAGCCTGGTAAGTAAGAAATGGATTACCATACCATCCTACTAGAAGAAAGAAAAGAATAAACTGATTCTGGGATCTCTTTTTGGCAAATTTCTCCGCTTGTAAATGATTGGTGTAATACTCACTCGTAGATGCTTGGTGTCAGAAATTTTCACTGATCAGGTGTTATCAGTCTCATCTGTGTAAGAATTAGGAATTCCTATTCCAACTCGTCCCAGAATGGGCGTTATGGCAAAAAACAAGAAGAAAACAAAAGGAGAAATTTGTCCAATAGTAACAAATAGTGCCTCCACAGGTTGACACCCGATCCAACCCAGTAGTAAGCAATCTGTTAAAAGCAACCAAAATATTCCTTGGTGAATCGGACGAAAACTTGAACTACGTACATACATACTTTTAAAAAAGGTAAAGCCAATAGACATATAAAAACTAGTGCTATTGCAGCTACACCTCCCGATTTGTCAGGTATACTACGAAGAATGGCATAGATCGGTAGGAAATACCATTCCGGCACAATATGAGGCGGGGTGGACATTGGATTAGCAGGTATATAATTGTCGGGATGCCCCAAAACATTAGGAGCATAAAAAATACAAATGGAAAAAAAGATAGCAAAAGCTACCCACCCTACTACATCCTTTACATAAAAATAAGGATAAGAAGCAATTTTATCCATCTCTGAATGTACACCCATTGGATTATTTGATCCATATTGATGCAATGCGGCCAAATGAAGAATACTGGCGCCTACTAAAATAAAGGGGAGTAAATGATGAAGACAAAAAAATGATTTAAGGTGGCATTGTCCACGGAGAAACCCCCCCAAAGCCAAGTAACTATGGTATCTCCTACTACAGGTATGGCGCTAGCTAAGCTTGTAATTACTGTAGCTCCCCAAAAGCTCATCTAACCCTAAGGTAGTACATATCCTATAAAAGCTGTCACAATCATCAATAGGAAGATTACAACTCCGAGACACCAAACAAATTCCCCAGGACTGCTATAACTCGCATAATATAGACCACGAAAAATATGGAGGTGAACCACAATGAGAAACATACTTGCCCCATTAGCATGCATATAACGGAGCAACCAGCCCCCTTCAACATCTCTCATAATGTGTTCTACGCTGTTGAAAGCTAGATCAACATGGGGTGTGTAATGCATAGCTAAAAAAATGCCAGTCACTATCTGAATGACTAAACAAAGACCAGCTAACGAACCGAACCCCCACCAATAACTAAGATTGCTCGGGGTTGGATAATCTATCAAATGTTGATTAAGTGTGGAGGATATAGGTTGTTTAAGAAGAGATAATCGTTGGTTTCTTATAGTCATTTGTTTTTATTTCATTTTAGTCAGGGAGAATGCTGCAAAAAAAAAGCTCTCTTTCCGAACAGATATTAGGTATTAGGTTTCGTGCTTTAGTACTTTTAGTTCCTCTATCATAAATCCCCGCTACCTCTTTTTATCCACTTAGGTTATGTTATGACCACTGACTTGGTTGACAAAGATGGTTTATGCGCCGCTAATTTAGCTGCTTGTCGAGCATTTGACAAAGTCACACCATCCATTTCAAATAGGATTTGTCCCGTGGACACACGAGCAACCCAACTCGCAGGATTTCCTTTTCCTCTTCCCATTCTTACTTCTGTAGGTTTCCCGGTAATAGGGAGATCCGCGAGAACTCTTACCCATATCTTACCATTTCTTCGGAATTGTCCGCTCATAGCACGGTGGAAGTGTCCGATTATAGCCCGATGCGCTGCTTCAATGGCTCGATATGAAATACGACCAGCTCTACAACACTTTTGATATTCCGAAACCAAGTTGTGTACCGTCCGGTTTGCAACGCCTACTACATCTGCCTTTACGATATTTTTTATATTTCGTACGTTTCTGATATAGCACGCCCCCCCCCCCCTTTTTTTTACTATATGAAATCTACACTTTGACACCTGAGATTCCGTAACGAGTAGATACTTCCGCAGGAGCATAATCTATTTTCTGGTTAAATACATTACGAGATGTTTTTCCATACTTTCCGCATTTAGTTCTAGCTATTTTTACACCTTCTAATCGACATGAACAACATATACGGACCCCCTCCACCCCCCCCCCCCCCTTTCATTACTAATGGAATATCCTTCACTATTTTATTAAAATGGAACGAAATGATCTTGTTTTGTTTCTCGGTTGAAAAGAGATATCTTGAGCAATCGGAGAAGCACTTTGATAAATAGATTTTATCTTGACCGATTCAATTAACGTATTAGTGTTTGTTCTATTAGACAACAAAGATTGGATTTTTTTCACTTCGTTCAAATAAGAGTTGTACCCGTACGGAATTCTTCTGTTTCTCAGTATGATCTCTATCATCATCTCTATTCCCTTTAGCAATTCTCCTATCCTACCTAGGTCTATGAATTTATCTATCAATTCCATTACCTTATCCTCCTTACCCATGAGGTTCCAACATTTTATCCTTAATTTACCTAGGAGTTGTTCCCGGGCATCCTAAAAAAAGGTTATTATGTACGCCAAGCCCATCCCTTAGAAAAAAAAAGGTAGCACCGAAGAAAGGAAAGAGCGAGTTGGTAATTTTTGTTGTTCCCGCAAAGCGAAGATCATTCGCTTGGTGAATGAAGTGGGTCAACCTCTTTTTAGCTTCGGCCAAACACTTTTTATCGCTGGTAAAGCTTTCTACAAAAAAATAAATGCGAGAACGTATTCTTTTATCTAAGCTTCTTTCCTGAGCATTAGCTCTCCCCATCGTAGATGGTTCAGCTACGCCCGGTGCGACAAAATGATTGAGAACTACGACGGGGTCGAAATTTCTTTTTTTTGTATTCAATAAGTATTGCATGACCGAATAATTCAAGGAAGGGCGCACTGCAGGGAGGGTCCTTTTAAGTAGAGGACTCGCCAGACCGTTGGAGCGGGACTTCTTTGGAAAAAATAACTTGAATAACTTCATTTTTCTGAAGGAGTCGTCATTTTCTATTAGGAACGCTATGTCATTTACAACCCCGGCGTATTTCGGATGCTTGAAGGCCCCGCTGACCCAAAGTTCTTTAGAAAGATTCTTTTTTTCTATGGTGATCGGTCATGGTATCCATAGTGTTGCTTCTTTTTCGGCCAAATCCTGATTTGGTTTTGCTTCTCCTGATCGTCGAGCCTGATCGACTCGACTCTTTTCCCTGCCTCCCGGCCTCTCACTTCATTTCTTTCTTCTTCTGTACCGTCGTTTGAATGAAGACACCTGATTGGGCTGACTTTCCCAAATGCCCACCATCGGCCCTTCTCCTTTCCGGGTCTGGATTTATCGCGTCGTTTCAGTCATCGTGATCGACGGGGAAGAAAGAAATGAATGAATGTTCTTTCGGGAAAATGTAGAATAATACACCTACCGAGACGAAAGCCAAAGGTGAGTCTCATAGGTGGACGTATCGAACTGAAATAAGATCTCAGATTAACATTTTGATACACTGATTTACCGTAATAATAAATATAGTCAATGGTGACTCCACCGTGGGAAGAGCCGCTTCCTTCTTGCTTGATAAGGGGGCTTCCATTCACCAACGTAGACTAAAAGTGCTCTCCGAACTGTGCGGGATAGTCACCCGTCACACGGCTCTCAAACCCAACCTGTGGTGGATCCCGGGAGACAAAGTGAAAGTGCTTGATCTTTTGCCCCATACTTTTTTATGCTCCTCCCCGCCGATCAAGGCCATTAAGGTCGTGATAGGCTTTTCTTTAAGCCGCTATCATTATCATTTGGTTCGGATAAAGAAAGTCCCTTCGATCGGTTCTCTCAGGTGGTCTTCCCTTATCTTTTCAGAGTTGTTTTTATTTGAGATGAGAAAGGAGCACCGGCCGAGCGCCACGAATGAATAAAAAATTGACAGCAGAGGGAATCAATGATTTTTATCCAATCGAGTTCTAGCTAGCAACATGTCGATTACACACCGAAGGTTGGTAAGAACTGAGGGACAATCCCCCCTAACCTAAGTCGGCCCACCAGCAAAGCAACTGGTACTTGATCGGGTGGGGCGGTTTGGTTTTGTGCAACGCCCTCGCAGTAGGAAGAGGCGGTTGTCATTTGAAAGGAAATGCCTTTTTTTTGTAAATGATCGGTAGCTGCTTAGTCTTATCCGAGAGTATAATCTCCTTTATTGCTTTTTTTCTTTGAAAAAAAAAAGAAAGAAGGGGGTCGATTTAGGCTCCTTTTCCCTTTCACTGCATAGCTGCGCTAGCAGGTACTACGAGCCCTCTGTCCCACGCATCTAACCAGCTCGCGTGGTTCACCGGTTCCACTGAAAACTCTCATTTATTGAAGCGGGGCATAGTGCGCTTTAGGCGTCGAGCAATAAACTTCTCTTCTTTAGTTTCGGTTTATTCCCTGATCTGAAACTTAGCACTTCTTTTCTTATTGATTCCAGGAGCGGCGGCATATTCTTGAATGAAGTATATCTGAACCAAATTAGCACTTTAAAGATCAGGCTAAGCCTCTCCAGCTGAGGTGGGCGCCAGGCCCTAGATGTGCTAGCGATTGGCACATAAGGGAGTGGTTGCCCGGGTTTCTCCGCCAGGTATCCTGCACCTCGCGTTTATGATATCTACATTCAACTGTGCCCCAGAGACAGGGTCGAAGCACGCCCGTCCAGTGTGCTTCTTTCACGACATGCTCTAGTCCTGGGTGTCTTGCAGTGGTCTTCTAGCCTTAGAAGAAGTCGTGTCTGCCCCACGGACATCTGCAATGTCCTCCCACACTTTTTTTTAGATTTCAAATACGGGATAAACTGAAGGAAAAGGCTGACCCATTCGGTGACTTTCCCGGTCGCCCTCACTGAACCAACTTGAATCTGAACTACGTATTGATAATTATCTATTTTTATATGAGCGCAAGATAATTAGGTAGTTTTGGAGGGTTTCCTAGGCGATAATAGGCAGGCGATACTGATGGCAGAACCCGACGGTGCTGTGAAGTGATGGTGGCGCGAAGTTTGCTGGTGGGCGGTAGTGTCGATGGCGCCAACTACTCCATCGACGTAGAGAAGCGGGAACACGGACTACTCCAGAAAATTGGTGGTGGCGCAGATCTAAGAGCATATCCAATGCGGGTTTTGTTAGATTAAACTTTAATTGCCACGTATGATTTACTAACTCCTATTATTAAATTTAATCTCCAATCCATGAGTCGGAGGTGAACATCGATATTACGTGGTTAAAAATATAAGTGACCCCTTCGAAATGAACTTCTATTCTCCGAGGATGATATCGAAGGCCGCGCTTTGCCAAATCAGCCACACAAAAAAACAAAACCGTCTTATTTAATTTTTTTATTGGGTAGATACTTTGGTGTTTTGATGTAGTTTTGTTTGAAAAAATTCTCAAATTCACGTTTACCATAATTTTGTACACCACTAAAAATAAACCAAACTACATTGGAAAATGAAATGGCAAAATTAATTTTAAACTTTGATTTATTTTTATATATAAAATAAAATAATAATTTAAAGAGATTTAAAAATATTTTCAATCTATGTGGTAATATATATATATATATATATAAATTTATACTCAAAAAATTATAAGTATTAGTCTATTAACATTAGAATTCAATTTTGTTTTTCAAATTCTAAAAAGTAACTATTTTTTTTTAAATGAAACCATCCTTAGATGGGGGAAATTCTATTAGGCCTTCCCAAGCCGTAAAATAGACATAATAAAAAGCCGTAGCTAAGTTGAGATATACAGTGATGAGCACTAGGCTATTGAGGCAACGCTTGTTGCTTCCAAAAGAATGAAGATAAAACCAGCAAAACGGTGGAGGATTCCAAAAGCTCTTTGTCTATGGTAGAGAGGATCGAAACTTATTAGTGAATCAACATAGAAACACAAGGCAGTCGAAATCCTCCCCACATAGATTAGAAGCATATCCTCTATAGACCGGGAATAATGGCAAAGAAACCTAACTATTTGCATATGGCTTTCCATCCTAGATGAAGATTATGTACATAATAGTGCACTAAATATCAGACGAAAAGTCCAGCTTGCTGTTGTCCTCCATGAGCAGCAACCAGTCATCCCGCAGCCGAGAAACCAACCATCCCACACCGTTTCATCCAAGGCAGCAAAAGATCCATCACAGTCAGTATCCTAAGTCATACAAAGAGCAGCAAGGGGGCTTCCCAGACTGAGCATGAGGCAATATATCAGCATCCGATCTGCATGAGAAAAAGATTAACTTCAGTAGCATCCGAACTAGGTAGCAATCCGTAATGAAGGAGTACCAATTTGGTCAAGTCTAACTAGTCCCTGAACTAAGTTAGGGAGCACAGAGATTCTGTGAAAGGATGAGTTACACTTATGTTGCAGACAGAATTTTGCCAGAGAGTGAGCAACCTGATTTGCCTGTCTATAAATGTGCATAAGGTGAACAGCCCCCAAAGAATGATGAATCTCATCAGCTAAGCAAAACAGTTTCCAGGGAGATCTAAGTGGATCATTAGCAAAGAGTACTGCACTAATGCAGTCAGATTCCATACCTGAGTAGTTGCAAAGCAACAAGTATGTTGCTTTAAAAGAGAAGTTACCATCAGTACCTGGCTTCCATATTAGTCTATCAGCTCTATGTGGAGTTATTTTTTATTCCTGGTAGGTCAAAGTATGAAAGCTTACCACTTTGAAATATGAAGGCCAAACTCCTAGAAAAGGACTCAGAAAAAATGTTAAACAAAAATGGGGATAGAGGATCACCCTGCTTAATACCCCTAGTAGATTGGAAGAATCCAACTGGCTTACCATTAATAAGAACAGAGAACCAGGCCTGGGAAAGATTTTTCATGATTGAGAAAATAAATTTTGCATGAAAACCAAATTTAGCTAACACTTTATATAGGAAAGACCATCTAACCCTATCAAAAGCCTTTTTGAGGCTAGTTTTACAATGCAGTTTGGATCTCTTCTCTTCCTATTAAGAAACCTAACCATTTCCTGAAGATAAATGACATTATCTGAGATGTCTCTGCCATGTAGGAAGGCTGTTTGGTTAGGGGAAACAATCTTAGGCATTATAGACTTAAGTCTTTCCATAAGCACTTTAGAGCAAATCCTATTAATCACATTAGAAAGGCTTATAAGTCTATAGTCATCAAAAGAGGTAGGGGTTTTCTTTTTGGGAATTATAGTAATCCATGTACTGCCAATGCCCCTAGGCATGTTAGATGAAGTTAGGAAATCCTGGACAGCCATAAGTAGGTCATTAGCTATAATGTCCCAAGACTTAATGTAGAATTTGGCAGTAAAACCATCCGGACTAGGACTGCTGGACTCTAAAAAGTAACTATGAATTTATAGGTTATAAAATAATTGAATGATGTATTTTAATAATAATGAAAAATCCACATGTTAAGTGCTAAATATATTCATTTATATTTAATAATTTATAATAATGATGCATATATTATAGATTGGCAAAACTAAAAATTAATTTCAATTAATTTTTGTTTTTTACTCTTTCTCCATAAAAGTAAAATTGAGACATAAATTAGAAAGTTTCTTAACTCAATGTCTATTTAATAATTAGTTAATTTATTTAGAATAACAAATTAATTTCTAGAATAGAATCAATTTTATTTTAAACATGAACTAAAAATAAGTTAGTGCCGATTAATGTTATACTCAAGTTCATAAAAACTATTTTATTGAACCAATATAATTATTTATTCTCCCTCATTACTCTTGGCAAATAATTAGATGCATCCAAAATATAATTAATTGTATGAATATAATATTTGTTGAGATCAAATATAATATTAAAATGCAATTTCAATATTATATATATACACATCACATAATAATTGGGAGTTTGTAGCATATTCACGTTACATAATAATTATTCCTTTGAAGTTTGGATTGGAGAATAATTTCAAACGAGACCCACAGTCAAAACATTTAATATTACGTCAAACTGAAGGTGAATCAATGTTCCAATTAGATTCTACCATTTATATCCGTTAAATAAGGAAAACCCTCCATGTATTGGAGATGCTATAAGGAGAAGAGGGAACGCGGACCTTGTTTTAGTGGGAAAACCTAGTTTCAAGGGGAAAGGATAAGAGGGACCGATGAGGGTGGAAGAAAAAGAAACTATCACGAGCTCAGCCTTTAATCAAGGATAGAAATGATATTTTTGTACTCCCTCTGTCTCCGCCATTTATGCAATTTAACTATTTCTTTAGTTAAAATTGCTTGACTTTGACCTCAAATTTAAATCGATAAATAAGTTAGGATATTGTCATTTGATCTTGTTAGAGTCGTAATTGCACAAATTTTTACACTAACAACTTTTTATAACATGTATTTACACACAATTATAAATATCAATGATAAAACTTTTTTGAGTCAATTGACAAAAGTCAACTTGTGCAGAATTGACTGGGACGGAGGAAGTATTGATTTTCTAGATTTGCAGAATATGAGAAAAAAATACATAATCGAATTAAAGAAGGAAAGAACAGGTTGAAAGAGGGAAAGTGTAGAAAGAATAAGGTGAAGGAGAAGATTTGGAATTTAACTAATTATGTTTTGCTACATGCCTTTTTCCATCGCATTTTGTCACCTTTTATACAACTCATTTGGTCCTACTGCTCAAGCGTTGTTATTCTGTTGCTAATCGTTTGAGAGTTGATTGATTAATCTGTTATACCAAGATAATACCATTTTACCCTTTTGAGTAATCTGCTTGTGACAACCCCTCCCCATTAAAACACATGTGACCTCAAGTGAGTTGTGATCAGTTAATTGGGAAAGGCATGGAATTTTTGTTTGATGAACGCACTGTCCTCCCAAGATGCTTCATCTTCTAGTAATCCTTCCCAAACAATGAACCACTGCACTATCGACTGCCCATATTTTTCTATCAATCGCCTCTGTTTGATGCATTTTGGATACAATTTAGGATTTTCATAAGCATCATCTGGAGGAAGCTGTGTGATGGTGCTAGGTACAGGTCCCCCATGCTTCTTTAGCAACGAAATATGAAACTATGGGTGGATTTTTGAGCTCACTGGCAGTTGCAATTTATACGATACAGCTCCAACTCTTGACTGAACCAAAAATGGGCCATAAAATTTTAGAGAGAGTTTGTTGCTGATCTGGTTCATAAGAGTTGTTTGTCTGTATTTTTGGAGCTTCAAGTAGACCCAATCTCCCACTGAAAGGATCTCTTCGTTCTGTGCTTATTGGCAAAGTATTGCATTCGCTCCTGAGCTTTAGTAAGGTGTTGCTGCAACAATGCTTGAACTCTTTCCCCCTGTTGGATTATGTCCACCATTTTTGGGATAACAATGTCTGTGAAAGTTCCCATAGGCATCATGATTGGTTTAGTTCCATAAATTGCCTCATACGGAGTCATCTTAATGATCGAGTGATAAGAAGTATTATACCACCACTCCGCCGCTCCTAACCAGTCCTTCCACGAGTTTGGTTTATCCCCACAAAAACAACGAAGATATGTTTCCAACACTTGGTTCACACATTCAGTTTGCCCATCAGTCTAAGGGAGATGGGATGTACTGAACTTGAGTTTAACTCCTAATTTATCGAACAATTCCTTCCAAAAATGACTCAAGAACACTTTATCTCTATCACTCGTATTGGATTCGGGTAGATCGTGTAACTTGTAGGACTCGGAGAGAAATAAAGTGGCTATTGATTGTGCGGTGAAAGGATGAGATAATGGTAACAAGTGAGCATACTTTGATAATATGTCCACAATGACAAGAACTGTATCATGCCCTTGAGACTGGGGTAGACGTTCAAAAAAATCCATAGTAATTTGCCACCAATTTTGTGTTGCAATAAACCTGGTGGGTGACAATGCTCTCCTTTATTTTGTTGACAAGCCACACATTTCTTGATGTATTACTCTACATCCTTTCTAACACCAGGCTAATAAAAGATTGTTTCTAACCTTTTCTGAGTGGTGTTTTGGCCAGAATGTCCTCCCAATGACGAAGACTACATGGTATTAATAATTCGTTGTTTAACGGTCCAACTGCTACCCACATAGATCTTTTTTCCTCTTTTTATTATGCCATTTACAAACTGATACTGAGTAGGAGCTATTGTCGAACTATTGGATGATATCTCAGCAATCAATTCTTGGGCTTTCTGATCATTAATATAACTGCTACTGATTTGTTGAATCCACTCTGGTCTAGCTAGAGTAATTGTATAAACATTTATTCTTTTCTGATCATTAGGCACGTCATTTGATGAATTTTCCATGTTCTGCATTTTTGTAGATCTCCTCTCAACCTTATGATCCTTTTTTGATGCATTATACATGGTTCGGTGGGTTCTCACATCACTTACCATTATTCCCAATTCAGGATCAGCCCATGATGCACTCATTTTACTTGGCTTAGTACTTCCTCTAACATTCACAGCATCTTGGACGGCTATTGCAACATTTTCTTTACTCTGATGAACCTGCCTTCTTGCAAATATATGTCCAGTGCACTTATCACCATCTACACATTCTTCTTTCAGCTCCTGGTCTACTACACTTGCTTCATAATGTTTCGTAAAACTCAACTTATCATCCAAAACTCCCATTCCTGCACCTCGTCTGGAAAGAGCATCAGCGGCTGTGTTTTCTAAACCCTTCTTATACTGAATTTTGAAGCTATAGCCTAGCAATTTCGTGATCCATTTGTGCTGCAATGCACTGGTTAACTTCTGATCTAATAGGTACTCCAATGGCTGATGATCAGTTTGTATAACAAAATGGTTGCCCATGAGATAATGCTTCCACATTCCTATGGCTAATACTAAAGACAATAATTCTTTTTCGTATGTAGAAAGGGCTCTATTCTTAACACAAAATAACTTACTCAAAAATGCAATGGGGTATTGTTCTTGCATCAGTACTGCGCCCATTCATTCGCATTAGTTTTGACAACAAAAGTTTTGCTGAAGTCGGGAAGTCTTAGTACATGTGTTGTGGTGATAGCTAGCTTCAGGTTCTCAAATGCAATATTAGAATGCTCTCTCCATCTAAAAGAGTCTTTCCTCAATAAATCATGCAAAGGTCTGTAAATTTCTCCATACGAAGCAATGAATCTTCTATAATAGTCTGTCAAACCCAAAAACCCTTTGAGCTTTTTAACTGAATATGGTTTTGGCCAATTTATTATGCACTTTATTTTTTGTTGATCCATTGCCACTCATTTCCCTGATATAGTATGCCCCAAATACTTTACTTTATCTTGGGCAAATACACACTTAGATTGTTTAGCAAACAATTGATGAGCTCTCATTTGCTTCAACACTTGTTCTAAGTGCGCACTATGCTTTTCTAGTGCTTTACTGTAAATTAAAATGTCGTATAAAAACACTAGCACAAACTTCCTCATATAGTCCTTAAAAACTAAATTCATTAATGACTTAAATGTTGCCGGAGCATTTGTGAGGCCAAAAGGCATTACAAGGAATTCATAGTGCCCATGGTGAGTTTGGAGTGCCATCTTGTGAACATCTTTAGGCTTAACTCTTATTTGATGCTACCCAACCCGCAAGTCAAGTTTAGTGAAGTACCTTGCTCCATGAAGCTCGTCCATTAGCTCATCAATGGTGGGGATAGGGAACTTGTCCTTGATTGTGAGATCGTTTAGCTTTCCATATTTGATCCACATCCTCCACATGCCATCTTTTATCTTCACCAAGATAACCGGAGATTAAAAAGGACTGTTGCTATCATGAATGATTGGTTCTTCTTCATTTCCTCCACTTGTTTCTCGGTTTCATCCTTGTGAGCATGAGCATACCTATAATGCTTGCTCTTGAATGGTTCAACCCCATTCTTCAAAAAGATTTGATGATCTGTGGCCCTTGTAGGTGGTAGAGAACTAGGAATAGCAAACACATCAGCATACTCTTTGATAAACTCCTGCACATTTCCAAGTAAACTGATGTGATCAGTTTTACTCTCCTCACAGGTTTGCAATGGATTTGATTCTCTGACCCTTCTGCACAAAAATTCTTCTGTTGCATTCTCATTTAAGTTCAGATGAAACAACCTTCTCTTTTTCATTTCACTCATTTGTCTAGCTTCATATCCACGTATTAGCTTCATGATTACTTCTTCATCATCTCCCTGTAAAGTCCACAAGTTACCTTCACTACTGAACGAAATACTCTTTTCAGCAAAGTCGAATGTGATTGGATTGTAAAGTCTCATCCAATCGACACCAAGGATCATATCCAATTCCCCAAAGACATTACCCTTAAATCATAGAAGAACTTGTGTCCCTGTAGTTTCCACAATACTTTAGGACAGAATGTAGAGCATCTATATTGTGATCCATCCGCCACGGTTACTACGAACGGGCGTGTAGGAATCTACTTTAATCCTACCTCTCTCACAATATCTGGATCAATAAAAGAGTTGTTTCTTCCTGTATCCAACAACACACTGATTCTTCTACCTTCTACCCAGCCATACACGTTATTATTTTAAATTTGGTCTCTATTTGCAATAGACTTCAAATGCAGTTATTCAGGTTCCTCTTTTATCACTCCTTCCTCTTGTTCCACCTCAACTACATACATTTCATCCTCATCTGTTACTTCCTGAGTATTTATGAGACTTACTTGCTTGAATTTACATCTATGCCTTGGTCTGAATCTCTCTCCGCATCTAAAGCAAAGTTGATTATCTCTCCCGTACTGCAAATCTTGAGGTGATAATCTCTTAAAATTCCCAAAAGTTTTCCTCCTCTCTTCACAATCATTAACTACAAAAATAATAACCTTTCCCAGTATTTGCTCATCTCTTCTGGGCACAAAATTTACTACAGGAACATTACTTCCAAACATCCTATGCTTCATATTACTGGCTTCTACATTTTGTTCTTGTAAAATAGCCAATTCCATTGTTCCTTGCAGTGTATTAGGTCTAAGCATTCTTATCATAGGCTTGATCTCTTCTTTCAGACCACTAACAAAACTGGAAATAAAATACTGCCCGGAGAGATAGGGATCTTTACCTATGATAACTGCCCTCAGCTCCTCAAATTGTTCCAGGTAGCTTCTCACATTGCCTTTCTGATAGAGTTTATTGAACTCCTCCACTGGATCCTTGCTTCCCAATTCCAAAAATCACCTCATTACTGCTTCTTCAAAATCCTCCCAATTTCATAGTCTTCTAGTTCTTTTGATACTTTGAAACCACACCTAAGCCCTTCCTTCCAGGTATATATCAACAGCATCTACTCTTTGCAGGTCATCGATATGAAAATAGTTAAAGAATCTCTCGCATCGCCTCAACCATTCTTTAGGTCTATTGCTTGAGAATACAGTTAATTCTACTTTTGGTTGATATAGACATGTACTCTTTCCTAACTTATCTCTTCAGTCACCTGATTCCTCCTTATCATGATTGACTCTGTTGTTTATGATCTGAAATCATGCTCCTCTTCTGTGTTCAATTCTAGGTGATCTGCATTCCAATCGGCGCCTATGTTCCACCTCAGGTGATGTGTAATGAGTCTTGTTCCTGCGCTCCACTTTCGGTGACCGATTGTGCCTCTCCGAAGATGAATTTCCTTCCTCTCAAACGATCAATTTCTATTTGTAATCTCCCTGCATGAATTTTGAAATTACTTCCATCAGAATTACCGGTTCCTTCCTTTGCTCTTCCTGAACCTGCTTCAACTGCTCCAAGTGATTGTTCATCTGCCTCTGGATCTTAGTTTCAATATCTAAACTCAAGATCTTGTACTCCTCCTCTATAGCTTCATACATTTGAGCATTGTTGCGATTCAATTGCTCCCTGTTCACCTCAAACTGAAGCTTCACCTTTTGTATGATATCGTTGACCCAAGACTCCAAAGCCTTCATCTGAGTGTTGTCAGCCATCTTTTACCGAGGATTGACCACTCTGATACCACTTGTCACGAGCTCAACCTTTAATCAAGGATATAAATGATATTTTTGTATTGGTTTTCCAGATTTGCAGAATATGAGAAGAAAATACATAAATGAATTGAAGAAGGAAAGAATAGATTGAAAGAGCTAAACTGTAGAAAGAATAAGGTGAAGAAGAAGATTTTGAATCTAACTAATTTTGTTTTGCTACATGCCAAAGAGATGCCTTCTTCCAGCACATTTTGTCCCCTTTTATATAGCTCCTTTGGTCCTACTGCTCAAGCGCTGGGAGGTCGTCGTCTTACCTCTCAAAGTTAATATTTATAAGCCCTAAATTCTTACTATTTACAACTAAGTAGATAGCGGCAAGTCGGGGTCGTCCACGAAGAAGAGGGATCTTCCAAAGCGTTTAGGCATAAAAGGTTGATATTATGCTAGGAGTAGATATATATACATACATATAAAAGCATGTAAATGGGGGGTTTGGTTGTTTGGTGGTCCTAAGTTATGAAATTAAAAAGACAAGATAACTAGCAAAGTCAAGTAACTAGGCTAATCATCAAACAAAACTAAGAAAAAGGGGTTTAAAACTACAAAGATAAAGCCTTGGGGGCAATTGATATCCACTTCCAAACCTAATGTAGATCATTGAACCATTCACTCATTCTATCACATTATTTACTTGACTTAACATTAACATACTTATCTAGCAAGAATCACAACACATTATGCACAAGAATTTCTAAGTTCATGTTCATAGATTTTCATGCAAAGGAGCTAAGGAATTCGTCACTTTCCTAACACCCGAACACTTCAATCATAAAAACACTTCCTATTCTCAAACAACCCATGGCATAAATGAAGTGAAACATAGCATCAAGAATGCATAAATGCTAAATAATAAAGGCTTCAAGAACGAGTGAAACAATCTATTCACTACTTCACTACTTATTGTGACGATAAATCTTCCATCCTTCTTAGATAGTAGTTTGCAAGAGTGAATTCGACATCTCTTGTCAAACCTCACCAATGACTCCTTTAGCCGAAACACGACTAAAAGTATCTCATTGATGGCATTGAGAACGAAGAACCAACAAGCTTGGAAACACTTATAAACACTACACCGTGTCTAAGAATTTAACCAATTCATGCATTTACACAAGATTAGTCAAGAACGATCGACATTCATAGACTTCTCTCATTTGCTACCTAAACAAAACATGACAACGAGTTCGACATCATCACATTCATCTAGCAATTATCAACACACCAACATCATTAAGAAGCTCTAACTCATACTCTTGGATTCCACATTAAAAGAGGGGAGAATTAGCTACTTTCTCCCAACCCTAACAAGTAATCATACAAGCAGTTCATGTACTCAAACTTCCAACAACATTAATGCCATTAACAATCCACATTCAAAGCTCAATAAATGCACAATAGAGAAAGCAACAGATGGATATAAATAATTCTCAAGACATTAGCAAGGAAGTTTCAATCAATTGCTCCCAAGTACAAAACTAAGCTAAATAATCAAAACCCACAACATAGAATAAAAATCTATAAAGAAAGCAGAAGAAATGGAAGAAAACCAACATTCTGCCTTAAGAACATATCCACTATCTTTGCTAGATTCCCATTGCTTTACTTCTAAGTTACTCAATATCATGTACTAGTGATTTTCATTATTTCTTCCATTTTTTTTATTTCTATATTTACGACAGAATAACAAAAATTGTGTGTTTTTTGAGCAATGGATAGTAGGGTAACAATTTTTGGGGTCATAGCATATTTTTTAATAAAGAGTGGTAAGTATATATTTAAACTTTTGAAACATATTAGACTAAAATTAAAGAATCCATCGTTACAAATTAATTTACCAATATTTTCACGTCATATTTTGATTATTTTCACACATATATATTTAATAATTATATTTAACTATTAATTATAGATTGATTATAGATTGATAATAAATAAAATCTTTACTGGATTCATTGACCCGTGCATATGGGCTGAAAAGCCCATGGCTATATGGGCAGATTTAATTATCAACCCAAGTTATAAGAAGCATTCAAGATTTTCCAACACTGAATCAGCTATTTACGTTTGTTAAAAAATAACTGCTACAATGTCAAAAGGTTGTTACCTATTAATACTTATTTTTTTTTAATTCATGCTGAGAGTATCCTACTTTTGAAGCATTCAATATTTTCTAACACCGAATCAGCTATTTACGTGTTCAAAAAAATAGTTGCTACAATGTCAAAAGGTTTTGACTTATAACTACTTAAATTGCATTTAATTCATGACCGAGAGTATCCTACTTTTGAAGCATTTTAGATTTTTTAGCACCAAAGCAGCTATTTACGTTTACGAAATAATAGCTGCTACAGTGTCAAAAGGTTGTGATCTATTACTACTTAAATTAATTTTAATTCATGGCCGAGAGTTTCCCAATTTTGAAACATTCAAGATTTTCTAACACCGAAGCAGCTATTTACGTGTTAAAAAAATAGTTGCTACAATGTCAAAAGGTTGTGACTTATTACTACTTAAATTATATTTAATTCATGGCTGAGAGTATCCTACTTTTGAAGCATTCAAGATTTTCTAACACGGAAACAACTATTTACGTTTAGAAAAAAATAGTTGCTACAATGTCTAAAGGTTGTGACCTATTACTACTTAAATTATATTTAATTCATGGCCGAGAGTTTCCCACTTTTGAAACATTCAATATTTTCTAACACCGAAGAAGCTATTTACGTGTTTAAAAAATAGCTGCTACAATGTTAAAAGGTTGTGACTTGCTACTACTTAAATTATATTTAATTCATGGCTGAGAGTATCCTACTTTTGAAGCATTCAAGATTTTCTAACACCGAAGCAGCTATTTACGTTTACAAAAAAAATAGCTGCTACAATGTCAAAAGGTTGTCACCTGTTACTACTTAAATTATTTTAAATTCATGGCCGAGAGTTTCACTTTTGAAACATTCAATATTTTCTATCATCGAAGCAGCTATTTACGTGTAAAAAAAATAGCTGCTACAATGTCAAAATGTTGTGACTTATTACTAATTAAATTATGTTTAATTCATGGCCGAGAGTATCCTACTTTTGAAGCATTCAAGATTTTCTAACACCGAAGCATCTATTTACGTGTTCTAAAAAATAGCTGCTACAATGTCAAAAGGTTGTGACTTATTACTACTTAAATTATTTTGATTCATGGCCGATAGTATCCTACTTTTGAAGCATTCAATATTTTCCAACACCTAGCTATTTACGTTTACAAAAAAGTAGCTGCTACAATGTCAAAAGGTTGTGACCTATTACTACTTAAATTATTTTTAATTCATGGCTAAGAGTTTCCCACTTTTGAAGCATTCAAGATTTTCAAAGGCAGGAAAACAAGCCAAGAACCGTGTTTCGAAAATATATTCCCAAATGGACTAATTCCATCAGTAAACAAAATTAGTCTCAAAATCCGACCATCTGAACCAAAATCAGGAAAATATTCATCAAACTCATTCCACTGCTCGATGTCGGCTGGGTGTCTTATCATATTGTCATCGGGTGTTTCCCTATCCTTATGCCATGTTAAATTCTTTCATCTTCAACATTTCCGAACAATCTTCTCAATCTCGGAATGATTGGGATATACCAAACTGATTTTACCGGGGAAAATATATTCTGCCCAGTCTTCCCAACCCCCACAACTTCATCATTGGACTTTTTCTTCCTATACAGAGGTGAATCACAGTTGGGGCATTCCATATCTTCTTTTTGGTTTTTTCCGATATAGTATGCAATCATTTGGACAAGCGTCGATTTTACGGTACTTGAGCTCCATAGGACACAGCAACTTCTTTGCACAATACAAATTATTGGGAAGGTTATTTTTTCGGGAAATATCCTATTCATGAATTTCAACAACTTATTAACACTAGTGTCCGCCCAAGTATTCTTACCTTTCAAGTCAAAGAGTTCCAATAGCACGTATAATACGGTATCTTCGACCTTACAACCATTGTACAATGATTTTTGTTTGACCCCAACAAATGTTTCAAGTATTTCTAGTTTCCCCTTAAAATCCCTTACCACATCATCAAACAAACTATCCATTCTATTAAGCCTATCATTAACAACCTCGGTCTTAGGTTCCTTCGTCTCTCCATGAAAACTCCAAACTACGTAATCAGTCTCAAAGCCATACATAACTAAATGTAGCCTCATGTCATCCCGGAGACGCATTCGAACCCTATTAGCACACTTTTTACATGGACATAACACACATTCCTCACGTCCAAAGGCATACGATAAGAATGAATCTACCAAAGCAACATACTTTTTACTTGTCCTATCTACATTGTTATTAATGTCACACTGATCCTCAATATCTATACTCATCATCTACAACACAAGAAAAACTATAAATTAACTTCACATAGTTAAATTACATAGAAAAGAAGCCAAAGAAAGCTTATCATTATCATTGCATGGCAAACTTTGCACCTACACAACGTATACTTTGGATCTATTGGAAGGGTGAATATATGTATACACACACATAACAAAATCATCTCACATATAATATAAAGATTACTCAAACATTACACCTCTTTCATCACATTCATGAACCATATATATGCAAAATCAACAAGTAATAACAATAAAAAAACTTGTATACATATAATTCATGATCAAATCAATGTAATTTACCTCTTAATACTCCTAGAACATGGCATTAAATGTTGGATTCGACATCTCTCTAATAGTGAAGAAAGGTAGGAAAGTCTCATAAATACAAAATTTTCTTCAATTTTTGCCCATAAACAACTGCTTTAACATTATAGCAGCAGCTATTTTGCAATAATAGCTACTATGATTTCCCATATAGTAGCGGTTTTTAGGAAATAGCTTCTATGATTTCCTTCCAATTTAAAAATACCTCACTCTAGAAGTGGTTCTTAAATAATTAGCTGCTTTAACATTATACGCAACAACTATTTTACAAAAATAGCTGCTATGATTTCCCACCAATACTAAAATACCTCACTCTAGAAGTGGTTCTTCGATAATTAGCTGCGTAACAAATTTTATTCGAAACGCTTATTAAATAATAGCTGTTACTCAGTTACGTAGCAGCTATTTTTCAAAATAACTGCTACAAATCGCTGCTAGGGGGGGGGGGGGGGTTTCCAGTAGTGTAATTGCAGTTTCCACCACAATTTGATGGAAAAGTTTTGAGCCATTGTATAAAGATTAGTTAATCCCATTCCAATTTATTCTTTTGGATAGCAAAGTTTTTTATATGACTTCCAAACTCTTATGTTTTGTTGTTTTGCATCTGTTGAGTTCCATAAAAAATTTCTAAATATTTTTACGAAGCTTATCAATAGTGCCCAATGGTGGCTTCAACATTGTAAGGATGTGTGATATAAATCTTCTTGCGAAGACTCACAATTGCAAAATTAATATCTCTGATCTAGTGAAGGGATCTGCAAACCCTCACTATCTCGCACGAAATTCAAGGTCTAGCCCTCGGGGTACACTCAATTTTGAATTGCTCTCTAATTAGCCATCATGATCATATTACAAGATTTATTGATACTTAACTAGCCCTCGAGGTTAAGCAACAATGGAAGAAGCTCGCAAGCAACAAGAGTTTGAACTCAAAGGTTTATATTTGTGAATGATAAAAGTGGTTAGGTAAATATAATGTTGAAAACCACCCATATTTATAGTGCATATGTATGGTCTTCAAGAATACAAGCAAGAAACTGAAAAAGATTATGGCAGCTTTAACAAGCTAAAACCATATTTAACTAGATTATCTAAAATAAATGACTATATTCTTCAACATAAATCTTGAATAAATATTGCCTTATCTAATCTTACCAGATCTAATTCTAATCAAATCAGAACTGAATATTCTAAACCCTAAAATAAAGCATGACCGAAACATTAATTCTTTCGATGCCAACATGGCTGAATTAATGACAGCAAAATCACAGCAATAAAATAAATGATCACACTACCTCATTAAAAAATGCAGTGGAAAAAAGAATATAGTGTTATCTTCTAAAAACCCTAATTAATAAAAATAAAAAAACCTTATTTGTATCAATATAGATGGGTATTGTGGCTAATACATGCTTAATTAAAGTTAATCTTCCAACCTGAGATAGAGTTTTATTTAACCTATAGTTTATTCTTAGGTTTATGGAGTCTAATACTCCTTGATATAAGCTTTTCTTGTTTGCCTGTGAAAATTGGACAACCATGGTTTTTAAAAGGTAGAGAACCAGCAATCATCCGAGTTTCTGAATTTATAATTGCTGTGATTATTGGTTCTGCTTTTTTGCACAGATGATAATTTTTTAAAGTTTTTTTTTGTCCAGTGGCTCATTCATAATTTTTCTGAAAACCCATTAGTTTTTTAATATTTGGTTTACAGTATTTCATTAAGATTGTTGTCCAGTGGCCATCACCTTGCTTGCGTTGTTTCCGACTCCTAGATGGGAGTTCAAGTTTACTTTTTTGTTTATATCTTTGATTAATTATTAATATTTGCACAAAATATTTTATTTTTTGAATGGAAGTAAGGTTTCATTTCCAGTGTTTGAAAAACGTCCAAAATCGTTACATAGAAAGTTTGGGGTGATGTGCATACATTAGTTAGAGCACACTACACTTGGAAAAAGTAGCTAACGAAGCAACATGATTGTTCTGCTTTAAAATCCAGAATGGACCTTTGGATAATCCATTTCCAAATCCAAGCCGGACATCTTCAATGATTTGTTCGCATTGAGGCAATGTCCCTATGACGCATGTTGATAACTTGTAATGAGTCTCCCATTACTCCAACATTTATCAGCCTCAAATCTTGAGCCAAGCTTAGTGCTTCTTTCAAGGCGAGAGCCTCATTGTATGTTGGGATTGTGACGTGCATTACCCGTCTAAATTACTTCCTCTGGTCCACTATATATGGCCTCATGAAAATAATACAAATTTTTTTAAAAAGAGAAAGGAGAGGTGGAGATTGAATTGAGAGTATAAAAAGTAAGATGTGTGGATGAAAATAACCTAGTATTTACCAAAAGAAGAAGGGACCAAAATAAAAAAAAATCATCCCAATAAAAAAAAAAAGACATAATTAGAGGACCAGAGAGAGTATAGAAATTTATATATGTGAGGTTACAGTATATGGGTGTGGATGCAAATAGTGCAATACATTTAGCAAATAGAGGATGCATATAACTTTCCATTTCCCCCCTAAAAAATAGAGGATGCATTTAGCAAATGCGTCTTTATTATTTTTGTTTTTTAATTCCTATTCATGCAGTTGTTTTAATAGAGTTTGTGTTGTAATATAATTTGTTCTTCACTTAGTTAGTCTAGTCAACTTGTATATCTGAGTATAAATCCCTTTCAGTGTGTGAATATCAGATTAGAAAACTATTTTCCAAAATCTCTTCTTTCATGGTATCAGAGCCAACTCTCTGAAACCCTATCTTTTTCACCTCAGCCTCCGTCCAAACTCACCGCCAACAATGAGCGATTCAGACAGCGTCGTCAAAACACCGTCGGTGCCACCTTCGAGTGTCCATGGCGACGGCGGACCTCAGCCACTGCAGCGACCTCTTGATCAATCTTCTCCCCTCTACCTTTTCCCTTCGGATCACCCGGGCATGTCTCCCTGTCTGGTTGTTCTTCAGGGCGATAACTATCAGAAGTGGACTACCTCAATGAAGAACACACTCAAGGCTAAACGTGAATTAGGATTTGTTGATGGTTGCATCTCTCAAGATGATGTTGCCCCTGTTGATCTTGATGACTGGTATAGTGTCAATTCCATGCTCATCAGATGGGTTGTGCAATCTATTGATTCTTCTCTACGATCTTCCATCACTTATCCATAAACTGCCTTTGAGCTCTGGGAGGAATTACGCCATCGATTCTCTATCAGTAACGGGCCACGTCTCCTTCAGCTTCGTGCAGACTTGGCAAATTGTCGCCATGGTGGAAAAACTGTTGCGTCATATTATGGAGCTCTCAAGAAGATCTGGGATGACGTCCAAACATATGTTCCCCTTCAAGCATGTCTTTGCGCAAATTGTACTTGCAATATCACGGCCAAACTTCGTGCAAAATGCAATGTTGAGCGTCTTCACCAATTTCTTCTTGGGCTGGATGACTCCTTTGGAACTCTTCGCTCTAGCATCATAGCGCAAGAGCCCCACCCGTCCATCAATTGTGTTTATGCTTTGGTCGTGCAGGATGAATGTCATAAGACTCTCATGCTCGAACGCGATACCAAATATGATGGTATGGCATTTGCAGCTCAGGCCAAGTCAGTCCCTTTGGCGCGCGTTCAGCCTCTCTCTGGTCCGGACCGATCAGCCGGTCGTTCCATGTGTTCTCATTGTGGTAAGCACACACATGACATCTCTAAGTGCTGGAAGATCCATGGCGTTCCTGAGGGGTTCATGCACCGGACGGCTATGGTGAGCAACCAGAGAGCCGGTCGCGGCCGTGGTAGTCCGCCAGCTGGAGTCGCCCTCTCGGCGCAGCAGCAAGTTCCCGCTCACGCCTCCGACATCATGTTCCTCCCTGAGTCCGCTACTCGAGGCTCGAATCTCAGCCCCGACCAGTGACAAGTAGTATTACAGATGTATAACACCATGAACACTCATTCTTCAGATGCTACTGGTAAGCACTCTCTCTGGATTCTCAACACGGGTGCTTCTTTTCATATGACTAGAAATCTTGCCATCCTACATGATATTATCAATATTGCTCCTATGCCTATTAATCTTCTAGATAACCGTGTTGTTTTAGCAGTCAAGAAAGGATCTTTGGTCTTCTCTCAGTTTGCCAAGATTGACCATGTTCTGTATCTTCCGACACTGGAATGCAATCTCCAGTCCTTTGCTAGGTTGCTTCTAAATGCTCGTTGTTTTTCTTTCTTGACCGAAAAGTTGTGTATACTTCAGGAAAGGGATACAAAGATAGTGATTGGTGTGGGTGAGCAAAGACATGATGTTTACTGGTTGCGGCATTTCTCGGCAGCCAGCCGTGCCTGCTCTGCGACCAAGACCGAGAAGGTAACCTCGGCCGAGTTGTGGCATCGAAGACTGGGGCATCCCTCCTTTACAGTTTTAGCATCTTTACCTGTTCCTTGTGCTTCTGTACGGAGTTGTACTCCTTGTGATATTTTTTTTCATTCCAAACAAACCCGAGTTGTTTTTCCGTTGAGTTCTAATAAAGCCACATGCTTGTTTGATCTTGTTCATTGTGACATTTGGGGACCATACAAAATTTCTGCTTCTTGTAATGCAACTTATTTTGCTACCATCGTTGATGATTACTCTCGTGCTACATGAGTTTATTTAATTAAGTCTAAGTCAGAGGTTGCAAAACTGGTTATGGATTTTTGTTCATTAACTATCACTCAGTTTCAGACATCAGTTCATCGTTTCAGGTCCGGCAATGGTACTGAATTCTTTGGTCTTAAGGCTTACTTTGCTTCCCAAGGTATTCTTCACGAGACTTCGTGCGCTTACACACCTCAACAGAATGGCAGAGTAGAATGCAAGCATCGCTATCTCCTAAATGTGGCGCATGCTTTGCGGTTTCAGGCCGCTCTTCCGATCAAGTTTTAGGGCAAATGTATTCTTACATCATGCTATCTGATCAACCACACTCCCACGTCGGTTCTTTAAAATCACACTCCTTTTCATTTGCTTTTCCAAAGAGCTCTGAAGTACTCAGACATTCGGGTCTTTGGGTGCCTCTGCTCTGCCTCCACTCTCTCTCGGTCTACGAACAAGTTTGTTGCTCGTAGTCGCAAATAGGTCTTCATGGGTTATCCTAGTGGAAAGCAAGGCTGGCATCTATATGATCTTGAATCGAAACAGTTTTTCTTCTCCAGAGATGTTGTGTTCTATGGAGATATATTTTCATTTCAGAGTTCATCCACTTCTCCATCGCCCGCTTCGACGCAGGTAGACACTCATCCGGCTGTCATCGATAGTCCGGATACTTCATCCAACCTGACAAGGGGGATTTCTTCACAACTTTCTCCACCCTTCACGGTCAGGGGGAGCCTCAATCCGGACCTAGGCAGCTCATCCACGGCCGTTCCGCCAGCACCGCTCCCATCCGCAGCCGAGCTCGCGCTGATCAGCGACTGCTTCTTGCTGCCTACCACGGTCAGCTCGCCAGCCGAGGAGATTATTTTGGACGTTCGGCATAGCTCACACCAACGTCAACCCAATGTTTTGCTAAAGGATTTTGTATGCAGTTCTATGCGTCGTGATGATTCTCAGTCGATTATCTCCTCCATTCCATATCCGATCACCATTTTCGTCTCCTCCACTAAATTTTCTCCAGCTTAAGCTCACTTCCTGGCTACAGTCACCTTAGGCCATGAACCAGTTCGCTTCTTAGAGGCTGTCCAGTAAGCTCCTTGGCGTGATGCAATGCACTCCGAAATTGAGGCCTTCGAGAGAAATGACACCTGGTCTCTTACAGCTCTTCCTCCTGACAAGAAGCCAATTGGTTGTAAGTGGGTGTATCGCATCAAGTACAAGTCTAATGGCGATATTGAACGCTATAAGGCTCATTTTGTTGTGTTAGGGAATCGCCAGGTTGAAGGCATTGACTTCAATGAGACTTTCACTCCCGTTGCCAAGATGGTAATAGTTTGTACATTTGTTTCCGTTGCTGCTGTCAAAATTGGGTACTGCACCAAATGGATGTTTATAATGCCTTTCTGCATGGCGACTTGGACGAGCTTGTCTTTATGACTTCACCACCGGGCTACTGCAAGGCACTTCCTGGTCAGGACATAAGTCCCTGTATGGTCTCAGGCAGGCTCACAGAAACTGGTTTTCTAAGCTTGCACATGCTCTTTGAGAGTACGGGTTTTGCCATAGCTATGCAGATTACTTGTTATTCAGTCTTACTCATTCTGGTCATACTCTTCATGTTTGGGTGTATGTCGATGATCTCATTATTGCTGGAGATAGTTCAACTGCCATATCTACTTTCAAGTAGTACTTGTCATCCTGCTCTCATATGAAGGATCACGGGATTCTGAAATATTTCTTAGGACTGGAAGTTGCGTGAAATTCATCAGGCATCTTTGTCTCTTAGTGCAAATACGCATTAGAGGTGGTGGCCGAAGCTGGTCTGCTAGACTGCAAGCCTATTGTTTTGCCTATAGATCCAACACAGGCCCTTGCCAAAGCTTCTGGTCTGGATTATGATCACCCTAAGTAGTATCGTCTCCTTATTGGGAAGTTGGTCTATTTTACTATCACTCGGCCTGTGCTTAGTTTTGTAGTTCATACTTTTTCACAGTTCATGCAACATCCGAAAGTGGATCATTGGTCTGCAGCTTTGAGAGTTCTACACTATGTTAAAGGCAGTCCAAGACATGGTTTATTTCTTTCTCGAGATAGTAGCTTGGCTCTGACTGCCTACTGCGACTCAAACTGGGCAACTTGTCCTATCACTCGACGTTCTATCACGGGATATTTTGTCACCTTGGTCGTCTCGCCAGTTTGTTGGAAAACCAAGAAGCAACACACTATTTCACCGAGGCCAAGTATCGGGCTATGGAAAATGCTTGCTGCGAAATCCTTTGGCTTGTTCTCTCCTTTGCTCCCTTAGTGTTTCTCACTCTTCTCCAGTTCGACTCTTTTGTGATAGTCAGGCTGCCCTCTACATTGCAGCCAATCCGGTCCTTCATGAGAGGACCATACACATTGAGATCGACTGCCATCTTGTTCGTGATCTAGTGTCTTCACGTGTCATTTCTACTCATCATATTTCCACTTCGGATCAGCCGGCAGACATTTTCACCAAGGCACTAGGACGGGCAAGTTTCATCCATCTCAGTTTCAAGTTGGGCATTCTCGATCTTCATGCTCAAACTTGAGGGGGAGTAATAGAGTTTGTATTGTAATAGACTTTGTACTTCATTTAGTTAGTCTAGTCAACTTGCATGTTTGAGTATAAATCCCTTTCATTGTGTGAATATCAAATCAGAAAACTCTTTCCCAAAATCCCTTCTTTCATTTTTTTATTGTGATTGGGCAAAAAAAGATAGTAGAGGACACATTCTCTTAATGCGTTATCAGTAAATGATAAATGAATTAAATAAAATTAAAAAGGAATGGTGTTATTTACTCGTTTAATAATAAAATCAATAATAATGGCAAAGCAATATGTTAAGTACTAAATATACTCATTTATATTTAATAATATATAAATAATAATATTTCATATATTATAGATTATAAAATATAACATTCTAAAATGATTTGTAGTTTTCTATTATAACTGGCAAAACTAAAAATTAATATCAATTTAAATGAACTCATCCTAAAAAAAAATTGAGATATAAATTAGAAAGTTTCTTAACTCATTATCTATTTGATAATTAGTTAGTAATAAAAATAAAAATAAAAAATTTGAAAACAGAGTCAAATTTATTTTAAACATGAATTCAAAATAAGTTAATGTTGATTAGTATTATACTCGAGTTCATGAAAACTATTTTATTGAACCAATTTAATTTTTTATCCGCCATTATTACTCTTGTCAAATAATTAGATGCATTTAAAATATAATTATTTGTCTGAATATAATATATGTTGAGATCGAATATAATATTAAAATAAAATTCCAATATCAATAATAAACTAGTCATTTTTCTTCTCTACATACAAATCAATTTCAATAAAAGAAATAATAGCCTTTTTCATATAAAAAACCGGAAAAATAAAATAGAATTCCATAAATTAACAGAACTAATGGCATCATTGAAGACAATTTTAAGCTAAATATAGAATTTAGCTTAACATATTGATAGCTTGATGGACGCCATGTAAAATAAATATATTATATTGTGTGTTAGTCAAATTTTAGTTTAGATGTTTAAATTTTTTAAAATAGAAATATTGAAGATAGAGTTAAATAAAGTAAATTATGATTTTAAACATAAACTCGAATTACAAAGTAATACACTATTCTAAGTATTTTTTTATAAAAAATATTATATGATTATAAACTTAATATATATAGTAAAAATGGATTCGATCTCTTAATAACTCGAATTCTATCTGATATATTTTAAATAATAAAATAGTTAAATATTATTTTAATAGTATATATTGTCCAATATTATATAACTAATAATTGTGATGTCATGTACCAATTTGATTTAATTAATTAACATTAGTGACCAAAATTCTACAGAGTACCACTGTCAAACTAATTATGAAAATCACGTCGAGCATTAAAAATAAAAGGGAATCTAGAGGACGCATCTAGAGGATGCATTCTCTGAATGCGTCCTCTTCATCAGCTAAATAAAAAAAAGAGAAAAGTGCATATATAACCCTATATAATTGATGAAAGTGCAGATATAACCCTACAATAATGAAAGTGCAGATATAACCTTGCGATAATTGAAAGTGCAAATATAACCCTGGCCAATCAATGCCGAAAATAATGGCTTTAAGGTTATATTTGCACATATGTATAATAGTTAGAGTTATATTTGCACATATGTATAATAGTTAGGGTTATATTTGCACTAAAAAACAACTTAGGATTATATTTACACTTTCTCCAACATATAGGGTTATATTTGCATATTACCCTTAAAAAAATGTAGGAACTCCCTAAAATTTCCGAGTTTAAAATCTGGCATATTTGCATCCGGATAAAAATAATCCACCCCCATTAAAGAAAGCACTACCTAAAAAGACCGACAATGACCCACCATCAGAATCAAACAAATCCACTCCAAGGCCAGCCGAACCATTCGATAAACCAACGTCGAAGAACACTTTTTGGCATGTTTTCTGGAGGCCTTTGCAGCTATACTCCAGGAGCAATGTTTCTAAAACCATCTAGCTCCACAATAAAGCTTTGCTTGTACCTCCCAAGACTGGCCACAACTGAAGATGTCATCAATGTTGCATCCGTGTGTAACCGTTCAAAGATTTGCTGATTGCATCGGAACTAAATTCCGTCAAAGAGCATAACTATCAACTCTATCATGTTCTGGTCCAAAATTTGCAACAACCTTTTGAACCATTCATCTCCTCTCTACGTGTTTGCACTAACTATTACTTCTCCAAAGTGAACACCCTCCCACACTTTCTTTGCATACAAGTAATTGCAGCTTCACATAATGAGCAACCCTATTAGAATAGATGATACATAGAATATTTAAGTAGATCTTAAGTACATATTTTGGGGATAGAATTCTACTATAACTCATCCTCTCTGCATCATGTACTCTATATATTACGTACTCATCTATGAAAAAGTCTATCGAGAATTATATTGTTTCGTGGTATCAGAGCAGTGATCCAATCTTTTTTTCCCAACTATATTGGAAACACCCTCTCTTTGTTCTTCTTCTCCGACCAACTTTGGCACATTCTTCCGCCAATCTTAAGCTTCCCTACATCACTCTTATTTATATGTTGGGTATCAAGCTATCGCCCGAAACTATAGGTTGTGGAAGACTCAGGTGCAACATGTTATGAGTTCTCAGAATCTTTTTGGCTTTCTACACTTTTCCATGGCCACTAGTGATGTCTTCTTCCTCTGACAGGTCCTTTTCATTGGGTGCGTCTTCTCCAACCGAATCATATGTTGTCGTTGTTGTATCTCCGGTCAGGCCCACCAATCCGTCCTCTTCCACCGCTGCTTTAGACTCCGCAGTTGATGAGTACCAAGCCTGGAAAGAATACAGCCATTGCTTGTGTGGTGTTAAGGAATATAAATATTATTTGTAATTGTAATTAGATTCCATTTCATTTTTCTAGCTTGTGTAGGTATTTTGTAGTACTATATGATGGACTCTGAGGTCATAAATAAACATATATCATTACCCTTAATTTCTACATGGTATCATAGCCAGAACTCAAAACTTTCTGTCTTAAATTTTCCCCGATCCAAGCTGAGTTTCTACCCCTATAAAAAAATCCCACCAACCCGCCGCCATCCGCCGACTGTCGCCACCAATTGCTGACCGTCAGTTCCTACTGTCCGTCGTCACCAATTGCTACTGTTGGTCGCCACCAATTGCTGACCGTCGCCAATCGATCCATTGCTATCGTTGGTTGTCACCAACTGTCCGTCGTCACCAAATTGCTATCGTCACCAACTGTCCGCCGATCGATCCATGGCCGCCGGCATCTCCGACTGCGCCATTTGCCTGTTGCTTGACCGGCGCCATTTGTGACTCACTGGAGCTTAAGCAGGTTGCTTCGTTCTTCGCTCAGGAAGAAGGTGCACTAGAGGTTCACACGCGCAACCATCAAAGGCGCTTGAAGTGATGCACGGTTGATTATCAGACGCTCCCTCGCCCAATAGTGCGTGTTTCCACGCACCAGTTTAGGGACGCGATTTGTTTTGTGAAGCTTCCTGTTGCCACGTGATTTCTTTATGTGAGCTACCTATTTTATTTGTTTATTAAACTAAATATATTGTGTTATGGCTATTTTTCGCCGGTGTAGCGACGTTGCTGCAAGGTTTTGCGGCGGCCGCCTCCTCTGGCACCTTTACTCGATTTGATTTAGGTCTTGCTCTGTCTGACACATTTATTTAATCAGTTTCATTTGTTATCTGACCATGGGCCAGGTAAGTCTATTTTACCTTGGATTTTTGATTCGGGAGCCTCATATCACATGACTGGTGACAAGGTTTCTCTTACTGATATTACTACTGCTACCAATTCTGTAAATATTATACTGCCTGATGGATTGTGTCATCTGCTACACAATATGGTTATATTTGTTTTGGTGATGTCACCCTTACTCATGTGCTCTATATACCTACTTTGCGATGCAAATTATCATGCTCTAGATGGTTATCTTCCTTAAAATGTCTAAAATTGTTTACTGAAAATTATTGTATTTTATAGAAAATCAGTACGTGGAAATGTGATTTCCATGGGTGAACAACAAGGGGAGAGGGGGGGAGGTTATTGGCTTCGTCTGTTGGACACTCACGTTTGTCCTCATATCCTGCAATCTATTTCGACAGTTGCTTCATCTGATTTATGGCATCAACGTTATGGTCATCCATTATCCACGGTGTTGTCTTCTGTTCGTACTCTTGATTTTAGCACAAATAATACTACTTTACCTTGCTCTGTATGTTATAGAGAGAAAAAAACTAGACATTATTTGAATTAGTATATTGTGATGTTTGGGGTCCTTATAGAACACCATCTTCTAGTGGTGCATTTTATTTTTTTTACAATAGTTGATGATTATTCCTGAGTTGTTTGGGTTTATTTATTAGTGGCTAAGTCAGAAGTAACTTCTAGATTTTTGGAATTTTGTGCTCTGGTTAAGAATCAATGGGGCCGAACTATACTGCGTGTCCGGGCTAACAACAAGACTGAATTTTTGCATTTTAGATCTCATTTTGTTGCATGTAGGATCATTTTTTAGACATCTATGGTTGATACACCACAACAGAATGGTCGAGTTGAACAAAAGCATCGCCATTTACTCAACGTGGCCTACGATTTCAAGCCAGTTTTCCAATTGAGTTTTGGGGAGAATGTGTTCTTACTGCTGCTTATCTGATTAATCGGACACCGACAAAAATATCAATGGTCGCACTCCCTTTGAGATGCTATATGGACAAGATCCAAATTACTCATCTTTAAAGGTATTTGGATGCTTGTGTTTTACTACTCAAGTTTGCACCAAGAAGTCGGCGATATTTGTTTCTTGGTTATCCTACCGGAAAGAGAGGCTATCATCATTTTAACCTGTATGCAATATCTCGGACATCGGCTTCTACCGTAGATCCTGGCGGCGCCACCACCTCACCGCTGGTATCACTTCCACCACCGTTGGAGTCACATGCCCAGATTGCAGCACCATCGGTCCCGTCGACCATTACCGACCTTATGCCGCCGTTTGCTGCCGCTCCTGTCCTGCCAGCCATCGTCGTACCCTTACTGCTAGATGCCACTGCGTCTATATCGTCAGCCGTTTCTTCGATTCTAGCAACTGACCTAGATCACCGGTAACCCTTGATGGTCTGGCCTGGCGATGCACAGCCTGGGATGCCACCATCGAATGGTGATCACCCGCGGCCAGCTTCGGTGACTCATTCTGCTCCGTCACCCAATGCGGTGTCTTCGGCCCCAAATCATTCCGCTCATCGTTTGCTTCTGTCAGCTTTGCCGCCTGTTTCACCGGTTGTTCTGACGTCTTCTCCCACCGCTGAGTTGCCTCCTATCAGACAGAGTGTTCGCACTTGCCGACCTCCTCCTTATTTGGAAGATTATGATTGTGATGATTACGCTTGTGCTCTTACTACTAAAGACCCCCCTACTGCTGCGTTCACTCATGCGTCGTCACTATCCTCAGGTGTTCTCTATCCTCTTACTGATTATGTAAATTGTGATAAATTTTCTAGTATGCATTCCAGATTTTTGGGTGAAGTAATGTCTAGGAAGATCCCACCACTTATTCCGAGGCATCACATCATGCTCATTGGCGAGATGCTATGACTAAAGAGCTTACTATGCTTGAGCGCAATCAGACTTGGACTTTGGCCCCTCTGCCTCTGGATAAGAAGGCGATTAGTTGCAAATGGGTTTACCAGAAGAAGTTCAAGTCAGATGGTACTATTGAACATCATAAGGCGTGCCTAGTGATTCTTGGGAATCTCTAGGTTGAGGGGATTGATTATACTGAGACATTTGCTCCGGTTGCAAAGATGTGTTATGTTCATCTTTTCTTATCCATTGTAGTCATTCGTGGTTGGGAACTGCATCAGATGGATGCCCATAATGCTTTCCTGCATGGTGATTTGCATGAAGAGGTTTTTATGCGACCCCCGCCAGGCTATGCCGCTCCCCATGGTCAGGTATATCGCCTTCAAAAATCTCTTTACGGTCTTCGCTAGGCTCCTAGGAATTGGTTTGCCAAATTGGCTCAAGCTGTACAAGCATTTGGTTTTGTTCAGAGTAAGGCAAACTGCTCTTTGTTTATATTTCCTGTGGATTAGTTTCTGTGCATATTTTGGTTTATGTGGATGATTTGGTCATTGCTGGTAGCTCTTCTGCGCCAATCTCCGAGTTCAAGAAATACTTGTTTCCATATGAAAGATCTTGGTATACTTAAGTATTTCTTGGGCATAGAGATTACTAGAAGACTGGAGGGGATGTTTCTTTCACAAAGGAAAAATGCCCTGGACATTTATCTGATACATGTTTGTCTGCTTCTAAATTGAATGGCTTTCTGATGGAGCAACAACACGATCTAGCGCTTGTTGATGGCCCGCTTTACCATGGTCCTGAGCAGTACACGCGACTGGTTGGGCACCTGATATACCTAACCATCACACGTCCTGAGCTTAGTTATTCAGTTCACACACTTGCTCAATTCATGAAGTCCCCTTGTGTCCCTCACTGGCAAGCTGCAGTTCGTGTGTTGCACTACTTGAAGACCCATCCTGGTCAAGGTTTATTTCTCTCTTCCCGTAGTGCGTTACAGTTGACTGCTTATTGTGATTCTGATTGGGCTGCCTGCCCTATTACCCGATGTTCTCTTTTTGATTACTTTGTGATGATTGGTGATTCTTTGGTTTCTTGGAAGACCAAGAAGCAACCTACAGTTTCGCTATCTTCTGCTAAAGCGGAGTATCATGCTATGACTGTTACCTGTTGTGATTTTTTATGGCTTAGGTCTTTACTGAAAGACTTAGGGGTTGCGCATATTGCTCTTAAGCTTTTGTTTTGTGACAGTCAGTCTGCTCTTCATATTGCAGCAAATCCAGTGTTCCATGAACGTACAAAGCATATTGAAGTTGATTGTTATTTTGTCCAGGATCTTGTGCAGTTTGGTACTATAGTTACTCATCATATCTGCACTACAGATCAACATGCAGAATTGTTTACCAAAGCTCTCGGACGTAACCAGTTCCATTCATTACTTGGAAAGTTGGGCATTTTTTATCCCCATGCTCCAACTTGAGGGAGGGTGTTAAGGAATATAAATATTACTTGTAATTGATTAGATTCTATTTTCTTTTCTTAGCTTGTATAGGTATTTCGTAGTACTATTTAATGGACTTTGAGGTCATAAATAAACAGATATCATTACCCTTATTTTCTACATGTGGTATTCTTTTCTCCTCGCTCTCAGCGGAAGCTATGGCGGATTTGGTGGGCTGCATCACCTCTCGCCAAATTTGGGAGACCCTTTCTAAGGTTCATCAACCTAGGAGCAAGTCTAGCATTCTCAACCTGTGGGTTCAAGTCCTTAGCATCCGACAAATTGGCTTCATCCATGTGGTTCATCTCTGTTTTAAGAGCATCTTCGATAGGTTAGCGATGATGGAATCTTTGGCGACCAACGATGGCCAGGTTCTCTGGTTCCTCACTGCCCTTTGATAAGAGTTCAAGGATTTCTAAACTCTGCTTCTTCACCGCATTCTGACGCCAGAGTTTGCCAACGTGGTTACCCAGGCCGAGAACCACAAGATTTTATGCACACCCTTGCCGCTCTCAGTTCTTTGCAACATCGCAACCACATCCTGCAACATTCCCAGTGTCCAATCTGCAGCATTCCAGCCAGCGTATGGTCTCACGCATTGGCGCGTGAAGGTGATACGTCTTCCACATGCGCCGTCCATGGTGTTGTTCTGGTGGCTGTTGGACTGCAGGCACCCTGGATGTGATTTTGGACCTTCCCGAGGCTATGGTGATGCGATCTAGTGTCAGTGGTGCAACCAAAGCGGTCATGTGGCTTTTTCCAGTTTTTGTCAGCTCCCGCCTTCTGGTCGGTCTGATTCTGCACACCTGGCTGAGTCATTCAAGTCCTTATAGTTGGAGATAAGTATGCGTACCTCTTATTGGTATATTGATTCGGGCTCCCCTAACCATATGAGTATCTCTGCTTCAATCCTCCAAAACGTTGCTTCCTAATCAGGTTACTCTGGCATTTCAGTTGGTAATGATGCTATTATTCCTTTATCGCATGTTGGTGATTTGTAGATTACTCCCTTATTACATTTTCCCAATGTTTTATTCGTTCTAAACATTATTAAAAACCTACTTTCCATCAGATGGGAAAGATATCTATGGAAGCGTGTATGAGAAGGTGCTTGAATGAACATACTTATTCCCACATTGTATCTTTATGCATATAAGTTGGTGGCTGATGCGATGACCGCTCTTGTTAAATCCCCTTTTGTCTATTGGTCTATTTATTTGTTGTACTCTGTGTCCGTTGAATTGAGTTGGGTCGATTGGGCTATTCTATCTTCATGGAGCTCCTGGCCCATACTTTATTAAGTCCCCCAACCCAAGGTCCTACTTCTGCAGAGCACAGGCCGATGGGTTGTTCTAGATCATGCGCCTGGGGTTTTTGAGGGGAAAACTTTAAATGAGATTTTTTTTTGAAAATTTGTACCTTTTTGGGATGCTTGCCATTTGAGCAGTTATGCCAGTTGTTTGGGTGTCCGCCACGTTGCCACTTTTTGGGGGTGACATGCTTATGCCAAATGGAAAGTTGTGTCTTTCCAACGTAGCCTTAATCACTTGGGCATCGTGTCTCTTTGTTTTCCCAAGAATATATCTTGGGTCTGATGCTAGGACTTATTTACTCCCCTTATTTCTTCATTTCTCCCACAAAACTTTTAACCACTTTTCATCTTTCACATCATCTCATCTTTATTTCTTAACCTCTCTTTTTCGTTCTTAAGTATTCCCATGTTCCACTTTACTCTTTTTACCTTTTTTGTTTCTTTTAGCTTCCTTTGCAAATATCAATTTTCCAATATGGTTTCCACCGTCGGTCCAAGTTTAGTTCTTACTATGATTTACGGCTGCAGAGCATGCTATTATTCATCGATGGTGTGCCGTGATGCTTGCCGCTCAGGGAAAGAAAATTGTGAACACCCGGGAGCGTATACTCCTCCCTGGTAATGCTCAGCCTATGTTGAATGCCCCTGTAAAGTATAGATTTATCTAGTTGGTAATTTATGAAAATTATGCAAATATGGAATTGCTGTGTTGAAACATCAAAGAAGGAATGATTGAAATCTGTGGAAGTCTGCGAAGAAATCTGAGAAGGAAATATTTCATCCATGGAGTTTAAATTCAGATTATACCAATTCCTATGGGATTAGATTAGATTTATGAAAATTGGAATTGATTTGATAAATATTCTTTGTGGAGTGATTTGGACGGAATATATTAATTCCTTTTTTTTAAGGGATTACATTTGGTAAATTCTATCTCCAAGGGATTTGATTATAATCTGAATATTATGTAGAGAAGGGATTATATTTGCACATAACTTCATACGCATCACAATTGGAGATGGAATAAATTTCTTGTGTGCAAATACTTCTGTGTTGTAACATACGTATAGCAGCCGCAGCCTAAAAGGTTTAAACCGTTGACAGAATATTACATGGATATTTGTTTATGGAAGAAAGGAGATTCCGGTATTTTAGGCGTGTGGTAGAAGCATACTGGGTTTATGGAAAATCCTTTTAATTATGGAAAAGAATTTATGGGATATTTGAGATAAGGAAAAAATCCTTTTATTTATGGGATTTGGATATGCTTCAAAAGAAGATAAGGAATAGGAATATTATGGAGATAATTATGGAGAGTTTTGATCTGCTCATGGACTATATATAGAGGACATCATGGATTTGATATCTTTTGAGAGTTTTGATATGCATTAATCTCACAGACTTAATAGAAAAAATCTGCATACATATTTGATATCTTTCTAGAGTATTGCGAGAGTCAGAACTCTATGTTCCAACATACGTAACCTGTTGTTTAAAGTTTGGAATCGTATACCGTAATTCTTCGAGAGGAAGAGATCCAACATCGATGAGTTTCAAGGTCAGAGGGAGTCTGATCAAGGCGGATCGATAGCAAGGGGAGCTTGCAGGATTCACGTTATAGTTAGATAAGATAAGTATAATTGTGTGGTGTACTTTGTATTGTATCTTTCTGATTAGTGATTCATTCTGAACTAGGCCAGGCCCTGCAGGTGTAGGTGGATTTCATCAAACTACGTAACTAAGTCTTGTGTCTTTATACTTTACTTTTTGCATACTTGGTTAGATAGGTTATATTGAAACACAGTAGTGATAATTGAATTAATTAGGTAAAACCAAATTTCAATTGGTATCAGAGCGAGGTCACTTATTTGTACCTTAGTTGTGTCAAGGAAAGTGTGATCCGGTTTTACCAATGACGACCAGAGAAGGAACGAATTACAACTATTGGAAGGCTCATATGCGATCATTCATAAATTCACTAGATAAACTGGCTTGGAGATTCGTTGAAACTGAATGGAGTTCTTCTACTGAAGATGCTGAAACTAGTTTAATGGAGAAAGAAGGAGAATCAAGTACGAAGAAGCAGAAACTCAAGGATAAGTTTACATGGACTCCAGGTGAACTGAAGGCTTCATTGGAAAATTCAAAGGCGTTAAATGTTATTTTCACAGCGGTGGATGAAAATCAGTTTAAACTCATCTCAACATGTCACCAGGCAATGAAAGCTTGGGATATCTTGCAGACTGCTCATGAAGTAATAAGTGGTGTACGTGAATCTAAACTACAGATGTTAGCTACAAAGTTTGAGGAACTAAAGATGGAGGAGGATGACACTATTTCTACATTCAATGGGAAACTTAGATACATCTCTAATATGGCGTATCAACTTGGAAAAGTTTACAAGGAAACAAAATTGGTGAAAAATACTTTGAGATATCTTCCTAAAAGATTTTCTATGAAAGTAATAGTAATAGACGAAGCAAGAGATGTAGCCAACATGACCTTAGATGAACTAATGAGATCACCACAGACCTATGAGATGACAATGCAACATCTGAAAAAGAAAGTCCAGAAGGAGTTGTTCAAAACCTCTTCATCAAGGGTCATCTATGAATCTGATAGTGATGATGGAATTTAGGAACTTTCTCCTATCACTAAAAATTTCTCAAGAATGCTAAAGATGGTGGTAAACAAGAAATTACAAGAAAGATTTAGTGGAAATAGACCTTAAGCACAAGACCTTGGTAATATTCGTGGAACACAATTGGAACAATGGAAGCAGCAATTTGCTAGAAATCAAGGTGGTGAAGCAAAAGAGTCTGGAAGAATTCAATTTAGAGATTGTGAAGGATACGACCACATTCATGCTGAATGTGCTAATACCCTAAAGAAGTAAGGAAAATCATACATCACCTCATGAAGTGAAGATGATGAAGAAGACGAGAAAGACAAAAAATAAATTACAAGCAACTATTTGGCATTTGGAGCTAAAATTCATGGTGGATCAGATGATGAATGTTCCAACATGTCAGATAAAATTGAAGTTGTATGTTCCAACATAGATTCGGATGAGGTGTCTAGTGATGATGACGGACTTGCTGTGAGTGTTGAAGAAATCTATAGTACATACGAAAAGATGTATGCTATGTGGCTCCAAGTTGCTAATACAAACAAAGTACTGAAGGAAGAGAAAAACCATCTGGCTAAGATAGAAAAAGAGTTGCGTGTGGAAGTTGCTGAACTCAGAAAAGAGAATGATGAGTTAAATGTGAAGCTAATTTTAGGAACCAAGAGAGCTGAGACGTCTGAAGCAGCTATTACCAAGCTGAACTCTGGAAAAGAAAAACTTGATAATATTCTTATTATAGGAAAGAGCTTTGGAGATTGACACAGAATTGGGTATGACAACCCACCTAAGAACATAGTCACGCTCAAGTCAAAGATTCAAGAGGTAAAGAGAAAGTTTGGAAAACCTTATCAAAGGAAACCTATCATATGTAGCTACTGGTCATATCAAGGGCACACAGAAGAACAATGCCAGAAATTGCTCAGAGACATCATGACAGGACGACAACTCTTAGTATGTTCCAACATAGACGAGGTCAAAAAATCAAAGATGGTCAGGAAAGTATGGGTTGTCAAAATCTCTAGTACTTTCCTTGTTACACATACTTCTCTTATAACACATTCCAGAGATTCATGGTACTTTGATAGTGGCTATTCCCGCCACATGACTGGCACTCAAGAATTTCTCACAAAAATCACACCATATGATGGTGGTTTTGTTACCTTTGGTAATGGGAATAAGATTAGAGTAGTTGGAAAAGGAGAACTACAAATTGAAGGATTCCCAATATTTCACCAGTGTTTTGTTTTGTGAAGACTTAAGGGCAAATCTGCTAAGCATAAGCCAACTATGTGATGATAATATGACTATGGAATTCCACAAGGAGAAGTGCATAGTGAAACATGATAACAACAAAGTGCTTACTGGTATTCGGTCATCAGCCAAATGCTACTTGTTGGAACAAGAAGTGAACTCCTTGAATGTCAAATCTGATGAGATAGATATTACGGGTAACCATGTTCCAACATTGGATGATTTCTTAGATCAGGGACGTAATGATGTTGGAACATCAGATAAGGTAGATCTTACAGATGAAGCTGGTGACTCTTATAACTTCAGCAATGTAGGAACACTGTCCTCTCTAGAACTCTCCCATATTCCAATATCAGTGCAGGTTGAATCAAGCAGAAGAAGGACTCTTTCGATCCCTTGGGTTAATTATATGGAACTTGGTGGTCTATAATGTTTTCTCTCCCTCATTGAGCCCAAGAATTACAAAGAGGTTCTACTTGATAAGTATAGGATTGCGGCAATGCAAGCAGAACTTGGGAAATTCAGATGCAATTACAATAAAGTAAGGTCAGTTGCACAGGACTACACTCAGGTTGAAGGAGTTAATTTAATGAGATATTCACACCAGTTTCCAGGTTAGATTCTATTTTCATTCTCCTTGCTATGGCTTGCACTATAAATTTTATGATGTACCAAAAAATTGTCAAGAGTGCTCCCCTACATGGTATGGTTAATGAGGAAGTATATCATCGACTTAAGATGGCCTTGTATGGATCAAAACAAGAACCAAGGGCGTGGTATGGGCGACTCACTACTTTTCCTATTTAGAAAGGTTATCGTCGAGGGGGAGTAGATCACACCTTGCTTATTTTTCGAGAATCATCAAATCTATTGATTGCTCAAATTCATATTAATGTTATGATCTTTGGGTCTACTTCACCATCCTCGTTACAAGATTTTGTGACTTTGATGCAAGCCGAATTGAAGATGAGTACGGTGTGAGTATTTGTAAGATTTAAGGATGATCTTAAGGAATCTCACTTAAATGCACTCAAAATGATAATTCAATATGTTAGTGGGACTTTTGAGTATGGATTATGGTATTCTAAGAATCAAGACTCTTATCTGGTTAGGTATAGTGATTCTGATTGGGATAGTAATGTAGATGATCGTAAAAGCACCATAGGTGGATGTTTCTTTATTGGTGGAAATTGTTATGCACAAGTATTAGTGATGAAGCAAATCTTGAGTGATTATGGAATTAAAGAAGGGCTTCTAACAGTGTTATGTGACAACAAAAGTGCCAATGACATCTCAAAGAACCAAATACAACATTCTCGGACAAAGCTTATTGATATAAGCCTTCATTTTATTCAGGAACTGGTTGAGAGGAAAGAAGTGGTAGTCTATCAGAAACTTTTAAACCTTCATTAAATTGGTTGGACTCTACAACTTTTGAGCTCCTCAGACAACACTTATGTGTTTGTCGGATTTGAGGTATTTATTGTTTTCTCAAGATTTGTGTGATTTGTTTTTATATACATTAGAAAAATAAAAAAAATTGAAAAGGAGAAAAATAAAAAAAATGGAGGCGTAGTTGGACATGTTGGAAGTTGGTGTTGAAGACATTATGGTGATTGATTAGATGCATAGATCAGAGAGATGGCTCTTCTCGGTATTTTTGTTTAGGATGATAAGGAGTTTGGAAGGCAGTGGTGTTGGCCATGTTCTAACACAGAGTATGGAGACAGGTAGAGAAGATGTTAACATGGAAATAAATGAGCCATGTGTGATTAGAGATTCAGATGCTCAAGCATCGGTAAATGTGGCTGAAGAAGATCATGATCTGGGTGGTGATCAAGTCTATGTTCCAACACCATACATAGAGATAGGGGGAGAAAGTACTGATGGAGTGAAGGAAGCTGAGCATGTGATGCTCCAACATCGATATAGACCGGAGGTGTTAATTCTGAAGCAATGAAAGGATATAATGTTCCAACATCAGAGAAAGCGGGTGAAGCTGAGAGCTACTATGTTCCAACATTGGTGATTGATGTTCCAACACAAGGTGGGGAGATTATTGAAGGCACTACTGATCAGACTGCAAAATCAATGAAAGACGAAGCACAATCATCAAGAAGAAGATTAAATCAGAAGGAGGACATCGTTCAAGAGAAGCTCCCTCAATCAATGATGCACTCAATTCTTTATTCTTTGATGCGGACAGCCATGAGAGATATTCTATTGCGTGTCAGAGGAGGATTTTAGCCAAAAAGACAACTGATCTGGGTGTATATGAAGAGTGTGGATTTACAGCCTACTTGGACTATTTGGGTCTCAAGACTGCTGCCTCAATCTACAAGGAGTACAACCGAGAGATTGTAGAAGAATTTTGTAGGAGAAAACATTGATCTAGATAAGTGGTACAACGGAGTTTAATGAGAAGCAAGAAATTACTGGAGGATTTCAGTCTCAGTGGCCACTCAAGGGAATGCTACTACATCTAGCTTGACTACCAGGTATTTCTGTCTATTCTAGGTTGTAAAATGTTGGATTCTCTCTTGAAGTAGTACAACTCTTACTCGAGAAACAGCCAAACAAGAGTACATTTGATCTAAGATAGGTGCATGATCTGCCCTGGAATTCTGAGGCTACAACTTCTGATGTTGATGAGGCGAAGGTCAAGTTTGTGGACATTAATGTGAAGTTGAGAGATTTAGTCATTTAGATGGTAGTTTCGGAGGCAGAAAATGCCAGATCAAATAAGGCACAAATAGCTGCTCATAAAGAGGTTTAAAGGTTCTGTTATGGCTATGTTCCAAAATAGGCCAAATATTTGCTTCAGGGGGAACTGGATTTATTGGATATTTTGGTTTATAGTGTCTATTGCAGTTGGCATGTTTATGGTCCCAAGGGGGAGATGTTTTGGATTTCTTGGATGACTTTATTGGCTCCGTTGGGTTGATGTTCCAACATGATCATTATTCCTGGATGTTAAGGAAATCTAGAATTTATGGGGAGATGCTATGTTCTTATGTTCCAACATCCTGAGTGGTTTTCAAGGTTGTTGTCTTTATTTGCATAAGCTCTTGTGATGAAATGCCAAAAGGTGATTGGTCCACAAAATGCCAAAGGTGGAGATTGTAAAGTTTAGATTTATCTAGTTGGTAATTTGTGGAAATTATGAAAATATGGAATTGTTGTGTTGAAACATCAAAGAAGGAATGATTGAGATTTATGTAAGTCTACGAAAAAATATGAGAAGGAAATATTTCGTACATGGAGTTTAAATTCAGAATATATCAATTCATATGCTATTAGATTGGATTTATGAAAATTGGAATTGATTTGATAAATATCCTTTGTTGAAGGATTTGGACGGAATATATTAATTCCTTTATTTAAAGGATTAGATTTGAAAATTTCTATCTCCAAGGGATTTGATTGTAATCTGAATATTATGTAGAGAATGGATTATATTTTCACATGACTTCATGCATATTAGAATTGGAAATGGAATAAACTTCGTGTGTGCAAATGCTTCTGTGTTGTAACATACGTAGAGTAGTCGGCCTAAAAGTTTTTAACCGTTGATAGAATATTGCGCGGATATTTATTTATAGAAGAATCATTGCGTCCCTTCCATGATCGAGGTACTTTATCTCCATTCATTTTTGTTTCTTTTGTTCTTTTATATCTATATCTTCGCTCTTCTTAACTAATTTTTTCTCACATTTACTTGAACATATGTGTTCAACTTTTGATATGCAGTTGGAATAGGAGGAGCTTCACTTCAACGTGCCATAACCTAGGGAGAGCTCGAGTAGGATCATCAGGCTGTTAAGGACCTCACTGCCGACCTTTAGTGCAGTTGCGCCCGGGAGTGATCTTGAGCGTTCTCGTGATCGGTCCGTATCTCTTGAACTTGGAGCTCGAGCGTGGTGTCAATGGCTCTTTGTAGATGACTATGAATAAGCTTGAGGCTAAGGTTTCAAAGCTCTGGGATTTTCGAGAGTGGGTATTCACTCGGTGGTTTCTTAGTATTTATGACAAGATCATGTAGAGCCGTAAAGTCTCTGAGTTTCTTTTGAGTGAACTGGTGAAATTCTTTGACATGTGAGCCACCATATTTGACCCTGAAGAGCTGTGTCACGCGGTTGGGGAGGTCTTTGTCCCTTTCCAGGAGCATAGCTTTTACGAGTACTTCACCCTCTTGAATGTTAGTATGACTACGGGTGAACTGGAGGCATTGGACCCTGACATCATTGTGGTTAGGCCTGCGGATTCTTCAACCAGTGGCCCTAGGCAGGTTCCATAGGGTGAAGAAGCTTTGGAGGTGAAGCCGGATAAAGTTAAAAAGGCAAGGAGCAAGATGGTGAAGGAGGTGCAAGCAACTTGAAGACGAAGGCCTATCAATAATCTCTCATTTTCTTTTATTTTGTGATGATGTGCAAGTCCCCATAAGGCCAGGGTGAATGATGGTTTCCTTAGGGGTGTGCTTTTTTCCCATTTTGCCAAAGTTTAGATAGGGGTGTTCAGTTTCCCCCTTTGAACTATTTTGGGGTGCCTTGTTTCCCCCGATGTGTTGTTTGTTTGGGTAGGGGTGCTTTGTTTCTTCTTTTGAACTATTTTGGGATGTCTTTGTGCATTCCTAGTTCAGGAAAATTTGCTCTACTTCTCTTATTATCCCCCCCCCCCCCCCCCACCCCTCCGAAATATCTTAACATAGGATGGCTAACAACTCCCGGGCTGCGCAGGGCCAGAGGTGTTTTTCATCAGCCTGAGAAGCATTCCCATGGCTACGTGAGGCCATGATGCTTATTTTTGTTGACTCGCATCATCTGATTGTTTGTGGTCATAGTTGTTATAATTTTCCTTGAGGTTCTGCAATTCCTTATCTTATTTGTAGCCAAGTCTTCTTGTTTTTGGTTGTACCAGAGTTCCACCGATAAGTTTTTTTTCAGGAAAAAGTTATACTATACATAGCTATATGAGTTACATACTTAAGAATTCCCTCAAATCATACCATCTACAGGCTTACAAAAGATTTGGTGTTCCTTGACTCGCACTCTCTAAATATATTTGTTCATACATATCGCAAAATGATTATTTACGGTAACTTATCATGATTATTTACATATCTCTAAATAAGTAATGGACTGGGTACCTTATCATGCATAGTGCTTCCTTAGGATCCCAATATTCCATGTTCGAGGCACTGCTTTTCCATCCATGGTCTCCAGCCTTTAGGCTCCCTTTCCTAATACGTCAACCACTTTTTAAGGGCCTTCCAATGTTGGGCCAAGCTTCTTCTATCCTTGCACTCATCTAGCTTTATTCTTCCTGAGTGCAAGGTCACCTTGTTTTAGGCTTCTTAGCCTCACCTTGTTGTTGTAGTGTTGCTCAATCTATGACTTATATGCTAAGTCTTTTTTCCTCAATTTGCCCAGCTCTTCAAGGTTAAGTCTGTTGGCTTCATTGTTATATGGCCGTGGTAGTAGAGATGCGACTGTTCTACTAGGCACTGCAATCTCAGGTGGGATGATCGCCTCACTTCCAAGGCACATCGTAAATGGTAATTCCCTTGTGTATGTTCCGGCGTGGTTTGGTATGCCCAAAGCACGCTCGTCAGCTCCTCTTCCCACCCAACTTTTTACTACCCTAGCCTCTTCTTAAGCCCTTGAAGAATTCTCCTGTTTTTCACCTCCGTCTGCCCGTTAGCTTGGGGATGGGAAAATGAGGTGAACTACTGCCCAATTTTTAATCATTCACTTCAAGAGCGGAATGGCTCGTTCTCAAACTGTTTCCCATTGTTGGTGACTATAACTTGTGGGATTCCGAATCTACACACAATGTTTATCCTTGCAAAATTGGTGATCTTCCGTCCTATTATAGTTTCCACAACACCGCCTTCTAACTATTTGGTAAAATAGTCTATGGCTATTATCAAGAACTTCTATCTTCCGACTGCTTCCAGGAATGACCCTAAAATGTCAATCCCCTTGGCGAATGGCCAAGGCGATTTGATGCTACTCATTTATTCTGCTAGAATTCTTTGAATGTTGGTGTGTTCTTGGCATCTGTGGCATTCTTTGACTATCTTCTTCGCTTCGATTTCATTGTTGGCCAGTAATACTCTGCTTGAACTGCTCTTAGTGCCACTGTCTTTGATCCCTGACGACTGCCACAAATTCCCTCACGTATTTATCGAAGGACCACTTCATCTAGGCCGGAGTCTGCGCATTCAAGCCAGGGATCTATGTACCCTCGCTTGTATATCATACCTTTCATGGTATAGCTAAGCACGCTTATCTTAATTATTCGTGCAGCTTCCTCATCCTGTAGTAGTGCCCAATCTAAATGCAATTTCTTAGCGTGTTGTCCAACTGGTGCCGACTCCCTGTATGGCACTGATTACCTCTGTGTTTGTTGAGCTTTTCCCCAGCTCCTCTGCCAGTTTTTCCTTGGTCAAGTGTTTCCTCTACCACTGTTTCCAGTGACTTTATCCCAAGATTGTCTTTGCCTTCTTTGGGTTTTCCTGCAGACCTTCGTTTGACACCATGTGCCTTTGGAATTTTCCAGCGCCCACGCCAAATTGGCATTTGGTTGGATTAAGCTTCATGCATGTCTTCCTAAATTGCTCCAGGGTTTGGGTTACGACTTTAACAAAAGTCTCGTATTGAAAACTTTTGATCACCATGTCATCCACATACAGTTCCAGGTTTCTCTCTATCTAACCCTGGAAGATTTTGTCCATTACCCTTAGGTAGCTACCGTCGACGTTCCTCAAGCCAAATGACATTATACGGTATTTGAATGCTTATTTTCGCATGATAAATGAGGTATTTTCTTGCAGTGCATGATTAGGTATGTGTTAACCTATGCATTACGCATAATAATTGGTTTGTTTTACTTGTTGGATTGCTAGTATTAGTTGAGTTTACATGACAAAGGGTTTGTATGGCCATGTTTGGTTTTCTTTTCTAAATCCAGCATATTGTAGACTTAATTGATACTAATGGACACATTGTATCCATGTGAATCTAGATTTTCATTCTTGATCATCCTTAATAGGTGGCTCATAGGTACTTTTCATTACATTTATATTGAAGGCCGTTCGATAGGACTGTAGAAGGTGTTGAAGGCCATTCATATTAGAGAGGTAGTAGATGAAGGCCACAAACTCTACATCGTGGTATTAGAAAGATTGAGTCAAATATATGCAAACTTGAAGTTCAAAGAGGCCAAGGAAGAAATGTAGGATCGTTTTTCGAGAGTTGCGCCAAGTTCAGGGATTGATTCGAGAAGAATCAGCCACTGGGTTTAGATCTATAGGATTCGTCTTCTCGAGAGTTTGAAATTGACTACAAGAACTCTCAAAATGGACCAACAGTTCACCCGTAACAGAGCAAAGAAGTTAGTTGGATGAACCAGTAATGGGTAGCATAGACCACTCATAGGAGGCACTAGACCAGGCATGAATGGCTAACACCATTCCACACGGCCTGTGTAAAGGGCCTTTGGCATGGGCCATGCCAAGCAGCACGAGTCGTGCCAAATCCCAGCATGGGTCGTGCCAAAGTTGGCTGGACGTGACCTCAACTTCTTTTTTTACTCCAAAAATGGCTAAGTATGGGCACAAATCGCGCCATTTCACACAGCCCGTGCTGTTACAAGTTTAAAATGTTGAGACCACCCCATGGGGTGTGAAGTATGAAGTAGCCTGTGCTAAAAGACTGAGAAAAATGAGGATCCAGTTGATGGCTGGCACAAAATGACACGGGGTGCAGATTAGAACTGCAAAAATAAAGATTTAGACAACGGCCGGCGCCAAATGACATGGGCCACGTTTAGTACGGTCATGCCAGATTTGGCATCTCGCACCAGATTTGGCGTCCCACACCAGCATGAGGCATGCAGCTCGTGCCAGATCCAGCAACCCACACCGGCACGAGCCATGTCGACGACATGGGTCGTGCCATTCATGGTGCCATCTGGCGGCTGCTGCTAGGGTTTTTGGCCTATTGTGGGTCTATTTTTAGGCCCAATCCCTTACTACTATAAATATAATCTCAGTGTACTAGGGTTTGAGATATTTTCATATCTTTCATACCTTAGAATATTTTGGAGGGCAACATAGAGAGAGAAACACTCTATCTTCTCTCTAGGTTATTTCTTTCTTCTCTTTTTATTTTGCTTTTTCCCCCAAAGATGTGGAATTCAATGTAATACTTGAATTCCATGTCCATGGAGTATATTATTAGCTTGGGGTTATTTGTATTGATGCATATGACTATGACTTTTAGAGGTTTACATTCTCCTATCTTATTGTCTCATGAATATTTGTGATTGAACTTGTGCTTTCTAAGATTTTTAATTTATACTATGTTATTATGATGATGCACCCATGCATGTGTGGTATTATAAAATTGTGCTAGGCTTCATTGCGTGGGAAGTGTTGGAATTGTGGAGTAGGTAAAAGACACCAGGGAGATGAGTGCATTCATGTTCATTGAGAGAAATTCCTTATATGTGTTATACCATGATTATAATTGGCTAGCTGTGTGAGAAATCAACAAGTTGGGCCATCGATTTGGTAAAAATTGATGGGGGAAAACCCCTGGCTTAACCCGATAGATTAGCGTGTTTGTTTATAGTGACTAGAGTTGTTCCGACTCTAGAGTCATCACAAGGTATCTTTCCCTTTGCCTCTCTATAGGACTAGGGATTGAGATCCACAGTGGAGTGTCCAAGATGTAATGCATTTTACTACATGTCTAACGGTTGCGACCTATGCGAGGTATTGCGAGGTATTGCCCTTCTAGGAAAACTTTGTATTGCCCTAAGCAGGGTTGCATTGGCATTGGGAGTGAAGTGACGGGGAATGATCTGCGGTGTCACTAGACTAGAGCACATTCCCTAATTACGGAGATGGTGAGATATAGGCATTGTGGTAAGTACCACATGTGACAGACGGGGGGAAATACCTGGCTATCTTCACACTATATGACATAAGTATAAGATAGTGTATATGTCTATATGTGAATGAACAAAGGATAGAAGTCATTTGTGAAGCATGTTATGCAAATATCCCCAAGTGCCTATTAATATAGTTTACTTGCATTTTATCTTTCATGTTCGTAGTTTCTAATTGAAAAACCAAAACCCCCAATTTTACTATACTATCTATTCCTAGAAATACATACGGATTGACAACCTATACGTGGTTGTGTTTTACTTGACAATTAGGCCCTAACATCTCTGTGGACAAACCCAGGCTTGCCACTAACTACCCCATAGGTAGCTTAAGTGAGTTGGGTGCAGAATATAAATTTTATCTTTGACCTGCCTTAGCCTTTGCTCGGGTTAGCTACTAATGACCCCGAGTGGAGGTGGTTCAAATTTTTGGCGCCATTTTTGGGGATGCTAGTTTAAAATTTTAATTGTTGATTTGCATGACACGTTAGTTGAGTAGTTAGTATTTCTTTTGCTTTTGTTTTTTTTTGGTTGATTGAACCTTTTGTGATAGTAATCTTGTTGCCTTTAATCTGTTTGTTAGTGTTGCCTCTGGTAGGATATTGTTAATCCCTAGTTTATAGTACATACTTGTACCACAAACTTAGGAGTTTTACACTACCTGGATGAAAACACAGGTAGTGCGAGACGAAAGAAGTAGAGAGATAAAGTATGGGTCCAAACTAGATCAGTTTTGGTGGTAGAAGAGTTGATAGAGATTGCAGAGGATAACAGAACATTTAGTGAGCTCATGGCCCCGAATTTGGATAGCAAGCCATTATGCATCACTTTCCCTCCATTGCCACTAAACGTGAATTGTGAATTGAAGAGTGGGATGATACACCGTCTCCCCACTTTCCACGGTATGACAGGGGAAGATCCCAATAAACACTTGTCAGAGTTCCACCTGGTCTGCACAAATATAAAGCCTCTGAGTGTTTCTGAGGATGACTATAAGCTTAGGGAATTTCCATTCTCTCTCCAAAATAGGGCTAAGGATTGACTGTACTATTTACCCCCCAGTTGTATAAGCTCCTGGATTGATATGAAGAGAATATTTTTTAAAAAAGTACTTTCTGGCATCCAGATCCGCTAGACTAAAGAAGCGGCTGCCTAGTATCACCCAGGGAGCTACTGAATCACTTTATGACTACTGGGAGCGTTTCAAGAGGTTGTTGGCAAGCTGTCCATACCATCCTTTCAAGGAGAGAGACCAAGTCTACTACTTTTCAAAGAGTTATGTGATGAAGACATATGGCTGGTGAATGCTGCATTTAATGGATTAAAAACCTTTAAAAGCCCAAAGGTCACAATTGCTCTCTTTGACGAAATGGCCAATGGAATGCGACAGTTTGGCACAAGGTAAATGGTTAAGGTCTTAGATAACCTTCCAATCCCCTAAGTTGGAAGAGCAAGTCTAAGCTCTTGCTTCCATGATGAAGGAGCTCTTAAGAAGGAAGGTTCATCAGGTTAAAGTTTGCGGCTTACGCAATCTAGACCACAATATTGAGGCATGTCCCCAAGTAGTGGAAGACTTACAAGAAGTGAAGGTCGTGGAATTCAATAATGGGAATAGGTAGCAGTTTGCTAGGGGTCAAAAACCACAGGGGTTCCGAGGGAACCAAGGTGATGCAAGGCAAGATCCCTATGCAAACTCATTCAACCCAAGGTACTGGGACCATCCCAATTTTCGTTGGAGAGAGGAGAACCAAAGTCAAGGGCATCGAGGCAGACAAGCTCCACCTCAACCATATCCAAGGGGTAAGGTCCTTCTAACAACCTCACCCCTCTCTACAAGTTGGATTAAGAAGAGATTACGAAAGCCATCGGTCAATTGGGAAAGAAGCATGAAGGTTTCGTGAAAAGTACAAGGCGCAAAATAGAAGATCTTGGCAATAGGGCCTTCTCGAGTATAAAAAATCTCGAGATCCAAGTTGGGCAACTCGCCACCTTGGTGAGCCAACTTGAGGCCAATAATTTTGGAAATATTCCTTGCCAATCGGAGGTCAATCCAAGGAATATAAGCGCACTCAAGTTAAGAAGAGGGAAGGGGTTTTTTGAGCCTGAGAAGGAAGTTTTGCAAGAAGAAGATATGATCTTGGAGGCCAACAAGACAAATTTCTAGGAGAATGAGATTTTTGTCGAGAAAGCACCTTCTAAGGAGATTCCACCTACTGAGGCACAAGTGACTATCCCGCTGCCATTTCCAAATGCTTTGAGGGGGAGGCCAAAGGTGGCGACCAGTGATGCAAGCATTCGAAAAGTCTTCGAGAAGGTTGAGGTAATAATCCTGATCCTAGAGCTTATTAAACATGTGTCATCGTATGCTAAGTTTCTGAAAGTTGCGTGCACTAAAAAGAGAAGTAGACCAACTAAGAAGGTAGGACATTTAAAAATTAGGGGAGTCACCATTTTGAACTATAAAAATTTGCCTAAAAAATGCGACGACCCCGGGATGTTCTCTGTTCCTATCTCCTTAGGTGGAAAGCTAGTTGAGAATGCCATGATAGACTTAGGAGCATCCATAAATGTGATGCCATATAGTCTTTATGAACTCCTAGACATAGGTAAGTTAGGGCACTAGGGTGATTGTTCAACTCTCTGATCACTCCAAAGCTAGCCCTCACGGGCTAGTGAAGGATGTGATTGTTCAGGTTGGCAAGTTGGTGTTTTCGGCGGACTTTTATGTCCTTGACGTGGCGCACGACGGAAGTGTACCCCTAATATTATTGGGGAGACTATTCTTTAAAACGTAAAGGACTAAAATCAATGTCTGTTTTGGAACCCTAACCCTAGAAGATGACATGGATAAGGTTGGATTTGACATATATAAGTCCAGGCATGATTTTTCTAACTCATCTTTTGTATGCAAAGGCGTAACTCTATGTGATGAGCATGATCTACGTGACACTTCTTGCATAACCAATGGGAATGAATGTTTCGATGGATTCCGTGGCATTGATGATATTGATGATAAGATCTCTACTTTGCATGGTAATAGTGATAATATATCTATATCGGGATGTTTTCCATGCTAACTAACTTCAACATTTAGGAGGTAGTGCCGAGGGCATGAAAACCTCTCGACCTTCTCCTAAACCCAATGTAAAGGCGGAGAACTCTACATTAGTAAGGTTTGGGAATTCATCTTCTATGGTGAGCAAGACATCTAAAGGTAAGGGTGACACATTGTGGGGACCCCTCCACAATGATGTTATCATGGCTGGAGTCGCTGATGGAAATTCTGGATACCCAACGGTAGGTTGCTCTAACTAAAGATGCATGAAAAAGAAATAAGTCGCAAGGACAACAATAAATAAACGATGTTTCTTTTTTCTTTGATTTTGTGATTTTGAATAGATTGATTTTGCATGTTTGTGATGAGGATTTTGAGATGAAACTCTTGTGGATCTGAAAATTTGTGTACGAGTCTCGTGATTTTGTTTGGATGGAATTCGACTTGATGGGTAACATAGTTTTTTTCGAAAAAAGAGGGAAAAACTAAGGAAAATGGTCAAAATTTTGGCAGCCCCGTGCCAGATTTGGCACGAGCCATTCCACACGATACGACTCGTGTCACAGCATGTTGGCACGAGAAGCCTCGTGCCAGGATTTGGCACGGCCCGTTCCATGGGATACAGTCCGTGCCAGACAACCTTGGCACTAGGGGGTCTGCATGGATGCCCCTGACACAAGGGTATACGTGTCGTCATCCCACTTGAGCTATCAAACTGTACCAAAAATGCAAATTTTCAAAACAAATCTGAATTTTCAGCTAAAAAAATGCATTTTTGGTTCCTAAATTTTGAAATTCCCTTATTCCTTAGGAGTTTGATAAAAATATTACTTCCAACATCCTTTGTGATTAAATATATTGGTACTATTGTCCCCTAAATTGCAATTTTCAAAATTCCATCATTATCTTAATTGTACCCCTCCTCTCTATCACCTTGCTGAATTTTTAGATCCCTGGTACATTCTTCCACCTATTTGAGTCATTTGACACATTCAAGCCTTTCAAGAAATACTCACTCACACACACTCTTGGTGAGCTTTAAAATTTGAAGCTTTTCTCTAAAACATTAGCAATTTTTTCTTATTCTTGTGTGGATCTTCACTACAAGAAAATGAACCTATTACTTCACCATTTTTACCTCAGTTTTTTTCCTTAGCTCCAAAAACCGAGGTAAAAAGTTCTTTTACTTTGATTTTTTTGAATTAAAAGATATTAATTACCTCGGTTATAAAAAACCAAGGTAAAAAATTGGTTTTTTACTTCGGTCATAAGTTTAACTGAAGTAAAAGGTTTAAAAATGAGGTAAATAATATTACCATGGTGTGTGCAACATCACATTCATGTGTTAAAAGTTGTTGCCAAGCTCGCGTGTCATGCCAATGGCACCAACAAAATGTGAGATGAAGGACCGATGTCGCATATAATTAAATGTAGAACATTTAGAAGTTTAGTTGAGAAGGAATAACGAGGAGTATTATTTAGTTTTGTTATTAAAAAATATACAAAGTCTGTTTGCTATGTTACAATTGAAAATGGTTGTATAATTAACAGGGGAAACCACAACCACCTTGAAATGATTTTGAAAGGTACAGTTGGAAATGTTTTTCAAAATCACGCATAGACAATAATATATTTTTCAAAACATGTGGTAAAATTGTTCGAACTTGTTTGTGATAACCTCCTTACAAATTAATTAGTACATAATAGTTTGAATATGAATAATAAATGTCTTATTTTTCTAACATTAGAATAGAAATTACAATAAACTCAATCCCCTAGAATCATGATAAACTTGAAGACAATCGGCCCCCCAACTATTAGGATCTTAAAGAACAAGGTGTCCCCAATGTGCAGGTTGTTTCCGGAAAGGTACTCGGAAAAACCCTTTGGGGACAGGGCCTTGATCTTCCCTTGGCCCGAGTAGGTCATGCGCCACTATTTCTGGCGGAGGGAAACACCTGGCTATCTCAACATCATGTGACATAGGCATAAGATAGGTTTATATTTCTATATGTGAATGAGCCAAGGATAGAAGTCATTTGTCAAGCATGTTAAGAAAATACCCACAAAGTGCCTTTTTAATAGAGTGTACTTGCATTTTATCTTTCATGTTCATAGTTGTTAATTAAAAAACAAAAAAACCCCCCATTTTACTATACTATATATTCCTAGCAACACATACAGATTGACAACCCGCACGTGGTTGTGTTTTAGTTGACTATTAGGCCCTAGCATCTCTGTGTAAAAACTCGGGCTTGCCACTAACTACCCCATAGGTAGCTTTGTAGTGAGTTGGGTGTAGAATATAAATTTTACCTTTGATCTTCCATAGCCTTCACTCTGGTTAGCTACTAAAGACCCCGAGTGGAGGCGGGTCATTTCTATGTCACTTTCTAGCATAGGAATAAAATGGTACCCCTTATATGCATCAAGAAAAAATTTAATTGGATAACTGGTGAGAGCATCTACTTTTTTATCGATGACTGACAGCGGGTAACAGTCTTTGGGGGAAAGCTTTATTCAGGTCCGTGTAATCCATGCACATCCTCCGACTTCCATCTGCGTTCTTTACTGAGACCGGGTTTGCTAGCCAGTGCAGGTATGAACTTGATCTACACCATTGCACATGCTTTAACCAATGCATTTGACATAGTTTTTAGTTACTTTTATTTGGTGGATTGCTAGTATTAGTTGAGTTTACGTGACAAGGAGTTTAGATGGCCATTTTTGGTTTTCTTGTCTAAATCCCTCGTTTTGTAGACTTAATTGGTACTAATAGACATTGTGTATCTACGGGCTCCTTGATCTTCCATGTGATCATCTTTAGTAGGTCACCCGTGGGTACTTTTTGGTTACATTCTATGCGAAGGCCATTCGCAAGGGCGGTAGAAGATTGAAGGCCGTTTGCAAGGACGGTAAAATAGGCAAAGGACATTCATATTAGAATGGTAGAATATGAAGGCCACAAACATCGATGGGTGGTAGAAGAAGATCGAAGCCAAAAGATAGGCGGATTCGAAGTTCAAGACGGCCAAAGGAGAAAAAGGTGAATTGTAGTCCAAGGAGTATTTCCTTAATCCGAGAATGATCCAGAAAGAATTAGCTTTCAAATTTGGTTCCATTGGATTTGTCTTCTTGAATACTACTAAATTGACTACTAGAACTCCCGATTTGAACTAACAATTCACCTATAGCAAGCAAAAGAAGTTCAGCTGACGAAGCACTGACGCCACTTCATGTATTGCGCACGGTCAAACACCAGTGGCTCATGACAATCCTCATGGCCCACACTACACACAAATCCAGGGGTTCTGTGAAGACCAGCACGAGACTAGCACGAGGCCTTCACAAGGCTAAGCAGGCCATAATAAAGACCCCAGACTGTGGAGCTTGGATATGAAGAATTGAAGATTTAGCTAAGTATGGAGCCAGTCCGTGAAAACCTTCATGGGTCGTGACAAAAATTCTAAGCAAAGAACATAGTTTGCTCGTGGTCTGTGAAAACCTCCATGGACCGTGGGAAAACTCTGAGCAAAAACCGTGTACTCTTTGCGCTCCATGACAATCTTCACGGACCAAGCCAGATTCCACGCCCTGTGTTTAAATGCTTCACAAACCGTGGCTTTCATGCTGGTCTATGAAGCATTTGCGGCTAACCTAAGGTTTTGCTATTTTTGGCCTATTTTTAGGTCCAATCTCCTACTACTAATAAGAGCCTTATTCTTCTACTAAATTGTTAACCTAGGCATAATGTAGAGTAAATTCTCTCTCTAGTTTAGAAAGAAGGAAGAAGAGTGCTTTTCTTCTCCTTCTCCTTCTTATCTTTTTCTTTTCATCTTATTTTCTTGATCCTTCACAGCTAACCTAATATTTTCCATGGATCTAACCTTTGTAGAGTACATGTTTTGCTTTAAATTCATCTTGGCACTTGGTATGTTCTGTCTGCTTCATGAGATTTATTAGATTAATCATATCTTTGTGTTTATGATATTAGTGTGATTGTTTTTGAATGTTATAAATGCATGAGTTGTACACCACATATAAGCACACACTTTGGGATATACTCATGTATGGTGCAATCATTTATGCCCCATTGGGAAGAGAAACCTGAATGTTACAATTGGGTAGGGGAGAACGCGTCTGCGTAGGCGTGTACACGGGGGATTCGAGAATGCTCTAACCTATTTGTCATTGAACCAGTCTTAGCTGACTTCATAATTGTTGTCTGAGAGGTTGCAGGTAGAGATAGCTAAAAGTAGTAAGCTAGGTGTTTTGTTGAAACCCTAGTATCACAGATAAGATGCCTATGATCCTTAGGCCTAGCGTATATAGGACCTGGGAGGAGTAGTTACATTTGTGTTGGAATCCCAGGATGTAATAGCATGGGGGAGAACCACACCTAACCTGATGGCCGGACCTTGTTGTACTCCCCTAATTACGATGGTGGTTCCGATAGAGGGTTGCGAGCGCATCCACTATGATAGGGTTGGGAAAGTGTATGCCATCGGCCACACCACGTGTTGTGAATACATTGATAGATCTTTAGTATGTCTATATGTGAATGAATTGAGGATTGAAGCATTAGAACTACCATGTTTCTAAATGATTCCCAAGTGCCTAGTATAAATAGTTTACTTGTTTGTTAATTTCATGTTTTGTAGTTGTTAGTTGAAAATACCACCCCCCCCCTTGCATGTTTTCTTTACTAGTTATTCCTTTCACTCGTGCGGATTGACGACCTGCACAAGGTTGTGTTCTAACTAGCACTTGAACCCTAGCATCTCTGTGGACAAACCCAGGGCTTGCCGCTTACTATCCTTGGTAGCTTACTAGTAAGAACGGGTGCAGAATATAAATAATCTCTTTTCTTTTGACCAATAATTCCTTCGGCTCATTTTTTTAACGATAGCTAGGTTAAGGGCAGGTCAAAATTTTGGCGCTACTGCTGGGGATGTTCTTCAATTCGAGTATTAATTGAGTATAACATGTTAATGAGTAGTTCGTATTGCTTTTTATCTTTTTTTTTCAAAGTAGGTATTGCTTGAGTTCTTGGTGAAAACCAAGGACTCTTGCACCACGATTCCAAATTTTGTGTATTTTCTTTGTTGGGGTTTAATTGAAAAAAAATATAGGAAAGCACTCAACGGGGGGCCCTTTGTAGGGTGTGTCATTGTAATCATCCTATAGAGTGTGCCCAAGGTTGAGTGACTATGGGAGAAGAATGTCTCAAAGAGCGAGACTTTGTAGGATATGTCATCGCTACCACCCTACAGAGTCTTACTCTTGGATGAGCAAAAATGAGAGAGAGGTAGGAGTTGTTGGTTCCCAAGGCCGATGTGATCAAGATTGTCATCCATACCATGACTCTCTAAATTTGAGATTTAGTGGTAACTCAAATTCATGGTATGAAAATGCATCGGAAAACCAACACTTTTTGGTTTGATGGTTAGACTTCAACAATTTACTCAATGCCCCAAAACCAATCCCTAGGATTGGTTCCCAAATCAAATTGTGTAGAATTTTTGCAATTTATAGCAAATGTGACCAAGAGTAGTGACTTACTCCAATCACAAGTGCTTAATGAGATTAGAGATTTGGGAACTCAACTATTCTTAGGCATTTAGAAAGTTGAAGGGCAGTGCTTAAAAATTGGATAATAGAGTAAAGCAACTAGAAACCCAATTTTCCAAAAATGAACCATCCCTAGTTGAATGTGAAATTTTGGTACTCCCTCCGTCCCTGAATATATTGCAAGAAAGAGAAAATTGGAGGCAAAATTGAATAGTGCCAAAAGGACATTTTTTTCAATCCAAAAAATTGAAATAGTACATGTCAAAATCAAAATTTTTTGCCCCAAATTTGACTCGAAAATAGTGCTAAGCCATGTATCAGCACTGATTATTCCCTCCAAAATATAATGTTTGGCTACACATTTTTTTTGGAGCCAATTTTACACTTTTTCGTTCACAGTTCATTACGTCCAAAATTTAAAAATTTGTCTACAAAAGGGGATTTATTACAACTTTCATTCACAACTCACTGAACCAAAAGAAAACCCTCATAAATCTTTTGTCCAGTTATTCCAGAATTGGCCAAAGTCAGAAAATCTAACCCACACTTTTTCTGATCTTCATCATCGAGCAACAGTAGGGCTGTGATGATGGGGAAAACCTCACTAATGAACAAAGGCGGAAGATTGCAAATTTTCTCCTTCAATGCATAAAAATGGGTAGCTTGAGAACAACAATAGAGTGGAGGCAGCATAAAAAATGGTCCTGTTTAGTAAGGACCATCGGCACAATCTAGGCGCAAGTTAGGCAACGGATTCAAAATGGTGAGGATGTGTGCACCCATTCGAGAAGACACGGGTGCTGTGGAAGAAGCAAGAAGCCAATCGACCTGGAGGCTCTAATGGCATTGCCACTCAAGTCCAAACGTACATGTCGAAGCACAGCCACCAAGTTGCATGTTAGTAAAAGTAGCATACAGAGAGCAGTAGTAAGCAAGGAGATAAATGCCACACAAATACAGTTCATCCATGCCTAACAACACCCCAGAAAGAATTAAGGCTGGAATGGTGTTTAAGAAAACTAGAGTGCAACATGCAATTCAAGTCAATGCACAACATCTACACATTGATGAAAAGTGGTTCTACATCACAGAGGCTAAAACGAGGTATATTCTTGGTCCCAATGAACCAGAACCATATAGAATCATCCAAAGCAAACATTACATGCCAAAACTCATGTTTCTATGTGCTGTGTGTAGACCTATATTTGATGTATAGGGTAATGTATTGTTTGATGGAAAATAGGCGTGTTTCCTTATGTTGAGTATGTAGCAGCCTAGTAGACAACTGTAAATAGACCTAGGGGAACCATGATGACATAACCCATAACATCCATCACCCGAGATGTCATTAAACACAAGCTTATCAATGAACTCATACTGGCTATCAAGGAAAAATGGCCAGTTTGGGGGAGCAAAAACATTCTCATACAACAAGATAATGCCCCTACCCATATATTTACAAATGACCCTGAATTTTTAGCTACAGCCACCTCAGATGGATTTAACATTCAGTTAGTTTGCCAACCAGCCAAATCACCCGATTTAAACAATCTGGACTTGGGTTTTTTTTGCCTCAATTCAAAGTTTACAGCAGTAAAACCCTAGCCAAAACCTATATGGACTACTACAAGCTGTGCATGATGCTTTTGACAGGGAGGATCCTAGGGTCATAGACAAGCTATTCCTAAGCTTGCAAAGTGTTATGGTAGAAATCATGAAATTCAGGGGTGGTAATGAGTTCAAACTGCCACATGTGGGAAAGGAAAGTCTAAGAAGGCTTGGTTTTCTACCCCCAATGTGATTGTGGATTCTGAGTTAGTATGGGATTGTTTGGAACACATGGTGTCCATGGGAAGAACAGGGAACATACAGGATCTGCTGATCATGATGGAGTTAGTGTAGGCATGCAACTGAAGTACTTTTGTAGGGTTGTGCTTCTAGATTCAGGTCTAGGGTAAACATACAAGTTATTTTGATAAGGTATATTTATAGGGCAACCCTGTAAAAGCTAGGAGGGCTATACTCCCTTTTGTTTGAAGCTTTTTAAAATGAGTTAGTGTTTAAAAATATGTTTCTAAGTATGAGGTAAAACAGGTTAGTCCAGATTGATAAACCATTAAAACTGGGATGAAAGGCAAGTAGCACATATAACAAAAAAGTGACAAACACTATAAAGCTGCCATCCTAATGTTTGTGAAAACATGGTTGCTGCCAAAGTGTTCATGCAAGGTATCATCATATGTGGCTAACAACTACAACAGGGTCAACTTAGCAAATAATTTCAGAGCTGCGTTTAATCACATCATGCCCCGCTAAGATCAGATCAGTTTAGCAACTAGTAAGCATGGTTTCATGTTTATTCATTCACCATAGCTACATCATAAATTATGGGTCCAACCAGCACATACCCAACTAGCACACAAATTAGTTATGACATCAATAAACCAATGTCCCGCGAAGATCAGGTAAGTCTATTGACTACACTGCATGGCTGCATATATAAACCACATGAACATGCATCACAATTTACTGCTCTCATTATTGCCCTTGATCTAAAACATATCTTTCTTGACTCAGGTTCTGCTTCAAATTCAGTTGAAAAATGGGGAACAGTCACCCAAGGTTTCAACTGAATCTGAGCTAAAATCTGAGTGGTTGGATGTTTGAAGTTAAACATCACCCAGATTAAAACACCCAACATATAACGAGCAGCACATGTGCTATCACAACCAAGTAGCAAATAGGTAACCATAAACAAACACAGAATAAAGTAGTTGCTGTAAAAGCCAACAACACCCACACTGTATAAAGAATCCTGTATTAAGAGGCAGACAGTTAGTATGTGTACAACAATTAGAAATTACAAAGTTAGATCAGAACTTAAAAGAAGCCAAAAATACAAACATGTGGATAATGACATTATTTTCCAGCATCGGGACCACTTTCAGGCACATTTTTTGGCCAATTACCAGGATAAAGACAAGCCCTAGTTTCCCAAAAACTTATCTCCCCATTCTTAGGAAATTCATTACCCTTGAAATACACTAAAGGATGTGGATCACACCAAGATTAAAATAAATCATATTTATAAGAATCAGGGGGTTGGCTTTCATCGAAGTCAGGGGGTTGGGTTTTATCAGAATCAATGTCAGGATCATGGGGCTGTGTTTTATCAAGATCAGTATCAGGGGGTAGGGTTTCATCGGAATCAGGGGGTTGGATTTCATTAGAATCAGTGTCAGGATCAGGGGGTTGTGTTATATGAGGATCAGTATCAAGGGATTGTGTTTCATCTGAATCATCATCTGATTCTAAGTGGTATAGGATAAATTCAGGTACAGGGCTAAAATGTGTGGCCACAGGGGTATCCCAAGACTCAACTGATTCAGTATCAAGGACAGGGTACCGGGGTGGGATAACTGTACTGGTCTTTGGTTGTGAATCAATGTCATCATGCCCAGTTAATAATGTGGGATCAAAGCTACACTGACCTGAAAGTCAAACTTGGATTCACTCAAGGGTTGGTAAGGGACAGACTTACCCTGACCAGCCATGACCCTATCACCATGATCCATTAGTTTCAGATGCAAACAATCAGTAGATATTAGTAAACTATAATGAGAATCATGTCACAGTATAACCAGATTAGGTTCACAGTATAATTAGATTAGGTTTACAGTATAATCTGAAAAGTCTCACAGTATAATTAGAAAAGGCTCACAGTATAATCAGAAAAGGCTCACAGTATGATCAGAATAAGTTCACATTATTATCACAATCAGTTCACAGTGCACATCAGAGGCAGTTCAAAAAGAAATTGTCAACACAATGCTAACATACAGTGGCTGATATGGCACATCCAACACAAAGAAAAACCCTAGATCTGAACCAAGCAAACAAAGGACATTATTATCTATTTTTAACATACACATGCATTCAGTTTCAAATAACAAAAATGAAGATCATTGACTAATATCACATATCCAACCTAAGGAGAAACTCATATTGGACCCTAAACCACAAATAACATGAATTTTAGTTCAAAAAGACGAACAAAAAATTATTGACTTTGGAAGATAGCATAAAAATCAAAATCAGAAACGTGTAGTAGGTTTTCTACAACAAAAACCAAAGAGCAATGGTAAATATCACAGTTACAATACCAGAAATAACTTAGATCGGAACCCAGACCACAAAGAGCATGAATTTTAGTTCAAAACTTACGAACCCATATTCTTTTACCTCAAAAAATAACATGAAAGCCAAGAATCAGACACATGCATTCAGTTTTCAACAAGAAAAACCCAAGAACAATGGGAAATACCACAAATCCAACTTGAGAAATACCTTAGATCTGAAGCCAGTACATAAACAACTTATGTTTATGTTCAATAAACCCTAAATCAACCAGCCAAACATAAAACCGAGCCTTAAAATGCTGTGATTTATGTTCGAAAAAGTGAAGAAATTGATTTCATTTTCAAAACCCCAAACCAAATCCAGAAAACCCTAGATCTGAAATAACAAGCTATGATAAAAGATCATCTAACCAAGTAAACCAACACAAAAAACACAGGTTTCCAGCTAAGAACGATAGCAAAAAAGAGGTTGAGCGGCTAGGGTTTTCAGATTTGAGAGAGAGGAGAGGATGAGCTGTGAAGATTCTGTGAGAAATAAGAGAAATGAAAAAGATAATAGAGCATTTGAAAGCTTTGTGAGCATTAATTGGAGCATGGGGAGAGCAATAATGGATCATTAGGAGCATAAATGGGACACATTTGGAGCAATGCAGGTGGTTGGGAGATTAAAGCAATTAATCTCACGCCAACCACCAGTCTTTGGACACGTGTCCAGAGATTTTACCAATTGCCTAATTAATCAGCCTTAATGGCTGTAAATTTTACACGGTCCATGAGCATTTTGGTCATTTCACTGGCGGTCAACTTTGCTAAAAATGTCAATGTCTGATTGTTTACAATTTAATCAGGGACAGACCAAAATAGAAAGTGTGCAGCTTATTCAAGGACGGAGGGAGTAGAATCTAAAGGGGATGGGGAAAGGTTTGTTGAGAGTGAAGAAGTTGAGGAAGGGGTGATTATACTTAATTTTTCATATTACTTATTTGTACCCTACCTCCACCTATAGAACCTACTCCCACATTTTTGGAAGCCTTAGAGGAAACCATAGGGAAGCCAATTGAATATGCTAAGCTTCCAAACCACCTATTCTCTCTAAGGTTGACTCCTCCTATACTATATCTTCCTCTTGGAACATTCTTACCCCCTACTCTTCATTTTTGGTTGTCTAAGGTGATAGGGTACAAACCCGCAACCTATGGATAACATTAGGGTTGTGCGGATGACCTTAAATATACGGAGCTTCTCGGGAGGCAAACCGAGCTTTGAAATTTTTTTTTATTAGTTTAGCATTTTTGGTGTGTTTTTCTATTTGTAGCTTTTTTTAGGACACTATTAAACTTGGTGTGTGCATGTTTGTTTTACAGGAAGCTTATGGTTCTTGGAGGAAGGTAAGCAAACGGGGAGTCCAAGTCATGAACCCTGTAAATGTACATGGTTTGTGACGCTCAAAATGGTGGACAAGGAGGAGAACCAAACCCCAAGTTCATGGGTCGTGTACACGTGCACAACCCATGAAGCTCACATATTTTCCTACACCACCCAATCACCATTTCTTCCCTACCACCACCAATATACCACCCAATACCCACCAACCTTCAAACCCCTTGAGACACACACATTGAGACCTAAGAGGCAATCTCCATTGTGATTCCGTTCCTTATTCAATTTGTGGTGCATGATAGTGGTTAGATTGATCTTTCATGGTCAGAGGTTATGGGTAGTATATTGAGGGTGATGGTATTTTGTTCTTTACATTCCATGATTATGTCATTAAGGGTAGATTTTAGTGTTCTTTTCCATTATAAGTGCTTTCCTTTTTGTTTCCCTCGACACATGTTCTTTGATTTTGTATATGCATTGAGGATAATGCAAGCTTTAAGTGTTGGGGGGTGGGGAGATTAGATAGCACTTATGAGCTTTAGTTCTTTCTTAGTTAATAGCCCTTCTAAGAGCATTTTGAAAATTTTGAAAAATGAAAAAAAAACCGAACTTGGGTAACATTGGAAAAAGCCCGGATAGGTCGAAAGACCTAGGTAAAAGTGAGAGACTTGGCCCAACTAGACTTACGAGTCTAGGCAAAAGTGAGAGGCCGTGTAGAAAAAGGTAGGAAGTGAGTAATTTTTGTGTGTTAAATCTAGGATGAAAACCCAAAAGGGCTCCTTGGTAAAATGAGAGAAATTGAGAGAAAACAAAAAACTAGGTTGAATGCACGTTTTCGTGGTGGATTGTTTTTGGAGATGACTCTTTGATTGCTTTGGGATCATTTTGGGAAAAGTAACCTAGCTTGACACATATCTTTTTGGCTTACCTTTTTCCACATTTTATTTCGGGTGGATAGGTTACTTTAGGATCTTCGGGGAGTGTGAAAGTTTTGAGGATTTTCACCTTCTTGGGGGAACTAGGGTAGCTTGGGAATAAGTTGAATATGTTAGCTATTTTTGCATGCTTCATTCCACTTAAACCTTTTTCTTTGATTTTATTTACTCGAGGATGGGTAAAGGTTTAAGTGTGGGGAGTCTAATCTGCACCATTATGCATGTTTTAGCAAATGCATTTGACATAGTTTTTAGTTACTTATAGTTGGTTGATTGCAAGTATTAATTAAGTTTACGTGACAAGGGGTTTAGACGGCCATGTTTGGTTTTTATTGTTTAAATCTCGTGTTTTGTAGACTTAATTGGTACTAATGGACATCGTGTATCTATGGGCTCCTTGATCTTCCTTGTGATCATCTTGAGTAGGTTGCCCGTGGATACTTTTTGGTTACATTCTATGTGAAGGTTGTTCATAAGGGAGGTAGAAGATTGAAGGTTGTTTCCAAGAATGGAAGAATAGGTGAAGGGCGTTCACATTATAATGGTAGAAGATGAAGGCCACGAACATCAATGCGTGGCAGAAGGAAAATCGAAGCCAAAGATAGGCGGCTTCAGAGTTCAAGACGGCCAAAGGAGAAAATAGTGAATCATTGTCTGAGGAGTGTTACCTTAGTCAGAGAATGATCCAGGAAGTATTAGCCTTCAGGGTTGGTTACATTGGATTTGTCTTATCGATTACTACAAAATTGACTACTAGAACTCCCAATTCGAACTAAAGGTTCACCCGTAGCAAGCAAACAAATTTCAGCCGATGAAGCACTGGTGGCACTTCACGAACCGTGCATGGTCAAGCACTAGCAGCCCATGACAATCTTAACAGCCCGTACTACATAAGAATCCAGGGATTTAGTGAAGACCTGCACGAGGCTAGGCACCAGGCCAGGACCAAGACCCTGGACCGCGGACCTTGGAGATGAAGAATTGAATTATTTGGCTAAGTATGGAGTCGGTTCTTGAAAACCTTCACGGGCCATAACAAAAGTTCTGAGCGAAGACCACAGGCTTCTTGCGGTCCATGAAAACCTTTAAGGACCGTGAGAAAACTCTAAGCAAAAATCGTGTACTGCTCATGGTCCTTGACAATCTTCACGGACTGTGGCACGAGACAAGCTTCACTGACCGTGCCAGATCCCATGAACCATGGCTATGAATGTTCAAAGACTGCGCTAGATCCCATGCCCTGTGCTTGAATGCTTCATGGACCGTAACTTCCGTGCCGGTCCGTGAAGCCTTGGCGGCTGACCTAGGGTTTTGCAATTTTTGGTCTATTTTGGGCCTATTTTTAGGCCCAATCTCATATTACTATATAGGGGCCTTAGTCTTCTACTAAATGGCTAACCTAGGCATAATGTAAAGTAGATTCTCTCTCTAGTTTAGAAAGATGGAAAATGAGAGTTCTTCTTCTCCTTCCTTCTTCTTTTTCTTATCTTTTTATTTTCATCTTATTTTCTATATCCATGGAATCTAACCTAATATTTGACATGGATCTAACCTTTGTAGATTAGATTTTTTTTCTTGGGATTCATCTTGGCACTTGGTATATTTCATTTGCTTTATGAGATTCATTAGTTCATCATATGTTTATGATATTATTGTGATTGTTCTTGAATGTTATAAATGCATGAGTATTACACCACATATAAGTACACACTTTGAGATATACTCATGTACGATGAAATTATTGATGCCCCATTGGGAATAAAAACCAGGATGTTAGAAGGGGTAGGGGGAACGCGTCTGCGTGGGTGTGTGCACAGGGGATTTGAGAATGCTCTGACCTATTTGCCATCGCACCAGTCTTAGCTGAATTTGTAACTATTGTCTAAGAGGTTGCAGGTAGAGATAGCTAACAGTAGCAAGCTAGATGTTCTGTTGAAACCCTAGTATCACAGATAAGGTGCCTACAATTCTTGGACCTAGCGTATACATGACCCCAGAGGAGTAGTTGCATTCGTGGTGGAAGCCGGGGACATAATAGCACGGGGGAGAACAAAACCTACAACGATCGTCGGACCTCATTGTACTCCCTTAATTACGATGGTGGTGCCGATGGAGGGTTACGAACGCACCCACCATGACAGAGTTGAGGAAGTGTATGCCATCGGCCACACCACGTGTTGTGAACACACTAATTGGTCTTTTGTATGTCTATATGTGAATAAATCAAGGATTGAAGCATTAGAACTACCATGTTGCTAAATGATTCCCAAGTTCCTAGTATAAATAGTTTACTTGTTTGTTAATTTTATGCTTTGTAGTTGTTAGTTGAAAATACCAACCCCCCCCTTTTCATGTTTGCTTTACAAGCTATTCCTTTTATTCATGCGGATTGATGACCCGCACGAGGTTGTGTTCTAACTATTACTTGAAACCTAACATCTTTGTGGACAAACCCAAGGCTTTCCACTTACTACCCCTTGGTAGCTTAGTAGTGAGAACGGGTGTAGAATATAAATCATCTCTTATCTTTTGACCAATAAGCCCCTTTGGCTCGTGCTTTTAACAATGGCCAAGTTGAGGGCAGGTCAGAACTCTTCTTCAATATACTTGATGCGACCAACTACTCCACCTCCTTGTTAATTGTATCATTTCTTTCCCTACATAACATCGTTCTCTTTTGTTGTACAGCCTGTGCGGTGGATTCACCCTAAGCTCTTGAAACCTGATTTCTTTGGGCACCCCTGTCATGTCTTATGGTTTCCCAGCAAAGGCTTACAAGTTTTCTTGCAACACCCTTATCAAGTCCATTTTCACATTGGGTGAAAGTGATTTTCCAATCTACACAACCTGATCTTCTCCCAGTTGAACTTTTTCTATTTTAGCAGCCAGCTTGGCTGGGTTGTTCCTATTTGACACCGGCCTCATGACTCTGGCTTTCCTGGTTTGTTCTCCGTGGCTCTGCTTTGTTCTTTCCCTCTTTGAGTTACTCAAAGTTATCCGATTGTACACCTGAGATTTTGGCTGATCACCTCTGACGCTTGCTATTCCTCCAAGAGTAGGAAATTTCAAAAGAAGATGGAGGGATGACGATGTGCCATTCTACTGCACCGTTGTTGGTCTACCTATTATCATGTTACACACATTTGTTTCTTTCATGATGTTGAACTCAATGTCTATCGTTTTGCTTGTCTACGTCCCCTACCATCACAAGGAGAAACATAGTTCCTTCTTTCCATATTGTCTTGTTTGAAAAATCCACCAATGGGATAATCGTCGGCTCTAACTTCTTTCTCATGTTCTCATCCAATATTTTAAAGTATTGCTAGTACATGATTTCTACAGAGCTTCCTCTATCCACATTGCCGGGGGAATTATCTTATCCATCACCCTCACCATGATTACCACCACATCACCACCTGCATGTCTGCCTGGTATAAGGTCGTCTGTGGTGAAGGATGTTTTCTCATTCACTCCTAATATTCTGTCTACAGGCGTTGCATGTGGCGTCAGCTTTCAACGAGCATTCCTTTGAAATTTTTTTCTTCCTTTGGCACTTCCTCTGATGATCGCATATATGTTCGGGACAGTCAGTGCAAGGCTGTCATCTCTGGCCATTTGTTCTATGTGCCTCTTCTGGGGCTCCATTTCAACTTCTGCCCTGGCCACTTCTTTTCTTTTCTTTGCATTGTGCCTCCTTTCAGGGGATCTCCCCCATCCTTGATTATTGTGTTGCATGTGATAGATTCCCAGCATGTTGCTCCTTTCAGAATCAAATTGATAGTTGGCCTGGTATATGGCCTTGTTTTGGGTTCTTGCACTCTTTGCCAGGTGCGCCAGCTGCCTGCTTCAGACGCAGTTTTCAATGGTTTATTTTGGGTGTACACTCTCATTTGTATCATTCCCCTAACCTTCATGGTAATAGAAGAACAAGGACAAGTCCCTTTTATGTGGGCCTGCTTTCATCTTCCTTGTTGGCTCCATAATGTTATTCGATGCTACCAGAGCTAACACCTCATTCGGGATTTTGATAAGGGGTGTGAATTGTTTTGTCAAAGCTCGGCTAGCTGGGGTGAGTCAACTCTAAATTTTTCTTAAATTTTTCTCCATTGTACTCACTCTTCCACTAGCTGGAGCCTCCTTGCTCTTCCTTTCTCCTTCTATCAGCGTGATACGCCTTGCTGAAGTTTCTTACTATTCTTATCATCTCATCTATTATCGTCGGTGGATTGAGATTGCAGTCCTTCAATAACAGCTCATCTCTCGGGGAATTCACAAATTTTTCCATGAGGGATTGATTGATCCTTTCTTCCATCTGGTTAGTCTCATCATTGAACCCTCCTAGTATTCAGATAGTGTCTCTATCGGTTTCTATTTTACAACTAGCAACCCTGACCTCATTTTTTGAAACTTTCTTTTTTGCATAAAATGCACCAGAAACTTGCACTCCAACTGACTTAAGTTTTCAATGGTCTAATCCTCTAGGTTTTTGAATCAAACCTTAGCTGTCACTGTGAGGATGGTTGCAAACACCTTGCACCATATGACCCGTAGAATTACAAAGGTAGCTATGTTGGTAGAGGACATGTGCAAATGGTCCTTTGGATTAGCCTCGCCATTGTATGTTACAGTTTAGGGGTATTTTTATCTTGGGGTTTGCAGCGTAAAGTTTAATTCTCTTTCTAAATGGTGAACCCCTTCCCCCACTCTAGGCGGCACCTCTCCTGCTTATGGTTTTCCCATGTATTTTTCTCTCATTTATTTTAGGGGGTAATAAGAATTTTTTTTTTTTAATTTTAAAACCATCCTGGGATGGGGGGAATATATTGGCTCCCCAAACCTTTCAAATGAGCCAAAATAGGCGCTAACTGTCGTAGTACAACATAATTACTAAAGAAAAATCATCCTGTAATTGTTCCCAGAGCTAAGTGAAACTCATGATGCAAAACAGATCCTAAACTCTTCCAAAAATAAAAGAACCTAGGTGATAATGAACCATCTAGCTAGAGCATCGCGAACAGGTCGAAGAAGCGAATAAACGAGACTCCTATTTGTCAACGATGTGCCAGCCAAGATGATAGATTACTGAGTGGGGATCAATTCCGGAGTGGCCGTTTCAAAAGTCAGATGAAATCTCTGACCAATCCCTATGATTAGTCTCTATGTAGCCTTTGTATTCCTGTGTTCAGTCCTGAAGTGTAAGTTCAGTTCTGTCATTTGCTTCAAGTGATCCTTCTTCCACTACCTTTGCAGTCCCTATTCCAGTTACTTCCACTGATCGGTTTCTCGTTCTAAAGATGCTATCCTTAGCTGAGTATCCACATATCCACCTCATCTGCAAGAAAACAAATGGAAAGAGAGCAGTATCCCATTGAAAGGGAAGTAAACACAGTTGCTATTCTCTATTAGGTTCCTATTCTGATACCATATATCCCAGATTTATCCAACAATAGCAAGCCTCTAAGAAAAGGAGGTAAAGTTCTCAGTTCTAGATCTCCAGAAAGTTTCTTTTCCTTAGCATGTTTAGCCATAAAATCTGCTGCTGAGTTAGCCTCCCTAGGGATATAATTAATCATTGCTCCCTTCTTCCATTCATTCAGAGTGCTACAGATTGAAAAGACTCTCCATGGGCTTCCTTTTGGGTTCTGAATTCCTTTAACAGCTGTTAGGCAATCAGTCTCAATTGTGAATGGATTCAGATTAAGTTCTAAGCCTAATTGATAAGCAAGGTAGATACCAGTGAGTTCAGCATATAAAGGTGATTCAGCCTGAAAATGATTCACTCTTAACTTAATCACATCTCCCCTCCAATCCCTAATTATAACCGCACATGTTGATTCACAGTTAGGATTCCATGTTGCATCTGTATTAAGTTTAAAACCAACAGTAGGTTTTACCCATCTAACTACTGAGATCAATTTCTTATTTTTCTGATGAGGTTGGGGAATGATTCCATTTTGGATTAAGTATCTATGTTTGTCAAGTTTACCTTTTTGTGGATAGGCTTGAAAGATTTGGTAAACCTGATCTTTAATATTCAGAAAACATGAGTCCACAGAAAGAGATAAATTTTCAAAAAGTTTCTTGTTCCTAGATGTCCAAATTGACCAGGATGTGACCATTATATAAGCAATTATCAAGTTGGACCAGATCAAAGATTCAGCTCTTATGGACAAATAGAAGTCAATTCTATTCTTAAAACTCCCAAAAGTTGGTTGATTAATATGCAGCAGAGAATTCACCTTATTCCAGATTGCAATAGCAAAAGGACATGAGTTAAAACAATGATTAATAGAATCAGAATGGTTCCTACACATAGGGCAAATTGAAGCCAGTGAAAAGCCTAGCTTACAAATGATATTATCAAAAGGTAGAATTCCATTTAATGCTCTCCAGACTACAACAGACATTTTTGCAGGAATAAAGTGTGACCATACCTTATGTAATTGTCTTACAGTTACAGCTTTCTGTCTGCAAATCTTGTAAGCAGAAGCAGTTGTGAATTCTCCATCAGTTGATGCTGTCCAAATCAGTCTGTCCTCATGTAAATGAGTGATTTTTGCTTCCTGCAAGATCAAGATTGTACTGGTAGCCAAATATGGCTCCAAAATATTCATGTAAGAGTTTTTATTCAATATAAAACAATTGAGAGATATATCAGGAAAAGGAACTTCGTCTTCTATAGGCCATTCATAAATCAGTGCACCCTTTCCTGACCAGTTTGCATTCCAAAATGAACACTCTCCTTTTCCATAGATAACCTTTGAGAATCCATTAGCTAGTTCAGTTATTTTACAGATTCTATTCCATACATTAGAATTCTTATAGGAATCTGGCAGTGTCCATAGATGGTGTGCCCAAAGGGTGTTATTAACTTGCAGCTTCCACCACAATTTACAAGAGAATGCATTAACTATGGCCTGTAGATCTCTGAAACCAGTACCATTCTCTTGAATTGGGTAGCTCATTCTATGCCATGACCTCCATCTTTTCCTGTTTTCAGTATTGTCACTACCACCCCAGAAAAAACCAGAGGCCAAAGTCTCCATTTTCCTTAAGATTGCCTTAGGTGGATTCAAAACTGAAAACATATAAGTAGGGATTGAAAGAAAACAGTGGTTAATAAGAATGATTTTTCCTGAAGTATTTAACCACCTATTCTTCCAGTTACAGATTGCTTTTTCCATTCTTTCTAAGATAGGATAATAATAGATCTGTTTGTTCCTACCTGGAAAAATGGGAATTCCTACATAAGTGAAAGGAAAACTACCCCTGGTCATACTTAAATTCCTGGTCAGAGCATGTATTCTATCCAAAGATGTATTGGGAGCCACAAAAAAATTTGATTTTGCAAAGTTTACTTTTTGTCCCGTTGTTTGTTCGTATGCTGTTAGAAACCTCTTAAACCTATCCAAGTTTTTTTTATGTCCATTAAGAAAAACAGCCGTATCATCCGCATACATTAGATGAGTAATCTGGGGGCAGTTATTAGGCAAGCTAAAATATTTTAGATAGCCTATACTAAAAAGCTTCTTTAAACCTCGGGAGAAGGCCTCAGAAAGTATGTTGTACAAAAAAGGAGATAAAGGATCTCCCTGTTTGATACCTCTATTAGAGGCAAAAAATCCTGAAACTGATCCATTGATTAACACTGAAAAATGTGCTGAAGATATATTCTGCATAATTCTGTGAACAAAGGTGCCATGAAAACCAAATTTCAGAAGAATTGAGTTAAGAAAAGACCATGAGACCCTATCAAAAGCCTTCTACATATCTAATTTAACAATGATATTTGAGGCTTTAGATTTTCTAGTTAACATTCTGGTCATTTCCTGCATCATTATGGTATTATCAGAAATATCTCTCCCTTGCATGAATGCACTCTGTTCCAGGGATATTATTTGTGCCATCAGTGGTTTAATTCTGTCCATTAGCATCTTTGAAAAAACCTTATTCACAAAATTTGAGAGACTGATTGGCCTGAAGTCAGAAAAATCTACTGGAACTAATTTTTTGGGTATTAAACATAGCCAAGTACTGGAAATAGCTTTGGGGATATTTCCATTACTTAAAAAGTCATTAGATGCATCCAGGAGATCATTTTTAATCGTATCCCAAAAAGTAGTGTAAAAAGAACTAGGAAATCCATCTGGACCTGGGGAACTATTTCTGTTTAGTTCAAAAACTGAACTTTGAAGTTCTTGAATTGTGAATGGAGACAGCAAAGATAAATTTTCCTGCTCAGTTATCACCTTTGGAATCTCATTAAGGAAGTGTTTAAAATAAGTTCCTTGTTTTTGGGACACATCCTCATTCAAAAGTTCTGAATAATATCTCACTGCCTCTTCTTTAATCAAGGAAGGCTCAGTGATCCAGTTTCCATGATTATCCCTGATTTTGCTAATTCTGGCCTTAGCTCTCTTCTCCTTAATAGCATGATGAAAGAATTTAGTATTAGCATCACCATATTTTAACCAATTTAACCTAGCTTTTTGCCTTAGGAATATATTTTTCTCTTTCTGAGCCATCATCAGCTTTTGTTTAGATCTATTAAGTTCTGCTAGGGTAGATTGATCATGGTTTTGCTGAAAAGCAATTTCCAATTCATTGACACTGCGTTCCTGTTGTGCCAAATTTTGGTCCACATTACCAAACTGTAATTTATTCCAGTTTTTGATATCCAGCTTAAGCCTCTTTAATTTAGCAACTAACCTACACATACCAGTAAAAGGGATATCTAAAGTCCAGTTAGAGACTACTAATTCCTGAAATTCCTTTCTATTTGACCACATTTCCTGATACCTAAAAGGCCTAGGAGCTTGTTCCTCAGAAGTTTGAACTGATAAGATAAGAGGAGCATGGTCTGAGGACATCCTATTTAAAACTTGAATAGAGCTGTTAGGAAACTGGTCTATCCAATCTAGAGTTACTACCCCCCTATCAAGCCTTTGAAACATTAGATCCTTACATCTATCTTTAAATCTGTTGTTACTCCAAGTGAAAGAGTTACCTACAGTTTGGATTTCATGCAAGTCCATATAGCAAATAAAATCATTAAACTGCTTCATGCTTTTTTTAGGAGTAGACTTTCTTCCTTTATATTCATTTACAGATGTTACAGTGTTAAAGTCCCCTATATATAATGAAAGACTATCTTGTTTTGCTTTTAAATCCCTCCATAAAAGCTCCCTAAGTTGCCTGTGAACACTAGCATAAATGAAGAAACAGTTCCAGGTGCAAGAAGAAACAGAATCAAAGATTTTAACATTTACAAATTGATCTGTTTCACCTAAAATTGTGATGTTAAATGCCTGATTCCATAATATCCATATTTTAGCATGCTGAGCTGGATATGCATTACTGTAACCGAGAGTATGTTTAAATTCAGATATTTTGAGTTTATCCTGCCAAGGCTCTATTAAACACATAATATCTAATTTATGTTTGTTTTTTAGGATCTTAAGCCTATCCACTGATGTACCTATTCCCCTAACATTCCAAACAAGTATGTTTCCTATTATTGTGTGTTTAATCATTTAAAAATTTTGGGAGTGGCTTTTTGTGTGGATCTAAGGTTCCTGCCAGTCCTTACAGCATTTTTATCTTTGTTCCCTGATTTACTAGAACTTTTTCCATTCTTCCCACTTACAGGGCTTAGATCCGAATCCTTGTACTTATTTCTTAAATTATCCTCTTCCAAAGTGCTATGATCAGAATCAACAAACCTCTGACTCAGATCTTGTACCATTTCTATGTCCTGATCATTTTCTACTTTATCTTTCTCAACATTTGACCCTGAGACTGTATTAATGTTAGTCTGCTCATCAGTATTTATAATTACTGAGGTATCATGAGTTTCCAAAGTGATCTGATCAGAAATAACATAACTCTTACTCAGATCTCGTACAATTCCAGTGACTATATCCTGATCATTCCCTATTATATCTTTCTCAGCTTTTGACCCTGAAGCTGTATTAATGTGTGTCTGTTCATCAGCGTTTATAATTCCAGGATTATCATGAGTTTCCAAAGTTTCATGAAAAATCTCTAAAATCTCCCCTTCCTGCTCCTCAATGAGGTTTTCTAATGAAGTGAAAGCATTAGATATTGACACCGTGTTGTTTTTAACAGTTTGTTCCTGAATTGGGACTATATCAGAATGTGTCTTTTTTTTTCTCCAAAAGGTATTGGTTATTGGCTTAGAGATGTCATCAAGAGAGTAAAAAGAGGAACCTTTTTTCTTAGTATTCACTGTAGCAAAATCAGTGTTCAAGTCATTATTTCCCTCTGAGTTAAATTTCTGTTTCTGAACATCCTTTTCTTTTTGTGATACAGTTAAGGCAGAAGATCCTTCTAGGTTAAATAAGTCATTCTGAGTAACAGCTTCTAGACCTTTAGCCACCTTATGTTCTTTATCTTCAATCTTTTTCTCCATCTTTTTTCTTAGTTCAGGATGCAGGAAATTGCACCTATTGTTGCTATGGCCAATTATCTTACAATGTGAACAATATGTAGGCAGATCTTCGTATTCAATTGGATACTCAGCCACCTTGTTTCCGATTCCAACAACTATTGTACTAGGATGCGATGCCAACAGGTCAATTTCTAAACATACTTTAATAGCCGATGGCCTAGTTAAAGCAATTGTTGCTGCATCCATCTTAAGAAAACGACCTATCTGACTGCTAATTCCCATAATTGCTGAGTTATTATAAAACATAATAAGAAGTTTATGGAAAGTTACCCAAACCGGAGCTATTGATGATTCCACTGATGGTGAAAAGTCTTGAGTCCATTTTTGAACCTTCATGGTGAATCCGTTGATCATCCATTGCCCTTTGATCCAGCAACGTTGGTAATCTTCTTGTTCCTGAAAACGAATGAGCACATGTCGGTAATCGATGGAACCTAATTGAAATTTCGACTTAAAACCAATTGACTTAAAAGCTTTATGGAGAGCCTCCATGTTTGGCTTCCCGCGAAGAAATTTCCCAACAAGAGCATTCTGGTAATGCATTGCTAAAAGCTCTCCCTCTTCCTGGGGAAGAATATACGCCACTTTCCCTTTGAATTCCGTAACTGGGTGAAGATTGGGGGTATCGGGAAGTGTCGACAGAAGGGGCGATGGTTTGGAATTTAGAGCCTGAGCAAAGCTTTTTGGATTTTGGGGGTTAGATTGAAGATTAGGCATGGTATGCATATGATCAGTAGACAAGAGATGCGTCTGCGACGCCATGGTCGAACCACCGGAGGTGGTAACGGCCACCAACGAGTGCCAATATGACCGTTAACGAAATAAGTGAAGCCTAAGAGAGATGAACAGTGTTAATAGTGTGTTTTTCGCACTGTGAATCGCCCGCAGTATTATAAAAGTATATCACTTTTTAGATGATTTTGTGTAACAGGGTGATTTGTTTGAAGATTTGAAGATTTGGGGGGTAATAAGAATTATCCTAGCCACCTCCCGGTATCACCAAGGAGCACTCCATCTTCTCAGAGTCAGGTCTCCTATCTGAGGGAGGGGGGAGGCTGCACTCTTTCTGTTCCTCATGACGCTACGCCTGGATTCTCCTTCACTCTCTTTTCGCTGGGAGTTGACCTCATGGTCCTTCTGTTCATGGAAAATATTTGCTGGCCTCATATTGTGTTTTGGTCCTACCTGACTGTCCACTCCTCTAGCCTTCTTCCCATTTTCCACCTCCTTCAGCTTCCTCATCATCTCCCTTTGCAAAGCCATGATGGTTTGTAAGATTTTCGAGTTTTTGGCTAGTTCAGAAGTATTTTGAAGCCGGTGTCTCTCTCCCATGGGTGTAAGAGTAAGTTCCTCATTCAAATGTGTTATATCCTGCACGAAGACATTGTTGAGTGGATCTCTGACTGCTGTTGATGGTCCTTACATGGTGTTTCAAGCTATGTGGATGCTAGATGTGAAGTGATCCCACATACTACGTGAATTTAAGTTGATTGTAACCCAGTTCTCTAGCTTTCCAAGAAACCTGTAAATAGATAAATAAGTTCTTGCAAGCCAACGTAGAGTTGTGCATGCTCTGACGCTCAAGTTAGATGGGGAAGTCATTAGAGGGTTTCTATGGAAGTGTTTCTAAGATGGAGCTTAAATGATCACACATTCCCCCCCCCCCCCCCCCCCCCCCCCCGATGTATACCTAGGTTTATAAGTTGGTGGATAATGTGGCAATGCTTGTCAAATCCCCCTTTATCCATTTGTTTGTTGTACTTTGTGTCCGTTGAATATAGGTTAGTTGAGTGGGCCGTTCCACCTTTATGGTACTCCTGACTGTGAGAGGATCAAGATTTTTAGATGCAATAACACAGGGGCTTTATCACTGCTGATTCCATCTTTGGGCCTGCTCTCCAAAATTACTATCTTAATCTCCCGATTTGCTACTGAGAATTTGGGTTTTCCTTTTATTTCACGGTTTGTAGATAGTGATATCTCCCACATAGTTGCTGCACTTCTGGTCTTAACTTTTTCTCCTTCTACACTCCAAATCCTCTATTTCTCAGCACACAATTTGCTTCATGAAACAGCGAAGAGTTCAGAGCTTCTTTGAGCCAATCCGGGTAGTTTACTTTGTCTCTATCTTCGATCGGGACTAACAAACTTCCACTGCAATCTATTTGGTTGTGTCCTATGGTGCCACAGTAGGAACAAAAATCCAGGTAGCTTCTCATATTCCAGAAGTAGGCGGAGAAGCTGCCATAGGTCTTCAACCATCTAAACACGTTTTAATGGTTTATTAGCGTCGATCTCACACTTGATCCGGACGTACTTCCCTTCAATGTCACTGTCCAAGTCCTTCTCAACCTTGATAAATCTCCCAATTAAATTCTCAATTTTCTCCACAACCCTCTCCCTCATGAGATCTAGTAGGAAACCGAAACAGATACACATTATCATGAGCGCTTCAAAATCCAAACCCTACTAAAAACTTCCCAAATATTCTTTGTTAGGATCTTCCTTAGCGCTAGGATCTTCCCAACTAGTGAAGAATCAAAACTTAGGGTCTCTGAACGCAAAGCTGCCATGGCAAAGGCTTCAATTTCGTCTTCCCCAAGTGAGAGATCTGCGTATAAATTTTCAATTTATTCAATGGATTGGCTCCAATCCATGATTGCCAATAGTCAATCCCTCACGCGGCTCTAACAGATGTTGCATGTACAAAAGCCAGAGCAAATACATCTAACAGATGACAGGCCCTCACGTGGCTCTATGTTGGCAATCATGGATTGTACCAACATAGAGGAGACCGTTGAATGTGACGGTGGTAAATCCTTAGTTTAAATCAAAAACTTACGTGGTGATAAAGTATGGGTTTGAAACTCATATTTCTATCGACCAGACCCAAAGGTCCAGCATCCAACTCAAGCCAATAAGAAACCCTACATCTATAAAATGAAGAGGAGGGCATTATTTTAAGGTAAGTGACTACAGCCTCCTGGATATTTTAGTTTCACCATCTCCACACTCATGTTATCCATCTGACTTGGGCACCGGAGCGGGGACGGCCACAGGTTGCCCCATCTTGAGCGATCCATGTTTCTTTTACAGGTACCCCATTTATGTCAAAATCATACCGGTAGGAGGTTCAAACATAGGTCACATCAGAGCTCTCACCGCAGCTCCAAAAAACCCTAACTAATTTGTTGCTAGGTCCGGCCCATGATAAATTTGGAATTAATATTAGCACCGTCTGTAGGGAGTCGATAGCCAGGCCCTCACACGGCTCTAACAGATGCTGTCTATACAATTGCCAGAGCAAATACATCTACACAGCTAAGCAAACTTATTGTTCATACCATCTTTTGTTTTCATTTTTTTAGAAGGAAGTACATAACCATTCTTCAAACCCAAATGTCAACCTATTTTTTTCTAGAAAAGAAAATAAAAAATAAATGGGGCAACAGAGAAACCCAGCAGAATGGAGAAATGAAGCACAAAGGAGAGCAGACAGGCCCGGCTCAGCGAGCAAACCCGGTCAGCCCAACGAGTCAACCCAACTCAGTGAGTTGATTCAGCCACAAGGTCAGACGAGTTGAACCAGTTAACTCGTCGAGTCCGCTCAAGATTCTTAAGAGTCTCGCCAGCGATAAACTTCTGAGTCAATGACCTCGCCATCAACGATCTGACGCCCCTTTGTCACCGATGGGCGTCATCTTCTCCGGCGATCAGCGGACCATCCACCGTCATCAGCGTCAGTAGATATACTAGCCATCATTTCCATCGACGGGAGGAGGTAGTTGATGACACTCTTTCAATCATCGTGTCCTCCGGCAAGCCAGGCGACTTTTCAACACTCTTATTGCCAGACCCACTAGGGCATAATGACGACAGTGAATTCAGGGTGCCATTCTCTGGCGAAGGAGAAGAAGGCGATTTTTCCTGTGATGCCGTCAGATGCTGTTGGCTAAAAAGAAAAAGGGAAAGTCTCAGAAAAGGTGGCATGTCCATAAGCTTATGGACAGGCCAGTGACCTACTTGAAATTAAAACCAGTTAATTGAAATATTGGAGGCACTTCAGCTGAAAGGGCTTTTGCATTCAAAAGCCCGACGGCCGACGGAGTAACGAAACTTTATCTACGATAACAATAGCCTATGGTACGAGGATGATTCTCCAATCGTTGTTATGAGAGATTCATTGAAGTTTCTGGTGAATCGGTGTGTGGTGCCTGAATTGCCGGCGTCGAGATATGGAGCTTGCCGGATCCCGAATAGAGAACGACCGCTGAGTGAAATCTCTTCAACTGACTCATATGTTGATCGATTTAGTTTAAATGATTGTGAGGAACTCATTTTCTTTCTATGTCTTCCAGGTTTGGAGATCGAAACTCAGTAACTAATTCACAAGATTTAGGTGCCCGCTACCTGTTTGTGTTTAGCTTTCAATGAACTATTCATTTAGTTAGTCATTTATCATTGAGTTTCATTGAAACCCAGTTTATATGTCCAGCTATCTCATACTTCTCCATGTTTGCAAGTACTGTGATCCTTTATTAATTTTGAATGTAATAGATACACTTTTTTAAGACGTTTAGGGAACAACAGAATCTACAGAGGAGTGAGGAAGAGACCGTGGGGCAAGTGGCTGCTGAAATTCACAATCCACGCAAACACACGTGTGTTTGGCTAGGCACATTTTGCACTGCATAAGAGGCAGCCCTTGCTTTGTGATGAAAATAAGGATCTTGTTCCGCACACTAAAAAGATTAATGTGCTGGGAAATGATTGACGGACAAACACCAGAGATGTCGCCGGGAACATACGGTGGTGCAGACATTATCGTATGCATTTGTTTAGTTATATGTTGCACATGTTCACATTTAGTTTGTACTAGTTAGTTTTTTTGTGTATGACTTTTTTTTTTCATTTATTGTTGATTGTTCATTTTGAATTATGAACTGCAATTGTTTAGTTAAATGTTGCAATTATTAGTATTCAGTGTGTACTAATTAGTTGTACTGAGTATGACATTTTCTTTTCATTTGTGGTTGATTGGTCATTTTAAATTAGTGATGTATTTTTTTAGTTACATATTGCATTTGTTAGTATTCAGTGTGTACTAGTTTGTTGTACTGCGTGACTTTGTTTTCATTTGTCGTTGAAAACCAGGTGGTACCGATTTTTTGTTTTGAATTCCGAGTTACATCTATTTACAAATATGTTGTACATGTTAGTATTCAATGTGTAGTCTATGATCTTTTATTTTCATTTGTTGTTAGTGGTACGTTTTGAATTTCGAGTTGCATCTGTTTTGAATTTTGAGCGGCATCTATTAGTATTCAATGTGTACTTGTTAGTTGTGATGTCTATGACCTTTTATTTTCCTTTGTTGTGAGTTGTACGTTTTGAATTACGAGCTGCATCTGTTTACTTATATGTTGCATCTGTTAGTATTAAATGTGTACTTGTTAGTTGTACTGTCTATGACCTTTTGTTTTCATTTGTTGTTAGTTGTATGTTTTGAATAATGAGTTGCATTTGTTTACTTATATGTTGCATATGTTAGTATCTTGTATTTACTTGTTAGTTGTGTTGTGTATGACTTTTTTTTTTATAAAAAATTATTGTTTGTTCATTTTGAATTTAGAACCGCATCTGTTTACTTATATATTGCATCTATTAGAATCCAGTATGTACTTGTTAGTTTTATTATGTTTGACTTTTACTTTCAATGTTGGTTATTGTCGTTTTGAATTAGAAATTGTACATGTATGCTTATATGCTACAATTGTTAATATCCAGTATGTATGATTTTTTTCAGGAGTTGGATCTATATTTTTTCAGGAGTTGGATCTATACTTTTTCAAGTTTTAACTTTTAAGGAATCAGATAACACTGAACAACAGACTACACAAGAAGTTCCGACATGAGGAGGATTCTGACAAAGACTTTTAAGGAATCATATGTGTGTGTTTATTTAAACAATATATGTTATAAAGTAATTAATGCAGAGTTAATATGACAATGTTACATGTTCATAGCACCAGAATTCATACATCTAGAAGTTTCAACAACAATATCCAAACTTCCAAATACGCAACATCTTTTGGATCCCTAGTGCTCTCGGCATTGGACCTTCCTCTAGCATTGTATTCATAATCAGCGACAGGAGCTTCCTCTTCTTGTGCCTCCTTGGTCGTCTCAGGCTCCCTGTTGAAGAACATATCAACCTGCAAAAACACAAACACAACATTCACTAACTATACCATATTGTCCCATGCATAGCAAAAAACCAAACATAACAGACAGCCGTCAACATAACATCTTCCGCTATTATTGAGGAATCTTCAACTCAAGCCAAATGATATATCCAGCCGTCAACAGTGAACAAATGAGTGCCAAACAAGGCTTCTTATTGGTTTTTATGCGTGATACGATAGTTTGACGATGGTGTAAATGGTATAGCAACTCATCATTTGCCTATAAGAGTACACATTTAAAGAAGAGACTAAGCAAAATGAGGATTGATTCTTCTATTCACAACCCAAAGATGAACTCTTGATATGGATGGTCAGAAAAGTATTGCTAAACTGAGGCCAAACTGGGGCTTCTCTGTGGATATTAATTGGTCAGCAATATCCTGTCTAGGGTAACATTTCTTATTCGTAGTTCAGTAGCTTTCTAATTTTAGTTTGTCAGTATAGGTTCTTTGCTCATCAAATGTGTCACTCTGTATACATTTTAGCTTCGAGTTTTCATAAGGGCATAATGAAACAAACCATAAACTTCAAGAGAAAAGCATGATGAATGCAAATAGGGACCCTAAGCCACACGAGAAAATCTCATATCCATACAAGAGGTCCCTCAAAACAGAGGCCAGCTTCCAACTTAAAGGCATACAGTAAAAACCAAGAATCCAAGGTACTGGGAAAGCAGGACACAATTATTCGACTATGCTCATCACACCATATGACATCCTGAACTGAAACCTATGCAAATTGTCATATTGTTGGTAAGTTTAAGGGACTAACAAGAAATGATAACATGTTGCAGATGGGATCAAAGAGGAACACAATGTGGCATAGTGCACCTATTGGCCATGATATACAGTCAATCAAAAATTGAAACAAACACATATCTAATACGGCTAAATTAAAGGAAACAGCTAGAGTTACAAATCATAAAGAAAATGCTAATTCAACAACCGCGAAGCAAACATCAGCCACTCATAGATTCACCACCCATATTCATATACGTTTGCAGTTTTGCAAGGAAAATGGGAGCCCCAGTTACAAAACCTGAATTTCCACAGTAAAAAAGATAAAAATCAGATTCCAAAGATCAAGCTACAGCAAACAATAACACAAACAAACTCAACTAGATTCAAGAACAGCAAGAAACCTACTCCAAAAATTGCTTTGCAATGGACAGTATCCATCGGAATCCCAAAAGCCTCAGCAAACGCATCAATCATCTTAAATCTAACCTATTCCAATTTCCCACGAACCTTAATCTCCCCAAACAACAACATCAAAATAATACTAGTAGTAAAAATAGCCTACGCAATTCACCCATATTTACAACTTTCCTAGAAAACTAAGATATGCAAAATAGAAAAATATAAGAACATGATTAAAACCACAAACACAAAAATATCAAACAAAAAAACACTCATCACTGATAAACCTCTTGTAAAAGGTGAGCCTGCCGAGAAACGTCACATGCGTTGTAAAGCTCATTCCGACAAATGACACACTGATGGTGATGCAGACTAGCCTCAGTTACGCATCGCCGTCTTTACCGGAAAACAGCAGATGACTGAATTAGTCCTTCGTCACGTGACTATTTCCATTTGCGCTCCCTATCGCCGCTGGAGATTCCGGCCATCAGGAAATTCTTCCAGGAGAAAAGCCAGAACCTCTCCATCGCCTTCTTGCCAAAGATAGATGTAGGGTCACCGGAGACAGATGCGGGGTCACCAGAGTCGGAGGCAGTGTCACCGGGTGGAGGACGATGGACGGATTTGGTGTCGTCGGTGTTGACAGGGTATGGAAATTTTAGCTGTAATTTCTTCAAATCTGGAAAGCATGAGTCGCTCTTCAGGGGTTTGGGGAAGGAAAGGTTTGATTAATTTGCGATAATTGCAAATTGGTTCCTGGCCTGTCCATAAGCTTATGGACAGGCCGCCTGTCAGGAGACCTACTCAAAGAAAAAAATGCATCAAGCATGTTGGAGAAAAGAAAGAAGAAAAAGAGAAGGAGGAAAACAAAAAGAAAGAAAAAGGAGAAAAATAAAAGAAAGGGAAAACCCTTTTCTCAATAAAAAAAAAGGAAGAGAAAGAAGAATGGCAATAATATTTATTGTTCTGCTCCAATTCATTTTTCTTATTTTAGGCAAGACACCAAGAGTTAAAATCTTTCGCAGCAATGAAGTTCAACAGAGTCCATACAGTGAGACAGAACACAGCCACAACACCGCAGGTCAGGTGGAGCACAAAGAACAGCCACGCAATGGAGCACCCACATGACAAGGCTGGTTGCACCAGCAGGACAAGGCTGGTTGCACCAGCAGGACAAGGCTGGCTGCATCAGTAGGATAAGTCCGGTTGTAGAAGCAGCCGCCAAGGTTAGAAATATATGATTGTTCACTTAAACAATAGCCTTGACATGACTCACTGTAGAAGCTTACATAAAGTGTTTCGAGTAGAATCACATACTCCATTAGTACGCGATGGTAAGCAAATAAAGTTAAGATATCATGCATGTGACTGCCAAGTTGAAATCCAAAATTAAAGACACTATGCATAATTACTTAAAGATAAAAAGGATTCATGAAAGTGCTAGCTATGTTCTACATGCCTTTGCCATTTAAGTTTATGCATGATAGCATGGTTAATAAAGTCAAACTCTCATAACTGCCGTTTATTAAAGAAACTGAAAGTAAAGAGTTGACAAATCATATCATCTGTTGGACTAATGCATGCTAGTGTGGTCTGTTTAAATTGAGACACGTTAGCATGAAATGCGTAGTTGTACAGGTCGAGCATCAAAATCACATGAAAAGAAATAATTGCCATCAGCCTATCCACCAGCATGACAGACAGGGAGCTGGTCAACCCTCTGCCTGCTCAGGCAGAGCAGGGGGGCACCCCGTAAACTGCACTAACAGGGTAATGCTTTGCCTCAGCCCCATGAAAGGCAAGGTCATGACTTGATACGTCGCAACAAATAAAGTTCAGCCTTCAACCTGTCCAGGCAGGGTAACGATAAACCCTTAGCCTATTTGGATAGGGCAACAACAACCACTCCGCCAATTCAGGAAGGACCATGAAATAAACCCCTTTAAAGAAAAAAAGAGAAGAAAGTAAAGGAACAGTATCACTATAGATGTTGCTTATACGCGTTTTAAGATACATATACAAGGGATATTTTTATGTTTACATGCCTTTCTTATTTATTTAATACATTCTAAGTATCTTGGGCAAGAGCTGATATATTACGTTGTCATCCAAATTAACACATGTTGACGTTATTTACGCAAACATGAAATATGTAGTTCTTACAGGTCTAATAACACAATATCCAGCCGCTCCGGCCACAGCCAACACTGTTGAAGATAATAAGCCGATTGTGGCTCAAAGTTACGAACCTGGCTCTGACATCTAGGGAAAGTGCCAAGCTAGGGGCAAATAGGCAAAAAGACTTTAGCCGTAGCCAGCACTGTTGAAGTTAATAAGCTGACCATGGCTCAAAGTCTTGAACCTGCCTCTAATAGCCAGGAAAAATACCAAGCAAGGGGAAAATAGGGAAAAAGACTTCAGCCGCAGCCAGCACCGTTGAAGTTAATAAGCTGACCCTTGCTCAAAGTTGCGAAACTGGCTCTGACAGCCAGTGAAAATGCCAAGCCAGGGGCAAATAGGCAAAAAGACTTCAGTCGCAGCCAACACCGTCAAAGTTAATAAGCTGACCCTGGATTAAGGTTGCAAACCTACCTCTAACAGCCAGGGAAAATGCCAAGCTAGGGGCAAATAGGTAAAAAGACTTCAGCCGCAGTCAAAGCCACTGAAAAACAAAAAGGTACACCTGACCCACGCATGCAGGTAAATAAAAAATGCACAACTGATCTACACAGGGAGGTAAATAAAAAATGCACAAATGACCCTCGCAGGCAGGAAGATACAGAAAGGTACACTTGGACCATGCAGGCAGGGAGATGTCGGATAGCACACCTGGCCCATGCAAGTAGGGAGATGCCGGATAGCACACCTGGCCTACGCAAGCAGAGAGATGCTGGATATCACTCTCCACCCATGCAAGCAGGTAAATACAAATGGTACACCTGATCCACGCAAGCAGGTAAATACAAAATGCACAAATGACCTACGCAGGCAGGTAAACAAAAAGCACAACTAGCCTATGCAGGCAGGGAGATGCGGGAACGCACACCTGACCCACGCAGGAAGGGAGACTAAGCCCAACACCTCGAGCTTGGTTCAGCCAGCCGAGTCTTGGGCTGGGGGACTTGACAGTATACATGCCTTGTGGCCCAACTTTGGGGATCTCCGGTGAAGCAACTACCTGACAAGGTAGGCTGCATGATCAACCACCAAGGTAAGAAATATACAATTGTTCAATTACATAGAATGACCATAAATGCTATGAGTGTACTAGTGAGCAAAAGAATTCGGGCTAGTACATACGTAATCATTGTCATGAAATTCAAAAATAAAAACACTACATATGTCTGCTCGAGAAAAGAATTCATACAAGTGTTAATTACATTTTTGTCACTTAAAAAAATGCATGATTGCATGGTAGATAAGTTTGCTCAATCAAAGGAAACTTAGCCATGGCATGTTCAAATAGCCAGTTGCTTGTAATTTAAAAGGTCTAGTCGCAGAGCCCGGGCCAATGCCAGAAGGGTCACCGTGAGCGACCCGAGTAGAATTTCACGAACCTAGCAGTAAAGTCCAAGTTGACGCAGTATGCAGCTAAGTATGGTTCTACCTGAAATAATTAATAAGGCCTAAACAAGGGAGTTCGGTCATAGATTAGAAGGCCTGGCCGCAGAGCCCAGGCCAACGCCAGAAAGGTCTCCATAACTACCCAGGTAGAATTTCAAGAAGCTGCCAGTAAAGTCAAAGTTGACGCAGCAGGCAGCAAAGTATGGTTCTTCCTGAAAGAATTAATAAGGCCGAAATGGGAGAGTTCGGTCATAATTTGGAAGGCCTGCACGCAGAACCAAGGCCGATGCCAGAAGGGTCACCATAAGCGACCCGGGAAGAACTCCACAAAGCTGCTAGTAAAGTCTAAGTTGATGCAGCAGACAGCTAAGTACGGGTCTTCCTGAAACAATTAATAAGGCCAAAACGAAAGAGTTATGTCATAGTTTAGAAGGTCTGGCCACAGAGCCCAGGCCGATGCCAGAATGGTCGCCATGAGCAACCCTGGAAAAATTTCACGAAGCTGCCAGCAAAGTTCAAGTTGATGCAGTAGGTAATTAAGTACGGTTCTGCCTGAAAGAATTAATAAAGCCATAAGTGACACATGCATAACTTCACAAAGCTTCTAGCAAAGTCCAAGTTGACAAAGCAGGAAGCTAAGTACGGGTTTGCCTGAAAGAATTAATAATTCCAAAACAAGAGAGTTCAGTTATAATTTAGAAAGCCTAGCCACAGAGCCCAGGCCGACGCCAGAAGGGTCTCCATGGGCAACCCGGGCAGAATTTTACGAAGCTTCCAGTAATGTCCAAGTTGACACATCAAGCAATTAAGTTCAGTACCTCCTGAAAGAATTAATAAAGCCAAAACAAGAGAGTTCAGTCATAATTTATAAGGTGTGGCCGCAGAGCCCAGCCAACGCTAGAAGAGTCTCCATGCTATGCAGAACTCCACAAAGCTGCTAGCAAAGTCTAAGTTGATGCAGCGGGAAGCAAAGTAAGATTCTTCCTGAAATAATTAATAAGGATGGAATGGAATAATTTGATTATAATTTAGAAGGCCTGGCTGCAGAGCCCAGATCGACGTTGGAAGGGTCTCCATGAGTGACCCAAGTAAAATATTACGAAGGTGCCAGCAAAGTCCAAATTGACGCAGTAGGCAGCTAAGTATAGGTGTTCCTGAAAGGGTTAATAAGGCCAAAACAAGAGAGTTCAGTCATAATTTAGAAAGTCTGGCCATAGAGCCTAGACCGACGCCAGAAGGGTTGCCATGAGCAACCCGGGCAGAATTTCATGACGCTGCTAGCAAAGTCCAAGTTGATGTAACAGAAACTTAAGTATGATTATGCCTGAAAGAATTAATAAGGCTGAAATGAAAGAGTTCAGTCATAATTTAGAAGGCCTGGCCACAGAGCCCAGGCCGACGCTAGAAGGGTTGCCATGAGCGACCCAAGCAGAACTTCACGAGGCTTCCAGCAAAGTCCAAGTTGATGCAGAAGATAGTAAATTATGGTTCTGCCTGAAATAAATAATAAGGTCGAAAGGAGAGAGTTCGATCATAATTTATAAGGTCTGGCCGCTGAGCCTAGGCTGAAGCTAAAAGGGTCGCCATGAGCAACCTGGGAAGAATTTCATGAAGCTGTCAGCAAAGTCCAATTTGACACAGCAGGAAACTAAGTACGGGTCTGCTTGAAAGAATTAATAAGGCCAGAATGAGAAAGTTCAGTCATAATTTAGAAGGCCTGGCCGCAGAGCCCAGATCGACACTAGAAGGGTCGCCATGAGCGATCTGAGCAGAATTTCATGAAGCTGTCAGTAAAGTCTATGTTGACGTAGCAGGCAGCAAAGTATGGTTCTTCCTCAAAGAATTAATAAGGCCAAAATAATAGAGTTCGGTCATAATTTAGAAGGACTAGCCGGAGAGCCCAGGCTGATGCTAGCCTAGGCAGAACTTCACGAAGCTGTCAGCAAAGTCCAAGTTGACGCAGTAGAAAACTAATAACAGTTCTACCTAAAAGAATTAATGAGGCCAAAATGAGCGAGTTCGGTTATAATTTAGAAGTCCTAGCCGCAAAGGCCAGGCGATGTTAGAAGGGTCGCTATGAGCAACTCGGGTTGAATTTCATGAAGCTGCCAGCAAAGTCCAAGTTGACGCAACAATCAGCTAAGTGAGGTCCCGCCTAAGAAGTGAATGAGGCTGAGGATAAATAATTTACTAAATTTCCAGGAAGAACAGCAGGGCTGCGACACAGATCAGCGACCACAAGAGACGGAATTAAGTTGAAGAATTCCACCTTGATGAATAGGGATGCCGACCACCAATGACATTCTGACAAGCATCCACGGCGCTCAGACGTGTATTACCCCAATGTCTCACGTTGTTCAGCAGCGCGACATTGGCCTAAGGGGACTTGATAAAGTATGGGTTTGAAGTCCATATCCCTATCGACCAGGCCCAAAGGCCTAGCATCCAACCAAAGCTAAGAAGAAACCTTACATTTATAAAATGAAGGGGGAATCCCTCATTTTAAGGTAAGTGGTTACAACCTCCCTGATACTGTAGCTTCACCCTCACCACACTCATATTATCACATCTGACTTGGGCATCAGAGTGGGAATGGCCACAGACCGCCCCATACTGAGTGACCCGTGTTTCTTTTACAAGTACCCCATTTATGCCGAAATCATGCCAGAAGGAGGCCCAAACAGGGGTCACATCAGAGCTCTCACTGCAGCTCGAACATACCCTAACCAGCTGGTTACCAGGTCCAGGCCATGACAAATTTTGGCATTAAAACGTGTCAAGAAAAATCAACCTCTGAATTCAGAGAGAAGGTCGTGGTGAGCTCTCACAAAATATTATTTTAAGTTGCCTAACCGTAAGATAGGTTATTATGTAGTTAATAAACTTGTAATTGAAACAATTGTTTTAAAATTGTAATGGATTTATAAAAGGATTAGAAGAATGATAAAGAAATAATTATTTTCTGATTGGTTTTGTAATATCTTATTCCATGTTCAATTATACTTTGTAACCTTTTTATACTCACATATAAATATTTGTGTATGAGAGGTAAGAACGCAGGAAAGGTAAGAAAGCGAGGCACTATACATGGCGAACTAAGGAGATCACCTCGCGAGAACTAGCATAAAGAACATGAAGTGATAACTTCGTATAACACAACGCAGAGATCATGAGCTTCCAAGAGGCAATCTCATGTAACACAATGCAATAGCCATATATTAGAAATCATTGCCTGTGATAGTGGATAAGTCGGCATGTCCAACATGGGCACAAACAACCGAGAATATAGGGAAACTAACTTTATAAATGGAAGCCAAGTAAAAGTACCAAGGTGAGTAACTACAATAGCATTTTAGCATTCAACTAAACATACAGACTTTACCATCAGAGATTTTTCCCCTGATACAATCCAAGAAATTTTCGCAGGAACTCTTCTTGCAACCTAAGGTATTTTTTTTCTAGTTGTCTAAACCACATCAGTGGTGTCATTTGTGTGGACCGAAATATCAGGTCAATTGTTTTCCATGAACCATGATGACTAGGAGCCACACTAGCAGGCATAGAGAACTAGTGGAGTTAAAACCACCACCACCTCTACCTCCACCAAAGACAACCCCTTTAGCCAATACAAAGAACATTCAGGAGTCAGAAGATAAGTAGGAGTCCGTGCCACACATTGACGAATAAAAGAGAGCCTTCACAGCTTTCTTAGAAGCTAACAGAGAGATACTATACAAGCAATTGTCAACACCACCATGGACCAAAGACACAATGAAAAGAACAACCAAAATCAAGAAGGAAAGAAGAAGGCAAACAAAAGCAGTGACGTTCAAAAGAGGGACATGGAATACGATGTCAAAGATGAAACTGAATACACGCCGCTAATGGAAAACTTGAAAAACTTCACAATGCCAAAATGATTCAAGCTACCAACCCACCTCAAGGTGTATGACAGAACAACTAACCCAGGGGAATTCTTACACTTCTACGGAACAAGCATGCAGTTTCGAGATGCGCCCATCCAATTGGTATGTAAAACCTTTCCAATTTTCCTGGCACAAATAACAATAATCTAGTATGACAGCCTACCTAGTAGAAGCATACAAAGTTGGAGCTAGTTAAAAGATTAGTTTATGGGTAGATTCTACCAAAAACAGAAGTTCACGAAAACATTTGCAAAACTGATGAAAATTTCACAATGAATCGGGGAGAGCATTATGGATTTCCACGATCACTTTGTCACAAAATTTATGGAGTTGAAGGATATCACACAACAAATGTCATTAGGAGTATAAATGACATGAAATCGGGTGAGTTATACAAGAAACTCATAGCAGTCATACCAGATAATTTAAGAAACCTTAAAAAGTGGAAGAAAAATTCATCAGTGGAGCTAGAAAAGGAAGAGCGGGCATACTTACAAGGGTAAGAGAACCAGCAGTTGATCAATCGCCCTTCACCGAAACTCCACTAACCAAATCCCGGAGGGAAATCTGGCAAAACCATAGGGAGCTATTTAGAGATCCTATTTAGAGTCGGGTCTTCTTAGAAGATGAAAGCACAGTGAAAATACTGTTTGTAAACTGCTTTAACAAAATGGGATTCAAAAGAGAATATCTCAAGAGGCCAACATCCTCAATAGTCAGTTTTAGGGAAAGTCGAGTGGCCAATCGGTAACATAGACTTACCTATAATGACAAGATGACAAGTGTACAGTCTTATGCAACTTTTTGGTGATAGACACGCTAAACCCCTTTAATGCAATCATAGGCAAACCATGGATGAATGCAGCCTGAGGCCTTTGGTCCCCTTACCACCTCATCATGAAATTCCTAACTCTAGCAGGATTAGCGATAGTACGAGGAGATCAGAAGACATCATGACAATGCATGGTTGATTGGATATGGGTTTGCAATCCCATGTCACCACTTGACCTAAAAGGAGACCCATGCCCTTAAGGTATAAAAGAGAGCCAGGGGCTATCATAAAGGCAGGTTCACTCCAAAAACCTTATAATTCATTAGTTCTTCTTCTCGACCAACCAATTTCTAGATCTGACTTAGGCGTCGGAGCGGGCGAGGCCATAGGCTGCCCCACCGTGAGTGATCAATGCTATTTAGAAGTGTATTCAGATTGAAATCATCACCGGAAGGAGGGTTAAATAAGAGCTGAATCAGACCACCTTTATCAACCCAACATTATCATTTCGAGGCCTAGCTCACCAAAAAAATTGGCCATAACATTGGCGCCGTCTATGGGGAGCGACATCAAGTTTCCCACGCAGCTCTTGCAGATGGTTCTCAAAGAAACTTGCAACACAAGCCAGGTTAGATACATCTTCACAAATGAGTAAATCTACTATTGTTGTAAGTTAGTGAGCCTGGAAACACTACCAAAAAAACAACCAGTGAAAATTCATACCAAAAACCATACAAGTTTGATCGAAGGTAGGATAATCTTTACCCATCTGTTAAAAGGAAGAACGGCGATGAGAGAGTACATGATTCCTAGACCCCTTTCGATGAAGCAGGATGTCGTTTCCCGATGAAAGAGTGGCATCTCCCGGCAACTAGGGGAGCTAGTAGAATTTACACGTTTAATTAGAAAAGATAAGTATTTTTATGGGGTACTTTATACCATCTTTCTAATTAGTTGATTCATTTTGAACTGGGTCAGGCCCATGCACTAACACTCCAAGGCAAAACAAAGCTATGGAACGAGACAAATTGTTAAAGCAAAAGTGCTACCAAAGGGAGAAGTATAACCACACAGTAAAACACCCAGAGAAAAAGATAGGTTGTACCAACAGATATATAACACTAGGTATGGCTAGAATGCCTCCACAAGGTGAAGCCCTCGCGTGACAAGGTAGGTTGTATCACCAGGCACCAAGGTAAAAAATATGCACTTATTTACTAGTATTATAACACTGGCATGTCCACCTTAGAAACGAGCCTAAATGGTTTTCAACAACATCACATTACTTCATGAGTCAACTTGTTTGCTTAATGCTTCCAAATATGCTATGTGTGTATGCTATTAAGCAAATAAACTCAAGAAAGTATATGTGATTGTCATTCTCGAGTTCAAAACTAATGACACTATGCATGATTACTCAAAAAAAAGTTCCATACAAGTGTCTGTTATATTTGCATGCCTTTGTCATTTAAATGGATGCAAGATAGCATGGTTGATAAGTCAACTCAAGTAACAGTTGTTTAAAAATAACTGAAAACAAAGAGTTGACACATTATACCATCTTTTAGACTGACATATACTAGCTTTGCCCTTTTAAATTGGAGCACGCTATCATGAAATGCTTAGTCGTATAGGCCAAGCAGTAAAATGATAAACATTGCACTCCCAGCATCACAAAAGGTGGGGCCAAGTCCTAACATGCCACAACAAAGAAAGCTTAGCTATTAGCCGGTATGTCCAGCAAGTAGCATGTACACGTAGGTTCATCGTATCTAGAAAGAGCACTGGTCTCCCCTTAGCTTGTTCAAGCAGTGTTATGACTCTGCCAAGCAGATGCCACACAGTGGAGATTCTATAGAAAAGGTAGATCGTACCAACAAATACTCAGGGCCAGGTATGGCGAGAGCGCAGCTACAACGGGGCAGCACAGCTAGTGTAAAAACCCCTACTGAAATAGGAATTAGAGAACATGTAATAATTAAATTTTATCAAATATTCCAATCTTTCCTTTAATTTTCCAAAATATATATATAATATATATATATAATATATATATATATATATAATATATATATATAATATATATATATATAATATATATATATATATATATAATATATATATATATAATATATATATAATATATATATATATAATATATATATATAATATATATATATAATATATATATATATAATATATATATATATATAATAATGATACCAATAACAATGAGTAAATAAATAAATAAGTAAGAGAAATTACCAAGAAGAAAATATACATAATTATACATGCACTTATGTATAGTATATGACAATAGTAATAATAAGCAAATAAATGAGTAAAAGAATAATTAAATACAAGAAAATTACCATAATGAAAAGCTGGCAACGGATGTGAAAAATTATCCAAAGTAATTTTTTGAGCAAGTGGTATTACCGAGAAGGGAATGAACGGCGGATGTGAAGGAGTCTATCCAAAGTAATTTTTGGCAAGTAAGCTTGAGGCTTAAAGGATACATTTTAGGTTGAGTAGGTTTCAGAACCCTATATTTTACTTAGTATAAATATCAGTGATATCCTCCCCAAAACTTACAGCCTTAAGACACTCCGAGTACCAAAATTCAGAAGGTTAAGCAGTGAAGTAGAAGCAGTGGTTGTCAAGCCAAGTTTAACTAAGGTGAGTGTTGCATTGCCCTAGCACGAATTTAGTAAAATATGAGTTTATGTTTACACACACACACACATATGTATATATATAATCCCTCGGAACTTGAATCTCTCGAGATAAAACCTCCACCTCTCGAATCCCCCACTGCAACTCTTCACCTCTCGAACCCCCCACTGCAACTCTTCACCTCTCGAACCCCCACTGCAACTCTCAACCTCTCGAACCCCTGCTGCAACTCCCCACCTCTTGAACCCCTGCTGCAATTCCACCACTCGAACCCCTGCTGCAAGTCCACCTCTCGAACCCCTGCTGAAACTTCACCTCTCGAACCCCTGTTGAGACTTTATCTCTCAAACCCTGCCAAAATACTACCTCTCGAACCCCTGCCTAAATACTGCCTCTCGAACCCCCTGCCAAAACTCTACCTCTCGAACCACTGCCACAACTCTACCTCTCGAACCCCTACCACAACTCTACCTCTTGACCCTACTGAAAATCCCACCTCTCGAACCCCTACTGGAGCCTTTACCCTCGAACTAGTTCACTGAAACCTTTACCCCTAGAATAGGTGTCCCTGAAGCCTTTACCCCTCGAACTAGTTCCCTGATACCTTTACCCCTCGAATATGTGTCCCTGAAGCCTTTACTCCTTGAACTAGCTCCCTGAAACTCTTACCCCTCGAATAGGTATCACTGAAACCATTACCTCTCGAACTGTACCTGGAAGGTCGTCGCCGTACCTCTCAAAGTTAAATTTATAAGCCCTAAATGCTTACTATCTACAACTAAGTAGATAGCGGCAAGTCAGGGTCGTCCACAAAGAAGAGGGATTTTCTCAAGCGCTTAAGCACAAAAGGTTGATACTAGGCTAGGAGTAGATATATATACACATATAAAAGCGAGTAAAAAGGGGGGTTTGGATGGTTGGTTTTCCTAAGTTATGAAAGTAAAAAGACAAGATAACTAGCAAAGTCGAGTAACTAGGCTAATCATCAAACAAAACTAAGAAGGGGGGGTTTAAAACTACAAAGATAAAGCCTTGGGGGCAATTGATATCCACTTCCAAACCTAATGTAGATCATTGAACCATTCCCTCATTCTATCACATTCGTTACTTGACTTAACACTAACATACCCATCTAGCAAGAATCACAACACATTATGCACAAGAAGTTCTAAGTTCATGTTCATAGATTTTCATGCAAAGGAGCTAAGGAATTCGTCACTTTCCTAACACCCGAACACTTCAATCATAAAAACACTTCCTATTCTCAAACAACCCATGGCATAAATGAAGTGAAACATAGCGTCAAGAATACATAAATGCTAAATAATAAAGGCTTCAAGAACGAATGAAACAATCTATTCACTACTTCAACTACTTGTTGTGAAGATAAATCTTCTATCCTTCTTAGATAGTAGTTTGCAAGAGTGAATTTGACATCTCTTGTCAAACCTCACCAATGAATCCCTTAGGACTAAGAGTATCCCATTGGTGGCATTTAGCACGAAGAATCAACAAGCTTGACAGCACTTATAAATACTACACCGTATCTAAGCATTTAACCAATTCATACATTTACACAAGATTAGTTAAGAGCGATCGACATTCATCGACTTCTATCATTTGCTACCTAAAACAAACATGACAACGAGTTCGACATCATCACAGTCATCTAGCAATTATCAACACACCAACATCATTTAAGAAGCTCTAACTCATGCTCTTGGATTCCACATTAAAAGAGGGGAGAATTAGCTACTTTCTCCAACCCTAACAAGTAATCATACAAGAAATTCATATACTCAAGCCTCCAACAACATCAATGCAATTAATAATTCACATTCAAAGCTCAATAAATGCACAATAGCAAAAGCACTAAATAGATGGATATGGTTCTTACTACATAGATATGGAAGCTTCAATCCATTGCTCACAAGATAAAACTATGCTAGATAATCAAAACCCATAACATAGAACAAAGATCTACAAAGAAAGAAGAAGAAATGGAAGAAAATGGTGAAAAACTAGGGTTTTGGAGCCCCCAAGCCAGGCTTAGAGTGTTGGGGAAGAAGGGGGTTAAAAGCTATTTATAGTACAAGAAAAAAGGGAGTAAAATGTAAGTTGCAGGGCAGTATCGCGAGGCCGTCGTGACTCCGTTGTGAGTCGCGACCAGATCAGTAAAATTTTGAGCTCTCAGGTTAACATTTCGCGAGTCGCGACACACTCGTCGTGAGTCGCAATGGAAAAAAGTCCCGTTTTGTTTTGCTTCCTCCGGGTGAACCGTTGATCCATTTTGGGAGTTCTTGTAGTCGATTTTATAGTAATTGAGAAGAGGAATCCAATGGTACCACTCTTGGAGGCTGATTCGTCTCAGAAAATTCTCAAAACTCTGCTTCAAAACATAGATCAATCTTCACCCTTTGCTTTGCTCTCCTTTCTTCACTTTATCTTCTACCACTTTGTGAGTGGCCTTCAATCTTCTACCATCCTTTCAAATGGCCTTCACTAAACCACTCCTAAGTGCTCATGAGTAATCTACAAATTAATCTTACAAAAAGGAATCTAGATGCTCATAAGGACCAAAAGTCCATTAGACTAAACATAGTTTACAAAATGAAGGATTTAGATATAAAAACCAAAAATGACTATCTAAATCCCTTATCATGTAAACCTACCTAAATCAAAAAATATTACAATAAAAATATGATAAAAGATGTGTTAAATTCTTTGGAAAATACATGCATTTGAAGCCTTATCAGTACCCCTTGAACTAGTTCCCTGAAACCTTTACCCCTCGAACATGTGTCCCTGCAGCCTTTCCCCTCGAACTTGTTCCCTGAAACTTTTACCCCTTGAATAGGTATCACCGAAACCGTTACCTCTCGAACTGTACCCCTTGAACCTTACCCCTCGAACTAGTTCCCTGAAACCTTTACCCCTCGAATATGTGTCCCTAAAGCCTTACCCCTCGAACTAGTTCCCTGGAACTTTTACCCCTCGAATAGGTATCACCGAAACTCTCGAACTGTACCCCTCGAACCTTACCCTCGAACTAGTACTACTGAAACCTTTACCTCTCGAACCTGTACCTCTCGAATCTTACCTCTTGAATTAGTGCCACTAGAACCTTACCTCTGGAACCTCACCCACTGAATCTCTTCAAGTGAAACTTACCACTTGAACCGATACCATTTATCACTTAAACCAGTACCACCTAATACCCATACCACTAGAACCTTCTCCACTTGAGTTCTTTGCTCGAACCTCCTACCCAACTACTCGAACTGTAAGTACTCGAACCTTTGTACTTGAAAATTGATACTCGAACCTTTCTACTCGATACTCTATACATGAGAGAGATATGACGGTTACACTTAAATGATGGTATTTACTGATTGGTAAATTAAGTGTGTATTTTATCATACTATACTAGAATACCGTGAAACTGAACTACTCTGATATTTTCTATGAAAGACCGGCTTGTACTTTATCTTGCCTTGTCAAACTTGAATCATATGCTTCTCTGAGACCGGCTTGTACTTTATCTTTCCATGTCAAACTTGAATTACCTACTACCTTATTGTCTTTCTGTGAATTTCAGGGGCCCCAAAGCGATTGTAGTTTAGTCAAAGTCGATGGGGAACAGTACTGACCAGACCATCTGATTAGACTGGCTACACGTGGAGTTTGGTATGCTAGCATAACAACCTGACTAATACGAGCTCGTAATTGAACACCGGCGTGAATGGGAAAGTGAATTCTGAACTGATAGCCTTCGAGCATCACTGACTGGGTTATGTTATGTATGTTAGTCACAGTTTCCATATAGGCACTTGGTGGAAACTCGACATTAACCACCCGCGTCCTTTTTACTATGTGCTAGGACATACATGGCTAGTTGTTAATTGTTATTATGTGATCACTAAAACTAAACTGGGTAAATACTGGCGATGGAACCTCACAAAGAAAGGAGCTTACCCTAGTTTAAAAAACCCCTTTTTAGGTGAAGAAGAATAGTAAAAGAAGAGTGCTTGTTGTCTTTAATTCGTTTGATAAAGATCCTGGGTAAACTGTTAGGAGTTTTAAACTGAACTTTGATTTTGTAACGGTTAGGAGAAACTTTCATTTAACATTTGTAATAATAATGTTATTGTAATAGTAAAGTTAGGTTTTTGAATTTATCTAAATTGCTTCTGCATAAACCTTAATTGCTTGTTAATACTGGCCCTTTCGGTAGCACGCTCAAACCCGACCTGACACTTGCATTTGGGTTTGGGGGTGTTACAGCTAGAGTGCAAAGCACAGACATAAGGTGAAGCAGGCACCTAACCAGGTAGGCTGCATCTTCAGCCAAGAAGGTTAGAAACATACAATTGTTCACCTGAATGGTTTTGATCAAAATCGTATAATTTCATGAAAATAATTACTTGTATAATACAACCATAAATTCCATGTGTGTATGAAAGTAATAAAATAATTCAAGAAATTACATATTCGATCGTCGTCATTAAATTCAAAAAATAAAAGGCACTATTTATAATTTTTTGAATGAATAATTCATGCAAGTGTCAATTATATGTGCATGCCTTTGTCATTCAAATTTATGCATGATAACATGGTCGATTAGTTGACTTACGGAAAGAAAGCTTAACCATAAGCATGCTCAAACTGTGCGCTAATCAACCCTTAGCCTGAACATGCAGGGAAATAATTAGCCCTCAGCATGTTCAAACAGAGCACTGATCAATGTCTTAGCCTGTTCAAGCAGGGTAATGATCATCCATTGGCCTATGTAGACATGGCGATCCCTGATGGGCCATTTCAAGAGAAAAATCAACTCTTTGCTTGTTCAGGAAGGGCCACTTTATAGTAACCTCACAAAAAAGTGCTACGATGGTTCATGTTATTTATGAAATTATTCAAAAGAATGCCACTTACATTTGCATGACTTATGGAATAGTTATTTGACAATAACTTAAAAGAAAGAGCTAACACGGTGTATCATCCTATAGACTGATGTAGGCAAGCGTTGTCCATTTAAACGGGGGCACGTTAAAATGAACTACTTAGTCGCACTGGTTTGGAAACAAGATGTTGGATAGTACACCCCAAGCTATCCAAACATTGCCACGAAAGCGAAGGGGTGCATTATAGATGAAGAATTTATGTATTATGTTGTCATCTAAACTAACATATGTTAGCATTATCCACCAAATTGGAACACGATAGCACGAAATGTTGTGTCTTATAGGTTCGATAGCACAACATGAAACAGAGACAACCTCTTAAGGCCAAAAGTAGATTTGGCCCAAGCAGGCTGGGAGATGCAAGTCAACCTCCAGCAGGCCAAAATAAGCAACTCAGGCTTACAAAAGCCAAAGACATGCGGGCTAGGAGCAACAGGCTGAAATAAGCTGCTCTGGCTCACGACAGCCAGAGACATGCATGCCATGAACAATAAGCCAAAATAAATAGCTTCGTCTTACAAAAGCCAGGAACCTGCAAGTCAGCCTCTTTTGGCTGATGAAAAACACTCTTGGCCCCATGCAGCTAGGGAGATGCTAGCCAGCCTCTTCAGCTTGATGAAAAGCACCCCTGGCCCTGCGCAGCCAGGGAGATACTAGTCAGCCTCTTAGGCTGATGTAAAACATCCCTGGCCATGCACAGCCAGATTAGCTGTTACCCAACCTTACAATAGATAAGGGGAAAGATAACCTCATGGGAGCAGTAAAAAATCCGTAATTGGGATTGAGGCAACTCCTTAACCTAAGTATCTTGAGTAGGATAATAGGCGGTTTTGAAATCAAAAGTGGGTCAAGAAACAAATTTAAACAAACTACAAAAAGAAAGCAAAATATAGGCCAAAAAGATGCCTTCTCTAATACCAAATACACAAAAAAAGATAATGTGAGTAAATTTTAGAATAGGATGGAATACATTTCACCTCAGACCGCTAAATAAGGAGATCATAAGAACTCCTGGCTGCGACAGTCAGGGAGATGTAGGTCCCAACCAGACTTTTCAGGAAGATGACAAGCACCCCTTGCTGCTGACAGTCAGGTAGATCTTGAATATGTTGTTGTGTGCATGAGATCTCTTAATCTCCCTGCTCGCATCCAGGAGTGGGTGTTGTCTCTAGGTATTCTTCTAAAATACATGCTCTTAGGTATTAATGATCTTGAAGTAAAATGGGGCAAGGATGTGAAAGACACCCAGGATTTTGTGCCCGATTTGCGTAGGATTTGTAATGAGCAAAATGGTCTTATCCACCATCAATAGTTAGCTATGGTAAAGATGCTCCAACAATTTGAAGAGGCTAGGAACCAAGCTGCTAGCAAGACTCGTGAGGCCCATCAGATGACGTTGAACATTGATAAAAATGTGTTCATATTGATTATTTGTTCGACAAGTTGAAGAAAAACCAGGGCAAGTGTGATCACTTAAGTTCTTCTGCACTTCGTTGGCAAAGTAAGTTTGACGAGAAGTTTGCTTTAAATGCAAAGTGAAAATGAGCAACTTTGCACTGAGTTCAATTGGCTTGATTCGTTAGTGCACCAACTCGAGCAAACTTGTGTTGAGTACAAAGATAGACTTCAGGTCCTCCCTTTTTCATCTCGCAGAGGTACTAGCCGCGGAGATCTCATCGTGGGAACCGGTGATCAATGGATCAATTTGTCTGCAACTGTCCAATTGCATATTTGCAACTTAGAGGAAGAATAGAAAAATTTAAGGACCGAAATGAAGCAATATGAGGAGACTGCTAATGTGATGAGTATGTAGCTAAACCGCGAGGAGTTTGGCCCTATCACTAATTTCAAGGCATATTATGCTAGGTATCTCGGTCATATGGAGCAAAGGGGTGCAACACATCATCCTGCTTATTTACACATGAAATGGCAATTTGACCATATGGTTAGCGAGGAGCGTGAGGCTGAAGAAAATTGTCGTAGAACTGAGCACCACCATCGTGAAGCTGAGCACAGTCGTTGCTACGGTGGTTCGTCTTCTTCTTGTTCATCACGAGCGTCTAGGCGTAGATAAAATGTGATGATAGTTTCCAATGATATTGATTTTGCTGAATTTTTTGGATGTTGTGGCTTTCCTTTCTTTTTTATTTTGTCTTCACACTTTTGAATGTTTTTGACTACGTAGTTTGTTTTTATTCACATGACTTGTTTCTCGTATATCCATCTCTTTTGTTTTGATTATTTTAGCTCTGTTTATTGTGAAGTCGCAAGATCTATAGCTTGCTTTAGTCGCTGCATAGTAGGAATATCTTCCAAGGAGCAAGATCTATTGCTTGCTTTATTGTGTGAAGCTGTAAGACCTATTGCTTGCTTTTGTCACTGTATTTGAGCCAGGTTTTCTAGGAAGCAAGATCTATAGAATGATTTTTATTGATAGTGTGAAGCCGCAAAATCTATGGCTTGCTTTTGTCGCTTTCTTGTGGGCATATCTGCCTTATTGCAAATTTCATGACTTTCTTTTCTTTGTATTTTGCAAAGAGGGAAGTTGAGTGATGTTCATAAATGATAATTATGCCACTATCACCCTGTGTTCGTATGTTAAAAATTTGTAACTTAGTTTTGTGAATGCAAAGTACGTCTGTCTAAAAAAGAAGAAATGGTGCTCCAAAATATTTCTATTGCAATCATATTGCTTTCAATGTAGAACAAATGAACAAACACTCCTAATGATTATATTGTGGTTTCTATACAAGGAAACTAGGACTTCCTATCTCTCTGCTGAATCTACACATAAAACTATCTTAAATTGACTTCGTGCCAAGTGTTAGGAATGCCGCAACCATCCATTCTCTCTAGCATGTGGCAGTTGAATCGGTGCATCTTCGTTATCTTGTACGTCCCTTCCCACTTTGGGAATAATTTTTCTCTTTCTTCAGCTAAGCTAGCTTCGTTTTCCCTTAGCACAAAATTGCCAATTTGGAATTGTGTTTCCTTGAATTTTTAGTTGTAAGCTCTAGCCATGTTTTCCTTGTAATTAGACTCCCTGATCGACTCCTTTTATATCTTTTCTTCGAGTTCATCCAAATTCAACCTCACATTCTCTGGGTTAACGTCTTTCTTATATTGCTAAACTCAAAGGCTTGATTGTCCGATTTCAACTGGAATTACTGCTTCGTGCCCATATACCAGACTATACGACATTTTTTCTATTGGTTCTCGCATTGTTGTCTTATATAACCACAAAGTATTGGGTATCTTATCCACCCAGCCTGCTCGCTTTCTTTCCATTTTTTTTGGATACCTTGAACGGTCATTTTGTTTGTTACCTGACCGTTTGCTTGAGGGTGAGCTACATAAATGAATTTCTGTGTGATTCCCAGTTTCATACACCATTCTGTAAAAAAACTCCACTTGTAAACTGTGTGCCATTGTTGGTGATGATAGTCTGTGGTACTCCAAAGCAACAAACTATGTTCTGCCATACAAATTTTCTTGATGTTTCTGCTGTCACTTACCCTAGGGGCTTCGCTTCTGCCCACTTTGTGAAGTAGTCAACCACTACAATCAGAAACTTGGAACTGCCAGAACATCTCAGAAGAGGTCCAATGAGATCAATTCCCCATTTATCAAAGGGCTAAGCTCCATATATTCTTGTTAATGTCGACTGCGGCTTGTGCGATTTTGGGGAATTCATATGGGATGCTTTGCAATTGAGGATGAAGTTGTAAGCATTGTTGAACATGGTTGGCCAGCAATATCCATCTCGAATGACCTTCTTTGCCATCATTCGAGATCCCTGGTGCGAACCGCACAGTCATTCGTGTACCTCTTTAAGATTTTGCCTGCCATGGAGATAAATAACCTTTCTTGCACAAGGTTCCGTCTTCATAGACATAATTGTGGGATTTCATTTCTAGCTTCCTGACTAGTACCTTATCCATCGGTAGCTTCCCCTTGACAAAGTATTCAACCAATGGTGTCATTCAGTTTGCTTCCTGTTGCTGAACTGCTAACACAGTTGTCCTTGCTGTGCTTCTAAACAAAATGACTTCCACTTTCACATTTTTGTGTTCAGCTAATAACTCAAAGGATGTTGTTGCTAGCTTGCTTAAGGTATCTTCCTTTGTATTTTAACTTCTTGGGACGTGTTGGACGTTGAAGTACTCAAGGTTAGCGATGGATTGATGAAATCTTGTTAATTATTTCATCAATTGCTCTCCCCGCCCTTCATACTCAACTTCGTTATTGGTGAGTGAGAAATCAAAGTGAAGTGAATGTCTGTATTCCCCTCCGTTCGGGTTAGTCAGCAGCAGTCCTGCTCTGCATCCTTTCTTGCTAGATGCCTCGTCTATGAACAACTTCCATGTGACGTCCACCTATTTAGCATTTCCTTTGTCCTCATCAACAAACTGTTGTGTTTTTTCTTGCTGCGCCCCCACGCTTGTCATTTCGGCCATGAAATCTGCTAAAGCTTATGCTTTTTGAGGTTTGCGGTTGAATATGAATTTTGAACTGTCCCAATTCAAGAGCCCACTTAGTTATTCTTACAGATGACCCGGGCTTTTTCAAGATGTTCTTGATTGGGTAGTCAGTATAAACAACAATCGTATGACTCTGGAAATTGGTTCGCATCCTTTTTGCCAAATATATCAAGGCTAGGGTCAACTTTTCAATTGGAATACATGCCATCTCGGCATGTTGTAGTATTCTGTTGGTGTAGAATACTGGTATCTATTTTTGGCCTTCTTGTTTTAATGGGAATGGGTTTGTCGCGTTTACTGAAATTGCCATATACAAGCATAATATTTCTCCCTGAATTAGTGCTTTTAACGTTGGGAGTGTCTGAAGTTAATCCTTCAGTGACTCGTATGCGGATTGGCACTCTTCATTCCAGTTAAACTTCCTAGACTCTTTCAGGATTTCGAAAAGTGAGAAGTGTCTCTCTGCCGCTTTCGAGATAAACCTACTGAGCGCGGCGAGTGATCCCATTAAAACTTGGACTTCCTTTACTAGGAGTTTAACAATTGCTTGTATCTTTTCTATATTAGCCTCGATCCCCTTCAAGGATACCTTGTATCCCAGAAATTTACCTGCCCCAACCCCGATTGTGCATTTCTTAGGATTTAGCTTCAATCCAACTGCACTCAATGTATCTAGGGTATCTTTTAAGTCACCTGTAAAATCGCATGTTTGCCTACTCTTGATGACCATATCATCTACATATGCCTCTACATTGCGTCCAATATGGCCACAGAATGTGTTATCAACCACTCTATGATACGTTGCCCCTGCATTTTTCAATTCGAATGGCATCTTCATGTAGCAGAATATCCCAAAACTTGTTATGAAGGTTATTTTTTTTCATCTACGGGGTTCATCAATATTTGATGATACCCTTTGTAAGAACCCAAGAACGCGAGGACTTCGTACCCAGAGATAGCTTCTACTAGATGATCGATCTTTGGTAGAGGGTAACAATACTTTAGGCACACTTTGTTTAGATTAGTGAAATTTATACACATTCTCCATCCCGAGTCTGTCTTTTTTACCATCACTGGGTTTTTTTAGCCAAGCTGGGTATATCACCTCTTTTATGATCCCAGCCTGCAACAATGCCTTCACTTCATCCTCAATTGCCTTTTGTCTATCGGTGGCAAAACTTCTTTGTTTCTGTTTGACCAGCTTGATCAAGTCATCGATATTCAAATAATGAGTTGCTATGTACACTCCATGCGAACGTGTACTTGTGATCTCTCAGAATTTGTATTACTCTCTATTTTTCTTGATCTGGAAGATACCTCCCCATCTTGACACACTTGGACTCATCGTTGTCATCTAAAATGACATCTTCAGTTTCTTCTCCAATTTCTACTGGATGACCCACCTGATTGAGTGAGTCACTACTGGTGATAGTACTAACCATCTTTGGTTGTTCCCCAGTTCTTCCTACTCTTATTGCGATGACCATACATTGCCTGGTAGTCTGCTAGTTTCCCCTCACCGTTGCAGAGACCATATTACTTTTGCTCTATTCATCCATAGCCTACCAATAATAATGTTGAACAAATTTGGAGCATCCATGACTACGAAGTCACATATTATAGTGTAGCTCCTGTCATTCTCCCCAATTAATACAAGCAACTAGATATTTCCAAGTGGTGTTTCTGCTCTTCCTGTGAAAATGAAAGGAAAAAAATTTTGGTTCCCCACAGTTAGCGCCAAATGATGTGGTAGCCTGTCTAGGTAGCCTCTTCTTGGTTCACTTGTTTTGATTACTTTACCTACAAATGCAGCCCCATAATTGATTCTGGGAGAGCATCTTCGACGATCAAATCAGTCCTCTCTTCAAGAAATGGAATTTCTCTATATCGTAGCACTTACCCTAGCTCCTACAGAGCTTGTTGTATTTATAGGCTCATTCCCTTTGTAGTTCCCTGTTCTCAAGAATTTGAGATCATGGACACACCACTCCTACCATGTTCCTCGGTCGTGGCCTTTGTTTTCGTTGTGTTCCCATTTTTTATGGTTTATGTTCTCTACCATAATTCGTGACTTTTGTGTTCGTTGCATTTACCTGTTCCTTGTTTTGGACCAAAGCTTGTTAGGAAAATGTTAGGCTGGGCCTAGCAACTCTCAGCCCTCTGATTGCTGGGCCACACATACACCAGTTAGGATGTGCGTTCCTATCTGTTCCCGTTGTTTGCTCTTGAGTGTGATGGTTTTGACTCCTTTCATTTTTGGTGAACACCATTATCAACTCTGTTGGAATGAATGATAGGAAAACATTTCCGTCATCATAGACGGCGCCAAATGTTGTGGTATTCTCTATCTGACTAGTTGATCGTGGTTCACCAAGGTATGCCTGAAAAAGAGATCCCAAAAGCAATTCCGGGGAAACAGCTCCTATGCTCAAGTCAGTAACCGTCTTTTTAGAATCAAACTTCTCTCATTTGGTTGCACTTACCTGTATCTGTAATCTTTGTTCCTTTTATAGCCTACTCTGAACGTGGCTCCGCTTTTCTTGGCTTTCTATCATATGCTTAATCGTGGCTTCAAGAAAGACGGTTTGTGGTCGATGCCTGGCCATGATCTATGCTTTTCGTGGTTCATGGGTTACCTCTATCTATGCTCGCATCGCGGGCTGTTGTCAGGCTTACTTGCAACTTTGGGCATGTAGCCCAACCTTTGGGCTAGGTATACACCTGTTTAAATACTTTAAAACCATGCATATACCACACTGAGAAAACACAAAGGTGGATGCACTCAGCAAATTAGCAACTTTGGGCTTTAAATGAAAAATATATCTTAGTCAAATTGATCCCAACATGCAGCACAACATGTACAACAATAGTACAATTGCAGGGGTGTGCCAAAGCCTGGATGAAACCCTATCATATAATTTATCTAGAATGGTCATTTTCCCATGATAGGGTAGAAGCACAGAAAATAGAGCTCAAGGCACCCTTATGCATCTACTCCAATAATATCCTGTACAAGAAGGGTTTCCTTACACCATGGCAAGGATGTGTCGGACCTCGTGAAGCGGCATTAATCATCAGGGATATGCACAAAGATTGGTGTGGATCGCACTAAGGAGTGAGAACACTGGCAAAGAAAATACTAAGAGCACGATATTATTGGCCAACAATGTTCAGCGATGTTCACATGTTCGTTCAGAAGTGCAACAACTGTCAAAAAAATATTACACTTCAATGAAACCGCAGTCTGAGATGACAGGGATATACAATGCTTAGTCATTCAACAAATAGGAAATATACATCGTGGGACTGTTCCTACCGAAATTGGGCGGCGCAAAGTTCCTCATAGTTGCGGTAGATTACTTCAATAAGTGGGTGGAAACAAAACCGATCAAAGGATAACAGCCAAAGTAGCTATTTCATTTGTCTGGAAAAACATAGTATGTTGCTTTGGCATTCATCAGAAAATTTTCTCGGACAATGGAAATCAGTTTGCAAGTGGAGCGTTCAACAAATGGTGCAAGGATTTAGGCATATCCCAGAAGTTCTCCTATGTCGCACACCCTAAAACTAAGTCAAATCGAGGTAACAAACTAGACCATTGTCCAAGGAATCCAAAAATGTCTAGAAGGATAGCAAACATGCTGGGTAGTGGAATTGCCTACGGTTCTATGGGCATATCGAACAGCACTACGGACACCTACATTAGACATGCCCTTCAGTTTGACTTATGTTCATGAAGTAGTCATACTGGTAGAATTATGTATCCCTAGCCCCAGAGCAATAGGATATGGTTAATCAGATAATTGAGATATGAGGGAAAAGTTGGACATTCTTGAAGAATGCCACCAAATTGCAAGCATCAGTGATAGGTGTAAGCAAGAAATTGCAAAATCATATAGTGATTAAGTTCGAGCAACAGCCTTAAAAGTGGGACACAAAATCCCAAGGAAAAATGAAGCCACCTTGGCTGAAAAGAAGGGTAAGTTCTGCCTAGCATTGGAGAGACCGTATAAGGTTGCAACGGCATACAAGTCCAACAATTACTCCCTCGCTCAGATGGATGATTCACCTATCCCTAATATGTGGCATGTATCCAACCTTAGGAAATACGACTTGAAGACCTAGGGTTCCTAAACGGATGTATTGTACAAGGGTATCGATATCATCGTTGACCAGGAGCACCAAAAAAAGGCTCACAACGAAATGATTGTGGTTGTATATACATAATTGAAAACACCTTTCTAAATAAAAAATATTGTGTACATACCCACTTCGCGACTTAAGCAGGAATACAATCTGCAACGTCGCAATATATGGGCATCCCTCCACCCTGCGACTTAAGCAGGAATACAACCTGCGACGTCGCAATATATGAGCATCCCCCACCCTGCGACTTAAGCAAGAAAATCACATGAGACTTTACAAAATATGGGCCCCACCTTGCAATTTAAGCGGGAAAATTACATGCGACTTTGCAAAATATAAGCACAACCAACTTACATAAGAAAATAACATGCAGCTTCGCAAAATACGAGCATCGCCATACCCCACGACTTAAGCAGGAAAATCACTCGCGGCTTCGCAAAATACGTGCATAGCTCCACCCTGTGTCTTAAGCAGGAAAATCACCCGCGCACTTTGCAAAATACGGACATCGCCCCACCTCGTGACTTAAGCAGGAAAAACACCTGCTGCTTTGCAAAATACTGGCGCAAGCCCACCCTGCGGCTGAAGCAGGAAAATTACTTCTGAGTTCGCAAAAATACAGGCACAGCCCACCCGCGACTTAAGCAGAAAAATCACCTACAGCTTCACAAATGACAGGCACTGCCCCAACCGCGACTTAAGCAGGAAAATCACTTGCGACTCCGAGAAATACAGGTATAGCCCCATCTCATGATTCTAGCAAGAAACTAACCTGCAGCTTTGATAAATACATGTCTACCCCCTTAATATTTACTTGTACAAGATGACCATTCAAATTAATGAGGAAGGGAAAGCTTGACACTTCATACATCATATTACACAAAAGAAAGATACATTATACAATAGTGGAGCAAATCCTCGAAGGTACATTTTTCTTACCACTAAAAATATTGTTTGTTTCCTTTGAATCTTCATATTGTCCAAGAAAATACTCCATATCTCTATAAGAGAGATGTTCTTGTTGATTCAAGAAAATACTCCATATCTCTAGAGATAACAGAACTCATCCCTATTCTTGTTCTTGATGAAGCAATCTTTGTAACTCATCCCACTGGAGGTAACAAGTAACCTTCACTTTTTTATAATCACCCTCCAACTTGGCAATAAAAACCTCATAGGCGTCTCTCCTCTTGTCCCACGTTGATGAAAGTTCTAAACATTGAGTCAGCATATCTCCTAAGGTTCTCTTACATGGCATATCCATCTCTCCTTATGAGGTGCAAGGTATAAAATTTTAATAGGCTTAGACAGTTCAACAAGCTTATCCAAACTATCACGAATGGTCATAACCAAGTTGTCGCTCCAACAAGGGAAAGAACGATCCATCCTAGGTTGAGCATTAGCTATTTTTTCTGAGAGAGTTGAACTCAATTCTAGAAGAAACTGAACTACACATGATTTGACATGTATGAAGTGGTTTAGACACTATATCTCTAAGCTGGGACACCATAGAGTAAGCAATACACATTGCACTCAATTATTCCTATAAGGTAGGAACTTCCGAGGGAGATTCGATCTCAGTTGTTGAAGAACATATACTCTTGTAAACAAGACAAGAACCTAAAAATAAGAAAAATTGCATGAAGAAAAGGAAAAAGGCAATAACAACACATCGGTGGAAGATCCAAAATTATCCATACAACATATTACATATGATTCACAAACTTGATCATTCAAGATGAAGCCTTATTGTTCTCAATAAGCACCTTATCCATAATCAGAAGGTTAGGCCTTGTGCATCCACGGTATAAAAACGTAATTCCTCCACACTGAGCATTTCCGGAAGCCCTTCTTGGAAATCCATAAGGGGAAACAAAAAAGCACTATCATTTACCTTTACTTTGTACAGCCAGTTAACTTAATTTTGATGTTATATTAAGCCTCATTTTATATCTGACATGAGGGGAAGATTGTGCACACTACTGAGGTTAGAATATCGTATTGATTCATAACAAAGAAACATCCCAAGATTATAAGAAACATCAATGATTTCAGAAATAAATTTGCAAAATCCCTGGTACTGTAAAACCTGTTGAACTATAGGTTGGGAAAAACCATTATTGGGATACCTTGCATTTTCCAAACGCTCGATCTCATGTTGCTGTCGTGAAATATCTTCCTCGAATGTACAGAGACGCTCATGAGTATTGTCTTGTTCATCCTTCATACTACTAAGCTCGTGAATAAGAGGCTCTATCTCCTTTAAACGACTTTCCAGAGTAGACGAATCAGCAACAATATCTAAACCAGAAGAAACATCATTTCACGAAGCTCGGGACCATATATCTTAAGCATATTGTGCAACAACATACCATGGCATAACTGGCAGACACATCGATGTGACTACTCACACGTTCATCAGGTTCACCTCTCTCTTGGAAAGAAGAAGGGGTAAGAGACTTTTTCACAACCTTTCCGACATTATCAAAAGAAGAATCGGAACTTGCCTATGAAAGATTACATTTCTCTATTAGGTCTACGCCTTGAGGAATCACTTCATTCTCAGTCTTGGCCTTAGTCAGTGGGATAACAATTGACGACACAGAAACAGATATCTTTGTAAGACCATATCACCTGAGGAAGAAAAACTAAATTAGGAATTTACAAGTATAATTTAGATGGAAATTCAATTATATTTTGTAACCTTTTATACTCATATATAAATATTGGTATAGAAGAGGAAAGTACACAGGAAAGGAAAGAAAGCGAGGCATCTTACATAGTGAACAAAGGAGGCCACCTCGCGAGAACTAGCCTGAAGAACACGAAGTGATAACTCCGTAATAAACAATGAGAAGATCATGAGCATGCAGGAGATAACCTTGTGTAACACAACGCAATAGCCATGAATTATGAATCGTGGCCCATAATACCGGATAAGTCAGCATGTCAACATTGGCAAGAATGGTCGGAAATATAGGGAAACTAACCCTATAAATTGAAAGAACCAAGGTAAGTAACTACAATATCATTCTAGCATTTAACCAAAGATAATAACGTTACCATCGAAGATTTCCCCCGAATACCATCCAGGAGATTCTTGCAGGAACTCTTCTTGCAACCCAAAGTCATTGTTATTTTGATAGTCCAAACCACATCAAATATGAATACATACAGCCTGAACAATTGTGGGTTTTATACAGGGGGCGGATCCAGGAATTTTAAAATGGTGGGTCATTATTTAATATAAAAAAATCAAACAATATAATCAATGAGAAATAATTTCATAATGAATTATAAAACTAATTTATTAAACTTCCTCACACTGAGTTTTCATATTTTGAAACTTAGCTACAAGATCATCCATGGCAACATTCAAGAACAAATCTTTCCTAAGATAAGCAACTAAAAAATCATTCAAAAGTCTATCTTCCATACTATTCTGCAATCTATTTTTCACAATCGACATGGCTAGAATTCCCTTTCAACAGTTGCAGTCGCCACATGAAGAAGCAAAACCAACTTCGTTAGCAAGCACACATTCGAAAATGTTTCATAATTCTGCACCTCAACAAGCTTAATGGAAACCTCACTAAAGGTCTTCAAATTCCAAAATCTCTCATCATCTCTAAGACTTGTAACCAAATTTTCAAGTGAATACCCAAGTTGTGCCAATTCAGTACTTAGGATAAAATGGACCAAGTTCAACTAATTTACTCTTGTCAAAAGAAGAAAACTGATTATTAAGAATACAAGATATATATAAGTATTCTCTTTTTACCTCCGGGAATCGATCCTCGGGTTCTGTCAAGAGTGAATCAAGTGCACTCATAAAAACATTTACTCAAAAAATGCAAAGAATTGTAGCTTGTGACATTTTACCTCATGAACTCGTCCTTCTAGGCTCAACAAAAGTTCCCTCCATGTTACGAATATCAATGTTAAACTTACTCATAAATGATGTTATTTTCTCCATGTGAAGACCTCATTCACCATCTCTAAGGACTTGCAAGATTCTCTTAGTCACATTAACCAAGTTCATAGCATTCACAATATCTCGATCTCCGTCTGTAAGGGCATATTCAAGTCATCAGTAATCCCAATTATAGACATCATCAAATGTGCAACCAAGATGAAATTAAATGACCCCAACATTTGTAACAGTGATTTGCATTTGTTCAAATTAGGGCCACCACAAACATCACCAATAGCATCGAGCAGCTCAAGAATTGTGGGATACAACTCAATAATACGCACAATCATTTTAAAGTGTTATCCCTAACAATTGTCACCTGACCTACTCAAACCAAGCTCTTGATTCAAACTGGCCCCTAGTACAATTTTACCTTTAGATAATACCTCTAACTCACGCCCGACTTGCTTTTTATGAAGAAAATATTTCCTCGTAGTTGAACCTATCACAAAACTCAATAATGGCTTAAGGATATCAACAAAAAACCAACTACGATTATAATTCTTATAAGAAACAGCAACAAGAACTAATTGGAGTTGATGGGCAAAACAATGCACACAATCAGCATATGGAGATTCTTTCAAAATCAAATACTGAAGACCCCTAATTGATCCCCACATATTATTAGCACCTTAATAACCCTGATCGTGTACTCTCAGTATCATTAAACTATGCTCCATAAGCAATGATTCAATTGCAGTTTTAAGAGTCAAAGAGGTAGTATCACCAATATGCACAATACTAACAAATCACTATTGAACTTCTCCCTCTTTATTTACGCATCGCAAACAAAGAGCCATTTTCTATTTATCATATATATCAGTAGATTCATCAGAAATAATAGAAATAATAGAAATTAAATCACAAATAAGTTCTTCTAAAACTGCTTTAGTTGTCTCTTTTGCACAAATATTTATAATTTCCCTTTAAATAAGTGGAAGTCATGAGTTATCAGGGGTAATTTTCAAAACTACTTTACTATATTTAGAACTATGCTTTACGGGGAATTTCAAGAGTTCAATAAAGTTACCTATATTCATTGGTTATTCGCTTTCAACATGGCCCCGAAAAGACATGCCTTGAAGTAAATGAAACTTCTAACCTTATTCTGTATGCAGACATTGATCTCCGTCTGTCTTATAAAAACAGCCATGACAAGTGTCTTTTTCTTTTTAAAAAGCTCCAATCTCTCAAATGTTTTATTATGTGAGTTGTTGTGTTCCCCGACATGCTCAGCTATTGTTTCATTCCTATTCCAAGCTCTAAAACTATCGCTAATAGAAGCATCACCCCTAACCACAATATTACGCTTAAACAGGTAACAAATAAAACAAAAAAATGCATATTTCTTCACGCTATACTCAAGCCATGACCTATGAGTGTCAACCCATTTTGGAATAAATCGATGAGTTCTCTTCCTTATAAGTATTATATGAAAATCATTATCTTCAAGTTGATAAGGCTTATTTCGTACTCTCTTCCAACAATACGAGAAGGATTTAGATGAACATGGCATTGAACTCAAAGAGTTAAAAGATGATCCGCCCACAAAGATTGATAACTGATTCATTTTATTAGAGACTGGTAGTTAATCTAGATAAGAATACTATTGTAGTTGTAAGTTCCCTAGGAAGATGATGAGACATGAAATACATGTTTTCTTAGAGAAATTAACATATCTTTTACTATGCATTGTTGGTGGATAGTTAGATTTAGATAGGTTTTTCACAATAGGAAGTTAAAACCACCTTCTTTTGTTCTCTTATTTAACTTCCCTATTTTGTGAGTCAATCATAGACCTAATGGGATTTTCCCTTATGAGTATCTAGATCTATTTTTTTTAAAGCTTTAAATTGTAGATCACTCATGAGAGAAGGCCATCCGCAAGGGTGTTACTAGATTGAAGGTAAATCGCTAGATTGGTAGAAGGATGAAGGTCATTGAGCTAAATGGTAGAATATCGAAGAGTGCAGAAGAAGAAGAAAGGAAAAGATAGAGAAAAGGAGTTAAAGTCTGGAAAAGCTCATGAGGAACAGGCCCTGCAGATTGGAATTGAGTGTGCCATCAGAAGCAAGCAAGAAACAAGCCCGGGTACGGGCCTTGCAAAATGGCACGGCCCTTACAAGCAAAGATTGAATATCCAAGCTCTGGGGTACAGTCCATCCAGAATGGCGCGGTCTGTACCACTCAGAAGCAACCCAAACTCGTTCCAACATACTGTCCGTGCATATTCGCACTGGCCGTGCAAAGCAACAAGGTCTGTGCATCCCAGATGACTAGGGTTTGACCAATGGGTTTTTAGGTAATTCTCTCTCTTCCCACTATATAAAGTGGCTATATAGAAGAAACGACCCTTCCATCATCTCTTTCTTCATTGAATACCAATTTCCATGGCATTTAATCCCTTGAATGCTATGGGTTTTATTCTAGTTGCTAAAATTTATGACTTGGTAGCATTTCTAAGCAGGTATCAACTTTTGATTTGTGAGACTTCAAGAATCTTGTCTATTTAATTTGCTACAAATTACATGCTTAATTTGTTCGATGCTTCTTGATATGATTATTGTGATGAATTTGATTAGGATATACGCTTATTTATATTCTTGCATAATTTAATTCCAGGCTAGGGAAATGACCCGGAGAGTGTTATATTTCTATCTTTTCTTGTAGCCCCACGATTATCCCATGATGGTAATAGGATTAGTCTTGAAATTGGATTATCTTGCAAACAACATTGGGTTCATCTAAGTGTTGGGACAACCTTAGAGTTATCATAAGGTGCTAATGTCCTAAGTGGCACAAGATGGGTTTAGGATGGATATTCACAGTGGAGGTCTTGATGATCCATGCTACAAGTGGGTTTAATTTTCTTCGTTAAAGCTACAAGCTTATTAACCCCGATAGTGAGTGTTAGAGGTGGTAGTGTAAGTGTGCCTCTAGCAATATGTGGAGGAGGTGAGATGTTAAGAAGGGGGAAGAACCGACATGGTGTGAAAGACCGAGAGAGTTCCCAGGGAGTTAACATCTCCACATCGTGTAATATATCAAATAGATCGAAATATAATTCTTGAATGTGAATTGTTATCTAGGATCAAATCTTGTTTGTTAATTATGTGATGCAAATTCCCTCAAGACCTGCTTATACTATCTTATCTTGCATCATAGTTAATGCTTGTAGTTGTACATAAATATTTACAAATAATCCCCTCCCCCCCCCAACCTCACCCCATGTTTTCTACTCTTAGCACACACTTGGGGTGCAACCCGATTGTGAACTCTGTAAAACTATCATTTAAACCCCTAAGTCTCTGTGGACGACACCCTAGTATTTACTTTATTGTAGTTAGAAGTGAGTAAGAGAGCAACAACCATAAATCTTATCTTTGATTAAGGTCACCAAGCATTTTAGACAATGCTTAGGGGAACCATCAGAAGATTTCGATTCAAAATTACTTATGTTCAATCCAAGATTTTTGTTACGAGCACTTGTAGTATATATCATGTATCTTCCCTTTTGTTCAAATGCCGAGAGTCTCTCTTGTGCCTGAAACCAAAAACATTTGCATTCTTTTTATACAAAGTATTTAATGCTTTACATGTTTTGCTTTCACGCCGACAAGACTTTTCGTGATATCTCTTTAGTTTGAATAAGAAAAATCTGCTCCTATGTTTGAAAATAAATACAGGTATATATGTAATCAATACATATTGCAAGGTTTTAAATGCAGTATATATGAAAATTTGAAAAACTACAAAGTTATATAACCTACGTTTTTCATACTATAATAAATACTAGTTGTTGGCTAGCATGTGTATGTTTTATCAAAACAAAAAGGATTTATAACATATCTTATACACTACCTCCTGACAGAGTTTCATAATTCATATTCACGGTTTTAAAACAAATATGTGTTTTAAACAAACGATACATATTGTCAGGTAACATATGCATAGTCTATCTGAAAATTTTCAGCAACATTTAGTTCATTTTTCTAATGTTTTCCACATGTTTCTTACATGTTCATATCAGTTGGAATTCATACATCTCCTATTTCATAAGTTTATTTCATTCAAATTGAATTCAACAACATAAGCTCAACTGGATGTAAAAAATTCATACTCTAGACACTATTAATTTGAAAATATTGATCCAGTGTAAGCAAAATCCATTTGCTTGGTGACCCGCCTCCACTCGGGGTCGTTAGTAGCTAACCTGCGCGAAGGCTAAGGAAGGTCAAAGATAAAATTTATAGTTATGCACCCAACTCACTACTAAGTTACCTATGGGGTAGTTAGTGGCAAGCCCAGGTTTGTCCGCAGAGATACTAGGGCCTAATAGTCAATTAAAATACAACCACATATGGGTATTGGGTTTTTCAATTAACAACTACGAACATAAAAGATTAAACTATATAAACATGCTTGGGGGTATTTGCGTAACATGCTTGATAAATTACTTCTATCCTTGGTTCATTCACATATAGACATATAAATCTATCGTATGCCTATGTCACACAGTGTAGAGATAGTCAGGTATTTCCCCCCGTCCATCACACGTGGTACTTACCACAATGCCCACATATCATCATCTCCATAATTAGGGAATGCACTCTAGTCCAGTGATGCTGCGGACCATTCCCCGTCATTTCACTCCCAATGCTAACACGCCCCCGCTTAAAGGAATACAAAGCCTGCCAACCGTTAGACATGTAGTGGAGTGCATTACATCTCGGACACTCCACTATGGATCTCAATCCATAGGCCTAGAGAGGCAAAGGAAAAGACACCTTATGATGACTCTAGAGTCGGCACAACTCTAGTCACTACAAACAAACACGCTAATCTATCGGGTTAAGCTAGAGGTTTTTCCCCCGTTGGGATTTGCCAAATCGACCGCCCAGCATGTTGATTTCTCACACAACTACCCAATTAGAATCATGGTATAACACATATAAGGAATTTCTCTCAAAGGACATGAATGCACTCATCTCCCCGGTGTTCTTTACCTACTCCACAATTCTAACACTTCCCAAGATAGCAATGAAGCCTAGAACAATTTTATACTACCACACATGCATAGGTGCATCATCATAATGGCATAGCATAAATCATACATCTTAGAAAACACAATTTTAAGCACAAATATTTATAAGACTATAAAATAGGAGAATATAACCTCAAAAGGTCATAATCATAGCATGAATACAAATAACCTCAAGCTACTAATCTACTCCCTAAACATGGAGTTCAAGTATTGCATTGAATTCCACATCTTTGGGGAAAAAAGCAAAATAAAGAGAGAAAGAGAAAGAACCTAGAGAGAGGAGAGAGTGTTTCACTCTCTAAGTTACTCTTCAAATCTACCAAATGATCTAAGAAAATGATCCAAGACTTTTAGTAGACTAAGTCTATTTTTATAGTAGTTAAGAATTGGGCCTAAAAATAGGCCCAAATAGGCCAAAACCCTAGCAGTCGTCGCCTGACACGAGGCGACGTAGCCTCGTGTCGGTGCGAGACGTCTGATATAGTGTTGGCTGCATGCCTCGTGCTGGTGCGGGATAGATCTGGCACAGGTCGTTTGGCTTGTGCTGGCGTGGGGTGCGGTCTTGGCACAGCCGTGCTGGCGCAGTCCGTGTCATCCGACGTGGATCGTGGTCTGGAGCTCCATTTTTTGCACTTTTGATCTGCACCCTGTGTCTTTGGCGTTGGTCATCAACTGAATCCTTGTTTTGCTCAGTATTTTGGCACGGGCCGCTTCATTCTTCATACCCTGTGGCTGGTCTCGACATTTTGGACTTGGGACGGCGTGGGCCATGTGAAACTGAACAATCTGCGCCCATATTTAGGCATTTTTGGAATGAAAAGGGCATTTGAGGGCACGACTAGCTGAGTTTGGCATGACCCGTGCTGGGATTTGGCACGGCTCGTGCCAAAGGCCCCTGACACTGGCCGTGTGGAGTGGTGCGAGCTGTGCGAGCTGTGCGTGGCTTGCCCTCGTGCTAGCCATGAGCGGTCCGTGCCACCCGTTGCTGGTTCGTCCGGCTAACTTCTTTGCTCTGCTACGAATGAACCATTGGTCCGATTTGAGAATTATTCTAGTCGATTTTATAGCGCTCGAGAAGAAGAATCCAATGGAACCAACTTCAAGGGATGATTCTTCTCAGATCTCTCCCTGAACTTTGCCCAACTCTCGGACAACAATCCTCTGTTTCTTCATTGGCCTCTTTGAACTTCAAGTCTGCCTATGTTTAGCTCAATCCTTCTACTACCACGATGTAGAGTTCGTGGCCTTCACCTACTACCATTCGAATGTGAATGACCTTCAACATCTTCTATCGTCCTTGCGAACAGCCTTTTATACAAATGTGACAAAAATTACCCACGAGCGACCTATTAATGATAATCACAAAAGAAGATCTAGGTGCCTGTGGATACAAGGTGACCATTAAGTATCAATTAAGTCTACAAAATGCGGGATTTAGACAAGAAAAACAAGTAAACCCTTTGTCACGTAAATCTAACTAATACTAGCAATCTAACAAGTAAAACAAGCAAATTATTATGCCTAAGGCATTAGTTAACGCATGCCTAATGATGCACATCACTTTTTTTTATAACATTCACATCACTTGGAATTGAATTACATTCGTTTCAAATTGAACTCCAATTGTTTCGATCGGATTTGTTTCAATCGAATTTGCTTCAAGCACCCGGTGTTTGAAATTTCATCCGTTCCTACTGCGAGTAGATGTTGATCGGAGAACAGCATGTCAATTGGAGAATTCATCAGAGAAGGAAGGATTTAGGAGAAGGAACGAAAGGAATCAATGATGTTTTGGAAGGAATCAACGAGGAAAGGTTGGATTTCAATTGTAGAGAGTAACGTTTTGGAAAGCATCAAACGGTATTGATCCAATTACCTTGGCACCCTATTCGCCTTGTGGATCCGACCCAGAAGAATCGCTTTATTTTTTCATCAATTGCAATAAATCACTGGTCTGTTCAGAAGTTTATGGACATGCCACATGCTAAGAGACCCCCTCAATGTACAAGCTGATACCCAAAGGAATTAATAAGGTAAGTGCGAGGCCACATATCAAATTTTCTTGATAAATTCTTGGATAAGCAAATCTCAACGGGAACAGGTAAGGAAAAAACACAGTAAATTTGTCTGGGAAAAAATTACAACCCTTGAGCTAGTACGTAGAAAATCATGAAAGAAAATTCAGAAAGAAAAGAAACAGCTATACCCCCAATTCCATGGATCAATTCTTCTCCACAAAATCTGCTCTATATACCCACCAGCTCCCAAAATTCTTGTTATTCATTTACAACCAATACTCTCTAGTATATAAAAACCACCCAAAACTGTTCCAGTTTCTCCAAAATTTATGAGAGGGGATAATCATCACCATGGAGACGGCCGACCAGGAAATGATAGAGCTGGCCTAAGTGATGGCCGGGGAGATGGGGAGCTGAATGTCTGAGATCTGGTAACCATGTCCACCATTGAAGGCGTTTGGTATGCCTGCACCAGGCTAGTGCTGTCTGTGGAATCACCTCGAGCTGTTGCCCTTTGCCATGAATGTGAGCTCATTCCTGACAGAACATAGGCCCGTCCTGATGTTTCATACACCTGGCGATTCGCCATTCTCACTTCCATTTCCCTAAGCTCAGCTTCAAGGGAAGCACATAATCTATCTCCGGATTTGTAAGAGACAGATTCTGCTAGCAAGTGTCGACAATTCTTCAGGACAGACACTGCAGTATCTAAATCGCCACGCTCAGCAGCTGCTCTTGCTTCTGCCATACACTCTGCTGATCGCAGCCTGTTTCGCTGCCTGTCCACTTCCATTGACACGATGAGTTCCCCAGTTACCTCAGGCCTTAGAATCTTGACCTCACCAGCCAGATTCAAGGTCACCAATTCTTTGGACACAGGGTCCTTGTATACACACTTGATTTTCAGTACCGACATCTCATCACTACGCTCTTCAACTGGAATGTCAACACTCACTAGGAAATCTCTTTCTTCTTCAGCATACAAATCTCCAACTTCAACAGAGCCCTTTCTGCCATCGGACACAATACTCGTTCTGTAGCTTCCTGCTTTTATCGAGCTCAGATGCAATGAAGGGTGCAAGCATTCAACATCAACCACTGCTTCCTGCACAACAACACTCAGAAGTCCACCTATACACTGAGCAAAAGCATCTTGAATTACATTTTCGGCTTCAATAAAAGAGAATGTTCCTCCAGAGCTTTCAGAGATCGAATGCATAGAGACAGCATCATGATCTATACCGAATCCAAAAGCATGAACAGGAACATGAATACCCCCACTGCTATCACGGTGCATGGTTACTGGAAGCAATGATTCATTTGATTCATAAGCAGGTTGCCTATTATATGTGTCTTGCCCATCAGACAACAATATTATGCTGCTGACGGAATTTTTTGACTTGCGGTCAGTCATCACCTTTGCACCCTTCTTTAGACCTTCAACAATGTTAGTCCCACCACTTGAAGTCAATGAGTTAACTAATTGCAAGGCTTCTTGCTTTCCAATGTCAGTCATCCTGCGAAGTGGGAAGAGTCGCCGTGCAGTGGAGGAAAAGACAACAACTGAGAGCCTATCATAAGGCCCCAGGTTTTGAATAACAAATCCCATGGCTCTTTTGAGCAAGGCAATCTTTGTACCAGCCATGCTGCCACTAACATCAAGCACAGTAACAAGATCAACAGCAACTCGAGAGCCAGATTGGTCTGTCCTGAAATTCTCAGGGCGAGAGGTACTGGGAGCTTTCAGATGTACAAGGATAGTGAAACTACGGTAGCATTCTGATCTTGAAACAGCAGAGAACTCTGGATATGCTTCGAGATCAAGTGTTCCAGCAGAATTGCCATCTAAAGGAGCAGATAGATTCTCTCGAGTTTCTGGCTGAGAAATGACGAGCTCATCATCATCAAAGATGCTAGGCTCTGCAGCATGAAAAAGGGAAGAAACGTGCCGAGGGCTTGGGGTATCTATCCTGGGAGAAGGAAGCCGCCTCAGAACAGTCACCCATTGATCATCTTGAGGCAATGCTCCAATACTATTCCTCGCTCTTCCACGGGTGATGTCATTAGCAGGACTCTGGAAAGGGATTTCCTTCCACTTAGCTCTGCAAATAGGACACATCTGGCTTCCATGCTTTACATTGGAGGTGATACAGTGGAAGTGGAATGAGTGAGAGCATTCTGCAGTGAAAATGGCTTGGCCGTGGCCAGGCTTCATTGTGGCCAAGCATATTGCACAAGTTTTCTGAAACAAAAACAGATGTCAACAACGTATTCACGGAATAAACTTGCTGCACCAGACCATAGAAAAGAAAAACACCAGATGATTGTTTGAACATTAAATGCATTGTTCAAACCCACAAACCAGCACTAAAACAAGCAGGATGTAGCAAAGATTTTTTGCATGTACACACCAATGAGACCACAATTCAATACTATTTGCTCCATATTAGATTTGAGTTATCTTATGAGTACTAAGCTTGGTCCAACCAATCCTTCAGCTAAAGTTAAAAGAAAATGCGGAATAGGAAAGCAAACACTTAAGAAAAACAATGCAGTCAAAATAGCAAAGCAAATCCCAGAAAGGAAGAAATTTAAAGTATATACAGCATAACTAACAAAGCAAAGTCTACAGTCTGAACTTCCAAAGCAAATTAGTCAAAACAAATATTTCATCACCGCCCCCTTTAGGTGAATATTACTATTTGAACAAAAGTAAAAAATTAAAACAAAAATAAGCGCCTCAAAAGACAAGAAAAATTTGCTGACATGATGAGCAAATGGCAAACAGAATTGGGTATCGGCATGTGAATTGCATAGTGCAATTTGCTGACAAGAAAAAGCACTTCCCTGTCCAAGAAGATGGAATATAAAGAAAGACTAAACTGTTAATATTATATGGCCACAGGACAATGGTCCTTAAAAGATACTCCTATACCCTCCACTTTATCCCCACTACCATCTCATTCATCCTCATTTTGCTTCCATTTTCAGGGTCCTCTTACCCCACGTGACAAACCCACCCCACCCCACAACTCCTCCCCAGTCAACAAACTCAATCACAAAAGTAAACAGCAATAATGATATTATAATCCACTCATTCAGAATATCTTAGTGGTCAAATTAAACTATTGTCAAATTGCGGAATAGGATAATTGGGAAAACAAAACATTGCAATCAAGACCGCATTTTTTAAATTTTACACAGATATAATCAAGGAAGAAAAAAAAACAGTCCCCCTCTAGCTGTCAACCAAAACATGTCATAGATTACATCCAGCACTCATCAAAATTTGGTCAAATAAAGACATTAACAACCAAGATCATAAACTAATTCCAAAATCTTATCTTGTTAGAAAGGGGAAAAAAACTCAACCTTAGAAGATTTGGAGGAATGCCTGGGGAGGCGGAGGCCGGAGGAAGTGGGGACAGGCGTGGAGGGCATGTCCGGCAGGGGAACAGAACTCCAATACGGTGTCGACGGCGACAACGAAACGGTGTCGGAAGGTTGCGCCGCCGATTCCTCGGAAGTCCCCGGAACAAGGAGGCACATTTTGGTCCGAAATGCCAACTGGGCTTTCCTCCATTTGCTCAACATTGAATTCAAACCTCAATTATCTCCACAAACACATACACGGACAGAAAAACCAAGAACAAGCGCGATCTCCCTGTAATTCGTGAATCCCACCAAAGGGTTGGCAAATCTGGAGATGGGCTTTGGTTCCGTGAATCTGTATCTCTCTCTCCCTCTCTCTCACACACTAGGCAACCATTCTTTCCTGCTTTGTAGTATTGCTCCAATCTTTGAACACGGAGCCCAATGGCTTTTCCATTTGTTTTATAAGGTATTTAGTAGTTGGCGCCTAGGGGTAGTTTGGGAATTGGAGTGTCATTTTCTTGGGATTGGCGGCGACAAGATAGGAGGATAGGTTTGACCTTTCCTTCCATAGGCTTGGTCCTTCCCTTTATAGTTTTCCACGTTTCGTAACTGCCCTTTCTTTTCTGGGTTATTTACGGAAGGCAAGGGTGTTTGTCATGGTTTACATTTTCTTTTCCTTAATTAATTAATTAAAGATAAAGATTACGATTGGTTAATTTTGTTTGGTGTCTCCGAGTCAGAATGAGCTTACTCATGTGTCTCGTCTCACCCTTAATTACTTAGTTTGACTTTGGAAGTTAAATTAATTCAATTTTAATTATTAAATTTTATTATTATATTATATAATGAGTTCGTCTCTTGAAAGATGGTATTTTCATAAGTCATGGAAAGATCAATGTTTAAAGTGTAAATTAGAATAAATGAAGATAAATTTTCGGGTTGCATGAACTGGGTTATAAATTTTATAACTACTACATATTGCATACTAAATTTTTAATGTTGCAACTAAAACTTCTTACCTTTTATTATTCGTATTAAATCTCGTTCCATAAACCTATGGAAAGATCGTCTTTCTCAAAATTTTACCTAAATAGATATACTTATAGTTAAAAATTATGACAATTGACTTTTAAATATTAAATTAAACAATTAACGGTGAAACAGGGATTAGACCGTAGTAGTTGCTTGGGTAATAATGGCGATAATATTGAGGAATCCATTTGTGATTTACTCAACTCACTCCACTCCAGTTTTCCCGAAGGATATTATTTTATCATTAAATTATTATTTTTTCCTTCCCTAAACTCTAATACCTTCTTTTGATTTCTAAAGTCAGTGATGTACTTCCTCCGTTTTTTTTTCATTGGCACCTCTATTTTGGTGTTAGAATTGAGGAGATGTTAAATGAGTGGATGAAATTGAATTGAAAGAAGAGAAAGTAAAATGAGTGGATGTAAAAACCTTAAACTTGTCCAAAATAGCAAGTGCCAATTAAAAAAAATACCACTTTTAGTAAGTGTGCCAATGAAAAAAAATGGAGGAAGTATTTTTTCAGCAATTAATATATTAAAATTGATTTATTTAATCTTCAGAGGTGATTTTTAGGTAAAATTAACGGTAAAATTAATTAAAATATATAATTGTGAGTTTAAAAAATCAAAAAAATAAAAAATTTGCTCGGCGGCGGTGAAACCGCCTTCCCCTTCTCCGATTTGCTCTCCGCCGTGGTCAAAATAATTTATATGGACTCCGATTTGCTCTTCATTTGCTGAACCGTCTCCAATTTGCTCTCCATTTGCTCTCTGGTTCAGCTCTCCATTTGCAAATCGGAGACTGTTTGTGGTCCACTGGTTCAGTTCTCCATTTGCTCTCCGATTTGCTCACTGGTTCAGTGCCAGACTCCATCGGACTCTGACCACCGGACTCCATTTGACTCCAACAGCCGCACTGAATCTCACATTGCCACTGTACTCCATCTGGTTCAGCGCCAATCGCCAACGCCTCTGTGTCGCTCCGTCCCCGTCACCTGCAATGCCATCGAATCCTCCGGCAACGCCATCGACACCACCTGCAAAAATGCATACTCCAATATCCCACCAGCTCGATAAAATCGGTATAGCGTATTTTGAACAACGAGATGAAGAGGAAATTCTTTTTCGAAAAACAGAGAGGCGTAGTACCCTTCTCTCAGTTGTTCCAGTGAATTCGCCAAGTTCAGGGCCTCCTCAAGCTTCGTCCACAAAATGGGCTCGGCCTTAAACCGAGGCTGGACCACAAACAGCTTCGGATGCCCACCAGTATCTTCATTGTTACCCACATCTCCGTTGTGTTGTCGCCGGCGCAGAATTTGAGTGCTCGAAAATGGAAAGGAGGCGAACCTAAATCTAATCCTCCCACGAGGCTCATGGTGAACCAGTGACCGGCGACAGCGGCGATGGTGGGCGGCGGCGGTATAAGGGACTGGCCGGCGGTGAAGGGTTTCAAAGGAAACCCTAAAAAAATTAAAAGAAATGAAAGGAAAATTAAGTAAAAAGAAATATTTTAAAATTAGAAAATTTTAATTGAAAGTATTTTTAATTAGTAAAATTATTAAAATACTCCTAGTTATATCGAAAAATCATTTCGATTTACATGAAAATCACCTCTGAGAATCAAACAAATCAATTTTAATATATTAATTGCTGAACAAATGCGGTATTAGCTTTGGGGATTAAAAGAATGTATTGCACAATATGTAAGAGAATAAAAAAATAATTTAGTCTTATGTTATTAGCTTATGATCTAAAAATACCCTATATATGTGTCATGACGTGTAAATTTTTATGTTACACTAATTACATCCGATTTTGTATTAGTCGTACCGGTGATGATAAGTTGATGCTTAAGATCGTATATTTACTAATAGAGTAAGTCTCCTCACAGACAGTCTAACATTTAAAATTGTATATTTGCTAATAGAGTAAGTCTCCTGACAGACGGTCTGATATTTAAAATAGTATATTTGCTAATAGAATAGGTCTTCTGTCCGGCATGTCCATAAGTTTAATGACATGTCATTTATTTCTTATCTTATATATTGCATTTGTTGAATTACATACAAAATTTAGAATTTTTGAAAATATATTTTTATATAATATATTTTTATATTTTCATCTTCAAATACATATTATTACTTGTTTTAACTTATAAAATACAATGTTTAAGTTTTATCAAAAATTACTACTGTGGACTGACCATAAACTTATGGAAATATTGTATTTCCTGAAACTTTCTTTTGCTAATATCTCATGTTCATTGACATTTATATTGACTTTTGATTTTTACACTTAATCCCAAGCATCATCCCAAGAACCTTATAATATATATTGTATGATTTATGTCTGTCAATCAGGGATATTTGAGTCATTTTGACTATCATAAGCCCAAAAAATTATCTAAAAATAACATATATACCAATATAATAATGACAAAGTCTTGGGAAAAGACCGTTTTTCCATAAGATTATGGAAATATATGGTTTAATTAGAATAATAAAAGGTAAAGTTCTTAGTTGCAATATTAAAAATTTATTATATAACGTGTAGTAGTTATAAAGTTTATAACCCGATTCATGCAACCCAAAAATTTCATTTTTATTTATTTTAATTTATACTTTAAACCTTGATTTTTCCATGACTTATGGAAAAACCGTCTTTCAAGAGACAGACTCTATTATAATATGTTACTGGTTTTAATTATGTATTATGTATAATCAATCATAACTTATTAACATGCAAATATTATAATATGCTACTAATTTTAATTTTTTACTATATATAATCAATCATAACTTGTTATAAAGATACATTTAAAACCATAAATATCTCATTATAATATATATATATATATGTATATATATTTTGAAGAAAATCCAAAGAAACACATAGTCAGAAATAACAAAATGTTTAGATTTCCTATACAATGATAGAGTACTTTTGATAGAAATATATATACATATTTATTTATTTATTTATTTATATATGGTAAGTTCTTATTTTAGACTGAATAACTGTTAAATGAGGATATTTTATAATTACTGAAACTAATAATGTCATTTGATATTTGTTTTTATTCATTGCAATGAGATATATACATACAATTATGATAACTTTTTAAAATGAATGTCAACATATAAATAATTACTTTTTAAATAATTTGAATCAAATATTATAAATTAATCAATTTTATTGTATTCAGTATTTAACGTTTTCCAACTAAATTACTATTTCACTTCATAATTCATGGGGTATAATTTTCCTTAAATGACTAAATTTAAAAATTATAAATAAAACTTTATTTCAATATTTTACTTAATTATATCGCGTAACGCGCGATGGTACTCCACTAGTATAATAGAAATTGTTTATTTTTGGATGATGCTGTCAACTAAAAATATTGAAGTCATTTTAACTAATCTCAAGTACCATATAATAAAAATTGTTTTATTTTGGATGGTGCTGTTAAACAAAACAGGGATATTGAAGTCATTTACCAAACACTATATAATAGAATTTGTTTGCTTTTGAATGGTGTGTTAACCGGTGATATTGAAGTCATTTTTTCCAAGCACCATATAATAGAATTGTTTGTTTTTGGATGGTGCTGTCAACTGGGGATATTGAAATCAATTTGACTAACCTAAACAAAGTCGTCTAAAAATAACGTACTAATATTATAAATATGTTATTGATTTTAATTCTTTACTATATAAAATATATTACTTCTAAAAATATATATGTAACCATAAATTTCTTATTGTACCCCCCCACCCACACACACACATATATATATCAAGCATCATATAATAGAAATTATTTATTTTTGGATGGTGCTGTCAACTATGGATATTGAAGTCATTTTGACTAACCTAAACCAAAGGAGTTGTTTGGTATGCAGTAAGATGTCTGGTAATTACAATCATAAGAATTTGGAATAGGTAAAGTTGTTTGGGTCACGTAAAATATTGAAAACGTGAGAATTTGAAATGCAGAGGAAATTGAACTTCCCACATAACGTGGGAAATATCGTACCGAGGATCCCCCTCAGTCGAACAAAATTCCTCCATATTGTAATTACCTTTTCATCCCACAAAACGTGCGTAAATTTTTTCTTTTCCCTCTATTATGCGCAATTTTTTTCACTTTCCTCAGTGCAACCAAACAACATCAAGGTAAATAAATCCTACAAATTACCAATTCCTTCATGTGCAACCAAACACATTTTATGTATATCATAGAAATTTGATCACAGATATAACTTCCCATAAAATATAAATTATTGCATGAATTAAATGCACACATAAACCAAACAAATCCTAAAAATAACATACTAATATTATAAATTTGTTATTGATTTTAATTCTTTACTATATATAATCAATCATGACTTGTTAACATATTAATATTTTAATTTGTTACTGATTTTAATTCTTACTGTATCATATATATATATATATATATATATATCACTCAAAAAAATCCAAAGAAACACATAATCTGAAATGCCAAAATGTTCAGAGTTTTTTTATACAATGATAGAGTACTTTTGATAGAAATTCGTACATATTATTTATTTATCAATTTATGACAAAGTATTATTTTAGACCGACTAATTGTTAAATGGGGACATTTCATAATTAGTGAGATTAATAAGGTTGCTAGAATAAATCAGACTCCTGATTAGATTATGATTTATTATTATTAGAGTTCTTTCCTTATTACACCTCTATTGTACTCTCTATATATTCAGATATCAATAATACAATTAATTACGGCAAATCATTCTATCATGGTATCAAAGCAAGTTCTGATTCTAAATTATTGATCATACATTTATTTATTTTCCCACAACTGTTTCCGGTAAAGCCATTCTTCACGACGAGCGGCGAAGCTCTTATCCCACCTTTCCCTACAGTAGCAGAACCCTTCTCTCCAACGGCGTCGGAACCATCTCCAATTGCGAGTTTCGAGCTTCCAGCGGCGAGTTTACTGTGGCGAGATCCACGCGCCCGCGTGAAAATCACTCGTGTGAAGGTCATGCGCGAAGAAGATTCCAGCGCATCCCGAGATTCCAGCACGTGAAGTCACGCGCGAGTCGACTCACGAAGCTTTCCAATTTAGCACCCAGTCAATTTCTGTGCAATTCTTGGTCTTTTGCTATGGTTTATTTGGGTCCTACATCTCGGGAATATTGCTCCATTAATTGGATTGCGGACAAGGCGTTGTTTCAGGCCGGTTTAAATGGTCCCAACCGTCATTCTTCATCGAATCAGTGGATCGTTGATTCAGGTGCTACATCTCATATCACTACTCACACCAGTCACCTTGATAAGGTAAATGTTATCGTGGTTCTGATTCTATTCTTGTTGAAAATGGTGAATCATTATCTATTTCTCACATCATCCAATGTCATTTATCTGGTTTCTCTGTTAATGATGTCCGTGTGGTCCCTACGATTACTAGAAGTGTATTGTCCATTAGTCAGCTTACTCGTGATTTACCCGTCCGTGTTATATTTGATGCCACGCATTCTCCATTGAGCACAAGCATACAGGGAAGATAATTGGTAAAGGCAGTAATAATTCAGGTCTTTATTTTCTTGAGATTGGTGATTCCAACTTTCTAGGCGAATTACGCTCTGGAAAGCTCCAGGCTTCTTTTGAGCAGTGGCACTCTCGTCTCGGTCATGTGTCTCATGATACTGTTCAGCTGTTAAGTTGACGTGGCCATATTACTGTCACTTCCGCTATACCGGCATCTGTTAGTTGCTCTCCTTGTCAGATGGCCAAGAGTAGTCGTTTACCCTTTTCCACTAGTGACAGGCGCGCTACTGGGTTGTTGGACAAGGTGCATTGTGATTTGTGGGGACCAGCCCCTGTCTTATCGGCAGGTGGTTTTTCTTATGATGTCATTTTCATCGATGACTTTTTACGATTCACATGGTTTCTCCTGATGCGGCATAAGTTGGACTTCTATGACACATTTATCCAGTTTCAGAAATTCGTTGAGACCCAGTTTTCTACTAGGGTTAAAATTTTTCAGACCGATGGTGGCACAGAGTTTACTAATCATCGACTTCAGGCTCACTTCTTATCATGTGGCATTCATCATCAGATGTCATCACCCTATACACCTGCTCAGAATGGACGAGATGAGCGGAAGCATCGTCACATCACAGAGACCGGTCTTGCCATACTTTTTCACTCTTCCGTGCCACACTGTTATTGGGTGGAAGCTTTCTCCTCTGCGGTTTACATCATTAACCATCTGCCAAGTTCAGTTCTTGGTGGAAAATCACCTTTTGAGGTTGTTTTTGGTTATGTGCCTGATTATACCCTCTTTCATCCATTTGGCTGTCGTGCTTTTCCATGTCTACGTGCCACTGCTACTGATAAGTTTGCACCACAATCCATTCCGTGTGTTTTTATTGGCTACAACCCTCGTTACAAGGGCTTCCAGTGTCTCGACCCCACTTCTAGGTGTATCTATGTTTCTCGCCACGTTCGCTTTGATGAAACCTTATTCCCTTATGTCTCATCTTCCACGGACAGTCGCTCTATTTCAGATCTGGAGATTTCATCATTTTTTATGGAGCTGTTACTTCATTGATTGGGGCCACCACGCCTGTGCTTGTTCCAGCCGCTCCTCCTTCACCACCATCTTCCATCTGGATGACCGACCCGGATCCAGCTCCTCGCCCAATGGCCACCACCCCTCAGTCGTCGGTCATCACTCATCAGCCACCGTCTCAGCCACTGGCCACTGACAGGCGTGGGCGGTCGTCGCGCCCGCGCGCCAAAAGATAATTTATAAGCCCTCAGTGCTTACTTTCTACAACTAGGTAGATAGTGGCAAATCGGGGTCGTCCAATGAGAAGAGGGATTTTCCTAAGCGTCTAAGCACACAAATGGTTGATATACTAGGCTAGGAGTAAATATATATACACACACATAAAAGCGAGTAAAAAGGGGGGGGGTTGGTTGGTTGGTTCCTAAGTTAACAAAGATAAAAATACGAGATAACTAGCAACGTCAAGTGACTATGCTAATCATCAAACGAAACTAAGAAAAAGGGTTTTAAACTACAAAGATAAAATGCCTTGGGGGCAACGGATATCCACTTCCACATCTAATGTAGTTCATCAAATCATTCACACATTCCATCATATAGCATTCATGACCCAACGCTCACACACCCCATCTAGCAAGTACCACAACACACACACACCACAAGGAGTTCTAAGTTCATGCTCGTAGATCTTCATGCAAAGGTGCTACGGAAGTTGTCACGTTCCTACACCTAAGCAATTCAACCACACAAGCACTCCCTATGCTCAAACCACTCATGGCACACATGCAGTGAAACACACCGTCAAGAGTACATAAACGCCAAACAACAAATGCTTCAGGAATGAGTTTAAATCACCTATTCAATACTTCAACTACTTGTCGTGGAGATTGAACTCCTATCCTTCTTAGTTCGTAGTTTGCGAGAGTGAGTTCGACATCTCTCGTCAAACCTCACCAATGGCTCCCGAGTCGCGACCACGACTCAAGGCGACATTGGTGGCATTTAGCACGAAGGACCAACAAGCTTGGCAATGCCTATGACCACTACACCGTGACTAGGCATTGAACCAATTCATGCAATTACACGAGATTGGATGAACGTGCAACGCACATTCACCCACGAGCATATGACTCTCTCGTTTGCTACACATAACGAACGTGACGAAGAGTTCGACATCAATCACATTTGCCTAGCACATTGTCAACACACTAACACAATCGAAAGCTCTAATTCATACTCTCACATTGCTAACAAGAACAGGGGGGAAATTAACCCAAATCCCCCAAACCCTAGCTAGCAATTAATCCAAGCATTTCATATCATCAAGCTCTCAACAACATCAATGCAATCAACAATTAACATTCAAAGCACACTAATTGCACAATAGCAAAAATACCAAATAGATAGATATAAATGAGTTCTTGCTACATAGATAGTGGAAGCTTCAATCCTTTGCTCCCAAGAACAAGAACTACTCTAGAACAACAAGAAAAGACATAATCAAACTAAGAGAAAGCTAAGAAAAGAAAGAAGAAGAAAAACCTAAAAATGGCGCCCAAAACCAGAGAAACGCGCCTGGAAAAGCTTGGAGAAGAAGAGGGAAAAGAGATGGTATTTATAGTGCAAAGAAAATAAAGTTGATTTCTGGCCACCCGATGGTCGCGACTCGCGACGGTGTTCGTCGCGACTCGCGACGGTGCCCCGGCTCGCGATGGTGTCGCGACGGCGTCGCGACGGGGTCGCGACGGCAGCCACAGTTTTGCATTGTTTCTTTGTCTTCTTCATAGCCATCCCTCTCACTCTTCAAGTCTTCAACAGCTCCAAAATGGTCTTCAACGGCCTCCGGTCTTCATGTCTTCGAAGTGAGTATCCAAAAGTCTTCGAAAGTATAGTCTTCAATGTCTTCCGGTCTTCGTTGGTTCCGTGTTCTTCCCTTGTCACACAAAATCCACTTAAAAGAGGTAAAAGAGTACAAAGTTGCTTTTACCTCTCCTAAGTGAATTTCAAGGTAAAACACAAGCTCTCGATAATAAAAGAGCACAAAAGTGATCCTAAATACTACTAAATAATGCGCCTAAAATGGACACATCAAACCTCCCCACACTTAAACCTTACTCGTCCTCGAGTAAGAAAAGATTTAAGCATACGGAGGAAATGGCATATCCACATCCTAAAACCCCCAAAATAACCACACAAAATGGACATATCAAACCTCCCCACACTTAAACCTTACTCGCCCTCGAGTAAGAAAAGATTCAAGTATGCGGAGTAAATGATATATCCCAAAACCTAAACTAATCCCCCAATCAAAGCCTCACAAAAACTCTCAATCTCAAAAATCCCAAAATAAAAGCTCACATGAGAATTTTGCACACACACATCCCCAATCCTAAATCTAACCAAACCTACCACTTATCAATTCACTACCCATAAAAATATTTCACAGCCCAGAATTGATATTCCCAGAATTCAATGACACAAAATGAAGCTAAAACCATAGAGGAAGTTTTAAACACATGCTTCACCTAATGCCAATATATCAACCAAAAACGAAGTAGAAAGAGATCAAGAATTTCATAACCATACTCCGTTTCCTAACCCACTAAGCTACCCAATCCCAAGAGGTCTAAAGATATTGAGCTACCCGATTCATCCGTGTGACAACCGCAACCTTATGACTCCAACGCCGGCAAATGAGTAAAATCATAGCATTTTTTCAATTTCTCTCAATTTCTCTCATTTTGCCTAGGAGCTCTTTCGAGTTTTCATCCTAGCCACACATTCTGTTTCTTTAGCTCACATCTCACCTTTTTCCGCACATTTAAGCCTCTCATTTTTGCCTAGGCCGCCCTTTAAGGGTTTTCGACCTATCCGGGCCCCCAATGTTGCCTAAGTTGCCCTCTCGGGTTTTCAACTTAGCGGGTTTTCGTTTTCTTTTTTTTTTTTTCTTTTTTTTCTTTTTGTTTTTCTATTTTTTTTTTCTCATGTTTTTCCAATGAAAAGTAGCAAAAAGCATTCCAAAACAATCTAGCATGCATTGAATCCTCTAACCCCTCCCCACACTTAAAACATTACATTGCCCTCAATGTAAACACGTAAGGCAAGAAGAATAAAAATCAAGGTAAGGAAGTTAGAGTGACACCCGTGTCTCCGCAATTCGCCGGTGATATGGCGATATCCAAGTACTTGGATGGTCCCGAGATGGGTTTCGGAACCGGAAGGGTGAGCAAAAATGCCGTAGAAGAACTCACCCCTCGAGAAAAACACTGTCTCCATGGCGCCGTTTGATCAAGACTACACCACGAAGAACACATTAAACTCACAAGTACATAAGGATATGTAATACTAGGTTTAGCATCAAGAGTTAATAACCATAGTATTGTCAAAGAACAACCAATCAACCCTCAATTACCACTATAAGATTATGCATGAAAAATATCCAACATATATTGACATGTATACAAGCATCATTATAGGATAAGAACTTACGGTCACAATGATGTAGTCGGCATACTACAATCAACAAATGTACTATAAAGATGCAAGAATGTTCATATGTCAATATATGTAGGATGGTGGAAGAAATGAGAGGTATGTGATGTTCTTGGGAGTGTTGGGTGGAAAAGAAGGAAAGATCATGCAATGTTTAAAATCATTTGGAAACTTGGAAGCTTGGAAACTTGAAATCCGGGCTCAAAAAATTTTCGAAAGTTACTGAGCACATCGCGACTCGCGACGAGGTTCGTCGCGACTCGCGATGAGCCTCGCGACGTCATCGCGACGCGCGGAAAGTACAGCCCGGGAGCTCAAAATGTTCTGAGCTCGTCGCGACTCGCGACGAAGGGTGTCGCGACTCGCGACGAGCCTCGCGAAGTCATCGCGACTCGCGGAAAGTGGAGTCCGGAAGCTCAAATTTTTCTGAGCTCGTCGCGACTCGCGACGGAGTAGGTCGCGACTCGCGACGAGCCTCGCGAAGTCATCGCAACTCGCGGAAAGTTGGCGCTGGGAGTGGATTTTGCTCCCCTGTTCGTCGCGACTCGCGACGAAGCACATCGCGACTCGCGACGGCAGGGTATCCCAGGCTTAAAATTTTTTCTGTTTTCTTACCAACTGTCCAAGCTTGCTTCCCTCGTTCATTGATCTCGTTCCTTCATCTCCTTCATTGCAATGCACTTCATGTTGCTACAACATCATAGAAAAACATGCCATAAAAAGAACAAAACAAAACAACAACAAAAACAAACTAAGAAACACAAACTAAGAAACAAAAACTAAAAGAAATGCCGAATTTATTTAACGTCGTCGGCACGACGAAGCTCCGTATTTTTAAGGTCGTCGGCACGACCCTAATGTTATCCGTATGGTGAAGGCTTGAAGCTCTTCACCATGAGCATCCAAAACAAGAGAGGTGGGGGCACAAAACTTCCAAGAGGAAAGTCTTGTGGAGGTAGAGATGGTTCAAAGGGAATTAAGTGGTTAGGGAGCTTAGGATAATCTTTTGGCTCCTCTCTCGTTTCCCTCAAAACTTCCGAAAATGGAAGAGTTGGTTCACTAGGTGGGAGAAGGGGTGACAATGCTAATGGATAATGTAGCACTATCACCTCTTCCTCCATTTTTCTATCCTCTACAACCAACTCCTCATCCCTTTCAAACTCAAAATCATGTCTATTGGTGACCTCACTCACCGAGTCATCGAGTTCAAATTGGTATGGTGTGTTTTCGGAATCACGAGCTTCCATGCGGGCCAATACCTCTAATATGCTCCTCACATGCCCCTCAATGGCCTCAACACTAGAGGAGAGCTGGGTATCCGGCTCCTCACTAGTAAAGGAGGTCAAGTTTGCTATGGTATTTAAGACATCCTCACATGTCAAACTTGAACTTCCTTGTTGGGCTTGGTTTTGGGGTATGGTATAGGGTGGTGATGGCCAACTAGGTTGCTCGTAATATTGGTTTTCCGGCTCATTCTCATACCACAAATCCGGACTACCACTCCATTCCGGATTGTAAGAGTTGTGGTATGGATAGCATTCATGAGCTTCTTGCCCTTGAAAACCAATATCTCCTACCTCTTGATAGCACTCTTCATAGTACCCATGGTTTTGGAAACCAAGGGTTCGTTCTCGGTCATAGTGCTCTTCCCACAACAAAGGGCAAGATTCGGTAGGATGATCGGAATGACACATCCTACAAAACCTTGCTTGTTGAGCCTCTCTTCTCATCATGAGTTCCCTCAAGGTGAGACGCTCCATTAAAAAATTTTTTTTTTTTTTATTTTTTTATTTTTCAAAAGTTCGGAATCATAGTGCAAGGATTCTCGATAAAATAAATCACCAAGAACTCAAGCAATACCTACTCCGAACAAAAACAACCACCAAGTAGTGGAAAATAAAAACAACTAGCTAATACACAACCAAATACACCTAAATACTTAAGAATAAACGCCTCTTCCCCGGCAACGGCGCCATTTTGACAGGCGTGGGCGGTCGTCGCGCCCGCGCGCCAAAAGATAATTTATAAGCCCTCAGTGCTTACTTTCTACAACTAGGTAGATAGTGGCAAATCGGGGTCGTCCAATGAGAAGAGGGATTTTCCTAAGCGTCTAAGCACACAAATGGTTGATATACTAGGCTAGGAGTAAATATATATACACACACATAAAAGCGAGTAAAAAGGGGGGGGGGTTGGTTGGTTGGTTCCTAAGTTAACAAAGATAAAAATACGAGATAACTAGCAACGTCAAGTGACTATGCTAATCATCAAACGAAACTAAGAAAAAGGGTTTTAAACTACAAAGATAAAATGCCTTGGGGGCAACGGATATCCACTTCCACATCTAATGTAGTTCATCAAATCATTCACACATTCCATCATATAGCATTCATGACCCAACGCTCACACACCCCATCTAGCAAGTACCACAACACACACACACCACAAGGAGTTCTAAGTTCATGCTCGTAGATCTTCATGCAAAGGTGCTACGGAAGTTGTCACGTTCCTACACCTAAGCAATTCAACCACACAAGCACTCCCTATGCTCAAACCACTCATGGCACACATGCAGTGAAACACACCGTCAAGAGTACATAAACGCCAAACAACAAATGCTTCAGGAATGAGTTTAAATCACCTATTCAATACTTCAACTACTTGTCGTGGAGATTGAACTCCTATCCTTCTTAGTTCGTAGTTTGCGAGAGTGAGTTCGACATCTCTCGTCAAACCTCACCAATGGCTCCCGAGTCGCGACCACGACTCAAGGCGACATTGGTGGCATTTAGCACGAAGGACCAACAAGCTTGGCAATGCCTATGACCACTACACCGTGACTAGGCATTGAACCAATTCATGCAATTACACGAGATTGGATGAACGTGCAACGCACATTCACCCACGAGCATATGACTCTCTCGTTTGCTACACATAACGAACGTGACGAAGAGTTCGACATCAATCACATTTGCCTAGCACATTGTCAACACACTAACACAATCGAAAGCTCTAATTCATACTCTCACATTGCTAACAAGAACAGGGGGGAAATTAACCCAAATCCCCCAAACCCTAGCTAGCAATTAATCCAAGCATTTCATATCATCAAGCTCTCAACAACATCAATGCAATCAACAATTAACATTCAAAGCACACTAATTGCACAATAGCAAAAATACCAAATAGATAGATATAAATGAGTTCTTGCTACATAGATAGTGGAAGCTTCAATCCTTTGCTCCCAAGAACAAGAACTACTCTAGAACAACAAGAAAAGACATAATCAAACTAAGAGAAAGCTAAGAAAAGAAAGAAGAAGAAAAACCTAAAAATGGCGCCCAAAACCAGAGAAACGCGCCTGGAAAAGCTTGGAGAAGAAGAGGGAAAAGAGATGGTATTTATAGTGCAAAGAAAATAAAGTTGATTTCTGGCCACCCGATGGTCGCGACTCGCGACGGTGTTCGTCGCGACTCGCGACGGTGCCCCGGCTCGCGATGGTGTCGCGACGGCGTCGCGACGGGGTCGCGACGGCAGCCACAGTTTTGCATTGTTTCTTTGTCTTCTTCATAGCCATCCCTCTCACTCTTCAAGTCTTCAACAGCTCCAAAATGGTCTTCAACGGCCTCCGGTCTTCATGTCTTCGAAGTGAGTATCCAAAAGTCTTCGAAAGTATAGTCTTCAATGTCTTCCGGTCTTCGTTGGTTCCGTGTTCTTCCCTTGTCACACAAAATCCACTTAAAAGAGGTAAAAGAGTACAAAGTTGCTTTTACCTCTCCTAAGTGAATTTCAAGGTAAAACACAAGCTCTCGATAATAAAAGAGCACAAAAGTGATCCTAAATACTACTAAATAATGCGCCTAAAATGGACACATCAGCCACCACGTCTCAGCCAGTATCGGTCATTCTTTCTCCGGCACCTTCCGACGGCCACTCTCCGGTCAGCGCAGCTCGATCTTCCTCGGCGTCGTCAGCTGGTTCGACTCCTCCAGCTTCAGCGCCCTAGCTCCGTACCCATCGGATGGCCACTCGATTTTCTACTGGTTCTATTCAGCGCCGGGATTATTCGGATATTATTGCTTATGGTCTCACTGCCACACTCCTCTCTCAGACAGAGCCCACTGATTATCACTCTGCCTTTCAAGATCTAGCCTGGGTTTCAGCCATGGATGATGAGATGGCCGCTCTTCGTGGTCAGCACACTTGGCATTTGGTGCCTCGACCATCGAATGTCAACATTTTTGGCTCCAAATGGGTCTATAGGCTCAAGTTTAGACCAAATGGCACTATTGAGCGTCACAAAGCTAGACTTGTGGCGCAGGGTTTCTCTCAGATTCTGGGTTTTTATTTTGACCACACTTTCAGTCTTGTGGTCAAAGCCTCCACTATTAGGACGGTTCTCACCATAGCCACCATGCATTCCTGGCCACTTCATCAGTTGGATGTCAAGAACGCTTTCCTTAATGGTGTTCTTGATGTTCCAGTCTACATGAAGCAGCCCGTTGGTTATCAGGATCCTGTCCATCCAGACTATGTTTGTCGCTTGCGAAAGCCCATTTATGGTCTTAAGCAGGCTCCCAGGGCTTGGTTCCAGCGTTTCAGCAGCTATCTGACACAGCTTGGTTTTCGGTGCAGCTCAGCTGATACTTCTTTATTTGTCCTTTCAAGAGGGTCATCGTTACTATACCTACTTGTGTATGTGGACGATATCATTTTTACAGGCAATGACTCGACTCTTCTTCGCCAGTTCATTGATCAGACACACAAAGAGTTTGCGATCAAGGATCTTGGTGCTCTTCATTACTTTCTTGGTCTTGAAGTTTCGCCTACTTCCTCAGGGTTACTGCTTGGCCAAGCAAAGTATGCTCGTGATATTTTGAATCGGGCCGGTATGTCTGACACGACACCTGTTTCTACTCTATTTGTCGCTGGTACTCAGCTTCACAGCTCTACCAGTCCTCCATTTTGGGATCCTACACTTTATCGTTCTCTTGTTGGTGCTCTTCAGTATCTCACCATCTCCGCCCGAATTTGGCATTCTCGGTCAACATGGTGAGTCAATATCTTCAGGATCCCAGAGATGACCATTTTGCTGTTGTGACTCGGATTTTGCGGTATGTTCGTGGCACTCTTCATTTTGGTCTCAGGTTTTGTTCTGCTAGTACTCCTGATGTGTTAGGGTACTCTGATGCTGATTGGGCTCGCTGTCTGGAGACTCGTCGGTCCACTTATGGTTATGCGGTTTTTCTTGGTGGAAATCTGGTTTCTTGGAGTGCCAAGAAACAACCCATTGTTTCTCGCTCTAGCACTGAGTCTGAATACCGTACACTCGCCAACACTGCCTCAGAAGTGGTATGGCTCACTCATTTGCTTCGTGATCTTTGGGTTCCGCTTTCTAGTTCTCCACTGCTGTTATGCGACAATAGTAGTGCTATCTTCTTGGCTCAGAATCCGGTGGCACACAAGCGGACGAAGCACATCGACATCGACTACCATTTTGTTCGTGAGTTGGTGACATCTAGAAAGCTGCGTGTTGCTCATGTTCCGACTTCTCTTCAGATTGCAGACATTTTCACCAAGGGGCTCTCTCGTCCGCTGTTCGAGTTTTTCAGATCCAAGCTATGCGTCGGCGAGCATCCGACGCTTCGCTTGAGGGGGGTAGTAGAATAAATCAGACTCCTGAATAGATTTTTTTTTTAATTGAAAACACCCGTGAGGTGAGGGAGTTATGTATTGGGTTCCCCATGCCCTATAGCAAAACCAGAATATACATGAGTTGTCTAGATAATTAGACTTAATAGAAGAGCGTAGCCCCCGTTAACCTAGTAAAGACTAAAAAAGTGAATATGTGAAGATGAAGTAACGATCCATAGGAGCGAATCTCCACCCCAAGTGTTAATTCACTCCCACGGCCAGGTTACTAACATCTGTTTTAGTAATAATCAAAATCCCCATGTTAGGGGAGGAGTAAACAAAAATAAACTCCAAAGGTGATGAGGCATCAGCAGATTAGAGCAGTGCAGCAAAACCTCCAAAGGAGGCATATCTCCTTGTTCAGTAGATCAGAAGTACAGCAGCGCAGCCAGAAGTACAGCAGCACAGCCAGAGTTGGCATATCACCTTGTTCATCAGCAGCAGAAGTACAAATTCCTGAAGAAAACCTGGCAAAAATAACAAGCAAAAACTCAGCAGTATCCATTCCAGAACTGAGTTCTAAACTTGAGAGCTGGGATCAATGAATACGAACAGATGGGACTGATTGTTGATCCAGTGTAATAAGCCCTTTGATGTGTCTCGGAATGTTAGTCATTGAGATTATGGGATCAGAGTTAAAATGACATTTAGCCAGGGCATCAGCCACTAGGTTAGCCTCCCTGAGGACATGGGTCAGTTTAGCCCCTCCAAGAGCAGCTTTCCCCTTATAGACTTTATCAAAAAGTTCCCACTTAGCAGAGTAGGGGTCATTTAACATAGAGACAGCAAGTTTAGAATCAGATTCTATTATAAATGTGTGGTCCATATGAGAGAAAATCTGACAAACAAGCATAATGGCATCAATTTCAGCTAAGAGAGGAGTCCTAGCTGTGGTAGAAGATGTGCAGATGTATGTAGGGTTGCCTAGAGAATCTCTAGCAATCAGACCTATCGAGGCTAAGTTTGGGGTCCAAGAGGCATCTACATTGATTTTGGAAAATCCTAAGTTAGGTCTAGTCCAAGAGATCTTTGCTAAATTAGGCTTAGGGGGAGGTCTGAATTTAGGAGATAGATGTGTGAGTCCAGGAGGAATAGGACTGGAATTGATTAGTTTTGGGGGACACAGTTGAAATGATAGCAGGATCTGCTCTTGAATCTCTCTACAGATGGAAGGTAAAGAGAATGGCTTATTGTCCATGAGGAAACCATTCCTGGCTTTCCAAAGTCCCCAGCAGATGAGTGAAGGCAATAATTTACAATACATGCTGTCAAACTTAGGCAAATCATCAGTATCCCAGAAAAGGGCAAATCTTTGAGGAATGGTATGCCAAAAATCCAGGTTAAAATGAATCATGGATGCAAAGTTTGTCCATACTGCATGTGCTAAATGGCAGTTAATAAAGAAGTGCTGTATCGAATCTGAGTGTTCACATACAGGGCATTTTGATGCCAAACTATAACCACAGGTAATAAGCACCTCATCAAAAGGTAGAAAGGCATGCAATAATTTCCAAATAAAAATAGTTACCTTTTTTTGGTGGGGGATTTTCCAGAGAACAGAACTAGCTAAAGAAGTACCTGATTCAGCTGTCAAGACTTTATAACAAGATTTAAAATTGAAATTACCTGAACTCTCAGGTTTCCAAATCATTCTATCTTGTCTATCCTCCAGGATTTGAGCCCCCTGTAAAAAAATGAAGGTATCATGCTCCAAGAAGGGGGAAATCTGGGCTAAAATTTGGGACTTGTTATTAATAAACTCAGCCACTGATATATCCGTCATGTTTGATGTGATATTTTCAGGAATGCAGTTTATTAAGGGGCCACTGGGACACCAGTTAGCCTCTAAAAAGCTGCAGTTCCCTTTGCCATGTATGATCAGTGAATTAACTTCTGCAAAGGAGTTTACCAAACAAATCCTTCTCCATGTACCAGATCTTCTGTATGAGGGTGGCAATGCCCAGATAAATTTCGACCATAGAGAGGAGCCATTTTGACATTTCCACCAGAGTTTAACAGAACTGGCCTTAACTATAGCATTGATAGATCTAAATCCTAATCCATTGAATTTGGTTGGCTTGGCAATATCAACCCATTTTTTCCACACTTTCCTGTTTTTGTCCTGTGTTTTTCCCCAAAAAAATTGTGCTAGTCTTTTTTCAATAGCTTTAATTATACCTTTAGGGGGATTAGTAACTGACCAAATGTGTTGTGGAATTGAGTAGAGACAAGACTTTATCAAGACCAGTTTACCTCCACTACTAAGCCATTTGTTTTTCCAATTTTGCAGCTTTTGGTCAATATTAGCTAATAGAGGCTGATAGTATCTCATTAAAGTTCTCCCTCTAAAAACTGGACATCCTAAGTACTTAAAAGGAAAGGTTCCCTTTTTCATTCTTAGCATAGTTCTGACTTGATTTTGCTTGGCTAAAGTTGCTGTTTTACTGAGGTAAAACTCAGATTTCTCAAAATTGAATTTCTGGCCAGATGTGTTCTCAAATATCTCAAGGAAAGCTTTGATTTTGATAAGGTTCGACCTTGAGGCTTGCATAAAAATCATAGTGTCATCTGCATACATGAGATGGGAAATCACAGGAATAGAAGCAGATGTTTGAAAGCTAGCCAATTTGTTATTATTGAAAATGAAAGCTAAACTTCTGGAGAAAGCTTCAGAAAATAGATTAAAGAGGAAAGGAGATAGTGGATCACCTTGTTTTATACCCCGTGAAGCCTGAAAGAAACCTACAGGATTGCCATTTACCAAAACAGAAAAATATGCTTGTGACAAGTTATTCATAGCAGCCTCTAAAAACTTTCCATTAAAACCAAATTTGAGCAAAATATTTCTGAGAAAGTTCCAATTAATCCTATCAAAAGCTTTTTTCAGATCTAATTTCAACATACAATTAGGTGTTCTGTATTTCTTATCGAGAAATCTAATTATCTCCTGCAGGTATAAAACATTATCAGATATATCTCTATGTTTCATAAAAGATGTTTGGTTCGGGGAGATCAGGATTTCCATAAAAGGTTTTAGCCTTTCCATTAATACCTTAGAGAAGATTTTATTAATCACATTGGAGAGGCTAATCGGCCTAAAGTCTTCAAAAGAACAAGGGGTAGGTTTTTTTGGGATCATAGTGATCCATGTGCTAGAGATACCCCTAGGTATTGTTGTACCAGCAATAAAATCATTCACAGCACAGATTAGGTCAAATTTGATAATAGGCCAGCATTTAGAGAAAAATTTAGGGGAAAAACCATCAGGGCCAGGGCTGCTCCTCTTATTTAAACCTGTTACAACCATTTCTAGTTCAGATTCAGTGACAGGGCTTGCAAGTAATTGGTTATCCCTTTCCTGGATAATATTTGGAATCTGACTCAGGAAATGGGGGTAATAGGTCTCATCAAATTGTTGAGCAGGTTCAGAAAGTAGCTCAGAAAAATATTGGACTGCTGAACTTTGAATTTCAGTTTGAGAATCAATCCACTGCCCTCTTTCATTCTTTATCTTTGTGATCTGCAGTTTGCAATTTCTCTCCTGAACAGTCTTATGAAAAAAATTAGTATTATTATCACCAAGTTTTTGCCACTTAAGCCTAGCTTTCTGCTTCCAAAATTTTTCTTTTTCTTTTAGGCTCCTTAGAAGCAGGGCATTTTTCTCATTTAACTTAACCTTTTCAGCAGTAGTGGGATTACTGTCAAAGATTATTTCCTGTAACCTCAGGGCTTCTTCGGCTTGTTTAACATTCTGATCAATATTACCAAATGTAACTCTGTTCCATCTCTTAAGAGTTTTCTTAAGTCTAATCATTTTTAAATAAAATCTCATCATTCCTGATTCATGTAAGGGCAAATTCCAGCAGTCTTTAATTACATCAGTAAATTCTATCCTCTGAAACCATGCATCAATAAATCTAAATGGTCTAGGAGAGACAGTAACCTGAGAGGATATGTGGAGGAGAAGTGGTGAATGATCTGAGGTCTGCCTATTCAGTATTTGGATAGAGGAAGAGGAGAATTTAGTTAACCAGGACATGGTACTGAGACCTCTGTCTAATCTCTTAGATGTAGGATTTCTAAGTCTAGCATTACACCAAGTAAAGAGATTACCAACTGTTGGGATTTCCTGAATACCATTAGAGTTAATCCAACCATTAAAATCTCTAATACTCCCCAAAGCTGGGGAGCTTGGACCCCTATATTCAGACAAGGAAGTAATAGAATTGAAGTCTCCAATAAAAATTGTGTCTTTCCTAGAAAGAGGTTGTAAATCAGTCCACAGTCTTTTTCTGCCCTCCCTATTCCTAAGTCCATATATAAACACAGCCTCCATATTCCAATTAAACATGTGATGCAGAAAAGAGACATGCAGGAATTGTTCATGATGTGAGATCAGAGAGATAGATAGGGAATTAGTCCACATTAACCATATTTTCCCATTCTGTGATGTTAAATTTTGATCAAAATGGAGTTTCTGCATAAAAACCTGGCAAAGACTATTATCATGCATTGGCTCAATAATACAAAGAAGCTGAGTTTTCTTAATTTTGCACAGATTAGAGAGCCTAAGCATTGATGTGTTCATCCCTCTGAGATTCCACACTAAAATATTTATATGAGGCTTAACTATCATAATTCAACAGATTTGTTACTTCTTGTTGCTGATCTAAGCATCATCTTATTTAATTGGCTTAGATAGGTAGCCTTCTTTGGTTTTACCTTACCTTGTTGCTTACCTGTAGAGGCCGAAGAAATCAGATTTAGGTCTTGATTGGCAGGTTCAACTCCAGTAGGGTTCTCAGCCTCCATATTAAGTCTGAGATTGTTGGAGCAATCTACAAGATCCTGTAAAACAGAAAATCTATTCCCCAAAATACTGGGCTGGGAGAGAGATTCATTGCAATGTGGACTATGCATAGGGATAGAAAAATTCCCAACCTGTATATCATCTTTAGCATATAATTGTATCTTTGGTTTGGATAAAGCAGTGGCATGTAGCAGTCTAGATATGGAGTTATCTGGACTTGACTGAATATGCAAATTAGTGGGAGAGGAAGTACCAGAGATAAACTGGGAAGGAGAGCTGTGTAATGGATCTGGGTGGGTTCTATTGGAAGTTTCTACCAGGTTAACCATCAGGGGGGGTGGAGTTTCCTCAATTGATTCAGTAATCAGAGGAGCCTTTTCAAATTTTTTTCCTGTGGGATGCCACTGTGGTTGAAGAGGGGTTGGGTCCAGATTCATATCATGAGCTAATTCATCATTAGTTGAAATCTTAGCCTTACAATTAGACTGGGAGTGACCTAGTTTTAGGCAGTGATCACAATAAAGTGGCACATCTTCATATTCAACCTTATATTTTCTGTTGTTGCTTACAGAACCCAACCTAATAAACTGATTTAGGGGTTTCAATAGGTCTATTTCAACACAGAATTTTATAGCTGAAGGCCTAGTTAGCGAGTCAGTAGCTAGATCATTTTTTATAAAACTGCCAATACTGTTTCCAATAGCTTCAATCGACGCAGTGTTATAGTAATACAGAGGAACCTCTCGAATTGTACACCAAATAGGGACTATTGGGGATTCAATATGGGTAGAGAAATCAGGTGTCCATTTTAAAATCTTTAGGGAGATTCCATTGAAATTCCACACACATTTCATCCAACATCTTTGATAGTCATTAACCAGTTCGAACCTAATTAGGACATGTTTGAAATCGAGAGAACCGAGTTGATACTTACCTTCAAACCCAATCGTTTTGAAAGCCTGCTCAAGAAGTTCCATCGATATCCTCCCTTTCGTGAACTTTCCAACCAATGCATTAGCGTAGTGAGCGGAAAGGGTGGCAATCTGGTCCTCCGAATACAGGCATGATGGGTCTCCCAAATGATTAGTCTTAGGAATAATTTCAGGGTTATTCGGGAGGGATTTGGAAAGAGGCGGGGATTTGTTTTGTAGGACATAAGCAAAGGATTTAGGGAGATCTCCTTCAATAGTGGTTGCGGCCATATTGGCCGGCAACAGAGGCAGGTCGCCTTGTGCCAGAGGATGGCCAATTCCGGCGAAAAGCCGTTATCGGCGGTGGCAGATGATGAAAGAAAGCCGTTAGAAGCACAGTGATTAAGAGAGAAGGGGGAGCAATGGCTAGTCTAATAGTCAATCATCGATATCCAGAATTATCTTGGATTAAGAGACAGAAAATTATTATTGCTCACAATCTAGTTCAACATGCCAAAAATTCCAGTGATTCAATTTCTAGATGGGATAACATCGTCCTGAATAGATTATGATTTATTATGATTAGAGCTTTTTCCTTATTACACCTCTATTGTATTCTCTATATATTCATATATCAATAATACAATTCATTACGGCAAATCATTCTATCAAAGGTCATTTAATATTTACTTTTATTTATTGCAATGAGGTACATATAATTATGATAACCTTTTAAAATGAATCTCAACATATAAATAATTACTTTTTAAATAATTTGAATGAAATATTGTAAAAATAATCAACTTTTATTGCATTATTCAATATTTAACGATTTCTAACTAAATTAATTATCTCACTTCATAACTCATATAATTTTCCTTAAATGATTAAAATTCAAAATTTAATCTCAATATTTTAATTAATGATATCTCGCAAAGTGCAATAGTACCCTACTAGTTAAACCAATTTGATAATTATTTTTTTTATCAGCTAACAAATAGTACTTTTATCAAATTTATAAAGATGAAGGTCCTATTTGACAAATGACCGTTAGTTATTTTATTTATATGATCTGAATAGTTGATTTAGTGGTTATATAAATTAGCTGTTTGACTTTAGTTTGTGTTCGATTAATGGTTATCAGCTATCAATTTGTCGATACAAAATCAATAAAATTAAATGAAAAGCCAACGGCCGAATAACATTGATTCATTTGACTGAATGAGAAGTCAAAATGCAAAAATTAACCGAAAGTCATTTATGAAACACGCGCAAAATTAATGCAGTGTTTGACTGTTTTTTTAAAAAAATTCCAATTGCTTTTATCTTTTGACGTTTAATTTCTCATCCAGAGCAAGCTTCCTCTTTCGGCACTAAGATTAAGAGGGTTATTGGTACACTAGTACCAAATGGCTATTAAAGGCGGTGAAGCAAGTATTAGTGGATTGCTATTTTACGCCCTGTATTTTATTTGATTATGCCCTGTATTTTATATTATATAAATATTTACCTTTTTTGACATTAATTTAAATGATATTGATTATCAAATTTAATTATGGCTGTTATTATTAGTAATTAATGCATAACTAGTGAGAATTAAATGTGCAATCAATGTAATTGATTGAGTTGGGATCTGGCAGCGGCGGTGGTGGTCAACGTCGGAGTAGTTGGAAGTCAACCGCATTTTCCGGCAAGAAAATTGAATGGAGAAGACAAACTATGGCGGCGGTGGAGCAAACGTTTTTCCGGCGGTGGAGCACACGTTTTTCCGACCACGTTTTCCGGCGGCGGCGCGGTCTTCTCTCGGGCGACGCCGCGGGAGCTTTCCCACCTCGGTTCTCTCCTCTCCGGCGGCGGTCTTCTCCTCCAGCTCTCCGGCCTCCGTTCTCTCCACTCCGATCTCCGCCGCGCAAGCCCGTGAATTTCCAAGCTCCGTTATCTCCGCTCCGTTCTCCTCGGCCAGTCTGGCTCCGGTTCTCCTCGCCAAGCTCGCTTCCGTTCTCCTCGGGCAGTGGAGAGCCGGGGTCGCTCCGGTTCTCCTCGCCTAAGCTCGGTTCCGCTCTCCTCGGCCAGTGGGGAGCCGGAGTCGCTCCCGCTCTCCTCGGCCAGTGGGGAGCCGGAGTCGCTCCCGTTCTCCTCGGCCAGTGGGGAGCCGGAGTCGCTCCCGCTCTCCTCGGCCAGTGGGGAGCCGGAGTCGCTCCCGTTCTCCTCGGCCAGTGGAGAGCCGGAGTCGCTCCCGTTCTCCTCGGCCAGTGGAGAGCCGGAGCTGCTCCCGTTCTCCTTGGCCAGTGGAGAGCCGGAGTCCCTCCCGTTCTCATCGCCTAAGCTCGGTCCCGTTCTCCTCGGCCAGTGGAGAACCGGGTCACCCTTGAATTTTTCTCCCGTTCTCCCTTGAATTTTTCTCCCGTTCTCCCTTGAATTTTTCTCCCGTTCTCCTCTCCCTAAACCCGGTTCTCCTTTGAATTTTTCAGCTTTCTCCCACAACTACCATCTACCCACATTTAATTTCATTTACTCCATTTTATCCGAAAAAGTCTAGTTTTTTTCTATAAATTATTCTGTGAATCTCCATTGGGTAAAGATCTCCAAATTTTTACTCCAAACAAGGGTGTTGAAAATTCCATGTCTATGGAGGTAATTTTTCTAATTATTGTCAAGTCTATTTATTATTTATTAGTTTTTTAAATAGAAATTTATGTTCATCTTAGTATTGTAATTTATTAATTGTAATCTAATAATTATTTCAATTTACTAAGTTGTTCATCTTACTGTATTTGAGTACAATAGGGATTTATTTAAATTTCAATACTTTAATGTACTGTATGTATTTATTGTATTGTAGTGTATAAATTTATTTTATGTATATATTTTCGGTATGTATTTATGTACTGTTTTTATTTAATCCTTTTTCGGATATAAAATTATTTCACGCCTCTTTTGACTGTATTTATCTACTCCTAATTAATGATTTTTTAGAGTTAAATTTTGCTTAATTGAACTACGCTAGTTTGTTATTTTAATTTATAGAAATGTAATTACTTTATTTTATTTTATATTATGTAAATGTAATTATTAAAAGTTAATCTAAAATGGTTTAATGCAATTTTATTTTCAAAAGTTAATTATTAAACGTTAAATTTGTGACGTTCATTTTATATTATTTTATTTAAACCTTAATTTAAAATGGAAGAATGTAATTTTAGTTTAATTAATTAATTATTAAACTTAAATCTTATAACCATAATTTTATTTCATCTAATTTAATTTTTACTTTATTATATTTTTATATTTTAATCTATGTTTTAACCGTTAATTAAAAAAGGAGCAATGCACTTTTAATTCCAAAAGTTAATTATTAAACATTAATTTTGTAACGTTAATTTTAAATTATTTTATTTAAACCTTAATTTGAAATGGATGAATGTAATTTTAGTTTTGGGAGTTAATTTATATACGCAAATTTTACAACTTTAATTTTATTTCATCTAATTTAATTTTAACTTTATTATTATTTTATATTTAAATTTTTGTTTTAACCGTTAATTAAAAATGGAACAATGCAATTTTATTTTCAAAAGTTAATTATTAAACGTTAAATTTGTAGCGTTAATTTTATATTATTTTATTTAAACCTTAATTTAAAATGGAAGAATGTAATTTTAGTTTTATTAATTAATTATTAAACATAAATTTTATAACCATAATTTTATTTCATCTAATTTAATTTTTACTTTATTAATTTTTTTATATTTAAATCTATGTTTTAACCGTTAATTAAAAACGAAGCAATGCAATTTTATTTTGTAAAAGTTAATTTTGTAACTTTAAAATTGTAAGCTTAAATTTATTTCATCTAATTTAATTTTGATTTTATGTTATTTAATTTTATTTAAACAATTAACTTATTTAAATGTTAATTGATGACATCATTGTTGTCGGCAGAATATTTGAGTGAAACTAATTAATTGATGTTTATTGCTGTTTAAGGATGACAATCAGTCATGTGGAGCTGTTGCGGGGGGGAATGGATACTCAGCAGTTGCAACCACAAATGTGTTTCCAAGTCACATCGAAGCTTATTCCTACCTGCAACGGACGGCTCGTTATGTAGGATTTGAACTTGTCATGGGGTCCTACAAAAAAAATCAGAATGGTCACCTGAGGATATATTGCATTTGCAATCGGGGCCGAAAAGATAAGGTTATCGATGTGAACGATTTTGATATTGTCTGACGGAGTAACACTTCGACTAGAAGTTGTGACTGCCCATTCACGATTGTCATGAAAGAGAACAACACATGGGAGGGTTGGAATGTAGTACCGTGCAAAGATTCTCGCCGAGGGATGCACAACCACCCATTTTCATTGTACGCTGAGGGTTATAGACAGAGCAGCATGCTCCATGCGGAGGCGAAACAAATGATTAGAGATTTGACGAATTCTGAAACAGCCCCCAGGCATATCAATGCCAGCCTTAGTCATTCATTTCCAGACTTGCATCAGACCATTAGGCAGGTGTACAATGAGAGATCGGCCTATGGAAGAGAAAGGCGAGGCGGGCGCAACACAGCCGAGAATTGTTTGCATCTTGCCACCTTGAACGGGTATGTCACTAGTCACCGCTCAGCACTTGATGGTACTTTGACTCATTTATTCATGGCTCATCCCGATGGCTCGTTGGTTGGGAGTTACCCTTCCGTAGGAGGATGATGGCTTGGACCAAAGTATACACGGCTCATAATTAATTGTTGTACCCAATGAAACCGTTCGGCATGTACGCAACCGTAAAAAATATTATCAAAGAGTTCCGATTACAGAAATGAACAAATTAAAGGCAAACAGTGTGTTCATACATAAGTGATCCAGTCACCTAGGGAATGGGTTCATAACCGTGGTGTCTGCGATACTCATCGCGACGTCTGATCCAAGTAGTCAACAACTCCTTCATACACGGGTCGACAAGTCCATCAATGGAAGTAGAGTTAAACCGATCCAAGTCGCTCATCATGTCATTTAACATCTGATGCATATGAAACACATATTATCATAACGAAACAATTAGATTTACTATAATTAATTAAAGCAAACAGTTATAGAAAACTTACCAGTGAGTCAAAATGTGTCCTATCTGGTCTACAACTCGTGGCATCATGTATAGGATTTGTGATCAATGGGTGCGAATGATTCGTGAACCACTCCTCGTAATCCAAGGTACACTCTGGCGGACTGGTGGCAATCGGAAACTCGGCTAGCCGACCGTCGTGCCACGCGTGTGCCATGTCCCACAATGTCAACTGCATCATCCCTGAGCAGGTCACTGAATAACCAGCAGGATCAGCGGGCCGGGAGCAGGGCTCTGGCACAATCCTAATGCTATGCGGTATACCCTGTACAAGACCGAACTGGCGCACAACACGATCTGGCATGTACGCCTCCATTGCGTCAAGGTATCGAATCACGCCGCGGTAATGAGTCCTCCCCCTCGCAACCCTAACCACGTCCGGTCCATATGGCAACCAATCCACCTGCGCGTGTTTCAAAGAAATGTAACATTCATATGGAATCCAATCTACCTACTATTATTAGAATAAAATTAAAACCATGGTTGTCATACCTGGTCAGCCTGTACAGCATCCAATTGACGCATGATGGTAGCCAGCCTCTGAATACCCCTCCCCACTTTATCCCCTGAGTGCCACCGGTTGGCCCGTCCCGGAAGAGCTAGCAGTGTACTCAGTCTCGGCCAAAACATTGGAAAGTACTCGTATATCCATGCTTGCAGCAGCGTGCAACAGCCACATAGGCCGCGTGCCTTAGCTCGGGACGCAATTCCCAACTGTAGATACAAACTGGCCAACGTTGCTGAGCCCCAGGACAACTGCGAATCAAGTAGAGGTAGCAGGTTGGCTCTTACCTTAGTCCTGGTTTTATCAACAAAAAGCGTTGATGAAAACAGGGTCAGCATGTAGCACCTAAATTGGAAGTTATCGCTCAGACCCGCCGCTACACACATCGCCATCAATGCTTGGCCATCAATATTACCCCCGTTCTAGTCTTCCCCGATGAAGGACTCCACGTCTTTCCCAAATAGTTCAGCGCTTGCTTCCTCAACAGCCTCCACCGAAATGGGACTAGCAACAGAGCCACCAACAGTGGGAATGCTAAGAATCATCTCTTGAAAGAGCTCTCAATATAATATTCTCTCTCTAGCTCTGGGGCGAAAAACAGAAGGAAAAAGGCGCAGCCTTTCTTCCAACTTCTGGAAGCCGATTTCTTCAATTTCATTAACAATCCACCGATGAATTATGGTTTAACGGATTCTACTCTGGATTCCGCACAAAACTATATGCAATTCGTGGTGAGTTTTTGATCTAATTCGGCTTTGGAGTAGGGTTTGAATTCGGCAAAGAGAGTTCTTGGTGGAGTTCGATCGTGAATTTGGCTTGGAGTGCGGATTCGGATTCGGATCTGGAATTGGAGAGGGTGATCGAATTGGTCTCTCATCCAAGTCTTTGTTCGAGAAGGAGATTTGATTGAAAAACTCAATCTTTCTCCGATTTGGATTGGGATTTGGTGTGTGCAAAGGAGTATAAAGGTTTTGATCATAATCCACCACGAATTATAATCAAATTCCTACAACTTGGATCGGATTTGGCACCAAGATTGGAGTTTTGTTCGGAATCCATCATCGGACGCAAGAATTGTGTTCGGTTTGCTTGGAGATCAAGGTTTTCACGGTTTCCAGGTTTATTCGATCCATCTTCTTGAGTTTTATTTGAATTTCGATTTGGAGCATGAGTTCATATATGTGTGCATCCGATCTAGTGCTTGCAAGATTTCGGTTTTAAGATCACTACTTGATCCGATTTCTCATAGGTTTTAAATCGAATTTGATTCAAGTGTTGTTCTTGCTTGTTTTCGAATTCGGTTTGCACATTGGGGGATTTCGATTTTGATTTCGAGCTTTTGGTGCATGTTTTGCATGTTCTTGAAGTTGTTTAGTGATTGGTGAATTCGGGTTTGTGTTAAGTTTGTTCTTGAAATCGATTAATCCTAGGGTTTTTCGATTTTGAGTGCAAGCTTTGTTTATTGTTGTTTGTTTTCGTTTGTGATTTGGTTGTTTTGGTGAATCCGATCTGTTTTATCGGATTTCACCATAACAATGGTGATGAATGTGGGTGATAATTCTGGTCCGAAGAACAACAAAGGTACGGTCGATCACAATGTTAATCAGAGGAAGAATCAGCAAGTGCATCCAAGAGATTGGAGTGATCCGAAACTAGAGAGGAGAAGGAGATGGGATGATCCAGAGATTCTAATGAATAAGTCGGCCATTGAAATTGTTGAAAACAGTGGAGATGGTGTCGATTTTGTGCTCACTGATGAAGAGATTCACAAGGATCTACACAAGCCATTCTTCGGTTTCTTGGGTGTGTTTCCGGGATTCTTTCCAGGCATGTATGCCATTCGTACATTATTGGTTGCGAAGTGGGGGGTGCAGTGTATTGTTCAGACCAAGCAGAATGGATATGTCATGTTCAAGTTCAACAGTGCAGAAGATAGAGATAAGGTGATGAATGGTCCTGACCATCTCCATGGAAAGAAGTTGTTCATGATGCTAGTTGATGAATCCGGGCAATATGATGCGACCATCCAAGGCACTAAACCAGTTTGGGTGAGGATGGAACACTTGCCAAAGGCGTATTGGCACAAGAAGTCGTTAGAGAAAATTGCTACTTCACTAGGAGAACCTATCCTTATGGACAATGGTACTCTTGAGTTAAGGGGCTATTATGCACGCCTCTTGGTATGGATTGATACATCAAGAAAGCTCAAGGAGGAGGTGACTTTTCGTATTCCATCTGGTGAATTGTTTGTGCAGAAAATCATCTACGATTATTGTAGATCTTGGTGTACTAATTGTGGCGAAAACAATCACCTAATGGAAGAGTGTGATGACTATTGGAATGCTAAGGATACCCAACCAATGAAGCCCACGGCCGAGAGTAAGCTTGTGAAAGCAAAAGGCAAGAAAAATACGAGAACTCGGCACAATGATCATGTTTGGGTTCGGAAAATGCAAGCTGCAACTACTGGAGATAATCAGAATTCCAATTCGGTTGGAGGCAATGAAAGTGTCACCATTGAGGACGCCTCTTCGGACAATGAGGAGGTAGAAAGGCAAAGGAAAGGGAAAGGAAAAGTAGTTGAAAGCATAGTTAAAAATATCGAGAAAGTTGGAAGTGCAAGAAAAGGGCCAGGAATAACCATTCAGGGAATGCAGGATGATGATCATCGGGCCATTGTTGCGCTGCCTGCAGCACCTACGCCCGTTGCCATAAGCACTGGTGCTGCAAGCAGGGGCGCTGGAGTTCGAGGCACGGGCGCGGGATTAAGGCAATCAGCGCCTGAAGTTGTGGGCGCTGGGCGTGGCGATGGCACCAACTCTGTCCGAGCGCTGCCTGGAGCTGCTAGCGTGGGAAAACAAGCACCAATTGTGCGCGGCAGAAGCACTGAGCGCAAGCAATCCAGCACTAGTTTGGCCATAGAACCCGATACAAAACAGCATGCTTTTGGTGACGATGATAATCCGATTGAAGGGGCGGGAAAACTGCCTAAGCAGATGATTCATCCGGATGCTCGAGGCTCCAAAATACCGAGATTGCACAGGAGTAAGAGTAAGAGTAGACCTCCCTCTGCATCAGGGGTTTTGACAAGGTCTAGGAGCAAGAGTAGGACTCGACTAAATGAGCAAGGGAAGGGTATCCAGAAACCTTTTCAGAGAATGCTATCGGCTGCAAGGAGTCACTCAGACAGTTCGGGAAGTAAGTCAACTGAAGGCGGCGGTCCGAAGCCACAAGGGACCTCTGTTTCCCAATGAATACATCAGCAATGAATGTCAGGGGTTTATCGGCCCCTGTAAGAAGGAGGTGGGTGAAAAATATCATCTCCACGAATAGAGTTGGACTGTGTGGTTTGTTGGAAACGAAAATGGAGGATAAGGTGTTGCGCATTTTTCTAAAGAGTTTTAAGGGATGGAAGTTTACGCACAATTTTGAACTGTGGCAGAACTCGAGGATATTAATCATCTGGGATCCGAAAGGTTTTTTGGTCGATGTCCTAGGGAAAACGCCACAATGTATTCATCTGAAAGTTCGTAATCTTGCTTCTGGCATAGAGTTTTTCTGTACATTTGTGTATGGGCATAGTGAAGGACGTTTGGCGCGTTTACCACTATGGGAGGAGTTGAAGTCGTTTGGAGCTAGCCTGAATGCGCCTTGGATGGTCCTTGGTGATTTTAATGCTATTCTCAGTGTTGACGATCATTATGGGACTAATGTACCTAGTCTGTATCCGATGAAGGAATTTCAGGATGTTTGTGTGAAGTGTGGACTTAAGGATGCACCGGCCTTGGGAGAGCATCTAACCTGGCATAGTGCAGATTGGAAAATTTGAAGGAAGCTGGATAGAGTGCTATTGAATCACGGTTGGGATGAAGCTGCTTGTCGAACAACCTTCTTACCAATCTCGGCTCAATCAGACCACTCCCCCATGGTGGTGGATATGTCGCAGGAGATTGATGGAAAGGGAAGGCCTTTTCATTTTCAGAATATGTGGTTGGGTCATCCGAATTGTGGACAGATTGTAGAAGATTATTGGAGTCCGTCGGTTGAAGGGACTAAGCAGTTTTCGGTGACCAGGAAATTATTTCGTATGAAGTACCCTTTGAAGGAATTGGGTCGACTTGATTTAAGCCATATTTCCGAGAAGGCAAAGGCTGCGGATGCAGAGTATAACAAGGCTTTTGATGAGTTCGATGCTAAGTATGCTTCGGAGGATGATGTTGCGGCATTGCGCAAATTGAAGAAGCAGGCAATGTTGTACTATTTGGCGGAGTCTTCCTTTCTTGCGCAAAAGGGAAGGATTAATCATATTACTCAGGCGGATAAGGGATCACAGTATTTTCACTCTATGGTCTCTGCACGAAAAGGAGGAGGTATCCCTGCAATTATTGATAGTGACAATCGGATTGTTACTTCCAATAGTCGCAAGGGAGAGTTATTTGCTGAGTTTTATAAAGGACTATTTGGTAACAAGAGGGAAAGAGTGGGCACGGATCCGATCGTTTTTGAGGAGAGTCCGAAGCTTACTGAGGTGGAAAGAGCTTATTTGGATCAGGATGTGGCGAGTATTGAAGTTAAACAGGCGCTATTTGCAATGGCGGATGATAAGTCTCCGGGTCCGGATGGCTATACGGCAGGATTTTTCAAGAAGCAGTGGAATACAGTGGGAGAGGAAGTTACGGCTGCAGTACTGGAATTCTTTCAGACAGGTGACATTTTAGCGCAGCTTAATCACACTGCAGTGGCCCTAATTCCGAAGAAGCCGGATAATCTGAAGGTTGGCGACTTCAGACCAATTGCGTGCTGCAATGTGGTCTATAAAATTATCACGAAGATTATGGCGAATCGGATTGAAGGTATTTTACCAGGTATTATTGACCCTAGTCAGGGAGCATTCGTGAAGGGCAGAAACATCTCGGATAATGTTATGTTAGCGCAGGAATTTGTCCGGGGATATGGCAGAGTCCGAAATTCGCCCAGATGTATGATTATGGTGGACCTCCAAAAAGCGTTCGATACAGTCTCTTGGGATTTCTTAGAAGAGGTTTTGCTTGGACTGGGATTTCCGGAAAGACTGACGAGCAGAATTATGACCTGTGTGTGCACTTCTTCGTTCTCGATCGCAGTCAATGGTAAACTATGCGATCACTTTCAGGGGCAGAGGGGTATTCGTCAGGGTGACCCTTTGTCGCCTCACCTGTTTGTGATCTGTATGGAGTACTTCTCGAGATTATTGAAAAGGAGGACGTCTTCTAGGCATTTTACATTCCACCCGAGATGTGAGACTCTTCGGATCACGCATTTGGCCTTTGCAGATGATCTCATGCTCTTTTCTAAGGCAAACACGAGTTCTGTACATATACTCATGGATGCCTTGAATGAGTTTGAGCGCACTTCGGGTTTGGGGATTAATGCAGCAAAGTCGAAGTTCTTTGGGGTTGGTATAAAGGAGGATTTGAGCTTCACAGGTATTCCTTGGGCGACATTCCCAGTTAGATACCTAGGCGTGCCACTTGATTCTAGCAAGTTGAAGGTGACGCAATTTGGTACACTATTGGGAAAGGTAGATTCGGAAATAGCTAAATGGAAGGGCCATACCCTCTCCTATGCAGGCAAATTGGAACTTGTGAGATCAATTGTTGGAGGTATTGCGGGATTTTGGATCCAGAATTTCGTTATTCAGACTACGGTAATGGATGCTCTTGAACAGAAATGCAAAAGGTTTTTATGGGGAGGAAAGCATAAGGCGAAGGTGGCATGGAAGAAACTTTGTGCACCTAAGTCTTTTGGAGGCCTCGGTTTGAGGGACTTTGTTACGTGGAATAGGGCTTCAATGGCTAAAAGGCTGTGGGATATTCACTTGAAAAAGGATAGCCTTTGGGTCCGCTGGATTCATTCATACTATCTTCAGGGAGTAGATTTCTGGGGATTAAATCCGAGAATTGCAAATGGAAGATTGGGAGAGCGGTACTCGAGCTATTTTGGTGACCTCTGCAAACTTCGGGATGAATTGTTCTCAATGTTTAATGGTGACTTGCAAGAGGTAATCGGCCATCTTGGAATATGGTCTGGCTCGGGAAAGTTTACTAGTGCAGCTTATCTTCATATGCATCGACATAGATATCCGAATGTTTATGATGTTGGTCGATCAAGTGAAAGGGTTTTCAACAGTATTTGGCGTGGATTCGTCCCGCCGAAATTCTCATTCATCACTTGGTTGGCAGTCATTCAGAGGCTTCATACGAAAGATAAGCATCGGATGGAGGAAGGGGATAGTATGGAGAAGATATGCTCTTTGTGCCATTTGGAGGAGGAGACAAATGAGCATTTGTTTTTCAAATGTGAATTTTCTGAGGTTGTTTGGGGGCGTATTCGGACTTGGATTGGATTAAGGAGGCGAACTAATTCAATCCAAAGTTCCATGACTTGGGTGAAGAGGCAAGTTAAGGGCTCCAAGTTGAGAAAGAAGTTTGGTATACTAGCCTTGATCACCACGGTTTATCGCCTTTGGAGGGAAAGGAACAATGTGGTTATGGATGGTGCTCAACCAAGCTCGGAAAGAGTGGTGAAAATCATCATGAAGGATTGCTACATGGTGATGAATAGGCTGTTTCCGGAGGAGCACTTGTTCTAAGTTGAGAAGTTGCTTGGCAAGTGAAGGGTGCTGGCGGCAAGGGGCTAGGTGCTACAATTCTCGGGTCAAGGTACTTCACTCCTGGCGCTGTGATGGCGTCAGGAGTAGCGATGGAATTTGTTACGGCCGAGGGAATGCAACACGCCAGCAGGGAGATGGTTTTGGCGAATGAAGGCTGGAACGGTGTGTCACGGTTTGGAGAGTCAGGCATGGTTTTTCAGCGATGGTTGATGCGGTTTTCAGCGCCGGGAGAGGCTGTTTTTGTGCTCGATGGTGTCAGGAATGGCTTATGGTTTTTCTTGGACTTCTTTTGGCACTTGCAGCTCGGCATTCGGGTGGAGGCAATAGGTTTTAGAGTAAGGCTTTCTGTCCTCTTACTCTTTCTCCTAAGCCTAGCTTTTACTATTGATTTGACGGTTATCTATGCGCTTTATGCTCGCGCTACACTTTGTGTTAAAATAGCATATAGCTGTCCATTTGCTCAAAATGGAGTGGGCGAGTATATACTCGCCACGCTTGGTGCACGCGGTAGAAGGGCATCCATTCTCACATCTTTCGGAAGTTGGTTTTACTGGGAGACACTAAGGTCCGAGGCACGGCCTCATTCATCTTGGCCCATACGATCAGCTTCGGTGCAAAACGAGAATGTCAGAAGGCCAATAACATCCCTCTTTCTTCATCTTAGGGATGTATATGGTAGAAGCAGTTGTCCATTTGGTTCATCGGCTTCAAATTATATGTGATGTCCAAGACCCGAGACACCCTCGGCTGCATTAGGATTTTCTTATTATCCGTTCTTGGTTCTTAGTCCCTTCATCAACGATCCAAATATTTTCAAGACCCGAGACCCTTCTCGGTTGCATTTCGGAATTGGATTGAAGAAGGCCCCATTTGTTAGGGGTAGAAGCGGATTTGTTTTATGGGTAGTGAGTTTGTTCTCACCCCATCATTTGGGTTATAGCCTGTGTTTTTCCAGGTTGTTTTTGTGCTCCCTTTGCTTGGCTATCTTGCATTGGGTAGGTTGTTATTTCATATGGACAAAAGGGGGGGGGGATAGTTGAGTGTTGTCTACTGGATCTACACTCTACTATTTCCCCCCCCCTACCTCTTTCAGACTTTACTCCTTAGGTTTACTATGTAGCCTAGGGTTGGATTCTTTTGTATTTGGTAGGGTCCATTTAGGGCTCTACTGCAGGTTCCACCGTCTATACTATTTACCTATTTACGCTAAGAATCATCTCTACATCGTGGAACAGGATGGTCATCTCCCCGAAAGGCATGTGAAATGAGTTCGTGTCCGGCTGCCACCTCTCGACAAAAGCAGATATCAATGCCATGTCAAGGAACTGGAACATAATCGAGGAAAGGTGCGACAACCCGGGCGCACGTATCCTGGCCTGCACAACGACGCTTCGTTTAGGGAGTGTAGTGACTAGCTGCTTGCAGAGCGTTGAACGAGCATGGCATTTCAGCACACCACGCTCTATACCATTCCAAACATCAACTGCGACGTGTCCTCCAAAGCTCGGTATCACAAGGTCATCTTGCGGGCCACCACCCATCGGTCCTCGCACAAGCTACGTTTCATCGGCTTGCCGCTTTCTCCTATTCCTTGGTACCCTTCCAATGTCAGTCTCACCGACATTACACGATCCACCGGAAGACTGCGCAAATTGACCAGCTCTATTCCTAACTATATGCCTAGCTCCTCCACCAGCATACCTTTCGATTCCAACCTCCACTTGCACACTCGTCGCAGGTTGGCCAGACGGGGGGACATTGCATGTATTCTGTCCCTGCCTACCATCGGCGTCAAGTGGGCTGGATACCGGTTATGGATCCCCAACCGGCAATTCATACATCGATTGCCAACCACCATCGTCACGAATTGAATGCATTCTACCGGACGTGAGAATGTTGAGCTCCGGACCATCCTATGTTGGCATGGGATCGAATACATGATCGCGCCTTAGAGAAGGCTGCTCAACTGGTACATCATGCTCCTGCGGAGAAGGCGACTGTTCCTCCTCGATCACACGGGCTCTCGCCTGTCTGGCCGAAGCACTAATACCTCTCCGTCGTATAGAACGACCATCGTCGTTGGGTTGGCCAGCAGTGCTCATCTACAATACAAGATATATAATTATTATCATAACAATTGATTTATTGTAAGTGAAAATAAATCAACATACATTTTAATAAAATGTAAACTGATTTGACGAAACAGTGCATAATTTCAAACAACTTATGGAAAATAATTACTTACAGATAAGATACATTATCGACTTCCGCACCAAGTACATTTTTCAACTACTTACTTCCCATGCAAATTTTTACAAATAAACTACATATTCACTAATGCATAGAAAAATGTAAATATAACGTAAAAAACCACACTCTAAACAAAACATTTAATTCTTTTCAAATCCCATACAACGAACTTTTTACTTTTAATAATTGCAAATTATAAATTAAATTACTAAATCATTATACAATAATTAAATTGTTTACCAAGTGAAATTAATATTAATATTCAAAGAAATAATTATTAAAACATATCATCATCATTTACTACACAATTGTTTTTATGACATTAATAAACTAGATTTTCATAATATTAATTTAAATAATATTATATTCTATTATGTTACATATACTTTCCAAATTACTAAAATAGTTATCATTTTGAAATTTAAACTAAACAATTTCTAAAAATAACAATTTCTAAAAATAACAATTTCTTCATTTTAATTCCAAAGTTCATACAATTCATAATATTAGATTTTTCAAATTTAATTTACTATTTAATTTCCAATTTTCTGATTAAAGAATTTATTTTACACCCAAACCTTTAATCTTCCTCATCCCTCCAATTGCAACCTAAACCCTAAACTACCTACCTCTGCCGCCGCCGTCCTCCGCCGCCGGGCTACTCCACCACCGCCGAAGCCACCTCTCCTTCTCCTCTCCTCCTCCTCCTCCTCTCCTTCTCCTTCTCCTCTCATTCTCCTTCTCCTCTACCTCTCCTTCTCCTCCTTTGCGACGCCACCTTCCCTACGCCGGCGTGCCCGCTCTTCTTCACCACGGCTCAATGCACGCCGCCCAACCGGCCAAGGGCCACCTCCGGCCATTTTGCACCACAGCCAAGAACATTTCTAACACATTTCTAACCACAGCCCAAAATTTCTAACATTTTCCAACAATCCATGACAATTCTAACAAGTTCTAATCAATTCTAACAGATGGGAAACATCTAACCCATTCGAGATTCAGAAAAACTTACATTTTCCAGCGAGATTCCGACTTCGTACGGTGGCCAGAAGTGGTCGACGTCGGTCGGTGGCTGTTGACAGCGGCGGCGGACGGCGGCCTTCGGCGAGCGGCGGTGGTTGCTGGTACCGGCGGCTCAAATGGAGGAGAATTTTGGTTTCTGTGAGAAGTTTTTGTCCGAATGTTGGGAGAATGTTTTGTGCAAATTAACTTCAGCCACCCACTATTATATATCAATTTCCATTCAATAAAACTAATTATTTTAAAACATAAATACACGTATGCATACGTATTAGGGCGTAACTAGTAAAATACAGGGTGTGATATAGAAATACCCCAAGTATTATGATGGCGATTACATATCGTTGTCTTTGATACCACCGTGGATACTACCCCCTCGTGCCTCTCGTTGCACGACGGTTCCACTATCATTACTGTAATTTTATATGCATGGTGTGTCTGAACGATGTGATTTTTGTTAATTAATGAAGAAAAATAAGGGTAATAATGTTGTGTTTGTATTCATGAATTCATGATACATTATATAGTAGTACATAATACCTATACACGCTAGAAAAATGTAACAGAATACAATTACACCTACAATTATGGTAAGAATACAAATCCAATTCCAATTCCTTAACACTCCTCCTCAAGTTGGAGCATGAGGATCGGAAATGCCCAACTTGTCAAGTAAAGAATGAAACTGGTTACGTCCGAGAGCTTTAGTGAACAAATCCGCAGGTTGGTCTATCGTACGGATATGTTGAGTAACCATAGCGCCAGACTGGACAAGATCTCGGACAAAATGACAATCAACTTCAATGTGCTTGGTGCGTTCATAAAAAACCGGATTGGCCACTATGTTGAGAGCAGATTGACTGTCACAAAACAATTTTTTAGGAAAAGAGTGCGAAACCCCTAAGTCCTTTAGAAAGGATCTAAGCCATAACAACTCACAGCAGGTAACTGCCATAGCACGATACTCTGCTTTAGCAGAAGACCGAGAAACAGTAGGTTGCTTCTTAGTCTTCCAGGAAACCAGAGAATCACCAATCATAATAAAATAACCAGATAAAGAATGCCGAGTAATTGGATAGGCAGCCCAATTCGAATCACAAAAAGCAGTCAATTGTAGAGTACTACGGGAAGAAAGAAATAAACCTTGACCAGGATGACTCTTTAGGTAGTGCAACACACGAACCGCAGCTTGTCAGTGAGGAACACAAGGAGACTTCATGAATTGCGCAAGAGTATGAACTGAATAACTAAGTTCAGGACGAGTAATAGTCAATTATATCAGGCACCCAACCAAGCGGCGTTACTGCTCCGAGTCATAGTAGGCAGGACCTTCAACACGTGCCAAATTATGTTGTCGCTCTATTGGAAAATCAATTGGTTTAGAAGTAGATAAACTTGTATCAGATAGGATGTCCAAAGCATATTTCCTTTGTGAGAGAAACATCCCCTCCGGTCTTCTAGCAATCTCTATGCCCAAGAAATACTTAAGAAAACCAAGGTCCTTCATGTGAAAACAAGAACCCAAGTATTTCTTGAAATCAGAGATGAGCGAAGAAGAACTACCAGCAATGACCAAATCATCCACATAAACCAGAACATGTAAGGAAACTGATCCACGAGAATAGACAAATAAAGAGTAATCGACCTTACTTTGAACAAAACCAAATGTCCGCAAAGCCTGATCCAGTTTATCAAACCAATTCCGAGGAGCCTGGTGAAGACCATAAAGATATTTCTGAAGGCGACAAACCTGACCGGGTGGAACTGCATAGCCAGGCGGAGGACGCATGAACACTTCCTCATGTAAATCACCATGCAGGAAGGCATTATGAACATCCATCTGATGCAGTTCCCAACCACGTATAACAGCAACAAACAGGAACAATCAAACACAACTCATCTTCGTAACCGGAGCAAAAGTGTCAGTGTAATCAATGCCTTCTACCTGGCGATTTCCAAGAACCACTAGATGCGCCTTGTGACGTTCAATAGTACCATCGAAACGAAACTTCGTCCGGTAAACCCATTTGCATCCAATAGCCTTCTTATGCGCAGGCAAGGAGACAAAGTCTATCTCTGATTTCGCTCCAGGGCAGTAAGTTCCTCAACCATAGCATCTCGCTAATGTGAATGACGGGAAGCCTCAGAGTAAGTAGTGGGATCTGCACTAGAAGTTACAGCACCCAAAAATCTAGAATGAATACTAGAAAAAGTATCACAATTTACATAATCAGTAAGAGAATAGAGAACACCTGAGGAAAGTGATGACGCATGAGGGAACGTAGTCGAAGGGGGGGGGTCTTCAATAACAAAAGCACAAGCATAATCATCACAATCATAATCTGCCAAATACGACAGTGGGCAACGAGATCGAACACTCTGTCTGGTACATAATGGATCGATGGCAAATGGTGAAGAAGTACCGGTGATGGATGGTGTAGGAAGGCTGGCTGTGGCCAGCATAGAGGAATCGGTGGTGGGTGGTGGGGCACGGCCGAAGGATGTCGGCATCGTGTCATCGGAGATGACCACCGGGAGTTGGTCGGCGCTTACCAATAGTGAAGCGCTGGCGTTGATCGAAGTTGACTGACCGGCGTTAACCGACATTGGTTGGCCATCATTGACCGATGTTGACTAGCCGGTGATGGCCGGTGGTGATCGATAAAGCAGCAGTCGGCATCAGCTGGCCACCGGCGAATGGCAGAAGGCCAACGTTGACCTGCATCGGTTGATCAGCGTCGGAAGGCGGATCAGAAAATCTGTGCGGCTCCGGCGAGAAGGAGGAGGTGCCTCCAGGTTCATCAGATGAAGCAGATGGTGTAGTTGCAGAGTACGGGAACTAGTCTCCAAAGAAATCAGCATCCCAAGAATTAAAGATTACTCGAGATTCCAAGTCGAGAAGACGATAATCTTTCTTTCTGGCAGGATAACTAAGGAATAAACACCGTCGACTTCTTGGTGCAAACTTGTCACGATATTTGGGAACATGAGCAGCAAAACACAAGCATCCAAAAACCCGTAAAGAAGAGTAATTTGGCACCTGGCCATAGAGTAACTCAAAGGGAGTACGCCCATTGAGAAGCTGAGTTGGTGTTCGGTTGATCAGGTAGGCAGCAGTAAGAACACATTCTCCCCAAAATTCAATAGGAAAATTGGCTTGAAACCATAAAACACGTGCCACATTAAGTAAATACGATGCTTTCTTTCAACTCGACCATTATGTTGTGGAGTATCAACCATAAATGTCTCAAAAATGATCCCAGATGCAATAAAGTGAGACCGGAGAGGCAAAAATTCAGTGCCGTTATCAGCTCGAACTCGTTGAATTGGTCTTCCCCACTGGTTCTTGACTAAGGCACTAAATTCTAAAAATCAAGAAGCTACTTCTGATTTAGCTACTAACAAATAAACCCAAACAGCTAGGGAATAATCACCTACTATTGTCAAGAAATGAAATGCACCACTAGAAGATGGTGTTTTATAAGGTCCCCAAACATCACAATGAATTAATTGAAATAATGCAGTATCATTAGTAGTACTTAATTGAAAACTATGTCTAGTCTTTTTTGCTCTATAACAGATAGAACAAGGTACAAAATGTTTATGAATGCTAGGAGAAATAGAAGACAACACCGTGGAAGATGGATGACCAAAACGCTGATGCCATAAATCGGAAGAAGACAATGAAGCAACTGTAGGAAGAGACTGCAGGACAGAACTGGGAACACAAGCATCCAGTAGATGAAGCCAAAACACCCCCCTTTCTGTTCACCCATGCCAATCACTCTCCTCATATTGATTGTCTGTAAAATGCAATAATTTTCAGTGAACAAAGCTAGACAGTTTAGGGTAGATAACAATCTAGAGCAAGACAGTAAGTTGCATCGCAATGTAGGGATATATAACACGTGTGGCAGTATAAAACCATCAAAACAAATAGATCCATATTGAGTAGCGGAGAACATCGAGCCATCAGGCAGAAAAATATTCACAGCATCAGTAGTAGTAGTAAGATTAGAAAGAAAACCTTTGTCACTGATCATATGATAAGAGGCTCCCGAATCAAGTATCCATGGTAAAGTATGCTTACCAGACTCATCACCAGTATTAGAATGAAGCTAATTAAACAAGTTCATGGTCGTGCTTTTATTGGTCATCAGAAAGAGCTGGGCCAAAATCAGAGCATGCAGGTACACCAGAGGAGGCCGCCGCCGCCAGACTAGGTGGAGACAAGGCGGCTCTGATGAACATTAGTGGGAGCGAGAGATCGGTGGCGTCGCCTGTTTGACCGGCGTTGACTAATGCCCGGGAAGGTGGTACCGATTTCTTGCTCTTCTTGAACCAATCTAGTACACCGTGTATATGGAAACAGGTATCTTTATCATGACCCTTGCGACAACAATGGGTACAAACAAGATTCTTGTGGTCAGCTGCAGAAAGAACAACTGGCAAAGAACTTGCAGGTGGTGAACGTCGTGCAACATACGCCATGGAGTAAGAAGAAGGCTCACGAGCTCGAATGATAGCTCTATGATTCTCCTCCTGAGCAAAAAGGGCATACATCTTCATGATAGATGGCAGGGGCTCAATGCTCATGATATGTGATCGCAAGGTGTGAAAACCTTCATTGAGACCAGAGATGAATTAGTAGATCAAATCCTTCTCTCTCTCTCTTGGAAGACTTTCGCAGCAAAATTGCACTGACATAATGCCTTGCCATCTGCACATGTACAAACCAGGGGAGGTCGCATGCAGTGATAATCTGCAAACAACTTCTTTAGTTTGGCAAAGTAGATGTCGATGGGCTGACCGTTTTTCCTGCAACCTTGAATGGCTTCTTGCGTCTGCAAAAGCTTCATACCATCGGCGAGAATAAATCGTTCTTTCAGATCATCCCACAAATCCTTGACTGTGGAAAATGAACTTGTTTAAGATCTTAACACCGGATCCAGGGTTTGCAAGATCCAGTAGACAAAAGTAGCATTAAACCCGGGCCAAACAGCAGCATCAGTATGATCATCTTGGGGTTTGGTAATGTATCCATCAATGAACCCAATCTTGTGCTTGGCCAGGAATGCACGACAAATCGCATCGGACCATTCAATGTAATTTTCTTAACCTTTCAGCATGGTCGGTATAAGTTTTAAGCTTGGACCATCGCTAGGACCAATGAAGTAAGGATCAGTCGACACACGACCAATCGGTAAAGTAGTACGAGGGCCAGATTGCAACTGCAGCTGCTGGAGTAAAGCTATAATCACATCATAACCACTCATATCCTGAATCTTCAAAGCAGCAGAACGAGGCTGATCTTCAGAGCCAGACATATTGTAAAATCAGGTACATATCAGGAGTAGATAAAATAACCAGCAACAGATCGGATCAACAGGACACACCGACGGTGATTGGCGGCGCGTGAAGGAGTTCGGCTGGTGACGGCAGAACGAAGGCGGACGGTCTGCAGTGGACGGTGGAGAAAACTCGAACAAAGAACAGCGTCTTTGTGCGAAGTCGGAACCAGTGGATGGTGGCGGCATGTGGTGCAGTTGTGGCAGAGCGTGGGATCGATGGCGGCAACTCGGAAAAATTTAGAGCAGCGGAAAATTTTCTATTTCAGGTTTCAGAATTTTAGGCTCTGATACCTTCCATGAAGAAAAATAAGGGTAATAATGTTGTGTCTGTATTCATGAATTCAGGATACATTATATAGTAGTACAGAATACCTATACAAGCTAGGGAAAGGTAACAGAATACAATTACATCTACAATTATGGTAAGAATACAAATCGAATTCCAATTCCTTAACAATTAAATTGCCTTGTAATGTTTATAATTTCAGAAGCAATGGAAATCGTTGTGCGTAATACATGCTTTCGGAGTTGGAAATTTATTCCCAGGATGTGTAGACAATTTCTTGTTGTTGAAATAGAGATATGCCAATTCGAGTTCTGATTTTGGAATATAACCTCAGTTTTAGTATTCCCTATTGCGTCGGGAGATGTTGCAATTTCGAAACTTAGGTCTGGAATCGGAAAGTTTGTGAGATCGGGAATGGATTTTGATGTGTGTTTTTTGAGTTCCTTGAACGGATTAAGTTTCTGGATAGTTGTTGTTCTCTATGAAATGTAATAATGTTTGAGTTCCGAAATCGGAATGACAATCGAATCTAGTAATACTTCCATTACGAGTTAACGTTCGCAATTGGAAGCATTGTCTAAAACCGTGGTTATCAGCAATAGAAATGTTTTCATCAATGCAGTTCACATCCTCATTCAGGAAACCAACATATGTAAGTAGTTTTAGAAAGCAACATACAAATTGTAAGATAGAGTTAATTGTAAGACGAGAGAAATGCATAATAAGGTTTTAACGTATTAAAGTAGCCAAAGCAATTGTAACTAATCCTAAATATATAGTGTTGTGTCCTATTTGTTTTCATGTAGCTTTGATCTCTCTGGTCTTCAGTCTTCTTCGTGACATACAAAACAGGCAGACTGAGGTCAGGTAGGCAAGCGCAGTCCCGTGCCTGCTCTTACACTCTAGTCATTCTTTGCTGCCATGTAGGGAGTATGATTGTGAATAGTGAACTGATTGTGCAAATTTTACTTTCTGATTACCTAATCCCTTGTTATATGTGTTTTGGGGACTAATATGATAGCTCGTGTCCCATCCTCCTTGTTTCTATTTTCTTCTCAGTCACGCCCCACCTAATTACCTTGGTGGGCCTTTTTCCATATTGGGCCTTGATTTCCTTCTATTGGCTTGGGCCTGATCCGCGTATGGGCCGACTAGGAACGTACCTCCTCAAGTCCCCCCAGTCCAAGTCCCTGTTTATTTAAGTAAATGCATGACGATGGACTAGACTGCTTGACGAGCCCGCAGGGCGCAGGCTGTCCCTGCCTTTGCTCCCTACATCAGGACTAGCCGTCTTGTTGGCGGGAAAGTCAGACAGTTCTATTCTTAAAAAAGTTGAACAGTCCAACTGCCCAAATAACTCCCTTGCCTAATTGACGGTTGCGCTTCTTGCATAACCTCTTGCCACGTGTCCGACCCTTGGTGGTTTCCGGGTGCACGCCCCTTAAATTGTGCTCTTCCCAAAGCGGTTCATTATTTCGCTGTCATTCCTGTCCCTATGGGGTTTCTTAGGCATGTTATCCATTGTCTTTTCAAATTCCCCCTCTCATTTATTTTCCTCTTTCAGTCTCTCTCTTGCCTCCGCTTTATGTCCTCTACGATGATCGCTTTGTCTTCCCCAGGTGTCATCTCTGTCGTTCATTTCCTTCTTTTTTTCTTTCTTCTTTATTTTCTCTGCCATCATGGTTTTTAATGTCGGCTCTCCCAAGGGAGAATCTTGCTGTGACACAACCGATGCTAAATATCGGTGCATCGGCACCTTGCTCGAGAGGGTGTTTGCTATCGGTGGGATCATCTTTGTTGAAATTTGTGACCAAGTGATCCTGCTGCACGATTCCCAGACCATTTTGGATGCCCCTGCTGGCACGGTGGCCATTTATGTAGACGCCTTGGAAAATTGCTGCCTTAGGTTCCCCTTATCTACTTTTTCCTTGTCTGTTCTAGGCTACTTTGAATTAGAACTCATCGACCTCCCCCTGAACTGCGTCCGAGTCCTCTTGGGCTTTGAGGTCTTGTGTCGTCTTTTGCGTGCTGAGCCTTCTATCATCCTTTTTTGAGTTTTCTACCACTCGGCCTATATGCCCTTGGACTGGAGTTTCCTGAAGTTCCGGCAGGATGGGGTCAAGCTTTTGACTGATTTTCCTACTCTGGTGGAGTGGAAAAGGAGGGTTGTGTTTGTGAGTTTGTCAGTAAGAAGTTGGTACTAGGTCACGTAAGGGATTTCTTGCAGGATCCCCGCTGCAACCAGTTGGGATTTCTTGTAGGATCCCCGCTGCGACCAATTGGCTCACCTCCCTGTTTACTGCCTCGTTCCTCTCTCTGCAGAGTATGATGGACTGGCTTGTGAGACAGGTTCACCTTCAGCTCATGTCAACCAACCTCTTTTGGGACTCCTATCATGTCTTTTGGTCTCCAATCGAAGGCACTTCTATTCTCTTTTAGCACACGTGCAAGCTCCCTTTTCACTTCAGGTGGGAGGGATATCCCTACCTGCACCGACTGGATCTCACCGAGCCGTACTACTTCCACTTCTGCACCCAATTTTGATGGATCATTCTTTCCTGTAATCATTCTCACAAGCATGACTTTGTTGACTTACCTTGCCTAATCTCCACTTCCATCTTCTCGCTTGCGCTTGCTGAGGGGGACCCTATAGCACTCTCTAGCCCTTTGTTGATCTCCTCTGAGTACGGCTATTCCTCCCCAGGCCGGGAATTTCATGAGCAAGTGTAGGGTCAACACTATGCCCTTTATCAGCACCAGTGCCGGCCTTCCCAGTATCAGATTGTATGGGCTATTTTCTTTCACAACTATGAACTCCATGTCCACGGTCTTGCTCTTGTCTCCCTCTCCCACGATCACCGACAGGAGTATAGTTCCTTCAAGCCATACTATTCTGTCTGCGAAGTCCACCCAGGGGGGGGGGTTCCAACTTCCTCTTCGTGTTCTCGTCCAGCTTCTCAAAGCAACTCCAGTACATTATTTCTGCAGAGCTTCCGCTGTCCACGTATGTCTGATGAATCCTCTTATCCATCATTCTGACTATTATCACCGATGCATCCCCACCGTCTGGTTTGTCAGATATTGGATCAGTGGCATTGAATGTTACTACTTTGTTGATGCCCAGCTTTTTGTCTGCCGGGGTTGGCTGTGACATCATCCTGCAACGTGCTTTCCCCTAGGAATCCATCCTCTCCCTAGTGTTTCCGCCTATGATGGCGTATATGTCCATGATCGTGGATGCCCAGTTATCCTCCACAGGGGAGCTCTCATTCTGTCTCTTGTCCCATTCTTCCCTTGCCTCAGTCCTGGCCACCTCTTTTCCCTTTTTACGGCATTACTCTTTGTCGGGGCTTCTTGCTCTGCCGCAACCGTCATGCTGCTTGCGAGAACTCCCGTACTTATTTTTGTTCTAGTAGTTGGCCTTGTTATGGGCCCTTGCACTTTTTTCCAAATGTACCAACTCACCGCTCTGCATACAGTTCTCAATATTATGCTTTAGATGCATGCAATCATTCGTATCGTGGCCGTGATTATTGTGGTAATCGCAAAAGCGGGTTTTGCTTCTCTTGCTGGAGTCTATCCTCATCTTTGGTGGGACATCTAAGATACCTTTCCATGCGTACATAGAGAAGATCTCTTTGGGCATCTTGATGAGTGGCATGAAGATTCTCTCTGCTCTCTCGAGCGAGCTTGCTGGCTGGGTGCTTACCTTACCCTGGCCAACCCTTCTCGACCTCCCACCGCCCTCTGCATCAATCTTCCTCTGACCCTGACTACTTTGAACCTCTTTCCTCCTCTTTTCAGTCAAATATACTCTACTTAAATTTTTTACTTTCCTCATCAGTTCATCGATGGTTCTTGGGGGGTCCAGGGCGTAGTCCCTCATTAACAGTTCATGCCTCAGCCCGTTTATGAACGTGTCTATGAGAATCTGGCTACTCCTTTCTTCCACCTGGTTTTCCTCATCATTTAAGCGTTCCCAGAATGCTGACAAGGTCTCTCCTGGCTTCTGCTTGATTGCCAGCAGCTCGGACCTAGTCTTTTGGAATTTTGTTTCTTTGCATGAAACATGTCAAGAACTTATCATCTACCTTTCCAAAGTTGTCGATTGTCTCATCGTCTAGGTTCTCGAACCACACTGTGGCAGCTGATGTCAGGGTGGTTGCGAACACCTTGCACCAGATGGCTTCCAGTATCGAGAAGATAGCCATATTGGTACAGAAGGTGTGCAAAGGATCCACTGGGTCTGCCACCCCATTATACTGCCCAAGTTCACCGGTATCTTCATCTTTGGGTCACCCGTGAACCGCTGTATTCTCCTGGTAAACAGAAAGCCTTTGTTTTCCTTTCTTGGCTCATCTCATGTTTCCTTCACCGGGGCCTTGCCCTTATCGGGTCCCTATCTCATGATGGGGGCATGTACCCCACATGCCACTCTCAATCTGCAGCAACTTTCCTGCATCCGACTTGTGCTTTTTTCGGATATGGCAGTACTTTTCTCGTTCTTTGCTCTACTCTAGGAAGTCTCTGAGCCCCTTTCACCGTAGTTGTGCATATCTCGGTCACCTTCCATCTTTGGGAAAAGCTCGGTCGACTTCACCCCGAGCCCACTTTGCTCTGTCATGCTCTTCTTCTTATCCTTCATTCTGTTCAACCGCACCATTATTTCCTTGTGTGATGCCATGATCATTTGAAGGAACTCTGAGTTGTTTGCGAGCTCTGCCACTGGGCGAAGCTGATGTGACTCCCCCATTGACATCGACGTAGAGTCTTTCTCTAGGTGCGTTATGTCCTCCATCGTCACATGGTTAAAAAAAATTCCTGCTGGGGGTGTCTCCATTGTGTTCGAGCTGCGTGGATGCTAAAGAGTTTGAATGTGATCCCCACAGATGGCGCTAATGTTGAGTCATATTTTTGTTCTCCTGTAGCTTTGATCTCTCCGGTTTTCAGCCTTCTTCGTGACCTACAAAACTGACTGACTGACATCAGGCATGTAGGCGCAAGGCCATGGCTGCTCCAACGCTCTGGTCTTTCTTTGCTGCCATGTAAGGAGTATGACTGTGAATAGTGAACTGATTGTGCGAATCTTACCTTCTGATTACCTAAATCACTTGTTATATATGTTTTGGGGGTTGGTTTGACAGCTCGTGTCCCACCCTCTTGTCACTATTTTCTTCTCGGTCACGCCCTGCCTAATTACCTTGGCTGGTCTTTTTCCGTATTGGGCCTTACCTGCCTTCTATTGGCTTAGGCATGATCCACGTCTGGGCCTACTGGGAACGTACCTCATCACATAGGAAGGCTTAAGTTGGGGTTTGGATATACTAACATTAATATAAGTTGTTATTATGTACCTTAACTTCTTTTAGTTTGAAAGTTATGTGGTATGAACTCATGGAACAATGATGACAGTGTAGTCTAGATAGGAATCCTTGCAATGTCTCCCAAAAAAAAACTTCTTATCGATATGCTAATATAATCTTAGTTTGTTTCTTGTTCAGAGGTCGCCTTTGTACCTCTCAAGTGTTCAATTTATAACTCCATCTACATCCTAACTACAACTAAGTAGATAGTGGTAAGAGGGATCGTCCATGAAGAAGATGGATTTTCTTAAGTGATCACGCATATAAGATTAAACCTATGTGTGTGGATAAAAGAGGGGGTTGGTTTGGTTTTCCTAAGTTATGAAATGAAAAGACAAAACAACTAGCATATGAAAGATGATATGCTAATCATGCAATAAAACAACAAAGATCTAATTAAATAGAAAGTACGAGACTTTGGGCGCAATTGATTTCCAATTCCAAGCCTTTTATCTATTCTTGAATCCATAACCTATTTAACCATCTCGACTACTTATTGTGATGGTAAACCTCACATTCATCTTAAGTGTAGTTTACGAGGTGAATTCGACATCTATTGTAAACCTCACTAATGAGCGCTTTAGTCGATGAATGCCAAAAGACATCTCATTAATCGCATTATGTATGGATAACCATTAAGCTTGATAACACTTATAAACATTAAACCAAATGTCTATGTATTTAATATGAATCCCCTTGCAAAGAATCTGGATTACGGAATTAAGATCTTTGACAAAACAAGGGAACTCGCAAACCCTTCAATGCCGCACGAAATTCAAGGTCTAGCCATCGGGGTACACTCAATTTTGACTCGCTCTCTAACTAGCCCTCAGGATCAGATTACAAGGTTTATTGACACTTAACTAGCCCTCGGGGTTAAGCAACAATGGAATAGCTCACAAGCAAAGAGTATGAACTAAAAAGGTTGTATATTTGATTGATGAAAAGTGTGAAATTTCGTCCATAAGGCCTCCCTTTTTATAGGGTTACAATCTTGCCTCAAACCCTAATCACAAATGGAAACTGAATCGACTTATGGCAGCTTTAAGAAGCTAAAACCATATCTAATTAAAATACCTAAAATAAATGGTAATCTAAGGTAATCTGGTTGAATTCTTCAAGAAATAACCTTGAATAATATTACCTTATCTAATCTTACCAAATCTAATTCTAATCAGAATAAAACTGAATATACGAAACCTTAAAGGACTGTATTTTCAAAATTCAGCTTTTCAAAGCCCACATGGCCGAGCTATCAGTCCAATAAACCCAAAATGAAATAATTTTACAATATTTTACAGTGATTACACTAACTCATTAAAAACACAGTGGGAAAAAAGAGTATAGTGTTCTTCACGATGTCTTCAGTTCGTCGACAATCTTGAATAATGAATCCAAGATGTCGATTGTGACTCCTTCTTCATTTCTTCATCATAAGCATTTAAAGCAGCATCCCTAAGCTTAGTCCTTGACCTAGTCATAGGTCCCGCCATGTCACTTAGAGGATCTCGAACATATCTTTTAAATGTTTGATCAAGTCGTGGAATGTCTTCATTATGGTGTTATTATGGTATGTCTTCATCATATTATTGTAAGATAAATTTCATTATGCTTCATACATGCTTCATTATGGTGTTTGATCAAGTCGTGGAAGGTCATAAAATACATGCTTTTATCCTTCATAATTTAAATGCTTTGTAAAATACATGCTTTTGACGTCTCATCACTAACCTCAATTAATGTGTCACTTAATAAATGTTCAAAAATAGAAACATCTTTCAATTATATTTTAAAATCCACCAGGCACAGTTATAATACTGATTGAGGAGTCAGAATTGAAAATGGTAAGGGAAAATAACCTCGTTCAATTTCAACATGGTTCCAAAATTGAAATATGCCGCGTTGGATTCCACACCATCTCCTGGCAACGCTCTTGATTTCTAAACTGTTGCATATAAAATGTTTGTTCCTCCCAAGTCACGTAACCAAACCCTGAAATACCATTGCTCTAGTTATCCTTTTATCCATTCAAATCCATTTATCCAATTACCCTAAAATACCATTGCACGAGTTCATATATACTAAGGATGGATGAAACGAGGGGAAAAAGAAAGCCAAATAATACTTCACCATCCACATTCAGTGGTCCATATACACCGATCAATCTGCCATATAAGGAACCAGAGAAAATCGTCAAAATGAGGAGACGAGTTATTACGCGTTACATTAGAAGACAAAGAGGCCATGAGCGATCTCCGAAGTCCACAGGCTGTTAGGATTTCTTCAACAAGGTAGCAGATGAGCGCTATGTTCAATGAGATGCAAAATATGCACTACAACCAAGGTGTTGAACCTTAATTCCATACTTGATTTACATTTTGGATTCATATTAGATTATTTCCCTCCCCATTATTTACATAACCCAATTACAATGAATAATCCAACTCACCTAGACGAATTAATACAATTTTATGCAAACTTCAGAAAATTCTATGAGAATGAGAGGGTAACCAAGGTTAATGGAATTACCATGTCTATTACTAAATTAATGATCAATGATGTATTATGGTGTCCCTGGATTGACCCTAGTTTTTTATGCTCCACTATCTCAGATGGCTCTTATGTGATTTTCCATCAACAATCTTGGCCAGCTAGGATAGACTCCCAACCCTCGTGTCCTTAGAAATGAGGCGTAAGTATTTCAGGATACAAGGTGACAGAGCTAGGCAACCGGGCAGATATTATATATCGGTGTTGACCGTGGAGCAACGATTGATTTTTGAGTGGGTTTCCATAAATGCGCTTCCATGGGGGGGAGGCATTGTGTGCAAGGCCACCATTGTAATTCTTATGACCTTCTGTTACATCATGAAGGATAAATTGTTGAATCCCAAGTTCATAATATTGTCCTACATGAAAAAAGATGCTGACACAGCGAAGAAGGAATTCCTTTTTGTCACTTGGATAATCAAACATCACGGTGTTGTACCCATAGACCGCTTATTGCGCCTTATATACTATGATCAGAAATGGCTTGATATGAAGCCACACAAATTGGATAAAAATATAAACAAATACAAAGTGATGAGTGGTTTTGGGGGCAGCGATTAAAGGTACAAAAAGGGCTAGAGCTTCTGAGAGAGGGGCATCGTCATGGCCAGCCATACACCATTCCTTATCAACCATGGATTTCATCTTTAAAATGTTAAATTCTATCATCTTTGTGTGTAGGAATCGAGAAAGAATTTTTGTGGAAGTGGAAGAAGATGTTTGCTTAATTCAATAGCCAAATAGAAGCCCTATAGATAGAGGTGAAGAAATTGAAGGCCGAGCAAGAAACTTACCTTTGGGAGAAAGTGATTGAGATTTCTTTAAGTGAAGATGAAGAGGAGCCATATTTCAGATAGGTCTCTTCATCTAGCAAAGATTATGAGGACGAAGACACGAAACATGTCACATTGTACCTATGTGCTCCCCAAAAATGTCTTATGTTACATACCCAAGAATTTGTGTAAATGTAAACAAATTTTTATTCATTTCAGGATTGATGATGGGAATGTAATGTCACATTTACGCATTGTGGTGTTACGCTACATTGTTGAAAAAACAAATATGTACAAGTCAATGGGCTTAGTGTCAAGTATACCGTGGTTGTGAGTTTCCATGTTAAGTAAAGATAAAAACAAATTCATATAGTCGAGGTAATAAGTTTACAATTGTTGTAACAAAATTGGAAATCTGAAACATGACCAAGATGTACTTCCTTCCTCAATGTTCCGATTTTGGATCATTAATGTGTTCCAAATCCGATGTCCTTTTCGAAATTAGCACTGTATAAAATTCCACCAATTTATTGCATAAAATGGTTATGATATAGGTTAACCCTCTGGAAAAAATGTTCGTATACAGGAAACCATCATTTTCTTATTATGCAGATAACTAATTATAAAAGTAACAAGACAAATTTTGTTATGATAAGAGAATGACCATCACAACACTTAATTTTAGTACGTAATGCATTTTTGCTCTCTGAAACGCAATGGGGCAGAGAGCATAATCAACACTAAAATAGAGCTACAAAATTGACTCAAATTTGGTGATGTTTTGATGTCGGAAAAATGTGTCATACCGCGGTAGTTTCTTAGAACCGCCGCCGATTGCATCATATAAATTTTTTAAAATTAAAAGCGCAAGTGTCACCATACATAACATGACGGTTTAATTCCGACCATCGTTGAATTGTTGCATGTAGCCGTCCATATGCCTTTCTTTAGTGCAACAATTTCTTACGGTATTAAAATATATAATGGACGGCGGTACCGAGCTAGTTTACAAAAAACACCACCCATTCGCATAGTTAATGGCTTTTTGCACTAGTGGTAATTGTGTTTTAGCTGAATTTTAATTTTTAATCTATCATTTCCGTCAAACAAGTAGAAAATATTTGGCATCTTGCATTTTGATTAACAGCTAAGGCCATATTATTTCCAACTTATCTTCACCTCAGTTCGGTTTATCAAAATATTTATTTGATTATAATAAACTTAATTTAGCCCTATTATCACTATTTTTTCGTAGATTCACTTTTCTTTCAATTCAGTTTATTTCGGTAAAAAATATTTTAAAAAAACATGGCCTAACATTCAAAATAAGAAACTGACTATACAATGTGAAACAACTAAGATAAAAAACTAATTAATCAGTTAGTCAAACTAATAGATGGAACATTTAATGACTAACAATTTACCATCGATAAATACAACTAACATTTTATGTCAAATAAGGCTTTAATTTTAAGTTTTCTATCCCTCCTGAAACTTAATCAGTTAGTATATTTAATATTTATAATAATATTAAAATCCATATCAAATAGTGATAAGAAAAATATTTATAATAAGTTAATAAGTATTATTTATTTATTATTACTACCTCCATCCCGGTCCGTTTTCACTACAAGAAACATGACTTTTACCTTGATATTTGTCTTAAAGAATTGAGGTTAATAGTGGCGCAATAAAAACTTTACTTTTTACCGCGGTTCATAACCGATGTAAAAGGTATTTTTACCTCAATATTTTTGTGAAAAAAATCGAGGTAAATAGATTTTTAACCAAAATTGGGGATGGTTCATGGCATGACCGGTGATGATGAAGAAGACCGACTTTGGTCTAATCAAATGCTCAAGTGATGTCGCCCTATTTTTTTTTTAAATGAAAGGCACCCGAGGGTGAGGGTTGGTATATTGGTACCCCAAGCCAAGCAAAACCATAGTAGAGAAGTTAAAATTACAGAAGGCAACAACGTGACGTCGCCCTATATTAATACCCTACGGTCGGTCAAATCGAATAAGTGAGCGATGTTGGTCATTTTCATTGACGGGCATTGTCATTGACAACGTCGATCTTCTATCAAATGGAACGATGTCGCACCACATTAGCATTCGGTACCGACCTTTACGATGTCGGCCATTTAGCTCAACAATGTTGGTAGCGCAGACATATTATCATATTTTAGGCTCGATTGCATGGTTATTTAATATTCGATGCCGCAAATATTGGTTAAACATCACACAATTTATTTTATGTTCAATTATTAGCTCAATGGCATTGTTTATTTTATGTTCAATTCATGTGAAATAGAAGCAATTGACACAACCAATTAGTTTAAAATATTACGTACTCACAATACAAACTATTAGTTTAAAATACAAAACCGTGATATAAACTATTAATGGTACTCAATCTCCATAGCATAATCATGTTACGACGTTAACAACAGTAAATGAAATTTCCATTCATTTGAACTCTGAAATCCATTGATAATTCTCCTTGTCATGTTACTACAATTGCACACAAACCATAGTTATGTTAGAAATGGGCAGTTCCCAAAATGAAATACACACCAATTAATCATACTAATACAAGAATAATACTCTGTGAAAGTAAAAGTTACCATTATTGTCCTCATTCTAGTTGAGGTGATTTTGCAAACTCAATTTTGGTGCATCCTTTCACCTATCATATAAAAATACCCACTAATGTGAGATAGCATGAATTGGCCGTTTACAGCGAACGAACATGAATTCATCTGCATACATGTAACGTCAGTCGGGAATATTATTAACATTGCATGGACCAATCAATCAACTGATGTCGTACATTCATACTATGTGATAACACCTCCCCTAGTCATGTGATTTTTGAAGTAAAGATAGCATCTCGGGCTCAGCACACCAAGTAAAAGACTGTACGCTAGAGAGGATATGAAACCTTGCTAAGAGTATCACCTCGTTTACAACAAGCCGTCAGGAGCGAATCTAGAAGAGGGAGTGATTTTCACCTATAACCTTGCAACTAGAACCATGATCTAGGAACATGGCACATGGTCCGCAAGGATTATGTAATAAATCAAGCGTATATAGATGATCCAAGCAGCATAAGAGGTAACAACATATTTTCCAAATATTATTCATATATTACTCATACACTAACTTAGGCATCAGAGAAAGATCCCAGAGACTTCCCAGGATATTGTTATGCAGGTATCATGAAGCAAGCTTGGGATATTAGGCCATTCCATATATTATATCGTTCCGGAAGGAATTCCCCACATAAGTGGCATCGTCTATGAGGATTTATTTCTTTTCAATCCTTCATGGTATGCGGAGGAGGCCATATTCCATATCAATAGAAAAAACAATAAAGTTGAAAGCATCCCTATATATTAGCAAAACGGAATATGATGAACACCTATAGTTAACGGATGACAATTATCCACCATAAAACATATGGTCGGTGAACACATTTACAACACAAGCTTGAGAACCTTGATAAAGGTAAACTGGAAAGCAAAACAACTATATAACAAGCTATCAACAAAACACGATGTTGTAAAACTAGTCATAAGATGAATCGGAAAGCCTTGAACATGCAGGATTGGACAAAAGCAACGAAACAAACCAAGGCAAACTGGAAAACCTCGAACAAGCAGGATTTGATGAAAATGGTGAAGCAAACCAGTTTTAGTCACAGCATCAATACATTGCAACCTTACATCATCGTAACTAAGGTATGTTTACTTTCGAGCACATAAAATACAAACTTCCAATCTCGCACATGTAAAAGCTTTGGAAAAAATGTGGTAAGAAGCTTTATTCCAAAAAAGGGTTAAAAACAATACCCCGGCTAGCAAATTTCATTAAAACAACATTTGGTTTTGGCATCTAGTAACCCAAAAGGCAAACTGAAGAAATTACAGCAATGAGACACTCATTGTGATCTATCATATTACATGAAAAATACTATGAAATTTAGTACAAAACAACTAGCTTCGGAACTACGAGCAACCCAAGCTATAGGGGTGGGTAATAAAATTAACATCTGGAGAGACATGCCCTGAATTCCAAGCGAGGTGTTGGACTCTCAGCCATTCACGATCATGTCTCGTACTCTGTGGTGCACCCTAACCGTGGGTGTACCAACTTGAAAGTGGGCAAGTATGCCAGAGAATAATAAATAGCCATCATCCAATTATCATTCTCGAACAATACTCCACCCCATTCTAGCGTAGCGAAACCCACACCCGTATAATACTAGTTGTGTTTGTTGGCTATGCAGCCTATTGTCCCCTAATAAGGTTTGGGCATAGCAGCCTATTATGCTTATTACGACCCAACGAAAGAAGCCTGCTAAAAGCCAGCTAAGTACTAACGGATTACAAGCGGAAGAGGAATGTGAGAGCGCAAGAGGAAGAGAAACAGCCTGAAAGGCTTAGGACCGTTGTAAGGGTAACATGTAAGGATGACCAATCAAAATTAGGGTCATAATTGCAAGGAGTGTAGCAGGGGAAAGGACAGTCAGTACAGATAGGAGCCATGCTGCCAGCCAAGGTGAAGGAGGAGCTCATAAAGACGCTGCAAGAAAATGCCCAAGCATTCGCATGGAAGCCAAAGGATATGACTAATGTACTTAAGGAGCTAGGCTCTCACGAGGTGATAGTGGCGATAAAGCACTGGCCTGTTAAATAGAATAGGAGCATGTTATGCAAAGGAAGAAATGAAATTATTAACAGGGAGGTAGAGAACCTAGTGGAAGTAGGGATACTGAGAGAAGTCCCCTATCCAAGCTGGCTGGCCAACCCTGTCCTGGTTAAGAAGGTAGACGGCAGCTGGAGGATGTGCGTGGACTGCACGGATCTAAACAAGACCTGTCCTAAGGATTTCTACCTGCTGCCAGTTATTGATCAAAAGGTAGATGCCCTCACTAATTACCAGATTAAATGTTTTTTTAGATCCAAATAAGGGATATCACCATATCCTGATGTTAGAAAGTGATGTAGAAAAAATACCATTTATCATGGAAATGGAGGGGGGGGTGCATTTAGGTATCGCTTGATGCCCTTTAGGTTAAGAAATGGGGAAGCTACCTACTAGAGAGTGGTGGACAGGATATTCCAGAAACATATTGGCAAATCTTGGAGGTGTATGTAGACGACATGGTGATAAAGAGCGAAGGATTTGGGGACTTCGTGAAAGATGTAACCCAGAGGCTGGGGTGATTCTGAGAGACAGGCATGGGGCTAAACCCAGCTAACAGTTTGGAGTAGGAGTAGGCAAGTTCCTAGGACACATGGTGTCAAATGAGAGACTGTGAGCAAACCCAAAGAAAGTGAAGGCCATCCTGAAATTGAAGTCGCCCAAAACAGTAAAGGAGATATAGAGCCTAAACGGCAAACTGGCGGCCATGAATCGCTTTCTGTCCAGAGTGGTAGAGTGAGCGCTCTTTTTCTTCAAAACTATGAAAGGGTGTGTAGACAAGAAGGAAATAGTACAATGGGGAGAACATGAGGAAGGATTTTTTGAAAAGTTGAAGCAGCATCTGAAGGGGCTACTTATGTTAACTAGCCTCTAGCTAGGAGAAACGCTCTACCTGTATGTTGCTGCTAGTAATGAGGCAGTTAGTGCTGCCCTGGTAAGGTAAATAGAGAGAGTACAAAGGCCAGTATACTATGAGAGCAGGGCCTTGCAAGGAGCAGAAAAGATATATGCAGGACAGGAGAAGTTAGATTTGGCACTTGTGCACGCAGTTAGAAGGCTGCGCCAGTATTTCCAGGCGCACCCAATAGTGATGCTGATGAATCAACCACTAAAATAAATACACACAAAGCCCAAGGCCTCGGGAAGGCTACTAAAGTGGGTAGTAGAGCTAAAAGAGCACACAATCGAGTACGAGCCACTAAAAGTGATCAAGGGGCAGGTGATCGCAGATTTTCTGGCAGAGGTCCCAAAAGAAGAAAGTAGATAATGGAAAGAAGAGCCTCCGGTAGGAAAGGAAGCCTGCGTGACTGGACCCAATGTCTAGAGCCTGCACGTGGACGGAGCCTCTGGGGTGGAAGAAGCAGGTGTGGGGCTAGTGGTGACTAACCCACAGGGGGGGTGGAAGCCACTTATGCACTCTGTTTCATGTTTCCTTCCTCAAACAATGAGACCGAATATGAAGCACTGATACCAGGGATAGAAATAGCCCAAAAAATGGGAGCAAGAAATCTGCAGGATTCAGAAATTCAATGATGGTGGCAAACTAATACAGTGGTCACTACGCGGCTAAGGAGCCAACCATGATGAAGTACAGGGACACATACAGGAGCATAGTGGCAGAGTTTGTAAAGTTCAGTATCATCAGGGTCCCTCGGTCATAGAATACCAAGGAAGACAAACTCAACAAGCTAGCCTCATCGGCACACACTAACCTTACAAAGTTCGTCCTGGTGGATGAGATGGAAAGAAGGTCTACGGACCAAAATGTTGTAGCAAAAATACAGGATGTGGGGGAAAACTGGATGACATCGCTAAGAGCTTATTTGGAAGCTGGAGTCCTCCCAGATGAGGAAAAAGTAGCTAAGGCACTAAAGAGGAATGCTTTGTACTATGCAATAAAAGATGGCCTACTATACAAGCGCGGATACGTAGAGCCGTGGCTTAGGTGCACAAGACCTGAGTTATTAGAAGTAGTCCTGAGAGAACTGTATGAGGGAAGTTGTGAAAGTTATCAGGGAGCTCGTATGCTGGCGTTAAGGGCTGTCCGAGCAGTGTACTATTGGCCAAGAATGAAAAGATATACAGAGAAGATAGTCAGGGAATGTCGCAAGTGCCAAGAGCACACCCTACTGCCTAGGCTCCCTGCAGAGGAGATGGCCAGTGCAGATCATCCTGACCTTTTGTGAAGTGGGGGAAAAATATAGTGAAACCTTTTCCCAAATCTGTAGCCAAGAAGAAGTTCCTAATAGTGGAAAAATATTATTTCACTAAACGGGTGGAAGCAGAGGCTGTTTCCACGATTACAGGGAAAAAAGTAACGAACTTCATATGGATAAATATAGTATGTAGATTTGGAATTCCACAAGTCATAGTCAGTGACAATGACACACATTTTTTCGGAGAGCCGTTCATCTCCTGGTGTAAGGAGCTGAAGATCAGGCAACAATTCACTTATGTTGCCTACCCATAGGCAAACGAGCAAACAAGCAAATAGAAGTAACCAACATGAACGTCCTGCAAGGCCTAAGGAAGAAGTTGGGAAAAGCCAAAGCTGAATGGGAAGCAGAGTTGACAAGTGTGTTGTGGGCCTACAGAACCACACCTCAAACAACAATAGGAGAGTCGCCATACAGGTTGTGTTACGACACAGAAGCAATCATTCCACCTTAAATTGTGGTACCCAGCAGGAGAGTTGTGATGCCACTAGCATTGGAATATAACAAGGATGCCATTAGAAGTAATTTAGAAGAACTAGAACAGAACAGGGAGAGAGCGTCTTTAAAGGAGGCTATGTATAAATCTTGGACATAGCAACACTACAACAGTATCAAACCGAGAAGTCTAAAGTAGGAAGAGCCAGCCCTCAGAAAGAATGAGGAAAGCAAAGCACAAGGAAAAAAGAAGCTGGATACAACCTGGGAAGGGCCTTACATGGTAGCCGAGGTGCTGGGCAAAAGAGCATACATGCTGGAGACAATGGATGGGAAACAAGTACCACGCGCGTGGAACATGGCCAACCTTAGGAAGTATTATGTGTAGAAAGGTACAACTTTTGTTTCTAAGGCTACTAGGAAACCTATTTCATTTTGCATAGGTAGGGAAAACTTCTTGGTGGATCAAGTCTTTTGTAATTCCATAAAGGGTATGATCCAAGGGAATTTTACATAACACCCACGAGTATTTTATTATTAACAAGTGAAATGAAGCAGAGCTATTAAGTAAAAAGTAAAATAATTGGCAAAGGCCACGAGAAGAAAAAATGTTACGATGATTGAAAGCTAGAAGAGCTATCAACATCACATCAAAAGTAAGGAATGAGTCAAAGGAACTTGTTCACAAAGCGTCATTGACATCGCGCAGTCAGGTGTACGCCAGCCAGCCCAAAAGGGCTGATGAAAAACACCCCTAGCCCTGCGCAGACAGGGAGTTGTTAGACAACTTTCTAAGTTGATGAGAGTCCGAGGCAAAGGCCCTGAACTCAAAAAGTGGCAAAGGCCATGAGCTAAGGAAACACACCTTAGCTGGAGAAAGCCAGACATGGCATTCTTCCACTGTTCAGAAAAAAAGAAAAAGGGGGGGAGGGGTGGGAGAGGTCACACATCAGATAGACTCATATGAAACAGAAAGAGGAGGAGAAAGTGCTCCTCAACAACTGGAAAAAATGGGGGAAAAAGGCACCCCTGGCCACAATATCCTCCCCTCATAGGGAATTTAGAAACAAAAGGTTTAAACAAACAAAAGAAAGAATTTTTTTTACCAGCCATCATAAGATACACATTCAAGAAAAGCTAATTCCCTTAGCTCCTCGTGCCCCCCGCCTGCAGCCTGCCCTAACTCATCCTGATCCTGTTGTGTCTCCCTGTCACATGCGCCCTAGTTTGGTTCACCCCCGGTCGCTTACTAGTGACTGCCAGCCTGGGACAAGGATCCTACTGTCAGAGTGGCTGCTTCATCCGAGTTCAGACCGTCAAGCTCTGCGGTAGTCATGCCGGGGTCCAGAAGGGGGATGTATTCAAAGAAGCTATGCTATCTGAAAGGGACAAATACCCCGACCAAGTTTAGTCTGCAGATCCTCAGGGTCGGCTTTGGTGGCGTCCAAGTCGAAAGCCTTGAACAAGGCAGCAACCAGGAGCTCGAAGGCATGCTGACTCTGGATAACCTTTGCGTAGATGCTGGTAAAGCCATGAGTAAACTCCCACTCATGTAACTCCCTGTGGTCTTTGTTCTTAGCCTTGAGCTTGTTAATCGCCAATGTCAGAGATCCCATTACACCCCTCTCAAGCTCCAGGTCTGCATCCAGTGCGGTGACCCGAGCGCGAGTGCATTATAGATCTGAGGCTACCTCCTTAGCAGACTTCTCAGCACAATCAGCCTACTGTAGGGCATCAGCTAGCCCATAAGTCATCTTCCCCATCTCCATCTTGACGGCAAAGGCTGTACACATGCGCTACAAGTAAAGAAAGGAAACAACCTTGTAAAGAAAGGACATGGAAAGAAGAGAAGTAAAAGAATAAAATATAAAATAAGGCAGTCAGATGAGGAAAGCATGATCATAACCTCCAGAGCAGTAGAAACATGGTAGTCGACAATGTCAACAGAAAATGCCACGTTAAAAGAACACTCCTAAAGCTAAGCATTGAAGTGGCTGGGAGGAATGACATGAGCAAAGAATTCAGGTCTGGCGATTATTCCATGGATAACATCATCTTTAGGAACAACACGAGAACATGAGTCCCCCAAGTGAAGGGGAGTGAAGCTGACAAGAATAGGCAGTCAAGAATGTGAACCAGGAGCAGGCAGTGAACGAACGGTAAGTGCAGGAGCAGTCATGGCAGGAGGAGTCATTGGAACGATGTCAGTGGACCGGTGAGTAGAACAATGGTGCTTGCGTTCCAGCTCCTCATCTTCTTCATGATCCACAATCATGGGCATAGGGACTGAGGTGTTAAACAGGGTAATGACAGGCTTTGGGCAGTCAACCTCTCCCTCAACGTCATCTACTTGGTGGGTGGAGTGGTAAGAAGTCCCACGACGGGAAAGGTGCGATAGGTCACCTATCAGGTTGGCAATAGACATACCAGAAAATCAATGGAAACAAACATGACATTTAGAGGTAGATAAGAGAAAAACATTACATTGAGCAACGCATGAAATACATAATCAGGGAAATAAGGATGAAAGCCCTACACCCATAAGGTCACCAGGACCTCCCAGAGGCACGATTCCGATCGACAGGAGGGGAGACCTATGGCATGCACCAAAGAGTTGCGCAAGACAAAGCCTACCTTAACAAACAGGTCCTCCAAAATGGAGATGAACTGATAACTATCAGACATCTCCGTGGCACTGGGGTGCATCAGACTTTTCCTGAGTGGACCAGCCGATAAAGGGTCTGTGTGAATCCCCAACCCCATTAACAATTACTTATCCACAAAGATGAAGCGCCTTTTCTGCTTAACGCGAGTAGGAAAATCGACCAAAAGTTTAAATCCATCGGGGCAGAATTTGAGGAAGTACCAGTCGGGGGAATTTTAGCAAGCGTACAAAGGTGATTGTAGGGGTAAAACTGGAACCCAGGCAAAGAACCACATAGCCCATGAGCAGGCGCAGAACTGAGATAGGGGGAACCGGACAGGCACAACTCGTAATAACCTAGGATAGACTGGAAGAACTGAGATAGGGGGAACCGAAAACCACCATTCTCGATGGTTTCCAGGTAGACGGCCACCATCCCTTAAAGGACGTCCAACATCGTCTCCCCTGAGCCCAGCAGAATGATGCAAATTACTGAGATCATTGGACCTCTCACCACAGACCACGAGAACTGCATAGCAAAGTTGATGAATGTACCGACATTCACCAGCGGTCACGTCACAGTATGAGTGGGTGTTTGGAGAGCCCACAGTCGGCACCATGTTGAAAGAAAAAGAAAAGAAAAAAATATAACTAGAGAAAAGAAAGAATATGGAGGAGGAAGAAGAATAGTACCTGGGCAGACGCTGGGAAAGATGGTGAAGAGCAGAGAGTATACTAAGGTAGAGATAATGGTAAAACAAGGAAATTGACTTTGGAAAAAATCTTACAAGATCAAAGACATGTATTACACAAAAAATGAATCAATGCAACTGGTGAGTGACTTGCCTTGGAAATAGGCAAAGAAACAACAATAAGTGGTTAGACTGGGTTAGATGGAGAGGAAACATGGCAACGATCGAGGCATATAGAGTAGGGGAACGAATAATGTGGCGACATGAATAAAAAAGATGCCATTTTTCAAATAATTACTGCAGCTATTTCTAGCGAAAGGCCAGCCTACAGGCAGCAGGAAGCGCAGAGGAATACTAGCAGACCATAACAGACAGAGATAGCCCATCTCCATGTTCAAGAGACATAAGAATCTAGGTTGGGGGGACTTAATAAGGTGTGGGCTTGGTAGCCCATTAAGCTTATTACGACCCAAGGAAAGAAGCCCGCTGAAAGCCAGCTAAGGGCCAAGGGAATACAAACTGACATGACACAAGCTGTCATGTCAAGCACCAACACCCCATATAACATGGAGAGGGAACATGCTTCCAAGGTACATTTTCATTACAGAAAAACTACACTCAGACAAAAAAATCCTAAGAGCTCCCTGTGACAAGATCATCGGAGCAGACCCGGTAAAGCGTTGGCCTGTTTGACCTAGATCCCAGTTGTTTTGCAGGTCCCGAAGGAGAGCCCAAGCGGAGGAACATTTTAATCCTGAGTGGAAGTACAAAGAGGATGCAACATCTCCTTAGGGCCAAGCCAGGCTTCTCCTCTTATAGGTTTCCCTTAACCTCTGTAAAAGATGGCCGAATTCATGGAGATTCACCATTATCCTCCATCCCATCGTTCGTTGATCTCAATCGTAGATCCTTTATAGTACAACATCTAAATAGTCAATACACATACACAAAATGCTCAGTAAATAACAAAAATATACACACTTACAGCCTACATGATCAATTTTCCCAGAAAATCCCGGTAGGGATATCAACCCAATTTGTGCCACCAGCAACGGAAATGATAACCAAATAAAAAATCTAATTCATACTACCACCAAACCAATAGAGTCTCACATCCAGAAAACAAGCCCTCCCCTAGAGTCCCACACCATGTTAGCCCTTAGCATGCTATAACATCCGCTCATCTGAAGAACAAATAACACTGCTGAAATAAGCACAAAACCAAACCAAACTAGTCATACAGAAAAACAATTGAAGATACCCTTAGGAATAAGCCATCTTATATAGGAAAGAGATAAGCATAGAAATAAATGAAAAAATTAATGCACCTAATACGCGCATCTACACGACTACCCTTAACCACGTTAACCACCACCCTTGAAAACTGGAAAAGTTATACATAACTACCCAGATAATTTGGAACGACAAAGTCCGCATGACATAATTATTCCTTAAGATCAAGCCCACTACCAGCCTATACACTTAACTGCACCTTCTAAACTGGATGCGACACAAGTAGGAAAATAAGCAAGGGAATCGCTCGGTAAGCAAAGAAACAAACAAACTACAAAGGGAGTAAGAATACCGTGGCTTTATAAAAATGCCTAGAAAATCACCAGCCTCATGACACAAGCAAACAACCCACCTCCTGTTCAAACCAAAAGACAAATAGAATACTGCAGCTTTACATACGCTTGGAAAATCACCATACACGCAACACAAGAAAATGTTCTATTTCTCTTACCAGGTATAACACACAACCAGTGAGAGGGGTCGCGGCTTCGTATACACATGGAAAATTCCATCCTCGCAACACAAGTGGACCCTGCCCGATTCTATAGCCAACAAAAGACCCACACACAATATGTCCCAAAATACAAAACATCCTCGATAAAGTCCCAAACCATATCCATAAGAAAAACCACACTCTGTATAATTATCCAATAGTCCAAAATATAACCACCAATATTATTTTAATAATAAATACCATTAAAAATTAGAACATAGAGGATTACACACCAAAACAAACTAAAATAACTAGTGGTCTGTTCCCTTTACTACCGCAGCTTCTGCATCTAGGATTTCACCTAGTTTCCACCACATATGTAGGTAAACTTCATCATGTGTAGAACCAGCAGCCTATATACGATGCATATACTTCAGATTATAAGATTTATAGTTAATAATGAGTCCAAAATTTATCCTTCCTAGCTGTATACTCATTACATATACAAAATAGGCATATGTCTCTAGATCCCATTTAAAGTTAGTCACTTCATGTTCCAAACAAAAACACGGTCTTTCAAAAGCCCCTCGTGGAGATTCTTACGAAGAAGCTTACTAATATCATAACTATGTTTAGCATTAACTTCGTATTGATTCCTTAGTATTCCCTCCAATTCTTGAAATCGACCCTTTAACCAGACATAGCAAACTTCTCCAACATCGAGTTGTCCCTCTAGTTTTTCATACTTTTTAGAAGTCAATCAAACTAAGAATTCCCGCTAACCATCATAATGCACCCTCCATTCTTGTAACTCACTCTTCAATCAGTGGAATTTAGCCTCTAGTCCTCTATTCTGATGAGTGATCTCATCCAGATAATCAGTCTGCTTCGAGAGTATATATTCCAAACTATCACTTTCCCAACATTTCTTCATTAAACATTTTCTCCATCATCGACGCCTCTTTTAACAACTATTAACTCATTTCTTAGCCTCGAAATATGAAACCCTTGCTTAGATGGATAAACATCGTATTCGTGTAAAAATGAAAAATTATGTCGCTTTTGTAGCTTCCAACCTTAAATAGCCCCAACAGTCTTAGAAAAAAAATCTTTACCAAACAACATAAAGCCCTAACACTTACCTCAAACTTAGTAAATATCCTTGAATCATTAATAACTCCATAAACTCAGTCCAAATCTAGCATACATAGATTAATTTCATTAGTTAGTTCAATATAATATTCATCCACACAAGGAACATTTTAAAGATTCGTTCAAGGTAACCCAATGCTTTAGGATGAACATGGGCCGCAATGTCCTGTGCAGAAGGTTCCCCTACCTAATACCATAGACACAAAAATAAGGATTGGCCCAAGTAAGAGAAATAATATAAATTCATTGAGATTACATAGAAATCCAATCAAACTAAAACAACAATCTATCCTACCTTAGAATAAGAGAATTCAACTTCTTCGACAGACTTATCACCAAAACTAGCACTTGACCTCCCCCGGGTCGTTAATTGTAGCTAATTAACTCGAGTGGAGGCTGTGATCAAAAGATAAGAGATTCATAGTTCTGCACCATGTTCTCACTAGTACACTACCTATGTGGTAGTTAGCGGTAAGTCATGGGTTTGTTCACAGAGATGCTAGGTATAAGTATCAATCAAAACATAACCTTGTATGGGGGGGTTTGGTTTTTCAAACTTGCAACTGATAAGCATAAAAGTAAAAAATAAAAGTAAGCTATTTAACTAAGCACTTTGCGAGTCACTGAGCAACATGGTTAATATAATGTTTCTATCCTCAATTCATTCACATAGAAATTTAAGAAAACCTAATAGAGTGTTCATGACACGTGGTGTGGCCGATGCCATACACTTCCCCGACCTTTTCACGGTGGGAGCACTAGCAACCCTCCATCGACACCGACATCATAATTAGGGGAGTACAACATGGTCCCAACATTGTTGTATGTCTATTTCTCCCCCGTGCGATTACGTCATGGGCTTCCACCATGAATGCACTATTTCCCAATGGTCCTATCAATTAGGCCAAAGGGTCGTTGGCACCTTATCTATGATCTAAGGCCTCTCACACCCTAGCTTGCTACTATTCGCTATCTACGCGGAACCTCTCGGATAACTTTACAAAGTCAGCTAATACTAGTGTGATGACAAATAAGTCAGGGCATTCTTGAATCCCCATGCACCCATCCATGCGAATACGTTTTCCCTTACCCATTCTAACATCCAGGTTTCTTTTCCCAATGGGGCATGTATATTTGCACCATACACGAATGTAGCCCAAAGTGTGTGCTTATATGTGGTGTGCTATTCATGCAATTCAAATAATTAAGAACATTTACAGTAATATCATGAACAAAAAATTAGGACGAACTATAGAATCTCACAAGCAAATAGATTAAACCATGCTCCTACAATTTATCCCCAAGCTATAGAAACTACTCCATAGATATGAAATTAAAATAAAGATTTGAATTCCAAATCTTAGGATCAAACCAAAAGAAAGAAAAGAAAATGAGAGAGTTTTTCTCTCTCTAGAGTTGCTTACATAACTACAAAACTAAATATATTATATGAAACCCTAGTAGACTAAGGCTATATTTATAGTAGTAGGATATTAGGCCTAAAAATAGGCCCAAAATAGGCCAAATTAGGGTAAACCCTAGCTCAGCCGCTTCCCGGCATGGGCAGTCAACGATGGTGCAGCCCATGGCGTGTCCTTAGAGTAGGGCGCAACATCTGGCATAGGTCATGCCTCTTTATGTGGCGCAGATCTTCAAGTGGTGCGGGGAGCAGAGTCTGGCATGGGCTGCAACACCCTCTGGTGTGGGCTGCATTATCTAGTGCGGGGCACCATCAAAGTACTGAAATTATGGCTCCTGGTCTGCGCCCATGGCTGGTGGCGCAAACCATGGTCAGGATGGGAGCTCCTCTTAGAAATTTGGTTCGGGTTATGTGATTTCCCACTCCCCAATGACTGGTCTTAGTATTTTGGATATGGAACGGTGTGAGACGTAAAAAATGGGATGCCCTGTGCCCACACTTAGCCGTGTGGAGTGGGAATTAGTCTCGTGCTCGTGGCCCATAGTGTCTGGTGTGGGTTGCGCCATAGCCTCATGCTAGTCTTCTTGGAGCGGGGCCACTCCTTTAGTGTGGGCCGTTGGTGCCAACCATGAATGGCTCGCACCGACCCGTTTGTGCCTCGGCCGGCTGAACTTGTTTCCTTCGCTACGGGCAAACTGTTAGTTTGATTTGAGAGGTATAGTAGTCGATTTTATGGTGCGTGAGAAGACAAATCCAATGAAACTAGCCTTAAAGGATAATTCTTCTTGAATCGTTCTTAAACTTAAGAACAACTCATCGGACCACGATTTAATGTTTCTTCGTTGGCCGCTTTGAACTCTGTTGCCACCTATCTTTGGCTTCAATCTTTTTTACCACTTATTGATACTCGTGGCCTTTATCTAATACCATTCTAGTGTGAATGGCCTTCATCTCTTCTACTATCCTTACGAATGGCATTCAATATTTTCTACCTCCCTTACGAGCGGCCTTCACATAGAATGTAAAAAAAGTAACCATTGGCGACCTACTGAAAATGATCACAAGGAAGATGAAGGAGCCCGTGGATATAAGATGTCCATTAGTACCAATTAAGTCTATAAAATGTGGGATTAAGACAAGAAGTCCAAACATGACCGTCCAACCCCCTTGTCATGTAAACTCAACTAATACTAGCAATCCACCAAATAAAATTAGCTAAAAACTATGCCAAATGCAACAGTTAACGCACGCATAATGAAGCAGATAAAACTCCCCACACTTAACCATTTACTTGTCCTCGAGTAAACAAAAACAAGACAAAGAATCAAGAAAAATGTAGTGTGCAGGCATAAGTTAACCGAGGCATTTAAATTATTCCTAGATTACCTTGTTTCCCCCCAAAGAGTAAGAAACTCACAACTCTCATACTCCCCAAAAAATATAAGCAATCTAACCACCCAAAAGTAAAATGTGGAAAAAGGTAAGCCAAAAATATAAAGTGTTAATCTAGCTTAATTTTCCCAAAATGATCCCAAAGAAATAAAAAAGTTGTCTTAAAAAACAATCCACTGCGGAAGCATGCATCATCAACCTAGTTTTTTGTATTCTCTTAATTTCTCTCATTTTTCCTAGGAGCTCTTTCGGGTTTTCATCATAGCTTTAACACACAAAAGGTACTCACTTCTCACCTTTTTCCACACGGCTTCTTATTTTTGCCTAGGCTCGTCAACCTAGCCGGGCCTAGCCTCTCATTTTTACCTAGGCCTTTAGACATATCCGGGCTTTTCCCAATGTTACCCAAGTTGCCCTTTCTGGTTTTTGACTTGTCCAGGTTTTTATATATTTTTTTCATTTTGTCAAGTTCTCCCTCCCCACACTTAACCAATGCCTAGTCTCCAATGCACAAAAATCATGTCAAAACATAAGTGAGGTAGGGAGAAATGGTGATGCTCCTTGATTTCGTGCCAATGAAATTTTTGAAAAGTCTTGCATCCAAAAACATGAAGCCCAGGCGTAATTCCATTCCAAACAAATTTCTCAAAACACACATTCATTCAAGAATTATGCTTTTCATAACACCGCCACAGTTTCAATAAAGCATATAAACAAAAAGTTCATTGGATTACCCGGAATTTGAAACTAAAATTTCTAAGATCCACACAAGAAGAAGCAAAAATCGCTAACTATTGGAAGAAGAGCTTCAATTTTTTGAGGTTCACCAAGAGCATGTGATAGTGAGTGTTTATTTGAGAAATAAGAATGTGTCAAATGATATAATTAGGTGGAGATATGTACCATGGGATTAGAATTTCATTCTAGGTGACTGGGGAGGAAGGTACAATTAGGATAAGAATGGAATTTTAAAATGCTCAATTTAGGGGACAATAGTACAAATCAATTAATTCCAAGGGATATTGGAAGTATTTTCAAAAATCCTAAGGATTTAGGGAATTCCAAAATTCTTGAACCAAAAATGCATTCTTGAGTTTGAAATTTAGAAATTTAGAAATTTTTCATTGCTGGAACAAATAAACATTGGAAAATTGGTTTTAGGTGTAAAACGTGCTTGGTACAAACCATAGGCTTGTGCCAAACATTCTGGCACAAAGTAGAGCCTTGCGCCAAACTCCTTGGCACGAAGCACAGTCTTGCGCTGAGCTCTTTGGCACGAGGTATCCCCTCACGCCAAGCATCCCGACATGAGGCATCCACCCATAATTTTTCCTAATCCTTAGTTTTTTCCTCTTTTTCTGAAAACCTTTGTTACCCATCGAATCTAATTACATTCAAACACAATCACGAGTCTCAAACTCAAAATATCAATCCAAAAAAAGAGTTTCACCTCGAAAATCCTCATAGCGAAACAAGAATATGCAAAAACTATCTAATCACTACTAAAAACACAAAAAGAAAAAAGATACACCGTATATTTATTGTCGTCCTCACAACTTATTTTCCTTTTTCATGCAATCAAGCTAGAACCACCCACCCGTGGGTTTCCCGAATCGCCATCGGCAACTCCACCCACAATGATATCGTTGTGGAGAGGACTACACAACGAGACATCCTTACCTTTAGACCTCTTGTCTGTTATAAGAAATGAATCCCCATGTCTTGCTAACATTGAGTTCATAAATGTCACTTTGAAGTTAGGGGAGTTCGAGAAGATTTTAAACTCTCGACAATCTCCCTTTCCCACTGCAAGTTGGTTAGCATGGAAAAAAGAATCTAGCACAAACATATTATCCATCGCATTATGCAATTCATCGGAATCATCATCAATATCATCAACATGGGATTCATTCAAACATTCATGCTCATTGGTAATACAAAAAGATTCATCATGCTCATCACATAGGGTTACACCTTTGCACATAAAAAAAGACTTTGTCGAATCATGCCTAGATTTATGGACATCAAATTCTACTTTATCCATGTTGTCTTCTAGAGTTAAGGTTCTCAAGTGGACATCAAATTTAGTCCTAGATGTCTTAAGAAAATGTCTCCCAAAAAGTATTGGGGGCACACTTTCGTCGTGCGCCATGTCTAGGACATAAAAGTTCGCTGGAAAAACCAATTTGTCAACTCGCACCATCACATCCTTCACTAGTCCACAAGGAATAGCTTGGAATGATCGGCAAGTTGGACAATTACTCTCGTATCCCTAAGCTCACCTATTTCTAGGCATTCATATAAACTAAATGGAATAACATTAAAGGATGCGCCTAAATCTATCATGGATGTTCTACAAGTTTACCACCTAAAGAGACAGGGATAGAAAATGTTCCGAGGTCATCACACTTCTTAGGTAAGTTTGAATGATTTAAAATGGTGAATCCTCCCATTTTCATATATCATAACCTTTTAGTTGGCCTATGTCTTTTCTTTGTGCATGCAACTTTAAGAAATTTAGCATATGATGGCACATTGTCAATCAATTCCAAGATAGGTATGGTTACCTCGACCTTCTCAAAGACTTTTTGAATGTTTGCATCATCAGTCACCACCTTTGGATGTCCCCTCAAAGCATTTGGAAATGAAGGTGGAATAGTGACTTGTACCTAGAGAGGTGGAAGTTCCTTGGAGGGTTCATCCTTGACCACAATCTCCTCCTCTTCAAAGTGTGCTTTGGTAGTCTCCACTATCCTATCATCATCTTGCATAATCTTCTTCTCGGTATCAGAAACTTCCTTCCCACTTCTCAACTTAAGAGCACTCACATTCCTTGGATTGATCTCCAGTTGGGAAGGTAGTTTTTCGAACTCCTTGGCTTCAAGTCGGCTTACCAAGGTGGCAAGTTTCCTGACTTGAACTTCAAGATTTTTGATACTTGAGAAAGATCTATTATCAAGGTCCTCAATCTCACACCTTGTCCTCTCCACAAAGACTTCATGTTTCTTCCCCAATTGAATGATGGCCTCTAAGATCTCATCCCATTCCGACATGCAGAGTGAAGCATGATTGTTCGAAGGCCCTTCACCTCTAGGATATGGTTGAGGTGGAGCTTGTCCACCCCGGTAACCTTGAGGTTGGTTATATTTCCTCCATCGGAAGTTAGGATGATCTCGATACCTCAGGTTGAATGAGTTTTCATAGGGTCCCAGTTTTGAATATCCTTGGTTCCCTCGGAACCCTTGTGGTTGACCCCTAGTAAATTATGGCTTTTCCCAAATTTTTTAGTCAATTGTCTTCACCTCTTGTGAATCATCTCTGACTTCGGGACACGCTTCAGAGTTGTGGTTAAGGTTTCAAACTCCACACACTTGAACTTGATGAACTTTTCCTCACAAAAGCTCCTTCTTCATGGAAGCAAGAGCTTGGACATGTTCCTCCAACTTAGGTGAGTGCGTGGGTTCATCTAAAACCTTAATCCTTGACCTAGTGCCAAATTGTTGCATACCATTTGCCATTTCTTCAAAGAGGGTCATTGCATCATTGGGGCTCTTGTTCGCTATCGAAATATTGCAAGTGGCGTTCACCAAACACATATCTTTATCACATAACCTTCAAAGAAATAATACACCAAATCCCCCTCCTTGGAGGGATGGTAGGGGCAACTAGCTAGAAGTCTTTTGAAGCATTCCCAATGATCATACATACTCTCGGTAGCTCCTTAGGTGATGTTTGACAATTGCTTCTTCAACTCGGCCGACTTGGATGCCGGAAAATACTTCTCTAAGAACCTCCGCTTCATGTCCATCCAAGAACCAATGCATCCTATTGGAAAGTAGTAGAGCTAATATTTGGAACTACTTTGAAGGTAAAATAAGAAGGCTATTAGATTGTAGTCATTTTCGGACACTCCCAAGGGCTTCATGTTCGTGCACACAAAATGGAACTCCGATAGATGTTTGTTCAGGTTCTTCCCCTCCAATCTATGGAATGTTGGTAGGCAATGGATCATGCCACTTTTTAGCTCACAACTCACATTGGTGGGTTATGGTGGGAAGGTGATGCATAGCAGCAGATTCTCCAAGTTGGGTGCTATAAGCTCCCATAGGGTATGATTACCTTCTGCCATTGCTAGCAGTTCTTCTACTAACACTTCCGGCCTTAGTTGAACTTATGCCTTAGTTCTTTGCCTCCTTCTTCTCTGACCACCTGTGTTCTCAGTCGGGTACTGTAAGACTCTAGATTAGTGGTATGGGTGTTTACCATAAACTAAGGCCAACAATACCCTTCTGAATACAACACTAGAATATGGATCAAAAGGTAACAAAATAACTATAACATCTCCAACCAAGATTCTAAAACATAAGCAAACAAAAATAAAATTTGATACTAACTACACTACTAACACGTTATACCTAATTGATACTTAGACTGAATAGCATCCCCATAAATGGTGCCAGAATTTTAACCTACCTCCCCCCCACCGGGGTTGTTAATTGTAGCTAATTAACTCGAGTGAAGGCTATGGTCAAAAGATAAGAGATTTATAGTTCTTCACCCTGATATCACTGTTACACTACCTATGGGGTAGTTAGTGATAAGCCCTGGATTTGTCCACAGAGATGCTAGGTCTAAATATCAATCAAAACACAACCTCGTACGGGTCGTCAATCCATATGAGTGAAAGAAATAGCTAGTAAAGCAAACATGCAAGGGGGGTGTTGATTTTTTTAAACTAGTAAGGAATAAGCATAAAATTAAAAAGCAAAGTAAGCTATTTAACTATGAACTTGGGGAGTCATTGAGAAACATGATTAATCTAATGTTTTGATCCTCGATTCATTCACATAGAAATTTAGGCAACCCTAATAGAGTGTTCATTACACGTGGTGTAGTCGATATCATATACTTCCTCGTCCCTATCACAGCGGGTGCACTTGCAACCGTTCATTGACTCCACCATCCTGATTAGGGGAGTACAACAAGGTTCGACCGTTGTTGTAGGTCTATTTCTCCCTTGTACGATTACATCCCGGGCTTCCACCACGAATGCACTACTTCCCAATGGTCCAATTAATTAGGCAAGGGGTCGTTTGCACCTTATCTATGATCGAAAACCTCTCACACCCTAGCTTTCTACTATTTGTTATCTCTACTCAGAACCTCTCGGAAAACTTTATGAAGTCTGATAAGACTGGTGCAATGGAAAATAAGTCAGGTCATTCTCGAATCCCCCGTGCACACACCCACAGTGATGCGTTCTCCCTTACCCGTTCTAACATCCAGGTTTCTCTTCCCAAGGAGGCATCAATATTTTCTCCATACATGAATACAGTCCAAAGTATGTGCTTATATTGTGTGTACTATTCATACAATTCAAATAATCAAGAACAATCACAATAATATCATGAACACAAAATTAGGATTAACTATAGATTCTCACAAAGCAAATAGATTAAACCATGCTCCCACAATTTATCCCCAAGCTATAGAAACTACTCCATAGATATTGAATTCAAATAAATATTTTAATTACACATCTTAGGATTACAGAAAAAGAAAGAAAAGAAAAGGAGAGAGTTTTTCTCTCTCTAGAGTTGCTCTCATAACTACAAAACTAAAGATAGACTAAGGCTATATATATAGTAGTAAGAGATTTGGCCTAAAAAGAGGCCTAAAATAGGCCAAATTAGGGTAAACCTTAGCTCAGCCGCTTCGCAGCATGGGCCGTCATGGATGGTGCAGCCCATGGTGTGGAGCACGAGATTTGGTGTGGGTCGTGCCTCTTTATGTGGCACGGAGTGCCTGTTCTGGTGTGTGGTGCAGATCTTCAAGTGGCACAGGGCACAGAGTCTGGCGTGGGTTGCAACGTCCCTCTGTTGTGGGCCGTGTCATCTAGTGTGGGGCGCCATCAGAGTGCTGAAATTGGGGCTTCTGATCCACGCTCATGGCTAGTAGTGCGGGCCATGGTCAGGAAAGGTGCTCTGCTATGAACTTTGGCATTGGTCGTGTAGTTTCTCATGCCGAAACGAATGGTCATAGTATTTTGGACTTGGAACGGTGCAGGATATTGAATACGGACGTCCCGTACCCATACTTAGCTGTGTGGAGTGGGACTTAGTCTCATGCTCGTAGCCTGTGGTGTTTAGTGCGAGCCACACCATAGCCTTATACTGGTCTTCTTGGCGCAGGGCTACTCCTTTTAAAAGAGTCGTTAGCGCCAACCATGAACGGCCCATGCCGACCCATTTGTGCCCTGGTAGGCTGAACTTGTTTCCTTCACTACAGGTGAACCGTTAGTCCGATTTGAGAGTTTTATTAGTCAACTTTATAGTTCACGAGAATATGAATCCAATAGAACTAGCCTTGAAGGATAATTCTTCTCTGATGGTTCTCATACTTAAACACAACTCATCAGACCATGATTCACCATTTCTTTGTTAGCTGCTTTGAACTCCGTTGCCACATATCTTTGGCTTCAACCTCTTTCTACCTTTCATTGATGCCAGTGGCCTTTATCTACTACCATTCTAGTGTGAATGACCTTTATCTCTTCTACCGTTCTTGAGAACGGCCTTCAATATTTTCTACCGCCCTTACAAACAACCTTCACATAGAATGTAAACAAAACGTAACCATGGGTGACCTACTAAAGATTATCACAAGGAAGATCAAGGAGCCCATGGATATAAGATGTCCATTAGTACCACTTAAGTCTACAAAATGCGGGATTTAGACAAGAAAACTAAACATAACCTTGTCACGTAAACTCAACTAATACTAATAAAGCTTGGCTCCAATAGTTTTGGCAGCAGTCTCATCCCAGAGTGCACCATTGATCCTATAAGGATTAGAGAGAACCCAATCATGGTCTATATTGCATCCCTCTAACTCCACTAAATTAGAAAGTGCGCCTGTGTCCCCAAGTACCCTAATAAGTCAAAAAATTTTACCCCAACCCGTAGAATTTGGTGAAAACCACCATAAGAAATAGCCCTAGATCTTTCCAACGCCTAATCCAAAGCACACGCCTTACCCAAACTAGTGACCTCTGACTCAGGGTTTTGCTCATGAAGTTGGAGAAAAGCCCCAAAATGGCCAACCTCGACCATTTAACATACATGTCTCCAAATGTACGACAAAAATCCCTAGTTCTCACAAGTTTGTCAACCAATACAGAGGGATAGCCTGGATAAGTAGGACCACTCTCTTTTAGACCCCTAAATTCCTCACGTAAGGATACAATAATCCTATCCTTCTCCTTACAAGTAGCATGCAGATTATTTATCTCATTTCTTAACTTATTGTCAATTAATGCGTTTGGCGAATCTATTGAGTCTAATTGCCTTATCAATCTTTTCACTTTGCTGACACAATCAACAGTAAGTTGAGTAGCCTTGGTTAATGCTTTCCCAACCCGCTTCATTAAAATAAAGCTAACAACATAGGACTCTAGTCCCTAAACAATAGTTTAGGAAAACAACATACCTCCCTTTCAGAACCATTAGTCATAACTACATCGCTAGAAGCCTTAGTCACATTGTCCTGCATTTTCATCAACTTAGAAGAAACCATCTTATATTCCTCATCAACACTAATCCTACGCTTATAATTTCCACGATTCTCCCTCAAGCAGTCTGCTTCTTGACAGATAACAAATGTACTCACATCTTGATCATGAGGTGAGGGTTTTGTTAAGAGACAAAAAGCTTATGCCTGCAACACAAATAAAACTTCAATAAAAATCACATAGGTGTAAATTTATAAAACAACACAAAAAGATACCTTAAGAACCAGTAGCCTAACTTCTACAATATTAGCTTACATTTCCTTTAAGAAATCTAGCCTTGTCTTCCACTTTATTCCTCGATCGAGGTTAATGTTATCATTCCATATTGGCAATGTTTTTTGGTCAAAACATCTAACATATATAAATTTATCTTCCCAATCTTCATAGTCTTCATGAGAAATCTTTAAAATTTCAACACTTTGAATAACTAACTTAAAAGATACCATAGCCAACATCCATTTTACATACTACTTAAGGATGTATTTGGGCGAGATCAATACCATAAGCCTCCAAAACGCTCGTAATATAAACTAGTACAAGGAGTGACAAACCTATCTGCAGCTGATAAACACTAAACATATTAGGCGGTGGCCTCATCACGACTTCTCTAGTAGGAGGAATTATAATCTCACATTCAGGTAAAAAAGAATAATAGTTTTTTAGTAAATATAAATCACCTGGCATAAGAATACTATTACCAGAAGACATTTTTCAAATACTTAACGACTAGTACACTACTGATAAGTTCAATTCTTAACCACATTTATATATTGAAAAATTAACCTACATTTTTTGGTCCACTAACAACAACCTCCCGGAAAAAGAGAAATCTAGAAGTGCAGTTATACTTTCTTATCCAAGTAGTCAATGCATACTCCGCCAAGTAGTCAATGCATACTCTTATCCAAGAAAAGTACCGTTTCCTAAAAAAGTGAACAGTACCATTTCCTCTCTTCTCTCACTTCACAATCTCTGAATCCAACGTCCTTTCCCACTGGTAACAGCTTTCTTTCGCCGCTAACGGCTCTTCCCTGTTAACAAGCAACGGTGCTGACCACGCCTCCATTGTGGCCGGCCACCATGGCAGAGAACGGAAATCCTATAACCATACAAAAAACTTTCCTCTCTGCACTCCAAGAAAAATCCCCCCCTCTCCACCAATCTCTTCCGAACAATCCCGAATTGATCCCAAAATCGGAGCATTTGGGTGAGCCAGCATGTCTATACACTGAGGAAGAGATCTCAACACTCTCCGCCTACTACGCCAATGCCCTGGTAGGCAGATTTACTAAAGGCAGGCTCTCATTGGAGCAACTGGAATCATCCTTCAAAACGGTGGGGTTTGCTGGAAAATACCAATTGGGGTCACTGGATTTCAAGCACGTCCTCATCAGATTTGACCAGATTAATGATTATCAGAGATGCTGGATCAAAGGAAGCTGGGTTTTCAATGGAGTCCAGATGAAAATCCTCAAATGGTCTTTGGATTTTTCAACACACAAGGAATCCCCAATTGTTCCGGTATGGTGCACAATCAGGGAAGTTCCCCTGTACTATTATAATGCTTCTTCTATTGAATCTATTGGAAATAGCAGAGGTAATTTCATCAAGAAAGACTTAGCCACTGAAATGTTAACCAGGTCGTCTGCCATTAAGTTGTGTGTTGAGATAGATCTTCAGAAACCTCTTAACACCTCCATCAGATTAGGATCAACAAATAACAATCGGAAATATAATATTGAGTATGAAGACACCCCCCTGTATTGTGATCACTGTGCTTAACTGGGACATTCACTCGGTCAATGTATACTGTCTCCAATAATAATGTTGAACCAATGCCTAAATGGTATGCTACTGGGCATAAATTTGCAAAATCCCCTGCTATGTTTACTAACAATCAGCCTTCCTCAAATAAGCCCAACTCAGAAATCATATCTCATCAGCTAGCTAATACTAACCCTGCCTCTGATCCTTTGGCATATGGCCCCGAGACAACAGGAGCAATCACTCGGATTACCACACCTCAGTTACCTCAACCACCTCCCCCAGACCACCCATCAGTAACACAAGCCTTGGAAAAATCCCATACAGTCCTTAGGGAACTAATAAACCTAACAAAGGTTACAATCCCTATAAGAAAACCTAAAATATATGCTAAGGATGACATAGGGATTGGTTCTCACAACTTGACTCGTTTCTAGTGCTCCCCCGTTAACCCTCCACTTTCACACCAAGGAAAGATGGAAAATAGATTTGCTGTTTTGCAGGATATGGAGGATCTGTCGAACTCTGATGAAGGTCTAATTCAGGACCCTCTGGAATCCTTTGATGATGGTAGTGAAGTTGCTTCAAATACTCACTCTCAGGCTACCTCTGTGGTAGTTTCAAGTAATCTATCAGGTAAGAATGATGGCCAAGGTAAGATTACCTTGTCCAATTGAATAAGATGATGCTAAGATCTGCCACTAAAAGCCATAAATCAGTTGACCATGATGCACCCTGTCAAACTTAACTTTTTGGTTTGGAATCTGAGGGGAATTGAAACTTCTATGCTCAGACTGAAACATTTGATTTTGAAAAAGAAAATTCAACTATTATGTATTATAGAACCTATGCATGATAACTCTCAATGCCAATCCTACATGCAGAAACTGAATTTTTCTAATAACCTTCCTCTCCATAATGGTAAGATCTGGCTAATGTGGAATGACTCACTGATTGTTAATCTTATATGTCACCATGAGCAATTCCTGAATGTTAAAATCATCCACCCTGGCTCTAATTCTCATATGGAAATAGTTTTTATTTATGCCCTTAGGAATAGAGAAGGTAGAAAGTTACTATGACATGCCCTAGGTCTTCTCCCACTAAACGAAACTGTTTTCATAGGTGATTTCAACACAATTGTCACACCTGATGAATATAGAGGCCCTAGCTCTCCTAATCTAGGCAGTATTAGGGATTTCCATAATTGGATTAACACCAAAGGAATACAGGAGATTAATACTGTAGGGAATATTTTCACATGTACCAATGGTAGACTGAGAAACCCCACTTCTAAAAGATTAGATAGAGGTCTGTGTACTCCAATGGAGCAATAAATTCCCAACTTCCTCCATATAGATCCTCAATAGGCAATCCTCGGATCATTCACCCCTCTTGTTCCAAATTGCTACTCAGACTCCCTCATACCCAAAACCTTTTAGATTTCTCAACTGTTGGTTCAATAGGCCTGGTTTCTTGGATTTAATTAGAACAAACTGGAGTTCTCCTATTCACCAAACAGGTATGATGAGGCTATATCTTAAGCTAATTAGAGTTAAGAAAGTAATTAAAATATGGAACAAAGAGAGCTTTGGTAATATTGACTCTAATGTAATGATGGCTGAGGATAATCTTAGAAGACAGGAAGTAATCTATGATTTATCCCATTCAGAAACTGAACTTATCATTCTTAATGAAAAAAGGGCTCTTCTTCTCAGAGCTTTAAAAGAGAGAAAAATTCTGGATACATAAGTCAAGATTGAATTGGTTTAAGTGTGGGGATAATAATACCCAATTTTTTCATAAATCTGTTCAGGAGAAGAACTGTAGATTGAATATATCAAAAATCAAAAACTCGTTTGGTCAATGGCTGGACAATTTTACAAACATTCAGAATGAAGCTGTCAAATACTTCTCAGACCTGCTAACTGAATCTAGGAACCCTGTGGATTCCACCTACTATCCACACTTCCTTAGCCAGATTCCTTCCATCATCACTGAGCAAGATAACGCTAGTTTATCTAGGCCTGTAACAGAAACTGAACTCAAATCAGTGGTCATGGGGCTGAATAGAAATAATAGCCCAGGGCCTGATGGCTTCTCTAGTAAATTTTACATCAAATGCTGGGATTTCATAAAAGATGACCTCTTATCTGCAGTAAATGATTTTCTTTTAGGATCTAACATACCAAGAGGTATCTCTAGCACTTGGATAACTCTTATTCTTAAAAAACCTACCCCATCATCCTTTGATGATTTCAGACCTATTAGCCTTTCTAATGTTGCTAACAAAATTTGCTCTAAGGTTCTCATGGAAAGATTGAAACCCTATATGGACAAACTAATTTCTCATAACCAAACTGCTTTCATGAAGAATAGAGATATCTCAGACAATATCCTATATCTTCAAGAGATGGTTAGGTTCTTAGACAAAAAAATAGGGTTCCCAATTGTATGCTCAAACTAGACCTGAAAAAGGCTTTTGATAGAGTTAGCTGGGGTTTCTTGCACAGTATTCTTTATAAATTTGGTTTCTCAGGTCAATTTCTTAAGGCGGTCATGAATAATCTGTCCCAGGCTTACTTCTCTGTGCTCATCAATGGTAATCCTGTTGGTTTTTTCAAATCAACTAGAGGAATCAAACAAGGTGATCCCCTATCTCCTTTCCTGTTTAATATCTTTACTGAATCCTTCTCCAGGAGCCTTTCTTTCATTTTTCAAAATAACAGTTTGCAATATTTTTCCCTTCCCTCTAATATTCTACCAGTCACCCACTTAAGCTATGCAGATGATACCATAATTTTTATGCAAGCTTCAAAATATGGTCTTATTAAGATTAAAGCATTTCTGCAGATATTTTAGTTAACATCAGGCCAGAAAATCAGTTATGAAAAGTCTGATTTTTACATCAGCAAGAGAACTACAGTCACTAAGAAAGTTCAGATTAGGTCTATCCTAGGGATGAAGACAGGTACTCTCCCATTTAAGTACCTAGGTTGTCCTATTTTCAAAGGAAGAACCCTATTTAGATATTTCTATCCTTTGCTTGAAACTATGGACAAGAGATTCAAAAACTAGAAGAATAGATGGTTAAGTACAGGAGGGAAAATGACACTGATCCAATAATGCATATACTCTCTCCCTCATCATTTTGGACTGTTTGTAAACCTCCATCATTTATTGTTAAATCCATGGAAAAAGAATGGCTAGATTCTTTTGGGGGGAAACTGATGAAAGAAAGAATAAGGTCTGGAAAAAGTGGACTGATATTGCTATCCCTAAATCTCATTATGGTTTGGGTTTTAGATCTATTAAGTCAATTATTGATGCTTGTTCACTTAAATTATGGTGGAAAAGCCAATTAGGGAATACCTTGTGGGCCAAATTACTGTGGTCCTTTCCCCAGTCCCACAAAAACTCCAAAACATGGAAGATAATTTGTGAGATAAACCATATTGCAGAACAAAATACACTAATTATCCATGGCCAAGGTAAATGTGATTTCTGGGCTGCTAACTGTGCCCAAATGTTCCGTTGATCAACTGCATCCCATCCCACATCACTTCAATGTTTTGGCCATTTTCAGTAGCTGATTTTGTAAATAACAAAGGATCAATTTTACCTAAGATTGCTCCATTCCTGGAAAATGATACTTGTCTTTTTTTGCAGGGTACAGAAATTGTACATGATAGGGAGGACAAGATGATTTGGAAACCTGAAGAGACTGGCAGATTCTCTTTCAACTCAGCCTATAAAACCCTAACATATATCCCAGGTAATTTCCCAATTACTAAGCTCATATGGAACCCTAGGCTACCTAAGAAGATCTCCATCTTTACATGGAAATGGTTGAATTCATTTTTACAATTTGATGATATCCTCATTAAATGTGGTTTTAGCTTGGCTTCAAAATGTCCTATGTGCCATCAAACTGACTCCCTGGAACATTTCTTCATTAACTGCCATCTCGCTAAATCTGTTTGGATTCAGAGTGCTCTTTTAGTCAATTTCAATTTGCAAAATGTCTATAATGTTGTGGATACTTTTTTCATCTTTTGGAATTGTAGTGACCTTTCTGGGCCTCAGAAAATAATATGTCGACTGTTGCCTCCATTGATCTGCTGGGCATTATGGAAGGCTAGAAATGCCTATTTTCTTGATGACAAACCCCTTTCTTTTACCCATATAACCAAGGAAGTTATAGATACTCTTAATCTATCCATTTCAGCCTATCCCTGTCTCCCCAATATACACCCTAACTCATGCAATCAATCCCATTCTCTGATATCCCTCCCCAGACCACCACCGAAGCCAACCATCTCCACTGTATATTGGGAATTTCCAGGTCCAAATGTCATTAAGGTTAATGTGGATGCCTCATGGTCTACTACATCTGTTTCTATTGGTTTAATTGCTCGTGATAATCAGGGTTTATCACTCCTTATTAAGTCAGAGTCCATAGCAGCCATTTCTCCACTGGAAGCTGAGATAAAGGCAGTCCTTTTGGCATGTCAAATCTGTATCCCTAGATATTCAAATCTCATTATTGAATCAGACTCTTTACAAGCAGTTCATATGATTAATGATCCATCTTGTTCCAAATGGTCTCTGTATCCATTGGTGTTCCATGTTCATACATTTCTATCCCAGTGTTCTCTTAAGCACACATACAGAGAATGTAATTCAGTGGCTGATGCTTTAGCTAAACACCACTCAACATCCCGGATGGATTCTTCACTACATTTGAATAACATTCCATTTCACATTAAATGCCTAATTCATATGGATAGCATGCATACACCTTATATTAAAATCCATAGGCAAGTCTCAAAAGAAGGTTGATACTGCTGATATTTCTTTCTTTTACCTCAGGATATGGAACTCATTATGCTCTGGCACTCTATGCTTCCCCTCGATGGCTATGGTGTTTCACTTCCAGAGGGGAGCTCACAGTCACATTTGCTGTCCACACTGCGGCTTCACTACTTCTGTATTCCCAGGCCCCATTTTCTTCAGTTCTGCACCAGTTGCTCAGTTTCTTTTCAGTCCTTGATGATATTCTACCATGGTCTTCATCAAGCTTAGTCAATTTTGGCTGGACATATGACATTCGATCACATACTCCTCCGGCTTCATCACCATAGGCTGCAACTAGCAATGGCAGTCTTACTAGCTTATTCCATTTATTAGTTTCACTTACTAATTTGGCTGACTGGTAGTTTCCTGGCCAAAGTAATGAATTAATACTGGGTGTGGAGATTCGTTACTTTGGAATTGCAACTACCTCTTCCTCTAGATTATGCACATATATAGACTCATAGATATTAGTATCTGATCATTCTTTTGGGAGGCAATCATGTTGCCTTTTATATTAACTACTATGATGACTCTGGCTCGTTAAAGTTTCTGGCTTGGGGTACCAATAAATCAACCCCCACCTTTGGGTGTTTTCAGTTTAAAAAAAATACTCCGCCACACCCTATTACTTGGTAGTGTAATTTAAATAGAAAGTTGGGAGAATGTGTTTTGGTGGAGAGTTGTAGGAGAAAGGAAATGGGAATTTTTAGATTGGAAATGAGTTGAGATATGGTATGTGGGTATTTTTTTTCAAGATTAGAGCGCCTAATTTTTTTTCCTGCTAATGGAAAATGTGGGCGCTCAAAATTTTATTTCTCGCTAAAAATTTTGGGAATGATCGATATGTTACCAACATCTGTCATGATATCGGTAATGATGGGTATTTATGCGGCTCATGATGGCCCAACGACGTCATATGGACAAATAAGGTTGTCCAAGCCGATGCCAGTGACACTTGGATCGATTACCTGTTAATTCAAGCAAAAGGTGTTGCAATGTCGTACCAATAGTCTTATCAGGTTGACCATTGGTTGACTTATTTCGTAAATTAACCTAGGTGTCCAAAATTTTGACCTTTAGTCTTATTAGGTCGACTGTGATTTGACTCAATTTGTAAATTGACATAGATGCCCAAAGGTTTTACCTTTTAGTATTGTTAGGCTGACCATGGCTTGACTTCTTTCATAAATTGACCTAGATGCCCAAATGTTCGACCTATGGTATTGTTAGGTCGATCGTTGGTTGGATTCTTTCGTAAATTGACATTGATGCCCAAAGGTTCAACCTTTAGTCTTGTTAGGTTGACCGTGGTTTGAATTGTTTCATAAATTGACATTGATGACTAAAGATTCGACCTTTTGTATTATTAGGTTCAACCGTTGGTTGACTTCTTTCGCAAATTGACATAGATGCCCAAAAGTTTTACCTTTAGTCTTGTGAGGTCGACCGTGGCTTGACTCCAGTTGTAAATTGACATTGATGCCCAAATATTCCACCTAGTCTCCTGTTAATACAATTTAAATAGAGCGGGGTGGTTAGTCTTGTCTTGTTGGGAACCAGATTGACCAAATTACATATTCCAGTTATGTGGGGGGAATAATTATTTAAGCTAGAAACCTAGATGGGCTTATTCACTGTTCTATTTTCTTATGGTAGTATGCCAAAGAAAATTTAGCCCAAACGGAAGATGACCGACGTCTGTCATTAGTCTATAATCCTCTCAGTCCAACCGTAGGTGACTAACATCGCACATCTATGGCGGACTTCCCCATGAATCGATATGGCTTCGTTTCATGACGTCTATATATAATTAGGCCAACCTCAGAACTATTTCAAACTCTTCATTTCCCTTGAATTCCAAAGGGTTCCTAACAAGTTCTTCCACTCATAAAAAATGTAACTTTTCTGCTTTTGTTTACTTGAATTACTTCATTTTTCTATGTTTTACTTCAAAGTTCTATGTTTTACTTCATAATATGTATGGTATTAAAGTTTGTGAACTTTGTTGTTTTTTCATGTCAACTACATGTTATTATTGTTCTTGAATGATAATATCCATCGATTTGGGTTGCTATGTGCATTAGATTCATTTTTTATGTGTCATTCTGGTTATGTAATATTTCCAGATACATGTGGCGTCATTCAAATGTTGGTTACCATCTGGTCTTACAACTTGTAATCGAAGTTGCTCTTTCCACTCGGTCATTCATAGTGGTATAGGGTTTCAGTGTGAATGCAGCGGCAATCACCTTCCGATTACCTTTTGGTCTTACCGACTTCATAATCAAAGTTGTCCTTTCCTGGCGGTCATTCATAAGTTTGGGGTTTTATTTTGAATGTGGCATCGTTATGCAGTTGGTTCTGGTTTCGACTTAATCGGTTGTTGGTTAATGTCGTATGTTTATCTCGTTCACAATTTTGTTTATGATCGACGATAATTGCAACTTTGGTCTCGTGTTGTTAATCTAACTGATGGCATTTCTAAACCACAGTGAGGTTGCACACTACTAGTTTCCTTGAAAAATCTGAATGACTCGTCGTATTATAAATAATTCCAATTACTACCGATATTTCATTTGTGTGCTATGAAATTCATGCCTCATTGCTAACAATGAAGGCTCAGAAAGTCGTCCCCCAATTGATGTGAGAATTTTTTTTTCCAGTTTGATACATTTGTTTTATTAGGTTACTCATATTCCTATTTAATTAGTTATAGTTTCATTGACCGATGTAGATCGCGTGCGATTTGGAGGAGGATTACTCGCAGTATTAATTTCACGATACTAATCCACCTATTACACATGTATTTTAATTTTCGTTTAACATTTTGGGCAAATAATTTTGTAGTACATGAGATTGTACATAAGATCTGGGATCTAGCAAAGCCGATTTTTCATTCAGATGCTGTGTTGGATCGTACCACAACATTTTCTGTTTGGTTTCAAATTACTATGAGTTACTTGCAAAACTGGCATAAAAATTCATATTACTACAAGAGACAACACCTATTACCTCAATTTTTCAGGGTTTTTACCTCGGTTTTTTGCTATAAAAAACCGAGGTGAATGGGGGTACAGTAAAAAGTAATTTTTACCTTAATTTTTCTTGAAATTAACCGAGATAAATAATCATAAGCTGATGGCCATACCAACGACAGAGCGATGTTGATTCACCTGTTAGGGTTGTTGATATCCAATCTACGCGTGAAGTCGCATAATACGACGTTGATAATAAAATCTGCGCCATCGCTATTGGCCATAATCGATATCGCATCACGTTGTTCTGAGTTCACAGACTAATATTTTAACTGCGGTTTAGAACCGTAGCAAACAATTTTTTACATCGATTTTTTGAAGAATAACAGTAGTTAATTATAAAGTATAGAACTACAGATCGACCATAGGGCGCAGTTACGGACGCCGATGTCATTTGTAAAATTTACGACGTCGACAATGGCCGTAAGTGAGATCGCATCATTTATTAACCGACTTCGTAGACTACAATATTTAACTGAGGTTTAGAACCACAGTAAATTAATTATTTTGGCAATATAAACCTAGTAGTTAAAAATGGGATGAATGAATAGTTAACAACGTCGAAGAAGATGAACGCATTGTCGATGTGCCTGCGATGTTGGAGAATACTTTGTGGTTCGTGGTGCGATGTCACTCAATTCATTGTACCGTAGGTAACCCAATGAGAACTGTGTGCGATGTTGCTTTGTTTTGGTCTGCTTTATCGAATTGATTATTATACTCTGCTACATAGGTCCTCATATAAATTAAAGAAATAGAAATTTTCATAAATAGAAGACCCGGCGTCGAATGCCCCTTCAGATTGAATGTTACTACACCATGCACAAAGCATATAGACAAGAACGAGAAGCACTACACCATCCATACATAAAGTATTTATCAAAATTCTCACAAAATGGACTATACCATTGATACTCCATAGCTAGCTAAAGATCTATATCAAGGTGTCAAAAAATACCTTGGAAAGTATCAATGGGAATTTTAGCGAATGATTCTCTCACCAAAAAATCAACATATTCCAAGTTCCTCATGTCATAGTTGTGTTAAGTAAATGCTCCAAATTCCTTACCATCATAAAGGTTGCCCAACTGTCGCGTACTTCCTCCAATCGCTTGATGGGGTGTGGTTCTTTGTCCTCTTAAAAATGCTATAAGGAGTAATGTCAAAATTGGGACATAGGTTGGGCAAAGTCACGATGTTATTGATTATATTCAATAGGTGAGAATAGTAGATACCTTTTTTAGATCTAATAGATTCTCCCTCACAAGCAGGACTAATTCCTTCACCAAGCGCATGCAATAGTAACCGCTTTCCCATGCAGCTATTTGTTTTTTATGCTAGTCGATTGGATAAATTGTTCACAAGCACATTGATAAGTACTTATGGCAATACTTATTTCATAACACAATGTTGAATTTAATTCTAACCTTTAAGGGCTTCCACATGAATCCTTTGTGCTTGTTAATTATGTGATTTGTCATCACCTTTGTAATTGCAAACAAAATTATTTCCGGTGGTGTTTGATGTAGTGGATTGTACTAGAACATCGTGTTAGAAGGAAGAACGATGATGGCCACCATCTTATGTTTGCTATAAAACTAAAATCATCATTAACTCAATACAATCCCATATTCTTCAGTAGAATCCAAACAATTGTAATGCAATACGTATAGTTGACTCACTGCTCGTAATAAGGTGTGACATATATAGAATTGTCCTTTTCCATCAACCGGGAGCTGAAGTAGACCAAACGCTCTTCCATCGAAACATGGTCATGCTGGATCTTTGTTGGGAAAAGAAACCATATCCACCCTTTAATTTTGGAAATGGATTGTACATGCAGAAGTCTATAAACATGGTTAGTCTTGCTAGATTAAAGCCAAACACATTTAGTATGTCAATGAATCAAGTTAGGGGGATGCATTAATACTTACATGCAATGTAGTTGAATCACGGGAGAGGGTACATTATTGAAATGGAATAATGATTCCAAATCCTCTTTCCATATAATTGCATCTATCTTGTACCAAAAAATACTCACTTCTTCCATGGGGATTTTGTACAAGCATGAGGGATATTGTGTTGTCACAATCGTGTGGATGTTTTTTAGGGAGCCATTTTTAAAGGGATTGAAAGGTGGTGGCTTCATTCTAGAGACACGAGACTTTGTTAGTTTTAAATCTCCACATGTATTGGGCAATTTTGACGGGCTACTAATCCTTGTCTCGATCTACATGAAATTAACCGTAGAAGTTATTTTCTATAAACATATTTCTCAATTCATAAGGAATAGTATATAAATTATTGGTGTTATACCTTCTTCGCAGGCATGTTCTCCAAAATATCGACCAAACGAAGGGGTCATTCAACAAACATTCCTAACGTCGCATCCACTGTTTTTGCTTTGGGTTCTAGGATTAGATGAAAAATACCATCTACGAGGCTCTTTGTGACATTGACAATGACGTTATCATTCGCCACCGGCTTATGATGGTGCACTCGTATTGATGTGTACACTTTACTTCCACCACAATGTGGCTCTCTCCATCAACACGTTCTGAAAGTAGTATGCACAATAAATTATCCTATAAATGAAGAGTCGGTAATTAGTGTAAAATAATTTGGAAGATGATTAGTGTAATATATTTACTTATCATGTTGCGTTGGGTGGTCTCCACTAACTTTGCTCTTAGTCGATCAAAGGCAAGAGGTGTTTTCGAGGTCAGAGACGGTGGTACAGGCCTACTATGACACTCCGGGATATCATGTGTTGAGGTTGTCGGAGAACATGCAATATTTCTCTCCAAGTTTAGTGGCATTTTCCTCCCATTCGATTCTTGCGAGACATAAGTCACTAGTTGGCTCAATGTGGATTTGAATGCATTAATCTCTCTTTGTTGACTACTTGGCGTAATGTAAACCTTAGGAATTTAGGGTTTGGAAAAGATGTCCCCATGTGAAGCGAGCATTCTGACAACCCGGACCCAGCCCAAATGTTCTTTCTTTTTAAGTTTTTCTTTCCAACACTGATGAACTTGCCAGAATCTTGTTTCCTTTTTACGTCTTCCTATAAATTACCAATAATCAATCTCATCTAAATTTTACTTGAACAAATTCATTCAAATGAAATCATCTAAACCAAATGCAAAACTTGCAATTTGTTTGGCAAAAACCTCTGCATCTTTGGTGTGGAGCTTACCCTCCATATTCCCACGTCATTTGTTGCCTTTTGGCCTTTTCTCAAATTGGGAAATCTCATCGAGCATGGGATATTCCATTGAAGTCATTACTTCCTCATCCTTCATTCCAAGCTCCACCTTGTCGGACACTTTAGCCTCAAACATTTCTTTCATGATTATTCTTGTAGCTAGTGCGAATCCTCCACGACTCATAATGTGGTACATTTGGTTTCCTATGGAAATTTCACTTTTTTCCTCTTATAACCTGTTAAATCATTAGATCAAATGGTTTATAATACAAATCAACAATGTGAATTGACTCGGTAACACACTTCCCCTGCTCTGACCGACATTGGATACCAATCGGCAAGTACATCGCATTTATTGACAGGCAAGTTTGAAATTTTGCATAGGTTATTGGTCCAATGTTGCATCTATACTAAGTGTACTCATGACGTCACAAACTAGTCGACTATAATGATTTCCAACACGATTAGTACTCTGCTATGTCATTTGTTTAGCTAGCGCTACTCTTTTTTGGGCAAAGGTTGGACCTTTACAATTCTAAAACCCTATCAATCATGAACAACATACACATTTGACATTACCAACAAATATATACTCAAGCATAATCATTTTTTTCCAATAATATAATGCATGTATATATTCCTAAATATGTACACATTGTGTAGGTACTTGTATGCACGTCAATGTAAATTACTTACTGATTTTTTGTCCACTAGTTTTCTTTCAACAAAACTACCCTTCTAACTCGATTCACTTATGAATGGACGCTTAATTCCGGGGTTGCAATTCTTCTTCTTACCGAACACGTAATCCCTAGCCAATTTTCTTTTGAAATCTCTCCATTTTCACCAAATCATCGTATGGTTCTCCTTTTCAATTTTCCATATCATCACACTCGATTTTGAAGGCATATTGCATGGTCCTTCATAGTTTATCCTAGTAAGCATCATCAACATGAGGCCACAACTCGTACAAGAAGATGTCTACCTTTATCCAAACAATCAAACCGATGTAACTATACCACCAATTACTTTCCTCCACTATGGAATTCCCAATGTGATCAAACTTCATAGGACATTTCGTACCCTTCTCCACCATGTATATAAATTTCTTGCAAATTACCCTACCCCGACCTTGCCTATGTCTTTTCAATTGATTCAAATCTCTCCCTTCTTGGGGCTATTTCCTCTTATCATGGTTAACGACTAAAAGACCTAAAACTAGAGTTCAATAAACACAAAAATAAATTATAAATGCAATATAATATTTCATATGGAACCTTTATTATGGATGAAAATGAAACATAGAAATCTTTAAAATGGCACTCCCCCGCATAGTACACAAAATACATACTTCATGTAGTGTTTCTTCACCATAAAAAAAATGATGAAAATGAAACATTTGATGTTATCTTCACATCAAATAACATATATTAGCATGCTTCCACATGTTGTACATACACACTTGAAAAAAATAACATTTTTAATGAAAACATAATAACCCTACATGTATATTGTCCACAATCTAAAACATAAAGAAATGAAGAATAATGAAACATAGAAATTGAAACACTCTTTCAATAATCAATCCCAAGGGATGTGGTCATAAACAATTTGATCAAGTAAAGATAGAAAGGTGGAACCTTACCACTTTTTTATTCGTGGAATCCCCCACCATGATGACCTCATCTTTTCCCCTTTGTTTCTCCATTTGGGTTGAATAGGGTTGTGGTGGATTTGGGTGTGTGTAATGGTTGATTTGTTGGTGGTTAAAGGAAATGGAGATAATGGATGGTGGGGTCTTTGAAGGGAAAGGGCGCCAATTTTGGCAATAAATTCCTTTTCAAAGAGTTTTGGGGGTTTTCTTACCAAGTATGGCACATAAAGGTACTCTCCCACCAGTTGGGGTCTTTGAAGGGAAAGGGCACCAATTTTTGGAAATAAATCATTTTTCAAAGAGTTTTGGTGTGATGTCGCACGTCTTTCACAACATGTTGATCGATAGCACTTTAGGTCTCCATTTGGGTCAAAATTGTCCCAATAGGCCCGTCTATGTTGAATGTCCGACCTCACAGATATGTCATTCAAACATTGGCACATATGATGTAATTCACTATCTTGGCAATACATACTGTTTAATGCCAAGTCTTGGGAATGTGGATGGATCAAATGGCCCATTCCTCTGAAATGATCAACATTGCCCTGCGTTTATCCTAGAATGATCACATGTTTGTGGGTTTGAACGTTACCTATTCGATGGTTATTGTTGTTATAAGACATGTAAGCTCCTTACCCATGTCATTTGAGGCTAGAGCTTCTTGATGTCACAATTATATAGGGATTTCAGTAGGAGCCCATGAACATCAACCTCATTAAGTGAGTCAGCAAGATAGGTGTAGGTTTGATAATAACTAGTTGAATGGCTAAGATCGTAGAAGACTACTATGTACGTTAGTCAATCGAATATTTGATCTTTCTCTAGGCCAAAGTTTTTCGCTTGTTTCAATTATAAAAAAGGTATTATTTTAAGCACAAGATATTCAACCATATTACATGACTAAGGCTTTCACAATATCTCATTCTTCATACATAATGGTTTAAAGATGTAGTCATTAACATAGGAGTAGCATATATTTACCAGCTTACTTGATTACATAGTGTTCATAATACAAGCCCCACAGACTACGAACCACATTAAACGGGTGAGGGTATTAGAATTACTGGTTTGACAATTCTATATGGTGAAGCCCTATCATAGCTGATTTCAGGAGACAGATAAGTCAACCCCATCAGACGAGTCAGTGCTCAAACATTATCCTATCAACAATCAGCAGGACACATGTACTCGTATAAGTAGGGTTTTTAATAATGAAGAATTTAGAGGCTGGGACTTAGCCATATTAAAATTTTCCATTATAACGATGCTTTTACTAATAATGGTACTAGTTAATACTATTTCCATACCATTTGTGTCGGACCTAGCAGATGGGCTAGCATATATGGATTTTGGGCTGAAAGGCCCATACATATGTGAGACATCACATATATGTCGAGCAACATTCAGTTATATCAACATTAATGTGCAATATCGAGTCATGTGATCTGAAACCACTACTAAAAAGCCCGCCAAAGTTTAAATAATTGGGCCGGTTGTGCAATTTGAGCCAGTTTTATATCTGTACGACTTTGATTACATGCCGGTCAGCCTTCGGTCTTGTCGAATTAACCTTCAGCATGTCTATATGATGATTCAATTCCATCTTGTCCTAGCCCACCAAATTATTTTTGGGCCTCAGATCAAACACCTGGCCCAGTACGTACGATGCCCGACGTCACATTTATTCATCATAAATGTCATCCAATGTGAGTCGATGTCGCAGATTTGTTTTAAACGACACCATTCGGTACCTGATATATAAACTTCTCACCCTAAACCTTGTCACATTCTTAACCTCAATGTCGCACTTAAACCTTCACCACAAAAAATGATTTGACAACCGTTGAATCCATCAAAATATTGCTGATATTGACACATAAATTGCCAAAAAATAGCTGAATCATTCCATTCAACAAATCGTAGCTGTAATTAGTTCAAAGAGAACCCTAGAAAAACCCTAGTGAAGCTAACAATTGTGTTAGTCATTTTCTCACTTGTTTGAATGCTTACTTTTTCTTACTTCCTTCCAAATATGTTGTTTGTACTTCAATGCACATTAATGCGATGTTTTGTTTAGGGGTCTCTGAATTGTTTAGGATTAGGTGTATCTCATTTATGGGTTGTGAATTTGTGTGTTTATGCTAATGGGCAATGTCTGGGTGTGTTGTTAATTATTTTGCTTGATTTCACATGGGTTTTAGTGATTATTTTGCTTAATTTCATGTGGGTTTTTGGTCTGTTCTGTACACTTTGAGCACACATCGAATGGGTAGATAGGGTATGCAATTTTGCACATTCATACTTGTTAATCCGCGACTTCACAAATGACCTATCGGTCATGTCGATGTGTCTGCGAAGTGCATTCGAACTCGACCTTCAATTACATTCCAGTGCAATGCTACTCTGTTGTACTAAGATTAGCATTTTTTGTTGTTTAATAGATGTCTCCAGTGAAGCAAATAGAAAAGGAGGCAATGGCCAGCAAGACATAACATGCTTATCTTACTCCAAAAAGGTGAGGACCATATATACCTATCTGTCGCCAATGTTTGACAAAAAATGCTTCTTCGAAGAGGAAAATGAGAAGCATTTTGAAATGTTGAGGCACAGGAGTGTAAAAGAGGTTAGGGTCATACGGGCTGAGGATGTGGAGTGGCTTCACTTGGTCATTTTCCTTGAAGCATTCAAACCTTCGGGAATTGTAGGGTTGATTTGTCTCAACAAGCCAATCAACGAAGTGGAAGTTAAGGAGTTCTATGCCAATTTCACTCATCTAAATGGCACTAAATATTTCACAAAAGTCAACAGGGTGACCATGAGAGGTAATAAATGAGGCACTGTGGTGCACATTTGGAGGAGATGATGGTAAGAGTTTGTGCCAATGGAAATATAATGCAGGGACGCGCATCCTCCTAGGGCCAACAAGGATAATACAACGGGACCCTCGACCCCAGCCATATGGTGGAGAAGTACTTCAAGATTAAATAGGTAATTGGACCATAGGGTCGAGGTAGGTCAAGATTGATGTACTGGATCTGGTGGAGAAGATGATGAATAATATGATTGTACAAATAGTAATCTCAGCTGGACATCCTCCCGAGTGCACAATCAACAGGATGGTCTTGTTTTACCACATTGCAGAGAAGAAAGTAGTCGACCTTGGTAACACTATCATCAATGAGATGCACACGGTCTGCCTCACTCTAAAGAGCCGGACCCTCCCCTACGGCAACGTGATCGCGGCCTTATTGGAGAAGCAAAGTGTTAAGATCAAATCAAAAGTTAAGATTCATCTGAGGGGTTACCGACTAGCAGGCGACTTTTCATGAATTAAGTGATGTAAGCTTATTTAGACATGGACATGGATCAATAGGTTGGTGCAACATCACCATGAGTAAATCCCTTCTACCAATTACTCACCAAATAGTAGTGCGAGATTGTTTGCTCTATGGCACAGTCGATCTCGGGATACTACGAATCCGCATACGTAGGGTTAGTGAGGCCGAAGAGTTACAGATTAGTGGGCAACTTTGCATGAATTAAGTGATCTAAGATGCTTTAGGCACAGACTTGGATCAATGGGTCAATGCGACATTGCCGTGAGTAATTCCCTGCTACTGAATTACTTACCGACTAGTAGTGCAAGTTTGTTTTCTCTGTTTCACAATCAATCTTGGAACATTGGAAATTTTTGTACATAGTGTTGTATTAACCAATTTGTGAACCCACTAGCATGCAATGTCAATTTATAACTTCTCATACATAATCATAACTTCACTTTTGGGTTAAAATGGAAAGACAATTGATTTACCAGTTACTTTATAACATGAACAGTCACATAAACAACCATCAAGGTCATCTAAAATGATGTGTAAACCCCAATCTATGTCTTCCTCTTCCACTTCTTCGATTTGGGGTGCCTCTCAATCCACACGCCTTTTTTGTGGTCTCTCCTCAAAGCTAGCTCCACCTTATATATCTCAACATGCCCAACATTGTTGTTGCTTGATGGAGTGTGTGGACTAATGTCGGACAGTGCAGATGGACAAGAATCTCCCACAAATTGACTTTTCCCATGAATGACCACTGATTTGCTAGAATCACAAGCAGCAACGCCATGTGATGAAGGATGAAGGCCATCGAACATGATGGTAGAAGATTGAAGAATAACTTTAATTGAACTTGTTTATGTGATGCAAATGCCCTCAAGGCCCACCATGTATACTGTTTTTATCTCATTGTAAACTTTTATGCTCGTAGTTTGTTAGTTAACTTTTTCAAAACAAAACCCCCCATGTTTTTTAATCCTCGCACATATTAGGGGTGACTCCTGTGTGTGAAATTTGCAAAGCTATCCCTTAACCCCTAATTCTCTGTGGACAACACCCTAGCTTACCGTTATATAGCTTCTAGTAGTTAGAAGTGAGTAAGGGAGCAACAATTATAAATCTTATTTTTGGTCACTAGGGCTAGGGTTTTTTTATGATGCCCCATTCTTCATCATAGGGGAATCCTTCTGGGTTGACATAATCTCCAAAATTAGCTCGGCATGCTTGATCATCTTGGGTTCATGCAACAAAGGTCTCGGGGAGGTCCCCGGGACAAGGCTCCAATGCCTAAGTTAGAGTCCTATAACATGTGTAATATTCCTCTAGTATTTTCTTTCCTTATTCACTAGTTCTTGCCTTAATTTATAGCTAGAGAGTTGTGTGATCATAACCCATGTTGTGTGCTTCCCGTCCCCAGATCCTAGTCCAGTTAGATGTTTGTGCCAGCTGGTTTCGCTCCACACCTGGGTGAGGTTCCGCTTGTATCTAGCAAATAATCGCTAGTATTCAGCAAATTAATCTACTTCTGAGAGTTTTTTGCTCCAATTCTAGACTTCACTTGATTGAGGAGGTATCTACCATAAACCCCCAGCCAGGGATACATGGTGTGCAAAACGGGTATACTTTTATCAAACTAAATAAAGTGCGTATATGAGCGGGGTTGGTAAAGTGAGTTTAATGTTGCTTTAGGTTATGATAAAAAGTTGACTGCAAAGTGAAAGGCGACTTCATGGATATAGACAAGTGGAAAGGTTTGATGGAGGCTTTAAGTCCTACATTCTCGGGTGGTGGTTGCTAGTGGCCCGAATCAGTGATGGCTTTTGAAGTATGAAAGAGGAGGTAAGGGTGCTGGATACAACACTGTATGTTCGGTCATTTTGAAAAATTATCTTGATTGTCATGTTTATGCTAAGTGTATCATTTTATTGTGCAGTTTTTTTGTTGATGGGAGGTTGAGGTAAACTAATTTTTGTGTTACTTGTGTATTTTTTTTAAAGTATGGTGGGATGGGTAGGAGTTTTAATATTATACTTACCTCAACTAATATGGTTGTGTTGGGAGAGTATCATCCTTTTCTAAGTGGCTGTGAAGTTAGGATACCTTGCACTGGTGATTTGGTACAAGGCCTTCGTCTGGTTTTTTCAGTGTGTATGAATATCACTAGCAGTATTTTCCAACCTAATCCATTCCAGATTACGTCATGAGCGTGCTGGAGGCTTATGTGGTTGCTCTTGCTTAGTTTCATCTTTGGAGGTGGCAGATCTGCACCCCGCGGGGTCGTACAAAACTAACCTTTTGAGAGAGCAATATTAACCTGCAGAGTGCTAAAATCAAAGATAGAAATTTATTAAGTTGCTCACGTGCTCACTAGAACTCATTAACCTACTGATGTGCTTCATTTTGCATACATTAACCTGGGATTCGGCATAGTTTTTAGCTTGTTTTGTTTGGCGGATTGCTAGTTTTAGTTAAGTTTACGTGACAAAGGGTTTAGACTGCCATGTTTGGTTTTCTTGTCTAAATCCCGCATTTTGTAGAATTAATTTGTACTAATAGACATCTTGTATCCACGGGCTCCTAGATCTTTCTTGTGATCATCTTTAGTAGGTCGCCTGTGGGTACTTTATGGTTATATTCTATGTAAAGGATGTTCGTAAGGGCGGTAGAATACATTGAAAGCCATTCACAAGGATGGTAGAAGAGATCGAAGGCCATTCACCTCCAAAATGGTAGTAGACGAAGGCCATGAACATCAACGCGTGGTAGAAGAAGATTGGAGCCAAAGATAGGTGGCATTGGAGTCCAAGGTGGCCAACGAAGAAACGCTAAATCGTGGTCTAATAAGTTGTGCTAAACTATGAGAATGATCCTAGAAAATCAACTAATGGAACTCTCAAATCAGACTAACGATTCATCCGTAGCTAAGGAAAGAAGTTCAGTAGGCCAAGGCACTCATGGGTCAGCGCGGGCCGCTCATGCAAGGCACCAAAGGCCCGTGCCAAATGATTTGTCTTGTGAAAAATAGATCAACACGAGGGCACGGCAATGGGCCATAAGCACAAGCCTTAACTCAACTCAAAATTGGCTAAGTATGGGCGCAGACCGTCTCATTTTAAATGGCCTGCACCGTTCCAAGTCCAAGACGCCAAGACCAGCCAAAGGCCTGCGCCAAAGGCCATGTGCCGTGCCAAGTTTCTGAGTAGACCAAGCCTTCTGATGATGGATCGCGCCTAAGGTCGTGCCCCGTGGGTCAGAAGTTCCAAATCCACCACGCAGACGACTGCCCTCGCCAAAGGCCACGGTCTACGCAAGATGATGCAACGCGGCTCACACTACATCCAGCATCCCGCACCAGATAAAGAGACATAGCCCGGGCTGCGCCATCCAGAACATTTGTACGTTATGGGCTGCACAAAATAGGACAATCGTACGTGCCACAGGCTGCGCCATCCGCAACGGCCCACACCGAGTGGCGAATAAGCTAGGGTTTACTCATTTATGGCCTATTTTGGACCTATTTTTAGTCCCAATTCTCTTCTCCTATAAATATAGCCTTATTCTACTAGGTTAGAAAAAAAGATAGTTTTTGGATCATTTTTTATTCATTAGGAGGACAACTTTAGAGACAGAAACAATCTCTCATTTTTTTTCTTTTATTTTTTCTTTGATCATATGATGTGGAATTCAAATCTATATTTGAATTCCATATCTATGGAGTAGTTTCCATACCTTGGGGATAAATTGTAGGCGAATGGTTTAATCTTTGTTTTATGAGATTCTATAGTTCATTATATTATTGTGACTTGTTCTTGAATGTTTGAATTACATGAATAGTACACCGCATATAAGTACAAACTTTGGTCTATATTCATTTATGGTGGAAATATTGATGCCCCCTTGGTAAGGGAAACCTGAATGTTAGAATGGGTAAAAGAGTACGGATCTGCGTGGGTGTGTGCACGGGAGAGCCAAGTATTACTCTAACTTACTTGTTGTTGCAACAGTCTTAGCTGATTACGTAAAGTAGTTTGAGAGGTTACGGGTAAATATAGTGAAAAGTAGCAAGCTAGGGTTGTAAGAGGCTCTAGTGTCATAGATAAGGTGTCACCGACCCCTTGACCTAATTGATAGGATATTGGGAAGTAGTACTTTTGTGGTGGAAGCCTGAGATGTAATTGCAGGGGAGAGAAACATACCTACAATAATGGTCAGACCTTTTTGTACTCCCCTAATTACGATAGCAGTTTCAATGGAGGGTTGCGAGCGCACCCGATGTGGTAGGTACGGGGAAGTGTATGCCATCGGCCACACCAAGTGTTGTGAACACTCTATCGAAACATTAAATTAACCATGTTGCTCAATGACTCCCCAAGTACTTAGCTAATTAGATTACTTGTTTTTTACTTTCATGTTTTGTAGTTGTTAGCTGAACCCCCCCCCCCCGGGCCGATGTTTGCATTTTCTAGCTATTCCTTTCACTCGTACAGATTGAAAACCCCTATGAGGTTGTTTTTTCATTGACTTTTAGGCCCTAGCATCTCTATGGACATACCCAGGGCTTACAGCTAACTACCATATCAGTAGCGTAGTAGTGAGAACAGGGGTAGAATATAAATCTTATCTTTGACCCTCTCATAAGTCTTTCACCCAGGTTAATTAGCTATAATTAACGACCCCGGGTGGAGGCGGGTCAAATTTTGGTGTTGCTGTCGAGGATGCTATTCAGTCTAAGTGTCAATTAGCATAACGTGTTAGTGGAGTACTTAGTAATTTCTTTTATTTTTGTTTTGTTTTGATAGTTTGGTTGTTGAGCTGCTATGATAGTTGTTTGTTACCTTTTGATCAATTTGCTAGTGTTGTATTCAGAAGGGTATTGCTAGCCTTAGTTTATGGTACACACATGTACCACTAATCTAGGCGCCTTACACTACCCGACTGAGAACATAGGTGCTCGGAGGCAAAGGTGATGGAGAACTAGGGTAGAAGTTCAACCAAGGCAAGCAGTGTTGGTAGAAAAGGCACAAAGGATGGCAGAAGAAAATTGTACCTTACGGGAGCTTATGGCACCCAACCTGGAGAATCAGCCACTATGTATTACCTTCCCGCCATTACCAGCCAATGTTAGTTGTGAGCTAAAAAGTGGCATGATCCATTGCCTACCGACATTCCACGGATTGGTGGGGGAGGACCCGGACAAGCATCTATCGTAGTTTAACTTGGTGTGTACAAACATGAAGCCACCGGAAGTTTCTGAAGACGACTACAATCTAAGAGCCTTCCTATTTTCCCTTTAAGATAGAGCTAAAGGCTGGCTCTACTACTTGCCACCTAAATGCATAGGTTCTTGGATAGACATGAAGCGGAGGTTCTTAGAGAATTATTTTCCAGCTTCTAAATCAACGAGGCTAAAGAAACAACTTTTGAACATCATTCAAGGGGCTACCGAGAGCTTGTATAATTATTGGGAGTGCTTCAAAGATTTTTGGTGAGTTGCCCCTACTATCCCTTCAAGGAGGGGGATCTAGTGTATTATTTATTCGAGGGGTTATGTGATGAAGATATGTGAATGGTGAATGTTGCTTGCAATGGTTCGATACCAAACAAGAGCCCTAAGGATGTAATGAACCTCTCTGAAGAAATGGATAATTGTATGCGACAGTTTTGGCACAAGGTCTAGGGTTAAGGTTTTGGATGAACCAGCACAATCACCTAAGTTGGAGGAGCAAATCCAAGCTCTTGCTTCCATGATGAAGGAGCTTTTGTGAGGAAAAGTGCATCAAGTCAAAGTGTGCGGAGTTTGCAACCTTAACCACAACTCCAAGAAGTGTCCCGAGGTCATAGATGATTTGCAAGAAGTGAAGGTCGTTGAGTACAATAATGGGGAGAGGCCACAATTTTCTAGGGGTCAACAAAATGAGTTCGGGGAAACCAAGGAGATACAAGGCCGGATCCATATTCTAACTCTTTCAACCCAAGGTATTAAGATCATCAAAATTTCCAATGGAGGGAAGATAACCAATCTCAAGGATACCGGAGTGGTCAAGCTCCACCTCCACCATAACCTAGAGGTGAAGGCCTTTCCAACATTCATGCCTTGATCTACAAATCAGATCGAGAATAAATCTTAGAAGCCATCATTCAATTGAGTAAGAAACATGAAGTTTTTGTAGAGAGGACAAGGTGTCAGATTTAAGACCTTGGTAATAGAGCTTTTTCAAGTATTAAAAATCTTGAAGTTCAAGTTGGGTAACTTGCCACCTCGGTGAGCCGACTTGAAACCAAGGAGTCCGGAAAACTCCCTTCCCAACTGAAGATCAGTCCGAGGAACATGAGTGCTCTCAAGTTGAGAAATGGGAAGGAAGTTCGTGAGTCTGAGAAGAAGGTGATGCAAGAAAACGATATTGGAGGCTACCAAGGCACACTTCAAAGAAGATGAGATTGTGGTCAAGGAGGCACCTATCAAGGAGCTTCCACCGCCCAAGTCACAAGCTACCATCCCACCTCCATTTCCAAATTCTTTGAGGACAAAGCCAAAGGTGGTGACCAATGATGCAAACATTCAAAAAGTCTTCAAAAAGGTTGAGGTAACAATCCCTCTCTTGAAATTGATTGAAAATGTGCCATCATATGATAAATTTCTTAAAGTTGCATGTACAAATAGGAGAAGTAGGCCAACTAAGAGGTTAGGACACTTGAAAATGGGGGGGGGGGGGGAAATCACCATTTTGAACCATAAAAATTTGCCTAAGAATTGCGACAACCCCGAAATGTTTTCTATCCCTATCTCGTTAGGTGGTAAACTTGTTGAAATGCCATGATAGATTTAGGTGCATCCATCAATGTGATCATGTTTAGTCTATATGAACCCCTACAAATAGGCAAGCTTAGGGATACTAGAGTGATTGTCCAACTTGATGATCACTCCCAAGCTAGCCATCATGGGTTAGTAAAGGACGTGATGGTGTGAGTTGGCAAGTTGGTTTTTCCAGTGGACTTTTAGGTCCTAGACATGGCACACGACGGAAGTGCACCCTCAATACTTTTGGGGAGACATTTTCTCAAAACATCTTTGACTAAAATTGATGTCCACTTAGGAACCATGACTCTGGAAGATGATGTGGAAAATTGGAGTTTGATATCTATAAATCTAAGCATGATTCAAAAAATTCTTTTCTTATGTGCAAAGTTGTGAACCTATGTGATAAGCATGAATTCTATCCTTGTGTTACCAATGGGAATGAACATTTGGATGAGTCCCTTGTTGAAAATATTGTTGATGAGTCCGACGAATTGCATGATGCTATCGATAGTATGTCTGTGCTAGATTTTTTTCCCATGCTAACTAACTTGCAGCGGGAAAGGCAGAATGCCGAGGGTTTAAAACCTCCACATCCTCCTCCTAACCCCAAGGTGACATTCACGGACTCCATTTTAGCAAGACATGGAGATTCATTTCATATGATGGATAAGAGGTCCAAAGGTCGGGATGGCCCATTTTGGAGATCTCTCCACAAGATGTCATCGTGGGTGGAGTCACTGATGGAAATTCTAGAGACCCATATGTAGGTGTTTCTAACTACAATTACATGAAAAAGAAATAATTCATGAGGATGACAATAGATATACAGTGTTTCTTTTTGCTTTAAGTGTTTCATGTAGTGATTGGATAGATTTTGTATTTTCTTTTTTGTAATGAGAATTTTTGAGATGAAACCTTTGTTGATTTGAAAATTTGAGTTCGAGACTCGTGATTGTGTTTGGATAGAATTGGATTTGATTGGTGACACAATTTTTCGAAAAATAAAAAAGAGGGAAAAACTAAGGATTAGGTCAAAAATTTTGGCAATCTCATGCCAAAAACTGACACGGTCCGTGCCAAGAGCCTGGGTTCGTACCAGGTGAGTTGGTACGAGGGGATGCCTCGTGCCAAGGAGTTTGGCACAATGCAAGAATGTTTGGTACAATGACTTGTTTCATGCCACAATGTTTGGCACAAGGCCTTGTTTCGCGCCACAATGTTTGGCACGAGGCCTTGGGTCGTGCCAAGCACATTTTGTGCTAAAATCTAATTTTCCACTACCAAATTGTTCCAAAAATGCAAATTTTTGAAAATTCTGAATTTCTAACTCAAAATGCATTTTTGGTTCAAATTTTTTGAAATTCCCTAATTCCTTAGGATTTTTTATGCAAATAGTACTTCCTACATTCCTAGGAATTAATTGATTGTAACTATTGTCCCCTAATATGCAATTTTAAAATTCCATTCTTATCCTAATTGTACCTCTCTCTCTTATCACCTATGCTCAAATTCTAAATCCATGGTACATTTTTCCACCTAATTTCATCATTTGACACATTCTTCCTTCTCAAGAAACACCCCAGTATTAGCTTTTGTTTACATGCTTGATTGACATTGTGGTGGTGTTATGAAAAACATGATTTTAGAATGAGTATGTGTATTTTTGGAATATATGTTTGGGATTGTATGTATAATCATGTGTTGAAGAAAGTTGGGTGGTTTGATATGTGATTGTATTTGAATGATATGTTCTTTATGTGTTGGGTGATTTGGGAGTAGATGAATCTTGATTACATAGTCTTATTGATGGGTTGTTAATGACTTACATGAGATTGTTGTCCAATGAGGATGTTCTTGTTTAAATAGCCTTTATGCTTGGATTATAATGTTTTGAATGTCTAGGCTATTTGGGTAGGATTTACTTGTTCAATGATAATGTGAGTCATGCCTTGTTTTGAAGATCACATTACCACTTTTTGCCTCATTTTGTTAAGATGCCACCAAAAAGGAATACTTCGGAGAAGGGCAAGTCAACTAGGGGTGAAAAGAGGAAGAAACCGGTGAATGGTGCAAACCATGAACCGGTAACTCCCACTCTTCGAAACCTCGCATTTGTAACCGTTGAGTTTGTGGACCTATCCAATATTTTTGTTACTGCAGAACGGGTTTGAGAGAGCAAAAAAGGAGTATACTAGAGACTGGCTTTGCTTGCAAATACACACTGGCGGCTCTAGGCTTGCTCGAGCACGTGACCTATCTTAGAGAAACATTCTAAAACTTACATAGGTGGGCCCTAGAGTTCCTAGCTACTCTTTGGTCGGTCATGGACGAGAATAGACACAAGGTGATCAAATTCAATCTTAACGACAAGGAGTATCAGATGACACACCGAAAGATAGCCCGTGTCTTTGGATGGAGGTATGGTAAGGAGATCCGTAGGACACATTGTCAAGGGATGCCTTTTTCTTTTGGGAATTTTTATAGGCAGCTGGCAGGGACTGATCAAAAGAATATGTGCAAGAGCACCGCCCTGGTTTATCCGGCATTTTGTTGCATTCACCGACTATTGGCAATGGGGGTTTTCTACCACGGTGAGCTAATGAAATGTCTAGGTTTGAATGTTCATTGCCTTTGGACGATGACTCCTGAGGGTAATTTTTACCCGAACCTGGTGGAGAACTTTGTACATGAGTGCACGATGATGGGGGAAAGAAAGAGTGGTAAGATATATATGGGCGGTATGGTAGGTCTACTAGCACGATACTTAGGGCATATGGTCATACAAAGAGCATTGGCTAACTTGGGACGATCAGGTACAAAGTATAACATAGAGAAGTTAGCCAAAGCATCCATGGTGGGACCTACGACATCGAAGGATCGATATGTATGGCTTTATGGTGGAGCGAGAAATTGTAGTTTGGATGACCTATTTATTGAGCCGGACTGACACTTGGAGATAGAGTTCTATAGAGTCTTAGCCACCCTGGAGATAGACATTGAGGAGGCCGAGGGTAAGACCTCTTCAAGAGCACATTATAGCCACTCTTGCCTAACCACGAACATTGTTGATTGATTGCAAGCACTTGGGAATTAGCTTTCGAGCTCTACCCTAGTATTGCAAGAGGTAATCCAACTAATAGGTGGAGTGAGGTTGCAAGTAGAGGATCTTAGTTTGAGGATGGATCACATCGAGGCCGTGCTTCAAGCAACGGGATATATTGAGAGAAGCTTCACAAGTCACACCGAGAAGGAAGGCCATTCGGGGCCACGAGAGTGAGTATCACTATTTTTCCCAACCTCACTTATGTTTTGACATGATTTTTGTTACATTGGAGACTATGCATTGGTTAAGTGTGCGGAAGGGAGTAGTGAGCACTTAGGGAGTTTCATTCTTGGATTTCCTCAATTCATTTTATGTTTTCATTGGTAGTTTTTCTTGATTGTTGATGATTTTGGTTTTTGATTGTTGAGGGATGATTTTGAATGATATTTGGTGGTAGGACATGCTATGGTAGGGCTCCTAGTTTGCATGGGGTAGGTTGTTTTAGAATATTTGTGGTTTATTTGTTTTTGTTTTGATCTTATCTTTTGTAGTATGAAGCCCACTTTGGGGTGATTTTGTGCTACACCAAAAAAATTGAAAATTTTGAAAAATTTAAAAAAATTTAAAACCCGGACAAGTTGAAAACCCAAAAGGGCGACTTGGGTAACATCGGGAAAAGCCTGGATAGGCTAAAAGATCTAGGTAAAAATGGGAGGCTAGGCCCGGCTAGGCTTACGAGCCTAGGCAAAAATGAGAGGTCGTGTGGAAAAGGGTGAGAAGTGAGTACCCATTGTGTATTAAAGCTAGGATGAAAACCCGAAAGGGCTCCTAGGTAAAGTGAGAGAAATTGAGAGAAAACAAAAAACTAGGTTGAAGAAATTATTTTTTTGGTCCCCTACAAAGTATCTTATACCATGTTTTGGTCCCCGTTTGCAAATCAATCCACAGATAGTACCAAAAAATTCATCACGATATGTTTTGGCCCCCAAAGGTGGTTTTCAGGTAAACCAATATTACTTTTCGATACAATCAGGGATATTTTTGTAATTTTACACATTAAAAATATTTTCAATTAAATTTTAGGGAATTTTCAAAGACCATACACAATGTGAGGGCTTAATTGCAAATAAACTTAAAATCCTAACATTCTCTTTGCTGACCCCTTATTTCCCAACCCGCTGCCGACACCATTATTCCACCACCGCCTCCATTCTCACCATAAACCACCGCCTCCAACCTCACCACCGACACCATTATTCCTCATCCTGGCCTTAACAACCTTCCACCCACCTAACTGCCTCCATCCTCACCGGATTCCACCAAGGGCCACCCCAAGAAAAACTCTTCGTCGATCACTCAACGCCAAGCCAAGGCAGTGCCACCACCGGCTGCCTCATCTCCTACTCCAGACGAACCCAATCTACCGGGTTCAACCTCTAAGCCACCAAGAGTTGGCCGCCGTGTTCAACCTATATGCCACTGGGCAAGAGTTGACGATAGAGTCATGCGATACGTTAGCAAATGTGACGGCGGTTAGGGGGAAGACTGGGTTTTCCTTGGGAGATTTGAAGTGTAATTGACCTAATTTTTCTAACGGTGGGTAGGAAAGGCTGTGCAAAGTGAAATGTCAGCTGTTATAGTTCCTGAAATGATCCGACCTGGAACTCATATGCAAGTTCTTTCCCTAAATATACCACTAAATTTATTGGGATTATTTCTGAAATTTTTTGCTCAAAAAAATAGGGGTTATACCGATGTAGCACATCAAAGAGTTGTAAGGCCCGGAAATAAGTGGACCAGAACAAAGCCGACCCGGGAATGTTCATCATCACATACATGTCGACAGAAGCGGAGGTGTTTTTGAGCTTTGGCTTCACTGATAAGGTTCTGGAGATACTATTCTGAGCATCTTCCTCGACGGTAGGCCATTTTCTCTGGTTTTTACTTCCTCTTCTTGGCCCATTTTTTAATTCAAGAAATTAGATTGTGATTGGTGGAGGACGGAGGGCGGAGGAAGGCAGTGGTTTGTGATTGGTGGTGGCGCTCTTAATCGACGGGATGGTGGCGGCGCTTCCAAAGGTTCAACGAAGAAGGAGGGACTTTTTTCCTTAGGGGTATAATGGCCATTTTACAAATTTTGACCAATTTTTCCATTGAATTTATCTGAAATTCACCTTTGGGGACCAAAACATACCAATCTAAATTTGTTTGGTACTATCTGAGGGTTGATTTGCAAATGGGGACCAAAACATGGTATACGATACTTTGTAGGGGACCAAAAGAACAATTTAGTCTTTTACTTTTGGGTGGTTAGATTGCTTATGTTTTTCTGGGAGTATGAGAGTTGTGAGATTCTTACTCTTTTTGGGGGAAACAGAGTAATTTAGGAATAAGTTGGATGCCTCGGTTAACTTATGCTTGCACGCTACATTTTGCATAATTTTTTTTTCTTGTCTTTATTTACTCAGGAACGAGTAAAGGGTTAAGTGTGGGAAGTTTGATGTGCTTCATTTTGGGGCGTTAACCGTTGCATTCGGCATAGTTTTTAGCTTGTTTTTTTTTTGCAGATTGCTAGTATTAGTTGAGTTTACGTGACAAGGGGTTTAGACAGCCATGTTTGGATTTCTTATCTAAATCCCACATTTCATAGACTTAACTGGTACTAATAGACATCTTGTATCTACGGGCTCCTATATTTTCCTTGTGAACATCTTTAGCAGGTCGCACGGGGGTACTTTATGGTTACATTCTATGTGAAGGGCGTTTGTAAGGGTGGTAGAAGATATTGAAGGCCGTTTGCAAGGACGGTAGAAGAGATCGAAGACCATTCACCTCTGGAATGGTAGTAGACGAAGGCCACAAACATCAATGCGTGATAGAGGGATATTGGAGGCCAACAAAGAAATGGTGAATCGTGGTTCGATGAGTTGTGCTAAAGTGTGAGAACAATCTGAGAATAATTAGCCTATTGATTCCATTGGTTTTTTCTTCTCGAGCACTACAAAATTGACTGCTAGAACTCTCAAATCGGACTAACGATTCATCCATAGCAAAGAAAATAACTTCAGCCGGCCAAGGCACAAACGGGTTAGCGCGAGCAGCTCATGCATGGCAACAATGGCCCATGCAAAATGAGTCATCCCATGCCAAAGGGATTAGCACAGGGCACGGGGCGAACCATCCCATTTTTTATGGATCGGGCCATTCCAAGTCCAAGATGCCAACACCAACCGATGGCCCGCGTCTTGCACCAAGTTTCTAAGCAGACCAAGACTTTTGACAGCGCCCCACCAATCAAAAGTTCCGAATCCAGCACGCTGACGGAAGCTCGCATCAAAGGCCATGGTCTGAGCCAGATAATTCACGCGGCACACACCAAATCTAGCATACCATGCTAGGTGAAGATACACGTCCCTAACTAGATCCTGCAGCCCGCACTAGCCAAGACAATCGTACGTGCCACGGGTCACGCCATCCGCAACGGCCCACATCGGGCAGCGGCTGAGCTAGGTTTACTCATTTTTGGCCTATTTTGGACCTATTTTTAGGCCCAATTATCTTCTCCTGTAAATATAGCCTTAGTCTACTAGGTTAGAAAAAAAGAGATAATTTTTTAATCATTTTTAATTCATTAGGAGGACAACTTTAGTTAGAGAAACAATCTCTCCTTTTCTTTTCTTTCCTTTTATTTTTTCATTGATCTTATGATGTGGAATTCAAATATATATATTTGAATTTCATATCTATGGAGTAGTTTCCATAGCTTGGGGATAAATTTTAGGCGCATGGTATAAGATTCTATAGTTCATCCTAACTTTGTGTTCTTGAATTATTTGACTTGTTCTTGAATGTTTGAATTGCATGAATATTGCATCACATATAAGCACACACTTTGGCATATATTCATGTATGGTTCTAATATTGATGCCCCCTTGGGAAGGGAAACCTTGATGTTAGAATGGGTAAGGGATGACCAATCTGCATGGGTGTGTGCACAGGAAAGCCAAGTATTACTCTGACTTATTTTCCATCGCATCAATCTTAGCTAATTACGTAAATCAGTCCGAGAGATTATGGGTAGAGATAGCAAAAAGTGGCAAGCTAGGGTTGTAATAGGCTATAGTGTTATAGATAAGGTGCCAACGACCCCTTGACCTAATTGATAGGTGATTAAGAAGTAGCGCATTTGTGGTGAAAGCCCGGGATGTAATTGCACAGGGGAGAAATAGACCTACAACAATGGCCGGACCTTGTTGTACTCCCCCAATTTTGATGGCGGTGTTGATAGAGGGTTGCGAGCGCATCCAACGTGACAGGTACAGGGAAGTGTATGCCATCGGCCACACCAAGTGTTGTGCACACTCTATTAGGTTTGTCTACATCTCTATTTGAATGAATCGAGGATCAAAATATTAAATTAACCATGTTGCGTAATAACTCCCCAAGTGCTTAGCTAATTAGATTACTTGTTTTTTACTTTCATGTTTTGTAGTTGTTAGCTGAAACCCCCCCCCCGGTTTGCATTTACTAGCTATTCATTTTATGCGTACAGATTGACAACCCGTACGAGGTTGTGTTTTCATTGACTCTTAGGCCCTAGCATATCTGTGGACATGCCCAGGGCTTACTGCTAACTACCTTATCAGTAGTGTAGTAGTGAGAATGGGTGCAGAATATAAATTTTATCTTTGAACCTCTCATAAGCCCCCCACCTAGGTTAGTTAGCTACAATTAACAACCCTGGGTGGAGGAGGGTTAGGCACTTTGATCACCTTTTCGATACCGCAATTCCTTCCCCGTTAATCTCACTCCCAATGCTAACGCCCCCGCTTAAAGGAATAAGGCCTTGCGTAGGTAGCAACTTTTAGATCTAAGAGTGAGGACAATATGTCCCTGGCACTCCACTATGGACACTAATCCCTAGGCCTAGAAAGTCAAAGTGGCTGCCATCTTGTGATAACTCTATAGTTGACATGACCCTAGTAGTTACACCACAACCCTAGTAGCTACAAACTATTCTGAACATTTATTGGGGTAAGCCAAGGGTTTCGCCTCGTTAGGGTGTCTATCATCCCTAACATGAATAATTATTGCACAACGAGCAAATTAGGTTAGATTCTAATGATCGGAATGGTACTCTCGGGATAACATGCATGCAATTATCTCTCTGGTACTCACGAACCTACAATAGCTCTAATATAACACTTCCAAGATAGTATGATTAGCCTAGCACAATATTACACTACACTATAGATGTTTGGGTGCATTATAACATAAGTCTCACAAGACTCTAAGCATAAATCAAGCAAAAATTCCATAGGAAATAATTAAAAATATTTCCCCAAGAAATTAAACTACTAAGGACATTCAATCAAAGACAATCATTAGATTCAATGCCATGAGAAAAACAAGGAAAATTAAATGAAGAGGGGAGAGAGCCTTCATCTTCCTAGTCTTAGATCTAGAATTAAATGACAATAATGAACTTTTTTTTACCCTCGTAGACTAGTGGCTATTTATATAGTAAGTGGAAATGGGCCCTGCAAAATCCCAACAAGAGTAGAAACCCTAGTAGCCACGTCAGCACGGGCTGTGCAATAATGTGTGGCCCATGCCACACAGCCTGGGCAAAAGTACGCAGGCCGCAGACTAGAGGTCATTCTCAGGCAATACTGAGCGCATGGCCCATGCTATTATGGAAGATGATCCCTGCCTTCTGAGCGTGCGGGATGCCGTCTAGAATTGTCATCTTCTTCTTCTAAGTGTGCGGCTGCACAAAAGCTTGCAGGTTGCCAAACAGATAGCTAGGTCTTCAACTTCTGAGCATGCGGGTTGTGCAAAAGCATGTGGCCCGCACTAGAAATTAGTTGCTTCAGCACTTGGCTTGGCACGGTCTGTGCTAATCTACATTTCTTTCGAACTTTGGCTCTTTTTTTCCATCGCATCCTTCTACTTCCACGTGCTTAGCTTGTGGCCTTCAGTCTACTACCATTCTTGTGAATGACCTTCTACTATCTACTACACCATTCTTGTGAATGGCCTTCTACACAGTCTAAAGTGCCTACAAGCAAAAGAAAAGCCCGCAAAAATGGATATATGCGCTCGTAGGGACATAAAATCTGTTAGATCTAAAGTAAGCTACAAAATTAGTGATCTACACCATTATGCATGCTTTAACCAATGCATTTGATGTAGTTTTTATTTACTTTTGGTTGGCATTTTGGCAAAATTAGTTAAGTTTATATGACAAGGGGTTTAAATAACCGTGTTTGATTTCTATTCTAAATCCCACATTTTGTACACTTAATTAGTTATTATTAACATATTATGTTCACGGGCTCCTTGGTGCTCATTATAAGTACCTTTAGTAGGTCACCCGTGAATGCTATTTGTTACATTACATTCTTGCGAAGGCCGTTTGCTTTTAACAGTAGAAGATTTGAAATTCATTCGCATTGAATGGTAGTAGATGAAGGCCACAAGAATTAATACATGGTAGAAGTATATTGAAGTCAAGGATAGGCGGCTTCGAAGTTCAAGACGGCAAAAGGTGGAAATAGTGAATCGTGGTCTGAGGAGTGTTGCCTTAATCTGAGAATGGTACAGGAATCATTAGCCTTCAAGGCTGGTTCCATTAGATTCGTCTTCTCTAGTACTATAGAATCGACTACTAGAACTCCCAATTCAGACTAACGGCTCACCCGTGGCAAGCAAACAAAGTCCAGCCGATGAAAGATCAGCAACCTGTGACAGCCCACACTGCACAAAGCATTATCGCCCCGTGAAAATGCCCACAGTCTGCCCTACATGAAGTAACAGTACTGGTCCATGATAATGAAGTTGGGCCGTGAAGCATGAAAGGGAAGAGTTGGAGAAATTTGGCTAAGTATGGAGCCGACATGTGAAAACCTTCACGGACCATGACGAGAGTTCTGAGCAAACACCCATACTACTCACAGTTAGTGAAAAGGAGGTCGGACCGTGAAAACTATTGAGTGGAAATCGTGGTGTTGCTCGCAATCCGTGAAAACCTCCACGTTCCGTGGCACGAGTCCAACTTCATGGACCATGGCTTCCCGCTGCTATGAATGTTCACGGACTGTGCCTGATCTGGCAGTCCGTGCATGAAGGCTTCACGGACCGTGGCATCCGTGCTGGTCTGTTACAACTAGGCGGCTAACCTAGGGTTTTTGGCACTTTTGGCCTATTTTGGGCCTATTTTTAGGCCCAATATCCTGCTACTATATATAGGACCCTTGTCTACTCATTTTTCAAATGATATCACAAGTTGTATTTGGAGAATCATATCTTGGGAGAACATTTGGAGAATGGAGCTCTCTTAGTAGGTTTTGTACTTTTTCCTTGGGACATATTTGGCACTTGTGTAGTTTCTATTGCTTTATGCGATTCAAGTAGATCCATCATATTTTTGTTTTTATGATACTATTGTGATTTTTCTTAAATGTTTCTAAATGCATGAACACTACACCACATATAAGCGCTCACTTTGGGCTATGTTTATGTATGGTGCATTTATTAATACCCCCTTAGGAAGAGAAACCTGGATGTTTGAATGGGTATGGGAGAACGCGTCTGCGTGGGTGTGTGCACGGGGGATTCAAGAATGCTCTGACCTATTTTTCATCACACCAGTCTCAGCTGACTTCGTAAAGTTTCCCAAGGGGTTACGGGTAGAGATAGTTGATAGTAGCAAGCTAGGAGTTGTGTTGAAACCCTAGTATCACAGATAAGGTGCCTATGAGCCTAAGGCCTCGCGTATAGAGGACCACTGGGAATTAGTGCATTCGTGGTGGAAGTACGGGACATAATAGCACGGGGAGAAACATAACCACAACAATGGTCGGACCTTGTTGTGCTCCCTTAATTACGATGGCAGTTTTGATGGAGGGTTGCGAATGCACCAACTGTGATAGGGTTGGGAAAGTGTATGTCATCGACCACAACACGTGTTATGAACACACTGATAGGTCTTTTGTATGTCTATATGTGAATGAATCAAGGATTGAAGCATTAGAACTACCATGTTGATAAATTAGTCCCAAGTGCCTAGTATAAATAGTTTACTTGTTTATTGATTTCATGCTTAGTAGTTATTAGTTGAAAATACCAACCCCTGCCTCCTCAACTTGCATGTTTACATTACTAGTTGTTCCTTTCACTCGTGCGGATTGGCGACCTGCATGAGACTGTGTTTTAACTTTTACTTGAACCTTAGCATCTCTGTGGACAAACTCGGGTCTTTCCGCTTACCACCCTTTGGTAGCATTAGCAGCAAGAAATGGGTGCATAACTATAAATCTTATCTTTGACCATCCCACGGGATGAAGTGTCGGCTCAGGTTAATTGATTGTGCTGCAATTATATTAACGACCCCGTGTCGAGGCGGGTCAATGAGGGATTTAGATAAGAAAACCAACAACGGTCCTCTAAACCCCTTTTAATGTAAACTCATCTAAATCTAGCAATCTACCGTATAAAATATAATAAAAGATATATTAAATGCCTTAGGAAACACATGCGTTCAGAGTCTCATCAGTGGTCGTACTAGTTGGTTTCAAGCAGGTGTGTCGAATAGCTAAGAAGAGTTTTAATGTGGAGTTATTTTCTACAATTTATCACCTTTGGAGGGTGGATGTGATTGAGTCTTTGATTTTTTTTCTACCCCGTGACATCAAAGGCTTATGTCGTGCAAGGGTTTCCCAGTGACTCTGGTACTTGGTAAAACAAGTGTTTTTTTATGTTAAATGCTATAGTGATGATTCGATGCCATTGTGGAATAACAAGGTGCATGTGGCTAAGGAGGCTAAGTGGAAGAAAGGAATAAGATCTATAAGGGAGTTGATTTCTTATTCGATAGAAATAGTGAAGCTTGGGGAAAGGCAAGGTATGATATTTATATTACCCTCTAAAGATAATAGGTTTTATCTTTTATAATTAAAGTTTTATATTTTTTTAGTTGTGAAGTTTTAAAACCCATCTAGGGTGGCGTCAATGGACCAAGATACAAGTGTATCCAATAGTCGATGTGGGGATGGTGGTGGTGATTTGAAGGTTGTTGGTTCTCGCATACATCAGCATTTGTTCGATGTTAGAGATGGGGGTTTTGGTGCCACTAAGATCAAGGCTAGTGGAATTGAGAGCCATTTTGATGGTCCTTCGAAGGTGATGAAGTCATATGGTGTTGCTACTATGGCGATGGAAGATGATGATTTTGTGACCACCAGGAAGCTATTGAGAGAGTTTGTGATTGATGCTCACAAGTTTTCTAGCATGGTTTGGTTGGCTAAGGATGTATTTGACATTTTATTCCTATGTGAAGTGTGCTTGCTACCATTTATACTTACAGAGATATGTTTGTGTAGGTTAGTAATGCTATGACATTATCACCTCATCGTGTCGTTGAGTATGTGAACAAGGCCAAGGAATTTAGGGAAAGGCTGGAGCTACTAGAATCAACCCAGGAAAAGGGTGTGAAAGTTTTTGGCCAAATAGAAATAGAGTTGAATGCACACTCTTTGTGAGGAGAATGACATTGTCAACTATGCATTAGGTGATGAGGTTAAGGCACTAAAAAATGTGGTTTCACTCACACAGATTATCCATGTGTATTGGTTGACAAACTAGTGAGGACTCGGGGGTTTCAAGAATTTCTCGGTGATATGTAAGTTAAGATGGCTAAGGTTGGATGGTGGGAGTCTATTGCTTGTGTCCATGATCCAAATCCTGATCAGGATATAGTTTTCTTAGGTGAGAAGTGTGTTCTAGAAGAGGCATTGAAAAGTGTGAAATGTGTGGTGGATGAGAGCTTAGTAAGGAAGGTGAGTGAGGGGGGAACTGTTTTCTCTTAATTAAGGTACTGGCTAAGATGGGTTCATTTCCCTCACTGGGGGAGCTAGACAGGTGTTAGGTTGACACGTGCGAGGATTTTATTGAGCCTAGTAGGGTTAATGGTGATATGTGGGTTGCCACTACAGCTGAGGCGCACAGTGCTAGAATGATCATGGTGGGATAAGGAAGGGAGTTTATGGTGGATGTTCTATTATTGAGGATGGATCAACTAGTCCAAAGGTAGGATAAATATGTATTGTAATAGGTTTTCTATGTAATGGATATTTTATAAAAATAATAATCGAATGGTTTATGAACTTTTTTAACGAATAATTGCATGGGTTATAGGTAGGGGTGTTTTCCAAGAGGTTCTCCCCCTAATGGTCCAGTATGATGTGTGCCTAATGTGAGTGTAGGTAATTTGGTCGCGCTATCGTGCATGGTGGTTGGGTTTCCTCAAAAGGCTAGAGAGGGGGTGGGTTTGGGGGGTCAGACTGTGATGATTGGTATCCTAATGGTGTGTGTCATAGTAACTTAGTGGGGGCTATGAGGGCTTACATTTTGGATCTAGATGTTGTCTATGTGACCCACCTCCCCCACGATGTCGTTAAAACAATAGCTTAGGAGTAACCTGGTTGGAGGCGGTGAGGGTCAGAAGATAAAAATTTATAGTTCTGCACCATGTTCCTATTGCTACGCTACCCATAGGGTAGTTATCGGTTAGCCCTGGGTTTGTCCCCAGAGATGCTAGGTCTAATGTATCAACTCAAAACACAACCTCGTATGGGTCATCGATCGTATGAGTGACAGGAATAGCTAGTAAAGAAAACATGCAAATAGGGGGGGTTTGGTTTTTCAAGCTATAAACTACAAAACATGAAAAGTAAAAATAAAACTACAATATTAGCTAAGCACTTGGGGAAATCATTGAGCAACTTGATCAATCTAATGCTTCCATCCTCGATTCATTCACATAGATATTTAAAAAAAACCCAATAGAGTGTCCATAACAAGTGGTGTGGCCGATGGCATACACTTTCTTGTCCCTGTCACGGTGAGTGCTCTCGCAACCCTCCATCGACACCGCCATCGTAATTAGGGGAGTACAACCAGGTCTGAGCATTGTTGTAGGTCTAATTCTCCCCCGTGTGATTAATTCCCAGTCTTCCACCACAAATGCGCTACTCCACTTGGGTCCTATCGATTAGACCCAAGGGTCGTAGGCACCTTATCTATGATACTTGGATTTCTTGTAAGCCTAGCTTTCTACTATTTAGCTATCTCTACCCGGAGCCTCCAAGGCAACTTTACGAAGTTAGCTAAGACTGGTGTGATAGTAAGTGGATCAGAGTGACCTTGAATCTCCCGTTCACAAACTCACACAGACACGTTCTCCTCCACCCATTCAAACAAACATGTTTCTCTTCCCAAGGGGGTATCGATATTCGTGCCTTGCAGGAATACAACCCAAAGTGTGTTATATATGTGGTGTAATATTCATGCATTCAAACTCAAAAGCAAATCACAATAATATTATGAACACAAAATTAGGATGAACTAGAGAATCTCAAAAGGCATATAAATTACCAAGTCACTACAATTTATCCCCGGGCTATGAAAACTACACCCTTGAAATGGAATTCAAATAAATATTTGAATTCCACATCTTAAGATCAAAGAAAAATAAAAAGAAGATAAATATAAAGTTTCTCCTAAGGAGAGAATCTACAAACTACTCTTGAAAATGAAGCATGAGATATATAAGTAAAGAAAAGAAAAGGAGAAGGAAGAGAATAAGAACTCTATACAAAGAGAGAGCTCTCCTCTTCCTTCTATCTAAACTAGAGAGAGGAAAATTTTACATTATTACTAGTTAGAGTTTACTAGAAAAGTAAGGCTCCTATACATAGTAGTAGAGAATTGGGCCTAACGATGGGCCCAAAATAACACAAAGTTAGGTTAAAACCATAGTCACCCTTTCCCTCTAGCCGCTGAACCTTTCTCAAATAAACTGCTCAAATCCGTGAACCTTCTGGAGCTGGAATATAGTGTGTTGGATAGAGATCGGAAAGAATAATATTTTGATATATAGTAGAGGGAAATTGGATGAAAATTGAAAGAGTTATGACCAAAATGGTGAGAACCCGCTGCTTGTAGCGGGCTGTCATGGATGATGTAGCCCAGGGCATGTCCTTGGTGGAGCGGGACGTGGGGTCTGGTGCATGGCATGGATCTCAGTTCAAGCAGGGTGCAATTTCTTCTATGGGGCACGGATCTTCATATCAAGCGAGGTGTAATTTTGTGCGGGCCGCATTAACCCCTTGGAGCGGGTTGCGTCATCTGGCATGGGGCATCATCAGGGTGCTGAAAGTGAAGCTTCTTATCCGCGCCCATGGCCATTGGCTCAGGCCGTGGTCAGAAAGGTTGAATTGCTCAGAAATTTGGTACAGGTCGTGTGATTCCCACACCCCGCCGGCTAGTCTTGGCATATTGAGCTTGGAATGGCGTGGGACGCCAAAAATGAGACGTCCCGCACCCATACTTAGCCGCGTAGAGGGGGTCTTCACTTTGTGCTGGTAGCCCCTGGCCTTTGGCATGGGTCATACGTAGCCTTGTGCTGGTCTTCTTGGCTCAGGGCATCTCCTTTGGAGCGGGTCGTTGGTGCCAAACCATGCATGGCCTGCCCCGATCTGTTTGTGCCTCAGTCAGCTGAACTTGTTTCCTTCGTCGCGGGTAAACCGTTAGTCCAATTTAAGATTTTTACTAGTCAATTTTATATTTCTCGAGAAGAAACTTCCAATGGAACCAGCCTTGAAGTCTCATTCTTCTCGTATATTTCTCAGACTTTGGCGCAATGCATCGGACCATGATTCACCGTTTCTCCCTTGCCATTTTTGAACTCCAATGCTGCCTATCTTTGGTTTCACCTTTCTACTACCACAATTTGATGTTTTTGGCCTTCATCTTCTACCATTTTAGAGATTAATGGCTTTAGATCTCTTCTACCATCCTTGTGAACGGCCTTCAATATCTTCTACCGCTCTTACGAACAGTCTTCACATAGAATGTAAACAAAAAGTACCTTTGGGCGACCTACTAAAGATGATCACAAGAAAGATCAAGGAGCCTGTAGATAAAAGATGTCCATTAGTACCAATTAAGTCTACAAAATGTGGGATTTAGACAAGAAAACCAAGCATGGCCGTCTAAACCCCTTGTCACGTAAACTCAACTATTAGCAATCCACCAAATAAAACTAACTAAAAAGTATGCCAAGTGCATTGGTTAATGCACACATAATGAGGCAGATCAGACTCCCCACACTTAACTCATTACTCGTCCTAGAGTAAATAGAAAACAGGACAAAGAATCAAGCGGAATGTAGCGTGCAAGCGTAAGCTAACCGAGGCATTCAACTTTTTCCAAGATTACCCTGTTTCCCCCAAGAAAGTAAGAATCTCACAACTCTCACACTTCCCTAAAAACATAAGTAATCAAACTACCAAAACGTAATGGGTGGAAAAAGGTAAGCAAAAAAAGATAAGTGTCAAGCTAGCTTACTTTTCCGGAAATGATCCCAAAAGCAATCATAGAGCAGTCTTCAAAAACAATCCACTACAGAAGCATGCATTCAACCTAGTGTTTTGTTTTCTCTCAATTTCTCTCATTTTTCCCGGGAGCCCTTTCGGGTTTTCATCCTAACTTTAACATACAAAGGGTATTCACTTCTCACTTTTTTCCACTCGGCCTCTCATTTTTGCCTAGGCTCGTAAGCCTAGTAGGCCTAGTCTCTCATTTTTACCTAGGCCTTTCAACATATCCGAGCTTTTCCTCATGTTACCCAAGTTGCCCTTTTAGGTTTTTGACTTGTCTGGGTTTTTGTATTTTTTATTTATTCTAGTTTTTCCAATTTATTTTTGGTGTAGCACAAACCCAAAAGTGAGTTTCATATCACAAAAGATAGTCAAAAAAAATACACCACCAATTTACTAAATCATCCTACCCCATGCAAACTAGAAATCCTAGCATAGCATGTCATGCCACCAAATATCCATCCAAAATTATCCCTAAACAAACAAAAACCAACACCGTAAATTAACAAGAATAAAAAATACCAAAGCAAATCATGAAATGCACCAAGGAAATCCAAAAATGAAAACTCCCTAAGTGCTCACTACTCCCTCCCTACACTTTGCCCATGCAAAGTGTCCAATGCACAAAAATCATATCAAAACATAGGTGAGGTAGGGAGAATAGCGATACTCACTCTCGCGGCCCCGAAGGGCCTTCATCCTAGTGACTCATGAAGCTCCTATCAATGTATATGGTTGCTTGAAGTGTGGCCTCAATGCTATCCATCCTCGAGCTAAGATCTTCCACTTGTGAGTGCATCTTTTATATCACTTTGACTACCTCTTGCAATACTTAAGTAGAGCTCGAAAGCTTGTCCCCAAGTGAATGCAAGTGGTCAACGATGTTTGTGGATAAGCGAGAGCAACTAGGAGGTGCTCTCAGAGTGGACTCACCCTTGGCCTCCTCAACATCTATCTCCGAGTTGGCCATAACTCTATAGAACTCCTTCTCAAATTTCACGTCTGGCAAATTGAGTAGGTCATCCAAGCATGTGTCATGATCAATAGTAGTGCGCTCCAGTTGTGGAAGAATCATAAAGGTAAACGTGCTCGCTCCGCCATAGAGCCATACATATCTACCCTCCGATATCGTCGGTCCCACCATGGATGCCTTCGCTAACTTCTCTATGTTGAATTATGTTCCCTGTCTCCCTAAGTTAGCTAGAGCCCTTTGTGTGACTGGATTACCTAGATACTCCACCAAAACACTAACCATTCTTCCCATGGAGATTTTTCCCGTCTTCCTGTCTCACATCGCTAAACATTCCTGCACAAAATACCCTACCAAGTTCGGTTAAAAGTTATCATCGGGAGTCATAGCCCAAAGAGGAACATCTTAACCCAGGTATTGTGTTAGTTCACTGTGGCAAAAGACTTCCATAGCCAACAAATAGTGAACCTAATGGAACACCGGATGAACTATGGCAGTACTCTTGCACATGTTCTTCCGATCTGTGCCCGTCAGTTGCACCCAAAAGCGCCCAAGAGAGAAAGGTAACCCTTGTCGGTGTGCTACTGGATCTCCTTGCCATACCTCTATCCAAAGGCTAAAGGTACCTCCCGGTGGGTTATCTTGTACTTCTTGTTGTCCAGGTTGAATTTGATCGCCTTATGTCCACCATCATCTACAATCAGCCGTAGAGTATCTAGAAACTTTAGGGTTCACCTATTGTACGTCTTGGAGTGTTTCTCGAGAAATCCATGTAGACCTAATTGTCTTAACATGTAAGTGAACGACTCGAGTAAGCCTAGAGCCGCCAAGGTGTCCTTGCAAGAAAACCCAGTCTCTAAAATACTCCTCTTCGGCTCTCTCAAGTTCCTCCACCTCTGGGCTGCACTCCTGGAAATGTTTGATAAACCCATAAACTCCTTGGTCACAAATGTGGGGTTACAAAGAATGGAAGCCGTTGGCTTGGGGTTTGCACCCTTCACTGACTTCTTCCTCTTCTCACCCCTAGTGGACTTGCCCTTCTCTGAGACATTCTTCTCCAGTGGCATCCTTACAAAATGAGGGTAAGAGTGGTGATATGATCATAAACAATACATGGCCTACAATTCAATAAGATAACATTCTCCCAAATGACCCAAACATTCATAACATGATAATCTAAGCATGTGGGATATTCAAACAAGAACATTCCTTGTCAAACAACAAACTCATACAAGTTATTACCAACCCATCAATAAGATCATGTAATCAAGATTCACTCTCTCCCAAATCATCCAACACCAAAGATCATTTCTTGAGCATAATAGCACATGAATCCTCCCAATATCCTCTTTAAAAAAATATTATGCATACAAACTCAAACACATATCTCAAAACACACTCATTCAAGATACATGCTCTAAATAACACCACCACAATGTCAAATAAAGCACATAAGCATAAATTTCGATGGGTTACCCAAAATTTGAAGCTAAGATTTGTAAAACCCACAAAAGAAGAAGCAAAAATTGGTTACTTTTGGAAGAAAAGCTCACTTTTTCGAGTTACACCAAGAGTGTGTGAGAGTGAGTGTTTCTTGAGAAGAAAGAATGTGTCAACTGAGAGACTTACATGGAGAAATGTACTATGGGATTAGAATTTCAGCCTAGGGGACTAGGGTGAGAGATACAATAGGATAAGAATGAAATTTTAAAATGCTCAATTTAGGGGACAATAGTACAAGCCAATTAATTCCATTGGTTTTGGAAGTATTTTCAACAATGCTAAGGAATTAGGGAATTCCAACATTCTTGAACCAAAAAAAATGCATTTTTGAATTTGAGAATCAGAATATTTTAAATTTTTCATTATTGGAACAAAGAAAACTTGAAAAATTGGTGTAGTGCGCAAAAGGTGTCTGGCGCGAAGCAGAGCCTCATGGCAAACCACTTGGCACGAAGCTATCCTTGCGCCAAACCTCTAGCACGAGACATAGCCTCATTCCGTTCTAGTCTTACCACGAAGCATTGCCTCACATCAATCTACTTGGCACGAGGCATTCACCAACATTCTCCTAATCCTTTGTTATTTTCCCTCTTTTTCAAAAGACTATGTCACCCGTCCAATTTAATGTCATTCAAAACACAATCACGAGTTATGATTCAAATTTCCAATCCAACAAGAGTTTCATTTCAAAAATCCACATAGAAAAACAAGATTCATGCAAACACTACCTACTCACTAATCAAAACACGAAAGCAAAAGAAACAATGTATATTTATTGTAGTCCTCACAACTTATTTTCTTTTTCCATGCATTCTAGTTAGAAACACTTTTCTGTGGGTTTCCAGAATCACCATCTGCAACTCCACCCACAATGATATCGACATGGAGAGGTTTTCACAATGAGCCATCATTACCTTTGGACTTTTGTCCGCCAATAGGAATGAATCTCCATGTCTTGACATCATTGAGTCTGTGAATGTCATTTCGAGGATTAAGGGAGGTTAAGGAAAGCCCTCGATCATCTCCCTTTCCCATTGTAAATTGGTTAGCATAGAAAAATAATCAAGCACTGATATATCATCCATTGCATCATGCAATTCATCAGAATCATCACCATTATCATCAACATGGGATTCACTAGAACATTCATGCTCATTTGTCACACAAGAAGATTTATCATGCTCATTGCATAAGGTTACACCTTTGCACATCAAATAAGACTTTGTTGAATCATGCCTAGATTTATAGATATCAAATTCCTCTTTATCCATGTCATCTTCTAGAGTTAAGGTTCCCAAGTGGACATCAATTTTAGTCCTAGACATTTTCAGAAAATGCCTCCCCAAAAGTATTAAGGGTGCACTTCTGTCATGCACCACGTCTAGGACATAAAAGTCCGCTAGAAAAACTAATTTTCCAACTCGCACCATCACATCCCTTACTAGTCCATGGGGACTAGCTTGGGAATGATCAGCAAGTTGGACAATTACTCTAGTATCCCTAAGCTCACCTATTTCTAGGCATTCATATAGACTAAATGAGATGACATTAGTGGATGCATCTAGATCTATCATGGCATGTTCCACAAGTTTACCACCTAAAGAGATGGGGATAGAAAACATGCCAGGGTTATCGCATTTCTTAGGCAAGTTCTTATGGCTCAAAACAGCGACTCCTCTCATTTTCAAATGTTCTAATCTCTTAGTTGGCCTACACCTTTTCTTTGTGCATGCAACTCTAAGAAATTTAGCGTATAATGGCACATGTTCAATTAATTCCAAGATAGGGATGGTTACCTCGACCTTTTTGAAGACTTTTCAAATATCCACATCATCGGTCACTATCTTTGGCCATTCTCTCAAAGCATTTGGGAATGGAGGTGGAATAGTGACTTGTGCCTCGGGCGGTGGAAGTTCCTTAGAGGGTGCTTCCTTGACCACAATATCCCCCTCTTCGAAGTGTCCCTTGGTATCCTTCACTATCTTGTCATCTTATTGCATTATCTTCTTCTTGGTCTCACGAACTTCCTTCCCACTTCTCAATTTAAGTGCGCTCACATTCCTCACATTGACCTCCAGTTGGGAAGATATTTTTTCGGAATCCTTGGCCTCAAGTCAGCTTACCGAGGTGGCAAGTTGACCGACATAAACTTTAAGATTGTTTATACTTGAGAAATCTCTATTACCAGGGTCCTCAATCTCTCACCTTGTCCGCTCCGCGTAGATTTCATGTTTCTATCCCAATTGACAGATGGCTTGCAAGATCTCATCATATTCCGACTTGTAAAGTAAAGCATAATTGTTAGAAGGGCCTTCACCTCTAGGATATGGTTAAGGTGGAGCTTGTCTTCCCCATTAACCTTGAGGTTGGTTGTCCCTCCTCCATCAAAAATTAGGATGATCTTGATACCTCGGATTGAATGAATTTGCATAGGGGTCCGCCCTTGCATCTCCTTGGTTCCCTCGGAACCCTTGTGGTTGACCCCTAGCAAATTGTGGCATTATTCGATTGTTGTAGTAAATTGTCTTCCCCTCTTATAAATCATCTATGACTTTGGGGCATGCTTTGGAATTATGGTTAAGGTTGAAAATTCCACACACTTGGACTTGATGCACTTTTCCTCGCAAAAGCTCCTTCATCATGGAAGCAAGAGCTTGGACTTGCTCCTCCAACATAGGTGAATGTGTGGATTCATCCAAGACCTCCACCCTCGATCTAGTGCCAAATTTCTACATACTATTAGCCAATTCTTCAAAGAGGGTTATTGCATCCTTAGGGATCTTGTTCGCTATCGAACCATTGCAAATGGCATCCACCATCCGCATGTATTCATTGCACAATCCCTCAAATAAGTGACACACCAAATCTCATTCCTTGAATAGGTGGTAGGGAAAACTCACCAAAAGTTTCTTGAAGTGCTCCTAATAACCGTACATACTCTCGGTGGCACATTGGGTAATGTTAGATAATTGCTTCTTCAACCCGGCTGACTTGGATGTCGGAAAATATTTTTCTAGGAACCTCCACTTCATATCCATCCAGGATCCAATGCACCCGGGTGGTAAGTAGTAGATTCAATCCTTGGCACTACTTTGAAGGGAAAACGAAAAGGCTCTTAGGTTGTAGTCATCTTCGGACACTCCCAAGGGCTTCATGTTCATGCACACTAAATGGAACTCCAAAAGATGTTTGTTCAGGTCCTCCCTCGCAAATCCATGAAATGTAGGAAAGCAATGGATCATGCCACTCTTTAGCTTTTAGCTCACATTGGTAGGTAATGGCGGAAAGGTGATGCATAGAGGTTGATTCTCCAAGTTGGGTGTCATGAGCTTTCATAGGGTGTGGTTGTATTCTGCCATTGCTAGCGGATCTTCTACTACTACTTCCTAACTTGGTTAAAGTTGTGCCTTAATTATTCACCTTCTTCTCCTTCGAACACCTATGTTTTCAGTCAGGTAGTGTAAGATGCCTAGATTACTGGCACGGGTGTGTACTATAAACTAGGGCCAACAATACCTTCTGGATAGAACACTAGCAAATGGATCAAAAGGTAACAAAATAACTGTAACAACAGCTCCAACCAAGAATCAATAATATTAAAAAAAATAAAAGCTAAACTAACTACTCTACTAACGTGTTATACCTAAGTTGATACCTAGACTGATAGCATCCCCAACAGCTATGCCAAAATTCAAATCTGCCTCTCCCCGGGGTCGTTCAAAACTGTAGCTTAGAAGTTAACCTGGCTAGAGGATGGGAGGTCAGAAAATAAGAGATTTATAGTTCTGCACCATGTTCCTACTGCTACGCTACTTGCAGGGTAGTTAGCGGTAATCTCTGGGTTTGTCTACAGAGATGCTATGTCTAATGTACCAACTCAAAACACAACCTTGTACAGGTCACAATTTGTATGAGTGAAAGGAATAGCTAGTAAAGCAAACAAGAAAATAGGGGGATTTTGGTTTTTCAAGCAATAAACTACAAAACATGAAAAGTAAAAACACAACTACAATATTAGCTAAACACTTGGGGAAATCATTGAGCAACTTGGTCAATCTAATGCTTCTATCTTTAATTCATTCACATGGAGATCTAAACAAACTTAATAGAGTGTCCATAATAAGTGGTGTGGCCGATAGCATACACTTCCCCGTCCCTGTCATGGGGGGTGCTCTCGGAACCCTCCATCGACACCGCCATCGTAAGTAGGGGAGTACAACCAGGTATAACCATTGTTGTAGGTCCAATTCTCCCCCGTGCGATTAAGTCCCGAGCTTCCACCACAAATGCGCTACTCCCATCGGGTCCAATCGACTAGACCCAAAGGTCATAGGCACCTTATCTATGATACTAGGATTCCTTGTAACCCTTGCTTACTACTATTTAGTTATCTCTAGCCGGAACCTCTCGAAAAACATTACTAAGTCAGCTAAGACTGGTACGATGGTAAGTGGATCAGAGTGACCTTGAATCTCTCATGTACACACTCACGCAGATGCGTTCTCCTCCACCCATTAAAATAACTAGGTTTCTCTTCCCAAAGGGGCATCGATATTTACACCTAGCATGAATACAAAATTAGGATGAACTCGAGAATCTCAAAAGGCATATAGATTACCAAGTCACTACAATTTATTCCCAAGCAATGGAAACTACTCCCTTGACATGGAATTCAAATAAAGATTTGAATTCAACATCTTAGGATCAAAGAAAAATAAAAGGATAAAGTTTCTCCTAAGGATAGAATCTACAAACTACTCTTGAAAATGAAGTATGAGATATATAAGAAAAGAAAAGGAGAAGGAGAAGGAAGAGAAAGAGAACTCTATAGAGAGAGAGAGCTCTCATTTTCCTTCTATCAAAATTACAGAGAAAAAATATACATTATGACTAGCTAGGGTTTACTAGAAAAATACGGCTCCTATATATAGTAGTAGAGAATTGTGCCTAAAGATAGGCTCAAAATAGGTCAAAACCCTAGTCACCCTTTCCTTCTAGCCGCTGAACCTTTCTCAAATAAATTTCTCAAATCCTTGAACATTTTGGATCTGAAATTTAGTGCGTTCGAATGGAGCTCGGAAAGAAAAAAATTTTGATATATGGTAGAGGGAAATCGTATGAAAATTGAGAGAGTTATGACCAAAATGGTGAGAAACTGCCACTTAGCGTGGGATGTCATGGATAATACGACCTGTGGTGTGTCCTTGGTGGCGTGGGGTGCAAGGTCTGGTGCATGGCGTAGATCTTCATGTCAAGCGAGGTGCGAGTTCTTCTATGGGGTGTGGGTCTTCACGTCGAGTGGGACGTGAGGCTTTGCACGAGCCGCATCAACCCCTCGGTGTGAGTCGCGTCATCTGGCATGGGGCGTTATCAGGGAGCTGAAAGTGAAGCTTTGAATCCATGCCCGTGGCCATTGGCACGGGCCGTGGTTAGGAAGGTTGATCCGCTCAGAAACTTGGCGCGGGTAGTGTGATTTCCCACACCCCGCTGGCTGGTCTTGGCATATTGAGCTTAGATTGGCACGGGACATCGAAAATGGGACATTTTGCGCCCATACTTAGCCGCGTGGAGGGGATCTTCACTTTGTGATGGTGGCCCATGGCCTCTGGCGTGGGATGCACCATAGCCTCGTGTGTGGGACGCACCATAGCCTCGTGTGTGAGACGCACCATAGCCTCGCGCTGGTCTTCTTGGCGTGGGCTATCTCCTTTGGTGCGGGCCATTTGTGCCAAACTATGCATGGCCCACACCAACCCGTTTGTGTCTCGGCTGGCTGAACTTATTCCCTTCACCACGGGTGAACATTAGTATGATTTGAGCGTTTTAGTAGTAAATTTTATAGTGTTCAAGAAGACAAATCCAATGGAACCAGTCTTGAAGGCTAATTCGTCTGGGATCGTTCTCATACTTTGTCACAACTCATCAGACCATGATTCACGGTTTCTCCCTTGACCATTTTGAACTCCAATGCCGCCTATCTTTGGCTTCATCCTTCTACTACCATGATATTATGTCTTTGGCCTTAATCTTCTACCATTCTAGAGGTGAATGGCATTCGATCTCTTCTATCATCCTTGTGAATGGCCTTCAATAAGCTCTTACGAACGGTCTTCACATAGAATGTAAACAAAAAGTACCCACGGGCGACCTGCTAAAGATGATCAGTGGAAGATTAAGGAGCATGTGGATACAAGATGTCCATTAATACCAATTAAGTCTACAAAATGTGGGATTTAGATAAGAAAACCAAACATGTCTGTCTAAATCCCTTGTCACGTAAACTCAACTAATACTAGCAAACCACCAAATAAAACTAACTAAAAAGTATGTCAAATGCATTGGTTAACGCACACGTAATGAGGCAAATCACTATGAATATTTTAAGGGTGTGGGTATCCCTTGGAAAGCGAAGGCACGGCTAGTGAAGTTGGGAGGTTGTGTGAAGGCACTTTTGCTCAGATTTATTGAGTTTGAGCTGGGGTGGAAGAAAAGGTTAGAGAAAACCTTGCATCATTGGATGAGTATGGCGCTTATCCATTCAAGCAACATTTTGAGATCCGGAAGTCGAAAAAGCAATTGATGGATGTTATATGGTGAGAAAATGAATGGCTGAAGTATCTAGTGGATAAAACACACGAGATTGAACGACATGAGGTTATTATTTCGAGGACAGTTGATCGGCTAGATTAGTTGATGGGAGAGAAGGAAAGATTAAGGGTCGAGCATTTTTGGTTAATGGCAGTGGTTCATTAATAGATGGGGCATTATGACGAGGAGCACTATTTGGTGATTCCTTGCTAACAAAGTATGAAGTTCTAGAAAGTAAGGTCAAGTGCAGAGAAATTCGATGTTCTTAGGCGGGGAAAAGGTGACGGGAGCTCAAACACTGGTTGAGGAATAGTACGAAGTGAATTCTAAACTTTGTGTTGAGATCGCTTAGACTCAAGCGCGGGGAAATTTGATGTTCTTAGGCGAAGGAAAGGTGATAGGAGCTCAAACGCTTGTTGAGGAATAGTACGAAGTGAATTCTAAACTTCATGTTGAGATCATTAAGGCTCTATGTGCTACGCTTAGTGTTAATGAGGGATTACGCATGCTGCTTAGAGTGGAAAGTAGAGGGTTTAAAACAAGACCTAGTGACTTATGCGTACTCTGTCTACCTAATGAGTATACAACTAAGACACTCGGACTAGGGACCTATTACTAATCGTAATTTTTATCACGTGAAGCGTATACGATGCATAGAGGTTGCGGGTACTACCCAGGATAAGGTGTATTTGCACATGTAGTGGAAGTAAAAGAAAATCCTCGAAGGGGTGAGTGGTCAAGCTAGAGCATTGGTGACAGGCGGGCGATCGTCGCGCCCACCGTGCAAAAGATAATTTATAAGCCCTAAATGCTTACTTTCTACAACTATGTAGATAGTGGCAAATCGGGGTCGTCCAAGGAGAAGAGGGATCTTCCTAAGCGTCTAAGCACACAAATGGTTGATATTAGGCTAGGAGTAACTATATATACACACACATAAAAGCATGTAAATGGGGGGGTTGGTTGGTTGGTTTCCTAAATTAACAAAGATAAAAAGACACGATAACTAGCAAGGTCAAGTGACTATGCTAATCATCAAACGAAACAAAAGAAAAGGGGTTTTAAAACTACAAAGATAAAAAGCCTTGGGGGCAATGGATATCCACTTCCAAATCATACGTAGGTCATTGAATCATTCACTCATTCCATCATATAGCATACATGACTCAACATTCACATACCCATCTAGCAAGGATCACAACACATACATCACAAGAAGTTCTAAGTTCATGCTCATAGATTTTCATGCAAAGGAGTCCCGGAGTTCGTCACGCTCCTAACACCAAAACAATTCAACCATACAAACACTCCCTATGCTCAAACAACTCATGGCACACATGAAGTGAAACATACCATCAAGAATACATAAACGCCAAATAACAAATGCTTCAAGAATGAGTACAAGCCATCTATTCAATATTTCAACTACTTGTCGTGGAGACTAAACTCCTATCCTTCTTAGTTCGTAGTTTGCAAGAGTGAGTTCCACATCTCTCGTCAAACCTCACCAATGACTCCCGAGTCGAGACCACGACTCAAGGTATCATTGGTGGCATTTAATCACGAAGAACCAGCAAGCTTGGCAATGCTTATGACCACTACACCGTGACTAAGCATTAAACCAATTCATGCAATTACACGAGATTGGATGAACGTGCAAGCACATTCATCCACGAGCATATGACTCTCTCGTTTGCTACACAAAACAAATATGACGAAGAGTTCAACATCAATCACATTCGTCTAGCACATTGTCAACACACTAACACAATCAAAAGCTCTAATTCACACTCATACATTCCTAACAAGAACAGGGGAGAAATTAACCCAAATCCCCCAAACCCTAGCTAGCAATTCATACAAGCATTCATATCCTCAAGCTCCCAACAACATCAATGGAATCAACAATTAACATTCAAAGCACAATAAGAGCACAATAGCAAAAACACCAAATAGATAGATAGAAATGGTTCTCAATACATAGAAGTGGAAGCTTCAATCCTTGCTCCCAAGAACAAAAACTACTCTAGAATAACAAGAGACATAATTAAACTACAAAAACTAAGAAAAGAAAGAGAAGAAAACCAAGGGTTTTCAAGCCCTAAAATGCAAGAAGAAAAGGGAAAACAAAACTTTTGAATGAAGGGGAGGAAGAGGTATTTATAGTGGAAGAAAAAGGGGAGAAAAATGCTGAAACAGAGCTGACTGGACGCTGCCGTCGCGACTCGCGACGAGCTCGCGACCAGATCAGTAACTCAGCCTTGCTGTTTTGTTTTGCTTCCTCCGGGTGAACCGTTGATCCGTTTCGGGAGTTCTTGTAGTCGATTTTATAGTGCTCGAGAAGAGGAATCCAATGGTGCCACTTTTGAAGGCTGATTCTTCTCGGAAAATTCTGAGAACCCTGGATCATCATTCATCCGTTGCTTTGCTCTCCTTTCTTCATCTCTTCACTTCTTCAAATCTTCACAAAGCTCAAATGTAAAGGTCTTCAAATCTTCAAATCTTCAAAGATAAATCTTCAAAGTCTTCAAATCTTCAAAGTCTTCAAACAAATCACCTTGTCACACAAAATCATCTAAAAAGTGATAAAAACGTCAAAGCCGCCTTTATCCCTCCTTAGATGATTTCAAGGCAAAATGCCACATGTAGAGCACAAAATTGCACAAAACCTAATCCTAAAAATCCTAAAATAACCATCTAAGGAGTATCTGGGCTACCTAATTGTTGCTAGGTTTTGGGTAGTTCTATGGGTTAGCGATGCAACCTAATGTATTGGTGGGGGTTGTAATGTCTAGTTGAGGCTAAAAATATTGTAATATATTTTGATTTCTTTATGACTCGTTGCTTAAACTAATCTTTCTTTCTAAAAAAAATGCCATAATGTGTAATGTAGTTGCGGTTTTGAAAAATGTTTTGCTTGGAAGTGTGCTATATGTGACCTTATGTAAAGGTCATGGATGGGTGAAAGTGAGGTAGGTGTGTTGTATCGGGTTGTTGCTTGTTATGGTGTGTTATTATTATGTTGACACAGTGGGAGAGCAAGGCGAGATTCCTCTTGTGTCGTGGGGCTGGTGATTTTCCAGGTGTATGCGAAGCTGTGGAAACTCGTCCTGTCTCCGTCGTATGCCTTTGGGAATTTATTTATGTTGCTATAAATTATCATGCTTAGTTTGAATTTCAGTATCTTTCCATGATTGATGTATTGAATGCAATTAGGTAGCGGGTGATTTTCCCACCTATGTTACTTCGAGCAGGGAGGTGGTAGTATGTGGGTGTTTTGCGTTTGCAAAGTAAGAGGGGGGTCGAGGCCATGTTTGGTCACTTGTGCTAAGACAGGCTTAGTTTGTGTGAGTTTTGTAGACTTGGACTTGGTGGGTAAATTGATAAGTATACCACATGTACCGAGGCTTTTCAGAATATTTATGTTGGATTATGCAACAAGTAATGCGTTCGGTCTCTTGAGACTGGATAAGTGCTCAGACAAATATCGAGAAACGGGTGGATGTAATTTTTTTTATATTTTCAATATGGTTGTTTAGTCTTCCAATGTTGGTATTTTACCTATAAAAGGAGGTTTTGGCAAGTAATACCCTTAGTTGTAGTTGTCTGTAATTAGATTGTTCCTAAGTGTTAGTGAGATTGCTCTTCTAATTGTGTGCAATGATAGGGGTATCTTTGTCCGGACAATGGAATGAACTTGCACTCATCTGCATCACTCAAAAATTCAACCAAGTAGATGAACGTTGGTCCAGGTTCATAGAATTAAGGTTCTTTATCCGATGGGTAAACAACACCTACGATGAATAACAATTTAATTTCAAAAAGAAAATGACATTATCCAAAACATTGCATACTATTTTTTGGAACATCGTAAGGATCTTACCAGGCGAAATGCGGGATTCACCCATAATATATTCGCCTGGTGAATGTTAGTTAGTAAGTAATATTTTTTTGTAGAGTGTTGAAGGGGGGGGGAAAGGTATTTTTAGAAATCTTGGTACATGTTTTAATCAATGGCAGACTCTTCACAAAACTGTTCACACATGATTATTCATATATATGATTCCATTTACGATTTAGTTACTCATCCGCTGGTTAAAAGGTGAGAGTTGGGAATAGGGACCCTTTATTGTAAACATGAATACTACGGATAATCTTAGGGAAAATAATCTTAGGTGTCTTCACGGGTACATTTGAAATCATAAAATGAGTCGGATGTAAATTTGATAACTTCGCCTAAAGTTCCAATACTGGAACATGTGTAAGAAATTAGGTTCATTGGTACAGGGTAGGGTTCCTATATTGTAAACATACCCGGCTTCCATAAACTTGGGAGAAACCATCACATGCCAAATATAAAAATTATACTGAAGGGAAATGACTTTACAGTCGACAGAAGTGGCCACAAGTTCTCACATGACGAAGCAGACGATACTAGAAGGAATAAAGATTAGTTCAATTTATCATTGATTTTCACCAAAGAATGTGAGGTTAGGTACATCATTTATGTTCAATATGCTAATATGTTGGATTCTTACGGTGTTGAACAAATGACATAACTAGGTTAGTCCTGACTGATTTGATTTGTAATTTTGAACCAAAATGTTGCAAGGAACTATTGTGTATGACCAATCCGGCATTTTTTGATGAAATTTGTCAATTCTATGCAAATTTTACTGAGAGCAAGGTTAATCGTACACTACCAAGGTCAATAGTAAGGACATTGTAGTTATCCCTTGGACCATTTATGTATTGTTGGGTGTTGACTATAAAATTCTTGATAACATCTACCCGACAAATTTGGATGGCCTCCTTGATATATACCATGCCAATAAGTGGTTGGACCATGTTGACCCACCGTTGTTGGATCCTTTAACACAAGGTCCCTTGTATTTTGTTCGTGGGGTGAATGATTTGGATAAGGCTTGAGTCCTATAAGTTAAACTTCATGAAAATAGAAGATATGGTCGTGTACGAGATGCCTGCAAGAAATATTGTACCAACAGGAGGCCACATCTCGGAAACAATGGTAAAACCATCATGCTATTCTACTACATCGTCCAATGGACAAAAATAAATCATGGATATACTATATTTTAGCACTTGGTCGCATCAATTGTGAACTCCAACAAGTGTGCGGAGAACTTTACTTGTCAGAGTCTCATTACAAGGATACTGAAAAATTATGACGAGATCATTATGTTAAGGAGCCTAGAGACAAGAGGTGGGTTCTCATATAAGGGAAATGGATGCAAAAAACAAAGAATGAAAATAATAAGAGGCCACATAACGGCGAGTCAGGCTTCCACTTGTCAAAATCCTTCATTTTACTATCCATGATAAACTAATTATATGCAACTTCTTGTTTTTGTGTACCCTCTAGCTGACACTAGGATGAGCATATTAATGAGGATGTACGATAGTATGAAGGCGAGGGTGAAGAAAGTGGTCCCTTTTCAGAGGGACATTCGTCTAAATTTGAAAGCAGATAAGGAAGTTGAGGGTAGGCGTTCTTCAACTTCCAAGTTATTGCACTCCTTCAAGATTTGGCCCGCATATGTTTTGTACCATTAATGACAAATAAGTTTGGATTTGAATTTACATATTAACTTGTTTGTTTCAGTATTGTTTATTTCCAACACCCTTGTGAGTTTTTATTGGATGAGCATATTTTGAATGATATGGTGTGGTTTGTATGGAAATACTGGAATACCAAGTTTTCCTATGTTTTTCCGAAATCAAAACTAAAACTCTACATGATCTGAATCATTTAGGCATCCGGAATTGTTTTTGTCTTACGTCCGCTTGAAAAGTGATAAATATAAAATTACTTGAAATTAACCAGACTCATCTTCTGAAATAGACATGTTCCGACATGGAAGTGTCATTCAATATTTGAGAGTCTAACTTCACAAATTTGAGGGTATTTTTGATATTGTAAATGAATGAGGCATTTACCAATAACCATACAACCCTCGTTCCAGTATCGAAACAAGGCCAAATTGACAATTTTGTACTTTCAAACACGCTGAAACACAGGAGCTACGACGTTATTTATCACCGTCATAGTTTCAAATTGTTTCAGTGGCAGTTACTACTAAACCGTCGTGCATAAGTTGTTTGTAGTTGTTTGAAACACCCATGGATTGAAATGGAGTTCTGAAATTGAAACTATGAAAGGACGGAGGTTCCCGAGAAAATATTCACCACCTTCGTGCAATGGAGCCGTTAATGGTTATTCTTGCAGTGTGCAATACATGATCATGGTGTAACTGAGCATATGACTACAACATGGAGACTTAACTTCTGATTTTAGGAGTTTCGTCCAAGATAAAACCATGATGTCGGATCGAGTCCAATTACGCAACGGACAAAACTAATTATCGTGCATCTGCTAAATTAACGACGATTTAGCAACCTGTGTCGTTATTTAAACCTATATACACAGTGGTTGTACTCTATGCATCATGTATTAGCGTTTGGGAGTCGTCCATCGATCGGTGGTCAAGCCAATCACTTTTTTCGACTTTAGAACAAATGATGGACAATGATTTCGAGATTGGTGGGGGGGGGTGGGGGGGGGGGGGGGGGGGGAAATGCCGCACAATGGAGTCATTAAAGGCTCTCCATGCATTGATAATTTGCAATTTGATCCCTAAACCTTTACGCATGTTTAAAATTATATTTTCACTTCTCACTCTAATGCGATCGTGTGATGGACTTATTATACACAAACACTAGTGAACGAATCACATTGTACCTTGATGATTTATTTATTTTTCAATTGTACTGCATATTCCCAAGATAAAAGGCTGAACTCTGGATCTCATAGTGTAATTCGTATCTATTGTAAAACAGAAGAAGCGCATGTTTGAAAATAGCTCAATTGCCTCCAAGTAGTCTGAAAATCATGTTGATTTTTGTCGACCACTAACGCCAACCACCACGGAAATTCCACGTCGACACAGAAGCGCAAGTGCAAAGTAGCTCTAAGAGCGAGCACGTGTCTACCATGGAAGCCGTCTGATGCCATGAACATCCAACGGCCGCAATAAATTCTGATCTAACAACCCAAGCTTCCCACCCAACGCTCTTTGAGACGGACCCTTTATTTAAAGCATTGCCAATTGTACCGGTGAACTAACTCCATCTCTATAGTTTTAGCCACATTCCCATTCCCTTTTCTCACTTCCCCAACTTTCACACTCTGGTTTTTTATTGGGCGATCACAGTGCATTTTGTGCCCTATGGAAAAGATGAAGACTCTCGCACACGAAAACGGGAGGGCGAATGTGCATGGGAACGGGAACGGGTTTTGCGGCGACCCGCTGAACTGGAACGCGGCGGCGGAGGCGGTGAAGGGGAGCCATTTGGAGGAGGTGAAGCGGATGGTGCGCGAATTCCGGAGGGCGGTGGTGAAACTGGGCGGCGAGACGCTGAGTATAGCGCAGGTGGCGGCGGTGGCCGGCGGCGGCGGCGGCGGAATGAGGATCGAACTGTGTGAGTCGGCGAGGGAGGGGGTGAATGTGAGCTCGGAATGGGTGATGGAGAGTGTGACTAAAGGCACGGACAGTTATGGTGTGACTACTGGATTTGGCGCCACTTCTCACAGAAGGACCAAACAGGGAGCCGCCCTGCAGGCTGAGCTTGTGAGGTTACACTCTCATTCTTTCTTCGTCGACTAAACTTATGTTTTTGCATATCACATGAATTGCTGCTATAAGTGTGCAAGTTTGGTCGATGTATCTATTCCGTGGCGGATGCAGTTACTTAGCACCGCCGTGTTCATGCTTTTCAAAAAATATGTTTAACTCCAAATGTATGATAATATGCTATGCATAAAAAGTTAATATTTGGCAATTATATGTTACGGTAAATCTGACAATATTATTATTTATATATACTTATTCAAATTTTGTTACTAGTGTACATAGATTGGCATGGACTCGGGCAGGATTTGAAGTGTTTATAGTTGGGTCGGTAACTAAAGAAGTACGGGTATTATTGAATTGATTTGGTCGTTTTGCGCATGGAAATACATTCCTTGTTTGATTTGGTATGCGATCCCGTTAAAGTTAAACTTATGCCGGCAACAGCAGCAGCATAGGTGCTCTTTTGTTTTCTTATTATCATCAAACTACTGGTTCTATTTGGGTGGAGTAGCGGTGGGGTATTTATTTATTATCTGGTGTCATAAAATAAGTGCTTCTCTGAACCACTTCACATCAGTTTTTTTTATATTTAAATGATCGGATTTTTTTTAAACTTTGATGTGTTTTTTTTCCCACTAATACTGCCTCGTTATTTATTACATTTGTTAAAAACAACTCGTCTAAAATCTTAAAGTAAAATTTTGTACTATTTGACCATCCGATCCTACCCTCGCTCATTCCATTTTGGGACCGGAATATGCGTAGGATCTGATAATGTAAGTCTTGGATACTAATTAAAGGTTAAAGAATAATATTGGTATTACCTTGTTAATGAAATTTATAACGAAAACTGGCAAATATTTTATTTGTACCTTTTCTCCTTGCGTAATTTTATATTTCCTCCATACACCAATCCCTCCCTACCAACCTAGAAGAGAAAATTTAAAATTAAAATTTTAAAAACTCTATCGGAAAATACTGCGATCCATTCATTTAAGATAGAAATGGTACAAATTCTAATCACTCGCAACATTTCTTCATGAAGTACCCCACATCTTATATTACTCCCTCCGATTCGCTCAGCATTTTAATTTAGAAAGGTGGAATTAATGATTGAGAATGCATTGAAAGAGTAAAAAGTAAATTGTGTGGATAAAAAAATCTTAAAATTTACCAAAAAAAAAGAAAGGAGTCAATATTAAAAATCATCCTAAAAATAAAAGTGAGCCAATATTAAAAAAATCGGAGGCTCCCTCTTACAAAATTTGTGGCATTTCTAATAGGACCACTGATATACGCATTTTTTCGATTTTTATTTAAATTTTCTACTTTAATTCTTTTAAATTAAGGACAAAGTGTTGGAAAAAAATGGTCTTATGGAAACACGGGGTTTAAGTAGAATAATAAAAAGTAAAAGGTCTTAGTTGCAATATTAAAAATTTAGCATGCAACATGTAGTGGTTATAAAATTTACAACCCGGTTCATGCAACCCAAAAATTTTATCTTCATTTCTTCTAATTTACACTTTAAACATTGGTCTTTCCATGACTTATGAAAATACCGTCTTTCAAGAGACGGACTCTAGATTAAGCGTATTTTTTTTACCTTACGCTTTTAAATTAATGGCATGGTCTTGGGAAATACCGTCTTTCCACAGTAGAAAGAGTTTAATTAGAATAATAAAAAGTAAAGGTTTTAGTTGCAATATTAAAATTCTATTATGCAACATGTAGTAGTTATAAAGTTTATAACCTGATTCATGCAACCCAAAAATTTTATCTTCTTTTCTTCTAATTTACACTTTAAACCTTGATCTTTTCATGACTTATGAAAAGACCGTCTTTCAAGAGATGAACTCTAAATAAATAAATATTACTTTAATCTTAATATTTTATTGATGTATAAATCAAAATAATATCATAAAAGATCTCGTCAAATTCGTTGAACCATCTATTCTTTAAATGTTAAATATTTATAATTTATAAGTATATATTTAATATAATAATAACCTAAATTTATATATTTTTTACTGTAAAGATACGAAGTGAGAAAATTAAAATGAGAAAGACAGAGTATGGTTCAATAATATGAGTATATTAATCACCCACCTTCGGAAATTAGCATCACCCATCTTTTAAATAAAGTTTACCAAGTGAAAAAAAAAATATTTAATTCGCACGTCCATCAGCCGCTTAAAGTTGGTGGGCACCTTTATAGTTTATACTGAAAAGGAAGCAAACTGTAAATTACACCGAATACAAGTGGATTTAATGCCATCAAGCCCAAAGATAATGGCATGGGCGTCGTTTTCGAAGGTCTTAATTTTGGTTTCAGTATGCTGGTTAAATGCATAAATGCTACTCCATTTCTCTAACATTGGCTCACTTTCCCTTTTTGGATAATTTTTTAACATAGACTTCTTTTTTTGGTAAATTTTAAACTATTTTCATTCACTCAATTTATTTTTTACACTTTTAATATATTCTCCATCACTAATTTTATTTTATTTTAAAATTTAAGTATCAAAATTAAGTGAGTCAATATCAGTGAACTGGAGGGATTACCCCAGCTATTAATTGAATTTTCGGTGCCACTAATTCTCGGCCCATATTCTGCTATGAGCTATCTACATTATATATGATGTGATATTGTGACGAGAATGCATCAGGCAAGTCGCATCATGTTGCTTTAATATCGGTCAAATTTTAAATAATCCCCAAATTGAGTGTCTATCATGAATTTAAGTGATGAATATATATTTACCTCCCCGAGTTTTGATTAAACTACCATAATCCCCCAATTACGTTTTTTAGTTTAACTAAAATAAAAATACAACATAAAGTTTGATCCGTTTATAAGGACGATTGTGGAATGGGTTTAGGTGAAGATTTATCCGATATACTCCCTTAGCACCATAATAAATTTCTTAATTTTGTTTTTATTTTTGGGATGTCCCACACTAAATTTCCTTATCCTAACTTTTCTACCTTTAACCATAAATTGGTGGAGTAATTTTTTTCCACTGCATGTGTAACACATGCACACAGCTAATGATTAATCATGCACGACCCAACTTCTTCCCCAATTATTTGAGAAGAATCAAAAGAGCACACATGTTGTTTTTCGGTGTAGACTTCAATGTTTGGGTAGACATACTCTCTCCGTCCCATTAATAATGGCATGTTTACGGTGTTCAATAATCATGTTTGATTGCCAATATCTCTAGTTACACATACTAATTTCGCATAAATAAACTGACACTTAAAAATGATATGTTAAGATGAATTCAACAATATCTCACGTGATATATTTATTACATGTATATTAATGGTCAAAGTTTACCAGATTTGAGTTTGAAAAAGTAAATATGTGATTGCCGATGGGACGGAAGGAGTAAAGCTCTTGGCTCACTGGTAATTCCCTCAAACTTGAGAGGCGTATATGCAATTTTCGTAAAGTTGTTTCAATAGTCGGAGGGCATAAATGTGATTGTTCCAGTATATTATAGGCCACAGTATATATGAAGCTTTGTTTTTGGAGGCTAGTTTTTGAATTCTGACCTAACACGGCCATCCAAATTAACTGCACTGCAAACTCTGTTGACACTAGCTGTGATCGTGAACTGCATCAGTAATTATGAAGTTCAGAAAAAGAGTACCCTCGCCTTTTGCATTGACTAAAATGATGTGAAGAATAACTAAATAGTTAGCGCTCCATTTGTTTGGCTCAGATTCTTGAACGCTGGTATATTTGGAAATGGGACAGAATCATGCCATACACTGCCTCATTCAGCAACCAGGGCTACGATGCTTGTGAGGATCAACACCCTCATGCAAGGCTACTCTGGGATCAGATTTGAGATATTAGAGGCCCTTGCAAAGCTTCTCAATCACAACATCACTCCATGCTTGCCTCTTCGCGGCACCATCACTGCGTCGGGAGATTTAGTCCCGCTATCCTACATCGCGGGGCTACTGACCGGCCGGCCTAATTCAAAGAGTGTAGGGCCTGGTGGCCAGTCCCTCACTGCAGGGGAGGCTTTTGAGCTCGCAGGGATCAGTGGCGGTGGATTCTTCGAGCTGCAGCCAAAGGAGGGACTTGCACTTGTGAATGGAACTGCTGTTGGTTCTGGATTGGCCTCCATCGTCCTGTTTGATGCCAACATACTGGCTTTGTTGTCCGAGGTTCTATCTGCAATATTTGCTGAGGTTATGCAGGGTAAACCTGAGTTTACTGATCATTTGACACACAAACTGAAGCACCATCCTGGTCAGATTGAGGCTGCAGCTGTGATGGAATACATCTTGGATGGAAGCTCGTATGTGAAGGCAGCAAAAGCATTGCATGAAATGGATCCACTCCAGAAGCCTAAGCAAGATAGATACGCACTTCGCACTTCGCCCCAGTGGCTTGGACCTCAGATTGAAGTGGTCAGAATGGCTACTAAGTCGATAGAGCGCGAGATCAACTCTGTCAATGACAACCCTTTGATTGATGTGTCAAGAAACATGGCCCTGCATGGAGGCAACTTCCAAGGGACTCCCATTGGCGTGTCGATGGACAATACAAGATTAGCCATCGCGGCGATTGGGAAGCTTATGTTTGCTCAGTTCTCTGAGCTGGTGAATGACTTCTACAACAATGGTTTGCCTTCCAATTTATCTGGAGGAAGGAATCCAAGCTTGGATTATGGATTCAAAGGGGCTGAGATCGCGATGGCGTCCTATTGTTCCGAGCTTCAGTTTCTTGCCAACCCTGTCACCAACCATGTCCAGAGTGCTGAGCAACACAACCAAGATGTCAACTCACTGGGGCTCATTTCTTCGAGAAAAACAGCAGAAGCAGTAGACATTCTGAAGCTCATGTCCTCAACATATCTGGTTGCATTATGCCAGGCAATTGATCTGAGGCATTTGGAGGAAAATCTGAAGAATGCAGTCAGAAACGCAGTGAATCAAGTAGCGAAGAAAGTGCTCACAACAGGCCTGAACGGGGAGCTTCATCCATCCAGATTCTGCGAGAAAGATCTGCTCAAAGTGGTTGACAGGGTACATGTGTTTACCTACATAGATGACCCCTGCAGTGCTACTTATCCACTCATGCAGAAGCTGAGACAGGTTCTTGTGGATCATGCCCTCATCAACGATGACAACTTAAGCTCCAACGCAGCGATTTTCCTCAAGATTCGCGCTTTCGAGGCAGAACTGAAGGCCATTTTGCCTAAAGAAGTTGAAAGCGCGAGAATAGCATTTGAAAGTGGGAACTCTGCAGTTCCGAACAAGATCAAGGAATGCAGGTCCCTCCCACTTTACAACTTCGTGAGAGAAGCTTCGGGGACTGGAATGTTGACGGGGGAGGAAGTAAGGTCACCAGGGGAGGACTTTGACAAGGTGTTCACTGCAGTTTGCGAGGGTAAATTGATTGATCCGTTGCTTGATTGCGTCAAGGGGTGGAATGGTGTTCCTTTACCTTTGTTTTGAACCTTACTTGTTATCCATTATATAGTAAGGATGTTTGGTTTGTGGCGTGAGAAGGCCAAATGAGTTTGAAGATGGTGTTCCTTAAGAAACATTTTGTTTAGGTGCAGCATCAAGTTGTTACCCCTACTTTTATGCTGTTAATCTTATTGGTGTACATACACCTGGTGTATTATGATTTGTTGGATGTCTCTGTTGTCTCAGTATTCATTCATAAGAGAGTTTCAGTGCTTCTTGAACAAATGCAGAAACTGAACTAATCCTTCTGAGAAGGTGCAGAAAACAAAGAAGAAATGTTGGGGAAATTTTTTCTGACTTGAATGTAACTGGATGTACAGAGGGTTTATACACATGCTCTTCACCTGCGAGCAGTTACAAAACTGATGTTGACATCTAACTACTCTACAATAATTGATCTAGGCTAACGAGCAAACTAAGTGTGCTAACTAGATATTGAGGTGGATTACTTGCTGCTGAAGTAATCCTATAGTTGCTTGAAGAAGAAGATTGATTAAGAGGCAGAGAAATGAAAGAGCTGGAGCTGGGGTTTATACTTCTCCATCCACTAGAGTCTTTGATTAAAGGCGTCAATCAAAAGCGACTCCGTCATTTTTATGAGGAACCGCTTTGCCGAGTATGTTCGATCTCGGAACCCATCTGGATCGGGTCTATAAACTTAAAGAAGGCGGTTTTATCGATTTACAAGGGGGTTATCCAGGAATCGTCTCTGATTTTATAAAAACAAGATGGCTCTAGATTTAACCGTGGAATTTTTACACTTCTAACTATAACTTTAGGGTGAAAGTGCTGATATAACCCTTAAAGTTTCAAAATAACCCTAACTTTATGAAAAAATATGCAGTCATAACCTTTTGTCACTATTCCGGCATTGACTCATCAATTTAGGTGTTGAATGGGCTTGAAATGATGAAAATATCCTTGCCCTCATAAGCTGAATTCTCATTTTGCCCCTTTTAATCCAAGGGTAAAATTGTCATTTCCTTAAATCCAGCCTAATCTCCCGTTGACAACTGATGGTTATTTTGGCACTTTCTCATTTTTACGGGGTTATATTGGCACTTGACTCTTTAACCGCCTTTAATTGGACCCAATCAAATGTGGTTGTGTCGAACCGCCTTTAATTTTAAGGGTTTCGAGTTCGGAAATAGGGTTAGAGAGATGTGACGATATTGTAACCAGCATTTTGTAGCTTCGAAAGACCAGAGTTTATTTTCGATTTTGTAAGCTAAATCGAATCTACCTTCCGACTTCGTAATTATATCGTCTTCATGGGTAGGGTTTGTTTTATGATGTTCTAAATTTGGAACATCGTCTTGGAGGACATTAATGAAGTTGTGTTGGGTCACTGTGGTTTGAAAACCTCATTTGACTGATAGAAATTTTAATATGATCTTCTTGAAGAACTAATGTAGCATCTCTTGGGAATTGGAAAAGGTATGTGAGTTTCCTCAGTTCTATTACATAAATGGGAGAAAAATGAATTTGGTTTGAACTCATGTGTTGAGGGCTAGTGTTTTGTTCATTGAAGTGGTTATGATGTTTTAGTTGCATTGATGAATGTTAAAGTCAATGTTTTGTGTTGTATGATGGTCACGTGGTTGAGAATTCATTTTATTATAGTTTATTGGATATGGATCAAGTTGAATTGATTGGTAGTTATTTGAGAAACTCACTTGATTACATCCCTTCGGTGGAATCCTTTACTGTGGTAGATTTTGAACATGCTTCCAAGAATGGCGTGGTGCAAGCTCATTGCTCATGTAAAGATTGTAGGAATGATGTGTTTTTGGGTAGGAAGAAGTTACGTGAACATCTCGTCATGTGAGGGTTTCAAACTAGTTACACCTCTTGGGTGTGGCACTGGGAGGTTGACAATGCTAGGGTTGAAGATGTAAGCCATAAAGAATCTGAGGATTTTGATGTAAATGATGGATTTGAGGAAATGTTGGAGGATGTTCCTAGAGAATTCCATGGTAAACCCAAAGTCCTAGAAGCTTTGCACAATGACAAGAAGACGACTTTGTAAAATGGTTCGAAACGTTCGGTTTTGAGTGTCACTTTGCGAATGATGAATTTGAAAGCAAAATATGGGTGCATTGATAAAGGGATTGCAGAGACTCTTAAATTAGTTATGGAATTGCTTCCAGAATACCTGTGGTTGGTCAAAGGTGCTTTTTACCTGCTGAGTAAAAGTTGTGGTGCTTAAGTTACTACTGAGTGGTTATCTGTAATTTTTTTGATTGCTATATCCCTATTACCTGTTTTCCTTAGTCCTTCACCCATTTATAGGATTTCTCACCCCTCATTGTTGAGGTGTCTCTTATCGTGCAAAACGTGATAATTGTGGCCATTGTGATGCCTGTATAACTCTTTTGAGCGTGTATATTATGGGACACATTCTTTTGGTCATGTGCTAAGTGGTAGCTATTTGCGGGACGTAACCAAATGCTTCTTTAAATGTGTGCCATTTAAAGTGATGTTGTTGATTATTGCTCGCTGCTTGCTTATATATTTACACTTCATTAAGCCATGTGTGGGATGGACCTATTGCTTGGACCACATATATACCAAATATGGTGATCATAATCACCCACTTTTGCCCAGAAGACCCTATCCATCTTCCTCTTGCGCTAGCTAAGATTCTTCTCCATCTATAACATAAAGGGAAGGTTCCTTTCTAGTCCTGGATTGGAACGCCGTGAATATATGTACCCAAGATATTCACCGACGTTTTGAGCAGCATCGCTGATCTCCAACACCATTTTGAAGAAACCCCGGGTCTTTTGAATATGATGGAGTAGCGTCCTTGGGTACTCCAAAGTGTTAAACCAAACATAAGGTAAAGGTTCCTTACTAGTCCAGGATTGGAACGTCGCAGGTACTTGTATCTAAGATATTTACCGAAGTCCTTAGCAGCATCGGAAATCCCCAACACCATGTTGAAAAAGCCTCGGGGCTTCAAAATCTGATAGAGCACCGTCATTGGGTACTCCAAAGTGTTAAAACCCAACAGTTCGCAAATGAGAGTTCTCCTCCCGGAGGCGCTCAACCTCCTCTCGGATAATCAAAGACGCCCACTAGCATCTTCGAGCCCAACCCTTAGACTATTAACCTCTATTGCTTTGGGCTCAGAATTCTCCAATTCCTACAAGCGGGGACCCAAGGCCATTCACAACCTGCAAATAGAGAGATATTTCACTCACACCCTATCAGGACACGCATACAAAATAAATAACACTAGTTGAAAGCATCACGGAAATTTGAGTAATTCTCGATCACAGTTAGACTGTCGGAAGCGTGGTAGCAATGGAACACCCTTCACTTTTCACCCTACCACAACAATTGTGACGACTACGTCGCCACTTCTTTGATGACTCATCCTACTTCTTTGAAAACTCATCCCGCCCCTCTAAAAACTCATCCCACCTTGGTGATAACTCTTCACACTTACGTTTCATCCCTGAATCTACTAACTTACAATTATGGTCAGCCGCTCGTTGATCATCCTCTTTTGCACACACATTGTGCAATACCACTGGTGGTTCAATGGCACGGACATTTGGAACCATGGGGCTAATTCCAACCTCATGACATGGAATGGCATGCACCGAAATTGAAATGTTGAAAACACCTATACTTGTACACACAAAACTGACAATATGGTAAAACAATTAGGGATGGAAGGGGTCCCTAAACTACCATCTACCGAACAGACAAAAACTCTTGGACGATAACAACTACATCTAATTATAGCCCCATCATCAGTAGGAAAAATATAAAACCCTACGATCAGAGGGGCCATTATTCTAACCACCACCGGTAGCCGGAATAAAGTATATATCGTCTCCCAAAACATAATTAAGAGCCTATCCACGAAGACACCATACATATTCTCATAATTTTACACATATGGCCACCTTGGATTGGAAAGTAAATGAGATGAATGTCGTGAAGAAGAAGGTCTGGAGTCAGAGAAGACCAACCACAAACCAAAATTCCACAATTCAAGGCATATAGAAAGCGCAAAAGAAATATGGAATGCACTCAAGCCCATTCCTATTTACAAGGAGTAATCCCAAATTCTGATTCTAGAAGCACTTAATTGATGCAGTTGTCAATCATTTAAAGTTGTACACACAAATTGAAGAGATGCTAGACAGGAAGCATTTCGAATAGCAAATATATATAGAAAACAAAACCCAAGCAATGATTACAGTGCTTGTGTGGAAACATCTCCGTATACCTACCCTCCCCCCTCCCCAACAATCACATCACTCAACTATGCCCCGGTGAACACAATTACCCATAAAGATCTCATAATATCACATCACATCTGCAGTGGGTGAACGAACACCTCCAATCGGTGCCTCGTTCTTACACACATCAACAGAGACAAGATTTTCTATTGCTCACCTCACAACACCTAATACTCTACCCCTCAATAGTTCATGGCTAGGGAAGCTTATGGTAAATATTTGGCCTAAGCAGTAGGTCTAGCCCATGCAGGGCTCAACGAAGTATCCATATAAGCAAGCAGCAAATAGTAATCAATGGTGTCACCATGCACGACACATGTCATCCGCACAATGAAGCATATGTTCACGGCCACACAAATAGCTACCATCTAGCCCATGACCAAAAGAATGTGACCCATAATATACACGCTCGGAAGAGTCATACAGCCATAATGATAGCCATGATCAATAAGTTATGCAAGGCAGGAGACACCACGACAATGAGGGGTGAGAAAGCCTATAAATTGATGAATGGCTAAGGAAACCATGTAACAAAGATCTAGCAACCAAAAAGATTTCAGATGACCACTCAATACTAATTTAAGCATCAGAGCTTTTACCCCATATTCAATCCAGGATATTCTTGCAGTTCACAAAGCACCTTTGACCAACCTGCATGTAAGAGTTGTCACTGTCACTTGAAGAGAACTCACGTGATCATTTGATGATCCTTATTGCAGGTATCTCATATAAATCCTAGTAGCATATATTTGTTAATTGAGTCTTCACTGTTTGCATGATTTGATTAATCAATAAGTGCACTTTAGGTGTATGTTTATAACATGTTTACTAAATATGTTGGGAATGATAATAATATTTGGAATTGAATGAACTCTAAGAACTTGTGATCATTGTATGAATTTGATGTGTGGAATTTATTAGATGAACTATTTTTATTCTATAATTTAATATATTTTGTCTTATTATTCGGTTTAAAGTAGTTTTAAATAAACAAATCTTCAAGAAAAAAACCTTGTTACTTTTAAGAAACCCTAGCTGAAATTATATACTAGGTGTGAAATTATGTATATTCCCTTGGGTCCACCCTTACTTGCTTACTATATTACTAAATGTGTATTTGTTTGAGGTTTACATATATACTTTGATAAAGGAGTAGAGTGACAATCTTACCCTCTGTCAGAAAATGACCACAATGATCTAAAGTGTGTGAACCACTTACGAGTCTACAACACAACACTAATTTACCAAAAAACTCTATACATGGGAGAAAGACTTGAAAGACAAGGCAGATATAGATATATCAAAAAGCATAGTACCAACTTAGGCATCGAAGCTTCTCTCCTAGTATCAATTTGAGGACTTGATACAGGAATCAAGGAGGTGGAGATCTCGCACGCGTCTGATCCTGATCACCGTCACTATTCATAAGAATCAACCACATCATTAGTGTTGGTGGAGACATTCATTCTTTTTTAGTTATGGTGGTTACTAGGAGCGGTCAAAGCTGGACGTGTGGACAACCATCACCTAAACATACGCACAATCAAAGGTGAAACAGAGATGATAACCCTGAATGCAAATTTGCTCGGGTTGAGAAATAAGAAAACTGAGAATATTCTTGCAATGCAGAGCACGAAAATAAGAAACGAGAATTTGCAGTGTTTTTAGGAGATAACATGGAACAGCTTTCTACCTAGTATGTTAATGCAACAGGGGCTAAAGAATAAAGTTGACAAGAACAAAGAATCATTCCTCACTGAGAGCTCTAATGAAGGAAGAATCTAAGGCGCATGGAAGAACCTAGGAGCATCATTGTGAAGAAGGTGTGGAACACTCTCCACTGGCAGACAACTTGCAAAACTTTGTAAAACCAGTGGATTTTAAGCTACCTCATTACGTGGATGGGATGATAGACCCAAAGAAGTTCATATATTCTCATCGCAATAGCATGCATTTCCGTGACCAAATATAGATATATCAAGCAGAGTAGGAACTTTAGCATCAGAGCTTCTCCTCCAGAATCAATTTGGGGACTTGTTGGAGGAATCAAGGAGGTGGAGAGCTTACACATGTCCATTACCGATCACTGCCACTATTCAGAAGAAATCAACCAAGGTACAATACACAACATACAAGGCATTCCATAAAGCCCTAGGAAACTCTAGAATATTATATTTCTTTATCAATACTATTAACCCCCCCCCCCCCCTCTCAAACTAAGCATTGGATTTCTGGCGATGCAAAGTTTAGATCGAAGGGACCCGAATTGCTGTTTAGGGAGACCTTTTGTAAAAATGTATGTAAACTGAAGATCTGGGGGAACATAACGAACCTGAACCTTGTTGGAACCGACCATATCACCAACAAAATGATACTCCCTCCGTCCTAACTTAAATTGGATAGAATATTTTTCACAACATTCAATAAAGATGTTTGACTGTTAATATATTTAACTACGCATAATAAAGGCAAATAAAAAATTGATACTTCATTTAGTTCGCTAACATTGGCTCACTTTCCTTTTTGGGATAATTTTTTTATATTGGCTTCTTCCCTTTGTCAAATTCTAGATTGTTTTCATCCACTCAATTTACTTTTTACTCTTTCAATACATTCTCCACCACTAATACTACCTTTTTCTAAATTCAAGTGTCAAAAGTAAGTGAATCAATGTTAGTAAATCAGAGGAAGTATCAAGTTTTTATTTTTCATTATTATGCGCAGTTAAACATATTAACAAGACGAATCCAACGGTATCGCATAAGATAATATTGTTGCCTATATATTTATTCAAATGTGCGGTCAAAATTTGATAGGGAATAGTGTCAAAAAGTAAAGTGTGCAATTTAAACTGGGACAAATGGAGTAATCAGTATCCATGTTCTCGGCTCTCTTATGTGGCACATGACTTTGAGAAAAAAAAGAAGACTAAATTGTTTTTTTGGTCCCTTATATACTATCTTTTACTATCTTTTGGTCCCTATTTACAAAACAACCATAGGAAGGGACCCTACAAATTCAAAACATTGTTTTTGGTCCCCAAACCCAATTTTTGTCCAGGTTTCCAGTTTTCAGGCGCACGTGCTCGGCACGTGCGTGACTTTTTGGCGAGTCCAGGGGTAAAATAGTAATTTTACATAATTAACCCACATTTACTCGTTGACTAAATGGAATTAACCTAACCCTTGGAATTACCCTTCACTCTCGCCCGAACCCGATCGTTCGCCACAAAACCAGTTCCAAAGTTATCTCAGAATCTCACCGGAAAGTTGCTTGGTTAGAGATTGGCGGTCTCCATTCACGTTAAATCCGGTCGTACCTAGGCATACCTGTGAAGTCGACGGCGGCGCGGAGTCGTTACGCGGCCATTTGCGACTGAGCCCTAGGTATTTCCAAATGTTGTAGCGATTTCTCTGTTTGGGTTCATTTCTTTCCCGTCGACGTTGTTGGTCTTAGTAAGTTTTATGTTGTAGGGTTGGCTTATGCGAGTGTGGGTCAGAATGGAGTCGGAGAAGAGTCTGATGTTGCTTCTACAACGCTGTTCTTTTAGTGGGGGAAACAGAGGTCCTAACGTAGGTATGTATTCTTTGAGAATTGCAGAGATTCCTGTGCTTTGATTGTTGTACTGACTGGTAGTTGAATACTCTTAATAATCTGGGCAACAGTTTGAATTGAGTGGCCCCCTGTTTTGTGGTCCCTTAATAATCTAGCCAATCTTGTTTGTCCAGAGTGAGTAGCTAATGCATACGGCTGTCAGTGGGAATCCAATTAGTTCCGTTTTCATATAAGATATAGTGTGGGATGGGAATAATATATTGTTGGTGGGGATAATATATTCGGTAGGCCCCATTACTTAACTTAGTAATTTTAATTTTGGTAATCCCTGTTTAGTAATCCTTGTTTAATTTCAGTTCTTGGAACCAACGGCTTCTCCATTAGAATACACTGTCATGGGAACCTGGTCTGGGAACCGTTTCCTACGTATGTTGGCGGCACTGTGTACATGGTTAATTGCTGTGAAGTTGAGGGTTTCAACCTGGGTATGTTGGATAATGCATATAATTATTTGGGATACAGGGGCGTGGTATGTGGTGTGTTTTTAGAGCCTGGTATGTTGTTTAGTTCTGTGGAGACAGACCATTTGCTGTGTCTTCCTGAGCAGGCCAAGGTACTAGCTAACATAGGGCTGAAGAATGGTGTGGTTGATGTCTATTTCTGCGATTATTATTGGAATTATTTGAGTTGGCCTACTGGTTCTGAGATGAAAAAGAGTAGTGGTAGGAGAACAGGAAAAGGTCGGAAGCACAGAGCTCCGGAAAGGCTGGCCAAGGAGGAATCTATCCTTGCCCTTCAGTCTTATTACGAAAATGTGGATAGGTCGCAGAGGCAGCACCGGAGGATGTTGAAGAAACAGGGAATTTATGTGGATCCCCGGACAAGACAAGGTTCAACTGTGGAATTGAAGGAAGTTGATGGGGTTCTAATTATTGATGAAGCTGAGAGCATGGATGATGAAGGTCCTGCAACACAGCCTTTTCAGCAATCTGCGGCAGAAGCTAGAGAAAAAGAGGTATTGGCTGAGAACCTGTGGAGGGATGAAGAGGTATTGGCTGAGGAGTTGTCGAATGATGAAGAAATTAACGGTGGAGGAGCAGAATCTGTACAATCATATGGCGGTTTCAGAGATGGCAAAACATTGGATCAGGAATGGGGGGATGCAGTTGAGACAGTTGTCAGTGTTCGTGGAAGAAAGGGGAAGAGTGTTCGTGGAAAAAAGGGGAAGAGATACAGGAAAAGGTCAACAGAAGGTTCGAAAAGAAATGGAAATAAGGCATCAGGTAACGAAGAAGTTAGTGAAGAAGCTCCACAACCTGCGCCAGATGATAAGGCTGATGTGGATGAGAAATTTGTAGACCCGGAATTTGATGTGGATGACGATGATAATCTAGTGGTGATCGAGAATGATAGGGAAAAACAGTGGGATGAATTGTCAGAGAAAATGCTGCCCGACAGGGAAATAAGAACGGGGAAATGGAAGGTTAATATGGATGAGTCGGACTCTAGTGAGGTTAATGTTGATGGGGGTGACCGAAGTCAGACATCTTCTGATGAGGAAGATGAAGTTAAGAAGCAGCGGGTCAGGGTGCACAACAGGTTCGTGCCACCGCTTGGTGACAGTGACGTGGAATTCCATCTGGGCTAGGCATTTGTTAACAAAGAAGAGTTCAAATTGGCTTGCAAACACCACGGCACAATTACTAGCAGGAGGATCCGTTTCAGGAAGAACAATTTGAAGAGGTGTACTGCTGTTTGTTCTTCAAACACCGAAAAATGCAACTGGATGGCATCAATCAACTTCAGGAAAAAAACAAAGCACTGGGAGTTAACTTCCCTCGTAAGGACTCATTCCTGCAGCGCTACATTCCTCCGCGGGTGTGCGAGTTATAAATACCTTAGCATGAGGTATAAGGAGGACTTGAAGATTATGCCAAACATGAAGGTTTCGGAGCTTGTGAATAAAGTCCAGAAGGACCTGAGAATAAATATATCGAGGGATGTTGCATTTAAGGCGAGGAAGAGGGCCATTGATGAGATAGTTAGAGACTACAGGAAGCAGTATACAATGATGAGGGACTACTGCAACGAGTTATTGAGGACCAACCCCAGTTCGACAATTGTGATGTAGACTGAAAAGGATGACTTTGGGAATGAAGTTTTCCGAAGAATTTACATATGCTTTGATGCATGCAAGAAGGGTTTCATAAGTGGGTGTAGACCCCTGATAGGACTCGATGGATGCCACCTGACCGGGCCTCACAAGGGGATATTGTTGGCGGCTATTGGACTGGACGGGAATGATCAAATTTACCCCGTGGCTTATGCTGTGGTGGAGATAAAGAACAAAAGTTCCTGGCAATGGTTCCTGACCCATTTGCAGAGAGATATTCACATGAAGAATGAACATGGTTGGACTCTACTTTCGGACAAGCAGAAGGTATGAATTTTTTTCATCGTTTACCATCTACTTTCGATACTCCAGTTTCTGATTTGATATATTGCCATGTCAAACCAGGGACTTGCAGCAGCAATGAAGGAGGTACTGGCAAATGCAGAACACAGACTCTGCACATGGCACATGTACAAAAACTTCAAGGGCTCATATTCAAGTTTGGAGTTAAAGGAAATGATTTGTTCGGCAGCCAAGTGCACCCATCCAGCCCAGTTCATGAACCATCTTGAAGACATCAGAGCACGAGATGCAGGAGCAGTCAGGTGGTTAGAAACACGAACAAATCCGAAGGAATGGTCACGGGCTTTCTTCAATACTAAATCGAAATGTGATATTCTGGTAAATAACATCTGTGAGTGCTTTAACAAGGTCATACTACATGCGAGGGATAAACCTCTGCTGACTATGGTGGAAGCTGTCAGATTTTATTTCATGGACAGACTTGCAAAAAAAAGGGCATCGATTGCAAGGTTTGATGGAAGATTTGGGCCGAAGATAATGAAGAAGTTGGAGGTTAACCGGTTTGCCTCAAACCGTTGCTTTGCTACTCCTTCTGGTGAATCGGAGTTTCAGGTGACTTGCATCTACGGGGGAAGTTACGCTGTTAATCTGAAGTCAAGGTCATGCGGTTGCAGAAAATGGAACTTGACAGGGATACCCTGCCCTCATGATGTTGCAGCAATTGGTTTTGTTAAGGAGGATGCAGCGGATTTCATGCATTCTTGGTACTCCATGGCAGTTTACTCCAGTGCATATAGGCACGTTATCCATCCCATAAACGGTCCAGAATTATGGGTCAAGACTGATAATCATAGTCTACTGCCACCCTTGGACATTAGGTTGCCTGGAAGACCATCGAAGTCCAGGAAAAAATCTCCCGGTGAAGAGAATTCGACCAAGCCAAAAGTCAGGAAACAAGGTCAGGTTGAGAGGCTTTCTAGAGCTGGGAAGATGGGCATACAAGTGCTCGCTGTGTGCGCAGACTGGCCATAATGCGAAAACATGTCCAGTCCCAGTTGCAGAGAAGCCAAGAAACCCTCCAAATGAGGTTGAATCCGCATCTTCAAATCCGCCAAACAGGAAGGTAATTTGTTCAGTTTATCTACTTTTGTGTACAGGTTGAAGAAGTGATGTATATGTTAATATTTGAATATTTTCTGATCATGGCAATATACAGGTAAATCGGGTATACAAGTGCACCTTGTGCCGTCAAGTAGGACATACAAAGATCACATGCAGCAGCCCGTCATCATCACGGTTTCAAGAAGCAGACTATTCGGAGATGCGTGGTGATGCTTGGCGATTTCCAGAGAATCACTAAATCTGCAAACTACCTCCTGCTACAGCTTCATAGTACATGTTATTTTGGACTTCATAGCATCAGATTAGCCTTTTGAATTTGTGGTTAGGCAGCAGCAGATTACTAACTCTTCATAGGTCTGGAACTACTATTTGGGTTCGGATAGGGAATTTGTCTAGAACCATGGCACTTCATTGCCATTATCTATTGCGGTGTAAACTACGCTTCTTTTCTAGACGTTCTGGACCGCAAAACTGGTAGTTTGTGTATGAAAATGTGATCACTTCTTCCATCAACTTGTGGATTCTCAATATTGTTCATTATGTCAAAGAAATTGTGCTCATTGATTTGCAATCATCATGACACAAATGGAATGAATGAGCTTGAAGATTGCAGAGTGCAGATTGCAAACTGGAACAGCATTGAAACATTTGGTCCAACGTACTAAATTTGAACATACTAAACAGGCGACAAAGTCATCATCAATTCCTTCATCTAACTACTCTATTACAGAAGAAGAACTGCATTCTAATCCTTCATCTGCACCAACAAACAGATGCATTCTAATCCTTCATCTGCACCAACAAACAGACCTGGGGAAAACCTCCACCTCCACAGCACTAAAATTGGTTCAATTAACACTAACCAGAATCATTGCAAGAAATATCGCAATCACAAAACCCACCAAACGACAGTTCTTCATCTTCCTGCAAATGTGGCACTCCGATTCGAGCTCATTGTTCAAGTCAACAACTTCGCCGCCTAACCTAGTCATCCCTTCCTCCAACGCACGGTTTCTCGCCTGAATTCCGTCAATAACCTCATGGGCGACCTCGCATTCCCAGCAACCCTCATCACACCACCTGAAGAAATCGCAACCAGCGCGACCTAGCGGGCAACCAAAAAACTTCCTTCCAAGATTCTCCACCGTGTTAGCGGTGCGAATACGGCAACGCCGGCCGCACGTACATCTCAAGTATCCGGCCACAAACAAAGTGAATGAGACGGAGGAGACGCTGCAAGTCGACATCAAGAAAATGGGTCTGAATCAGAAATTCAGTGCTAGAAGTAGGAACACATGGACAAGATTAGATGATTTCCGAGGAGGATGATTTCGGTGGAGGCGATTTCTGAGGAGTTGCAGGGTTAGGAGGGTAGATGGAGAATAATGAGGTGGAGAAGATGAAATTGGGAGAGAAGGACTAAATGTGGGTTAATTATGTAAAATTACTATTTTGCCCCTGGACTCGCCGGAAAGTCACGCACGTGCCGTGCACGTGCGCCTGAAAACTGGAAACCTGGCTGAAAATTGGGTTTGGGGACCAAAAACAATGTTTTGAATTTGTAGGGTCCCTTCCTATGGTTGTTTTGTAAATGGGGACCAAAAGATAGTAAAAGATAGTATGTAAGGGACAAAAAAAACAATTTAGTCAAAAAAGAAAGAGAACATCATTGTTGTTACACAACAACACATGATGCAAGAGAAACACTCGAAGTTCCCAGAAGAAAATTCATCATCCTACCTAACTAAGCACCAGAATTAGCCCAAAACAGCTTCAATACCTTCTTGTGTTGCATGAATTTACCATATTGTTATGAGTGTATTCTTGTGCTCATGTCTATGCAAAAATGTAGAACTATGTGAAATTTGGTTTTACCTAATTAATTAATTATCACTACTGTGTTCCAACATACCCTATCTAACCAGGTATGCAATAAACTAAAGCATAAAAGACACAAGACTTGGTTACACAGTTTGGTGAAATCCACCTACATCTGCTGGGCCTGGCCCAGTTCAGAATGAATCCACTAATCAGAAAGATACAGTACAAAGTACACCATACAATTATACTTATCTTATCTAACTATAACGTGAATCCTGCAAGCTCCCCTTGCTACCGATCCGCCTTGATCAGACTCCCTCTGACCTCGAAACTCGTCGATGCTGGATCTCCTCCTCCCGAGGAATTAAGGCATATGATTATGAACTTTGTGCAGCAGGTTCGTGTGTTGGAACATAGAATTCTGGCTCTTTGCAATTCTCAAAAGAGAAAAAATCTGTGTGCAGATTTTTTCTATTAAATTCGTAAATAATGCAGCCGTGTTGTTCTCTATATATAGTCCATGAGAAGATCTGAATTCTCCATGATTATCTCCACAATATTCCTATTCTAAATCTGCTTCTTGAAGCATATCCAAATCCCATAAATAAAGGGATTTACCTTATATCAATCTATCACATATATTCGAATATATCACCTCCATATAAGTAGGGATTTTCCATAAATCATCTATGCTTCACACGCCTGATATATATATATAATCAAATATACTAATTCCATTTATTTCAAACTACTGCAATATTCTGACTTTTTATTTCCATAAAACCTTGGCGTAAATCTTCTGCATTAGCATGTTCCAACATGGACAGAATTTCTGTTCAAAATAAATTCACACAAAATTGCCAATAAAATATTCACTTGCAAATCCCTTGACTTTACAATCTCCCCCTTTGGCATTTTTGTGGACCCATAATATTTTGGACATGTAATTCCCAACGAAAACTTCCAGCATCAATAGCATAAGCTTTTATCAAAATAGCAAAACAACAATCAACATAATACCAGAATTCCTTTAAGCATGAAATCTGAAAACCAGAAATCCAAAAAATTGATAACATACATGTCATTACAGCCAAATTGAATAAAATAATTTTAAATTTTCAACATCCAAAATTACTCCCCCTGGGACCACACATAGGCCAAAGATAACCTCAAAATCATCACAAGATCAGCAACAAATAATGCTCCCCCTGCAACAGACATCAACTCATGCTTCCAACCTTGACTTCTCTGCCTCCAAACTGGTTTTTTCTGCTACCAACGCAGCCATTTGTATACCTAAAGCTCCGAGTCTATCATTCAGGACCATCAGCCTAGCCTCCTTTTCTGCTGCTGATGAAGAAGTCGATCCAGATGTTTTCCACAGGAGATCATGCACATGCCTTAGCCCGAATGTCTTCTTGTTGGGCCTCAGAAACTCTGTATCAATCACCACATCCGAAGCCTTCCCTTTTACTTTTTCACTCTTGACTAGTGCAGAGATCAGAGCAAGGTAAATGATGGCATCATTGACCTTAGGAGCAGTAGCTTGTCTGACCAAATGCTGCTGAATAAGTAGTCCAAGATTGACATCCTTCTGTGTTCCAACACAGTACAGCAACTTCGCCATTTCCCTTGTCAATGTTGTGGTATTAGTAGAGGGCAACCAACAATGCACAGCCACCTGATATAATCCAAAGAATCTCGAAGACAAACAGGATGCTTGTGAATATCCAGTTGCTGGCCATTCAACCTTATAACCACCAGAGATAACAGATAATATTTCATTATCAGAAACTCCCAGGTTTTCAAGAAAGACTCCCCCTGTCTCAGGTGTCTTCAGACCCAGCAATGTGTTGATTCTAGAAGCAGAGACATCTATGATCTTCCCCCGTACATATACCCTACCATACCATGGGGAACTTATCTCTAGATTACCAGTCATGAGGTTAGAATATACCTCAAGTACAACCTGTCTGTTGTATTGTAGCTGGATCGTTGCTGCAGTAGTCATGCCAATCACCTTTAGATAATCTGAGAAGCCACTCTCCTTATTGGCTTTTAAATCCAAAGGCCTTTTGGCTATAAACTTCTTCTCAGAGAAAAGATCTCCCATCTCTTCACCTTTTTCATCATAATATACAGCAGAATACGCCTTGCTGACAGGGGGGAGGTAAAACTTTCTTTTCCTTGCTGTCATGCCTTCTCTTGCTCCTCTTTGCTTGAGCAGAATCCTTGGCTTTAGCAGCCGTTATTTTGCCTTTTGCCATCTAATAGAATTCACCCAGTACTTCATCACTTGAATATACCAAATCAGGAATATCCTGTATTGGAACACTCCCTGATCCTTCAGCATCCTTCTCGGTTTCTTCATTACTCTCAGGACCATCATTCTGGGTAGCCAGGTTGCCTTCAGCTGCTTCATCATCCTGATCATCATGAAAATCACCATCAGCTGCACCTCCTAGATCATTATCAGAATCTAAATCCATATGATCAGGTTCACCCCTCTGTGTTGGAACACTGTCATCACTATCTGATAGTTCAATGATGATGGGCTTTCTCAATTTTTCCATCCTCTTGGCAGAATTCAAATCATAGAATCCCACCTGAAACTTGTCTCTGTTTCTCACAACTTCTCTTCCAAACACCTCACAGTCATTTATCTCTCTCAAAACAACACAACTCGGCAATGGAATATAGCAATGCACATAGAATCTGTCTTTTTCCCTAAACTCAGCATATCTTCTCATCACAAATTTCACAGTATAATTCTTAAGCCTTCTTATTTCTCCTATGTTCCCTGTCACTAACTCCTTAACTTTAACAGTCAAATATTCTCCTCTAATCCTCTTGATCTTTGTTAGCTACGGCAACTCTATTAGCCTCAAGCCATTCAAAGATTTCATCCACACTCTTACATTCAATACCCATGAATTTTAATGGACGATGGTCAGGACCAGTTACCGCGGGTTTCTTCTTCTTGGTTCCAGAAGATTGTTCTTGAGCATCAGGTTCAACTTTGGCTGTCTCCTCAACCTCTGCATTCTCCATGCTTCCTCCGATCTGAACTTGGTTTTCTTCTTCATCTCTAACAGCTTGATAAACGTATTCTCTCTGCTCAGCAACCAACACCAATTCCAAATCAGTTGAAACTTTATCTTCCTTCATGATTTCTGATGCCTCTGCTTCATGTGCGGGAGAATTTGGAGTTGACATTCTTTAAACCAATATCACGACGGAGAAGAGTTGTTGAAGCAAGAAAATTTTATTTTTTTCAGAGTTTCGGAGAGGTGATTATCGACCTAGAGTAGAGGATACGAAGAGATTTTTGGGCAAGTTTGAATCCCACTTTAACTCTTCATCTATTCACCTCTTTTCCCTCAAAACCCCCTTTTTAGATTTTCAAAACTTGTAATGATGTCACTTTCTCCTCTTGTCAAATCAAGTTGTCATGCCACAATTAACTTCCAACACACCATACTAACCATCTCCTATTTTTGTACACCTTTGCTTCCTTCCTTCCATTTTTTTTGTTCTTTTCGATTTTACTAAACAAAAATAACCAAAAGAAATATTTACATTAAAAATAATTTCGGTAAAAATTACCTCATATTTGACAAACACCTAAGTGTTGTCGAAGGCTCTCAAAAGAGGTGGCATCTAACGGCTTTGTAAATATATCAGCAATTTGCTCGTGTGTTGGAACATAGACTACTTCCACTTCCTTTCTTTCAACCAGATCTCCATCAAATGCAGCTCCCCCTGAAGCAAATATCTAGCCTATGTTGGAACATAGCCATAACCGAACCTTTAAACCTCTTCAGGAGCAGCTATCTGTGCCTCATCTAATCTGGCATTTTCTACCTCCAAATCTACCATCTAAATGGATTGAGCTCTCAACTTTACACCACTGTACCACTCAAAATCTGGATCAATGTTGCCTCCCATAGAATTCTTCTACAATCTCTCGGTTGTACTTCTTGTAGATTGAGGTAGCAGTCTTGAGACCCAAATAGTCCAGGTAAGCTGTAAATCCACACTCCTCATATACACCCAGATCAGTTGTCCTTTCGGATAAAATTATATCTCTCATGGCAGTTTGATCAGAAGTGCCTTCAATAATCTGCTCACCTTGTGTTGGAACATCAGTCACCGATGTTGGAACATAACAGCTCTCAGCTTCACCCGATTTCTCTATGTTGGAACATAAGATCCTTTCATTGCTTCAGAATCAACACATCACCTACTCAGCTTCCTTCACTTCATCAGTACTTTCTCCCCCTATCTGGTGTTGGAACATAGACTTGTTCACCATCCAGATCATAATCTTCTCCAGTCACAGTTACTGATGTTTGAACATCTGAATCTCTAATCCATGTCCACATCTTCTCAACCTGTCTCCATACTCTATATTGGAACATGACCAGCATCACTGTCTTCCAACTCCTCATCATCATAAACCAGAATACCAGGAAGAACCACCTTTCTAATATATTCGACCATCATTTTTTTACCTTTTTTCTTCTTTCTATTTTTTTGTGTTTTTCTAATTTTCTGTACACAAAATAAATAAACAAAACTTCTACTGCTAAATAAAAGCTTTAAAGAAATACCTCAAATCTGACAAGCACCTAAGTGTTGTCTGAGGAGCTCAACAGTAGCAGTGTCCAACGGCTTTGTGATAATATCCGCAAATGGTTTCGATGTTGGAACATAGGCTACCACAACTTTTCTCTCAACCCAAATTATCCTTTTGACTTCATTCAAGTGGGATTCCTTAAGATCATCCCGAATTCTCACAAATACTCCCACCATACCCATCTTCAATTCAGCTTGCATCAAAGTCACAAAATCTTGTTCTCGAAAAAAAGGCAAGGTGCGAGGCAAGGTGCGATCTTCTCCCCCTCGATGAGAACCTTTCTGAATAGGAAAGGTTGTGAGTCGCTTATACCACGCTCGTGGTGCTTGTTTTGATCCATACAAAGCCTTCTTGAGTTGATGATATACTTCTTCATTAACCACACCATGTAGGGGAGCACTCTTGATAGTTTTTTGGTACATCGTAAAATTCATAGTGTAAGCCATAACAAGGAGAATGCGAATAGATTCTAACCTGGCAACTGAGGAAACAACAATGAGGGAGAGAAAACATTGCAGACCAACAAGTTCCCCATAATTAATTTGAGGGATCGATCGAGTCCTTCTTCTGCTTGATTCAGCCTGCACTGATGTTGGAACATAGAAGAGTTCTGGAGAGGACGATGTTCGAACATTGCTGAAGTTATAAGAGTCATCACCTTCATCTTTAAGATCTGCCTCATCTGATGTTCCAACATCATTACGTCTCTGATCTGAGAAATCAACCGATGTTGGAACATAGTCAGCCTGACGATCTACTTCATCACATTTGACGCTGTAGCAATTCACTTCTTGTTCCAATAAGTAACATTTGTCTGATGATCGAATACTAGTAAGCACTTTGTTGTTGCCATGTTTCACTATGCACTTTTCCTTATGAAATTCCACAGTCATATTATCATCACATAGCTGGCTGATACTTAGGAGATTAGCCTTTAGATCTTCCGCCAACAAAACACCAGTGAATACGGGGAATCCTTCAATATGCAGTTCACCTTTTCCAGCCACTCGACTCTTATTTCCATCGCCAAACATAACAAAACCACCATCATATGGCTGGATGTTTGTTAGTAATTCCTGAGTTCCAGTCATGTGGCAAGAGCAATCACTATCAAAGTACCACGAGTCTCTAGAATGTGCAATAGGTGACGTATGAGCAAAAAGGCAAGTACTTGTGCGTTTAACAACCCATACCTTTTTGACCATTTTTTATCGCTGGACATCGTCTATGTTGGAACATACTGAGAGTTGTCGCCCTGTCATGATATCTCTGAGCAGTTTTCGGCATTGTTCCTCTATATGACCTTGATACATGCAATAGCTACAAATGAGAGGTTTCCTTTTATGGGTCTTGATAAACTTTCTTTTTACCTCTTGAGTCTTCGACTTGAGACTGACCTTGCTACCTAATGAATTGTCAAACCTGATTCCATGTCGATCTCCAAAGTTTTTTCCCATGGTCAGAATGTCATCAAGTTTCGCCTTTCCAGTGTTTAACTTGGTAATAGCTACTTCGGCAATCTCAGCTCTCTTAGTTATTGAGCTTAGATTAAATTTTAACTCTTCAATCTCTCTTCTGAGTTCACCAACTAGAGCTCGCAACCCCTTTTCCTTCTCAGCCAGATGATTTTTCTCTTCCTTCAACGATTTATTTGTATCAACAACTTGAAGCCACATGGCATACATTCGCTCATATGTACTGTAGATATCTTCATCACTCACAACTAGTCCGTCATCATCACTGGACGTGTTATCAGAACCTATGTTGGAAATACTGCTTCGTCTTTCTCTGACATATTGGAACATACCTCATCTGATCCACCGTGAAAGTTTGCTCCAAATGCCATATAATTTCTTGTAAGTTCCCCTTCGTCTTCTTCATCATCTTCACTCGAAGAGGTGATGTATGATTTTCCCTGCTTCTTTAGGGTATTAGCACATTCAGCCTGGATGTGGCCATATCCTCCACATTCTCGACATTGAATTCTTTCAGACTGCTTTCCTTCACCACTTTGGTTTCTAGAGAATTGTTGACTTCCGTGTTCCATCCGAGTTCCACGGTTACCAAAATCTTGAGGACGATTTTTATTCCCTCCAGATCTTTCTTGTGAATTCTTGTTTACCACCTTCTTCGGCATTCTTGATAAACTCTTGGTGATAGGAGCAAATTCTTCAATTCCATCATCACTATCAGATTCATGGATGACCCTTGATGAAGAGGATTTGAAGGCCAACTCCTTCTGGACTTTCTTTGCAGGCTGTTGCATTGTCATCTCATAGGTCTGTAGTGATCACATTAGTTCATCCAAGGTCATTGTGGCTACATCTCTTGCTTCTTCTATTGCTGCAACTTTCATAGCAAATCTTTTAGGAAGAGATTTCAAGGCCTTTTTCACCAATTTTGTTTCCTTGTAAACTTTCCCAAGTTGATACGCCATATTGGAGATGTCTCTGAGTTTCCCATTGAATATAGAAATAGTATCATCCTCCTCCATCTTCAGTTCCTCAAACTTTGTAGCCAATATCTGCAGTTTGGATTCCCATTCACTATATTTATCTCTGGAGTTCGCCAAGCTTCCCATTATCTCACCTGGTGTCCACGACTCTTTAGGCTTAGGTTCTCCTCCTTCAGAACTTCCAACGACAGGGGGTTTCCATTCTGTTTCAACATAGTACCAAGCCAACTCATCCAGTGAATTTATGAACACCCGCATGCGAGCCTTCCAGTAGTTGTAATTTGTTCCTTCCAGCAGTGGTGGCCGAGACACAGAAGCTTCTTCTCTGGTCGCCATTGGTAAAACTGGATCTCACTTTCCTTGACACAACCAAGGGAATAATAAGTGACCAAGCTCTGATACCAATTGAAATTTGGTTTTACCTAATTAATTCAATTATCACTATTGTGTTCCAACATACCATATCTAACCAAGTATGCAATAAACTAAAGCATAAAAGACACAAGACTTGGTTACGCAGTTCGGTGAAATCCACCTACATCTGCGGGGCCTGACCCAGTTCAGAATGAATCCACTAATCAGAAAGATACATTACAAAGTACACCATACAATTATACTTATCTTATCTAACTATAACGTGAATCCTGCAAGCTCCCCTTGCTACCGATCCGCCTTGATCAGACTCCCTCTGACCTCGAAACTCGTCGACACTGGATCTCCTCCTTCGAGGAATTAAGGCATATGATTATGAACTTTGTGCAGCAGGTTCGTGTGTTGGAACATAGAATTCTGGCTCTTTGCAATTCTCGAAAGATAAAAAATCTGTGTGCAGATTTTTTATATTAAGTTCGTAAATAATGCAGCAGTGTTTTTTCTCTATATATAGTCCATGAGCAGATCTGAATTCTCCATGATTATCTCCACAATATTCATATTCCAAATCTGCTTCTTGAAGCATATCCAAATCCCATAAATAAAGGGATTTACCTTATATCAATCTATCTCATATATTCGAATATATCACCTCCATATAAGTAGGGATTTTCCATAAATCATCTATGATTCACACGCCTGATATATATATATATATATAGTCAAATATACGAATTTCATTTATTCCAAACTACTGCAATATTCTGACTTTTGATTTCCATAAAACCTTGGCGTAAATCTTCTACATTAGCATGTTCCAACATGGACAGAATTTCTGTTTAAAATAAATTCACACAAAATTTCCAATAAAATATTCACTTGCAAAACTCTTGACTAAATCTCATTTATTCGGCTTGTCTTTTCCATTTCTTTAGATTAATACGCAGCAGAATCTAGACAGACTGAATAATGAATGGTTCAATAATTCTTCAAGATAATATTGTGATACTTCTTATGAGCAGTTCAATTAGAGACGTTTCATTTTCCTATTCACCATTTTATGAAATTTTATACAGTGTCCCAGGTTAAATTGAACATAATTTTTTTCACGCTCATCAAGAAACTTGTCTAACCGTTTATATGTTTAACTACATATAATAATGGCAAACAAAAAGTTTCTTTTCAGAAATTACTTGTTACGACGAATCCAACTATATATCATATGATAATATTATTATTTATATATCTATTTAAATATGTGGTCGAAGTTGGACAGTGAATAGTGACATAAAGTGAAGTGTGCAGTTTAACCTGAGATGGAGGGAGTAGGGTTATTGACACTTATTTTGCTTTCGATTCCCACATGTTGTGACATCTAGAACGGACACAAATGACACCTACACGATTGTCCAAGTGGTTGGGTGGATGGCATAATTCCCTTGGGAACGCAGGTTCGAATCTCGGCAGTGGCAGTGTGGGAGTTTCTCTAGTGGAGGGACTCCTTGTGCGCACCGAACATATTCGAGAGCCATGTGCTTGACCCGGGAGTGCTGTGATTTACCTCTCCGATTATGATTGTGGTGTCGAAAGTCTTGGGAAAGACCGTCTATCCATAAGCTTATAGAAAGATGGGATTTAACTAGAATAATAAAAGGTAAAAGGTCTTAGTTGCAATATTAAAGTTTTATTATACAACGTGTAGTAGGTATAAAATTTATAACCCGATTCATGCAACCCAAAAAATTTATCTTGATTTCTTCTAATTTGCACTTTATACCTTGGTCTTTCCATGATTTATGGAAAGACCTTCTTTCAAGAGATAAACGTGTGGGAGTTTCTCTAGTGGAGGGACTCCTTGTGCGCACCGAACATATTCGAGGGTCATATGCTTGACCCGGGAGTAATGTGATTTATCTCTCTGATTATGACTGTGATGTCGATGCGACCGGAGCGGATGAGGGCGAGCCGAGTTGATCGCCTTTTAGAACGGACACAAATTCCACATTGATGGGTGTTTCTGGCGTGGCCAGGCCATTGGGCCAAGGAGGACAATGAGACGGTGGGCTCATCAGAAAGGGGTTGTATTTTTTGTTTAATTAATTAAATTTTATCTACCTCTATTTTTTTAAGTTTGACACACTTACTATATTTGTATGTTAAGTTTGTCACTTTTCCTTTTATGGCAAAAAGTACATCATTCTCAACCATTCATTAAACATTTTACTCTCCTCACTCAATTTCCTCTACACATTTCAACTTACCAAAAAAACACCACTTAAATTTATGGTGTCAAACATAGTAAAACGGAGGGAGTAATAAAAATTTAATCACAAAGCTTATAAAGTTTGCAAAAAAAAAAATCAAAATTATATTTGAAACTATTGGTTATGTCCTTTAATAAATAAAAAGATAAAAATACCCTCAATTATTTTAATTCCATTAGAAGTTAACGGTCCAAAAGATTGAGTGAGCAGAAACTTAGCATTGTAGTAAGGGTGTTTCCATCTTTCACTAGCATTGACTGTTGAGGTTTTCAGTTATGAATATCATTCCAAGGCAAAAGGGTGAATTCTATCTAGACAACACTAATATTTCCAACTGAGGAGCCAACATCGTGGTACAGAATGTTAACCGCTGAATTGAAACAACTTGAACATGCCAGAAAGAATACTACAAGCAGCACGATCTTAAGATTGCCAGAAAAATACACTAACGCTCCAATGTCACATCAACACATACACAAGCTACGAAACAATACCAACTTATTTAAAAGATTAATTGACTGAGGCACCTGCACTAAAGATAGACATGGCAGCCTGCCAACATCATTGGATTGCTAAAAGAGTGGCCCGAATGGGCTCTTACAAGGGACTGACATACAGAGCAGCACTATCCCAGATGATGGGTCACAAAGCAACCTCCTTTGGCATATTCAGTATGTTTTCTGGCCACTAACTAATATCAACAAGATGGGCAATTAGTGAGATAGTATTTGTCGATTACATAGAGTTGCTTAATTTACTTAAGAACTGAAAGCTCTCAAAAATAATCATGTTAGATGATGAGCCTTCCACTTGGGATGAGTAACATTTTAACCTGCTGTTAAGACACGTGGCATTGCAGTTGAGCTGGTCAGCTTTCATCATCAGACAAGAGGACGACATCAGAAGCAGCATCTGATGTCGGTATGCCTTCATTCACATTTCCTGACACTCTGTTGACGGCCAGATCTGATGCATCTGCATTTGAACCAGAACCTGCTAAATTCTGCAATGTACTAGGCATGTGACCACCAGATTTATCACCAATATCCATCACCAACTCCATGGCAGAAACAGAATGGCTGAGATTGTTACGACCATGTTGTACTCCATTTTGAGTTTCAGAAAGCTGGCTAGTTCCAACATCTTCATTCATACTGCTGTGATGGGGCATAGATGGAGATTGGGGCAGGGGATTCACCCTGAGTGAGATTTGTGAAGGAATTGACGGAAATGGTTGATGAGCTGGCACAGAGGGAGATGAGAGAGATGGTGCAGGGAGGTTAGCTGTCAACTGCTGACTGGGAACGAGAATGTTGGGTGGAAGGCGTGGAGCAGAGCTTCCAGGTGGTCTGTAAGGTTGAAGGTGTGGAGCTGGGGCACGGATCTCTCCACTAACTCGAGAACTGCCCACAGAAGGAGTAATGGAACTGATTTGAGGGGGTCTAGCTGGAACACTTGCAAAGGGTCCTGAAGACCGATGATGAGATTGCATGGGTGAACTTGTATTGTTCTGCAGGCCCACAGTAGGATGGCCTGTTGAAGAGAAGGTGGAAGACCGATGATAAGATTGCACTGGTAAGAAAGCATTTTGCTGGCCAGTAGTAGGATGGCCCGCTGAAGACAAGGCAGCAGCAGAGGGATGTCTCAATCTGGGCTGCAAGCCTCCTTGATGCATGTGCTGGATGTAATGAGGAGAAGCTGCAGTAGCTAAGCCTATCGAAGGGGAAGAAAGAGAAAATTAGTCAATTCTATAACATAAGTATGCTAATCAAATTTGTACTCGCAGATATTTAAATAGGTGTGCCAATTTGTGACCCAGCATGAATTTTGCATGCTAGCACATCTTTAGCAGGTGATATAGTATGTGCTTCATTTTTTGCTGCTGTAATTGATTGGATTAGATACTTGAGGTAAAGTGTGGCTTTAATATGGTCTGGAAAAAATTAGGGATGTTTAGTTTGCGGACAGTAGATCAGACCCTCAAAAAAAGTTTGAAATGCAAACACAATGAAACCTACAATTGTTCTGATGGGCTCATTCAGTTGACAGAGAAAAGAGTTAAGAACAAATATGATTCCTGATGATCCAGTCGAGATGAAACATATGTTTCCTTATCTCATAACTTCTATGCATTTAACCAAATCAATACAAATAATTAAACAATTGTGTACAGATTACAAATATGAACAAATAGCTCAACATGGTTCCTGTTCTATAGGTTGGTTCAGATTATATGAAACTAAACAACGTAAAGTAAATCTGATTAATCATAAGGAGTACATGTTTTTGTCCTCTATTGTAGCTCCAATTGCCGCAATGAATTTCACTCCATCTTTTTGTCCATGAATGAAAGAGTAGAAGTTCAGGTTTCTTAATTTTGTCTATTGCAACAATTCAGTAGAGCATGAAAAATGTAAAGATAAAAAAGACAAGCGACAAATGAAAAAAATTCAATTATAAAACTTAATGGGAAAATACCATTTTCTATAAAACTCAATTAACTATTTCTATAGTTAAAGTCCCATATTAGGAAATTTCACTAGAGAATTACAGCTGATTTAGATGACCACAGAGCAGGACAGAGAGGGAGAGAGAAGGGACAGCAGGAAAATGTTATTAAATGTTTGTTCAGATAAAAATGTCAAAGAAACTCAACACAAGAGCTATCCCAATGAGGATTCCCTCTTATACCTCTCCGCACACTCAATTACTCGTAAACATGCACCTACGTGTGTGTGTGTGTGTGCATGCACATATTCAACAAAGGGGTCAGCTCAAACCAAGGGGAGACATTCGTTATGCTCTTCTATCCATTTAAGCAAGTTACAAAGCTAGCATGCCTAAATGCCGATTTAAATTGACAAGCAAAGAATCCAGCCAATGAGCACTCTCAGTCAGCTGCTCTGAACAAAAACCCCAATACACCTAAAAAGAAATTGCTCAGTTCATGAAGGCATGCCAGGGTGAAGCTAATTTACCTTGCTTCATTGTGGAATTTCCAGAAATCCTACCATCCGAGCATTTAATTTGCAAGGCTTCAGATAAAGTCCTGTGCATGGAAGCCACCTTGTAGTTCAAATCTAGTTGTGACTTTTCCAGCATAAATGCAGACTCAGTTTCTTTAAGTTTTTCCTGATACTTCATCCGGATTGCCTCTAATTCCCTCTCACAATCAGACTTCAGCAGTGATTTCTGTATCAAGGGGAAAGGGTTATGTAAAACCAAGTTTTTACCAGACACCAAATGACTAAGAAGCAAGCTCAAACTTACTGTGCTATCAAAACGTTTAACAAGTTGTTCTGACTCTTTCCGTAAAGTATCCAATTCGTTTTGAAGTGATTGGCCTTGTGAAGCCAAAGTTGAATTCCTGAAGCCGATATGGTGCATCGGATGCACATGACGATGAGTAGGTCCATCAGCAATGGCTAAGTTAGGCTCTGATTGCGCTAGAGACTGGTTTGGGGGTCTACTGAAGCCTTCAGCCTGTAGAATTGGAGCTATAACATTTTGAGATACTGCAGACAGCTCAGCATTGGGTCCATCATTAGTTCCACTTCCTATCCCCAAATCGAAGTGAGTATCACAATGAGTTGGATTAACTATTTCCCTTGAGGGAGGCTGCACCATGGTTTCTTGATGAGAATGCTCCCCGGACTCCTCAACTACTTGAGAAATTGCAGAGGCGGGCGAAGCAATTCTCCCATCAACTTGATGACTACAAACGTAACCAGCATCCATCTGACCGATTGAAGACATCCCTATGGTGTCCTCATTCGGAGAAACAGCTTGATGTGGAAGCTCCATAGAACTCTCAACCATTTCAACTGATGCTGCAGGGGCAGGTAAGGAGTTGGTCCTTTCAATATGCACATGGTTAACAGCATCAACAGAAAGTTTATTGCAGTCAGAAGCTAGCGTCCCGGACTTTTCATGTACCTACCAAAGACCAGAAACATGAGCTTGTTCATTTCTGCTAAGGATAGATAAATAATTTGAAAAGACAAACCACTACATACATTTTTTTGTGGCAATTCTGAAGAAGGTATTATCGGTAAAGAGACTAGTTCTGTCAATGGCTGTGGGGGTGGAGCATTCTGTTCACCTGTGGCCTCAGAGCCCATTGGATTATCTCCTGTTTCAACTTGAAGAGAAGTTTCAAATTCTGAGAAACATGCATTACCAGATTCAAATCCTCTTGGACCAGGAACACTCGAAGGTTCATTATTTTGATTACCCAAGACATGAGAGCCCACTGGATTTCCTCCACCATCCCCTGTTTCTACTTCAAGCGAATTTTTCATTTCTGAAGTGCGGGCTTCACCAACTTCAGATCCACCTGTATAACGAATAGCTGAAGGGCCACCATTTTGACTACTTGATTCTTCTCGCCGCCCGATAACTTCAACAGGTTCTACTCCGGCATGCTCAATCTCCAACACCTCATGAGCATTGGCAGTAGGGATCTGAGAGGATACTTGACTTGCTCCTCCCAGCTGGACAACTGTAACAGATTCAGGGCCTGCTCGCTCAACCGCCGAAACCTCATCTACCGGAGTACGCAGAGATGATACAGAACCACCAACACTACCAGCTAGGACCTGGTGAGACATTTGATTTGTTTCTTCAGGCTGCTCCATGACAGTAAGAGGTACTGCACCTCCAGGCTCAATCTCCAACAACTCACCCAGAATAGAATTGACTGGAATGCACAGAGAAGTGTCAGAAGAGGCACCACCACCACCTGCCTCTTCTGCAACGACTGTTTGGATCTGGGGAGATCTTTGACTTGTTTCTTCAGGCTGCTCAATGACTGTAGCAAGTTCTGCACCAGCTCTATTAATACTCAACAGCTCATCCGGAACACGATTCAATGGAGTACACAAAGAGGCTTCCAAACAAACATGACTATCTACAGCATTATCTGCTATGGTCACTGATATGCCAGAAGTTATCAGATTTTGAGTCCTATTGTCCTGTGCTACATTATTAGGATTTTGTTTTTCTATATTATGGCTAGCACTTGGTACTTCTGTTTCAAGATTGGAGTTAGTAACGTGGAACATCTCTTTAGCCATCCACTTTTCCTTTTCAGATGAATGCCTTGTTTGAAGCTCTTCAAGTTGCACTTCACTTGAGTTCTCGAGCTCTTGAAGTTGCTTTTTCAATTCATTGTCCAACTGCATCTGCATACTTCTTGATATTTTTTCAGGATATGTTTTGCGAATAAAAGCTGATTCAATCTGATGGTCAACCTCCAATTGTGATTTCTCTTGCTCCTTCTTTTTGTGTAAGGCCAAAATTTGTTCATCATGCTGTTTTTGCAGCTCGAAAATTTGCCCATCATTTAGTGAAGGAAGCAAGACACTGTTTTTTCTTCGAAGCTGCTGAAATGTCTTCTTCAAAGCACGTAACCTTTCATAGACAGAGTATGCCTCTTCATCTGTGCACTGAAAATTCAATGCATCCCTTGCCCGCATAAGAGTTTCCCGTTTATTAATATTCTCTTTCAATATTTTGGCTGCAGCCCAACACTGAAAAACGAAGAGCAACAGAAAATCAAGTATATTCCATTGTGCTCTAGAAAGAAAAGAAACAAAAACTATTTCATAAAGCATAAACATCCCTACTAACAAATCAAAAGAAAAGAGGTGTATTGTGCTATTTGCTACATACACTTTTTACTTTTAATCACTGGCATAGCCAATAATATTATCAATCAACCTCAAAAGTTTCAATGAATTATATATCCTTCCAATAACGTAGTCCTATTCAAGATATACAACTGTTCTCACACTCCATAGAAGAGTTAAGTTTAAGAAATCAACATAAATACCTCACTGCAATTCCTAAGTACTCTTTAAGTTAATATTTTATGTCATTTATATTAAACGAGTAGTATGGAACAAATAAGCTAAGGATATAAGTGAAAGTATGTTATTTTAGTAAGAGGGAGTCGTACTTTCATCCACTAGACTGAAGTCAAAAGTTGTTCAATTGACAAACATGACTCTTTGAATGGAACACTGGGTATAAACATAATGTTCATAACAAAACAAAAATATAACCTCTCTCATAACTCTGAACATTTATATTTCATCTCGAATTTATACAAGGTCTTATAGTTCAATATCATGTTCTTTAGATAGACTGGCCTTTAATGTAATCATACATCCTCTATGCAGAAATAGCCATCAGAACATGGACTAAATACTTAAGGGTACTTGCTTGAGGGTTCAGGGGGCGGTGGGCGAAGTGTGGGGAATGGGTATGGCTGTGATTGGCTAATGGGCTATACAAGGAACAAGGGCCCAGACCCTATCGTCATATTCTACAAAGGGGAATTGACTAATTCCCTCGTAACTAGGGGAAATGATGCTCATTCATTTAAATATTTTCTTTCCATATTTATTTGATTAAATAAGCCTAATTAGTAATACTCCTCAAAACTCAAAAGTAGAGTCCACTTTAAAATATCAAGTGAGCCGTAGTTTTGGGATGGCGATTTATACCATAATATTATAACCCATCAATAAAATATTGACCGGGGTTTAAATAGACCACCATTAATAGTTAAACTAGTCATTGTCCACGATCAATTAAATCAATACCACTCTAAATAACTAGCTGTTATCATTCCTCGCTAATGTCATTCCAATTCCCCTACCCGAACCAAGCTTCCCCTAAAGGTCTCTCTAAGAAAAGGACGGTGGAGCTTAAGGTGTGGGAATACCTTAATGTTTAGAGACTGGTGTTCAACATATCAAGCCACAATGTTATCTATCCATGGCTATATCTGTGGTCAGCAGCATAGTTCATATACGGAAATAAGAACCAGAATGAGCATGATAACTAAATGGAATGAGAATGACGACTGAGAACAAATGCTTGATTGAATATATTAAAACTGAATGAAGTGGCATCCTTCTTTGAACTGTACAATATATGTCATCGTTTGAATATATTAAATAGATGAAAGAGATGAGAGAGAAGTGTAATAATAGAGAAATAAGGAGGAAGGTGGTAGAAGCGAAGAGAGAGATGATATCTAAAGGGTAATTTATACAGGTTACTGTACAGCCTCGTACCCATTATTATGAACCAAGTAAGAGTGAAAAAACAAAGAAATAAAAGGGTTAAATGTTAACAAAACCCACTACAGCTCAGGACTTACTTGACAACAGACAACAAAGGTTCAAGCCACATCGCAAAGAGACATCATACAAAGTTCTGGAATAAAATTCAAAAACACCCCAACAAGTCAAAAACAAAGAGCTCTTGCTCAGTTTCTTTTCATGAAATCGATTTAAGAATTATTTTTGTAGTAGTTGGACATGCACTTTCTCTACTACAATTAAAAGAACTAAACAGTATAACTAAGTCGTCAAATCCTGAGGAATGCTTTTAAAAGGAGAAAGAAACACAGCTAGCTTGGATATTTAAAGTGTATTCATGCCCTGTAGAATGTGATTAAATAAAAGACTTGAAACCATAAAGCAGGTATTTTCTGCAAGGATTTATCCCTTTTCCACTGCAGTATGTCAGAAAAAAATTGAGAAAGGAACAAACCCTAATAGGCTTACAACCATACGGCAAATATGTCTGCCTAAACACACAAATAACTCCTGCTTGAGGAAGCATTAAAAGCTCTACCAGCAAGATAGAAAATTTTATGTTCCAAATTTACAATTTCATTAAGTTTGGTTCCTAACTTCCTATCCAGTCATTGGAGTATGTAATGGTTATAGAATCATCACATCACAAAACAATTGCACTAGATAATTAAAAGAACACAAACCAGAGATATTTGAAAAGCATGAAGGATTGAAGCTGGCTCCTTGTTGACTTGATGATTCTTTATTACATACTCCAAAAAGGCTCCTACCATCTGCTTGATATTCATCTGCATTTAATCATATATAACATGCGATAAAAAAATTAACTAATAAAATGAAACATAGGATGGCAAAGCTAGTACTCCCTCTGTACTGACCTGATAATAATAATGTCACACTTTCTTTTTCACGGTTTTCAAAACACGTGTTCAAGCATCAATATCTTTAGTTTCGAGCAACCAAAATTATGAGAGAACTTACAACTATACATTAAGGCAAATCTAGCAAAATCCCACATGGTTACATTATCTATACACCAACGGGATTTCGTGATCATAGTTTACAAACTTTGACCAGGGAAAAGTGAAGAGTGACATCACTTGCAGGACGGAGGTACACTGTGACATCCCCTCAAGATCAAGAAAAAGCAATTTGAAAGTGATTTCAGCCACTGGCCACTGGCCACTTTAATGTAGACCTTCTCACTAAAGTACAACCTTAGATGTACATATATGGCAGATAAAGCTCCTGACTGATTTTTAATTAGAGAGTGGATAATCTTGACATTTAATATGTACAGTTAAAGATTATACATACACATTTGGCAGGGGAGGATCTAAGAGCTGGAGGGGAAAAACAAGGACACTATGAAAGACTTGTCTGGTGAACTAGGCAAACATGCAACCTCAAAAATAATCATGGCCCAAGCAGGGGTAGGATGGAGATAAGAGTGATAAGCTTACATTACAACTTCAACTCAGAGGTCTGAAATCCATACACATTTCCCCGATCCCCAGAAGAAAAAGAAAAAAAAACACAACACAAACATGACAACAGGGATGAATTAGAGGCCTTACTGAAAGCTGCAGGACTAGACAAAGCTTTTCCATTTCATCTTTCAGAAAGTTATGCAGACTCGCCTGTTCATCTTCAGATGTAGGATGATCAGAGGCTGCAAACACAGAAGACTCAGTACGTGGAAGAGAAACTAACCTAGGTCATAAGGACATAACTAGAAGTACAGTTATTGGCTAGTTCAGGGCACGTTAGAAACTGCATTCTAGAAATGTTAACCTGTTTTTGAAACTGCATCTTGACCCCCACTTTCCACTTCAGGATGAAACTTGGAGGCACTGTCTCTGGTATCAACCACTTTCTGGTGCTTCGTAGCAGTTTCACTGTTCTCCTCATAGATACCTCTCTTCCGGCTTGATGGAGTTGGTCCCCAGAATTTCCACCAAGGCTTCTGTCCCTCCAATAGTTTTTTCCAATATAATTGACGTTCTTCTCCATCTGCCGGCTGAACTTCTTTCTCACCAAGTAACAGCTTATCCATATGGTAAACACCTTCATTGAAAAATGCTCTAGAGATAATAGAATCATGCTCACGATTGTCTTCAGGCTTATTAATAACTTTGTCCATGAAGTTCTTCACAATATCATCAAGCAAGCAGTGCTGATCAAATAAACTATCTAGAGATAAACCTGTGCTCTTTTCAGCATGAAACTTCTCCAGTCTATTAAATAATACCTTGGCACCCCACATCAGCAGGCTGTCACTCATAGTGCGATTTGTGCTCTGCGAGATATTCATACTCTTATGATGTTTTGCCAATATGAGTAACTTTTCCTCGAGGGTATGACAAGAATAGAGCCTGAATACTTTGATCTGCTTACTCTGTGCGATTGACATTCGCTGTAGATCCTTTATTTCATTTGCAAGTCGGCTACACTCGGTGTTAAAAACGATAACAAAATTCACAAGAAGTAACTTCAGGCTTGAAGAACGAGCTCGATGCTCCAATAAAAGCACAAATTGTTCCCCTCCCTTGTCATTGAACTTGTTTAAAGTTTCTTGCCTTTTCGATGGAACCAAGCTGGACTCTAGTCTTCCATAAGAATTTTCTCCAAATCTCTGTCTCATATAATCATCCAGTATATCTCCTATTCCTCCTGAACCAGCAAATGACTGCAATGGGGAAGAAAACAGAAGAAATTACATCGCTATTTCCAGAGCGTCAAAAATGAAACGCACAAATGAAAATGCCACTGGAGAATCTACAACGTCAGGAAAAGGAAATTGATCTACAAGAGCAAAGGCATGATAGTCGGCATATTTATTGCCACCAAATACATATGTTGAGCAACATTCATAAAATACTCTACAGCAGTCACAGACTCACATATATAAAATAGCTACACAACAAGTCATCTTTCAAAGAATTTCTTTCACTGTTCTCAAGAGACGTGGCTGCTATGGACCCATGATGATTGAACAACAAAATCTAGTTTCCTACACATCCTCTGCTTCCAATATTATAGGAGACCCAAAAATCCATATTGCCACGGGTTCTGAATAAGGGAGCATTAAAAAAAGGAAACCAAAATTTCGACACAAAGATATGATTTTAGACCCAAAGAAAAAATGGAACTGTTGCTATATGCATGAAGTAGACAATTAGGGGGGATGGGGAGAGAGACCCAGTTGCCAATAGGTCTCTGTTTCTACAAAAAAAAACTCCCCAACATTTATAAGTCTGAGGAAATCCTTTATTCAGACAAAAAAAATGCAGGAATTTATCTCAAAAGAAGAAAGAAAGAAACAAAAAGGGAAGTTCTGAGAAAAAGTACAGTTTCTCACAAAATATAAACTGCAGTACAAATGAAGATGAATTCATGTCCATGCCTGGTAAAGAATGAGAACTTTAAGTTTTGGACTTCTGCACTTTGGAAGAATCCTATCGAGAAGTTGCAATTTGCCACTAGCCTTGATTCCAACATCCAAAATATCAAGTGGTTTGAAGTTCTTCATGATTGAAGGTTGAAGAGATTGGTCCACAAGATAGGGATGGTCACAACACTGTCAACCAAAGCCATTAAATAAGCTTTTCAACATTCTAAAACAGAAAAGCTATTCTAGACAATTTTACAATTGGAAATTTCTCGTAATTTTCTAAGCATATTGGTAAAGGATAATTAACCTCAAAAGATTTCATCAGTAACAAACAAAAGTCAATAAGGTGCCGTAAAAGGTGGGAAGATATGTCATTTAAAGCAGCAAAAAAGAGGCACGTGCCTTTTGAACTGTCATCAGTATCTTCGGGAGGACCCCAACATCATCCTTCTTCAAAGGAGAGCAAAGTGTAATGGTATTAGCAAGAAGTGTAGCACAGTACTGCTCCAACTGCACATTTGACACTGGTACAGGAACCCAATACTCCTCAAACTTAGAAGCGTCAGTTTTGCAGCTATATGCTACAAAATTTTCCTTCGTGTTAACAAGATTACTATTTGAACAGACAGCACCAATGCCATTAGTTTTGTCATTCTCAGTCGATGCTGAAGCTGAAGAAACGGCTTCTACAACCAGAGTGGAGGCCACAATTCCAGAGGAACCAACCTCCACGGGCAATGCACAACTTTCCCTTCCCGGCTGCATAACTTGTTCACCACTTTCCAAGGAAATATTACCTTTCTGCATAGAAGTTGAGCAATTTGACATTGGTATTTGCAATTCTCCATTATTAGAGAGGTCCTTTGGAGACTCGCTGACATCATCAACAGTCTCTGTATTGGTGCAACCGATTACAGAGCCATCTATATCAGCTCTGGCAGAAAACCCAGGAGGTTTGTCTGAGAAACTCTGACCAGGATATGCAAATTCTGGTTCAACATCAATTCTTAATACTTTCTCATTAGATTCTTTCAAACTAGATGCAAGGGAACCCTGCAGCGGTGGTTTTGTCTCTTTAAGCCCACATTGAAGGTTCCCGATCTCGCGATGCTCCGGTCGTTGGGAAACACTCACTGAGTTATCAAGACTGTCAACTTGATTGAGTTTTTCAAATTGGCCATCACCACCTATTTCGAAAGAAGAAATAAAAATTAATAAAACAAACCTAGAACTCCTAGAAATAGATGAAGCTGACAGAAAACATTACTAACTTAATAGCAATCAAGCGTGTCAATTTAAACTTACAACATGAACATTTTACACATGTTGATACCAATTTTCTTTTCAGGGTAATGCAAGCAGACAATAAAATAGGCATTGATAAGTATACAGATAGTTGATTGCATAACTGAGGGAAAAGTTAGGAATGTGTCAAAGCAAACACACTGTCTAAAAAAATCACTGAAGGAAGTTCCATCGGAAAACATTGCCTACCTGTTACTCCAAATAATTTTTTCTGTTTCTTAAATAATGCCTTATAACTGCGAGCATTCATTCTCTTCTTTTTAGCAGTGTTGTCAGTGTCACCGAGGCTAACTTCTGCAGACTCCATAGTCACCTGCTGCACGCTCTTCTCCTTTTGTCCCCTCTTTTTCTGGCAGTCAATCGGGGAGGATGCTTTCTCGGCAGATGAGACCTGAGTTTGAAACCTGCCGGACCTCCTTACAGGACTAGGGGTAGTCTGCTGCTCTAATCTTACAGACTTCCTGGGAAATGGGGTAGGTTTGGGAGGTGTCTGCTTCCCAAGTCGCTCAGACCTCCTCGTACTGTCAACCTTTTTATCCCCAGAATCTGAAGTCCCACCACCGTTATTTGAACTTTTACCGGAACTTAGGCGCATTGTTCCCCTCCTATAAGAGCATGCAACTAAACCTTTTGAAGAACTTTATCATCTGCACATACACATAAAAAGGACAATGATATGCACAGAAGCAGACAACAGTTCCCACACTTTACCAGTATTTCCTCAAAAGCCAGTAACAAACAGTCTCTCAAACTTAATCTACGCATAATATCTATTCAAATTACTTCAGTCCCACTAAAATGTAGCTCATCTGGCAGTCCCAAGGTAACAGACCAGGTCGATTATGCCAAAAATTAAAATCCCTTATAATATGCTCGGAACTCGAAAACGCTGAGCGAAGCTTAAATTTCAAGTAATCAAACGAAAAACGACTATAAAAAAACCCTAACATTGGGAAATAAAACAATGCGGGCACGAAGTTAGAGACAGAAACCTGATGAGCCTGGGTGCTGGTTTGGACAAGAGCATTGTAGAAAATTTAAAGCTCCGTCGGATTACGCCGCACAGTACAATTCAGGCCGGCGGTGATGTTATTGGAGAATTCGGAGGGACGGTGGACTGAGACTGCTGCTTTCTAGGTTTAGTTTGCTCTTAATTGGGACTAGACTATGGTTCGGTGTCAATATCAGACGATCTTTTTGTACTGAGACTTGGAATTAGTATTAGTAAGTGCGAAACCACGTCGTTCTATATCTTTTTGGGGGGAAGAAATTGGAGCGACGGAATAACGGAGCCGTTTTGCGCGACAGCGGTGACACCATTTTACCATACAGTACGTGGTATTGTTTTTTTATTCATGACGCTAAAGGACAAAATCATGGTAAAGATCGTTAACTTATGGAAATATAGATTTAATTAGAATAATAAAAGGTAAAATATTTTAGTTGCAATGTTAAATATTTATTATGCAAAGTGTAGTAGTTATAAAATTTATAACCTGATTCATGCAACACGAAAATTTTATTTTCATTTCTTCGAATTTGAACCCTAAAACTTGGTCTTTCCATGATTTATGGAAAGACCGTCTTTCATGAGACGGACTCTTAGGTGTTTGGATTTAGATGAAAAATTTGAGTGAGAAAATTGAATGTAGAAATTTAAGAGTAGAATGAGTGGATGAAATGGAAAGAATCTTGCCAAAAATGGAAAGGGTGTCAAATAAAAGAAAACATTCATTTATAGTAAGTTTGTCATAAATAACAAAACAGAGGGAGTACTTCTTTTCCTAAATTTAGCACCTTTTTATTTTTGTATATTCTTTTAAATTTATCACATTTTTTTATGGTATAAAGTGAATTCTTTACAACTATTTATTAATTTTTTTACTCTCATAACTCAATTTTCTCCACACATTTCAACTTCCAAATAAAACAATACCTATAATTAGTGTGCCAAACTTAAGAAAACAAAATGAGTAACTTTTTTCTAAAAAAAATAGTAGTAAATACTTTATGGCAAAGTTTTGGAAAGGCAGTCTTTCCATAGGCTTATGGAAATACGGGATGTAATTAAAATAATAAAAGGTAAAAGGTCTTAGTTGCAATATTAAAAGTGTATGATGCAACGTGTGGTAGTTATAAATCTTATAACCTTATTCGTGCCGAAAATTTTATCTACATTTCTTCTAATTTACACTTTAAACATTAATATTTCCATGACTTATGGAATGACCGTTTTTCAATAGACGGACTCATACTTTATTTAGAAAAATTAAATTGTTATAGTATAATTGATGAATCTCATACATGTAACTGTTTATCTACAATGCTCTCTTTTCAAACCTGTATTGCCTTAATAGTCTTCTACTGATGTAGGATGGACAATTATCTGATAATCGACCTTGGTTAATAGCACAAAACCCGTAAAGAAAGAGCTTCTAGGGTGTTCGGGGAAGAACCTTCGATGTTAAAGTTCTTACAAAGGTGTTTGCTCTGAATACTAAGAACAGGTAAAATAAAATAAAGACACAATATGGTATTATCGGATTGTTTCTATAAGTTGTCTGAGTCTAACTAGGATGAATATACTGATTCATTATAAAAACAAGTGTCTTACCATAGTAAAATTGATATTAATTTATAGAGCAAACAACTTTTGTGGTCCATCAACTATCACCATCGTCCACCTTTGGCCCCATATATTTTAACATTTTTACTCCCCTCAACTTACAAAGTAGCTTAATCACTGCCCTTCCGCCATGTTAAAGCATCAAATTCGGTCAAAAGCATTAATTATAAGGGTAAAATGGTCATTTTCCAATTTTTCAAATTTTCTTTTTTCTTTTTCTATTTTTTATTTTTTTAATCTTTTTTTCGATTTCATCTTCCTTTTTCTATTTCTGTTACCTTTCCCTCCCACCCCCTTCCCCTTCCCCTTCCCCTTCCCCTTTCTCTTCCACCGCCCCACCAGTCTTTCCCCTCATTTCCCTTTTGTTCCCCCACCAGCATTTCCCCTCCTTTTCACCCTTCCCCTTCTGTCGCCCCATCACCCTCATCTTCCTCGGCTACCACCGTAGCCAACAACGCTTCCACCATAATCGTCACCTCCTCCTCCATAGCCGCCTCCTTCACTACTGCATTCTCTAGGCAGATGATCAGATTCACCACACTTGTAGCACCCGTAGCCACCTCCACGACCACCACCACCTCCATAGCCATCGCCTCTACGACTGCCTCTACTGTAGTTACCACCACCATCATCATACGATCCTCCACCCGATCATCCACGCACGCTCTCCTCTGTTACCACTCTTTTTCTCAATTCCCACCAAACTCAAGAAAACCTATGTTAGTCTGCGATGGTTAATTTGTAGAGACCTACTTGCCGCCACCGCGGCGTCCACTCCGCCACCAGACGCGGGCGAGTTCCCATACAACAGGAGGATTATGCGAACCAAAATTCGACTCCGACAAGGATTGTGCGAAGATGAATCCAACTTCGGTGAGGGTTCACCTTCTGCTCGAACTGGGGGCCGGGTTGTAAATATTAGGGGACTAGGTTATAATTATAAGGGGGGTTAGGTCGTAATTAAGAAAGTTAAGAGTTGGGTTTGTAAATAAAAAAGGTGAAAAGTCAATTTTACCCTCAACTAATGGAGGAAACTATAAAGTTAACGGACTGACCTAACAGAAGGGCCGCGATTAAGCTATTTTGTAAGTTGAGGGGCCAAAAGTGTTCAGAAAAAACAATTGGCCAAATGTGGACAATGGTGATAGTTGAGGGGTCACACAAGTCGTTTGCTCTAATTTATACGTCCTGAAATATACTTCAATCATGAGATCCTTCAACTACGGTGGACTTTGGCCAGATAAGAAGGGCATGACCTAACCACACGGGTTTTGCCCCAAGCCAAACTATCATCACTAACCCCCCCCCCAAAGAAAGTCAAAAGTCGTGTTTTGGCTAAGGCCTTTAGGTTTCTCAACCATTAGTGGGCGAAGGTCATGCTTCGTCTAATACCTTTGATTTTCTCAATTGTTAACAACTAACAAGCATTCGAAACATTCACACATTTTGCCCTAATTCAGGCTCCTCATAAACTATAATTCTAGTAGCATATCTAGTAATTATTAGCATACTTTAGAGTATTTTTATTAATACATATAATGTAATTATTTAATCCCATGTTGCTACAAAAACAAGATTTTAAAGGATTTACAAGAATTACGAGTTTTTTGAAGACTTGAAGACCTACTGTTAGACTTCGAATGAAAAAATAAAGATAAAAAATTGAAGAACGGAACAAACGAAGGAAAAATATGCAAATCCTACGACACCACGCATGGCTGGAGCCATGACAATGCGTGAAGGCGCATGTGATGTGTAGAATTGGCGATCAGCGATCTTATGGGATTCAGCCCACTAACTTTTGAGGGGTTAATTATCTATTTTTGTATTGGTATGTTCCAAAATTTCATTCTTGATTATATTATCTTTCATGTTCTTATTAGGAGAATATTTAGTTTCTTTTTCTTATTAGAAAATTATATTTTCTGTTCTCATTAGAAGAATATTTAGATTCCAATTCTTATTAGAAGAAGATTATATTTTCTATTTTCATTAGAAGAATATTTTATTTCCTAGTTTTATTTTAGGAGAATTCTTATTAGAAGAACTCTTAATTTCCTTTTCTATTTTTAGGTAGAGTTCCTGTCTTTGCAGGAATACATTTCTTTTGTTATTATTAAAATAATTAGATTTATATTTGGAGAATTCTTTTATTCATTTTCTAGTTAGTTGTCTATCAGTATAATAACACATGATTTTCAAGACGAGAGAGGAGTCCATACGAGACGTAGCATAGAATCTCTCTCTTGAAAGCCCCATTTATCTTTTGTAACATGTTTTTTTTGAGATTTATTCATCCGTGGTGAACTAAATTCTTAGTTTCATCTGACGATTGAAACCATCATTGGATACAAATGTGAGGTTCAAGAAGTAAGCAAGTTCTATCCATTTCTATATATATTGTATTGAATTATCTTGAAATTGTATCTTATTGTAATATATTGATTCATATAGTATATTCATTTCTAGGTTTATCTCATTTTTCATACTGTCATACATAGAAAGTAATGAGTTTGTAAAAATTTGACGACCTTTTATCGGATAATGATAGGTAATTTAAATTGCATGGACACTGATAAGTTTGTTCACTAGTCATGTATCTTATATAATTCCTAGTCGCAAAACTATTGTTAACTAAAACATGAATAAAGATCACATGGACAACTCCAATTAATGATAAGTTAGGAATGGGATTAATATTAAGACATGTGATAGAGGTTAAGCCCAAGAAGGTCATTGGGCCGAAGGTATGACAGCCCAGTTAGGGGAATATTTAATACTCTAACTTAATTACTGCATTCGTGGGTAATTAAGGGTGATAATTAAGGAGAACGTTATTGAGGACATGGAGTGAAAATACAAGGTACGTATTTACTTATGATTAATTCTGTCTTAATCATATTTGGACGCTTGGACTAACTTAATCATCGGATTGCTGACACATGAGACACAGGGACAGTTTAATTGTATGTTAGTTTAAGAAGAACCCGGGCCCACGAACCGGTTGGTGGTCGAAGATGCATCAAGTGGCACCGGCTGTGGGGACGACTAAGCCGGATCAAGAGTTTTGAGAGTTTATGTCTACGGTAGTTTGAAGGAGTGAAAGATTGAGATCAATAGGTACGGGCTGGATCTCCACCAAGGTTAACATCGGAGAATCTAGGAGGAGAAAATTATGCCTGCATCGAGGACAACAAAATGGCTAACATTCAAATGATGCGAACGGAGTTGCGAGCAGAGCCTAATACAGGCGTAGGCCACGAGGGGGGGAAACCTCAGGGGCGGTTGGCGCAAATCCCCTGACACCAGTCCAGAATGATGTGCCTGGGCCCTCAAGGATGCTGGAATTGATGGGAGAGTAAAGACAAGGAAACACAGATTCCTTGTCCAAAGGGTGGCTTATTCGAGGGATGGAAGGTTTACGGAGGTTTCAGAAGATTCGTATATGGAAGCCTATGGTCAACATGGGCAAGGAAATCATAACGTGAGGAGGGCTACCCTGAATCAAGATGTAGAACGAGCAGCTCATGTCCTGGCTACGACCGGTTACCGAATCACCTCTCCTCCGAGGGATGATAGGGTCACGGTGGGGGCATTACCGCCCTCACCATTGGGAATAACTATGGGGTGGGCTTCTCAACCCCCGATAGCCTACCCTTATCAAGGATATGCTGGAGAACCACTACAGGCTAGGCCCCAGCCTTCTATTCCTGGTTATTCCCAAGGTCCCGTACATTCGCTACCTCCGCTAGCCCCATCTATTCCTACTCTCGACCTGGCCGGTCCAGGAACAACATATGGAATAATGGCCTCTTCTGGCACGCAAGGATACGGGAGTATAGGAATCGGTCAGGGGCTACGCAATTCTTATGTCCAACCACCCCTACCGCCAGCATACCCGAATCTCGAACAACATTGAATGAACCCAAGATACGGAGGAACCCAACCTCTCTATATGCCATAGTTGGGTGGTCGAGATAGGGGGTTAAACCTACCTGGGGGCAGTATGAACACCCCTCGGATGCAAGTGAATCGTTAAGAAAGGAATTGGATAGGTTGACTGGTCCCTTGGGCCAGGCTGCGGGGTCTCCTTTCAGCTCGGTGATCACCGGGGTTCGATGGCCAATATAAGTGAAGCCCCTAGAAGGATTTCCCATGTACAATGGTGAAACTGATCCTCGGGAGTTCATACAGACGTTCCTAGGCTTGATGATTCCGAAAGACTTTGATGAGAAATTGACATGCAAGCTGGTAGGTAGCTACTTGCGGAGAAAGACTGAGAAGTGGTTTAATAAGTTGCCAAAGGGCTCGCTTCGATCATATCAGGACTTCAGCGGAGCATTGTTAAGCCAGTATGCACAGAAGAAGAAGTTTACCAAAACTTTATTAGAACTCTACCAGATGAAGCAAAAGGCAGGGGAAAGCATGAAAACCTTCTATGTAGACGAGATTTTGGGGGTGATAGAAACGACGGAGAATGAGGTAATCCAGGGGTACCTGCTGGGGATGCATGGCTTGGAATTATACAAGAAGGTGAGTACCAATACCCCTAAGACTTTGCAAAAACTTCAGGAGGTCGTAGAACAGTATTCGAGGATAGAGAAGACAACCAGAAGGAAAAGAGATAGCCTTGCAAAGAAAGCAAGAAGTAATGTAGAGCATGGAGGAAAAAGGTCGGTCAAACCCATAAGAACACCATTCGAGAGGTATAATCCATTGCCTCCAACGCTCGGAGAAAGAACCCTTGCACAGATTTTAAGCATACATAGAGGGTTATTCCGAACACCCATACCCTTACAGAGTTTGCACAACTCAGTTCCAGCCCGGAGAGTAACAAATTGGTACTATGATTATCACAGGGATTACGACTATGACTCAAATGATTGCATGCAGTTAAGGATGGAAATTAATAGATGTGAACGGGAAGGACGGATTCGAGGACAGTAACATAGGAACCAGGATGCCCCCCCCCGAGGCCCCAGATGAACCAGTGGTAGCCTTATAGAATAAACAATCAAAACAATGGGGGCAGAGGCGATAGAAGGCCTCGAGAACAGGTGGTTCGAGATAGCGGGCAGGAAGGAAGGCATAATAGACCCCAAGAGCAACATGGGAGAAATCAAAATGGAGAAAACCTACCCATCTAAAGGGTAATTAACATCATCAATGGCATGGTAGGAAAGAGATCTTTGAACGTTGTTATAAGAGCTGGAACTCGAAGGGTTCCTACGGAAGAGCCCAGTCATAAGGGGTTTCAACCGGATGAGACGGTCACTTTCTCGGAAGCGGATGTTATGCTAGACCAAACACCCCATGTAGATCGTATGGTAATTTCAACCATTATTGGAACGTCCTTTATCAGAAGGGTGTTTGTTGATAGTGGAAGTGGGGTAGAAGTGATGTTTGCTGAGTGTTTTGACCAGTTAGACGTAGGGCGTGAAAACTTTAAAAAAATCTGCTTCTCCTTTATCAGGATTCACGGGAAACCCAATATTTCCTATAGGAGAGATAACATTGCCTGTTCGAGTAGCGGTTTGCGATAAGGGAGTGACCGTCAGGTGTAATTTTGCTGCTGTGGATGCACATTCCCCTTATAATGTGATTTTAGGAAGGTCGTGGATGTGCCAGGCTTACCAGTCTGGTCACCCTATCACTTGATGATGAAGTTCTCAACTGAAAAGGGGGTGGCATCCATTCCAAGGGATCAGACTGTGGCCCCAAAATGTAACCTCGTGGTGGTACGGGAAGCGAGGAAACGATAGGATGTAACGTCAGTACACGCAAAGGTGGGATTAGCTGATACAATACATATGCCTATTCAGGATAAATGGTCAGTAGCTGCTGGGAAACTAATTCTCGAGGATGTGAAAGGAAGATTGAAAGACATGTTGGGAGAGTACGGGAACGTGTTCTCGTGGGATACCTCTAACCTTACAGGGGTCCATTCGAGTCTCGCACTATATAAATTGAACATTAACCCTTCAATTAAGCCAGTGGAGCAAAAAATAATGGTGTTTGCTCCTGAAAGAGCCGAGGCAATTAAATAAGATGTGGAGAAGTTATTGAGGGCGGACGTAATTGATGAGGTATTCTATCCTGATTGGATTACTAACCAAGTCATAGTTCCAATTCATGATGGAGCATGGAGGATGTGTATAGACTTTACTGACTTAAATAAGTGCTACCTCAAAGATAGTTACCCGTTGCCACCAATCGACAAGCTGGTGGTAGCCATAACTAGATATCGAATTTTGGCATTCTTTGATGAGCATAAGGGGTATCACCAAATCCTCATGACGGAGGAAGATAAGGAAAAGACATCATTTATTACAAATGTGGGCACGTACTATTATAAGAAGAGGCTCTTTGGGTTAAAGAATGCTTGAGCTACTTACCAGAGGTTGGTGGACAGACTGTTTAGGGGACAGATAGGGAAGAATATGGAAATATATGTGGATGACATGGTGGTCAAAATAAAAAGTTATGAATAATTTTTAAAAGATCTGGAAGAAACATTTGGTAGGCTTCGAGAAGCTAATTTGAAGTGGAACCCGTCTAAGTGTGTTATTGGTGTGGGGGCAAGGAAGTTTCTCAGATTTATGGTCTCGGGGAGGGGGATCGATGTAAACCCGAAAAAGGTCGAAGCTCTGAGGACAATGAAAACCCCACAATCGATAAAGGTTGTGCAGACTCTAGCAGCATTAAGCAGGTTCTTATCAAAGGGGGCGGAGAAGCACTTACCCTTCTTTGATGTGCTTCGAAGGGCAAAGAAGTTTGAGTGGAATGGCAAGTGCGACAAGGCATTCGAGCAGTTGAAAGAACACTTGGGGATATTTCCTACCTTGATGAAACCAGACAAGGATGAGACGATGTACTTGTATATTTTCACATTGCTGCTAGCAATCGGTGTGGCTCTGGTAAAAGAAAAAGAAAAGGTTTAACATCCGATTTACTTTGTTAGGCATGCCTTGCGGGGACCGGAGACAAGGTATACGGTTCTCGAAAGGTTGATTATAGCCCTCGTACATGCAGCCCGAAGGTTGAGACCCTACTTCCAGGGACATAAGATAGTGGTGCTCACGAACCACCCCATTTGACAGATGCTACTAAGGCCAGAGATTTCGGGATGAACGATGAAGTGGGCAGTAGAATTGGGAGAGCATGATAACCAGTATCAACCTCGAGTTGCGATTAAGGGGCAGGCGATAACATACTCTATAGTGGAAACTGCAGAGCCCCTTGAGGTGTGTTTGGATCCCATTCAGGATGAGGAAACAAGGCAAAGAAAGATATAGAAGTTGTATGTAGATGGTTCGTCACATTCTTGAGGAAGTGGAGTCGGGATCCTACTAACTAGCCCTAGTGGCAGAGATTATCCTTATGCATTGAACTTTGCATTTAAAGAAACTAACAATGAAGCTGAGTATGAGGCACTGATCACTGGATTACGCCTTGCAAAGGAGCTGCAGGTGGAGGAACTGGAGGTTTTCAGTGACGCTCAAATTGTGGTTCAGCAGGTGAATGGAGAGTACGAGGCCAGAGAGCGTAACCTGCAGAGATACCTCAAGGTAGCAAAGAACTTGTTACAAATTTTCAAATCTTATACGTTGACGCAGGTTACGAGGGAAAGCAATCATAAAGTAGACGCTCTAAGTAAGCTTGCTTCTTCGGATTTGGGAACCCAATCCCAGCAACAACTCCTCATGGAAACTTTAAGCAGGAAAAGTTTTGAAGACCCTATGGTGGTGGCGATTGAAGTGGAAGACTCCAGGATGAAACCGTTCGTGGCGTATCTTCGAGAGGGAGTCTTACCAAAAAAAATGAAGTAGATGCTATAAAGATAAGATTGAAGGCTCCAATGTATGTTTTGCAGGAAAAAGGGTTTGTATAAAAGGGGTCATTTGTAGTCATTACTTCGATGTGTTAACCTTCATGAAGCTGATTATCTTATAAGAGAGGTTCACGAAGGGGTATGCGGTAGCCGTTAGGGAGCTAGGTCCGTGGCGAGGAGGCTCATTCGAGCAGGGTTTTACTGGCTGACCATGTTCGAGAACATGAACCGGTATATTCAGGCTTTCCATCAATGTTAGAGACATGCACCTATAACACATGTTCCATAGGAATAAATGAGAAGCATCTATAGTTCGTGGTCATTTAACAAATGGGGGATCGATTTGGTGGGCCCTTTTCCGAAAGTGCTAGGAAAATTCAGATACCTAATAGTAGCTGTTGATTATTTCACAAAGTGGGTAGAGGCTGAGCCCTTGACAAACATCAGAGGAAAAATAGTCATCTACTTTTGCTAGAAAAACATTGTATGTCATTTTAGAATCCAAAGAACGATCATTATGAACAACGGAACACATTTTGCTCAGGATACCTTTAAGAAGTGGTGCGAGAAATATCAGATTAAGCAAAAGATAACATCTATTTACCACCCCCAAGCCAACGGGTAAGTGGAAGTGACCATACCAATAGTAAATGGAATATGTGCACACCTCGAGGGGGTGGAATGTAACTGGATATGGGAATTACCCAATATTTTGTAGGCATATCGAATATCTGAGTCTTCCACTGCTAGGGAAATGCCTTATAGTCTCATACATGGCTCGGAAGCAGTAATTCCTATGGAAATAGGAGTTCCTAGCCCAAGGATGATGACTGCTACAGATGATATGATCAATCAACAAAACCGATGTCTGGATTTGGATATGGTGGAGGAAAAGAGAGAGTTAGATTCTCTACACGAGGCTAAAGTCAAGGAACGGGTCAAAAGATACCATGGCAGAAGGGTAAAGAAGGTTAGTAGTGAGGAAAAATGAGAAAAGCAGAAAGGAACCCGAGGGGAAGTTAGCTGCAAATTGGGAAGGACCTTATAAAGTGGTCGAATCGCACCCGGGAGGTAGCTATGTTCTCAAATAGATGAACGGGGTCCGAGTGCCAAGAAGGTGGAACATTACCAACTTGATAAAACACTACTAGCCATGATGTCCGAGTGGTTTTCTCTAAAGCGGCACTCTGGTTGATGTTCAAGCGGGTTGCTTTAAAGCGGTGCTCTAGATGATATTTTCAGCTACGGCTGATGTTCGAGTGGTTTGCTCTAAAGTGGCACTCTGGTTGATGTTCGAGCGGGTTGCTTTAAAGCAGCGCACAAGATGATATTTCCAACTACGGCTGATGTTTAAGTTGTTTGCTCTAAAGCAGCACTCTGGTTGATGTTTGAGCAGGTTGCTTTAAAACGGTGCTCTAGATGATAATTCCAGCCACAACTGATGTTCGAGTAGTTTGCTCTAAAGCGGCACTCCTGTTGATGTTCGAGTGGCTTTCTCTAAAGCGGCACTCGAAGGCTATCTTGTAATCTTGAAATGATAAATTAGTATGCGAGATTAGCAGGATGTAGGTGGAAACACCGAACCTGGGTAAAATGCATGTGTCTCTAACAACTTAATTTCTACTTACCAAACATATTCGTACTTTGCTCCGCCTAAGGAGATTGCACATGTGGCTCATATTCAAGGGGTAAAGTATATAAGATGTAAAGAATATTGGTTGTTTATTCAAACTTCGACAAATATATTAGGAATGCAATATTGATACTAATAACTATCTAAGTTTATTCATCTAAACGTATTTATTTAGTGGGAGAAAATCCCGCCTGAAACAATTCTTTAGTGGAGATAGGTTTTCCTAGCTCCTTCACGTTTGCCTCTATTTCTTCGAGTTCTTCAAGTTTTATACTAGTTGCCCTTTGGATATCCTTCATTTGTTCCTCTACAGGATATTCTTAGGGAGTGACGATGACGGTCTTACACCGCTTCTTCATGGAAGATTCGAATGGGCCCTTCGAGGATGACCCAGCGCTTTTGCGACATTTTGAGGAAGATCATTGGGTAACTTTGCTCGAAGGGACAAGATGTCGTTCAACTTCCTTAGTGGCAGACTTCCGTGACTGAGGGGCAGAGCGAAAGCTCGAGGGGGTGAATCCCTTCACTTCTAGCTCTGCCAGCCAATCGAGAATGAGGTCAAAGGTTTTTTTCTGGAAAAAAGTCCCATTCTCATGAACGTTGACTTCTTCCACCCAGTATTGAGCAGCTTTAAGTAGAAACTTGGGAAGATGATCATTTCTGATTAAGTAGGAGGAGGGAATTCTGTGGGAAAGCATGTGGGCACGAAGGCTCACTTTGTGTGCCACGATTTTTTCTTCAAAATCAGTGAAACGCTGCTCCACTTCCGTGGCTTGTATAGACCTCGATCTCCCCAGCAAGTTTTACGTTCTCGGATAAAAGAGATTCCACCGAAGAGCTATCTTTTCTTGAAGGGATCTCTCAAGGGGCCGGGAGAGGTTCGCTTGAAGAAGGGGTATCCTCGCTGGCTATCTTCCAAGCGACCAAGTCCTCTTCAAGGCTATTCACTATGCCTTGAACTAATAGGTGTTGTTCGGCAAGTAATTCCCTTTGGGCTATCAGTCTACGATTTTTGTCCAAGCAACTAATTAGGCGCCCTTCCACTACTGGAAGCCTAGTCGCAGTGGCGAGGCAGGACTTCAGAGAATCAAACTTCAAATAAATTTGACGCATTAGTTTTTCTAGTTCTTCATCATCGGGATCGCGACCCTTGACCACTTTTAAGGGATAAGTACCATTAAATTCTTTGCTAAGGAAATCCTTAACAAACCCCTTCAAAGTGGGATGGTCTTTAGATTGCCACAGCTTCATCTCAGCTTCGAGTCTGTGAAACTTGTCCTTCAAGGAGTCCTCTCTTGATGACACTTAGAAAGATCTCGAAGGGCGATTAGTAGCTGTTTGTGTGTCTCATTCAGTTTGCTTTAGGCACTCAAAAGCTCCTTACAAGCGTCTTCTAACACCATCTTCAATGAATTATACTACGAAAACAAAACAAAGGTAAAATCAATAAGTCGCGGAAAAAATGTATTTTTATTGATACTAAGTTAAAAAAGAAGAGGGTTACAATTGAGGAGCCCTACGTAATTTTTTTATTACAATCAGGGACCAACCCTAAAATCATTTTCCTTTGATGTGGAAGAAATCATTTATTCCACTCAGCGGTCTGTGGAATCTCACTCAGGAGAGGCATTTGTAGCCTCCATAAGGGGGATCACTCGAATCCCCTCAGTAGTGAAGAACTACCCTTTGGACTTGATGAAATCCAGTAGGGCAAAACGAAGGCCATTGTTCTTGATGGCCTCGTCCCATTTTACATCCATAACAATTTCAAGCTCTGGATTAACTAGCTCGTCCACTTGCTTGGCCAGTTCTTCAGATAGAGAGGCAGACACTTGTGGCTTTAAAAAGTCCTCAGCTAATTCACTACAACTGATTTGCTTGGCCACACCCAGAAGTTACCGCAACAAGAGAAACAAACGGAAAAGAAGGATGCCATTCTCCCGGTGGCCTCGTGAAAAATTTGGGAGGCCTAGTAAAATAACTCTGCTCAGATTGATGATGAAAAAAGGATATATATATATATATATATATATATATATGTAAAGAATGGAGGAAAACCTCAGGTGATATATATATATATATATATATATATAAATCTTTGAGAGATAATACTCGATCCTGGATGCAGATCGAGCATCATTCGAAGGGCGGGGAGATTGTTGATGAACATCCTCACCACCATGTGTCCCTATCAATGGCCTCGGTGAGGAGGAATCGATAGTGTCACTGTTCGCCCTCATTTTTTGGCAAATGCTCCTGGCGTGAGGTGGCTGGCCATCACCAATGGTTGAGGAAGGCCTTTCGTGGCCTATTACAAGAGGGGAAGCCGGGTTCGAGGGGAGAGATGCCATATTTGGGGGAGTGGAAGCCTGATTCCAGGACTCAATAATCCCCTTTGGAGGAGCCTGACCCTGCTTCAAGGGTTTCAGCTTCTTTAAGCCCTTAGCGAGACCCACTGAAATTGGAAAAATAAAATTAGTAACAATAAACTCAATAACACAACAAATAGGAGAAGTATTGCTCTATTAAGGCACCTTCAGAGGCTCCGGAATGCCTAACATCACTAATGATGGTCTCAAAGGAAGGGACATCTCTGGGGCCCTTGAGTCATCTTCTCTTATTTCTAGTATCCCTCCAGAGTGTTTTATATACATATTCTACGAAGATTATGGGCGAGAACGTAAAGCTGCCAATCTGGGAGTTGGGATTGTTCAAGAGGCTGTTGTCGAGGGGGCTAGAAAGTAGTTTTTGTCTATCCCTCTCGAGGGCATCTAGGCAGATATATTCCCCAGGTTTGGGAGATTCAACTCGCACGGCCCAATTCCACAGAGGAACTCGATACCTCTGGCTATCAAATGAGATACCTTTCTTTTAGCTTTTCCAGTCACCCGAATTGCCAGGAACCCCAAAAACCTTATGGTGTACCTCTCGCCTGACAAACGTGACAATCATATTGATAGACCGCCTGCCATAGGACACGAAGTATAGAAGCAGTTTATAACTAGGCTTAATATCGAACTCGTCGCATCTAGTCAAGAACATCATAATGATTACCAAGACGTTGGGGTGGACTTGTGCAGGGCTCACCGGGATTTGTCTAAGAAGTTTGGAAAAAAGGGACGGAAAGGGAAATGTGAGCCCGCAGCGAAAATGTTGGAGGGAAATAAATTATCTTCCTTTGGGGAGGTTATGGGGGGTTGCACCCCCTCAGAAGGGTTGAAAATCGACATCCGGGGCTACTCGTTAGCCAGGAGGGATCGAGTCAAACTTTTTTAAAATAGCGGTTCCTACTACTGGAATTGGGGGCTCCCTCCCTGAGTTCTTTAGCCTCAATCTTTGATAAACCCCCCCCCCCCCCAATTTTCTTCTTTTAGGAGAGTTTAGCTGGAGAGATTCTTGAGGTGCTCTCGAGATTGCTTCCTCCCCCTCGAGGATTTTCCTCTCCTCCTCTTCTCTGGCTTTGAGAGGTGCCTCCATGTAGGTCAAAGATGTACCTGACACCCTTTCTGACTCAAGTTATGGATTCAGAGAAGGGTAGAAACCGATCTTACTACTTGTATGGGACCTCCTTATGTAGGGCTTGCCAGACCTGGAGGCCAGTTTTCAACGGCATCTCGAGAACGCATGTGAGTTATGGGAAAAACCCTCTCTTCCCCAGGACTATTACCAACATGATCAGATAAGTCCTCTCCAGCATCTGAGTCATACTGGAGTTCTTCGGAATGAGTGCATTCCCGATTGGTAACGGCCCTCTCCGACGGGTTAACCCCCGTCCTGCCTACCCTAACCTCGCTGGAAAATTTCTCGACAGCGGAAACCTCATCAAAGCGGGCCATGATTGTAAGGGGAGGAAACGAAAAGATTAGAATGAGAATAGGGATAAAAAGAACTTACTAATTTTCTGGGAAAGGTTATGGTAATTGAATTGCTCGAGAGAGAAATACCGAAAGAATGTTTGTAAGAAGATGTCTGCAAGTGAGAAAACTGAATAAGGAAGAGCGGATGGGAGGTGATTATGGAGGCATTGGAAATATTAAAGTTATGCAAAAACATAGTCACTTTTTTGTCTTCTGACAACGCGCTGTTTGGGGAGCAGTGACACGCGTAATTGTACACCACGCGCGCACCCTTTTGGAATCCTTAAAGACGGAGTTGATTAGAAAACCAGGCTCTCACCCTCAAAGGCAGGATCAACGAAGTGCAAGGTTCATTTCAAGTTTTCAAAGTCCTCGAATTGTCCCATGCATTTGAGACCTCAAAGACCTTCGTGACGTTCCAACTTTTCAAGGTCAAGAACCTGTTTTTCTAGGGGCTCTTAATAGAGGTTAAGGCCAAGAAGACTATTGGGCTAAAGGTACGGCAGCCCATTTAGGGAAATATTTAATACTCTAACTTAATTATCCCATTCTTGGGTAATTAATGGCGATAATTAAGGAGAACGTTATTCAGGACATGGAGTATAAATACAAGGTACGCATTTACTTATGATTCGTTCTGTCTTAATCATATTTAGACGCTTGGACTAACTTAAGCATCAGATTGCTGACCCCTGGAACCCCAGGGACAGTTTAATTGCAAGTTAGTTTGAGAAAAACCCAAACCCATGAACTCGGTGGTCGAAGACGTATCAACATGAATGAATTATGAGAACTTACGACCATTGTATGAATATGATATAAAGAAATTCATAGATGAACTATTTTTAATCTTTGATATAAATTATTTATTTTATTTTCTTATTTAAATTAGATTTAAATAATAAAATCTTCCAAAAATTCTCAAACCCTAAATTAGAGGAGTTGGCTAAAAATATATACATATATATAATAATTGTGAAATGCATTTTTCCGTTGGGTTCGACCCCTACTTTCTTGCTATGTTCCTAAATATTGTAGGCATATAAGGTCTATAAATTTTACTCTCATAGAGAATTAGAGTAGCGATTTGAACCTCTACCAGCTCCACATGTTGCTATCTTGAGTGTAGGAAAAGTACTTTCCCACAGGCAACACACGTGCTCGCTTGATTTTGAGACTTTCACCATTACTTTCAATTTTGAAAAATCACCCAACTTCTACCGTAATATAAGTCTTTTCTTTTCATAAAATCTCATTTACTTTTGCAGATTTTTACCAAATAATAAATTAGAGTAAAGAGTCTTCCTTCTCAGAGTCATTGAAATGGCCTCGCACATGATCCTCAAATATATAATGCTCAGGTTCGTTGAAAAATAGAAGAATGTGGGCAAAGCTAAGTAGGGGTGTTCAAATTACCCGACTCGACCAAACCTGACCCATTTTGATCCATCCCATTCGGGTTGGGTCAGGTCAATGAACCATATGGGTCAAAATGAGTTGGGTTAAAATGGGTCGGGGCAAAATAAGCTGGGTCAGATTTTGACCCATTTTGACCCATTTGCAATTTTGCCTCGTTTTCTTGAAAAAAATCATAAAAAATAATTAATTTAATAAAATATATCCACCATTAATTTACTTCATAAACGATTTTAATATTCTTGGAAAAAAATATATTTATAAAGCTAAAAACATATTTAAAAAAACAAGTTTACTATTTTTATATGATTTTGGTCCCATGACCCTGTCCGACCTAACCCTAAAGTATGGGAATTTTGACCCAACCCGACCCATTTGACCCTAAATTTAGGGTCAGTTTGGGCCAGGTCAGCTGACCCACCATGACCCATGAACACCCCTAAAGCTAAGTATGACTTTGTAAGTAGAGGAGAGTGTATATGATAAGTTTAATTTAAAGTGTCACTTTACAATGACCAATTATTATTACCTTATCTTCGGGAAGTGGGTGGTGTTATCCAGAAGATCTAGGAGAGATTTGATTTGTAAGTGGAACGACATGCGTAGTAATCATTTCAGGGCAAATTTAATGAGTGACAACTCCAATTCATAACTGACAAAAGTTATTGATTGCCTTGAAAAAGTGTGTCTTCAAAACGTAGCTTTATCACATTGGTCTTTACAGTGTGTTTATAAAAGCTTAAAGGGTGTTTGAAGGACTTACCTTGTTTTCTTTGTTTTCAAGAGCGTGAGCAGATTTTGGACGACAGTCCGTTAGATCTCTAATTAGCATAAGGTACTTACCCCCTCTCTCTTACTATTTTTTCAAACTTGGTGATTGTGGGATTTGAGTCTTCATCATACACAACCCCACCCTACTTTAGGTGGTAGTGGAAGGTTTGATACTGATGTTATTATGTTCGGAGAGGTAGTAGCCAGAGAAGACAAAGTGAAAGGAGATGGTGGTAGTCAAACTGTTGATGATAGAGATAGTATTATGTCTAAGAATGATTTAGTGGCCCTGAAAATGCATCATCCATTTTTGAATGGATGTGAGATTATTATACTGGTCATCAGCGAGAGAGTGTGGAATCTACCTACCATTTTTTTGGTGTTTATGAGTGTTATGTGCTTTATGGATTGACCCTACATATCATAGATTTCATAGTGGGCGTGTTGGGGGCTTACGGAGTTGCTCTTATCCAGCTTCATCCTCGGGGTGTGCCCATGATGAGTGGTTTCACGAAAGTGTGTGAAAAGACTGGTAAAGCATTTAAAGTGGATGTATTTACTAGATTTTTTCAGCTGCGAAAGGCCAAGAGGGAAGACGGGTGGTTAACTCTTTACCCTAGTGTTCCTGGGGTTCACCCAGTGTAAAAATTTCCTAGTAATTATGGAGTGTGGAAGGACAAGTACATTTTTGTTAAGTGTGCAGGTACCAAGGCGATGCCTTTGTGGATTTTTATTATTCCATATGATAAGCAGTTAGAGAAGTTTGGAAAGTTGAAGAGGGAGGGTAAGACTGTGAGGTAGTTGGTTTCTTATTCAGTCGAGATAAGAAGGCCTAAGGGAAAGCAAAGTTGTTACTCTCTCTGTCTCATTTCCAGCTGCACACTTTAACTTTCAGCAGTTGACTCAAAAAATGTTTGACCCTTAATATCTTTTATTGGGGAGGATCAAAACTTGCAAAAAGTTGATATTTTGAAAATATATGTTATGAAAAATCAAACAAGGTATTACTCAATAATAATTATAGTTATATACTAATTCAATGTTATGGTCAAAGTAAAGATGTTTTGACTAAATGAATAGTTAAATTTCAGTTTGAAAAGGGACAAATGGAGTACTCTTTATCTTGTGAGTTAGTGTTTTGATTATGTGCTTCGTGTTTGTTATTTAATGAAGTGTAGTGTAATTACAGGAATGACGTTGTCTGATATAGGAGTGACAGCACCGGTTACTAGCGTTAGAAGAGCTGGGGGTCGTTATGATGCGGCCAAGCAATTTAACCATCAGCACAGCAAGAGACGGGATGGAGATGGCAAGGCAATCGCGGAGAGAAGTGGGGTGAATGTAGGTAGTCAGCCTGGGGAGCATTTTTCTTTTCTTTTCTCTTTTAGTTGCATTTTAGTTCATTTGTAGAATCTCTTATAACATTATATTTTCTAAATCATTTGCATATGTTCTCTCTTTCTTACACAATGGGTACATTGTATTGTCTAAGTGTGGGGGAGGAGGTGCAACATCGTTTCTTTCATTATTGAAAAAAATGTAATCAGAAAAACTAAAACACAAAAATATTTTTCATTTTTTTCATCATTTGAGTAAAAAAACAGCTTTGAATTGAAAATTTTGAAGGGTTAGAATTAAAATTTGTTCCGTGGTAAGATTGAATTATTGTTTCCCCTTCGAAAGAAATCATGGATCCCTTATATGTGTTATAAGATAACGAATGTGCAATAAGTCATTTTGATTTAAAACTAGATATTTGTGAGGATTTGAGTGTTAAAGAGCAAAAGTTTGAAAAAATATAGGCATATGGGGGAAAAGTAGCTCTTTATCGCTTTGTTGAGTGATCATATTTTGGTATTCATTGCTTGGTTTCTGCCATGATTTCGAGAATGTTTTAATACTTGAGTATGAAAATGATAAAAGTATTTAGGAATGAGCCCTACTCAGCTTCTACTATATATTTCCGTCCTTACATTGATCCCCCTAGTTCGCCCCGTTGAAGGCATAAAACTCTTTGTTTGGTATTTTCAGTCACTAAATATTTATCCAAGAGTCTTAGCCTTTTTTTTAACCCTCTAAGTATGTGTAAGTAATTTATTATTACTTGGGATATGAATTGTTGGATTGGTTGTATATGGTTGAGCTATTGTGCTAATAAATGTTGGAAGAATACAGTGCTCTAGAATCACATTGATTGGGAAATTGTAGATATAGTTTTGGAATGATATTGTTGATTTTGTATGCTTAGAAAATGTTGTAAGTACTAGTGCCTAGAATAAAAAAAAGGGAAAAATATCGGAAAAATTAAAAAAATAAAAATAAATTCTAGTCAGTATGTATATTAGGTTGAAATTTCAGGAGCGATGCAGGTTGGTAGTGATGTTTATACTTCTACGCTTATAAATGTTGCATTTTCATTCAAATTATGAACATAAAGGAGTATGAGTGCGATATTAAATTGCTCGCACACTCTTGGATTTTTAGTCTCGTATTTCATTTAGTCTATCCCTTTAACCCTAGTTCCGTTATAACCTTGGAAAATATCTCATTGATTTGTACTCAAATTTTCAATTATTACGGTGGAGATAGTGGTTTACAAACTTGTTGTGATGAATATTGAATATGATCCATGTGATTGACTTGATTACGATTTTGAGAGATTTTGAGTGATCTTGGTGAGACTGGACTTTGTTGCTTACTTTGACTAGAATGTGAGGATGATGTGACTTTATAAACAAAAGGAAATGGTTTGTGGTATGATGGTTGATTGTGCTTTGATGCCAACTGTGATGGTTTTTTTTAAATTTTAGGGCTACCATAGTTTTTTTAATCTCACGTTTACATTTATGTTTTGCATTTGCATATGGTCGAGGGCTTACATAATCTAAGCGTGGGTAAGTTTGATTGGGTTGATTTTACCATGTGTTGGCTTGTTATTGAGCTGAAATATGGATTTTTTATTTTTTTGAGATTAAAGATTGGTATTTCATTCATTCCAAAGGTGTGTTACAAAAGTTGGAACATGATCCCACCGTGAAATGGTATCCACGGAGTTTTTAGCATATTGAGCTAAAGTGTGAGCTATAATATTCGCCTGTTGACTAATCTAAATCCGTTTTGAGCAATTACATTTAGCAACTAGAGTAACTATATTATCAATGATAAGTCCAAATTTAGATAGATCTTCATTTCGGTTTTTAACCACCTTGATTACTAATTGTGCATCTCCTCGAATTCTCTCTAATTGAATGCCCCATCTTATGGAAGAGAGTAATACAGTTCTAAGGATGAGAGCTTCTGCCCATTTTGGTGTATAAACATGTGGTATGTATTATGATCCTCCATGCATCCATAAGCCTTCACTAGATTGTATGCACCATCCTAGACATGTTCGAGAGGAAGATATAGCTGCATCAAAATAAAGTGTGTTGCCATATTATGGCAAATGAGCGGTTTGACATCGGGTTTCATTGTTTGGTATCACCTTCATATTCATTCTTTCCAAACCAGAAAACACTTTTGTTGCACAGATAGCACATTGATGTGGTTGAAAATCATAGACCTCTCCGTGTAGAAGCTTGTTCCTATGATACCACAATTGCGATAAAATGACAACTGCGATTGCCATGTTATATAGTTCTAGTTCTAATATTAGATCTTGAACCATAAGTTTGCTCTCTGTTGTTCATATGTGAAGATCTTTGTATGCAACTCTGATGCAAACCAGACTTGATGTGCCAATGGACAATGGAAAAATAAGTGCTCAAGAGAAACACCCTCTATGTTGCAACTCAAACAACATGATTCAGCAGGTATGTGTCACTAAAGTAGATTTCCTGCTGATGGTAGATTATCTTTGCACAGCCTCCATAAGAAATGTTTATTTTTCGGTTGTGTTATTAGTGTCCAGATATTTTCCAACATGGGGAGAGGCCAGAGTTACTAGTTTCCATATTTCCTGCAAAGGAGAAATATGATGAGTTAATACCCATGTTGTAACCTGATTTGACCGTGTACTTACCATCCACTGAGGGTCGCCATATCCATCGGTCCAAGGTTTAGGAGTTTGTACTTATAGCTAGATAATGAGAGAATGAGATTTGACTCTTCCTAATTGAAGATATTTCGTACAAGCTCTTCATTCCATCTACTGCCAGATATTATATGCGATAATGTGAGGTTAGGGGAATAGTCTGCTAGTAGAGACATGGGTTTTTGATATTCCAATCTTGGGAGCCATAAATAATTTTTTATACTTATATCAGCTCCTGATCCAATTCGCCTTCGAATCCCTTTGGATAATAATTTTCGACCTTCCAAAATAGATCCCCAAGCATGGAATGGTCTCATCCTAGTGTAGCATCTAGAAATGTGGATGCTGTAAAGTATTTAGCTTTGAGAATTCTAGAAACAATGGAATTTGGATTCACTAACATAAGCCAGGCCTGCTTTCCTAGCAAAGCAGTATTGAAAACTTTTAGTTCCTTGAAACCCAAGCCTTCCATACTCTTTGGAAAGCATATCTTTGTACATTCAGCCCAATGAATTTTCTCCTTTTTTTGAGGCATACTACCCCATCAGTAGCAGTTATAAAGCTTATATATGTTCTCCATAAGATTGTCTGGCAACACAAAACATGACATAGTATAAGTAGGAATTGCTTGGAGCACTGACTTTATGAGAACTTCTTTTTCCACCCTTGGACAGTTATTTATGTTCCCAGCTTTCCACTTTCGTCTAGATTTTGTCTTTGATTCCTTATAAAGCCTCATATTTTTTATCGACCAAAGACTATTGGCAGACCCAGATACCTTTCATGAGCAATTGTTTCTGCCATTTGTAGGGTTTCAAGGATCTGAGCTCTTGTTTGTACCCTAGTGTTGGGACTAAACATGATTGAGGATTTATTTAGATTTATCTTTTGACCTGATGCCTCCTCATATAATGTTAAAATATCTTTTAACATCCTGCCTCTTGGAGATTTAATCCTTAGAAATTTATGTTATATGGAATCTTATTGCAGTTTGGAGCGTTAAAAGTTGAATTGTCAAGTTGTTGCAGTTTGTGGTTTGTATGCCCATACCGATCAATATTTTGGAAACATGGAAATAAGTGGCCATTTGTACTTGGAGATGGAAGAGGAAAAAATATGGAAATGTTGGAAGAAGAGAACCACGTTAGAGATTTGTTGGCTGAAATTATTATAAGTAAAAATGCAATTGAAGTTGAATTTGAAATTTTAGGGAAGGATATTTTAATATCCTTTTGAATTTCTATTAGATAAGTAAAGGTATATTTTATTACTTATCTATCTTTTGACTGTAGTCATTTTTCATACATTGTTTACATTCATTTGTATGCACACGGATTCGTCCACGTAGAACAATATTTAAGAGACTACACATTTGGTTTTGGAGTTTTTCATTATTCTATCCAGACAATTTTTATCATTTTTCTTTATGCTTTTGAAGATTAATTTAATTATGTCTTCAAGCTAAACTCCTCTTTTCCGGTAAAAATCAAGGAATACTGGCAAAAATTCTCAAGAGATCTAATTGGTTTTTATCCTTTGATTGCATGCTAGCATATGATGTTCTCGATTATAATGTTTATAATTGTTTTCATGTTATTGAGTAGTGTACAATATTGATAGTTTGATAGTTAATTTAAATGTCAATTGAACCAATTATCCATAATTGTGATTTAAGTTCGATTAGTGGTGTTTTAGAACATCTCCAATGCAATGAGCATCATCCATGAATTTCGGGGTAATTTGCTGAATTTTTATTGGGCTCATTATGATGTGGACAGAAGAATCTTGCCAATATAAATTTGTCAAGTTTTGATCTTCAATGCAAACGTCAGATTTCAATATTGACGTGTCATGTTCATCATAATAAAATTTGAAAGTATTGTATTTATACTCATTTATTTTAGATTAAATTAAAATGCATACATATATTTTTACCTTAAATGTTGTAATTTGTTTTGGTAAAATTTAAATATTTTATTTTGAAAATTAAAACAAGTAATAATGTGTATTTTAATGTGAAAATATAAAAACATATAATATAAAAAATACATTGTTAAATTTATAAATTAATATAATTTAAAAAATGCAGTGTATAATTAAAAAAATACAGTAGCATGTCTATAAGCCTATGGACAGCCGCATGTTAGGAGACCCACTCATATATTTAATTCAAATTTAAGTTTTTATAATAATTTACATCTTCTTTAAAAAAATTATATAAATTATTTAAAATATCTCCATTTATATTTTTTAAAAAAGAAATGTAAGAGTGCATAAAATTTTAAATATTATGTATATTAAACTTTAAAAAATATGATATACAAAATGAATTGATATGAATTTTGATTGAAAATTTAAATTGATTGAAATTTGTGTATATAGAAACTTGATTGAAAATTTAAATTGATTGGAATTCATATATGGAAACTTGACTGAAAATTTAATTTGTTTGATATTCGTATGTATGGAAATTTTGATTTTGTGGCAAAGTAACGACCTCTGTATGACCTTCTGATAACAGAGGCCCTAACAACATCTCCAATGAAGACCTCAATTGAGTGAATGTCGATTACCACATAATACAAACAGACTCCTGAACCAAAAATAATGTCTGGTGAGAGTCATTTGAAGCCTTGAATATGATGTGGATGTATTTTTAATTGGTCGAATAGAGCTTTCATATTCAGACTCCCATATCGAAGCTCTCGCTTGGACACATATACATATTTGGCTAAATTTTATCATTTAATTATATGGTAATTTTTACCGTATTCAATCTAGTAAAATTCACATCAAAAATTTTAATGCTCAGTAAAATATTGATTAAATAATATCAAGATCAAGATTTAAAAATTTTATAGATAAATACAATTAACAAAGTTCATGAATTATAAACTTTTGATATTTATTTTTTACACCTAACCAATTAAGTTATATAATAAGTACAAGTAGTAATAATAGGTTTTTACGTAATTTTTTTTAAAAAATATAAATTCACCGTGTGAGGGGGATTATATTGGGTTCCCTAGTCCCTGAAATAATTGTTGCATAAAACGCTCAATTCATGGTATATAAACAAGATACAAGTGGAAGAATATGTACCCTAAGATATTATCTGAAAACCTCCGTTTACACCCCGATGCAAACCAAAGGTTTTGCCCTTTAAGCCCAAGTTGGAGTCTGATATGACCTATCATTTTTATGCCTCCACACCCTGTGTTGACATAAAGGGATGGCCTTCCATAAGAGTTCTTTGCAAACCACTTCCCCCGAAGTGATTCACTACCAGTGCCTAGTAGCAAATAAGTAGCTAGGATCAGGTGTAAGTTAGCTATCGGCAAGTGAAGATGCCTCAATCTGCTCAGAAGAAACACCAATGTCCTTATCCAAAAGTTTTTGAATTGTTGCCTATACCTTCTTGTTTGTTGTCTCACAGCCTTATGCTTCCAGTTGATGTCTTTTGTACATGTCATAAGCAAAGGCAAACAACAGTAAAAAGTTCTAAAGAGAAGCCTGATCCTCCATCTAGTTAGCATCAGTTTCAGCTCAAACATCATAATATCTTAGTCAACCCGAATGTAAGAAAAAAAATTCCGAGTCAAGTTTACTTGACCAAAAATGTTTTTTGGCAAGTTTGCAGTATGAAAAGATTGATTTACCTAGTCTTTACTGGACAATTTGGATAGGGAATCAGCTGATTCATTTGCTTCCCTGAGGATGTGTTGAATAGTATAGTCCATATGTTGGAGGACCTGCCATATTATTCTCATCTGATTCAGACTTTTCTACGGTATTTTGTAATGTTTTTGGACCATTCTTGCCAGAATCTCTAAATCAGTTTCAATTTCAATGCTGCTGATCTAGTGATTCTTGGCTAACTGAAGTCCATGCATCAGTGCCATAGTTTCAGCCTGAAAACTAGAGTCAACTTCGAGAATTTTAAATAAAGCAATAATCATTTTGCCCTTATGATCTCTGATGATGCATCCAATCCCTGCATTTCCATTCTTTAGACAAGAGCCATCATTATTCAACTTAAACCTAGCAGGTAAAGTCTAACTGACAATCCTTATTGGCTTCTTAATTTTTTCTTTTTTGATATAATAGCTTTGGAACATTAGATAAATCCCATTTGAAGTTCAGTTTAAAAGCCAATAGAGTGTCATTAAAATGTAACAGTATTCTACTGATGGTGTTTCTTGTCACTATTTTTATCCTATCAAAATTATAAGAAGATCTGGCACACCATATAAACCAGATAACAATACAGGGTATGATTCTAACCAGCTTAGCAAAAATGGCATCCTTGGTGTCTAAGTTCCAGTAAAAATAATATTTATCCCACGAGTACTAAAATTGATTGGGTATCAGGTTGAAAACCATGCCTATGGTGTTCTAGATATGTTGCACTTGTTCACAGTTATTAAAACTGTGATGTATAGATTCAGATTCCTTAAAACAGAAGCAATATCTAGATGGAAGATGAAACTGGAATTCCAAGACATAGGAAGTGCAATTAATCTGTTAAGTAACTTCCAGTTCATGTAGCTTATGTTTTTGGAATTAAGTTAGACCATAGATGTTTAAATGAAGGTATCTTTGTTTTCCTTGGTCTAATTAATTCATAAGCTTATTTGAGTGTAAACTGGACACTTTGAGTGAGTTTCCAGGACTATGAGAAGAGCCTATGATCCAAATTCAAAAAATTAATTATGTTATCTGGTAAGCTGGTTCTGAAATGGTTTACATAGAAGGATTTGTTTGATAAGAATTCAGCTAAAGTGATTTCTGAAAATAAAACTTCTGAATTGTTCTGAATGTGGTCTATTAAAGGTACATACTCAGTCCATTTAGAATACCAGAAAGAGACTGATCCCTTACCTATCTAAACATGTGTATTTTCATATGCTACTTGCTGAATTTCTTTAATTCTTTTTCATGTATTGGAGATTTTATGAGTATCAGTCATGGACCACATGGTTTGGGCCCAAAGAGATAGCCCTTGCTGCAGTTTCCACCAGAGTTTTGCGGAAAAACTTTTTGTTAATTGTTTAAGTTTTTAAATTTAATCCATTTTCATCTGATGGAAAGCATAGTTTAAGGTATGATTTCCATGTTTTCTTCTTTGCTTCATTCCCAGCATTGGACTCTGAGTTCCAAAAACATCTGGCAAGTGTTTTATGAATTTGCGTTATGATATGCTTGGTTGGTTTCAGGACAGTGATTGGATGTATTGGCATTGTTGCCAATACATGTTTTATTAACGTTGCCTTACCAGCCGGAGACAAAAGTTTATTATGCCAGTGGTTAATTTTTTATTTGATTGAGGTTAGCATCCCTAGAAAGAAAGTATTTTTTGTTCTTCCTATGTAGATAGGGCATCCCAGATATTTAAATGGCAAGGAGCCTTCTATCATGCTTGTTACTTGTTTGATTAAGTTAATGATTCTATTAGGTGTGTGTTTTGATTTGTAAAAAGATGATTTCTCAAAATTAACTTTTTGCCTTGAAGCTAATTCAAAATATTTTAAGAAACTGGTTACAATTTTAAGTCCATTCTTAGAGTATTTTAACAAAATTGTTGCATCATCAGTAAAAGAAAGATAGGTAGATGTTTTCATTTTGTAGGGAAGCTTATATGCCTGAATATTTCCATAATTGAATAGGAAATTTAAATTCTTAGAAAAGCTTCAGCCATCAAAATGAAAACAAGAGGTAATGAGGGATCTCCCTGTTTAAGACCTCTAGATGCTGAAAATAACCCAACTGATTTTCCATTAATCAGAAGTGAGAAGAATGTTGATTTTATGTTTAGCATTATTAAATTAACCAGTTTGTTTGAAAAGCCAAGTTTAATGAGAACTTTGGATAGAAAGGTCCATGAAACATTGTCAAAGAATTTCATCATATCCAATTTGATGATCATGTTATGTCCTTTATTTTTCGTGTGTAAGTGGTTTGTTAATTCTTGCATTAAAAGGACATTATCAGTCAGTTCTCTACCTGAAACAAAAGCTGATTGTTCAGGGCTTATTATTAAGTTAAGGAAGCCTTTTAATATATCAGAGATTATCTTTGAAAAAATTTTGCTTGTAAAATTGCAAAGATTTATAGGTCTATAGTCTTTGAATGTTGAACACACTTCTTATTTAGGGATTAGTATAATTAGAGCTGATGATATGGCTTTAGGTATAAAAAAATCTTCAACTGCCAGTAATCCATCATATTTAATGATTTCCCAACATTTGTGAAAGAAAATCCCTGAAAAGCCATCTGGTCTAGGTGTAGATTGACTGTTCATGGATTTTACTACCTCAGTCCATTCTTGCATTGTCACTTGTTTAATTAGGAGGGATTTCATGTCCTCATTTACCATTTTTGGGATAATTTCTAGTATCCATGCAATATTAACACTTGATGGATTATGATTTTCCTCAATTAAGATATTGGAGAAGTATCTGATTGCTTCATCCTCAATTTCTTCTGGTTGTTGTAACCAGTGACCCTCAGTGTTTTTGATTAAGGATAAGATATGTTTTTTGTGTTTGCTTTGGACTGTTTGGTGAAAGAACTTAGAATTAGCATCTCTTTCTTTCATCCATTTTAGTCTGGTTTTTGTTTCCAAAACGCTTCTTGGTTAATTAGGGCTTGTTTTAATTTTTCTTTTGCGCAGTTCATGACCTCCAAGTTTTCAGGTGTTTTTTATTCTTGCAAATCCTTTTCTGCTTTTAAAACCATATCCTCACATATTTGAACATTGTCAAAGATGTTTCCAAAGGTGGTTTTATTCCAAAATTTTAAAATGTTTTTTAAGTTCTTTAACTTGAATGCCAATCTGTCCTTTCCCTTTTTATGAGTGCAAATACTCCAAGCATCTTCAATGGTTTTCATGAAGGTTGGATGATTGATCCAACACTCCTGAAACTTGAATGGTTTTGGATTTGTTGTTGGTGCAATTTCTGAAATATGCATTATTAAGGGAGTATGATCAGATTCTTCCCTTGCTAATGTTTTAATCTTAGAGTTTTGAAATGTTGACCACCATAGATTGTTAGATACTCCCCTATCTAATCTTTTCCAAACCCTGCCCTTTGGTCTCATTCGAGTCCATGTAAATAGGCTTCTAGAGGTAGCTATTTCTGATAAGTTTTGAGTATTTAGAAACTTGTTAAAGTTTCTAATAGCTCTCTGGTTCGGTATGGACTTGCCTAAATATTCTTCATTCTTCGAAATCACATTAAAACCTCCAATTAGGGACAGAGGTTCATTACTCTGTAGTGCTAAGAGTTGCCAAAGTTTATTCTTTCAAGGATGGTATGTTTACCATATATAAACCCCATGGCATTCTTTTGATAAATTCTGTGATTTTATTTTAGTCAGGAGAAGCTGTTCATTAGTGATAATGATTTCCAGTGATATGTCTTCATCCCATAAAATCCATATTTTGCAAATTGCACTTGAAAATGAGTTACTGAATCCAAGTTCTCTTGCAAATGAATGAACTTGATCACAACTTAGCATTGGTTCAATTAAGACACAGATTTTGATCGCATTACTTCTTTTAATGTTTTTTAATCTAATTTGAGTAGGTTTGTTTCCTAATCCTCTTATATTCCATACACAGATATTTAGACCTATCATAAATGTGTTTTGGATTGAGTCAAAGAGGAACGGGTAAAAAATGTTTTGGGAGTGGATGAGTAATCCTTCTTGTTATACTTCCTCTGTTTAATTTCAAGCTTAGATTCAGAAGGTTTTTCAGTGTTAAATGATTTTTTATTTAGAGCATTAAATTTGACCCGGACAGCAGTGAGACTGGCCTTAATTTCTTCAAAAGTTCAATCTTTCTTGGTTAAAAAGTTGTCCTTTCTTCCTGTTAGAGGATTATGTGTTAAGCCAGTCAAGATTTTTATAGTTTTTTCTGTTGGAGGATAATAAGGGGGAATCACCTCCATTAATCTCTATATAATCCTCTTCTGGTTCAATAGAGGGATCATTATTGCTTTGCTTCTTACTGGGATTAGTATTTAAAACTGGAGAAGCTTTTACTAACCTATCAGGAATGTCCTCTGGGCTATTATTTGGTGAGTTAATTAAGTTAACAATATTCTTTCCATGATTCTGTGTGTTTTTAAGGTGTTAACCTGAGTATTTTCCAAATTAGCTTCATTATTTTTAGTTGAGTCTTTATTAAACTGTATGTTCCCTCTTAACAACTCAGTGGTAATATACGGATTTATAGCAGAATTAGGGCCAACAACAACATTTTGGGAGATGATTGGCACAATAGTTTTTGGTATATTAGTTTCCTGATTTGGATTCTTACTTCCTGAAATCAAATTAGGGAGAACAGATGGAAGCACAACCAATCCCATCTATTCTACAGAGTTCACTATATATGAGTTCCTATGAGTTACAAAAGGAATCTGGGATCCCTGATCAAGGATCAACTCTTTAGTACTTTTATGCATTTCTTTTGGATTGTTGTCCTTCAGTTTATTGCTATCAAATTCCTTATCATGCACAACTTTCTTAGACAGAGTATCGGTTATGTTTTTATGGACATGGATATACATTTTTATGGACAAGAGGCAGAATGACTATTCCATTTACCTTTGGCTCTCCCCTGTTCATCTGTGGGAATGATCTTATTACCTGTCTGAATGTTTGAGTCTTTTGGCCTCCAAGAGGTGAATTTTGAGGTGTTTTTGTCAAATATGCACACAGTTTTTGTATGTCCTAGTTTAAGACAGTTAGAGCAATACATAGGAACCCCCTCATATTCAATATATTGCCAAAAGCTTATTCCTCTAAAACTTAACCATATTCTTTCTAACATAGGCTTAGTAACATCAATTTCCACACAGATTCTTGCAACATGTGGTCTAGTCCTATTGAGTGATGCTTTATCAACCCTAATTAGAGTACCCATGAGGTTACTTATTGACGTTAATACCCAATAATCAAAGAACTATTGTAGTAAACCATACATGGCAATCCAAATATAAGCAATAGGGTTGAAATTGGAAAGCCATTTTGTCATACAAATTGAATATGAACCAAAGTTCCAAATTTTGTGAAGCCAACAACGATAATAATCATTAGGCAAAAAAATGATATCAGAACCTGTCGATTATCTAGCAAAGCAATATCAGTGTGGCCCTTAAAACCTGGGGTATGAAAGTCTTTTATGAGTTTCTCCATTTGAGTTTGACTTTGGGAGAACTTCCCTACCAGCTTCCAATGAAGTGGGGCTTCCAATTTCGAGCATTCCTCATAGGTAAAGTGTAGACCTGGTTCGCCCAAGTGCTCGATTCTCGATTTTGGAATGAAGGGAGCACTATTTTCAACGATGTTTTTAGGTGGATTGAGATTTAGGTATTCACGGAGTTCATCCCTCATGACTTGGGCATAGGTAAATGATTGGGAGCAGAAGTGGGCTCCATCCATCACGGCGGCTTCGGTGAAGAGAGGAAGAAGAAGCTTATGATTAATCGGCGATCCGAAATTGATGGAGCAATCTTAGGTTTTTATGTAAAATATTAAAATTATTGATAAAATTTTTGGTGAAATTAAGAAAACGTTTAACTACAACTTTAGCGTTGTGGAAAAATGTTTCTAAAACCAAACATCTCTAAATACGCCATACCGCATCTGTATTACAATTTGACGTGTGGCTACATTGCTAACTTCTCTATAATTAAAGAAATTAAATATTGTATTATATAAGTTAAAACGAATAATAATGTGTATTTGAATATAAAAATATAAAAGATGTACTCCCCCCGTCTCAGCCGAATGTGCACACTTTTTGGTCAACTTTCTTAGGTCATGTTTGACCATTAATAACTTTGATTACGTATGCTACTCGTGTATTAAATTTGATATTTAGAAACTACATGATGCATAGAATCTAACAGTATTTCACATGATGATATTGGTGCCTATATATTAACTCAAATTTATGGTCAAATGTGTCATGAGAAAGTTAACCGAAAAGTGTGCAGATTCGCTTGGGACGAAGGGAGTAATACAAAAATACATTTTAGAATGTTTAAATTTAGTATGTAATTTAACAAATTCAGTGTATAAGTTAAAAAATACAACGGTCTGTCCATAAAACCTAATCTTTTCAAAATATCAAATTTTCACAAATATTAATTATCTTTAATAAAATATACTCCCTATTTCCCAGACTAAACCGCACACTTACTATTTGACAGTCAACACTGTCAAACTTTGACCACATATTTCAATAAATATATAAACAATAATACAATCGTATTACCATTATTATACGTAGTTAAACATATTAACGATCAAACATTTCTTGAAGCCCGTGAAAAAGATTCTGTGAAGTTTAATGTGGGACAGAGAAAATATTAAAGATCAAGCATTTTTCAAGTTAACTACAAAAAAATTAAAGTACGCAATTTGAAATGGAACATAGGAAATACTGATATACCGGATTGCAGTTCTAATACATTATATTAGGAAAATACATTGTATACTAGGGTAAACTATTTGGTTACACCCGCGGGTGTACCCCAGTGGTTGGGAGTTGGGTGACCTTTCACGAGGTCAGTGGTTCGACGCTCGGCAACTACCGTGTGGGAATGTCCTGAGTTAACTTGGCCTTTGGGCCAAGGGCCGCTTGGGCTTTCAGGTGGGCACCGAGTATGACTGCCCCCAATGGTCCTGGTGCTGGGCTGCCGTGACTTACCTCCCACATGATGGCTGTGGTGTCGGCTGGTGTGGGTTGGAGGGCGAGCGGTGATCGAAACTATTTGGTATTCTGGGGGGATACACAAGATTACTGTATCCTCAAGTGATAATTTTAAATTAAAAATTTTAAATTAAAATTTTTAAATCCTAACATTAAGGATAGTGAGTAAGGTATTTCTTGTTTTTTTAACTACGTATAATTATTAATAAAGTTTTTGAAAATACCATCTTTCGTATAATTATTAATAAAGTTTTAGAAAATACCGTTTTTCTATAAACTTATGGAAAGACGCTGTTTAATTAGAATAATGATAAGATAAAATGTTTTAGTTGAAATATTAAAAATTTATTGTGCAGCGTGTAGTAGTTATAAAGTTTATGACTCAATTAATACAACCCAAAAATTTTATCTTCATTTATTCTAATTTGTAGTTTAAGCATTGATTTTTCCATAATTATAGAAAGTCCAGCTTTCAAGATAGAGCTTCATAGTTATTACAATTATGGAGAATAAAATTTATATTGTACCCCTAAAATATGAACCGGTTTACTAGTATAAGTCTATATTTATGAGGTTATAATTATTAATTATTTAAGACATAATTCATTTTCTAATATGTAGCCAAGATAATCTTATTAGTATATTTAGGGATTGATCCCAACTAAATTTTTTTTTGAAAACTAACTTTATTAAGATCGATTAGTTAAAATTACAAAGTGATCTGCCTAGATCATATGCAGATAGATGGACCTCTAGAAGGGAATTTCTAGGAAAATGTAGGACATTAAAACTAGTAAAGGATAACTTAAGGAATAAAGTGATCTCAAGGACTAGGAGGTCGTTTGGTATGCGTACGGTATGCGTACCATACACGGTGATTATAAATTCTGCGTATTTTAGGATTGGTAGAACTGTTTGGTTGACGGAAAGTAGTAAATACATGAGAAATTGTAATTCGGAGGAAATTAAATATCCCACCTAACGTGGAAAATATGTTACCGAGTACCTCCTCGGTCGAATGCAATTCTGCGATGCTTTTGTGTGATATTACACTTTTATCCTAACTATGTCACGTAAAACGTTATGGTTTCCCTCCTTCACACGACAATTTTTCATTTCCTTCTACTTCATCGTCTTCTCGCATACCCAAATGAAGTCAACCAAACAACATGCAGAAAATTAATTCATAGGAAATATAGAATCTGCATGTGCAACCAAACACGATTTGTGTATATCCTAGAAATTTGATCACGGAAACAACTTCCCATGAAATACAAATTACCGCAGAATTGAATTCCCACATGAACCAAACGACCCCTTGGTTTTTTTATCTCCCATGGCGCTGAGGTGGGATCCTTAATAGCTTTCTCCAGAGTCAACGAATCCGTATAAATGTTCAGCTTTCAGGGGAAGGATCGTGCTGCAACATTTATCGCTCTCGAACAAGCCCGCGCCTCTGCTTGTAATGGTGATGTTGAAAATAAGAAGTCTGATCCTTTGATGCTTAGAAGCTTCAGTGGCGGAGGAGTAATTCTGAAAGAAGGAAAAGTAATCTCTGGATTTTTTCCAACTGCGTATTGGGTTAACAATCTCTCCTTTTGTAACAGTGGCATTTATGCTTTTCCATATTTCCCACATGAGAAACACTGATTGTTGAATAAATGCATGATTAGGCGCTTGTGTTAGCCAAGATTTGAACCACACCAAAAAGTGAGCATGCTCTCACTGATCAAAATCAAAGCCAAAGATAGATGCCCTCCATATTCTCTTTGATATATCATAGCGCAATAAGAGGTGTGATATGGATTCCTCTTCCGTCCCACTTCTACTACAAATAGGGGTGTCTGATAACTTTCTCTTGAACCTGTTTTCTTGCGTAGGAAAATCATTTACTATAATCCTCACGATAAAAATTTGGAGTTTATGTGGCAGCTTCAGTCCCCAAACTTTTCTCCAGAAGGCCGGTTCAAGCTGATGGCTCCCTAAACAATTGACACGAGAAGGCCAAATTTCCTTCATGGCAAGATGATACCCATTTTTAACAGTCTATTTTTCATCCGTATTAGGCCTCCATAATGGTTGATCTTTTCCTGTTGTAGTTCTGTTGAGGTGTATCGACAGAATGTGTGGAACCAGATGAGCTGGAAACATACTCCTTATCAGTGGAGTTCTCTATGAACGATCCTGGGTTATGAGGTGTGATACCTTGAGGCTGGTATTCGTGTGTACAATACACTCCCGAGAGAGAGGATTAGTTTTGTTTGGAATCCATTGATCACTGGTTTGGAATCCATTGATCACTGATTTGGATGCTTTCACCATTGGCTACTCTCGTGCCAGATTTTTGGTTATAAGTCCTTTTGCCGAGAGAATGGAATTCCAACCCCAAGAATCACTACTTCTCACTTCCACTGATCTCGGATCCCCCTGCCTCAACTATTTCACTTTATGCATTCCTGATAGAAGACTTTGATCATCATCCATTATTTTCCACGCATGCTTCGCTAATAGAGCCTGATTCATGCCCACTGCTGATCCAACACCCAAGCCACCAAAACATTTTGATCTTGAAACAGTTTCCCATGAGCGCCAGTGAGCACCCTTTCCCTCCGGGGTTCTGTTCCAGATAAATGAATTTCTTCTTCTACTTTGTATTAGGATTTACATGGCTATATATAGTACAAGTGAGGCCCTATACAAAAGACTAATCATCTTCCAAACTTACAAAAGACTAATTACAAAAGACTATTCATCTTCCAAACTTACAAAAAACTAATTACAAAAGACTAATCATCTTCCAAACTTTCTATTGTCACACCCCCCCTCAAGCGGAGCATCGGATTGACCGAGACGCAAAGCTTGGACCGGAAGAAGTCAAACAAAGTACGATTAAGCCCCTTCGTGAAAATATCCGCAACCTGCAAGGAAGTGGAGACATGACCAACACGAAGTTTACCAGTAGCCACCAACTCCCGCACAAAATGGTAGTCAATGTCAATGTGCTTAGCTCTCTTGTGAGCAACAGGGTTCTCATCAAGAAAGATAGCACTATTATGTCACAAAAGAGCACAGGCGAGCCCTGCAACGGAAACCGAAGATCACGGAGAATATGTAACAACCAAACAACCTCCAAAGTTGTGTTAGCAAGAGCCCTATACTCAGATTCCGAGCTCGAACGGGAGACAGTAGGCTGTTTCTTCGCACTCCAAGAAACCAAGTTGCCACCAAGAAAACCCGCATAGCCGTAAGTGGACCGACGCGTCTCCAGGCAACGTGCCCAATCCGCATCTGAATAGGCAAGAACCTTCGGAACACCTCCAAACCCAAAGGTTAATCCATAATGCATTATGCCACGAACATATCGGAGTATTCGAGTAACAGTGGAAAAGTGGTAGTCACGCTGATCCTGAAGAAACTGACTGACCGAATTGACAGCAAAGGACAAGTCGGGTCGAGTAATGGTAAGATACCGGAGAGCGCCAACAAGGGAACGGTACAGCCTAGGATTGTGAAATGGTCCACTTGTACTGCTATGAAGGTGAGACAAAGGCAAGAACGGTGTAGAGACCGAAGAAGCTTTCAACATGCCAGCTCGCTGAATAATATCTCTGGCGTACTTAGCCTGTCCCAAAAACAATCCTGTAGCGGTAGGAGTAACCTCCAAGCCAAGGAAATAACTCAGAAAACCCAGATCCTTGACTGAAAACTCACGATCAGCACGGGCAATGAACTGGCGAATAGCAACACTGTTATTCCCTGTGAGGATTATATCATCAAAATAGACAAGAAGGTAGAGAACAACAGTGCCACGAGAGAACACAAACAGCGATGGATCTGATAGACTACCAACAAAACTGAGCTGCCGAACAAATGCACTGAACCGGTCAAACCATGCCCTGGGTGCCTGCTTGAGACCATAGATGGCTTTTCGTAAGTGACATGCATAATTAGGACGATCAGGATCCTGGTAACCTGCTGGCTGAGCCATGAAAACAGGAGTGTCAAGAACACCATTGAGGAAAGCATTCTTGACATCCAACTGATGGAGGGGTCACTTCCTCATAGTGGCAATGGCAAGTACATTGCGAAAAGTGGCAGCCTTGATCACCGGACTGAAGGTATGATCAAAATCAAATCCCAGGATTTGAGAATATCCCTGGGCCACCAGACGAGCCTTATAGCGATCTACAGATCCATCCTGACGATACTTCAGCCGATAAATCCACTTGGAGCCAACAACATTGACGTTCGGAGGACAAGGCACCAAGTCCCATGTCTGCTGATGGCGAAGAGCAGTCATTTCCTCATCCATAGCAGCGATCCACCTAGAATCCTTCACAGCAGCACGATAATTATGTGGCTCTCTTTGAGCTAGAAGCTCAGCAAGTAACCTTGTGGCCACAAAATCAGGTCCAAGATCCCGAGCAACACGTGTCCCATCCTGAAGATGAGTGGTCATAGGAGGAGTACGAGGCATTGGAGGAGTCGGAGATACATGGCCCGAGGAACTAGAGCTGGGACCGGAGGACCTAGCCGAACCACTGGAAGAAGCTGGCGATGAGCTCAAAGACACAGACGATCTAGATGGTGTAACAACCTCATCTTCATCTGGTACAACTGGTAGTGCTGTTACCTCAGGTGAGGATTCAGAACAAGCCGAACAAGGAGATGCCTGTGAAGCTGGAGCAGGATCAGGGATGGTGATTGATGGGTTCGGATCGGTAGGGTCAAAAAATGACGACACATCAAGGGAGGTGAACTGAGCCTCTGAAGATCCAGTAGCAAAGGGAAAGTGAGACTCATCAAAACGAGCATAGCGAGTCATGTAAATGTGTCCAGAAACCGTGTCTAAGCATCGAAATCCTTTGTAGTGAGCACTGTAACCAATAAAGACACATGGAAGGCTACGAGGAGCAAGCTTGTGGGCTGCAGTGGGTCGAACATAAGGAAAAACTCTACACCCAAAAGGATGAAAGTTGGAGTACGTAGGAGGCCGACCAAACAGAACCTCAAAGGGAGATATGTTACCAAGAACCGGAGTTGGCAGACGATTAATGGTAAAAACCGCAGCACCAAAAGCGGCATCCCAGTGCGAGAGAGGCATGTGAGAATGCAGAAGCATAGATAGACTTATCTCTGTGATATGGCGATGCTTCCGTTCAGCCCTACCATTCTGTTCCGGAGTGTACGGACAAGACACTTGATGGTGGATGCCCCGAGTACTAAAGTGTGACTGTAACCTATTGTTGACAAATTCAGTGCCCCCGTCGCTTTGAAAGACTTTGATGTGGGTTGAAAACTGATTCTCTACGAATGCCTCAAACTGAAAATAGATGTCAATGAAGTCGGATTTACGACGAAGAGGATAAAACCAGGTAAATTGCGAGTGATCATCCACAAATACCGCATAATATACAAAATCAGTTCCAGACAAAACCGGAGAAGGGCCCCATAAGTCACAGTGTATTAAATCTAGAACATGAGCAGCACGCTTAGGATTCTCAACAAATGATAACTTCTATCCCTTTGCCATAGCACATGGCTCACAAATACCAGGTTTAGGAAGTACAGAAGTAAGAGATAAATAACCATTCTTGTTTAACAAAGAAACAATACTAGAGGACACATGTCCTAATCGAGCATGCCAAATCTCAAAAGATGCTCTATTATTATGATGTTTCACAAATGAAACGAGTGCTTCGTCACCACGGTCCAGCATATAGAGACCATCCTCAATGTGTCCCCGCCCCAGAGTTGCCTTGGTGACCTTGTGCTGAATGACAAAGGATCGATCATCAAAGGTAACAACAGCACAAAGATCACGAGTAAGCTTGCTAATCGACAACAGATTCTTAGTAATGGCAGGCACAAGCAGTACATCAGATAAATGCAAAGAGGGACTAATTCTAGCATCACCAATACCAGCAATAGGAATAGACGCACCATTACCAACAGAGACAAGAGTGTTACCATTGTAAGGAGTGACACTCGACAGGTTTGAGACAGAGGAGCTCATGTGATTGGTTGCACCTGTGTCAAGAAACTTGTTAGAGGCAGTAACCGATGGAGCAACACTCGGAGCAGGAGCAATTGATGGCTGAGTGGGATAGGTCAAATACCGAGGAGCATGAGAGGAGGTGTCGCAAAACCAGGTGGAGCTGGAGGAGCCTGAAGCATCGGAGGAGCATACGGCTGATATTGCTGAACAAGATGGGCCTGAACAGTCTGAGGAACATGACCACCATAAGATGGGTACTGCGGCTGGACATGAGGTAGAGGAGCCGGAGTCATAGGACGAGGATAGTTCGAAGGGCACTGACTGGAAATATGCCCGAAACCCTCACAGGTAAAACACTGAATCGGGGAGCCATTTGCAGAAGTTCTGGACCAGGGACCACAACCAGAGAACCTCCAGGAGCATGACCACCTCGGCGACCACTGGAGCGGCCATTCCCGGCTGTGCGTGGGGCCCACGCGCGGGTTCCTGCGGCGCGTGAGACCACGCGCCGCCTCCTGTGGGCCGCTGGTCACAATATCTTCTCACGGTTGGTAGCAGGATCACCCATAACAGATAATTGATCAATGATTTTCATGAAAGAGAGATGGAGATCATGGACCGTACCAGTTTTGCGAATCACAGAAGCCTGTTGACGGAGGCTGAACGCTGCAATCGCAGTGCTATGTTGATAGGCGGTGGCGAAAGCATCCCACATATCCTTCGCGGTGGTGCATTGAGAGATCTCATTCTTGGCATGGAAGAGAGGGAGGAGTACAGTACACTACAAACTCATTGATCATCAGCAACCCAATCATCAAAAGTGCGCTTGGCTTGATCAAAAGCCTCCTTGACCCTGAGGAGAGCATCATTATCCGGTGGAGTGGAGGAGGAGGATTCCGGTGTCTGCATCACCGGAAATGCCGGACATGGAGAAGAGCCATCAAGGTGGCCAAACAGACCCTGCGGTCGGAACACATATTGCACCTGCTGCTTCCATTGCAAATATGTCGTAGCATCCAACTTTGTGTTGAGAAGATGGATCATGGTGTTGAGAGAAAGCCGATCTGAATTCTTGTTGTCAGCCATGATGAAACAATAAAAGAAAGAAAATTTTTTTGGATTTTTGATGAAGAGAGGGGATGCCGGCGGCAAGTCGATCGCTGATGCCAAATAATTGCCTTCGGTTTCAGTGTGTTAATGCTGATGCCAAATAGTGGCACTGGTGATATATTGAATGGAAGCCAAATAATGCCAATTGATATATTCGTGAAGGAGGACAAAAGCAAGGGAGGAAAGCAAGGCACTGAAAAATGAATCAGTTGCAATGCTGTGCAATAATGCTGAGCAAAATAGGAAGAAATTTGAGGGAGAAAAGAGCAGCCAAGGTACTGCGAAAAAAAAAATGTCTCAGAATCGGTCAATGCTCTGATACCATATCAAATGAATTTCTTCTTCTACTTTGTATTAGGATTTACATGGCTATATATAGTACAAGTGAGGCCCTATACAAAAGACTAATAATCTTCCAAACTTACAAAAGACTAATTACAAAAGACTAACCATCTTCCAAACTTTCTATTGTCACACCACGCATGCTTCGCTAATAGAGCCTGATTCATGCCCACTGCTGATCCAACACCCAAGCCACCAAAACATTTTGATCTTGAAACAGTTTCCCATGAACGCCAGTGAGCACCCTTTCCCTCTGGGGTTCTGTTCCAGATAAAGGATGCCGTCATCTTGTCCAGCTTTTCCAAAATGTTTTTTGAAATTCGAAAGATGCTTATAGGATATATGGCTACTGAAAGCATTACTCTCCCGGGGAGGTTGAGCAGTCTGTTTTTCCATGATGAGTACTTTTCTCTAAACCTTTGAATAAGACCTTGAAAGATTGCTCTCTTAGAAGTTCCAAACACTATGTTGATTCCCAGGTATTTCCCCCTTATTCCTTGGTCGTGAATGTTGAGGTAATACCTAGCAAACTGCTGCATGGGAGGCTGTGTATTTTGACTGAACTGCATGGCACACTTTTTAAAATTCAAGAGTTGGCCTGAGAAACTCGCATAATGATCTATCTTTTTTTCCAATTCCATGAAAGACCGTTGTGAGCATTTAGTGAAAAGAATACAATCACCTGCCTACATCAGATGACTGATTCTTGGTCATTCTCTTGAAATCTGAATACCCAAGGATTGCAACCAGGAGGACATGTGTTGTTGCGCTATAATGAAGAGATATGGCAAAAGAGGGCAACTATGTCTGAGACCCTTATTTGGAGTAAAGAAACTCGACTGTGCACCATTAACCCCCACCTGGTAAGTAACGGATTGCATACGCTGCATTATCAAATCTATCCAATGCTGGGAAATTGCATACAACCCAGTGCCTTTTCCAGAAAACTCTATGCCACTCAATCATATGCCTTACTCATATCCAGCCTAATTGCAGCAAAATCGTAATTTCCTGTTTTGTGTTTCCTGATAAACTCCATTAATTCGTGAGCTAGCAGGAAGTTCTCTGAAATATTCCATCCTGGGACAAAACCGTTCTGTGTATCTGAGATTAAGGAGGGGATGTGTTTTTTCAGCCTATTGGATAGGACATTTGCAACCAATTTGTATTTCACGGTACAAAGGGAGATTGGTCTGAAATATGAGGGGTGAACTGGAGTTCTCTTCTTTGGGATCATAACAATTTGAGTCATGTTCCATTCTATAGGCATTGGGCTACCATTTATTATGCTTAGCACAGAGCTCGTAACATCTTCCCCCATAATAGACCAGTGTCTCTTATAGAATCCGGCTGGCAATCCATCAACTCCTGATGATTTCCAGGGACTCATATCTATCAATACTTTTTTAACCTCCAGTGCTGTAAATGGCTCACTCGGCTCGTCAACCTGATGTTGCTTTAGAACTCTCTCTGCTTTGCTTAGAAATTTCTCTCCTGTGGGAAACTCGGCTGGTAGGAATCATCATGGACATAAACTGATTTTACATGATATGTGATCAGTTTCTATATCCCTTCCTGGTCCATCACCTAGTCTCCATTTGTTGAGAAAACGCCTTGGATTGTGTTTCTATTCTCTCTCTGTGGCCCACTGATGATAAAACTGTGTTCTTTTCCCCAAACTTGATCTAATTTACTTTTGCTCTCTGCTGCTAGTAATCCGAGATGTGTTGTTCCAGTTCATGAATCTGTTGGGAGATCTCTTTTATCTTCATTGCATTATGAAGCACGCCTGTACCACACTGTAACTTCGGCAGTTTAGCCAACATCTCCTTCATTATTTTCTCTAAATTTCCACAAGTACTTTTACTCCAGTTACATAGATGTTTCAAAGCTGCAGCTAATATCTTGTCCGTAGCTCCAATTACATTGTGTTGAAACTGATCTATATTATGCCCCTCCTTTAGTAGTTCCAATGAATGGCAAACCTTGTCAATGATTTGATCTGTAACTCCTGCCTTCGCCCAGTGGGCTTCAAATCTCCTGATGGTATTATTGTTCTTTCTTTTTTGGATTAACTGAAGAACAAGTGGACCATGATCAGTCACCACAATAGGAAGATTTATAATCTCCACATCTGGAAACCTGGCTAACCATTTCTGATTCATGAAAGCTCTGTCCAGTCTCTCTACTATGGTGTTCGGGCTCTCCCTATTGTTAGACAAAGTATACCACAACCCCTCTATTTCGAATCTCCCTAGCTCCTCTTCTTGCGTTCTTGTCTCTGACAGGTACAGAATTGACGACCTTCATTGCTTCACCAGGCGGTTGACCATGGTTCTTGTAGGAGCATTATTTAAGCCCCTACAGTTCCAGGAAATGATTGTCATGGCTGTTTGGGGAGTTGATTTGGCTCAACTCTCGCAAGCCCCAGTGTAAGCTTGCCTCTTTTTCCTGCTTCTCCTAGCTGAAACTCACCCGCCATTCCCATGATTGAACTTGTCTCTCCATTCTCCGCCTCCTTCCCGTAGTTGACATTTCCATCCTTTTGATAAAATTGATGCCCGATATAATGAAGCATTTCTTGATGATCCTGCGCTTCTTTAGTGGTGGTGCAACTTCCAGAACGTCTAACCCATCATCATCCCATGACTTAACTCTCTTGTCTTGAGCTTCCCCTCAATTTGAACTTTCCATGCATTGACTTCACTAGAATTAACTCAGAAAAGCTCTGCACTACGGGTGCTTCTGTTCTCCACGCCATCGCCTCTAGTGGTCGGCTCCAGTTCTGCTTAGAGTGCTCCATCATCCCCATGCTAGTCATTCGGAGTGTTTACTTGATTATCTGGCTCTCCTTCCCCATCTGTTGTGTGCCTTAGCTTTGCTGGTTGCTTGGCCCTGATCTCTTGATCTTAGATGCCTTTCACATCGCCACTGCCTTGACCCTCGAAGTGAACTTAGCCTTTTGCAGTTTGTATAGATTCCCTAGCTGCATCTCGCTCATCTTCTTCCTTATGATTTTGTTTGGGTCAAGGTGCTGAACATTTCGACCTCCATTTCTACTCTTGCCCATGTTTACACTCAGGTTGCTGCTTTCAGAACTCATAGAGTCCGAAAGAGTATCATCAATCACGATGAGAACTCGTTTTGATTGCACCAAGATTGGATTCGTAGCCACCAAATCCTTTTCCTTTTCAACCAGTGTATTGTTGATTTCATCAGCGTGTTAAAGAATATAAATATTACTTGTAATTGTAATTAGATTATATTTTCTTTTCCTATCTTGTATAGGTATTTTGTACTACTATATAATGGACACTGAGGTAAAAAATAAAGACACAGATCATTATCCTTATTTCCTACATGGTATCAGAGTCTAAAATCCTAAAACCAAAGAACCTAAATTTTCCATCTTAAATTTCCCCTTAAACATTGCTGCCAACATTCGTGTGTGACGCACCGCCGATCCGATTTGCTTTCCTCTTTCCAAAAAAAAAAATCTTGCTTTGCCCACTGCTCCGCTGATCCGAACGTCGTTCCCGCCGAGCCTCAGTTTTCGCCGAGCCTAGTTCTGCACTCCTACAACAAGCTTGTTCTGCACTCCTCCGATGGCCACAGTCTGCTACTCCTCCGGTGTTTGCTCGGCTATGGTCTGCTACTCCTCCAGCGGCATTTGCTCGGCCCCGGTCCGCTAATTCTCCAGCGGCATTTGCGCAGTTACTATTTGCACCGTTTGTCCGTTGCTCGACTACAACTCCGGCCGGCTCAGATTGCCCTCTGGAAGACAAGGCGTGCGTGAGATTCACGCGTGCGACCTCAATGCGTGTTGTCATGCGCCCACTGCAAGCCACGTCTCCCTCTTCCTCGGAGCGTGTAACCATGCGCCATTACAGGGACGCGCAAGCACCTGCTCAGCGTGTGTAACCACGCGCCTACATGTCTTTTTGGTTGCTTTACTTAACATTTGATTGCTGAAATTATTATTCTTTTATTTATTAAACACAACAAATAAATTGTGTTACGTCTTTTTTTGCCGGTGCAGTGATGTCGCCGCAAGGGTTTGCGGTGGCCGCCTCCTCTGGCTTACCTACACGATATGATTTCAGTCCTGCTCTGTCTGACGACCAATGGAGTACAACCATACATTTATTTAATCAGTTTCATTCGTTATCTGACCATTGGTCATGTAAGTCTATTTTACCATGGAGTCTTGATTCGGGAGCCTCATATCATATGACTAGTGACAAGGGTTCTCTTACCGATATTACTACTGCTACCAATTCTCTGAATGTTATAATACCTAATGATCCGTGTCTTTATTTATGACCTCAGGGTCCATTATATAGTAGTACAAAATACCTATACAAGGTAGGAAAATGAAATATAATCTAATTACAATTGCAAGTAATATTTATATTCCTTAACGCCCTCCCTCATGCTGGAGCATGGGGATCAGAAATGCCCAACTTGCCAAGTAATGAATGAAATTGGTTACGTCCGAAAGCTTTGGTAAACAAGCTCGCAGGTTGATCTGTAGTGCGAATATGATGAGTAATTATAGTACCAGACTGTACAAGTTCACGGACAAAATGACAATCAACTTTAATATGCTTTGTAGTTCATGGAACACTAGATTTGCTGCAACATGAAGAGCAAATTGAGTGTCACAAAACAAACGCATAGGAACAGTATGCGCAACCCCTAAGTATTCAGTAAAGACCTAAACCATAGCAACTCACAACAGGTAATAGCCATAGCACGATACTCCGCTTCAGCAGAAGGCCGAGAAACTGTAGTTGCTTCTTGGTTTGCTTAGAAACTGGAGAATCACCAAGCATCACAAAGTAACCGGAAAGAGAATGTCGGGTAATAGGGCAAGCGGCCCAATCAGAATCACAGTAAGCAGTCAACTGTAACGCACTACGGGAAGAGAGAAATAAACCCTAACCAGGATGACTCTTCAAGTAGTGCAACACACGAACTGCAGCTTGCCAGTGAGGAACACAAGTGAACTTCATGAATTGAGCAAGTGTGTGAACCGAATAACTAAGCTCAGGACATGTGATGGTAAGGTATATCAGGCGCCCAACCAGTCGCCTGTGCTACTCAGGATCATGGTAGAGTGGACCATCAACAAGCGCCAAATCGTGTTGCTGCTCCATCGAAAAGTCAATCGGTTTAGAGGCAGAAAAACCTTTATCAAATAAAATGTCCAAGGCATATTTTCTTTGCAAAAGAAACATCCCCCCGGTCTTATAGCAATCTTTATGCTCAAGAAATACTTAAGTAAACCAAGATCTTTCATATGGAAACAAGAACTCAAGTATTTCTTGAACTCAGAGATAAGCACGGAAGAGCTTCCAGCAATGACCAAATCATCCATATAAACCAGAACATGCAAAGAAATCGATCCACGGGAAAATACAAACAAAGAGTAATCTGCCTTACTTTGAACAAAACCAAACGCTCATAAAGCCTAAGCCAATTTGGCAAACTAATTTCTAGGAGTCTGGCGAAGACCATAAAGAGATCTCTAAAGGCGACATACCTGACCATGGGGCGCAGCATAGCCTGGTGGGAGTCGCATAAAAACCTCTTCATGCAAATCACCATGCAGGAAAGCATTATGAACATTTATCTGATGCAGTTCCCAACCACAAATGACCGCAATAGGTAAGAATAGGCGAACATAACTCATCTTCACAACTAGAGCAAATGTCTCAGTATAATCAATCCCCTAAACCTGGCGATTCCCAAGAACCACTAGGTGCGCCTTATGACGTTCAATAGTACCATCTGACTTAAACTTTGTCCGGTAAACCCATTTTCAACCAATCGCTTTCTTATCCATAGGCAGAGGGGCCAAAGTCCAAGTCTGATTGCGCTCAAGCACAGTAATCTCTTCAGTCATAGCATCTCGCCAACGAGCATGCTGTGTTGCCTCAGAATAAGTGGTGGGATCTGCACTAGTCGTTACTGCACCCAAAAATCTAGAATGCATACTAGAAAAATTATCACAATTTATATAATCAATATTAGGATGGAGAACACCTGAGGATCGTGATGGTGCATGAGTGAACGTAGTAGGAGGGGGGTCTTCAGTTGTAAGAGCACAAACGTAATGATCACAGTCATAATCTTCCAATTAAGGAGGAGGTCGGTGAGCGCGAACACTATGTTTGATAGGAGGCAACTCAGCGGTGGGAGGAGACGTCGAAACAACTGGCGAAACAGGCGGCGGAGCTGACAAAAGCAAACGGCGAGCGGAACTAGTCTGGGCCGAAGACACCGTATTCAGCGGTGAAGCAGAAGGAGTCACCGAAGCTGGCGGCGCTGGTATCAGAGCAAAATACCTCATGGTCCATTTTATAGTAATACAAAACACTCAGGTTGCTGCTTTCAGAGCTAATAGAGTCTGAAAGAGTATCATCAATCACGATGAGAACTGGTTTGGATTGCACCGAGATTGGATTCGTAGCCACCAAACCCTTTTCCTTTTCAACCAGTGTATTATTGATTTCATCAGAATAAGGGATCCTTTCTTGCACCCCATCCTCATTTGATGATTCTGTTGGCCGTGCATTACCTATTATCAACTCTTCCTAAATCGCCATATCTTCTTGTGAGTGATTTTCATTCGCAAACGACCAGTTGTTGATGTCTTTCATGTTTTCTCCCGATTGATTGAACTCCTCTGTATACTCCTGAAGCTGGTGGACACCTTGGATATTCATATCTTGCTGTGGCTAGGCTATAAAGAAGTCATGGAGGATCTGATTTTGAAACAATGCCTTAACTATATTTGCCTCCATCCACTGCCCCATATTCATATCCAAAGCCAATGTCCTCCTATTGATCCACACCTAGGTCTCCCTACTCTTGTGGCTCGTGAAAACCGTTGGGTAGGTGGCAATTTGACAGCAGGCTAGTGGGCATTGATGGTGGGCCATTTGGAGGTGACGGAGCTGATTGCCTACCCTTGCCAAAATATGGGTAAAAAAAATACCCTCCTCCTAAATTGTGGCCACCCGCTCCCGGGTTAACTGGTCCCTCATAGTTGTACTGTGGCAACCCATTTTCGGTCGCCATTGAGAACAAAAAACCTTCTTGAACCTCCTTATCTGGTAGGGTATATCATCTATCTCATCTGCTATCCATGTAACCACCTGGAATATGGGTATTTCCTTATAGTTGTTTGTGCGAGTACGCCCTAAGAGAGGATGGAAACAACTCCTTGTTAGCGTCATATACTATATTCATTCCTCTGGCAGCATTAAGACGTTGAATGAAGAGAAATTGCTATGTTTGTGGCTACAGTTGCCACAAACAGCATTTTCTTGTGGAGGACGCATTACCGTAATGCGTCCTCCCATTTTTTATTTTTTTTGTTAATTTTTGGTCAAAATTGTCAAACGACAGATAGGAGGATGACACGTGGCGAGGACGCATTTCCGTAATGCTTCCTCGGTGGAAAATTAATTTTTTTTTATAATTTCTGGTAAAAATTAGGTGATGCCACATGGCGGATGGTGGTGATGCCACATGGCGGATGGTGGTGATGCCACGTGGAGAGGACGCATTTCCGTAATGCGTCCTCCGTGGCAATTTAATTATGTCCGGAAAAAATCTGGTGAAAATGGGGTGATGGAGGTGATGCCACATGGCAAATGGGGGGTGATGCCACGTGGATTTATTAAAAAAAATCTGGTGAAAATAAAAAAAGTGCGGTCGAATAAGAATCCGCCACGTGGCAAGGATGCATTTCCGTAATGCGTCCTCCGTGGCATTTTGATTTTTGAAAATCTGGTCAAAGTAAAAAATTGCGGTCGAATTGGGCGCCGCCACGTGGCGAGGACGCATTTCCGTAATGCATCCACTTCAGAATTTTTTTTTAAATTCTGGTAAAAAAAAACAGGGCGGTCGAATAGCGGTTTGCCACGTGGAGAGGATGCATTTCCGTAATGCATCCTCAAAACAGCTTAAATATGGCCGAATTCTTCCACTTCCAGCATTGTTCATCTTCCTCCTCCACCATTTCTGAATTTTCTCCTTCTGTTAGCCTCCATTCCGCCAGTGTCTTGCCATCCCGATAATTCCTCTCCACTCTTCTCCAGCATTGCGCTACCGGCGTTCCGCCATTTTCATCCGCAGTTCAATTTTTTTACAAGATCCGGTATGGTTCCCTGTTTTTTTGCTCAATTTTTGCTTGGGTTTTTGTTAATTACTATTGACTTTCTAATGGGATTTTGGTTGTAGAGAGCGGATTCGGACCGAGTTTACCCGCCATTGACCTTGTCAAACCGATGTTTTGGCGTTGACCGAATGTTGACCGCATTGACCCGATGTTGACTGCATTGACCCGACGTTGACCGCATTGACCCGACGTTGACTGCGTTGACCACCGCTGACTGTCACCTTTGACCAGATTCCCCGTAAGTCTCAGACTCCCACCCACTCTGTATTCCGTTTTCTTGTAGTTAATTGCACCCTAAATAATTATACGAACGTGTTCCAAGATTATGTGTGTATTACCCACAGACAGTCAGTTGTTGGCTTTTGGGTTGAATTATAATCCGTTGAGATCTCGGAGTAATTTAGTTAATTTAATTGTATGTGTATGCTTGTGTTGTCTGATTGTGTGTACTTTTAATGATTAAGTTTGGTCTGTTGCGTGTAATAATCCTGTGTGACTGAATGAAGTAATTATGTGAATTGTTTAGTGATTGATCTATTGAGCTTGTAGTAAAAGTAATGACATTTGAGAATACTGTGAATAAGAAGGAAATGAGAGTGATGCCTATGTATAGCGGTTGTACTGATTAATGTGTTATGTCTGTACCAATAGTGTTGTTAAAGTGGCCGGGTGGAGTACATGTACGTACTGGAGGATACACTGAATAGGACCGTCGAACGAGTATGAATCTGAAGTTATGTATTTGTGTGTTGCAGTTGTGCGATGTTTTTGACGGTGTATATGTACAGAGGGGGTCAGATTAAGTTTGATTTGAGTTTGGGAGTGTATTATGATCCTCCAATACCGAAGCAAGTTGTGACTCTCGAGAGGAGGTTGAACCACTTAGAATTGGTTGATTTATTTATCACGAGACTGGCCATTGTGAGAGATAGTTGTTCCCTGAAAATGTATTACCGCTGTCCCGAGCTGATTGGTTCCGCGGTATACTATCGATGTTATCATGTGGAAGATGATGAGTCAACCACGTTCTTCTTCAACATTGTTGATCGAATGTCATTGTCTTCTGCAGATTTTTACAATGTTATGGAACAGTTACCAATCGCTAATGATGGGGCATGGGCAAGCACGTTCATGTCATTGTTGAGCAACGTGCAGAACTCCGCCGCTGTACCAAGTATTCCACCACCTGTCTGTAGCCGAGGATTTGAATTTGGTGAGTCCAGCCAACCGGGTAGGTATGGCCACGTGAATTGTGCCCAGCCGTCCACAAGTGGTGGTATGTATGTGGTAGACCATGGCGAGCAGAATGTCTTCCCCAATGATTACGTGGGTGACATTAGCGACCGCGATGTTCGCCCTGATGGCAGCGAAGATGATGGCGGGGAAGATGAACTTGACGGTGGAACTGAGGATGATCATTCCTTATCAACCGACTCGAATCCCGGGGATGAGGAGGAGCAATTGGTGTGCACGAACAATGTACCCACGTCGTTCCATATTCTGGCAAACCCGGATACACAAGCCTACTACAGAGATTATGGGGGCCCCCGATGAGGATAGCTATGACCCTACCTATTTTGGGTCCGGAGTTTCTACCTATGTTCAAGAGACTGGGGAAGTGGACGTGGGTATGCGATTTCAGACAAAGCCGCAGTTGGTTGAAGCTATTTCTCGGTGGAGTTCTATGATGAACAGGGAACACAGGGTGGTGGAGAGCAGGTCACGCACATGGTATGCGAAATGCAAGGACGTCGTCGAAGGAACTGGGAATTGTATTTGGGTTTGCAGAGCTTCGAAGAAGGCTTCGCATGGTATGTGAGAGATCACCAAATGGGCTAGTAGCCATGGGTGTGTTGGGGCTGGCAGATCTACGGGTAACGTGAATCTGACGTCGGTGATGATCGCCCATTCAATCCGCCACCACATTGACATAAACCCTTCATACACAGTGAAAGATGTACAGTCTCAAGTGGATGATGAGTTCAATGTCGAGATTTCCTACAAGAAGGCCTGGTATGCTCGACAGAAGGCAATTGACATGGTGTTTGGAACGTGGGAGGATTCTTTTGAACAGCTCCCAACTTTTATGAATGAGCTTGTAAGGGCTAATCCGAGCACCGTTGTTGATTGGGCTGACGTACCCGACAGAATACACGGTCCCGGGTGTAGGAAATTTAAATTTGTGTTCTGGGCATTTGGTCAGGCAATTGCAGCCTTTCGCCATTGCAGGCCAGTAATCAGCGTAGACGACACTCATTTGAGAGGTGCATATAAGTCCACAATGCTGGTCACCGTCACCCACGATTCAAATGATTACATCCTCCCTATCGCTTATGCAATTGTCGACGAGGAATCAAATGAAAGCTGGAACTGGTTCATGGGGAGACTGCGGCTTCACGTTGTTGGTGGTGATAGCAGACCAATCTGTGTCATATCAGATAGGCATGCCGGACTTGTAAATGCGATGACACATATGGAGGAGTGGATGGAGCCAGCCGGATACCATCGGATTTGCCTCCGGCATTTTCAGTCCAACTTCTTATCACATGATCGCGGGAAGTTCAAGAATGCGCTCATGAAGACTCTGGTGTGGCAGCTTGGCAGTGCCAGGCGAGAGAGCAAGTGGAGGGAGTACAAGGAGGAGCTGGAGAGTATAGATCCATCTGCTTGGGCTTGGCTGGAACGTCAAGATAGGAGTAGGTGGTGTTTTGCCTTCAACGACGGTGATAGGTGTTGGGGAATTTTGACGACGAATTTGTCAGAGAGCTTCAACAACTGTTTACGGCGCGCACGTCATCTCCCAATAACAGCATGTGTCAAAGCGACGTTTGAGCGAACGGTTGAAATGTTCGCATAAAGGCTTACGGACGCTACGAATTGGAGGTACTTTGTTAGTTAATTGTATTTTCAGATTTATTTGTATGCCAGTTTGCGGATTATGAGATATTGCCCGTCTATCCAGGTCCGTGTTTCCTAAGAGGGTCTGGAAAAAGTTTCAGAAGTAGGATACATTGGCACAAGGACATATCGCCACCTTGTTTGGCCATGCGTCGCAGACTTATAGGGTTGTGGTGAGGAACATCGATGGGAGCATTAATGAATGACATTACACGGTCAAATACCGAAGAAGAGAGTGCACTTGTCGCGAATGGCAAATATTCTGTTTCCCTTGTTGGCCGTTTGTCGGCATAGACGTGACGATCCTGCTACTCTATGTGACAGGGTGTATTACACGACCACATATGTCCAACAATACAGTCAGGGTTTCATGCCTGTGCGAGATCCAACCCTCTGGCAGCGTGCCCGTTGGAGGTTGATTCCTGATGTAGAAAAGTTTCGCAACAGGAGGCGTGGACAGTTTGTGGAGAGGAGGATAAGGAATCAGAGGGATGACAGGGTGGCGGGTGAAACCAGGGGCGTGCGTAGGCGTGGCCGTGCTTAGTATCGTGGTGTGATTTGGTGTCTGTAATATTGCCTCTATCTTTCATTGGGTTTGCATTGTACATCGATGGGAGAGGGCATGCTTAGTCTGTCGTTCGTAGTGTGCTGTGGTATCTCTACTTTCACTTGATATTTGTAGCAGATTATGTAGTGTTACTATTGTTTGGCAAATATGTGTGACATTACGCAGTATTACTTTTACCTCTGTTATTCTACATAAAAATAAATCTAACTCGGGTTGGTATTTGCTGGCAGGGAAATACAATGTATCATCCAGGACCCATCGAGGAGGATTTGTTGTACCTCCATCAGGAGCACCGTGCTCGTGCCCTGTACAATGGGCATTTAGAGGATGAGGCACTGCAGGTGCGATGGGGCATGCTGGACAGATCGATTTCCAGAACAGGTTATGCGGTATGTACGTGACGCAGGATTTCAAGGACTCTTGGATTCTGCCGTAATACAAATTGACCATTCCCTTATCACTTCCCTAGTGGAGCGTTGGCGTCCGGAGATGCACACATTTCACCTGCCAATGGGGGAGGCTATGGTCACCTTGCAGGATATCGGGATCCTGTGGGGCCTACCAATCGATAGCATCCCTATAACAGGTGTAGACACCGTTAGGCGGACAAAGGACTGGCAGCTCATTTGCACAGACTACCTGGGAGCTACACCAGACCTCACTTGTATCAGGGGGGGTCGCATTAGGGCCAGGTGGTTGGGAATGCTATTGCACAGTCCGTTCCCCGCTGATCCCACTGATGTACAATGCCAACAGCGGGCTAGGGTTTTCCTTCTGCTGCTTATTGGGGGAATGCTGATGTCTGACACGTCCGACCACCTCATCCCGTTGCTCTACTTATCCGCACTGATGGATCTAGGTGCAGCCCATCGGTACAGTTGGGGGAGTTCCATTCTTGCCTGCTTGTACCGGTCCTTATGTGACGCGGCAATCCCACAAGCTAAATCCATATCTGGGCCACTTGTCTTGGTACAGGTAAATTTGTTGGTCAATATAGTCATTTGTACATAACGTGTTTCATATTTACGGGCAGTTCTATTGCATTCATTGGCAGTTGTGGGCATGGGAACGCATACCATCCATCCGACCTGCCGGGGCACTACAGGTGACAGTGACGATGAGTGCTCTTGGATCCCGGTACATGTCGAATTCCTCAATATGCGGTATTTTTAAAACACATGCAATCCCATATTATGTGTAATGTAATTCACTCGGTTCCTTATAGGTGGAGGGCCCGTTACGATTGTTCACAATCACCAATGCACGTTTTGAAAGTGTACCGTGATCAACTGACGTCTCTCAATCACAATCAGGTATAGGAATAATTGGATTTCGATTTCTGGACTTCGTGGGAAAAATGGTTTCAGTTACCTAACAGCAACACATGCATGTTGTCCCAGTTTATTTGGCAGCCATATACGGAGGATGTCCTGGTAGGGGTGTTCATCGGTCCAAGACCGGACCGGACCGGACCGGAACCGGTTAGGACCGGAACCGGAATCACCAAAAATCTTAGACCGAAGATCGAACCGGTTAGTGGGTATTTTGGACCGGGACCGGATCGGAATAATTCCGGTCTTAGACCCGTCCGGACCGGTTGGACCGGATTTTAGTATTCTTTATTTTTTTTACTTTACATTTTGCTATAAAAATGCCAAATCAATAATTTTTTCCCCTTTAAAACATAGTAAAATAGAAGTTATTAGAAAATTTCACCTCAAAATAATAAAAGAATACTAGTTATCATGAATAAATCTAAATTAGTATTTTAAACTAATTCATTATCATTTTAAATATATATATATATATATGTAAAATACCGGTCCATCCGGTCCGGACCGAAAAAAATCTAATTTTGGACCGGACCGGACCGGAACCTGGAATCTAACAAAAACATGGACCGAGGACCGGACCAGAATTTCATCTATACAATTCCGGTCCTTACATTTTCGGTCCGGTCCGATCCATTTTACCGGTCCGGACCGGATCATGCACACCCCTATGTCCTGGAGCAACTCCCGCGGTACTGTACAGATGGAAGAAACAATTGGCTACTTTCCGTCGACCTCATCTGCTGGCATGCCGTGGAGTTCCATCATGTACATCGTGTTCTCAGGCAGTTCGGCCTAATCCAGCCAATACCCACCCAGTTGGTCAGTAAGGATGAGTACAACTTACTTCATACTAGAGACCAGCGAGGAAGGTCTGGCATGGATTGGCGTGTCGAACTCAGAAGATATCTCAATACTTGGGAACATCGATCCAATCAACAAGTACCCACACTAGGGAGTGTGGATCCATACTTACCCGGCCGTGATTACTTGGAGTGGTACTTTCGCAAGACGGTGTTCATGATTGATCAGCCAGGGCGACCTGTAGCACCCACTGAGGGTTTCCATGGAGACGGTGCAACAGCGGAGTACTTGGTATTTCCTAAATTTCAAATATTGTTAAGAAAGAATACAACAGAGTTCCTCAAAATTATATATCTAACATATTCATCTCGGTTCTGTAGTTGCAGACAATGACACAGTTGCATAGCATGTCAGACATTAATTTGGATGGTTGGCCCCCGCATTGTGCGGACGTTATAAGGGGGATGCGTCATGTTATCACACGTAGTCTACAACATGCGCATCAGCCCTCCAGACCGCAACACTATCAGCCATTTGTACACTGTGAGGAACCGCCCCCTGGTGTGAGATATACTGACCTCAGAAACCACCGTCAGGCCCCACCTGGTCGACAATGAGGTCGGAGGCCTCGTGCTAGGGGGCATGCAGAACACATTGGTTCAACACAAGCTGGGCCCTCACATGCGAGTCCACCAATTTGCGGACCATCAGCCAGGGAACCCTCACAGTGCAACGTGAATGCATCAGATTACAATGCATATGTCACTCCAACATCCAGTCGTCCATACATGTCGCATATCGCTCCATCACATACAGGTAGTATTCCATATGCCTATTGTGATTCGAATGAGGAATCGGGATACGAAATGGAGGAGGACATACCAGGGGGAGCTCCACATGAGGAAGAACATGTACCTGCACAGACGGCTGTACCACGACGGACATCCAGGACCATACATCCTCCCTCCCCCGTGTGGAACGGGTGGAAAGCTATGCAGAGACCATCATTAGGACAACACATGCTATTCAACACTAATTTGCATTACATTTCACTCGTACTGTTCGACATTGTACATTTATGCAAATTTGTATCCATTCTAACTATGCAATAGTTCGTTCCTGCACCTACATTCAAGACTAGTTAAAAAAATTCAAATAGCATGACCCTAAATCATCATTTGACTATTTTCCAAATTATCATCAAACAAACAAAAGTCTGCTCATGCGCAATCTTGACCGAAAACACGTGGGTCAGAAATAGTAACTTACACACTGCAGCAATCCACGATAATTTATTACTTAAATTCACGACTCATTTGAAACACCACACTCTTGCTGATTTCAGGGCAGGATTGCATAATAAGCTTTCTCCCCAATAAATAAAATTCTCCACACGCTGAGTTTACCAAATATAACAAAATATAATAAACATTATTTCATTCACAGATTAAATTAGCACCGTAGTTAATTACAAATCTCATTTCCAACATTTTCAAATAAATTGTAGGAAACAATACCCATTCCAGGACTCGTTTGAGGACCTCCCGAGAAATAAATTTATGCAAATTTTTACTAATTACCAACATTTCGCTGATTAATTCCTCGAGAAATTAAATTAGGCAGCTTCTAAGGACTCGTTTTAAAAACAAGTCCTCCGCATAATATCCCGAAGAGCTAATGATGCCTGATTTGGAGACTGTTTTAAAAAATGAGTCCTCTAAATTCTTTCGAGAAAAATTAAATTATTGCCAGGTTTGAGGGCTCGTTTCAAAAATGAGTCCTCTAAATACTTTCAAACAAAACAATTCGCCAGGTCCGAGGCGTCGTTTCCAAAATGAGTGCTATGAAAATTATTTCCGAAAAAATAAAATAATGCCACATCAGAGGACTCGTTTCCAAAACGAGTCCTCTAATTGATTTTAGAAAAAATTTAAAAAATCCAAACTATTTTCGGAAGAAAAAATTGAGAGAACTCGTTCTAATTGAATTCAAAAAAAAAATTCAAAACCATTTTCAAAAAAAAAAATTCGAAACCATTTTCGGAAAAAAGAGGAGAGGAAACGAGTCCTCTCATTCAATTCAGAAAAAAAAAATGGCCCCTAGAGGACGCATTATCGAAATGCGTCCTCCCCCCTTAGCTTCCAACAAAAAAAATGCCACACTTGCTTCCAATTTCGTACTTTCCACCACAAAAAAATCAGGAACTCTTGAATGAAACCCTCAACAAACTGATCCAGTGCTACATCATCATGTATCGGACACCTTTGGCATGGATGCCCAATTACACCACAACGTCGATAGAATTTGTAAAGTCGGTCGTACCCAAAATAAACCCAAATTCTTGTTTCGTCAGGCAGATCGACATAATAACCTTTGAGGAGAGGATCGTCAGGATTCACCAGATAGTAGCTCTCTAGTACTTGATATTCGGCACCGAGTTGGGGTTGATATCACCATCGACCACATCCCCCGCCATATGTGCTGCTTTAATCACTGCACGGGGAGCGAAATTTTCAGCTGGAAATCCATGTATATGGATGTTGATTTTCACCTTATCCACCTTGATCTTCCGTAAAGAGATTCTGACACCCCATCTCTTGAACGCCAGGAGTCCTCCTAACATGGAATAAGTGTTGCAATGCAACACTGCCAATGCCTCCTCCCTGGACTGGAAGTTTACTACGTATAAGTTTCCATAACGGTGGATAACATGAGCATCTATGCTCCAGAAATCACTAAAGTACTGATTTAGTCAATCAGTACTAAAGTGTCTATCATCTAGCCATACTGCCAACAAGCAATTCTGCTCCATCTCAACTGACTCCTCTATGTCCTCCATTGTAAGTTTCAACACTCCACCTCTCCTGCTTGGCCTAGGGATGATACTAAAATCAGTTTCCCAGTGATTGATCAGAATCGAGAGGAGTGTAGAGGGCATAAGAGATGTTTAAGGATTCAGAGTCGCTCATGATGGGAGATTGGGCACTAAAAGGCTGGTTTTGGGGAAATAAAGGAATAAATTGTGGTTGGACTTGCATTGAATGAGGGCTTGTTTATAGCCATTTTCAGCCCCTTGTTTGGAGCTCGTTTCCTCTCCCAAACTGTTGATCTTCCTGCCATGATTACAAAACATAATAAACAAAGCCACGAGACCTTCCCTCTGAAAGCAAAATTCCTTTTCTTCTCGAGAAGTGCAGCAGTAGAAAAACTTGTCGTACTCCGCCTCTCCAATGGGAATTACGCTGGAGCGGAGCTCCCAATAATCTTCACTATCCTCAATAAACTAACCCAAGCGGAGTTGCTCTATAAACCATAACAGTTGGGACTCCCCACGACCTTTGCTATCCCAAAAAACTGACGCCCAATAAGTATCTGATAAAATATAGATGACTTTATTATGGTGCACTGATATTAATCAATGACACACCTCATCCATGATGAGGAGATTACAATATATAGGCTTACAACAAACCAAAGTCTAACAGGAATATAATTCTAACTCTATAAGGAAACTATCATCTATAACTAATTCTATAAGGTAACTACCATCTATAACTAATTCTATAAGGTAACTACCATCTATAACCTTTCCTACAAGGAAAGGGTTTCTATTTCCTTAACTCCCTCCCTCAAGTTGGAGCATGATGACAAGAATGTCCAACTTGCGAAGAAAATTATGAAATTGCTAATCAATAAAACAAAAAAAAGTTAAAAATTCTCAGTAGGGGTAGAAGTAGCAGCAACAACCGTAACAGTAGCAGCTGGTAGAGCAGTATTTGTAGGAGACCATTCAAGGTAATTCTATTGACCCTTCGGGACGGTGGGTGCAATAACCAAACCAGGTCCGTCAGAAGTGCCAATGAAGTAGGGCTTAGTCGACAAACGACCAACATGTATAGGTATTTTAAGGCCACATTGCAACTGCAACTGTTTCAGTAAAGTCGCAATTACCTCATAGCCATTATTGTTCTGAAGCGCAGTAGCCTCAAAACCAACATCAGAATGGGCGGTACAAGTTGTAAACCTGGACCATCGCCAGGACCAATGAAGTAAGGATCAGTCGACACACGACCAATCGGTAAAGTAGTACTAGGGCCAGATTGCAATTGCAGCTGCTGAAGTAAAGCTGTAATCACATCATAACCACTCATATCCTGAATCTTCGGAGCAGCAGAATGAGGCTGAGGTTCAAAGCCAGACATATTGTAAAAATCAGGTACAAATCAGGAGCACTGGACACACCGACGGAGAGTAAGCGGCGGCGCATGAGGGCGAGCAGCGGTCGTCGGACGTTGGACGGCAGCGAACGGCGATCGGCGCGTGGCAGTGGTTGGCGCGTGGCATCAAGATCGGCGGCGCGTGGACGTCGGACGACAGGTTTTAATGCAGCGGAAAATTTTCTTTTCAGGTTTCAGAATTTTAAGCTCTGATACCATGATAAAATATAGATGACTTTATTATGGTGCACTGATATTAATCAATGACACACCTCATCCATGATGAGGAGATTACAATATATAGCCTTACAACAAACCAAAGTCTATAAGGAAACTATCATCTATAACTAATTCTATAAGGTAACTACTATCTATAACTAATTCTATAAGGTAACTACCATCTATAACCTTTCCTACAAGGAAAGGGTTTCTATTTCCTTAACTGTATCAATAACTTCTGCAACTCACCTAATCCAACCCTTGCTTCTGTAAACCTAATCAATCTAAAGCCCTTTTACGGCAAAAATTCTCAATGATTACTCTCTAACCACACTTATCCAATGGTAAACCTCGAGCAAACGGTTATTCCCTAATCTTAGACCCGTTTGTTGATTTTTGATTGGGCAGTAGGGGGAAGCTACACTTCCCAACACAGGATTTTGGGTAGTAGAAGCAGCGATTTTGCGGGGCCGATCGAGACCCCAATGTGACCTAGCTTCTCTTAGAATTTTAGAGAGAGCAATTATTTTTCCTTATCCCAACTAAATTTACTCCTTGAAGATAATCTATGGTTGAAGTCAGGAGGCGTTTGATTTAGGTAAATCAGAAAATGGAAAGGAAATTTGGGATTTTGATTCTCTTAGTTAGTGTTTGATTTGCATTTTCTATGCATTCTCTTCCCCTACTTTTGGTTTTACAATTCTCTCATTTGGATATATCATGATTCTCTAGTCTTACCATAGGATTGGGATTCCCCAACTTCCTTCTTCCTGCCTTACCATACGTGTATTCTCCACCTCTTCCCAGCCTTCCTTCTTCATAAAACTTTCACCTTCACCGTCGTCGTCCATTGTCAAGCGACGAGTAATCTTTATTTCTTAGTTTCAAGACAAGATTATACTTTATATTCATTGTCAAGATAAAAATAATATTAATCATTATTATTTCAATAAAAATACTATAATTTTATTTTTTGAGTTGTATATGGGTCTTAAATAAAACTATAATTTTCATATAAATTTAAAAATAGTAATGTTATACTTTAACTTAAATAAATTTAAGACAAAAAATTAATATAATCAAATTTTAAATTTTAACTATTTTATTAAAAATATTTGTGTTAGCAGATATCATACATTATGTAATATTTTGGATTTACATCGATTTTATGTTTTTTGAAAAGATATTGAATTCAATTTTTATATCATCTGTGACGTCCATTCTTAAAAGATTTACGTATGTGATTTTTTCAACATCATTATTAGCACATATGATGAACTGCTGATTTTTAAAGAGAAAAGTGCATATATAACCCTATATAATTGATGAAAGTGCAGATATAACCCTGCAATAATGAAAGTGTAGATATAACCCAGCGATAATTGAAAGTGCAAATATAACCCTGGTCCGTCAATGCCAGAAATAATGGCTTTAGGGTTATATTTGTACATATGTATAATAGTTAGGGTTATATTTGCACATATGTATAATAGTTAGGGTTATATTTGCACTAAAAAACAACTCAGGGTTGTATTTGCACTTTCTCCAACATATAGGGTTATATTTGCATATTACCCATTTTAAATCAGTATAACGTATGCAATTTAGATATATTTAAAAAATATGTAAAGATGAAAATATTGAAATAAAAGATTTACGCAAATTATAAATAAATTTACATTTTCTAATCACATAAGACATATTAATAAGTTAAAGATGGTGAACTACAATTTTTTATACTCCATATTAATAAGTTAAAGATGGTGAACTACATATTAAATATTTTATTTGAACTAGATATGACAATAACTCATGAATTGCTTTTATATATTTTTTAGCATATTTGATAATTTGAAATAATTTATACTATATATATATATGTTATTTTATAAATAATCTCAAGGACCAGATAATAAAAATTGTTTGGATGGTGCTGTCAACCAGGGATATTGAAGTCATTTTGACTAACCCAAACTCAAGTTGTCTAAAAATAACATACTAATATTATAATATGTTACTGATTTTAATTCTTTAATATATATAATCAATCATAACTTGTTAAAATATATAACTTCTTAAGATACAATTAAAACCATAAATATCTCATTGCAATATATATATATATATATATGTATGTATATATCACTGAAGAAAATCCAAAAAAACACATAATCCGAAATAAAAAAATGTTTGAATTTTTAGTATACATTGGTAGAGTACTTTTGATAGAAATATGTATGCATATTATTTATCTCAAACACCATATAATAGAAATTGTTTGGATGGTGCTGTCAACCAGGGATATTGAAGTCATTTTGACTAACATAAACTCATGTTGTCTAAAAATAACATACTAATATTATAATATGTTACTGATTTTAATTTTTTTTACTATATATAATCAATCATAACTTGTTAAAATATATAACTTCATAAGATATAATTAAGACTATATTGTTTTTTTGGTCCCCTAAATAGCATCCTATACATATTTTGGTCTCCATGGCCAATACCGCGTTTGTTTAGCAATTAACATACTAAAATTGATTTATTTGGTCCCCAAAGTGGTTTTCAAGTAAACCTGAATGATTTTCCAGTTTATCCAGGGGTATTATAGTAATTTTACTTACTAAAAACATTTCATTTAAATATTCCTAATTTTAAATATTTCCTTTTTTAAATTTTAATGTTCCTTTCCTTCCTTTTAATTTTCTTTTATTTTTTTCTTCTAGGGTTTCCCTTTGAAACCCTTATTCACCGGCAGGTTCCTTATTCCGCGCCACCGGCCACCACTGCTCGCCAGAGGATTCGATTTAGGTTTTAGGTCAAGGTGGACGAAGAAGAGGAATTCGATGGCATTAATGGGGCTGGGACGAAGATGGCATTGATGGAAGAATTCGATTGCATGATGAGGTCGGGGAGAAGAGGAATTCAATGGCGTCGCCATCAATTTTGGGTCAGGGATGAAGGTGGCGTGATGGGGCCAGAGAGAACAGGAATTCGATGGCATCACAGGTGGAGGATTCGATGGAATCGCAGGTGCCAGGGACAAAGAGGGCTGGTCAAGGAGGAGCAACACGTAGGCGTTGATGGAAATGAGGGGTCACACTATTGTTATTGTTAAGCTTTACGACAGGCTCGATGGAGGCACTGCCTTCGCTGACCTCCCACGGGTGGAGGTAGTCACCGGAGGAGGCAAACAACTCTGGCACGATGGTGAGGGTTTTGGGGTGGATGACGGATTGGCTGGGGATGGGGGTGTTCACGTCGAAGGAGCCGATGAAGCTCCCGGCGACAATGTTGCGGTCTTCCAAAATTAGAGTATAGGCGCACTTCCACGGTGGAGTATAAGCGTACGTCCACAGCGATAAAGCTCCCGACGAAGAGGCTAGGGATGGCGCACTTCCACGACAGCGACGGAATTGGAATCGAAGGAAGAGGTCTGATTTTCTTTTTCTTTTTTTTCACCTCAGGGGTATAATGATCATTTTACATATTTTGACCAATTTTACTGCTGACTTTACCTAAAAACCACCTCTGGGGACCAAACAAATCAATTTTAGTATGTTAATTGCTGAACAAATGCGGTATTGGCCTTGGGGACCAAAAGAAGGTATTTCATAATAAGTAGGGGACCAAAAAAACAATTTAGTTTATATTTAAAACTATAAATATCTCATTGTAATATATATATATATATATGTATATAAGGCACAACGATCAAGAAGTTGATGACCGCTAGGCCCAGCCCAATGATATTCCACAACGAAACGAACATGTTTCAACCTAAGGCAAGGATCAGCTAGAGGTGGAGCTTCTGTTCATGGCAGAATGCGTGGGCCGAGATATACGGAATAAGAAATGAATCACAAAGGCCACGAACACAAAATGTGGTGATCGTGGCATGCCCACGATCATAATCCCTAAAAGAAAGTAACTGCAACTATGTTAGCCAATAAATACAACAAACTCTTGAAGAGCTGAGGTAAGAGCAACTATCTCTAGAGATTCTAGTTCTAGCAAGAGAAGACTGACTTGATCGTCGGAGCCTTTCTCCCGAAATAATTTCTAGGATAAGCTTGTTGGTAAGGAGATGCTTGGAGATGACAACCAACTTTCCTGGACGATATACCACATCATTTAGACGATTTTACCATGCTCCAAGTATGTTTAATGCTATCATAGGAAGACCATGAATGAACAGAGCAAAGGCATATGGTCCCCTTATCACCTAGTAATGCAATTTTTCTCTCTAGCCGGAATTGCTACTATAAAAGGAAACCAGCAAACTACGAGACAGTGCATGGTCATCGCAATGATAGCAGGATGATTGGGAGATAAAGCACAGATTGTTAAAATTATCTCAAATGGAGAATCGCTAAATCATCCAGAATCGACAGCGTACCTAGGGGAAGAAACAGAGCTAGTTAGCCTGGATAGCGAAGACAACTCAAAGTGTGTAAGGATAGGGAAATACCTTCCCAATGAAGAGAAGAAGAGAATCATAAAAATCCTACGAAGTCACAAAGAAACTTTTGCATGGAGTGTTCATAACATGGGAGGAGTAGGCTTGCACATCGCTACACATGTGTAAAGAGGACAGACGATGGCTAATTCAGCAACAATGAAAATGGAAAATTCACGAAGTCATAAAAAAGTTTATTAAAACATCACAAGGAAGGGTAAGTGGTTCCAAAAAAATCTATCTACACCTCGAGGCCCATGAAGATCCACAAGATGACGATAGACCACAGTGGCAGCCACGCTCAACTTCGCAATGAGAATGCTTGGCCCACCGTTGATTCTTCTCGATGATCTCTTTTTCACTAACCAAGTTCTTGTAACGCCACTTCATGTGCAAATAGGCGGGATGTCGTATGAAACCTCTTCGCTCCATATCTTCAAGATGTTTACCATAGTACGCCTTGAAGTCAGTGATGAGGCCAAACTCTTAACGATCCAATTGCATACTCATAATAATGACGGTTTCTTCATACCTTTTCATCTCAGTTCTCAAGTCCTGTATTTCCTTTTCTAAGGACCAGATGTGCAACTAACAGACTCAGACAAGTTAATTCTCTGGCCACCAACTTCCATTGTAAAATCTCCATGACCAGCCTTTCGAGATGACGAAGTGAGAGACTGAAGTTGTCTTTATACTCAACACAAGCTTGTTCAAGTTGATGCACATATCTATCAAGCCGATTGCACTCAGTGCGAAGCTTCTCATTGTCACTTCGAAAGTTTGTGTTTATAGCGAACTACTCATCGAACTTTTCCTGCCAACCAAGAGTAGAAGTTGATAAGTGATCACGCTCATCCTACTTTTTATCCAACTTACCCAGCAGATCATCAATACAACCACATTATTTATAATGATAAACGTCTTATGATGGACTTCACGAGTCTTGCTCGTGCCATAATCTCTAGTTTCTACTTGTTGGCATAGCATTTTCACCATGTTCAACTGTTGTCAATGAATAAGACTATTCTGATCACCTAAAATCCTACGTGAATTGCGCAACGTATCCTGGCTTTCCTTCACTGTTAAGTTCTACTTCTTTTCAAGTTTGCTGATACCCAGTAGCATATACTTCAAAATTATACCTAAACATAATGCCCACTCTTGAACACGGATGGGGAGATTAAGCGATCATAAGTACTTGCCAGCAAATTCATGATCAACTAAACCACGAACAATGTCCTTGCCAAGAGATTCAACATTATATCTATTAGGAATGAGCTTACTGCAAGGACAACTTGTAGACAAAGAGAGAGATGAATACGGAATAGGAAGTTTCCACCCAATATATAAGGGAATTGATTCCATACGCAAAAATAGTTCAGAAGAAACAACCTCTTCACACTATTTGGTGAAGGATCGAGTAGCACGAAGCAAGCTAATAGGCTCATGAAGAGAATTATTATGTCCCATAAAGTTAAGGATTTTCAAGAATTTATTTAACGACCAAAATATTGAAGCCCTGTATATAAGTAAGGGCGATGAGAAAGAGTTGAACAGGACAAATAGAACAACTTTCATAATTAAGTCACACAAATAGTATTGAAAAACATCAAAATATTATTTTAGGTTTACAATCCATAATCCAAAAAGAAAAATATGCTAAGAATCAACTAACTTTATAGTTTGAGTTAAACGTAGGCTAAACAACGATTGCGGCAACATCTTGTCTTAGTTGCTAAGTGGCATTCCCCTCACCTGGTAGCTGGATAGGAGTCTCAGTGATCACATTAACCACACTAGCCATACTAGCATCAGGGTTAGGAGTGGGAACATCAGCGTTAGGCTTGAATGGAAGATCTTCGAAGTAACCCACCCCACACTCCTTCAGCTCAGCCACAGAAGGAAGACTTGGAAGGCTAGCAAGATGCGAGAGCAAAGCACATAGATGTCCCCAGTCAACAATCTTTTGGGTAAAGGATTTGTTAAGAGTCGCCCTCTTCTTTTCCAAGGTATCAGTACACTTCTTCAGGGAAGGCATACTTTTAAGATCACAAGTGGGATTCCACTCGCGTTGGTTCTTCACAGCCTCGCAGTATCCAGTGGTGCGAGCATCTTTGGAAATATCATATAAAAATTTATAGAACGACTTGGTCTTGCATAGTCAATCTACCAGCACTTGGGGGTATTGAGGTGATGCATTCCTATTGGTGTGCATTTCCTTTAACTTTGAACGAAGCCGAGTTACCTCCACCTTTGCGAGCCTAACACACTCCTCAGCGGCGCTCACTTTTTTTTAACAGCCTTCGCCCTCTCCTCAGCGGCTTTAAGCGAGTTGTTCAGTGTTACACATTTGGTTTCGAATGCTTTGTACTTCTCCAATAATAACTCATCAATTGGAGAACAATTGGACAACCGCTCACTTGCAATTTGAAGGCATTCAACCACCTTATAAGCTAAGAACACATGGGACGAAGCTATTCAGCATTTTACAAACAAGAGATCAAGATATAAGGAAGGCTATTAAAGTTCAGTTGCAAACTTACCACAGCTAGTGTGTCAGGTAAAGAAAGATTAGAAAGGATATCAGAGATCATCCCCTCCGCTAATAGATTCGCAGTTTGTGGCACAATCTGCGAACCAGTTTGGTTAACACGTCCCTTTTTCAAGGGTGGAACAGAATGGCCTAAAGGCCCACTGCCCCTACCCCTCTTATTCTTCTTCTCCTTTAGCACATTAACAGGGCGATGACCGCTTGTCTCGCCTCCCTCGATACCTTTACCCTTATCAATAGGGCATGTAGTGTTCGCACCCTTAGGCACGGTGTTGCTCTCAGTAGCATTATCAGCATGTACAACAACCTCATCTACCTTTTTATCTTTGCCTTCAAAGAGCGATGGGTCAACCTCAACTTTAGATAGGTCCATATCTGACACAAACAAAACAACATAGATCAAAACAAACACACGCAAAAATGAAGAGAATAATAGTTCGTTAAAATATGAAAGAGTACAGATCGAACACATCAAAACAAAAGTAAACTAAACACCTTCAGCATCAGAGTCAGCGTGGAGAAGTTGTTGTGTATGCACACTAAGCGTGGCCATAATCTCCGTATCTTTGGTAAAATGGACACTCAGACCAGGATGCTTAGACTTAGGAACCTTGTAGTTCTAAGAGAGTACAACAACTTCAAAAGCTTGTTTTTCTTTTATAAAAAAGTATCTTGTATGCCAATTACCAACATTACTAGGGAAACCGCTTATAAGCTCAACCCTAGGGATCACATGATAAAAAGTAAATTAGTCTACAGTGTTTTTCACTTTTAGGAAGTGATAGAAGTTGCGAAACAACTCAAGAGTGAAAGGAACATTCACTTTTTCACACACCCGAAGAAACCTCATTATGATAGTGATGCCCTTGCGATAAAATTGGGACAATGCAACCTTATATGAACGAATGAGTTCAATCACATGTGCAAGAAGAAGGAAATAAAGGCCATAGTTCGGGTAGGCTAAATAACAAGAAATGTAGCCAGGTGGAGGAGTGTGAATGCGCCCAGAATTTGTAGGCAAACAAAGCTTAAAAGAAGTGAGGAAAGGGAAATAATTCTTTAGATCATTTACATACGAACCAATCAGAATACTGTTTATGGTCGAGGATTCGGTGGCATGACCGGAATCCCCATCCGAAGGAGCATCTTCTACGGGGGGACTTAATATGGTTAGAGGAAGATATATGGTCCTAGAGTTGGAAGTAACAAACTTAATTAGGGTTAAACACCGTGAACACAAAATTTTATATAACAAAGTTTCACATAAAACAAGCCGGAGAAGATGACCGAAAAATAGTTAGACACAACCAACGAAATTACTACAAAAAAAGGAACAACTCCAACATATCAAATCCATAATATGATGCAAATGAATTTGAAATTAAATTCTGAACAAAACTTACTCTTGAAGAGGATGACAGAAGGTGATATGCACAAAACCTAGGGATGCCTAGAGAGGATGAAAGCTTGGGCAACAGAGAAGAGGAACTGAAACGAAAGTAAGAAAAAGTGCATAAATATCAACTATAAATGGCAAGATTGAGGAAGACAACTAGTTCAGAGAAACACAATGATGATAATCTGACACAAAAAGCAAAGTACTTTCTGCTTATATTTAGCCGGTGGCGGTAGATGAAAAGATAGCACACTGATTGAGGGCACCATTTAATTATTTGTTTCAAATTCCTCATTTAAGAGTTAAAACGAAAATGAACGTCAGGAAAATATGGACTGGAATACCGAAGAATAAGAAGCGCATCTCGGGTTTTAGAAACAAAATTATCACAGAAATAGCCTTACCATAAGGAGTTCAAAGTTCAAATATTCAAATTTGAAGAAAGATCGAGGAAAGAGATAAAGCCATAAAGCTAATGTCACTTCGCAATGGCGACGAACGCAGTATTAAATGATGAACAGTCTGTGGATGAGCAACGTCTGTTCGCATTTAAACCACAAAGCCACGCCATTACTCCTATTCTTTTAGTCTTCTTGGTTAGGGGAGCTTATGGTGTATATATGGCCCAATGATCAAGAGGCTGATGGCTGCTAGACCCAGCCCAATGATATTCCACAACTAAACAAACATGTTTCAGCCCAAGGCAATGATCAACTAGATGCGGAGCTTCTATTCGTTGCAGAATGTGTGGGCTGAGATATATGGAATGAGAAACAAACACAAAAGCCACGAACGCAGAACGTGGTGATCGTGGTGTGCCGACAATCTTAATCCCTAAAAGCAAGGAACTGCAACTATGTTAGCCTATAAATATAACAAGCTCTTGAAGAGATGAGGTAAGCGCAACTATCTCTAGATATTCCATTTCTAGTAAGAGAATACTGACTTGATCGTCAGATCTTTGCTCCCGGAATCATTTCTGGGATAAGTTTGCAGGTAAGGAGATTCTTGGAGAGGACAACCAACTTGCCTGGACGATCTACCACATCAATATATATATATATATATATATATATATATATATATATATATATATATATATATTTATATCACTGAAGAAAATCCAAAGAAACACATAATCCTAAATAACAAAATGTTTGAATTGTTTTATACATTCATAGAGTACTTTTGATAGAAATATGTATACATATTATTTATTTATTTATATATGACAAAATCTTGTTTTAGACCGACTAACTATTAAATTAGGACATTTTATATTTGTGAGACTAATAAGGTCATTTGATATTTACTTTTATTTATTGCAATGAGATATATATAATTATGATAGCCTTTTAAAATGAATCTCAAAATATAAATAATTACTTTTTAAATAATTTGAAAGAAACATTATAAAAATAATCAAATTTTATTGTATTCAATATTTAACGATTTCTAACCATCACGTATAGTTTCCTTAGATGACTAAACTTTAAAATTTTTAATAAAATTCTTTATTTTCAATTTAAATGTAACACACAGCATGTACATAAAACTTAATTCTAATATTTTAATTAATAATATCGCGGAACGCGTGATGGTACTCCACTACTACTAAAAATTAAAATCTGTTTCCCTAGAATGAACCAAACAAAAAGAAAGGAATAGAGAAAATTTGATTGTATTTCCATAACCGAATCAAACAATTTTTAAAAATGGGGTTATTCCATTCATTTCTCTTCCTTGATTCATTTTCCTTTCCCTGGTTGAACCAACGGGTTACCCTTTGAGGGAGTTAATCGTACAGCCTAACCGTGCTAGAGTATCATGACTACTGCCTGATTTTCCACGTGTGTCGCACTCATGTTGATTGCTCTCAGCACACCAAGCCTTTAGAGATACGTGGTCGAGTATGCAGCGGAAATACATACACGAGTTTAGATTAGGAGCATGGCTTCACACACACAAGCCAATAATGCAATACAAGGTCCGACAACTGGGGAGCGAATGCTCGTTTTCAATATATTGCAAAATTGTTAGAGTTAGTCCCACATTGGTGGTTGGCAGCCATATAACTCAGTATATAAGATTATGGGTCACCTCTACATAGTACCAATTGGTTTTATGATAGAAGCCCATGATTCTAATAGGGTATTAGAGCCCAAGGTTGGCCCGTTACCCCCCATTCTGTCACGTTTGCGCACTGATTCCTGCTGCACATGAGGAGCATGTTAGAGTTAGTCCCACATTGGTGGTTGACAGTCATATAACTCAGTATATAAGCTTATGAGTCACCTCTACATAGTGCCAATTGGTTTTATAATAGAAGCCCGTGATTCTAATATGGTATCAGAGCCTAAGGTCGGCCCGTTACCCCCATTCTGTCACGTTTGCGCACTGATTCCCGCTGCACGTGAGGGAGCGTGTTAGAGTTAGTCTCACATTGGTGGTTAACAGTCATATAACTCAGTATATAAGATCATGAGTCACCTCTACATAGTACCAATTGATTTTATGATAGAAGCCCGTGATTCTAATAAAAATGATAACCAACCCCTATATTCATTGTTAATCGGCAATGTTTATCATCAAAGTCGATGAAAAAGAAATTAGGCAAAACAAAAACAAACTTTCCTCAAAATTCAAAATTCAAAGTTTCCTTCATGCAGTTTTGGCCAACAACTTCAATTCCACCAAACTCTTCGAGTTGCAGCCGGTTTTGCAAACCAATTAAATTGAATCTAATGTTTGACACTAGATACATCGTTTGATGTAGCCGTATAGTTTGCGCCGAACGATACATAATAATTTATTTAGCCTTTGTTTATTTCATTAGTTTGTTAATAAGAGTCCTAGTCTTTGGGAGGTCCTATTGTTTAAGAGTTTGTTTATGTTTTGCTTTGAGAGTCCTAGTCTATTTAAAAAGTCTTATTCTTTAAGAGTTTCTATTTTGCTTTTTAAAAAGGCGATTTTCGGCTCGCCCTCAGCCGCTTCGGCCACCCGACATCACGAGCATCACCGGAGAGGTAAATCACAGCACTCCCATGGTCAAGATGGACCCTCGACTGTGCTCGCTGCCCACAAGGGACCCCCTGCATTGCAAAGAAATCCCCACACTGCGGCTGTCGAGAGTCGAACCCAAGATTAATGGGAATGAGGTTCAAAGACCCAACCACTCAGGCGATCGTGTGGGTGTATCTGTTTTGCTTTTAAAAGGTTGTACGTACCTTTTTTTCCCTTTCATCTGAATCATTGTGATTTGAGCTGTAACAACCAGCTGATTCTTCTTCCTCTACTAAAGTTGTTTTAGATGGATAAACATGTATTAGATGGATCAATCTTGATTTCTGAGGTATAATTTTTACTTGTTTACGAGACTGTTTATTTGATTCTATAATGGTTTTTTTTTAATTTGTAATATATTATGTGTTTGCTTTGATGTAATTCATAGGGACCAATAATTCCGCAAACATATATGACGAACTATGATGCCGCTCAGGGTGGTTATTTACATTATTGCCCTCCTACGTTAATTTACATAAGGTCTTCACCGTCCATATGACCTATGGGTTTTGGTTAGTCTATTCTGACCCATATTTTGCCATTGAGTTTCAATTACTTGACTTAGGGTAAGTAAATGGATAGACGGATCGAATATGGATCATTTCGTATGGGTAAGGGTAGTTAAACACATAGGTATGATTCATTTGAATCCATTATGATGGGTTAAAAATGGGTTGAAAAATAGGTTGAGTTGAAACCCACAATCTACTGGTCAAAAATCACCTAGCTCGCAGATCGAAAATGGAACACATTGCAGGTTTCACTCATGTAGGTATATATACCAACTCGTATGAACGAAATATTAGTCAATGGATTAATATGAGGCTTTATATAGTGATTTGGTTAAAGTTGTTTATAATATTGCTATCAAATAACCAAAATTGTTTGATTAAAGCTGTATATAATCTGTGATTTTAGTTTGCTCTCTAATGCTTGATACTGCAGCTTTTGTTAGTAAAGTTTTATATAATCTTTGTTTGTTCTTATGACAATAATTTGTATTCATGTATTTAAATGTCTTCGAATTTTGAATAGAATAAGAATCGGATAGTTCAAGCAATAAATCAATGTCTGTTTAAAAAAGGTTGTAATACAATGATACAGTTTCCCTTAAAAAGTTGGATGCAACCCATTTCTATTATGGAACCTGCCTCAATTTCAATGATGTCCGCAGATAGAAAATGACCACATAGAGGCTCTGTTCACGGATGATGGTATATAAAGTGTGATAGACATGAACGTCCCGAGTTAATCATGAATGATTATTTTAAGGGAGAGGATTCAAAATACACATATGAAAAATTTTGTCGTCATTTTCAAATGGATGTAGAATTATTTAATCGTATTCTACGTGAAATTGAGAATCATGATCAATATTTTACCCATAAAGTTGATCCAGTTGGCAGGTGTGGGATAAGTCCTTTACAAAAAATGGTGGCAGCTTTGTGGATGCTTGCGTACGGTTGTACTGCAGATCAACTTGGTGAATATGTTCAGATTGGTGAAAGTACCTTAATTGAAAGCCTTAAACACTTCTGTGGTGCTATAATAAATCTTTTTGAAGAAGAGTATTTGAGGAGACTGAGCGTGGTTTTCCTGAAATGTTTGGAAGTCTTGATTGTATACATTGGCAATGGAAAATTTTCCTCATAGCTTGGCATAGTACACATTCAGGTGGATTTAAGATAGCTCCAACTCTAATCCTTGAAGCTGTGGCACCAAAAGACCTATAGATTTGGCATGCTTTCTTTGGTATGGTAGGTACAAATAATAATATCAATGTTATCAATATGTCTTATTTGTTTGATGATCTTGTCAATGGTATTGCACTGCCATGTCGTTTTGAGGTTAATGGCCATCAGTAAGATATGTGATATTACCTCTTTTGTGGGATTTATCCGCCGTGTACAACTCTAATCCAATCAATATCATCGCCTTGTTATGAAAAAGAAAAATTGTTTGCAAATTGTGAAGAGGCCGCAAGAAAATATGTAGAATGAGCATTTGGAGTGTTACAAAGTAGATGGCACACTGTGAAAGGCCTAACACGCACGTGGAATGTCAAGGATCTTGGAAGGATTTCAAAACTTGTATCCTATTGCATAATATGATAATTGAAAGTGAGAATAGTAAAGGAATCAATCCTTACAATTGGGTTTCTCAGCTGGATGAAAAGATCGATGATGTGAATTTAGAGCATGACTACTCTATTATTGTCTCTAAAATGATCAAGCGACTCCACATCCGGTTACCATTTTGCAATATATTGAAAATGAGCATTCACTCCCCAGTTGTCGGGCCGTGTATTGCATTGTTGGCTTTTATATTGCAAACGAGCATTCACTCCCCAGTTGTCGGGCCTTGTATTACATTGTTGGCTTGTGTGTGTGAAGCCATGCTCCTAATCTAAACTCGTGTGTGTATTTCTGCTGCATACTCGATCACGTCCCTCTAAAGGCACAACTGGGCCTTGTATTGCCATGCTCCTAATCTAAACTCGTGCGTGTATTTCCGCTGCATACTCAACCACGTCCCTCTAAAGGCACGTGCTGCGAGCAACCAAGCAGCACACCAAGCTGAGTGCGATGCACGTGGGAAATCAGGCTGTAGTCATGACGCTCTAGCACGGCCTAAGCTGAGTATGACGCACGTGAGAAATCAGGCGGTAGTCGTGACACTCTAGCACGGCTAGGCCGCACTGTTAACCAGCTCAGAGGGTGACCCGTGACAGTTGGTATTAAGCACAAACATTCATAGACACTTGAAGATTGATCTTATATCAGCCATCTGTGGAATAGACATGGTGTTGCATAAGGTTAATTAGTTTTATTTTTTATATATAGAGATGCAGAAGTTACTTTTCATTTTATCTAGGGTTTTTTGTTTTAATTAGTTGTCTTGTAAATTTGTACCTGGTTCTTTTAGTCTGCAAATATATACTTAAACAAGCTTTAGATGATTAAGTTCTTGGCGTCTTCACTGAAAGGTTAAGGCTCTACCTCATTCGGCCTCTTCTGCTTAAAATATCAAATAAAAACCAAATTTCCTACTTTTAGGACAACCTCGGCAGTAGCTTAAGTAGAAAACCATACATGTACCAATAAGATGTACTCCCTCCGTCCCTGCCGAATCTGCACACTTTCCTTTTTTGTCTATTCCAGGCAAATCTGCACACTTTCTTTTTTTTATAGAAAAATTCACCATACCATAAGACGCAATTACCCTTTAAAATTAAAACTGTTCCCAATTTCTTTCCCACTTTATTCCCTTTCATTTCACAATTGTACACTTTCCAATTTCTTATTCCCTTTTCAAGACTTCTGCAACTTTCTCTTTCTCACCCTCTCTCTTCTCTTCCAACGTTTCTCTTGCAAAATACCAATTTTTCTCTTCAATCATTTTCTCTTCTAAATGTTAAGCTTTTGCAGATTCAAGTTCCTGGGCAAAAAAGTTTCAAGGTCTTGGGCCTGTGGGGTGGACGGGGGAGACACACGGTGGTGGGTGGCTTGCGATTGAATATGTTGTGTTGTGTGGTGATGTGGTGGGATGACATCAACCTCGACGTTGACATAGACGTGAGGAGAGGCTAGGGATAGTGGGGGAAGAAATGAAGGAGGCGGATCGAAGGAGAGAAGAGGCGGATCTCTCTCATTCTCCAAATTTCTTCACCCTCCTTTTGCTCAAATTCTTGCGACGATCGAAAGAGGAGGCGGTGGAGATGCGATTAAAGGAGGATACGGGTCGGTGGAAATGGAGTTGGGAAACGGGTCAACGGAAATGGAATCGGGAGATGAAAGAGGAGGAGGGTGGTGGTGGTGGAGATCGAGAGATGGAGGAGGAGGAGATGGGTAGTGGTGGTGGAGATCAGGAGATGGGTGGTGGTGGTGGAGAGTGGAAGGGAAAGACAGATCTGGGCTGAGAGAGGTAAAAGAGGAGAGGTAGAGGCAGAGTCGGAGGTAGTGAGAGGGGGCGGAGATGGTGAGAGACAGGGGAAGTAGCAGAGTCGGAGGGGAGGAGGTGTTGAGAGGTGGCAGCGAAGGCAGAGAGGTGGCGGAAGGGGAAGACTTGAACCCAGGGGCATTTCAATCTTTTTCAAATGGTTGAAATTTTGAGAAGCACTTTCTCCCTTTGCAGGTTCCCCTGGGACAGAGGGAGTACCTCATTTCTATAAGTGCAGTAGCACATGAATTACAATAAACCAATAGCAACACCATAAAATCACCATAACAGTATCATATTAAAAACACCATTAATCTCATGAAATCGGCATAGCAGCACCATGACACATTTCATCATCGTAGCAGCCCCATGTCATAAAACAACAACAAAATAACAATGAAGAAGGATAGAAGAATAAAGAATCCAAAAGATTTCATATCAAATGCAAATATTGAGTAAAAAAACTCCGTTATAACATAAACATTCTGAAACTTAAAAGTAAACACTTAAAAAATAGAAGCATTACAGGTTGATATCATCATTAGAAGATACACCTCCAAAAATTCAGAGATTGTATGATGTCCGAAAAATTATTTATGTTTGACTGAGAAAATTGGTGAAACTCTCCGGAATGCACGAGCTCTATGAAATAAAGGACAAGGACAAAATCTTATATAATCACATTTCATACCACTTTTTCCATAGTTTACTGAGCTTATTGTATGATGTAACATAATGGCTCAAAGTTTCTTGTATAATTTCAGAAATATCGCGTTCAAAAATTAATTTCAGCATCTCGTTACATGTCAAATAATGCATATCGTGTTGTCAACTTGTCATGAACATGTTGTAGCTAGGCCCACCTTGTATTGCTAATGCAGGGCATGCATTCTTGCAATTCTATCCTAGGCTTAGTTTTGGTACCTAGTAGCTTCTGCCATCCACGGGATTCAAGGAGCATGGTTTTGTAGTGTGATATATTTGTGGCAATGATTACTTTAGTGTTACAAAGTTAGCATTGGGTTCCTTCTAAAAAAGTTCTAAAAGTACTGCAGTAAAGCTCCTTCTTTCAGTTTGTTTTAAATTTTATGTAATTAAGGAAAACATGCAACTTCAGTCCGAAGTAGCTAGATCAACAAAACATTTCATTTTACCTTAAATAAGCCCACTTTGAAAGGAGCCAGTAACAGTGCTTTCAATGGCTCAATTATGCATCCTAAGACCCAATACTGGAGGAAATGACACTCAGAATAATGCAGAGAACCTAGGTCAAATTAATAGTATCTAACAAGAAGAAGAAAAGGCCACAAAACGCCAGCAAGATTTGTATTTGCATATTTCATAATCAAAACAGTCACCAAGCAGCTAGCATCGACAAGGTTAGCATAGTTTCTATCTTTACTACACATGATTAGCGTATATGTTTATCAACTAACAGACAATGATCTCTAGAGGAGGAGTAGTACATGCTGAGTAAGCTCATAGAAGGTACAAAACTCCGTCGCTTTTCTATGTATCTTCGTCCACGCTGAGCAATTAGATGAATATCCAATGTTCTCATCTTCCCTGCGACCCCCCCTCGACCTATCATCAGACAGCTCTAAGTTCACAGTCTAACACTCTAGGATTTTCAAATGCTTTGGTTTAACAAGAGCAGCTGCAGATTACGATAAGCATTTGAATTAACGAAAGGTCTTCCTTAATGAAAAACACATAACCACATGCTGATGAGTCTCCCTCAGTCCATCACAAAACGGTATTTGTGAAGTCTAGATCTATCTAGTTGGAAATTTGTGGAAATTATGCAAATATGGTATTATTCAGTTGCAACATCAAAGAAGGAATTTTGGTGCAATAAGGAAAGGTTGAAGACTGAATACGAGAAGGATACATCTAGTCCAAGTTGTATTTGAGTTGAATGAGATATTCTAGTTCCTTACTTAAAGGGATTAGATTTGGTAATTCTTATCTCCAATAGATTTGATTGTAATCAGAATATTATGTGGAGAAGGAATTACATTTGTACAGGACTTCATGCGTATCAGAATTGGAGATGCAATATTCATATGTGCAATATTCGTATGTTGGAACATACGGACAAGCAGTATTTACGCCAAGATGTTTACGGAAAAAGAAGACAGAATATTATGGTATTTGTGATTTATGGAAATCTGAATATTCTTCTATATATTAGGCGTATGAAAGCATAGTTGATTTATGGAAAATATCTATAAATATGAAGTTGTTATTATCGAATATATGGAGATATTGAGATAAGGAAAATTCCTTTATTTATGGGATTTAGATATGCTTCAAGAAGCAGATTTGGAATAGGCAAAAGGCGATCAATCCGCTCGCCCTCAGCGGCCCATACTAGCCCACACCCAGGCCATCGTATGAGAGGTAAATCACGGTAGCCCAGCACCAGGACCCATGGGCTTGGCATTGCCTCGGTGCGCACAAGGGAGCCTTGCAAAGCAAGAACTCCCCACACTGCCGCTGCCGAGGATCGAACCTGGGATTATTGGCTTACCCACCCATGTCCCAACCACTGGGGTACACCCGTGGGTGTAGATTTGGAATAGGAACATTATGGAGATAATCATGGAGAATTCAGATATGCTCATGGACTATATATAGAGGACAAACACGGCTGCATTATTTACGGACTTAATAGAAAAAATATGCACACAGATTTTTTATCTTTCGAGAATTGCAAAGAGCCAGAATTCTATGTTCCAACACACGAACCTGCTGCACAAAGTTCATAATCATATGCCTTAATTCCTCGGGAGGAGGAGATCCAGCGTTGACGAGTTTTGAGATTAGATGGAGTCTGATCAAGGCGGATCGGTAGCAAGGGGAGCTTGCAGGATTCATGTTATAGTTAAATAAGATAAGTATAATTGTATGATGTATTTTGTACTGTATCTTTCTGATTAGTGGATTCATTCTGAACTGGGCCAGGCCCCGCAGATGTAGATGAATTTCACCGAACTGCGTAACCAAGTCTTGTGTCTTTTATGCTTTACTTTATTGCATACTTGGTTAGATAGGTTATGTTGGAACACATTAGTGATAATTGAATTAATTAGGTAAAACCAAATTTCAGTATTCATCATCATCCACCAAATTGTAACATGGCTCTAGTGACAGCAGTAAATTCATAACACCATGACTAGCAGCATCGTAACTTACTATGCTACTTATGAAATATAAATTCCCTAAACGTTGCAGGTTGTTACAAATCTAGAGACGAGTTTTGGCATACTATTTTATCACCCTAAATTACTGCAACAAAGATTTCTAAACAGATCGGTAAAATTTAATTCCAAAAATCTTAAGTTCACATTTTACCCAAGCAGGTCAGAAGAAAGCAAAAAAGCCCTGAAAAGATCAAATTTGGTACCTCAAGAAATCAAAATCGAGCGGAAGCTGGTCACGTCGATCACAAACTTGCAGTCCCCCTACAACGTCTATATTACCATTATGCATCGAAGGGTCACATAAATCAGTAGTTAACTCAATTACGACAGCAACTGACGCATACCATAATGAAATCCTTGTTTGTGTAATTCGAGGAAAAGAAAACTTACTTCTCAAAGATAACAATTGGGGGTTTTAGATGAAAAAATGAAACCACGGGAAGAAGAAATAAAGCATGTATAATCCGCCAAACAACAACATTTTTATTACCCGCTCAATTGTTTGGCTGATTTGGCAAAGTGCGACCTTCAGTTTCACCCTTTGAGAACAGAGGCTCACTTCGACAGGGTCACTAAAAATATTTGCCATGTAACATCGATCCTGTTAGGATAAGATGAGATATGATTGGGATATGATTGAGATATTAGGATAAAATGAGATATGATTGGGATATGATAGGAATCTTATGTCTAGATACATTGTATGTCTAGGCTAGTATTTCTATATGTATTTCATGATTCACAAATATTAATCTATGGAGAATTACCTCATTCACATGGTATCAGAGTAAGGTTTACGATTATTATTTTTTTCACATCAGCCGTGTCTGCTCTTCTCCAAACCGCCGCCCACTCTATTCTCCTCAAGAAAATTTTCTTCTCCTCTCACCATGACTGAATCATCCAAGCTTCCCTACAATACTCTTCTACATATGTTCACCATCAAGCTTTCTTCAACAAACTACTTGCTATGGAAACAGCAAGTTGTTCATATTCTCAAACCACGGGGACTATACGGTTTTCTCGACGGCACCAAACCATGTCCGATTCTTCCTCCACCACCATCGGACTCCACGCCATCGTCTTTCTCCTATGCAACGGTCACTGGCCCTTCTTCTGGTTCCACGAAGGAGAATTTGAAGGCTGCTTATGAGCAAGCCTTGGTTGCGCGTGAAGCATAGCTTGACGAGGATCAGTGAGTCTGTAATCTCTTGTTCTCGTCCATGTCTCCGGAAGCCCTGGCTGAGCTTGACAATTATAAGACCTCGCAACAAATGTGGGAGAACATTGGTGCTGTTCGTTAGAACCAAAGTAAGTCGACCATTCTCCGCCTTCGTTCCACTGCCTTTACTATCTGTAAGAATGGTTCGGTGCATGATTTACACCTTCAGTTTAAGACTGTGTTCTATCAACTTGCTGGTTTGGGTGCTCCCGCATCAACTGATGATCAACTTCGTTGATTTTTAACTGCTTTGGGTTCTGAATTTAAGGATTTTTCTGCCCCATTTATCACTGCTTCTCCGACTCCTTTGTATGCCGAGATAGTTAATCTTGCAAAGGACCACGAAGCATTTTTTAATAATTTATAGGGACAATACACTTCTGGTGGTACTGCAGTTAGGCCGGTCACATTCGCTGCGTCAGAATCCAACTCCGGCGGTCGCGTGTGGTCTCACGTGCCGACGGGTGCAGCACTTGGCGGTGGCGCGCCTGGCACACGTGCCGGGCATTCTGGCCGGTTCTCAGGTCGCGGACGTGGCAGGTTTCTGGGGCAGTCCTCAGGTGGTCGGGGCCGTGGTCTACAATGCCAGTGGTGTTGCAAAATGGGTCATGATGCTGCTCACTGTTATCGTTTGGTTCGACGTCCATCCGAGACTTCTAATCTTGCTCAGCAATATCAGTCCTCCCTTCAGCTTGAGCCGGGCGCTATCACCTCTGATTGGTACCTTGACTCTGGAGCTTCTGCTCATATAAGTTCGTCTGCTTCGAACCTTGAGAGTGCCATACCCTACAATGGTAAATCCTTTGTTTCTGTTGGAAATGGTACCAATATATGTATTTCTGCTATTGGTGATTCTCAACTTACGCCTTCATTGCGACTTTCTGATGTTTTGGTTGTTCCTGATATAACCAAAAACTTATTATCTATAAGCAAGCTTACTCGAGATCTTGGTGTACTGATCACTTTTGATGACCGTTCTTTTGTGATTCTGCACAAAGTCACAAGGGCAGTCATGAGCAGAGGCCACAATGAGGATGGTTTATATGTGTTGGATCGTGGTGAAGAAGCTTTACTTTCCTTTATTAAGCAAAATAAATGTCGGGCCTCTTTTGAACTATGGCATGCCCTTTTGGGACACGTGTCCCCTAGTACTATTTCCTTGTTAGCTAAAAATGGTGAACTATATGTTTCCTCTTTATTGCCTAAACCTAATGCATGTGCCTCCTGTGTGATGGTAAAAAGCCATAAACTGTCATTTGTTGAAAACTTAAAACGAGCTATGCATGTCTTGGATTTGATTCATTGTGATTTATTGGGACCATCTCCTGTTTTATCTGGTCATGGATTTGTTTACTATGCTCTCTTTCTGGATTATTTCTAAACATTTACATGGCTTTACCCTCTTCATCGTAAATCTGAGTTTGTCGATGTATATATGAAATTTGAGGCATTTGTTGAAAATCAATTCTCCTCTTGAATTAAAGTGTTTCAGAGTGATGGGAGCACTGAGTTTCTGAACACACGTCTCTGAACTCATTTTGAGACAAAAGGAATCCTTCATCAGGTTTCCTGTCCGTACACACCCGAGCAGAATGGGAGTACAGAACGAAAACACCGTCACGTGGCAGAAATAGGGCTTACTATGCATTTTCATTCACATCTATCACTATCTTTTTGGGATGATGCGTTTGCTATAGATGTATATGTCATTAATCGTCTTCCCACCCCGGTGCTTGATGGCGCTTCTCCTTATGGTATTATGTTTGACCGGGCACCAACATACTCTAACTTCCATCCTTTTGGTTTTAGAGTATATCCATTTGCCCGTCCCTATGCTGAGCACAAGGTGTCGCCTCGAAGTATTCCTTGTGTGTTTGTTGGGTATAGTTCTCAATACAAGGGATTTCGCTGTCTGGATCCTACTTTTGGTCGGGTGTATATCACCCGTCATGCCCGGTTTGATGAAACTTGATATCCTTTTGCCGCGTCGTCTTTGAGTTCTTCAGTTTTCTCTTCTCTTGATGTATCTTCATTTATTGATCCAGTCCTTCTACATACTATGCCGCCATCACCATCGTCTTCTCCTTTGGCACCTTGCTCGCAGTGTTCAGCTGACTCACCTATTTTGCTGGACCCCCTGTCTGCTACTCCTGATCAAATCCCTGGTTCTCCTGTGTGCTCTAAGTCTACTGCTGATGACTCTTCTGACAATTCTCCTAGTCCACCATCATCTCGGCCTCATCACATGGTCACTCGGCCTCGTCCCATTTTGTGTCAACCTCGACATCTTGATGATTATATTGTCACTGGCCTTACTGCAGCTGTACTTGACCACGCTGAGCCCCGGGATTATTGAGCTGATTTTCGTGATCCTCAGTGGGTTGCTGCCATGGATGAAGAGATGTCTGCTCTTCGAAAGCAACACACTTGGCATCTAGTTCCTCGGCCATCTAATGTAAACGTTGTTGGCTCCAAATGGGTCTTCCGAGTCAAATATCTGTGCGATGACACGGTTGACCGCTACAAAGCCCAACTTGTGGCTCAAGGGTTTTCCCAACTACCGGGATTTAACTTTGACCACACTTTCAGTCCTGTGGTTAAAGCATCCATTATTCGTACAGTTATTTCCATTGCTAATATTCAAAAGTGGCCCTTGCACCAGTTAGATATGAAGAATGCATTCCTGAATGGTGTTCTCGATGCCCTAGTGTACATGGCTCAACCCGTTGGCTTCAAGGATCCTACTCGTCCTGATCATGTTTGCTGTCTGCGGAAAGCCATTTATGGGGTTAAGCAGGCTCTGAGGGCTTGGTTAGATCGATTCAGTTCATTTCTTCGCCAGCTTGGTTTTGTCTGCAGTTTTGCTGACACATCTCTATTTGTGTTTTCTCGAGGTACTGTTCTGCTATATCTACTGGTATATGTGGATGATATCATCCTTACTGGCAATGACTCTGCTGCCATTCGTCAGTTCATTTCTCACACTCATCAGGAGTTCGCCATCAAGGATCTTGGCTCCCTTAGCTACTTTCTTGGTCTTGAGGTCTCTTCCACTACCTCTGGTCTCTTCTTGGGTCAGGCTAAGTATGCTAGGGATATCCTTCGTCGAGCTGGTATGGTTGATGTTGAACCGGTTTCCACCCCATTTGTACCTTCTTCTCAGCTTCTCAGTAGTTCGAGTGAACTTTTCATCAATCTCACTTTGTATCGGTCTTTGGTTGGTGCTCTGTAGTACCTCACCATTACTCGACCAGACTTGGCCTTTGCTGTGAACTCTGTTAGTCAATTTCTCTAGGATCCTCATGATGATCACTTTGCATAAATTACTCGGATTCTTCGCTATGTCAGTGGCTCTCTTCATTTTGGATTACCCTTTCGTTCTTCCACTTTCACGAATGTGTTAGGATATTCTGATGATGATTGGGCTCACTGCCTAGAGACTCGGCGCTCGACTTATGACTATGCAGTTTTTCTTGGGGGTAATCTCATTTCTTGGAGTGCCAAGAAGCATCCTACTGTGTCCTGCTCCAATTCAGAGTCTGAGTATTGTGCTTTGGCCAACACTGCAGCAGAGGTTGTCTGGCTTTCTCACTTGCTTCGTGATCTTCGCTTTCCGCTTTGTGAGTTGCCCATCCTGTTGTGTGACAACAACAACTCCATTTTTCTTGCTCAGAATCTGGTGGCTCACAAGCGCGCCAAACATATTGATATCGACTATCACTTCGTTCGGGAGCTGGTTGCCTCAGGGTTGTCATGTGCCGACATCTCTCCAAGTTGCTGGCATATTCACCAAGGGCCTTCCTCGCCCTTTATTTTAGTTTTTCAGATCCAAGTTGTGCGTCTCAGCCAATCCGACGCTTTGCTTGAGGGGGATGGGTGTAGGATAAGATGAGATATGATTGAGATATTAGGATAAGATGAGATATGATTGGGATATGATTGAGATATTAGGATAAGATGAGATATGATTGGGATATGATTAAGATATAATTGGGATGTGATAGGAATCTTATGTCTAGATACATTGTATGTCTAGGCTAGTATTTCTATATGTATTTCATTATTCACAAATATTAATCTATGGAGAATTACCTCATTCACAGATCCTCTCACATGTGACTCTTGGATTAGATATTGAATTTAAGGTTGAGAGTCAACAAGTCCTACGTGGCAATAGAAATTCACCAAAAAGAATGGTGCATTGGAGAGCATCTTCAATACTTTGGGGGTTAGGAGTAAAAGTAGGCTACACTTGTCAATTTTTATTAGGCGTCTATGATGTAGATAAAAGATGTTTAATTGGAAGCCTTTCTTGAAATTGCACTCTAATGCAAGAACGCTGATTACATCACTTAACCATTAATTTTATCATAATTAATTTATAATAATGTTATATGTAATATGTTTAATTTCATTCCTCTCCAATAAAACTCACATTCGACAATTGGAAAATTGAATTCCACTCAAAATTTAACTTTTAATTATATATATATATATATATATATATGTTAGACTAAAATTATGAAATAATAGTTCACACTATTTATAAACTTAATATAAATTATAATATACTTTTATACAATAATATTTAAAGAACTAGATTATGGGGTTTTAATATATTTTAATATTTTAAATCAATATAATATAATGAATAAAATTTATTCATACCGTGAATCTAAATAGTACATTAAAATTGAAATATAAATATTACATCTAATTTTGGAATGACAAAGTCTTGGGAAATACCCTTTTTCATAGTCTTATGGAAAGACGGAGTTTAATTAAAATAATAGAAAGATAAAATATTTTACTTGCAATACTAAAATTTCATTATACAACGTGTAATAGCCATAAGTTTATGACCCAATTAAATACAACCCAAAAATTTTAGCTTCATATCTTTTAATTTACAATTTAAACATTGGTCTTTCCATAATTTATGGAAATATCGTCTTTCGAGAGACGAACTCTTTTGGAATAGTAAAATGATTAAAAGTAAACTAAAATACCTAAATTTGGTAACTTGACAAAGTGATGGCCTCAATGTGGGGGTTTTTAATTGAGGTCTTCACTACACGTGTCATCCATGTCATACTGAGTCTTTAATTGATTCATGGATTGCAGACCATTTTTAATTTTAAAGTCGCCAGTCCCATGTGGCAAATGACTTTTTCCATTTTGAAGCTTGCATTGGAAATGCTCTTAAAGGAGCAACAATCTTAATTTAACAATTCTTCATCAAAATTTATTGGCTATGAATTGGGTCTTTCTCATTTTTTATGCGGCTAGCATATTAAATCTACAAAGTGTTTCTTAGGTTATATGTTAGTTAGAGAAATAGTTAATGAGACGTCCTCCTGATTATCGACAAGGTAAGGAAATATTGGTTGCTTGAAACTATAACCAATTTGTGTTTATGCATTTAAAGTTATCTTTGCATCGAATATCAAGATAGAAAGTTAGTACGGAATTAATCGGAGTTGGAACTTTCTCATTATAGTTCAACTTTTTTTTGCAATCTGTAACAATTTTCCATTCTCATTTCTTTCAATTTTTAGTTTTCTTATTCACCACTCTCAAATCGTTGTTTGGTTACAAAATCGCAGATTAAGAATTAAGAAAAAACCTTGCCAATCTCTTGGGAAAACGAACTTGCTCGCATTTGTACTGGTCGGCATACTCATACCGACCACAAAATCCTGAACTGAAAATTCAGTATAGAGCTCCAATTATTTTTGTGTAAAACGACACACCACTTATGGGTGTTTTAGTGAGCTGGTTTTGGTGAGGAGATTCCTGTATTAAGGTTTCGTAAGTGGTATACATATACCAGTACTTTTCCATGTTGTCCTTCAACTTAGCATGATGTAACCCAAATTCATCCCTTTTCTCATCCAGAAAGCGTAAATCCATTTGGATATACTCATCGCTCCTTCCAACGTTCAGCTCTACCATCTGAAAGCTAGGAAATCCAATCTATGAAAGGATCACAACATTCCATATACTAGAATGAATATTTTTTTCTCCATGTACTGTTCTCTCGGTTGTCTCATGTGACCATAGCACACCAGGTATTTCTTTTACCTATTTTCCTTCGACCTCAACTAACTGGGCCCTTATGCTACTGACGGTCATTCTCTTAGTGACCTCAACTTAGTCGTTGCCCTGTGGTATTAAACTGGAGTGAGTTTTTACTGAATGTTGAAATATTCGCAACACTGATAGACTGAAGTGAGTTTCTACTGAAGGTTGATGATAGAATAGATAGAATATCCTGATTGATTTGATAGAATAGATTAAACATCCTGATTGATTTTAGATTAATTAGGATTGATACTATACATATATAGAGCAATCTAGGTTTGATGTAACTAGCTCATTGTACTATATTTATTCCATCTATGATAGACACACAAAACATGGTGAATTACACACTTTCATGGTATCAGACAGGTTTCGATTTTTTATTTCGTTCTAATCTTCCGTCATTTTGAAAAATATTGAACCTTCCAAAGCTTTCATGGTAGACAACCAGTTAAGCTATTCTACCCTTATTCATATGTTGCCGATTAAACTAAATTCCGGTAACTATATGATGTGGAAGTCGCAAGTTCAAGTGCTTCTTGAATCCAACGGTTTCTTTGGCTTCTTAGATGGTTCAATTCCAAAGCCAACGATTGCAGTCAGGGGTGAATCCTTGGCTGGTGGTTCTTCTCAGACCAACGATAACGACATCACAAAATCCCAAGCAACGTTCAATACTTGGGTGGCGCAAGACAAACGGCTTCAAGCTTTTCTCCGGTCATCGCTCACCGAAGAGGCCATGTTGGAAACCATTGGTTGCGGCACGGTGATGGAGATGTGGAACTCTCTTGTAGCAGTGTTCGACAACGTCTCAGTATCCCGCAAACTTCAACTCCGGGATGAGCTCCATACAATCCAACGTGGCTCCTCGTCGGTGATGGATTTTCATCTCCGGTTCAAAGCTATCCTTGATGGACTTGCAGCCATGAGTGCTCCAGTTCCACCCAGAGATCGAGTCATAATTTTTTTGCGTGGTCTTGGCATCAAATTTAGCGAGTTCACGAGCGTCCAGTTGGCTCAGACGCCATTACAGGCGTACTTCGATTTGGTTGCACGAGCTTGCAGCCACGAAATCTTCACCCAGTCCTCCTCCAGTGTGGGAACCGGCTCAGATTCCATTCCAGTAGCTTTTGCCACCTCGTCTGCGGGTCCGTCCAGTGGCCAGGGTTTCTACTCACAGGCGCGTGAAGGCCACGCATTGCCCTCGGGCGCGTCGATCACCACGCGCAGCTGTGGGTACAGTTCTGGACGGTCAATCCGTCATTCAGGTCCTGGTGGTGCAGGTTCTGGTCGTAGAAGACGTTGGAATCCAAAATGCCAAATTTACCACAATTTCGGTTATACAACTCCACAGTGCTCCAGGCTCTCGTCGTCACCTCGTCACTCTGAAACTGCCCATCTTGCTGAGGCCTTCCAGTTTTCTGTCTCCCTTGAGGATTCAGCCTCAGATTGGTATCTGGACTCCAGCGCAACGAATCATATGGCTTCCACTTCTTCTGGCAAGGACAGTGTTGTCCCCTATTCTGGTAACCATTCTGTCATTGTTGCTAATGGTCATTCTATTCCTATCTCTCATATTGGACATCGTCGGTTTTCTCATAATTTGTCATTATCTGATGTGTTTGTGGTCCCTGATATTACGAAAAACCTTCTTTCCATTAGTAAATTGACAAAGGATATGAATGCTGTGATTTCTTTTAATGAGGATTCGTTTGTGATTCAAAATCGGTCCACAAAGGAGGTTGTGGGCCAAGGTCGATGTGATCATGGCCTTTATGTTCTTGAGAAGGGTGGTGCTTCTTTTGTTGCTCATGTTAAAACCAATAAACATAGAGCTTCTTTTGATGTTTGGCATGCTAGACTAGGGCATGCTTCCATTTTAGTTATTTCCTTGTTAAATAAACTGAACCTTATTGATGTGGTTTCTTTCCCACCTATATCTGCTCTTTGTTCGCTTTGTGAAATGGCAAAGGAAAATAACTTTGTTTTGTGGACAATCCTAGACGGGCACAGGCTGTCCTCAATTTAGTGCACTGTGACTTGTGGGGCCCTGCTCCAGTTATATCTGATAGTGGATTCTCTTATTATACCATTTTTGTTAACGATTTTTTGCGATTTACCTGGTATTATCCATTGGCACGGAAATCATATTTCTTTGAGACATTCTTGCAGATTTAGAACTTGGTTGAAAACCAATTTTCTTGTTCAATCAAGGTGTTTTAGAGTGACGGTGGTACAGAATTCACAAATGCACACCTACGATCTCATTATCAAATAAAGGAATCCTTCATAATATTTCTTGTCCATCCACACCGGAGCAGAATGGTAGGGCAGAATGTAAACACCGACATGTTACAGAGATGGAATTATCAATACTTTTCTCCTCTAGCTTGCCGACCTCGTATTGGGATGTTGCCTTTTCCACTGCTACCTACACCATCAACAGGCTTCCCACCCCTATTCTTCGTAATGCCTCACCATATTCTCTCCTATATGGTCATCCTCCAGACTACTCAAACTTTCACCCGTTTGGATTTCGGGTGTATCCTTTCATTCGACCATTTGCTTCTCACAAACTAGCCCCTTGAAGCACTCCATGCACGTTCGTGGGATATAGTGCTCGCCATAAGGGTTTTCGATGTTTGGATCCAGTCTCTAAGAAGGTCTATCTCACTCGGCATGCCCGTTTCGATGAGTCTTCTTTTCCATTCGTGAGTGATACTACTCGCACTACCCCTGAATCTTTGGACGTCTCAACGTTTATTGATTTTGATTTGGATGAGCTATCTAGATCCCCTGCTGCTCCTCTACCACCTACTCAAAATTTATCTGGGTCATCAATCCCGACACACGTGTCCCCTTTGCAGCCATCCCCGGCTGCCGTTCCACTGCCTCCTCCATTGATTATGAGTCATCGTATAACCACTCGCTCTTAAACAGGTAGTCGCACAGCAAAATAGTATCCAGACTATGTGATGTCAGGGTTTCTTGCGGCATTACTAGCATAGACTGAACCTCGAGGGTATCGGTCTGCCCATAAGGATCCTCACTGGGTGGCCGCTATGGATGAAGAAATGAGTGCCCTTCGTCAGCAACATACTTGGGATCTTGTTCCACGCTCTATTGGTGTCAACATTGTTGGCTCCAAATGGGTTTATCGTCTCAAGCATCACCAGGATGGTACCATTGATTGGTACAAGGCTCGACTTATTGCACAGGGATATTCTCAGCTGCCAGGATTTGACTTCACCCACACTTTTAGTCCGGTCGTCAAGGCATCCACAGTTAGAATTATCTTGTCCTTGGCCACTACTTTCTCTTGGCCCCTTCATCAGTTAGACGTTAAGAATCCATTCCTTAACGGTTCTCTTGATGCATCAGTCTACATGGAGCAACCGCCCGGTTACACTAATCCCGTTCATCCTGATTATGTTTGTTGTCTTCGCAAGGCTATTTATGGTCTTAAACAAGCTCCTATGGCTTGGTTTCAATGATTCCACTCCTATTTATTTCATCTGGGATTCCGGTGCAGTTCTGTCGACACTTCCTTGTTTATGTTCTCCCAGGGATCTAAGATTCTATATCTGCTAGTATATGTGGACGACATCATTCTAACAGGCAATGATCCTATTCTCATTTGTTGGTTCATCACCCGCATGGATCGTGAGTTCGACATTAAGGATCTTGGTGCACTTCACTATTTTTTGGGTTTAGAGGTCTCTCAATCTTCATCTGAACTCTTTTTGGGGTAGGCTAAGTATGCAATAGAGATACTTCAGCGCGCGGGCATGACAGATGTTGTTCCTGTTTCTACTCCTTTTGTTCATAGCTCTCAGCTTCACAGCACCTTGGGGTCTGAGTTCTCAAACCCCAAGCTTTATCGCTCACTGGTTGGTGCCTTGCAGTACTTGACCATCACTCGCCCTGATCTCCTCTATGCGGTCAGCTCTATTAGCCAGTTTCACCAGTCACCTCGAGAGAATCACTATCAGGCTGTCACTCGCATCTTTCGGTATGTTCGTGGAACGCTTCATCATGGTCTATCTTTTCAACCATCTTGTAGTGGTCTTTCCCTTCTGGGCTATTCCAATGTTGATTGGGCCCGTTGTCTCGAGACCCGACGTTCCACTTATGGCTATGCCATTTTTCTTGGAGGCAATCTTATTTCTAAGAGTGCTAAGAAGTAACCGACAGTGTCTCGATCTAGTTGTGAGTCTGAGTATCGCACTATGGCAAATATTGCTGCTGAACTTACCTGGGGATGCAATCTGCTTAAAGAGCTTTGGGTTTCCCTTTCGTTGTTGCCTCTCCTGCTTTGTGACAACAGCAGTGCCATTATTCTTGCTCAAAATCCGATTGCTCATAAACGGGCCAAGCACATAGACATCGACTACCACTTTGTTCGTGAACTTGTTGCCTCTGTTAGGCTCCGTGTTAGTCATGTTCCATCTTCTTTACAGATTGCAGATATTTTCACTAAGGGTCTGTCTCACAATCTTTTTTATCTGTTTCGTTCCAAGCTTTGCATTTCATGTAGTCCTACGCTTAGCTTGGGGGGTGATATAATAGATAGAATATCCTGATTGATTTGGTAGAATATATAGAATCCTGATTGATTTTAAATTAATTAGGATTGATATAGTACATATATAGAACAGTCTAGGTTCGATGTAACTAGCTCATTGTACTCTATTTATTCCATCTATGATAGATACATCAAACATAGTGAATTACATACTTTCATTTGAAATATTCACACCACTTATCAAAAGGGTTGCCATTATATGTGATGATCATCCCCGGGACGCTGTATCTGCATAGTACTCCCTCCGTCCCAGCTCTTTCTGCGGAGAGAGAAACTGGAAGTATTTTTAAGGATATATTATTTTAAGGCTTTGAAGTGGGGTATCCTGAAATTGTTAACTCTTTCCCTTTATTTTCGTTCAGATTAAGCCCAAGATTTGGGCAACTAATGCTTTTTGCTGGGCCATTCATTTCCAGCGCCCAAACAATTTGTTTTAGGAGAGAACTCCAAAATTCACTTGATTTCACTTAATTTCACTGGAAAAATTTTAAAAAGATGAGGCAACAAAATGAAGAGCCAAGAACATGAACAGTGTCAAAAAATTAAATTTACAGACTTGGAACCCCACTTCTACCCCACTATATTTACATTTACATTGTCCAAAAGAATCCCTGGAAGCTGACAGAACAAGTCTAAAATTATTCTTCCACATTCCCCTTTGCACTAACATGAAATTCCCTCTGTCCTAATCCAACAAGAAAGCCTAGCAACAGAAAGAGTCTTTTTTTTCTTTACCCTCAGGTCAAATGTCAGCATTCATCGAGCCCTACCAAGCCCTTGCGGACTGATTTCTCTCCTACTGTCGAATCTTCCCTTCATCATCGGGTATTCGAGAAATATAAGGGGGGGAGAAGAATATGACAAACTAGCAGAGGCAACATATTGCTGAGTTTCTGTTGGACAACAGTAGGAACGGGAAGATACTTCAGGGCAAGAGAATCGAGGCAGCGACGAATTTCAATTGCAGCCAGAGAACCATCAGTTACATTTGGTCAAGAGTCAAGCTCCAACTTTCACTGGGTCAACCGCTGGACATGAGACACGGGATGTCTGGGCATCCGGGTTACAACAAGAAGGAAATTGATCTTGAGGCCTTAAGAGCAATACCTGCAACTAGCCGAAGAACAATCAGAGGGACAAGTGCATGGATGGGGATTGGGAAGAGCACGATACACCGAGCTGTGGCAACAAAGGTCATCAAAAGCCATACAAACAGTTAAGCCTGCACTAACATTTCAACACAAGGTACAAAGGTTGAAATTCTGCATATCTAAATTGCAACCCAACTTTCAATTCCAGCACATGGACAATGTAATTCACATAGATGAGAAGTGGTTTTACATGACTAAGCCCATTGTCCGTTACTATTTGGCACCGGGTGAGCCTGAGCCCTTAAGAACCACTCAACACAAGTCCCATATTCCAAAACTCATGTTTATGTGTGCTGTGAGTAGGCCAATTTACAGCCCTGATGGTGTGTTAATATATGATGGGAAGTATGGTGTGTTCCCTTTCATTGAGAGGGTTGCAGCACAAAGAACCAGCATTAATCATCCGAGGGGGGCTATGGAAACTAAGGCTGTGGAGAAGATCACTAGACTTGTGACACGTGCAAAGATTATAGATGAAATCATACCAGCAATAAAAGCACGTTGGCCACCATTCATGAGCAAGCACATTTGTATTCAACAAGATAATTGCAAGGCACACATAAAGAATTTAGATCCTGAATTCCGGGCAGTAGCTGACTCCGACGGGTTTGACATCAACCTGGTATTTCAACCAGCTAAATCACCTGATCTTAATGTACTAGATTTCGGTTTTTTTAACTCGATACAGTCTCTACAACATGAAACCCCAAGCACGACACTGGATGGGTTACTGACAGCAGTGTACAATGCATATGACAGAAAAGATCCAGCAACAATCAATAAAGTTTTCCTCACCCATCAAGCTACAATGATAGAAACCATAAGAGTCAAGGGATGCAACAATTATAAGTTGCCCCACATGTCAAAGGATGCACAGATAAGGAGAGGAGAATTGCCTAGGATGCTAAGTTGTGATGAGGGAATACTTCGTGAAGGCCTGGAACACCTTATCACAATTCAGGAAACTGAAGGCATGAGGGAGATGATGCAAACCATGGGATATGAACTGCAGAAGTAAGGGATTTCAGTATGCACATTGGGTTAGACTAGGGTAACATTTTGAAAACCTTAAAACTTGTTTCTTTTGGTGTGGAAAGACAAGTTTTTTTTGTAACCCAATTCAAACTGATGCAAATTTCTGCACCCCAATAGGAATTTTTTTAATGCACAACACTTAACTTCGCACAGCATACAACACATCACAAAGCACATCACAACACAAAGCACAGCACAAAGCACCGCACAAAGCACAACACAAAGCACGACACAAAGCACGGCACAGAGCGCAGCACAAAGCACAGCACAGAGCACAACACAGATCACAGCACAGAGCACGGCACAAATCACAACACAGAGCACATCACAACACACATCACAACACAAAGTACAGCCACACGGCAGCCACATACCACAAGAAATTAAACAGGAAGCACAGAACACGCAATCATGAACCAATATACTCCCTTTTTTTGCTGTTTACAAACATGTCCAAGGGGCTTTCAAGGGGAGATATACATTTTCCTGGAACAATCATGAAGTGCAATCAACTGAGCCATAGCATATCTCAGATGATTGTGGCTCTGCAAGTCAACAAAAAAGGGGATCAAATCAGCAATCCAACATGGAAACCAAGAAATATTGGCTATTTTATTAAACATAAACTGGTAATCATACAAGCAAAAGTTCATTAGATGAAGTTGAAGGGAACGGACTTAACTTTTTATTCTACCCTTTCCCTATTCTGGCCAAGAAGCTCCTTCAGACCCGGAATCATTATCTCAGCCACACGAAAAGGTGCATCGATCTGATCCAAACTCAGAGGTTTCATTTCCGGCATGACGTCCGAGGGAAACCTGGACTCTGTCGCATACCAGGGAAGTGCTCGAATCGAAGGGATAGAAGAGTAGTGTTCGTCATCATTTCCAGAACCAACAGCAGTCTCACAGTGACCGCGTTTCACTCCAGAAGGGATAACGCATGGATCATCAATAAATTTTTCTCGGGGCACACAGCCGCACAAACTGCAAGGCTCCATAGATCTGGAAACAGAGGCCACAAGGCCGTGTTTTTCTTGGTTGGTGGCGGCGCCACCAAAAGACCCACCGGGAGTTATTTCTCCTCGCCGGCGAGTGGGCGGCGCCACCTCCAATTGTTTCCTTGGAATCAAAAGAGAAGCCGCGGACAGGTCAATAGCGGCGATGCTACCTACAGACCCGCCGGATCTGCGACTTCGAACACCGCACCGGCGGTTGGGCAGCGCCACCTTCGTTCGTTCTTCTCCGGCGTCAGGGCCTCTCAAGGCCGGACCATCACCCGCCAGAGAGAAACTATCAGATCGTGATGAGGAACCAGAATCACAGACATAACGTTCCGAACAAAACCCATCACATTTAAACCCACAACCAACGAAATCGCCCCTTTCCATAACCCACAAATTTTTGAAAAGCAAAGATGATGAGAGGGACAGTCTGGAATGAGATGAGCGACGTGAGATAAGCTCAGAAGATAAGAGGGAAGAGAAAAGGGTGGGAACGAATAATGGAGTCAGAAACCCTGATGAAGCAAAGAGATAAGCATGCTCACACCTTTTAACAACATCGACGAATCTCGATGCTGAGCCCATTGGGAAGAAAAAATCACACGCGTGATTAAAGCAAAGAGAGTAATGAAGGTGGTTGGGTAGTTGAAGGGATTTTAATTTGGTGGGAAGGGTTATGTTTATGTTGGATTTGGTTAAATAGAGATTATGAAGGGTTATGGGATAATGTGGGCTAATAATATTGGGTTAAAAAATTAGAAACTGGGCCCAAATTCAGTAAATAAAAATAAAAGCAGTCCATTTATGGTAAAAAATGAGGTAGTGTAAAAATAGTTGGAACGTCTAAAAAGGGAATGAATGTAAAAAGAGATGGGACGGATGAAGTATATTTCTTCCACCGAAATCAATACAACTTGATCCTTTCATGTTAGTCAACGTGTTAGCTTCAACCCACCTATTCCTTCAACCGCTTCAAGTAATGGTCCTACCGAGTCATCCCCAATCTCGAATGATCATGATTCATGGATTGTCATCACCTCTTCATATGGAACTTACGTGATCGGAGCATGTTTTTGACATGGTGCATTTTTTGATTTGCTCGATAACATCATCCAGCATCAAATATGACTTGATAAAAATTAATCATAAAATTGAAAGATTTTCTTTGAGACGGAGGCAGAGGCAGTAGCTATTTCAGAAAATAAAAAGAATGTGCAATGTAGTGGAATATATATTTCTGATTTTAATAAAAGAATAAGGAAGGAGTTTGTCTTCAACAATCATCTAGGACCAAATGAGACCGTAAAATCAGAAGGAATATTCACTCGGTCCGACCATATTTTGGACTCCAAATACAGCTTGGATATTTTACCCGCAACCCGTCTCATGTCGGGTCTGTTTTTTGGATCATCCTGCACACATTCCAACGCCAGACGTGTCAACTTCTCCGCCACTTCCACCGGAAAAGAATCCCTCAACCGCCTGTCCACCCACGTTCTGAGCCTTCCCTCCACCGCATCCCCGCCGCCATCAACCGCCTCTCTCGCCGTATCAATGATGCCGATTTTCCGATACTCGCCACTCGCTTTATCATACTTGTATCTCAACGGCTCCTCCCCAGACAAAAGCTCCAAAATCAGCACGCCGAAAGCAAACACGTCAGACTTCTCTGTCGCGATGCCGATTGCCTTGAACTCCGGCGACATGTATCCTCTCACACCTTCGAACTGCCTCCCGCTGCTCTCCGACCGCCTCAGTTCCGAGTCAATCCCGCCGCCGTCGGTCCCCGTCTCGGAGCAGAGCTCAGCGGCGCCGAAATGGCAAATCCGCGCGTTCAAGGACGGTTCGGTGATGATAACACCGCTGCTCTTCAAGTGCTTATGCACCAAACTGATGGTGAATCCGGCGGTGTGGTGGATGTAGTCCAATCCGTGAGCTAAATCGGTTGCGATTTGCATTCGAGACATCCAGGTGGAAAGGACGGTAAAATTAGGGCTTCTAGGGTTCCGGAGGCAGGCGGCGAGGTTCGAACCCTTTGCGAATTCATAAACCAAGTAGATATGATCTTTGGAAATGGAGGCGCCGATTAGTTTGACTATGCTCAGGTGGTGGCTCCGGCAGAGGACTGATAATTTAGCTTTCAACTCCGATTCGTGCATAGGCTTGTGGATTTTTCGTTGGAAGACTATGACGTCCTTGCCGTGGAGCTCGCACCGCCACGACTGGGAGGAGGAGGAAGAGGTGGAGTAGCGTTTAGCGAGGAAGTTGTTGCTGGCGGAGCGGATCTCGGAGAAATCATAAATATGCGCGTGCTCAGGGAGGGAAAGACGGAGACTGGATAGAGAGGTACTGCTGGATCCAGTTACCGTGTCGGCCGACGAGTCTAACCGGTAGCCTGAGGTGGAGGAATAGCCGGTGGAGGGGATCGAGGAGGAGGCGGTGGATGCGGTAGCGGTGTTGGTGTTGGTTTTAGGAGTGGTGGCGGGGGGTGGAAATCGGTGGGAGATTGGGATGGGTTGGGAAGCATTGGTGGCCATTTTGGATCTGCACATGTGACAATAATATGTTCAGTTGCAACAGCCGCTATATGGAGGTATTTGTCAATGGAATCTGAGTCTTGTATGATTAAAAACTGTAAAATTGTTAATGGTGACCTAATTGTTCTTACTGAGTCAGAAAGAAGGAGGAGGTCCATTTGCACCAGTTGCTTGGTGGGGGGGTGGACGACAGGATTAAAGGTTCGTTGCGCTTTTCTTTATGTTTGGTAATCGCGCGTTTTTTTCTTTATTACTGTGACAGTGACGGGACTGGTAATTTCCAATTCCCAGCAGTTTTGTCTTCGATCCACTACCAACCTATGTGTTTTCCTAGCCCATCATCAATTTCACTAACTATGGATAAATCTCAAGAGAGGGAGAAAGTCCATATTGAATGTTGAATTGGTTGGAAAATTATGGTTAAAATGTTGAAATTCGTCAATTTTTTAGTCTTCGTTTGAGTGGGACCCAAATGGATTTTGGGTTGATGGATGTCATTTTTGGGTTCTCCTTCGCGAGTATTATAAAATCGACTATTTAAACTCTCAAACGGATCAAGGGTGAATGATATATGGATATTTGAAATGTCACTCTTGAAAGAGAAGAATTATGCAGAAATTGGCCCAAATTAATTTTTCTCTGGACAAAAATTCCAAAAAGGGTTTACCATGTTTAATACGATGAATAATATTTGTGCAAATATTTCTTCCTTTTCCAGCAGATTTAATTCGAGTATTCATGGAATGTCTCAGATCTGGTGAGTTGGTGATTGGAGATTATTATTCTCTAATTACAGAAAATTATAATATCATGTTTCCATGATTAGGGTCTCTTAGAGCAGTATAAATAGAGCCTCTAAGTCAGTCAGAAAATTACACACCATTTCTCAAGTCCCTCCATATTCTAAACTTGAGTCTTCTTTCTGTCTTTCTTGAAGTTTCCATTTGTTGCTCTATCGAGGTGATAGTCCTTCTGGCCTTGCGTGAATCCGAAGTAACTCCTACGTGTTAATTGTTACCTTCGATGGTTTTACCCTAGGGAACGATGTCCACAACGAGACTCATTCGTTTCAAGGGCAGCGAGTTTACTTGTGACTCCATCAATTTGTTATTACTTGAAATATTATTTATGCTTTGATTATTTGTAATTTAAGTTTTTCGATTGTATGCTTGAACAATTAATAAAACTTTATTATTCTTGCATATGTTAATTGATCGTTCAATTTTGTTATTTAATTTTTCGTATGATATAATCAATATATGTCCAACAGTCTTGAAACGAATGATATATGTTGAGTTATATTGATTTAAATCACTGTGACCGCATTCTTTATTTTGTTAAATTGCATGCTCAACAATGTGGTCAATTCGGTACAAAGATTGCATGCCTTATTAAATTGGATGCTAATTTTGTGTGGGCTTGATGCGAAATCTTTTAATTGCATCTCCAACACCTCCTCCACCTCTGCAACAACAATCCAACAAACCATAATTCTCACGAAATTATCATACAACCCATATGGTGAAGGTTAATAATTTGAAAAGAGTTGATGACAATGTCGGAGGACAGGGTGAACAAATTAGGAATTATGCAAAGAGGATATCATATTCAAGAACGGAAAATCGAAAGGAATGTTTATTAGCTCACAGGAAAAAGGTGTTAGCTCAGAGAATGTTTATATCTCTGAAAACCAAAAGAACTGCATAAGAGGCCCAATCGTGTATCGACACATGGGATAAAGAAAAACAGAAAAACAAAACTAAAAGACTGAAAATGACAAGAAGTCCTCCCGTTTTGAACACGTCTTCTTCATTCTGCTTCCTCATGAAATCGTACCACTCTTCAGCCCCCCTCAAGATGGACAAAAGAGAAGAATCGGAAGTGCAGATTGACAAGGTTAAGATGAAACGCGAAAGCCGAGAGGAGTTTGGTAAAAATATCCGCAAGTTGCAAGCGAGGGGGCACCTTAGTGGGAAGAAGAAAACCAGCCAAATAGTATTCTCATACCAGGTGGCAGTCAATTTCCAGGTGCTTGGTACGTTCATGAAAAACTGGATTAGCGGAAATGTAAATGGCCGCCTGATTATCACAGTACAGTGGGAGAGGAAACTGCTGAGGGACGTGAAGATCCGAAGCCAGGAAGCTGATCCACTTGAGTTCACAAGTCGTCATAGACATACTCCGATATTCGGACTCGGTGGAAGACTTAGAAACGGTGGAATGTTTCTTGGATTTCCAAGAAATGAGAGAATTACCAAAAAGAATGGCAAAACCAGTAACAGACTTTCTGGAATCCGTACACTTGCTCCAATCAGCGTCACAATAAGCAGTGATGGTGAAAGAAGAAGAGGCCGGATAAATAAAACCATGGGATAGACAAGAGCAAAGATATCTGACCACATGCAGAGCAGCATGGAGATGATGAATAGTAGGGGACTGGACAAATTGAGACAGCTGATAAACAGAGTATGTAATATCCGACCGGGTGAAGTTAAGATAAAGAAGCCGGCCAATTAGTCGCTGAAATGCATCCGGATCAAAAAGAATGGGAGACGAATCACCATCCCGCCAAGTGAGAGGTAAAGGTGTAGCAACAGAAGAATATTGTTGCAGACCACAATCTTGTATAATGTCCAAGATATACTTGGTCTGGCTGAGAAAAAAACCTTCGGAAGAGCGAGCTAGTTCGATGCCAAGGAAGAACCGTGCCTCCTAAAGATCCTTAATAGTGAAGGCAGCATGAAAAGAATGTTTAAACCGAGCAATGTCACCCAAGGAGTCACCAACAAGAAGTACATCATCCACATAAACTACAACAGCCAGAAAATGCTGAGATGTAATCATGTAGAAAAGGCAGTAATCATGAGGTGATTGTGAGAAACCAAGGGAGAGAAGGTGATCTGTGAACCTCTTGTTCCATTGTCTAGAGGCTTGCTTAAGGCGGTAAAGACTTTTCTTCAATCTGCAAACAAGGTCAGGTGAAGGCAAAGAATAACCTGGTGGAGGGCTCATATACACAGTCTCATCAAGAGTGCCATGAAGAAAGGCATTTTTGATGTCGTTCTGGTGTATGAACCAAGACCTAGATGTGGCAAGGGCCAGCAGAAAATGAATAGTGACAGTTTTGGCCACCGGAGAAAAAACCTCAAAGAAATCAATTCCCTCCAGCCGACTAAAACCTCTAGCAACCAGTCTAGCATTGTGTCTAGCAATGAATCCATCAGGGTTACATTTGACTTTGTAAATCCATTTGGAGTCAACCGCACGTTTTCCTGCAGGTAATGGAACAAGATCCCAGGTTTGGTTTGTTTCCAAAGCCTGGATTTCATCCTGCATAGCTCGAACCCATTCAGGGCATTGATTAGCCTGCGAGTATGAATATGGTTCATGAATACTTGTAATGGTGCTAAGAAAGGCAGTATAGGCAGGAGTGAAGTGAGGAATAGAAGTAGAGTCAGTGATAGAGGAAAGGACAAAATATTTGGTCCAAACTGGAGGTTTTCGAACTCTTGGAGGTAAGGAGGGTTGTTTAGGTAAGGAAGGGGAAGGATATGAAGAAGGCTGAGGATCTTGTACCAGTGGATCAGAAGAGGGAATAGAGAAAGAGTCGGGGATGAGAGAAAGGATATGAATTTGAGGAGTAGAAGAAGAAGAATTAGGCACTGCAAAGTCAGATATCTGAGAAGAGGGAATGGAAATTGGAGAATTATGAACAAGATGTGGTAAAGAACTAGGAAGAGTATGGACAGGAATAGAAGGGGAAGGTGAAGATGATGATGAAATCTGGAAAGGGAGAATAGAAGGAGTCTTGTAAGGAAATTTATCCTCATAGAAAGTAACATCACTGGAAATGATGACCTTTTTGTTGGTGAAGTCAAAAAGTTTGTATGCCTTTTGACCGGGAGGATAACCTAAGAAAATACAAGGGAAGGCTCTAGGACTGAGTTTGTCTTTGTGAGGGGCAGCGTTAGTTGCAAAAACAAGACATCCGAACACTCTTAATGATTGATAATCAGGTGGTTTATGAAACAAGCATTCATATGAAGATTTCCAGTGTAAAACTGAAGATGGCAACCTGTTTATGAGATATGTGGTAGTAAGGATAGCATCCCCCCAAAACTGATTAGGTAGATGAGAGTGGAAGAGAAGGGAACGAATTACCTGTAGCAAATGTTTGTGCTTACGCTCAACAACACCATTTTGTTGGGGAGTGTATGGACAGGTTTTATGGTGTATGATGCCATAAGCTGAGAATAGTTTTAGACACTCGGAATTAAGAAATTTCGTGCCATTATTAGACCTAACTATTTTAACAGAAAGATTGAAGTGATTTTTAGTCATGGCCAAAAAAAATTGCAGCACAAAATGGGTTTGATCCTTTGTCTTCAGCAAATAAGTCCAAGTACTCTGACTATAGTCATCAACGATAGTGAGGAAATATTTTGAACCATTGTGACTAGGTAATCTGTACGGACCCCATAAATCAATGTGAATGAGAGCAAAATGTTCAGTAAAATGTGTAGTGCTATTGAGAAAAGGCAAATGATGTTGCTTTGCCATTGGACACATAAGACAAGGGAAAAAATCATCAACAGAACCAATGTCATCATTCAATTGTGACATTACATGTTTGGAAGGGTGGCTTAATTTGTAGTGCCAATTAAAAATAGAATTCACTGAAGTTTTTGACAACAAAACTGTAGGTTTCTTTGGTATGAAAAGGTGAGAAAAATTTTTGATGGTTTGATCTATGACTCTGAGACTGAATGACCTTTTCTTTAACAGATATAGTCCATGAAACTCCTTTACAACTGCCAGAACTTGACTAGTCCTGTGGTCCTGAAGTATGCAGCAAGAAGCAAGAAAAATGACATCAATGTAGGAAGTTGTGGCTAATTTGTGGACAGAGATTAGATTACATTTGAAATCAGGTATGCACAACACATTAGGTAAATTAGATTAGGATGGATGGTGACTGAACCTACAAACTGAACTAGTTTGGTAGAGTGGTCAGGCATATAAACTGGAGTAATGGAGATTACTGGCTTAAGGCTGGTCAGGTATTTTGATCAAGTACACATGTGCCTAGTAGCACCACTATCAATTATCCATGAATCACATTCAAACAAGAAATCATTGCCACATGAATGAGTAAGGGTATTACCTGCAAAATTATGGTAGTTGGCAAAACTGACAGATTCTTGAACAAGTGTTGGCTGATCCATTTTCATCTTCCCTTTCATCAATTTCTCTACTTAAATATGCAAATTTGCCAACATCTCTTATAGACTTGATTCTGTGGAGTCAAACGGTGTTTCTTGTTCTGATACTTTATGTGCCACCTGAGTACCTAGCATCTTGTTTCTAACAGAAGGATCTCTGCTCCCTTCCCACCATTCTGGGTATCCATGGAGCTTAAAACAGGTATCCTTCAAGTATCCAAGAGCTCCACAATGATCACACTTAAGATCTGGACGTTTAACTGTTCTTTTAACAGTGCCCTCTATACCCATGCCAACAGTCCTGTCATAAACCTCCCTCTGATGAGGATAAATCCCTCTCACTGGTTTAAAATCTTTAACAGCCAAAGCAGAGTCTCTCTGAACATCCTGGTGTTCATCATGAACACTATTATGTTTTTTTAACTTTAACGATCATTGAGTATGCCTTAGAAACAAATGGCAGTGAATCCATGACAAGAATTTGGTTACAGACAGATGCATATGCAGAGCTTAAACCAATTACAAATTGATGCAGTTTATCCTTATCTTCCTGTTCCAGAATTTGATTAACTACTCCACAGTTACAACAAGCACATAATTTCCTTGGCCCAAAACAAGCATATTCATCCCAAAGCCCTTTCAATTCAGTAAAATAAGCAGCCACAAAATTAGATCCTTGTCTAATCTTTGTTAATTCTCTTTTCAATTGATTTAGCATCGGTCCATTACTTTCGCCAAACCGTTCCTTCAAATCATCCCGCAGATTCAAAGCATTTGTGGCAAACATAAAACCTCTAGCTATCTTCTTCGACATTGAATTTAACATCCAAGATATGAGCATCGAGTTTACCTTCCTCCACTATTTATAAGTTGAATCATTTAGATCCGGAGCCTTGATTTCTCCATTGCTAAAGCCCAGCTTGTCCCTGGTGTCTAAAGCAATTACCATGCTTCTGCTCCAAGTTATGTAATTCGTCTCATCCAGCAATTCAGCAACTAGCACCAAAGCTGACTGATCGGAATTATGTAAGAAGTGGGGATATGTTGACCCATGACGATTCGTTTCATCATCGGTCTGATTACCTCGATCGCGATTGTGCACAGCAGAGTTAGCTCCCTCTCCTGATGAATTGGAAGCCATCATTCACAGTACCAAATCCTTCAATCACAGGCCAAAAAAAGGGCTAAGAATTCAATGATATGAGCGATCTCCCGCTCTGATACCATGAACAAATTAGGAATTAGGCAAAGAGGATATCATATTCAAGAACGGAAAATCGAAAGGAATGTTTATTAGCTCACAGAAAAAAGGTGTTAGCTAGAGAATGTTTATATCTCTGAAAACCAAAAGAACCGTACACACTAAAAAAGGCCAAATCGTGTATTGACACGTGGGATAAAGAAAAACAGAAAAACAAAACTAAAAGGCTGAAAACGATAACAGCTCCTTCCGTTTTGAACACTTCTTCTTCATTCTGCTTCCATCTTCATTCTGCTTCCTCATGAAATCGTACCACTCTTCACGTGGGATGGGGTTTCGGAGATTCTTCGGGTTTCAAACTCAGAACAGGATCGAAATCGAAAATGAGATTAAGGAAAGTGGTTTGATTCTGATTGCTACTCAACAAGTAACTAGAAGAACCGCTGGAGTTGCAGCACTCGTACAATTCCAGGTTCTCCTCGTCGTACCATGATTCCGGTTCGAATAATAGTCATTTATGAAGATTTTTCCGGTCCAATGATTTTTCTCTTTTCCTCGTACCCTTGTTTCTTCTTCTTCTTCTTCTTCCTGTTCTTGTTCAGATCGTCTGGATTTTCCTTTTTCGGCTCCGGAGATGAATCTTTCTGTTTCTGAGAATTTTGATGGGATTAGAGTAATGGTACGAGGTTGATGACTTCTCTTTGAGTTTGAGCAGAGCAAGAATAAGGGATCGTTTTGCCTAGTCTTCTGGGGTCCCTAATTATGGGATTGTGGCGGTCGATTGCTCGGTTGCTAGTTCCTCCGTCACCGCCGAGAATGGTGGCGGTGAAGGTGGCCGCGGAGGAGGAGGAAGCGGCGTTGGGATTGGGATCTCTTTCTACCGAGCTAATTGGGATCTCTCGCACTATTCCAGGAGATGCTGGAGCGGCCATGGGTGTTTTCGGGCGAGAAAGGGTTGCTTGGAGCGGCCATTGGTGTTTTCCAGCGAGATTTAGGGCGGATGAAGGTGGCGGGTGGAGTTTTTGGTGGTGGTGGGAATTGTTTGATGATGGCAGAAGAAGGATCCAATTTGGGGTAACGGGTATGGTTATTAGAATTTTTGAAATTTGCATTCAAGCCCCTGATTGATATGAGTGCATTTAAATCAACCCAACCCTTTTTTCAATTGTGGGGGATTAAAATGGAAAAGACTTTTTTGCCCTCACAAAAATCACGCAAATTGCAATTTGCGTGATTTTTGTGAGGGCAAAAAAGTCTTTTCCATTTTAATCCCCCACAATTGAAAAAAGGGTTGGGTTGATTTAAATGCACTCATATCAATCAGGGGCTTGAATGCAAATTCCAAAAATTCCAAAAAGGGCTGGGGTAATGGGTTAGGTTATTATAATTTTTGGAATTTGCATTCAAGCCCCTGATTGATATGAGTGCATTTAAATCAACCCAACCCTTTTTTCAATTGTGGGGAATTAAAATGGAAAAGATTTTTTTGCCCTCACAAAAATCATGCAAATTGCACGTGCAAGGCCGTGAGCGGGATTTAATAGATAAAAGCGACGAAAGTACCACAAATTGTTTATTTTGTAAGGTCAGGGGCCAAAATATGAAAAATAATTTGAGAACCAAAGGTGAACGATGATAAAAGTTCGACGGTCACATAAGTCATTTACTCATTAAAATAGATGAATGAGATGATGAGGTTCAAATTATGCATGATACCGATTTCCGTTTGTGTTTGGAAGAATTGAAAATGTTGATTTCACTAAGATGGACCTGTTCATGTTTACACTTTTTAGTAGCACATACTTTTGCAATATTATATACTCCTTTCATCCAAAAATAAGATTCCTACCTTTCCTTTTCCTATGTCCCAATATAAGGTCATTAGGTAATCCTTCTCCCTCATCCACATTTGCACACTTTTTTGATCAACTTTTTTAAAACACGTTTGATCATAAATTTTAACTAGTATATAGATGCAAACATCTTCATGTGAGATATCGTTAGATTCCCTGCATAACATATTTTCTAAATATTAAATTTTAATACATTATTAATATATGTAACTACAGTTATCGGTGGTCAAACATGATCTGAGAAAGTTGACTAAAAAGCGTGCAGATATGACTAGAACAGAGGGAGTACTATTTTTTTTCTGAACTTAAATTTATGGTTTTGAAATTTAGTTGCATCAGCATGTAAATGCATATGAAAAAAGTAATAGTAACCTAAAAAAACAAAGTTTGGAGATTTATATTAGAAAAGTGGTTTGGTGGTGGTGGCCACCATTTACATCACGAGTCAAGTTGTGATCGTTTGCCACTATAGTTCCAGGAAATTTCATTACATAGACTTCGATGAAAATTATAAATAGGCTTTGAGCCATGGTGGAACATTTGGGAAATTGTGGATGTAATTTAGCACCATCTTGTAGTTGGTGCGCTGCCATATATGTATTGCTGCTCGATGTCTTGTGTGAACCATTGATTCGTGTAATCTAGCTATTTCTGCTTGTACTGCAGATAACGCTTGGTAGGACTTTGTTCCCCGCTAAGGGTATGCATTTTTGCATTGTGTCGCTCACCATGCTACTACTGTCTTGTCATCTAGAACCTGAAATGTTGCGTTCATGTTCATGCGCGTCCAGTTGTTGTGCCATGGGCTTAGTTGTTCTTCCACTCTATGCTAATTAGTTGAATGTCCCTAAACCTTTGCCCGTTTAGGCACACCTTGTGATGTTTGGTTCGTTATTCTTACTAGAGCTTCCTACGCCGAGTTTGGCTCAATTGTTGCTCTTGGTTCCTCATGGTCCCTTTTGTTGTCCATTATTTGTGTGACCTTGACAATATTTAACATGTTCCCCACCGACGACCGTTGCTCTTGGTTTCTCCTGGTCCCCTTTGTGGTCCATTATCTGTGTGACCTTGACAATAGTTAACATGTTCTCCACCGACGACTGCTGATAACTTTATTGTTGTCTTCTTTTTATGGTGCAACCTTAAACCACTCTTCGAGCCATGCTCCTAATTGCAACATAGCACAATGTCTGAAGTCAAACCCTAGCTTGGAAATCCGCCAGACCCTCATGGCTATTTTGCATTCGAGGATCTTATGCAAAACCGTGGCAAATTTGTGTGTGGCGCAGATGGCATAAAGACGGCACTTTCATACCCATGATTCTTTAGGCTGGCCGTGTTAGTGCAACATTCTGCACAAGCCTTCATACTAGAAATTTGACCTTTTCTAGTGTCTTCGAGTGCCATAGCTTCTGCTAGAGCTTTTTGGTGATTCCTATTGCTTGCGGCATGGCTGAGCCAAATGGCATCTGTCTCAACTTAGCTGCCCATACTTCATGGTACCCACTTTTAACACTGTACTTGCTGAACCAGTCCTTATCCCATAATTGGTAGTCCTTTTGTCTGAATGATGAGAAAGGAGTGTGTATCCCCTACATGTCTTTTACTATTTCCGGCTAGAAGAATAAATTTAGTAGGTGTATGCACCATTGCTTAGCATTATCGATTAGGTCGCTGATTTTAAATCCCAGTAGGGGTAAAAGTTGACAGTCATACCTTATGGGATTTTTGTGATTCATAATCCATTCTTCCTGAATATCAATGTTGCAGCCATCCCCCCACTTTCCATTCAACTCTTTCTTAATCAGGTCACACCCCATAGTATTCATCTCCATCCCCAAGTTGCTTCCTGTTTCAGTTTGACCTCCAAAACACTCTGCATGTTGCAGTGTTTTTCCATGAACAGTTTTGAGAAGAATGAATCTTTATCCGTGACGATTTTACATGCTTTTTCCCTAATATAGTTTGGTTCATTTGTTCAGTGGACCACATCCTTAGATCCCCGTGGCACTTGGAATGGCACATGGTTTCCCAAGACTTTCTGTGGATTCCTCTCCCTTTTGCGTCCCCCACCCATATGAATCTAGTCAAATGGCTATATATTTTCTTTGCCATAGTAAAGGGTACTCGAAATATTCCTAGAGTGTATTGGGATGTGGAAGCTAGAACGTGCTTGCTAAGTGTAACTTTTCCAAGACTGAGAGATACCCAAGTTTTAATGTTACCGTCTTAACCTTGACTCTCTGCACTAGTTTTTCGAACATCTTGAGGAAGTATTTAAATTGAGTTGTTGATGAATATATTATATTTGTAGACATAATTTTTCTATAAGAATTTAATTTCGAATTCATGATAAAAATTAATTAAATATATTGACAAAAAAATATGTGTTTTGAATACCATGTGAAAAAGAAATATGAAAGATATATAAGCGTGGAGCGTGGGACATATAATAGAAAGGAAAAGTCTTAGTAAATGCGGCATTTTCATAAATTTATGGACAGTCCACAGGGGCATTTATCTTAAATGTTGTAATTTTTTTATAAAATTTAAATATTGTATTTTATAAGTTAAAACATGTAATAATATGTATTTGAAGGTGAAAATATAAAAATATATGATATAAAAAATATTTTTTAAAATTTTAAATTTTGTACGTAATTTAACAAATACAGTATATAAGATAAGAAATATGTGGCATGTCCATAAACTTATGAACAGGCCACCTGTCAGGAGACCTACTATAGCAGAAAAATATGGAATACGTTCATTTTCTTTAGAAGAAGAAATATTGAATTGAATACTCTATTTCTTGCCTAGTTTTGATATTTTTTTAATATAAAGATTTATAAAGTGTTAAAATTGAATTTAAAATATAAAAGAACGAGTAATAGATATTAATTATTGTTGCCAAAATTTAAAAAATATAAATTTAACGATTAAAGTAATAAAAATGAAAGTGTTTTAAATTTAAACAACCAAAATTACATGCCTAATACAATTATAAATTTACTAGTGGTACCATCTCGCATTACGCGATATCATTATTTAAAATATTGAAATTAAGTTTTATTAAAATTTTAAAAGTTTAGTCTTCTAGAGTCTGTAAGCTATGGAAACATTTAGTGTCTTGAAAGATGGTCTTTCCATAAACTATGGAAAGATCAATGTTTAAAGTGTAAATTAAAATAAATGAAGATGAATTTTTGGGTTACATGAATCGAGTTGTAAACTTTATAACTACTACATGTTGCATAATAAATTTTTAATATTGCAACTAACATTTTTTACCTTTTATTATTATAATTAAACATCGTCTTTCCATAAGACTATGGAAAGACAGTCTTTCCCAAGACTTTGTCAAAGAAAATTATATGAGTTATAAAGGGAAATAATTAATTTAGTTAGAAACCATTAAATACTGAATACAATAAAACAAATAATTATTTTTATAATATTCCATTAAAATTATTTAACAAGCAATTATTTATATGTTGAGATTCATTTTAAAAGGTTATCATAATTATATGTATTTCATTGAAATAAAGTAAATATCAAATGACTTTATTAGTCTCACTAATTATAAAATGTCTTCATTTAACAATCAGTCGGTCTAAAACAAGACTTTGTCATACATTAATAAATAAATAATATGTATATATTTCTATAAAAAGTACTATATCATTGTATTAAAAATTTTGAAAATTTTGTTATTTCATATTATGTGTTTCTTTTGATTTTCTTCATTGATATATATATATATATATATATATGTATATATATGTATGTATATATATGTATATATATATGGTTTTATAAATATCTTTAGAAGTTATATATTTTAACAAGTTATGATTGATTATATATAGTAAATAAATAAAATCAATAACATATTATAATATTAGTATGTTATTTTTAGAAAACTTCATGGGTTTAGGAAAGTCAAAATGACAAAATCATCTCTGGTTGTAGAACCATTCAAATCAAACAATTTCTATTATATGGTGTTTGAGATAAAACAAGACTTTGTCATACATTAATAAATAAATAATATGTATTCGTATTTCTATCAAGAGTAGTATATCTTTGTATTAAAAAATCCAAACATTTTGTTATTTCAAATTATGTGTTTCTTTGAATTTTCTTCATTGATATATTGTATTAAAAAAATGAAATTTTCTTCATTTTACTTAGTATGCTAACAAGTTATAATTAATTATATATAGTAAATAAATAAAATCAATAACATATTATAATATAATTATGTTATTTTTAGAAAACTTCATGGTTTTAGGAAAGTTAAAATGACAAAATCATCTCTGGTTGAAGAACCATCCAAATTAAACAATTTCTATTATATGGTGTTTGGGATGATATATATATATATATATATATATATATATATATATATGGTTTTAAATATATCTTTAGAAGTTATATATTTTAACAAGTTATGATTGATTATATATAGTAAATAATTAAAACTAGTAACAAATTATAATATTAGTATGTTAACAAGTTATGATTAATTATATGAGTCCGTCTCTGGAAAGACGGTCTTTCCATAAGGTATGGAAAAATCAAAGTTTAAAGTGCAAATTAGAAGAAATGAAGATAAAATTTTTGGGTTGCATGACTCGGATTACAAACTTCATAACTAATTTAGGTTGTATAATAAATTTTTAATATTGCAACTAAAATTTTTTACCTTTTTTATTTTAATTAAACTCCGTCTTTTCAAAAACTTTGCCTAATTATATATAGTAAATAAATAAAATCAGTAACTCATTATTATATTAGTATGTAATTTTTTAAAAAAATTCATAATTTTAGGAAAGTTAAAATAATAAAATTATCCTTCATTAAAAATTATTTAAATTAAATAATTTCGTGTTTTACCCGGGATCATCGAATATGCAAAGACAGCAAAAGGCAAACAAGTGAAGGATATGATAACGCATGTTATTAAATCAGCATAGTATTATATTGTGTTTGACCCAAGATCATCGAATATGCAAAGACAGCAAAAGGCAAACAAGTGAAGGATATGATAAAGCATGTTATTAAATCAGCATAGTATTAGTATAATCTAAGAGCTGACTTTGACCAAGAGGCAGCCCGGAGGATTTCGAAATTCAATGTTGGCGACTTGTTGGAAGTTGGAATTTAACACTGAGGGAAGGTTTGTCACCACAGCAATTTTATATCCTCACTTTCGTTAGTTGATTAAAAATAATTTCACCATTAATATCTTTATTAGGGTAAAATTTTGGAAAAAATTGGATTTCCATAGTTTTATAAAAATATGTAATTTAATCAGAATAATAAAATGTAAAAGATTTTAGTTGCAATATTAAAAATTTAATATACAACGTGTAGTAACTGTAAAGTTTATAATGAAAATTTTATCTTCATTTTTTCTAATTTGCACTTTAAACCTTGGTCTTTCCATAACTTATGGAAATACTGTCTTTCAAGAGACAGACTCCATATTTATTATGTAAAATGAAAATAAAAAAATATTTTAAAAATACACATCAAGATGAATCTAAGAATATGTCACATGATAATATCATTAATTATATGGATATATACCAATATAACCTTACTATTTGAGTAAATGTCATAACTTTCAGATAATTTTTAGTGGATAAACAACCCTTACTAATTAATAAAAATGTTAACATAATTGGAAGATACTATTTCTGACATTGACCAGTATAGATCGCACATAAAATAACTAAAATATCTTTTAACCTAAAATCTATAAATATTAAAACAGTTTTATCCTCACCCACCACTGTCCCATCACCAGACCACCACCGCCTCACTGTAACAAATCCCATTGTGTCAAATCACCCGACCACCGCTTATCTCTTCACAGAAATAGGAAAATTTTCTCCAAACAAACTATTTGCCCCCTCTTAAGCTATTTCTTCGCAGCATTATTTGGAAGGTTATTCAAATTCCAAAACAAACCATATACTCAAACACCAAAACACGGTCGTTTGGTTGGGGTGAATTAAGAAAGTGGAAAAGAATTAGAGATTTTAATTATCTTAGTTAATGTTTGATTGGTAAAGTCTTGGAAAAGACGGTCTTTCCATAGGCTTATGGAAAGACGGGGTTTAATTAGAATAATAAAAGGTTAAAGGTCTTAGTTGCAATATTAAAATTTTAGTATGAAATATGTAGTAGTTATAAATTTTATAACCCGGTTCATGCAACCCGAAAATTTTATCTTAATTTCTTCTAATTTACACTTTAAACCTTGGTTTTTCCATAACTTATGGAAAGATGGACTCTGTTTGATTTGGTATTTTTATCATTCTCTTTTCCAATTTCTAATTTTATTATTCCCTCAATTGGGTGTAACGTGATTATCTGGTGTTACCTTGGGACTGAAATTCCCTTTCCCTCATCTTCCATTTTCCTCTTTGTTTTATCAACTCCAAAATAAGATTATACTTTATATTTATTATCAAAATAAAAATTACAAAATAATGATTATGATTTCAATTTAAATATTTAAATATTATTTTTTGTATTGTATATAGATCAAATTTAAATAAACCATAATTTTCATATGAACTCTTTTTAAAGAAAAATAAATAAATTATTTTTTTAACTTTATACTATGAATAATGATTATATTATATTATAATAAATATATTATTTTTTATAAAAATACTATTATTTTATGATTATATAATATAAATATAAATATGTTAAGTAGTATTGTTATACTTTAACTTAATTAAATTTAAGACAAAAATGTATTTTCATACCTAAAAAAGAATATTATAATTTTACTTTTTAAGTTTTATATGGCTTGAATATTAATAAAATTAATATTTATATAACTTTCATAATATATAATATTTTTTTATAAATATTATTATATTATAAAGGCCAGCCAAACAAATTGAATATCATACCGCTATCCTACCCAAATGAAGAGGCAATATGTGAAATTTTAACTTGGTTCTGATGTTTTTTATGGAGGTTGTGATATTTAACGCTCAAAGCCCTTATAAAAAAAATAATTAAACTTGCATGAAAATTTAAAAACACTTATTTCAAGAACCTACACCTTAAACTTAAAGCACCCACACAAATAAATTGAAGCACCTACGCTTTATGCTTAATAAAATTTAAACAAATAATCAAACTTGCACGAAATTGTGAAAGCATTGAAAATACAATTTTGAAGCACCCGCACATTTAAGTTAAAGCACCCACACCTTTAACTTGAAACACCTGCTCATTACGCTCATCATAATTTAAAACAATATTGCACAGAATTCTTAAAGCACCAAAAATGCCATTTTCAAGCACCAGCACCTTTAACTTAAAGCACCAAAAATAGAAACACCTACACTTTAAGCTCAAAGCACTTATAAGAAATAATTAAACTTGCATGAAAATTTTAAAACACTTATTTTCAAGCACCCACATTTTTAACTTAAAGCACCTAAAAATAAAAGTAGAAGCACCTACACTCTACGCTAAATATAATTTAGGCAAATAATCAAAGTTTCACAAAATTCTTAAATCACCGATTTAAATCACAAAATTCTTACATATATATATATGTATATATATACGTATATATATGCCAAATAAAATATCTAAGCATCATAAACAAACTTAAATTCGTAAAATAATTTAAAAGAGTAATCAAGTACATAAACAACTTACAGAATACTTTGAATGGAATTCTTTATTGAATATATTTCTGAGCGGGGAATATGTATAGGTGGTTGAGTTTATAAGTACATATGGTTGGGTTTTTAAGTACATGTGGTTGGGTTTATAAGTACAGGTAGTTCAAGTTTCAATGGTGAACTCGGATGGAGGAGGTTGTCTGAAAATAAGAAAGTGCGAATATTCAAGCGTATTTATAACTGATCTAACTCTCCTCTATATATAGAAGAGAATGAGTGCTAATCTATTACATTGTGGAATCCGGATTTGAAATCCGTAGTGGCCTTCATTATTGTTGCTTGTGATGATGGGGTGTGGGGTCCCCCATTACTTCTTGTCTCGCTGCTTTGTTGAATTTGTTGGCAGATCGTGGAGTTTGGGGCCCTCCATTATTCTGCTTTGCTGACTTCTTTTCTTGAGTGGATGTGATGGAGTTTGGGCCCCTCCATGACTGACTGTCTGTTGAAATCGTACTATTATATCAGAAATCAAACGGGTCTTGACCCACTGGATCTCCTATCATATCCTCTTCGTTCTTAATTTCTTGACTCTTGACTTGTTTATATATTGCTAATATTTTCTTGAATTCTTCATATGCTTCAATCTTTGGGATCCGGTCTTCTTGAATATGTGGAATTTGTTGAACCCTTGATGTGTGCTGAATAGAACTTCTTAAGGGTGGTTGAATGGGGAGAACTGATGTAGAATGGCTAATACTATGTAATTTTTGGAATGTGATTCTTAATTTTTCACCTGTTGTTAAATAATGAGTAGCTGCCTTTGTTGAACAAAACTCGGTATTGTAATTAACCCACCATTTTATCTTGAATTGCCTAATTAATGATAAAGGCATGTTTGGGGCAGAAGGGTTTAATTTGAAAGCCCCAGGCAAAGATCCAAGGAACTCTAAATATTGAATGAATGAACAAAGGCTTTTCGAATGGCTAGAATTTACCGAGGTTATTGAATGTTTCTAGGCCTTCTAATATAGCAGTAGGAAGTATATCTTTCGTAACTGTTCAGTTTATCAATCATGTCTAATAATACTTGCTTATCTTTGACACTACTTAACATATTAAATGTGGAATTCTTACAATGACATATATCTGAGAAACTAGAGCTTTCAGAGCTTGATTCATAATTTGTCTGTTCATCACTAGAATTATCTAATAGTAATGCTAATAGTTTATTCTTTAAATCCTGTTCATCTGAAAAAATGAATTGATCTTTTTCTCGGTTTTATAGTGTGATGCTGTATGACCGTATTTCTTACATTTAAAACATTGAATGTGGCTATACTTATTATGTTTCTTAAAAACTTTTTTTTATCAATATTCTTATCTTTGCCAAATCGTTTATTATACCTGTATTTTTTGTTTTTAATCATTTCTTATTCATATTTGCGTTGTATTTTTAAATCTTGACATAATATTAAGGCTTCTTTTTTAATAAAAGAAAATATTTGTCCAAAAGCGCGCGCACACACACACACAGAGATATATATATATATATATATATATATACACATAGTATTATTCTATATGTTTAACATAGTAATTTTTGATATTTTTGTAGGCAAATTAAATTATGTGGAAGGAGTTGACTGCAGTGCGTAAAAAAAAGGAATAAGTAGATGAAAATGATTAATTTATTATCATGAAATGATGTTTGATAGTATTAAAAAGATAAACCAAAATGGAAAGTATATCAAAATTTTAAAAATATATTGTAAAAAATAAGTATTATGAAATAATTTCCCTAACAAATGGAGATTGAGAATACAAAAAGAATGTACATCCTCATAAGTATAGTATGGTTAGTTACTCATAAATTGAAAAATATTGAAGTATGAGAAGAACATTGAAAATGAGAGAGTGATTTACATTGTAAATTGGGGGTTGACTTTATAAAGTATTTTATTTTCAATTAATTTTTAGAAGTTGAGGTGAAAATTTGTGTGAGTGACACGTGATAAGAATGATGTGGAAAAGCCATGTGGCAAGAATGACCTCCTTTCATATATAGTACTCCCTCTGTCCCAGCCTATTCTGCACATAATCTTTTTTATGGTCTCCAATAAACATGTTTAATGGTAAATATATTTAGTTACGGACAACAATGACACACAAAAATTTGATATTTAGAAATTACATATTACGACGAATCTAACCAAAACTCCTACGATAAAATTATTGTTATATACCTATTAAAATATGGGATCAAAGTTTCGTATTTGTGACAAAAAAAATTACGTACAGGAGAATATGCTGAGACAAGAGGCAATATAAATTTTCACTACCATATTCTCATTAAGCATGATCAAATCTAGACATAAGCGAAGCATAGTCAATTCACAAGCAAAAGCCTCAATGTCAATAATTAAAACTTTATTTCTGAAATCATACAAACCATGAAAGCAGTTAATACAGACGAGATCAACACCCTTGGGAAACCATCTGAATGGAATGAGTGAGTGTTTGACCCATAATAAACACCCATTGAATAATTAGAATTGGTCATTTTCCAAGGGATAAAATGTCCAGAATGGTACTCAGTTCCAAGTGAAATTTATAGTTTGGTACTTAATTTTTAAAAATATTTTAAAGAGGTATTCATTTTTTCATTAATGTCCCAAAAAGGTAATTTTTAGTTAAAAGTGGGTACCATTTTGATTCAATTTTGATCCAAATTGGTACCATTTTATCCTCAAGGTACACATTAATGAAAAATGGGTATCTTTTTGGAACATTTTAAAAAATTAGGTACCAAATCCGTCCAAGGTTACTCCGTCCAATCTGTCCAACTAAACTAAACAAAACGCAAGATCTGAATTGTTCATATTGATGATAGCTTCCTGCTATTACCATACTACACAATTATACCTTTCGTCGTATCATGAGAGTTCATCTCTTACTCAATTCTAAAAATCGAAGCAACTTGAGCTAATCAACACATGCCCATGTATTAGAGAGAGCGTGTAGTTTAACTTGGGATTTTTACAAACATAACATCATCCTAAAACACCCTGAATGCAAAAAAGCCAAAAAAAGCCCGGACAGAGCATATGCATAACACAACACATGATGCTGCTTCATTCATTAATCCCTCCTCACTTTATCCCAGTTGAGACCTCTTCTTGTGTATAATTTCGACTGCAGCTCAAACACATCCACGACAATATCATGAAACCACTTGGGCCTTTTAGTATACAGCATCAAACCTCCAACCAAAATCCCAAGAATCATCCCAACACCGAATCCAAACGCTACTGATTCCCATGTAAGTCCATCCATAGCATCATCCCTTCCACGAATACTACTCGGGTATGACTCCGATCCGTTACGCGTTTTCCTACAATCTTTAAGTGGCCATCCAAACAACCCGGAGTTCTGATCATAAGAAGAGACATTGAACGTATTGAACTGCCCACCCGAAGGAATTCGCCCCGCGAGCTCGTTCTGAGAAACGTTGAGGATCACGAGAAAATTCAGCTTTGCTAGCTCAGGTGGGATTACTCCACTGAGTTTATTCCCAGTAAGATCCAAGGATTCCAGCGCAGAAACATCCCCAAGTACTGGTGGGATATGGCCACTGAAAAAATTATGCGACATATTCAGTAGCCTCAGCTCCTTGAGCTCTCCAATCGATTCCGGAATTCTTCCTTCAAAGCTGTTCCCAGCCAGATCAATGGTGGTGAAAATAGTCAACACTCGCTTCAGCTCCGTCTTCGTACCTTTGATCAACAAAGTCACCGAATCTTCATAGTACGAGCTGTCTCCCCCGTACTTGGCCGTTGTATCGTTGCCGCTCTTCTTCTTCATACCCTCGAAGCTCCGAATCATCGCCTCCGGCACCGACCCGTTGAACCGATTATACGACACGTCCAGAATTCGCAGCTTCTGAAACGGCTCCTTAACCGAACCCGTATTGATCGTTCCATGGAACTTGTTCCTCGTCAATATCAGAACGCTGAGCGCTGGTAAGCTTCCGAGCCAATCGGGAAAAGGCCCCTCTATCGCGTTGTTTCCGATGTCAAGAACTTCAAGGCTCGTACACTTGAGAATGGACTGCGGTAGAGTCCCTACTAACTGGTTCCCGTTCAGACCAAGATTCCTCAGTGTGTTACCCTTTGGGAACTGGATGGGAATGGTACCTGTGAATCTGTTTCTTTTGAGGTCAAGCACTGTGAGCTGCATGCTCATGTTGCCCAAACATTCTGGGATTGTGCCGCTGAACTGGTTGTCGGACAGCAGGAGGTACTTCAAGCTGGTCATTTGGCAAAGGGAAGGAGACAGCGTTCCTTGTAGCAAGTTGGAGCCTAGATCGAGGAAATCCAGGTTTTTCCATGAATAGCCTGTTGAAAAATAGTGCAACAACAAGGTTGTGATCAGCAAGAATCTGGCCATGTTTTTGTTGATTGTCTTTGGGGTGTTTGCTCTCAGTTTTTTATATTGGCGATGATGGATAGCAGTATTATTATATGTCACAAAAGATGTGATCTTGTTTTTGTGTTTTGTTTTGTTTTGAAGAGGGCATGACTTGGTCAGTCTTCCAACTTGGTACTACTAGAATTCCACTTTTACGACTCACTTGCAATAATGCATTGACTTGAAAATTAAACGTTTATACTCCTGCCTCATACCAACTTAAATAGAATTTTTTTACCGTTTTTTAAAAAATGTTTGATCCTGAATATGTTTAACTACATATAATAATAATAAATAAAAATTTAATATTTACAAAACACTTATTACGAAGAATACAATTATATCACATATGATAATATTATTGCTTATATATTTATTCAAATACGTGGTCAAAGTTTGGCAAATAGTAAAATGCAGCTTGGTCTGGGATAGAGGGAGTAATTGGTTTTTAATACTTCCTCCGATTTCCTAACATTGGCTCACTTTTATTTTTTGAATGATTTTTTAATAATGACCCATTCTTTATTGGTAAATTCTATATTATTTTCATCCATGTAATTTACTTTTTAATTTTTCAGTACATTCTTCACTACTTATTCTAACTTTTTTAAATTTAAGTGTAAAAAGCAGGTGAGACAATATTAGTGAACCGGAGGAAGTATGCATTATCATGGCCGAAGTGTAATTTTCTTAGGTTTAGACAATTCTACATGTAATTTTAAAGCTCAGGTACTAAAAATCCATGATAACTGAGAATCAAGTTCAGTGATGTATGGAATGACTGAATCTAGGAGTATTAAATATAGTGGAAGGAATGGCACAAAAGAGTCAAATTCCACAAAACGTGTGTAACGGGCTGATCCTTTGAAATTTCAAGGACTTCACATCACAGAGTTATCAGAAAGAAGTGGTTCAGACTCTGCCCTAACTTGTAGAATTCACTACACATCTGCCGTGTTTTCCCCTCTCTCTAGCATTCTCAGTTCTGTACTCTCTCTGTCCTACCTGGATTTAAATACATTTTTTTACACTGTTTTTTTATTAAATTTTAATTACATATTTAACTAATTATATGAAAAACAATATTATCATATATGGTATTGCTCAATTCGTCGTAACAAAGTAGTTTCTTTATATCAACTGTTTATTTATCGTTATTATACGTAGATAAAACATATTTCTTAAACAATGTGATAATGATGAGGGGTGCAAATTCAATTAGGATGGAGGGAGTAGTAAATATGAACAAAAATAAATAATACTCCGTAAGACGGCAAAGTCTTGGGAAAGACGATTTTTTCATAGGCTTATGGAAAGACGGAGTTTAATTAGAATAATAAAAGGTAAAAGGTCTTAGTTGCAATATTAAAATTTTAGTATGCAAAATATAGTAGTTATAAAATTTATATCATACAACCCAAAATTTTTATCTTCATTTCTTCTAATTTACACTTTTAACCTTGGTTTTTCCATGATTTATGAAAAGACCGTATTTCAACAGACAGTCTCCCGTAAGACATTGTCTATGTGTGGAAAACATTTTATTTTCTTTGCACTTTATCAATGTAAATATTTTATTCTTACGTATGTCCCAATTCAAATTGCACACTTATTTTTTCTAAAATTATTTTCTATCAAAGTTTGATTCTATATTTGAATAGATATATAAGCAACAATGTTATCGTATGTAATATTGTTGAATTTACCGCAATATGTATGTTTCTAAATATCAACTTTTATTTGTTGTTATTATACATAGGTAAACATATTAACGGTCAAATATATTTCTTGAACAACGTGATAATGATGATGATGCAAATTCAGTTGGGACAGAGGGAGTAGTAAATATGAACAAAAATAAATAATACTCCGCAACACACTGTCTATGTGTGGAAAACATGACCATCAAATACTGCATGCGGATGTGATAGAGGAAATTCCCTCTCATTGAATTTGAGAGCAACAGTCCCTGAAGACCATATTCCATATACCTTCCTAACTTCAAATTCCCATTCCGGATCTCTTTTGCAGTTCTGCTAGGAAATCTCACAGCCAAGCATCAAACCTCAGCCAATCAATTCCTGCATCACACAAACAAGATTTCACGTGGAAATACAAACACAAATACATTCCAATCACTTTTCAAACAAGTTTAGACCAGTCGGTGTTCGCCTGTCAGGTGTTAGAACTCATGGCTAATACAGTTAGGGAAGAGCACTGGTCAGAAGGGTCTCGTGATGGCTCAGATACTCAGAGGAAAGAAGAGAGTCCTCTTCGGGGATGAACTTAACCGAGCGACTCAACTGCCACCCAGAAGGGGAGTTATTTTTACATCGGCAGAAGAGGAATACCAAAGGGGACAGAGCCTACTCGAGGATTGTCTAGTGGGGTATTTTCTCGACTATCGTCACTTTGCCCTAACTAGAATGCAGCTCCTCATATCAGACTACTGTGGAGAAGGTGTACATGTCATTGCAAAGAATGGGAAATTTTATGTTATACAATTTCAACAGAGATCCAAGCTCCTAGCAGTACTTTACAATGGTCATGTCAATATCGCTGGTGGTCTGTTGGCTTTGAACAAACTAGTCCCTGAAATGGCTCTGCCCCATATGACAGTCACCAAAGTCCTAATATGGATACGCGTTTATGGTCTCATAATGGAATATTTCGGAAGGAGTGCCATACAAAAGTTTTCTTCGGTTGTTGGAGATACTGAAGAGGTGGATTTCGGAGGAAGGTTGCTACAACATGCTGAGTATGTAAGCGTTCGGGTGTGGACGTTGGTCCAAAAACCACTGGTTTCCGGATTCTGGTTAAAATTGCGAAGGGGTGGAATGGTTTGGATAACTATTAGTTATGAAAGAGTTCAAAAAATGTGCCGGCGTTGTGGAGCTTTGGGTCATACCTATCCACGGTGCCATTGGCAAAATGTGGATGCTCTTGAACGCCATATTGATGAAAGATTTGCTACCCTTGGGTCGGAGCTACAGCTGGAGGTTTATTGAGACCTTTCGGAGGAGCTCTACCCACCCGCTGTCCGGGTTCATAGGCACATGCCGACAAGAAGGTTCACCAGGTTTCCCCCAAGCTATTTCTATACAAATGAACACATGTTTCAGCATATGCCAGGCCAAGCTTTTCTGGATAGGTTTAAGTATGAAGAAGAAATTTATCCTACACCACAAGAACTGAGGGAGGCGGAGGAGTACAATCCATAAAATTTTCAAACGTTAAACCTAGCGGAGGATGACACAGGCGAAGACAGAGGAATATCCGGAAGAAGAACCCGAGGAGCTAACCCCGGAGGAGGCTGTTCAAAGGTATGAAGTTAATCAAATTTACCTTCATGGACTCGCAGAAGCACGCGAGAGGATTCTCAATCTCCTAGAAATACCGGATTTCTGGGAAGAAGTTGGTCATTTTCTCCCTTCGCTGAATCCCAATTCCGACGAGGAAATGCAGGAGTTCACCCCAACAACAGTCCCTCAACAAATCTATCAGCAACAACAACCAATTCTGGACAGTTTGTTGATCCGTACACGACATGTGGAAGGTGAAGACGGTGATATTGTAACCGAAGAATACATGATCACTTGTGGGAGAAGATATATTCTCGGCGCCACATGTGCGGAACAGTGTCGTCAAGCCAATAAGGTGGAGTTCAAACAATTCACCTTGCCAGATGGAACAGTAACTGAACCTTTTCTCACCAACGGGGCATTTTCGGAAGATCAAAGTTTTGGTGTTGACTCTGACCAAATCAGTGATGGGCTCAAGTTTGCTATGGATCTTACCATCAATTTTGGTGATCTAGGTGATGAGACGGATGCCAACATGAGTCTCCAGAGCTCATTCAAAGATAGTATACCTATCACATTCAATTCTGAGGAGAGGGGAACAGTGACTAACCTGGGGAAAGGGAAGTCAAAGATGGTTAAACAACTCAAGAGAGCAGGAAGGGGCAGGGTGCCACGAAGTTACAATACTGGGGTTCAAATTAATGAACCCAGTAGCACATCCCCTCTACAGGACCTAAGTTCAGACTCTGAGCCAGAGCCAGAGAATTTTGACAACAAAGAGTCACAACCTACACAAAGTGGAGAATCAAGTGGATCCAGAATGCAGCCACACCTACAATTCGAGGATGTTGTTGAAAGGAGATGTATAGTTGGCAGGAAAAGGTGTGCGGAGTTAAGTGGACAAGATGGAAGGAAAAAAATTGGATATGAAAGGAGATGTGATGGAACAAGGAGAACAAATAGAATTTGAAAGGGGAAGCAGTGACAATTTATTGCGAGCAGGTGGAGTATTTATTCACACAGATACCGATAGCTCTTCACACACGCATAGGGACCCAGGTATTTTAAATAATTTCATTACATGCACTTCTGGGTCAACTGAACTTTTAGGCATACACATCAGCCCACAGCGAAAAGCCCAACATCGCCATTATAACCCATCCTCTCACCTTTTTTTAAACAAGATAATCCTGCCACCACCATCACCAAAGACCCACCCAAATGCCAAACCAAAAAAAATGCCAATCTTTCTCAGCCCACAACAACAATCCACAATCCCACAAACGATCATACCAATGAAAGAAACAGCCCAACAAAAGCATCTACAGTACCTGTCCTTACCCGAAATAGCTCAATTGTGATATCAAAAAGGGACAACAGTGATCGTTCCGAACTTGGAGGCGGTGGTGATTGTTCAGTCGGCATTGGAGATTGTTCAGGTGGCGATGGAGACGGAGGTCACCGCGGAAGTGGAGATGCCAGAGATGCAAATCAACAAATTGAACAAGTGAATCTCGAGGCCAGGTTTCATCAGATTGGGGATTCTCAAAATAATGGTGAGGATGCAAGTGATGGTTCCAATAAAGACTACGTACCTACGGTGGAGGATACATCGATTTTCAATCCGATGCCCATGGCTGTACGGACCATTGGGAGGTCTAGCTTAAGCTGAGGCGAGTCTTCGGTACGACATGGTGAGGAAGAAGACCCGAATCTGGGAGCAAGTGAGGTGACAACAATCTTCGATGGGGTGGGAGAGGAAGTGAAAAATCTGGCCGAGCTTGGAGAACATAGTCGTCAGGTCAATTTTTCCCCTTTTGGAAACAAGAAATAGACCATATGGGTGTTGAGAAGTTCAGCCTGGAGGAGAATAAGTCTACTATTTTGTTGGGGTTTGTTCCGCAACCAAGAAGTGCGGATGGTATATCGACCATGGTTTTGGGCCAGCAACAACTTACACATGTTGGCCCAAATGAGTCCAATATTCTCCTACATGATGTTCGTTGGAAAAGGAAGTTTTGATTAGGTATCAACAGTCCAGGAAGAAGAGGGGTAGTCAGTCTTCCAACATCTATATCAACAACTGATACCAGATCCCTCTTCCATATTAATATGGATGGAGTACGGAGGCTGAATATTAGGGATGATGAGTTACAAGGGCAGGCGGGTTCTAGGCCAAAATCTATCGCAAGCCATCTTATTGTGAACCAAACAGTGAACATGGACTTGGGTTGGATCAACACACAGAGAAAGGCAATTTTATGGGCAATGGCAGAATACATGCCAGTGGCGGAAGGTTTGGGTGGCAAGCGGAAGAGAGTCCTTGAGGAGGAGATGGGATACATTACATTTACCAAGAGAAGATGTACGGACGAGCATGAGGAGGAGCATGAGGAGGAGCTTCTGACTCGATCGCTCGCTCAGTTCCCAAAATTTGACTTATCAATTAGGGAGGAGCAGGGAAAGCAAGTTATAGTCACAGCAAGAATCTTTGATTCAGTAATACAATCAGTGTTGACAGGGGAGAGAGAAGAAAGCTGCGGTATTTCGGTGGTTGGTCCAGAACAACCACCCAGAGGTACATGAATCTACTCTCTTAGAACTATAGGGGACTATCGCATCCTCTGACAGTACATTTCTTAAACAATTCCACCAATCAGTATAAACCTAATATTGTGTTTTTAATGGAAACTAAGTGTGAGTATAGGAAAGTTAGGAAGTGGCTAGGTAGTACTTATTTCACTAGCTGGGAAGTGGTAGATTCCATAGGTTTAAGTGGGGGTATCTGTGTAGCCTGGTCGCCAGAGATCCTTGTATCGGTAGTAAAAAGCTGCCAAAATTTTGTATGTTGTAAAATCACTACCGCCAACGACGAGGAATGGATGTTGATCCTTGTGTATGGGCATCAAGATCGACCACAAAGGAAACAAGTGTGAGATTGCCTACATGTGGTCCTACAGGGCACCCAATTATCGGTTCTAATCACAGGTGATTTTAATCAAGTCCTAGACAGGGAAGACAAATATGGTGGTCGACCGGTACAAAAACAGGAGACAAAGGAACTCAATGGCCTTCTGAAGGAGGTTAACTTACGTGAACTAATACACAAGGGACAATGGCATACTTGGTCCAATGGTAGAGGGGATGATGACCTGATTCTGGAACGATTAGACAGAGCATTTGCAAATGAGAAGTGATTGTCTCTATATCAGGATTATAGCCTAACAAACCATACGATCATGAGATCGGACCATGGGGCACTCACCATCAACACACATCACAGTGTTAGGTCACCAGACAAACACAATGCAAGGAGGTTTGAGTCTTTCTGGGTAAGATTTGACCAGACAAAGGAGTTGGTGAAATGAGTATGGATGCCCGTTCACCGCACGAGAATCCAACATGCAGGAATCCAACCACGATATATATCCCGTGATCATGTAGCCAACACCACAACATGTTTCAATCAGAAGTTGTAGGAGACTACAAATAGACTTCACAATTGGGCTAAGGAGAGTGTTGGTAAGATGGAATTCAAAATCAGTAGGGTGAAACAACAACTTGGCGCAATGCAAAGACAGAAGAATGCGGATGGTATGCGCAACAAGACTGTAGAATTGGAGGGTCTCCTCACTATGCAGAATTATTACTGGAAGCAGAGAGCAAAGTCCCTATGGCTTAAAGAAGGAGATAAGAATACAAAAGTCTTTCATCAATGGGTCCAAAAAAGGAAAGGGAGAAATTACATAACCCAACTCAAGGATACAGCAGAAGCCTGGATTTCAAAGCAAGAAGACATTCAACAGCTAGTCTATGATCATGTGAGCTCTATTTATCTCTCTCACTCTGTGATGCCGGATGATGCTTTTGGTCAATCGACTATGCAGGATATCCTAAACCTAATAACCAAAGGGGTTAATCATAGTCAACAGATGGCACTGGAGAAACCAGTATCCACACAGGAAATAAAATCAGCTATCTTTCAAATGGGAAAATGGAAAGGACCAGGGCCAGATGGCCTACCACCTAGGTTTTATCAACATTACTGGTCTGAAGTAGGGAAGGAGGTAACAACTGCGATTCAGAGGTTTTTCTCTACTTCCTCTATGCCAACAGAGTGGAATCACACTACTTTGGTCCTTATCCCAAAAAATAGATGTCCAAAGGAACCTGCAGACTTAAGGCCAATAAGCCTATGCATTGTCACATACAAAATCATTGCGAAGATCCTTGCAAATAGAATAAAAAAAGTCATGGGTTTCCTCATCTCTGGAAACCAATAAGCTTTTGTTCAAGGAAGATCCATTGTTGAAAATTCACTTATAGCGCATGAAATCATTGAATTCATACGTAAGAACAAATCAGGAAAACAACCAGTGGCAGCAATGAAATTAGACATGAGCAAGGCCTATGATCAGGTGTCATGGACTTTTCTGGAGAAAATGATGGAACATATGGCCTTTCCTCAGAAATAGATTGGGTGGATTATGGCATGTGTCACTACCGTCTCTTACACCATTAAGCTTAATGGAAGGTTCTCACAGACTTTCCAACCAATACAGGGTCTCAGGCAAGGTTGCCCTCTCTCACCATTTCTATTCATCCTTTGTCAGGAAGCATTTTCATCCATGATAGCATCACAGGGTTTCCAAAGTGTCTGTCCAGGGGTTAAAATTGGAAGATCGGTCCTACCCGTCTCACATTTGATGTTTGCGGATGATTGTATTCTCTTCTTCAATATTTCGGAAACAGGTTCAACAAAACTCGCACAAACACTGAATCTCTTTGCAGCCTACTTGGGCCAAAGAATAAACTTCCTGAAGTCTGCACTTCTAGTCAGCCCAAACACACAACCAACGACAAAGGAGCGACTCAGTCAGACTTTCAGAATCTTTGCTGACCTACTAAAGGAAAAATTTCTTGGCCATGATATGGATTTCAATGGCCCCAGAGTGGGAATGTTAAGCAAGTTAATCCAAAGGGTAAAAGCAAAAACTTCCATTTGGAAACTGGAGATATCTCAGTCATGGGAAGGATTACCCTCACCAAACACGTACTGGCTTCAACAACCCAGTACACTCTTAGTACCTTCCGTATACCATCTACGGTTGCTAAGAAAATCAATAGTCACCTTGCACGATTCATTTGGGCAGGGGATATTGATGGGAGAGGAATCCACTAGATGTCGTGGAAATCAATGTGCCAATCTAAGTGGTGGGGAGGACTGGGGATGAGATCCACACGACAGATGAATCAGGCCTTGTTAGGAAAGCTCGCATGGAAGCTGATTACAGACAAACAATCTGTTTTCTCAAGATTTTTCCTCGGAAAATACTACAGTAAAGAAGATTTTATCAAGGTCAAAATCAAACAAGGATCATCGTGGGGTTGGAGAGGCATATTGTGGGGAAGGGACCTTATCGGAAGCGGGGTAAAATGGCAAGTGGTTAACGGGCAAGATATTAACATCCAGGAGGAGTGGATTCCTAATCACAGAAATCCAATCAGGTATGAAACACAACTTCTTCCACAACTTGGCTTCAAGGTGAATGACATGATCAATAGCAATAAGCAATGGCGTAAGCCTCTTTTGGGACTCTTTTTTAGCCAAGCTATAGTCAACCGCATTGCCAGAATATATATTCCATACAACCCACTAGGTTTGAAGGATTTCCAATTCTGGGACAAGGAATGGCTAGGGAATTACACGGTTAAGAGTGGTTACCATGAAGCATGCAACTTGGCGAACACCCAAAGCCCATCATCCTCGAACTTCCAATCAGACACACATGAACATCAACACCTGTGGTAGACACTTTGGCTTTTGAATATACCAGAGAAAGTTAAGTTCCTTGTCTGGAGACTGGTATGGAATGCAACACCAACAGGCCCGGCACTAAGAAAGAGAAACATGGAGGTATCATCATATTGCCAAATGTGCCATAAACATATGGAAACATCGTCTCATATGATCCTCTAATGCGACATCGCAAAAAAGGTTTGGTAAACATCCAGACTCGGGTTTGATTTTGGTCAAGGATCTCCTATGCAACTGGAAGAGTGGCTTCGACAATGGTTCAAAATGGCGCCTGAAAAGGAGGATATAAATCTAACGTGTATCATTATATGGTCGATTAGGTGTGCAAGGAATAAGGCTACAATTGAACATCAAGCGCCTTTGATGGACATGATTCTAGCAATTATAAAGGAAACCTTTGAGGGTGCCACAGTCAGAAATCAGTCAAGTCAGAGAGTTCTAGCAAATCTCAACTCTTCCCAAATGGCACTAGAACATTTAACGACCCAAACACAATCAGAAATACCAAGAGCGGAACAAGTGGGAGACATTAGACTAATATGGTACGCATAGGATAATCACATGAATCAGGTATATGAGGATTGGTTGTGCATCAACACAGATGCAGCTTTTTAGAAACAGGATGGCAAGGCAGTTGCGGCTTGGTGCGCGGTACAGGGTTCAACAAGTGCAACCTTCCATGGTTATCGTTTAATACAAGCGACATCACCAACTCAAGCGGAGCTCATAGCCATACACGAAGCAATGACACATGCTAGCATTATGGGTGTCACTCGTATTTGTATCCGGACGGACTGTGAATTGGTCCTCAAACATACCAGCAACTTCCTGTCAGTCCCACCTGGTCTCAAAGGTTTAATTAGGAATATCAGAATGTTAGCCATGGTTTTTCATAATGTTCACGTCATGAAAGTGCATAGATCTGTAGTACTGAATGCGCATAGTCTTGCACAAGTTGTAATCAGAGAGATGTTGGTAATATAATGTCACATTTATTCGCCCAAAAAAAAGTGTGGAAAACATTTTCTTTTCTTTGCACTTTATCAATGTAAATATTTTTATTCCTACGTCCCGTGTCAATTCAAATTGCAAACTTATTTTTTTTAAAATTATTCTCTATCAAAGTTTGATTCTATATTTGAATAAACATATGAGCAACAATGTTATCGTATGTAATATTATTGAATTCACCGTAGTAAATAGTTAGTTCCTAAATATCAACTTTTATTTTTGTTACTAAATAATTAACGGTCAAACATATTTCTTCAATAACGTTATATTGATAAGGTTGCAAATTCATCTGGGACAGAGGGAACAGTAGATATGAACAAAAATAAATAATACTCCGTAACACAGTCTATGTGTGGAAAACGTTTTCTTTTCTTTGCACTTTATCAATGTAAATTTTTTATTCCTACATTCCGTCCCAATTCAAATTGCACACTTATTTTTTTAAAAAATTATTCTCTTTCAAAGTTTGATTTTATAATTGAATAGATATATGGGCAACAATGTTATCATATGTAATATTGTTGAATTCATCGTAGTAAGTAGTTTGTTTCTAAATATCAACTTTTATTTGTTGTTATTATACGCAGGTATCCCCTTATGATATGGTTTGAATTCCCAGAATGATATGACCCTGAGCCGTTGAAATGATTTCCCTCAAGAATATCTGGATTGTATCCAGGGGAAACTCTCCAATGATAAAGTCAGTGTATGGAGTTGGATTCTAAAAATGATATTGTTGTTGCTTACCCCGGTTGTTTGTGTCTATGGCGGTCGTACCGACTTACCAGCTATCATGGGCCACGATCCCTACTTGTGGCTATTGCGACGTGTTTATACAAATTTGCCTCTTGCGAGGCCCGTGATCTTTGCAATGTTGTTTGAAACTAGTTCTTGAGAGGCGTTCTCTTAGTTTGTGTGGTGCTTCGCACGCCTACTTGTCTGCTTACTTACATGTTCCCGATGTGAATAATTTGTTGTGGTTATGTCTTATCGGACATCTGTCCATATTGAGTAATTTAGTGATTATGTTGCTTCTGATTAGTATTTCTTATAAAAGTTTTGACTTCTCCTGTGTGTGATATAGGTGAGATTTTTTTTCTTAGATCTTATGATTCAAGGTTAATTTTGGGAGATCTACTGGTGCGGCTATGTGCATCTTCTTTATTTATGGGTTTGTTAATGATATCCATTTTGTGTCGGCTATTGTTGTCCATCCTATCAAGGCTAAGATTGAGGGTGTGACAATTCATTATACTGTAAGCCGAGGAAGGAAGCTCGATCTTCAAGCCAATGATGATTCTTCTTCTGATAATGTCAGGAAAATTCTGATTCTGAAGGTGTCCTATACTTTATGTTCTTGTCAGGGGAGAAATTGACCTGACGAAAAGGTGGTTGATTGCTCCGATGTGTCCACCCATTATGCCATGGTATGCTCCCTTAGTTTGATATCATTATCTTGTTTTTAATTTATGATGTTGATATTGGTTTATAGGTTGTTGCATATTTTTTGGCTCTGCCAAGTCATGTGAAAGAGATGGGGCATTTTGTTCAGGAGCTTGATGGAATAAAGGCCAAATTAGATAGTGCTCGTAAACGTCTTCACTTGTCCGAGGAAGAGGTTTTACGCCAGCAACACGAGATCGAACATTTGGAGCAAGAAGGGTGTCATCCTTATGACTATACTCGGGCTGTAGTTCAATGTGTTTTGCAGTTCCAGGAATTTTGTGAGTTTATTTATGAGATCGCCAATGGCGCATGTGACCTCGAGAGTTATCTATGTTATAAGACGATACAGTCTTCTAATCCCAATTATGTACGCAATCTTCCCATCATGTCAGATATAAAGCGAGGCTTAATCAGGCGTAGAAATGAAGTTAACCAAGTGTGTTGGGCTAAGGTGGATGATAGAGCTTTCTCTTTTCCTCTCTTGGATTTTCTGGAGGAGCATCCTGACATGCTCAGCTTGGAGGAAATATGTACATGTATCGTGGATGTACTTGAATTTGGGATTGTGGATGAGACACTTGTCGGGGAAAATAGGAATATGCCCTCGAATGATCAAGTTTGTGAAAGATGTATCTGTTGCATGAATAATATTTAAATTACCGGGGTTTTCCACTGATGTGTTGTTACCGCTTTCCTTGTTTTTCTTCTTCTTAGGTTCTCATCTTGTGTGGCAAGAGTGGGTGTTCTTTGGCTGTAAATATCTAATTCCTCTTTGGATGTCCTTCATTTTAGAGCTATTTGAGAGTCGTGTGTGTTGGTCGCTATATGATGTTTCACATTAGAAACTTAGTGTATAAGACACTTCCTACGTTCCAGATTGTATGTAGTTATATTGTTGAGTTCGTTTCTATCAGGGGACCTGTGAACATACAACCCCTGATGGGTTTTTCTTTTCACTTTGATAGCTTGGTTATGGCCATTCGTGATATCCTAGATGAGCTTTTTGAAGTGTCTTAGTTCACTAGAATTATGTATCTTACTCCTGAAAAAGAAAGGTTGGTATGAGGCGTAGGATGTTCATTGAGGGATGTGCTCTTCATGGGACCAGAGGAGAAATGCCTATGAGGATTGTATTACTAGGCTGAAGAGCAATTACCAAGAATTAAGGTCTGTTTGTTGTGTCTAGCAGGATGAGTTGCGAAAACTGGGTGATCAAGAACGAGAATGGAGGCATATTTTGTCTTCTAGTGTTTCTGAATTGCCGTATGAAAGAAGGATATTGGACAAGACTTTGGCTTATGTTGACAAGGTCTATCAAAAGCTCGATATTGTCAAGGCTGCGCTTTTTTCTTCTAAGGCTTTAGTAGTGGAATGAAAATCTAAGTATGACACACAACTGGCTTTGACTCTGAGATTGGAGGAGGTGAACAAGCAGCTTACTGAGGAAAACCAAATCTTGGTCATGGTAAATTGTGAGATGGTCCGGGGGCTCGATTATTCCCTGCCATCCTCATCGAGGGAAGTTTGCAATATACCTGATAGGACCTCTACCGTGTTGTGATCCCATCATATGTAGATATTCAAGATGATGTTCGTGATCACGTGAAATTTTTTTAGGAAGAAAATGATGCTTTGCAATGAAGGTAATCTCAATATAAGAAAACTGTAGCGCTTCTGAGTTGTCAACTCGATCGGGATGAGTATGGTCCAATTGAAGATGGTAGGTCCTACTATCAACATGAGTTGGATTGTTGTGTCGATTAAATGAACGAGAAGATCCTTCTCATGGGGATATGGAGTACCTGCTTGGGCAATGCGAGGAAAATAAAGAATAGTTGTAGTGATAGATGGGATGTACCTTCAAGGACTTTCACCATTAATATGTATCTTGTTTTTGTGTGATTGAGCTTTGCTTTCCTTGTCATTTTGTGTGGTTTTTCAACGCAAAGAAGTCCCTCTTGTTGGTGGTTATTATGCACATGTAATGTATAAGGGTATGGACCCATGTTTTTTTGAAGTTGCTGGTAATTTTCTTTCTTATTTCGCGAGGTGAGAAATGCCCATGTTTTGCAAAGCTGCATGTGATTTTCTTGGTAAAGTCACGAGTTGAGGCCGTGCTCTTATTTTGGAAGCCGCAGGTGATTTTCCTGCTTAAGTTATAGGGTGGGGTTGTGGTCTTATTTAGCGAAGCCGCATGTGATTCTCCTGCTTAAGTCACATGGTGGGGATGTGCCCATATTTTTCCGAAGCCGTGGGTGATTTTCCTACATAAGTCGAGTGGGGATGTGCGTGTATTTTTGTGAAGCCACTAGTGATTTTCCCTTTCGAGGATCTATCTTGGGTTTGTTTTGCCTTTCTGAGTCTCTTTTAACATCATTTCTTCATCTTTCTATGTTCCTTCTTGTCTTTTGTTCCTAGTGCATCCTAATATAGTCTCGAGTTCAGTTTCTTCTCCTTCCGTACACCAGGTACCCTCTTCACATCCCTTTTATTTTCATTTTGTTCATTCAGAATCTGAATAAGTTGCACATTATGCCACAAAGGACACATGTACGAAGGGTGTCCAATGCAGCCACACTTACACTACTGGAAAATAGGTACATAGGCACCCGTTGACATGTACAGGTGTTTTAATACCAGTGCTAACCGCTACCTTTTGCACTGATGCATGCATCTATGGATAAAATAACTGGTGGCTATTATTCAATCGAACTGGAACAAAACATACTGGTGCTCAATACTAGCGCCTATATATAGTAGGAAGAATATTTTGGAAGTTTTGAGCATCGCTATGTTGGATACCGGTGTGGAAAAGCGGCGCTGTTAAAAAATTTATGCGAGAAATCTCAAAATCTGCACCGGTATAGTTAGCAGACCGGTGTGTTTAGGAAATAAATAGCGGGAAAATGTTCCAACACCGGTATTAAGAGCTGCACCGGTATAGTTATGCTGGTGCTCAAATTTTAAAAGTGCGGGAAATAGTAGAGCACCAGTCAGACGTACCGGTGCATTTGAATGAAGATATGAAAAATGCGGGAAATGGGATAAATGTATGCACCGGTTAAAATTTATCTTTCAGCACTGGTCCGTCTATCGGTACAATTACCTCAGTGACACTTTTTGCACCGGTATTAGTGGTTTGGACCGGTGCTATTGATGCATTAAGTGCTCACCTACCACCATTTTAATTGGGTAAAAATAGCATAGAAGAGTGTTTTTGTGCTCATTAATGGCAATTTGGGGTTGAAGAAGAATTTGAATGCTCAATATTGAATTCCCTTGAAGGTACATCATATTTTGTTTAAATTTATCATTTATGGTGGAATATGTGGAATGATTTGTTGCTATAAATATTTTGTAAGTTTGAACATTGTAATATTGCTTCACACTCTTGATGAATAGGGTTTGTTAGCAAGTATTGTTAAAGTAATGAATGACTTTGAATTCATGTGATTTGATATATAGGGTGTGGTAGGATGGATTTTAGTAGTGTGTGATGTTGCATGTTGGATGTTTATAGGGTGTAGCATGAAAAAAATTAATGTTCATGGTGTAATGGTATATTTCTTTGGATGTTTAAATATTACAAATTGATTACATTGTAGAGATTTACCGTGTCATCGAGAGCCGTAAACATGTGTATCACAACGTTAGTTTGGTGAGTGATGAATTGATAGCTTTTGTTGGGGACTTCTTGGAGCATGCTTTTAGTCGTGAAAAATGCATCCTATGTCCATCTCGTGATTGTAAGAATCGTAAGCGTACTGGCGATCGGGACTTGTTGCAACCCCATTTGTACAAGAGAGGGTTTTCGAAGGATCATTTGATTTGGACATTTCATGGGGAGAAACCACCGCCGGAGGTGGTTGTAGGTAGCAAGGGGAAATATTTTTGGGATTTGAAATTGGATGACATGTGTGAAAAGGTGGTAGATGAATTTAGGGGGAGGCCTGAGGTTCTATCAAAATTTCTGGATGAGAAGGATAAACCGTTGTATCCCGGTTGCAAGAAGAAAAACATTGTAATGTCATGTTTGACAGAGTTGTTTAACTTGAAAGGTGTTGGTTCTTGGAGTGATACTAGCATGGATAAGTTGTTGAAGTTCTTGAATGAGAAGCTCCCCCCGGAAATGGTTTACCGGACAACTTGTACGATGCGAAGATAATTTTTTGCCCAATGGGAAAGGAGTGTAAAAAGATACATGCATGCCCCAAGGATTGTGTTTTGTATAGGGATGCTTTGGAAAAAGCGGTGGCTTGCCCCGTATGCAAGGTATCTTGTTATAAGGAAAGAAGAAATAAGGTTGTGGGTGAAGGGGTTGTTGTGAAGGTAAGGAAACAGATCCCTGCGAAATGCCTGTGGTACCTTCCTATTGTCCCCAGGCTGAAGAGGTTGTTCAAGAATTCTGAGGATGTGAAAAACATGACATGATACAAGGATAGTGATTGTGCTGATAGTGATATCATTGGTCACCCAGCAGATGCAGATCAGTGGAAGAATATTAACAAGAGGTATTATAAGTTTGCATCCAAACCAAGGAATCTGAGAATGGCTTTGTGTACAAATGGTATAAATCCTTTTGGTAACATATCATCGAAACATAGCTCATGGCCTATTATGCTTTGTATTTACAATCTGCCTCCTTATCTATGCATGGAGAGGAAATATGTTTTGATGCCATTGATGATTTCAGGCCCGAGGCATCCAAGAATAACATTGATACTTATCTATCCCCACTCATTGAAGATTTGAAGCCGTTGTGGTTGGACGATGTCGATGTGTTCGATAGTTATCGTGGGACAGTGTTTAATTTGAAGGCCATGCTATTCTGCACGATTAATGATTTTCCAGCTTATGGTAATCTTTCGAGTTATTTTTATATGGGTCACAAGGCATGTCCCATGTGTGAGGAAGCAATTGATTTTACGCAGCTGAAAAATGGTCGGAAGACTGTGTATCTTGGTCATAGGAAATTCTTCCCAGTAAAGCACAAGTTACGAGATGACGACATTCATTTTGTTGAGGGAAGGGAAAGGAGGAAGGCACCAAGAATATTGAGTGGGTTTTCCATTCACAGCAAGGTGAAGAAACTAAATTTTGTTCTAGGAAAAAAATTATCTAAAGTGGTTGCCTTAAATGATGGACCTTGGAAGAAAAGATCGATAATCTTTGATTTGTCGTATTTGGAGACTCTGGAGGTTCACCATTATTTGGATGTGATGCATATAGAGAATAATGTGTGTGAGATTTTAAATGGTACTCTACTTAACATTTCTGGTAAGACAAAGGACAGCTTGAATGCACGGAACGACCTGGTTGAACTTGGTATACGAGTTGATTTAGCTCCTGAGGTGAAAGGTAAATAGACGTACCTACTACCATCCTCTTACAATATTTCGATCAGCAAGAAGAGGTTGGTTTATGAGTGCATCCATGGAATCAAGGTATCATCTGGCTACTCTTCCAATGTAAGTCGGTTTGTGAATGATGAATTACGTCTTAATGTGTTGAAATCCCATGATTGTCACGTCTTTTTGCAACAAATCTTGCCCGTGGCTATTCGTGGTGTCATGGAGGAGGAGGAGGTGAGATTCTTCATCATGTGCATGTGTTTATTTTTCAACTCCATTTTTTGTAAGAATATTAGCAAAAAACAGCTTGATGAGTTGGAGCGCGAAGGGATACTTGTGATATGTTTGTTTGAGAAGTATTTTCCCCGGAATTCTTTGACATTATGGTTCATCTTGTTGTCCACATTTTTTGGGAAATTAGAATATGTGGTCCCGATGGGATGCATTGAATGTACCCGTTTGAGCAGCACATAGGGGTCTTTAAGGGTTATGTACACAATCGATGCCAACCCGATGTTAGCATTGTCGAGAGATATGTTATAGAGGAGATCATTGAGTATTGCTCTTCAAATTTGACTAGGAAGACAACAGTTGGAGTCCCCCAGCATGTGCACAATGGCAGGAAGAATGGGATCCCACGTAGGAAAGGTACCCTGTACACACCATTTAATGCTGAATTGATGAAACTTCATCTTTATGTTTTGCGTAATAGTAGTGAGACTGCAATGTATGCTGAGAAGCACATGTCAATGTTGGAAGAAATGTATCCTGAATGGCCGTCAAACCAGTTGCAACTTAAGCATTATGTAACGTTTGTTAATTGGTTTTATAATCATTGCAATGTGGAAAGGATGCCGTCTAAACTTTGTACGTTTGCAAGAATACCGTGTTACACAGTGTAGAGATACCAAGGCTATGATATCAATGGATATAGTTTTTCAACTGTGTCCAAGGATAGCAAGAGCACAACTCGGAATAGTGATGTTTTTGTGGATTCTGAATCCTTGTGGCAATCGAGAAAGAGAGACAAAAAATAGATCGTTGCTGTCATGGAATTTTATGGGTTAATCGAGGAGACTTGGGAATTGGATTATGTTGAGTTTAAAGTTGTAGTGTTCAAGTGCAGATGAGTTGAAAATGATAACGGGTTACGTACTGAGATGGCCATTATGCTCGTGGACTTAAATAGAGTGGGGTACGAAAATGACAAGTTCATCCTAGCAGCTCAAGCTCGCCAGGTGTTTTTATCTCCAAGGCCCAAGCAATGAGAAGTGACATGTTGTACTTTATGGGAAGAAGTACTTTGAAGATAAAATGGGAATTCCTGTCAAATATGACATTGAAGAGTTTTCGTCTCCATTCCCTAGTTTAGAGGACATCGGTGGACCACCCGTAATTAGGCGATCATATGGGGATGGATTGTGGGTGGACGAGAGTGGTCATGTTGTGGGTGGTGATGTTGTCCTGAAAAGGAAAAGATAGGGTAGTAGGTTTGGTTTATCGATCACTTTTGTACCCTTTTGTACCATTTTGTCTGGCCTTGGCTGTATTTTTAGTGGTCAGGAATATCCCGAGTCTCATGTAAGACAACTAAATGCACCTCGAGGTGCTGCCGAGGAACTGAGGGACCTTCTCCACTACCGAGCAGAGGCAAAAATACGATAAGTAGTCAAACTGTAGCTACTTTCTTCATATTTACCAAGAAGTTAACTTTTTAGTTATTAATAGCACCGGTTAAAACATTGTATACCGGTGTTACGAACTGGGGTACTTGCTTTGTTTTGAAGCAGAGTACTAGAAAAATATAGTATAAGCACTGGTAACATATAGGTGCTCAACAGTTAGACGAAAAAATAGAGCTTCTCTCTGGTCTAACCTAGAATAATGAAAATGATTTGGAAGCAGCTGCGTTGGGCTGCCTTTCAAAAATTGCACCGGAATGTGAGAAATATAAGCACTAGTTTGTATACCGATGCTCAACACTTAGTCAAAAAAAAATAATGAGTTGCTATTTGGTCCAACCTAGAATAATTAAAATAATTTTGAAGCAGCTCCGTTGGGATGCCTTTAGAAAATTGCACCGGTATGTGGGAAATATAAGCACCGGTTTGCGTACAGTGCTCAACACTTAAGACAAAAAAATGATGAGTTGCTTTCTAGTCCAACCTAGAATAATTAAAATGATTTTGAAGCAGCTGCATTGGGCTTCTTTTTAAATTCAGCACCGTTTCTATGTGTTGTTACCGGTGCTAATAATAATGTCAAGTGCAACAAAACCATCAAGCCGTGCATTTTATCAAACCTACCCAACCTCTCATTCATATCTACTAAGAGCAAACCCTAGGTTGCCCAGAACGGTGATTGTTGTTTGAAAAGGTACTGTCTTTCCTCTCCTTAAACATTGAAATGAAGTTTAAATGTTTTACATTAGTGCTGAAAAGTTGGTTTCTATAGTTTATATCATGATACCGGAGATTGTGTTTCAATTGTGATTCTAGATTGTTCTATGTTCACTTTATCTTATAATCCCTCTGTGGTTGATAAACATATATATTCTTGTTGTTATAGCCTTCGGTACAATCATGTAATTCAAATATGGATGAACTTTGGGTAAATTCCCACTGCCAACTAGGTGTTTGATAAAATTCCTCTGTGACAATCTATAGGATGGCCCCTAAAACCCCCAATAAGAGGCCTAGGAAAGAATGGTGTTCATCACCTTCACAACATTCTTACTTGAGGGTGGCGGAGAAGAGATTTGTGTCTGATGAGGCAAGGTGTTGACCCAGAGTTAGAGAATGAGGAAGCATTATCCGGAACGTGGAATCTATGCAAATTCTCCATTTTAAAACACTATTCGGAGATTGGGATGGGAAAAGCTTTGTGCTACACCTCCCGATTTCAACTTGACCATCGTAGCCGAGTTCTATGCAAATTTGAGGTGTGGAATCAGCACAGACAAGGTTTTATGCCGTGGAAAATATGTCCCTCTGACTCCTGAAGCTATCAATGAGTTGTACGGATTGCCTAATGTCAAGGATGAGAATGACGAGATGTTGGCATTGGTCAATGAGGATGATGATTTGCATGACGAAGTCTTGAGAAGGTTGGTTCAGTGCTTCACAAGTGAAGGTACCGATGCTGATGCTCTTGTCTTTCCTGGGTGGACAAAAATTCCAAAGAAATCACTAACACCAGATATGAACGCGTGGTATCATTTTGTGGCATCCTGTATCAACCCTGTCATGGTGAACACTGAAGTGCATAAGATTTTGATACTCAAGCTATATGCAATTAAAAATAAACTTAGTTGGAATTTTGGGGAGGGAATTCATCAGGCACTGGCATAGGACAAGGAGAAGGGAGGATCCTATGATTTTTGCAGACTGATTTCTATACCATGTGGCATTGCAAGTGTACCTTACTGTGAGAATGACATATTTGGTCATCCTATGAAGCAAATTGCCGTTGAAGCATTTTGCAAGAATGTTCCACCTCAATCTTCGATGTCGACTAAATCTAGGATATCTGAACTTGAGAGTGGAATTGAAACTCCCCGGATGGATTGCCAATACCAAAGGAGATGGTGCAAGCACATGTGGAAAGTGATGAGCTACCAATTTCCTGAAGCTGTGAAGGCAATCGGTCATTTCCCGTCACATGATGGGGACAGTGCAATTGGCATTGAGGAAGTGGAAACATTCTCCAATTATTATTCGTGAATTGTACTAATTTATTTTTATCCTAACTTGACAATTACTACTGTTTCACTCGTAACTTTGCTTCCGATGTTTTTGGATAGTAATTATAACTCTACAAATTGTTTTATATTTTCCCCTTCTGCAGTAATTCAGTACATAGAATGTAAATCCTGATAATTGAAGCAGTCTGGCGCAGCTACCATTTCATTTTTGAGCACCGGTTCACTTGACCATAGGCACCGGTATGGAAACTTTTGGCCCCATATAACCACGAAATGCACTACAATGCTTATTTTTACTATCGTAAAAAATAGTGTAAAAATATTTGTATTAGAAACATCGTTAAATAATCATGGATACCAAGATTTAAGTGCGTTGGAGTTGTGGGAACACTTCAAAAAAAGTTAGGGCCATAATGTAATTTTTCAAAACTATGTTGTAGAGTTCACAACTCACAAAAGACGACATTTCCTTTACCGAGAAAATTCCAGTTCACAAACCTTCCATTCCCAGACATCGAATTTCATTTCTTCGTCCCCAATTTTGTACTCCGACAATTCCAACTTTCTTGGAGGGACTAAAATGCAAAAAGTAAAAAGTTTGCTCGTAACCCCAAATTGAAAACTTCTCAAACATTATGGCACAATTCAACTCCAAGATGTATCCTACAACCAAGAATCTATTTTAAGATCACTTTTAGGGTTCAAATTAGTCTCCATAAAAGTCCCCGAAATCTCATAGTTAATACTTTGTAAGCATCTCTTACTAACTCTAGAACATACACTAGCGCTTTTGCTTATGTTCCCGTAAATGAAGAATTTTTGTTATTCTTCATGTTTATCCAATGAAATAAAAAATCATGGGTTTGGTGCGGTGGGATGTTAACGTAATTGAAATGCTTAGTTGAAGGTCTTTTTTACAAAAAAATAAAACAATTGGCCTCGGGACTACAACCGATGAAAATTAATAGTTTGTACATGTTCCCATGCACATCGAATACCTAGTTAATACCCATGAATTAGCAATACATTATCATAAACGTTTCAAAAACTTATTGGGTGCTAATGTAATTTTCTTAGATTTCATAATACCCCACATTTTGAACGAAAAATTAACGTGTACACCGTGACACATACGGTTTTTAACTATGAATTAAAATTGTATTTGGTCAATTTTGTAATCCAACATATCCCAAAAAGTGTGGGGGTGAAATACATAATAATTCAAAGTTGTGGCCACTATTAGCACCAGCAATATATTTGGTGCTATACATTTCGCTGGAAATAAAATGAATTTTAAAATTTCAGACTCCTCATATGGGAAAATTGAATTATTTGTGCACCTGTATAAGTATTTTTAGGCACTGGTATAATGAGTCGGTGTTGAACACTTAGAAAAAGCATAGATCATTTCCTCCCTGTCCAACTCTAAGAATTAAAAAACATGTCAAAGCAGCTGAGCGCAGCTGCTTTACGGAGAAAAAGACACTGATATATTGTACATGTGCTCAACATTTAGAAAAAGTATAGGTCTTTTCCTATCTGTCCAACTCTAAGAATTTAAAAACATATCAAAGCAGCTGAGCGCAGCTGCTTTATGGAAACAAAGGCACCGGTATATTATACCGGTGCTCAACACTTAGATAAGTTTTTACCGCATTGCTTTTTGTCCAACGCTCTAAATAAAAATAACAATATAAGCAGTCGCGTGCAACCGCTTTGACCACTTATAGGCACTGGTATTATTTAGCTACCGGTGCCCGTATCCAACATATAAAAACCCTCGTCTCCCTCCACAGATGCGTCCACTTTCACAATCACCCCTCAATAGACGCTTCCACTTCCCCCAACTCATCACCAGCCATCTTCCACTCTCCATTGTAAGTCCTCCAATCTACCACCGCTGCTAGTCACTTCCTCAACTGCCGCCATAAGTCCCCTAATTCTATGGGCTTTCCTTCTCCTCCACCACCGCCCATTTATCCCTCCACCAAATCCTATCACTCCATCCACCGCAGCCATAAGTCCCCTCACTCTCAGACCTTTCCTTCTCCTCCACCGCCGCCGTAAGTCCCAGGTAGCGCATTCCTTCTCACCGTTCACCCACAGTCATTTTTCCGACCCACTCCTCTGGCGTTGATTGATTGGCCCAAAACCACCCTTCACCGTCGGTCCACCCCTGGACAGTGACCACCGTTAGCGTGACATTGACCACCTCTGTCGGACAAGCGATACCCGTGGAATTCCGTTCTTACCCATCTAATTCAAGGTGAGTTTCCACCATTGTAATGTGATTGTGATTGTGAATTGTGATTGTAATGTGATTCCGTTGTAATGTGATTGTGCTTGTGAGTTGTGATCTGGGCTTTGGGAGTAGTGATTTGTGATTCCGTTGTAATGTGATTCTGTTGAGTTGCGAGTTGTTATTATGTTGTAATGTGATTCCCTTGAGTTTTGATTTGTGATTGTGAGTAGTGATTTATGATTTGACAAATGTGTAATGTGAGTTGTAATGTGATTGTGATTTGGGAGTTGCCAAATGTTTAACATGATTTGTAATGTGATTGTGAGTTGTGATTTGCGAATTTTGTTTCACAATAGCGATTCTACAAAGTGAATTCCAAGTTGTGGATAATGACTGTGAAATGTGAATGTGATTTGTGATCTGGGTAATGTAATTGTCAATTTACAAATTGTGAGGAATGAACTGTGTATTGTGAAATTCCTCTGTATCGATTGTTAGGTTCCCACACATTTGGTTTGGTGGTCCTAAATTAGATGCCTCCCAAGGGTAAAAAACTGGTTGCAAAGGGGAAGCGAAGGATGGGTTAGGCAGCACCAACAGTTGTGGACGATACAAAGACAACCACACCCATCGTGGACGATACTCAAACCACCCCAACTAACGTTCCACTAAGATTACAAATTGAGGAACCCAATGAGACAATTTAAGAGCCCCCATCCAATGTAGATCCTCAAGCATTCACACATCATGAAGAGTCTTCAGCCGCCAAAAAGGGGACCGTGAAAGACATCGGGATAGACGATGTTTTCGTGGTGAGGGCTGGGGGGTGGGGGAGGAAGAATGGAAAAGATTTCAACAGGTTTGAAATTAAATCTCGGTGTAAGAAGCTTGGTACAACCACATGCCAATGAGTTATGCTGGCGAAGGATAGGAAATGGGTCCCGGTACGGTTCAACCTGTCCAACATGGTCTGCATGAAGAATTGGACCGCATGGACTGCATACTATAACTATGCATTCCGGCGACGAATCAAGTTCGGGACACACATGCACTGGAATAATGTCCCCGATGACACCAATGAGGAGGCTTGAAAGGACATCTTGGAAAGAAAATTGAATAATATATACCCCATCCATCCCAGCTAATTTTGTACTTGTCACTATTCATTTAGTCAAACTTTGTTACTTAGAAAATTAAATTTCATGTAATGCCTAAAATAATATACTATCATATATGATATCATTAAAATCGTGTGACATCTATTTTTATAATATTATTTTTTCATCATTTTTAAATATGCATAATTAAAGATGTTAATGGTCAAAATTAGTTCTGGTCAATCTGAAAAAGTCAAAATTTGCAGAAATAACTGGGACGGAGAGAGTATTACTTTATTTGCTTTTGCAGTTTTATTAGCTAACATTAGCTCACAATAATTTACCTTGACTACAAGCTGACTTTGTGATTTTATCTTTTTTTCCCAATGTGGACGAGCTTTGAGTTTGAGCATACCTTGACCCCCAAACAACTACAAAAATTGAAGGAGATTGTATATGTAGCAGGCGACAATGCCCACCGCAACTGGATATCAAAAATTGCCAAAAAATACATTCATCTGGCGGCATACAACACACATAAGTTAAAGTACCAACCAAGGGACAAGTACAGATGTACGAAGATGAGTGGAATAGATTCTTCAAAATGAGAACAATGCCAGAATTTAAGGTAAACTGTACATCAACATTCGTGTCTTCACAACGGCGTTCATTTTTTTTACTACTTATACCGATTACATTATACTAACTTAAGTTTATTTGTTTTAGACAGAAAATAAGTGCAAAAAAAATGAGCACTCAAAGGAAATTATTTACACACATCAGACTAGACTGAGTGGTCACCGGGTCACTCGGGCTAAAATGATTGAGAAAAAAAAGAAGAAGAGAGAGTGAAATTGGTTGCGCAGGGGTTAACAGAGAAAGAGATCGAAAATGAGCTTGAGAGCAAGAAGTTTAATGTGGACAGATCCTTGGTGTACCTCGAGTCCATTAAGCTGGCAGACAAAACCACATACACTAATCCAGTCGACAAAGTCGTTGCATAAAATATTGTAAGTATTTTCATATAAATTGGTCATTCAAATGTTTATGTTCTACTTTTAATGTTCTTATTCTTTTTTTCTTTAATTTGTTTAATGTTTATACTTTACGCACCATCGCAGATAAGAATGAATGAGGAGGCTGCTAGGGGCACATTAGCCATCCAATCCGGGGAGGACATACTGATAAAGGCAATTGGCAAGAATGATCACCCAGGGAGGTATAGGGGTACTCAAACCAACCCCCCAAAAGATGTTACCGTACCTCATCTATCCCGCAACCAAAGAAAAATGCTGTAGCAACTTGTCCCCCTCTCCGGCAATCCTAAAGAAGCAAAATGCAGACCAACCAGTGGTGAAGGCAATGTTGTCATACCTTGAACAACTAGTTAATGGGATCACATCAGCTGAGGAGTCCAAATACCAGCGGACCTGGATGATTCCAAGTCCTTCATAGAAAAGGCATTGGGCCAAGTAACCGCAGCACAAGCGAAATCTAATAGTGCTCCAAGTGGTGAGGAGGACGATTAGGAGGTACAAAAGTGGATTACAATTCTTAATTATTTATTTCATTAGTAGTTGGTCTATTACGTATTACAGTTTAAATATTTTCTAACAAACGAAGTTCTACGATCAATGACAGAATGGGGAGAGGGTGACTTTGTTTGTGAAGCAATTAGATAGGACAAGGGACATGGTGGCTAAAGGATATCTCCAAAGAAATTGCCACAACTATACTTCAGCAAGTGGAATCGCTCGTGTCCGAGTTACTGAGCCAGTGTTTCATACCAAAGCAGGTTTTCCATCTTCCAACCACACATTCGTCGATGTTTGAGAGACTCTTGGACATGTCGTTGACTGGCCAATGACTTTTATCGACCAGGATTTAGATGCCGATGACAAACAAGAGAAGGACATGTCTGTCAATAACTGTGTGGACAAAGAATGAGAATTCCTTGACGTCCCCGATGACGAGGTATCTCCAATAAAATATTCCTAATATATATTTTGTTATTTACATATTCTAAGTTTTTGAATGTAAGTTTTTTCAAAATTTCATTCTCACTACTTTTTCCATGCAGCTTTCCGATTCGACCACCAGTTACAGGCCCGGGAGGGGGGGGAGTACATGACACCTATCAAGCCGCTAAAATTGGTAATGCTATCACAACTCCTGACTATATCCAATATTCTATTTGGGAAATTTACATATCACTGAATACATATTTCTTTAATAACTACATGCATATTAAAAACCACCGCGACTTAAGGAACTATCCAATTATGAGGGAGTTCATTGACATGTGCAATAAGAAGGCAAAGGAAATGAATGCTACGGGGAAGGTTGTGTATTACAACCAGTTTTCTGTATCCACATTTTCCAAACCATGCAAAACTGCCATTTGCATCCAACAACTGTTTGAGTTTGGAGGCAAGCTCAGGAATTGTCATGGCATGACATGGATCTCGAATTCACATCTAGATTTGTGCACGAGGTAAGTTCCAAACAATTCAATTCATGTTTCTCGTTCATTAACATATTCATGTCATAAATTGACTTGTTCGATAACAGCCACCTGTGGAGTAAAATGGAGGCCATGAACAATGACATAATCTAGTTTTGTATCACAAACACGGAAATAAATGACAACTTGTTTCAGGAGAGTGACATAAAATACAATAACATTCAAATTGATATCTGCTTAGTAAAATTCAACTTATATATTAATTTGTTATGTACTAACGCAGGTCACATTGGTTCCTCATCCTCATGTCCCCCGGTACTAACCATGTATTCACATTGGACACACTCACCGATGGTATTAAGCCTAATGATTTCACTGGAACACAAGTTCTTTCCAGGTATTACTTTTCATTCAACTAGCCTACTTTTTTCCCATGATATTTTCAAAGTTAATATTTCAAATTAATATGTCACAAGGCTTGCATGTAAATATGAGAGGTTGAAGAGAAAGAATGAACCCTCACCCGATTTCAGCTGGGAGATAACAAACATCAACGTAAGTATTCAACATAAATAGTCTCACATACTTTATACATTTTCTTCTTTACGTACATTGATTATACATTATCAATTTTTTATTCTATCTTAGCACCGAGAACAAGGAAGTAGCAGGGGATGCGGCTACTATGTCATGCGATTCCTGGAGGAGCTCGCCCTGAAGACAACTTTCGATAATCTACTTGACGTAAGTATCGAAACTCGAAAACAAATAACATAATATGTGTCTTTCTTCTATTGCAGTAGCCCCGTCATACTAACTGACATTTAATCTAATCCAACCGTAGATTTTTTGGAGAACCAAGGCCAGTACAATGCCTACGAACTTCAGGAGGTGGCAGGCAAATGGTGTGAGGCATGAGCTCGTATGTATGCAAAAGAGGCCAAAGATTGATCCCAACCAATTTGTTAATTGATATTTGTGAATGGATGATGGGAATTTCTCGGTTAATGATTGAAATGGCATGGCTTGTAGATTGATATGGCATGGTTATTAACATTGACATTTCGTGATTTCTTTTCTTTTACAATGTGTTCATTCATATTTACATCAATAGAATAATTAAAATCTTTCCGACAGTTCTAGGGGATTTAATATAATCTTTTTCCCTGTGGTTGATCCGGGATGGCACCAGAATTTAAAAATTAATCATGCAGATTTTCAAAAATATTAGCACCGGTTAGACTCTCAAATCCTTACCTATGCTATAAAATAATACTTGCATCAATATACCAATGCAAAAATTATACTTGATACTGGTGCTATTGGAAAGATAGCACCGAAAAAACTTCCGGTGCACAATTATCTACTACAGGTTCTAAAACAACATGGAAAAAAAACACCGATACATAACTACTACCGGTGCTACAAATTGAACACCACCATATTTTTTGGGCCGGTGCTAATGTCTCATTTACCGATACAATTTCTGAGGATCCATCTTCAGGTTTATGGCACCGGAACACATTCAAACCGGTGTTGTGAAATTAGCACCAACACATATCCTAAATATCGATGCCCATCATATGTACCTTAAGATGTTAACTCAAACACCGTTACACAGATTTTTGAGCACCAGTACGTAATGTACCAGTACTCATTTTTTCGCACTGGTATGAGATACCAGTGCTAATAAGTATACAATTTGCACTGGGTTACTTAGGCACCGGCATCCCAGCTGGGAAAATACTGGTGCCATAAGGGGGTATTTACCGGTGCCTATGGGGAGGGGGGGGGGTCCTCCTAGTAGTGTTAGTACAATATTTTTGTACACTCTCATATCTATAAGGCACATATAACCATTATTAATCATTTTCATCACGCCCCTCCAATTTCCACCATCGTTCCCCTCCAACTTCCACCGCCGAGCCTATCTAATTTTCATGTTGTGGTAGTTCTAATTTGGCTCGCAATGATAACCAAACTCCTAATTGGATGGATGTAGAAGTTGATGTGTGCCAGATTCATGTTTATTGGTCTTTTATCCACGCTCCGTGTAACGCCCTAGTGACGAAATGCGGATAATTTTATTATAATTATAAAACTTAAAAATAACTATCACATGCGAAGTTCACAATCTTAAGATAAAAATAATTCATAATCAAATAGAAGTCTTCAAATCAACTAAAAAAATCTAAGGGAAATGGCTCCAGGCGCCCGTCACACTTTATTTGTCACGCTAACTCCATAACTAGCGCTTAACCTAAAAGATTTTAGAAAATTGTGGGGCAATTTTTGTCCTTGAGGGTTCCAAGTTTCAAAACATTTCAAGTCATGTAAATAAAAATATGCAATGAACGAAATTTCTATGAACATTATGTAATCAAATGCAGTGGTCAATAAACATTTTGTGTAAAATAATTGATTTATTAAAAATAATGTAGAAAATATAAATCATAAAATAGTAAACAGTAACAGTCTTATGGGTAACAACCTATGGCCACATAGTGTACCCATAGTCAGTATACAGTAGCCGTAATAATCTATGGTCACATAGTGAACCCATAGTCACTATTCAGTAACAACCTATGAGTCACGAGGTGACCCATATTCATTATCAGTTGGGTCACATGGGTCACATAGTGATCCCACAGTATCAGTAATCAATAGAAGTAACAACCTATGAGTCAGGAAGTGACCCACAGTAGTAGTAACAACTTATGAGTCATGAGGTGACCTATAGTGTCAGTTCAGTCACACGAGTCACATAGTCATCCCATGGTATCAATATCAAGAATTAATTTTATGCAATGCAAAAATGGATATTTAATAATTGAAAAGTCAACCAAAGTAAATACTTCTGTAAATAAATTATATGACAAAGTCTTGTATAAGACCGTCTCATGGTGAGACCAGGGATTTAATTGCAAATGAGATTTCTAATTGAAGCTATAAAAATCTAGGGGGTGGATGTGAAATTTCACTATTTTACATTTAAGTTCATATATAAACATCAACCTAACCTCATTATTCTCTCATATTTTCTAAAACTTTCTCTCTCCTCTCCTTTCCTCCATCTTCCTTTTTCGGCCGAGTATCCCCCTCCTCCTTCTTATTTTCTCTCCAACTCAAATCTCCTTCTTCTCTATCCTCTCAATTTCTCTTCCATCTTCTTCAATTCTAGCCCATTTTCTTCGATTCAACTGCTCATCATCTTCGTTTTTATTCCTCTTTCTTGTGCATAGTAATTCGTCGCAATTTTTGGAGTTTTTCGACAAATTTTTTGACAAATTTCCCGACGGACGGACATAATAGAGCTTCATTTTATGTTTATCTTTGGAGGTAATATTTTTGCTCAGTGTTTTTATGCATATTTTGTTGTTTTTTTCAAATTTTGTTTGCTTTTTTTTGGTTCATGTGATTTTCTAGGGTTTATGTTGTTCAATGTGTTAATATTTGGGGATTTCTCTATTTTTTGTGTTTTGCGAGTTGTTCTTGCGGATTTGTGCTAATATTTGGGTTGTTGCTGTTATTTGTTAGATTTGTAAGGAGATTTGCATCACTGCTACTTTAATCGAGAAGGAAGAATCGTTTGTAAGTTTTCTAAATTTTTTGCTGTGATGTTTCAGTTGCAGTTAATGATGTTTCTCACTTTCAGTGTGATGTTTCAAGTTTTAGGCTTTAAATACTGTAATCAGTGTTGTTGTGATGTTTTAATTTCAGCGCTTGATACTTGTGGTGTTTTCATGTTTAAGTGTGCAATTGATATTTAGTTTTTGATTGTGTGTGATACATTTGTTTTGATTTTTGCTAATTTTGTTGTTGATGATGTTCCTTAGATGACTAAGAATGCTTTTGCCACCATTGTTGTAATTGAGAAGGAAAGAGAATCTGTAAATTTTATTATTTTGCTGATGTGATGTTTTAAATACTGTTGTTGATGTTTCATGTTTTCTGTGTGATGTTTCATGTTTAGGGTTCAAGTACTGTTATCTTTGCCGGTGTGATGATTTAATTTCAGTATTTGATGTTTGTAGTGTTTTAAGTGTGCAATTGATGTTCAGTTTTGTTGTTTTGATTGTGTGTGTTTAGGATTTTGTTTCTATTTGTGCTAATATTTGTGTTGCTGTTTGTTAGATGTCTAAGAAAATTTGCATTGCTACTGCTGCAATCGAGAAGGAAGAAGGATTTATCTTAATTTTCAGCAGTGATGTTTCAGGTACGGGTAACGATGTTTCTCGTTTTCAGTGTGATGCTTCAGGTTTTAAGTACTGTTATCAGTGTTGGTGTGATGTTTTAATTTCAGCGCTTAATGCTTGTGGTGTTTTCATGTTTAAGTGTGCAATTGATGTTAAGTTTTGATTGTGTGTGATATCTTAGGGTTTTGTTGTGATTTGTGCACATTTTTGTGTTGTTGCTGTTTCTTAGATGTCTAAAAATGCTTGCCCACTGTTGTTGGAATCGAGAAGGAAGTAGGATCTGTACTTTTTGTTATTTTTCAGATGTGATGTTTTAAGTACTGTTGTTGATGTTTATGGTTTTCTGTGTGATGTTTCATGCTTTAGGCTTTAAGTACTGTTATTTGTGTTGGTGTGATGCTTTACTTTCAGTATTTGAAGGTCGTGTTGTTTTCATATTTAAGTATGCAACTAATGTTCAGTTTCGTTCTTTTGATATTTTAGTGTGTACTGATTGATGTTCTAAAATTTTAATATTGATGTTTTAAATAATGTATTTGATGTTTCACAATGTAGTTGTCAGTCATGTGTGCTATTGTGATGTTTTAATTTTAAATATTTATGTTAATTACTGTATGTGATGTTTTATGTTTATTTCACAGGAATACTTTCCAAGGTAGAGCTCTACGATGTTATTGATGAGATATTAAAAAAATGCTATGAGGAATCATGCTACTGAATATGTTCCCTTGAATAAAGGACCGGAGCCGGCCTTTAATCTTGGCATTGATGGAGTAGAAAAGTCACCTGCTTCAAAACCAGCAGGAGAGAAGGCAAGTCTGTGTACAAGCGAGCAACGAAGGGAAATAAGTTGGGGGGAACTAGAATTTGATTGCTTTGGATGTATTTTTGCCATTGATTTTTTCAGTTATTATGGTTGATTGTTAGTGTTGAGGCGCTTGATAGTTATTGATGTTTTAACTCAATTTGAATTTTTTTTAGTTTTTAAGTTAGCAAATTTTAGGGCATTTGAACCCTTTTGTAATGAATAACATTTAACAAGTTATTTCAAATGCAACAACAGTGGAATGAATAAGTGCAGTGGAGCATATGAATATCTTGTTTAAATCAACATCTTCATCAATACTTTTATAAAACATCAAACAAAAAAATTGAACCATCACAGCATAACTATGTAATATCACAGTAAATATTAATCAATTGTCAACAACCTGATTTTACATGAACAAAGCAATTTTATATTTAACCATGATGTTTAAATATTTTAGTAGGACAAATTATTATTTGAAGGTGATGTTTTAGAAATTAGACCAGATCCAAAACAAAGACCAAATAATCATTAGTATAATCATACCAAACTCACTTTTCAACCCAGAGGTGGCACAAATCATGTTTTAATAGTTTCAGATCATGCTCAGAGGTGGCACAAATCATGTTTTACAATACCTAAAAGCTTTACAACCATGTCTTGCGAGTCAGAATTATAAGAAGCAGAGAAGAATTTTCATTTTAGCCTAATTTCTAGCTACTGCTTGTGCTGATTGGACAGTGGCTATCAACCGAGCCATAATTCTAACATACTGAGCAGCTGTGTGCTGCGAACTGTATTCATCTGACAGACCATATTATGAAAAGTTAGGCTCAATATGCACAAAATGACCTGGAAATGATATTTTTGCAAGAGCCTCCTGCCAAATATTGAAGAATTCGCCCATGTTTTTGTGCGACTTCTCCCATGAAGAAACTGGTAAATACTCCATCAGCAATAAAAATGAAAGATTGAGCAATCATTGTCAACAAGACATTTACAATATCACAATTCCTGATTCAAAATCCTGAGAATTCAAACTATGATGAATTTAACATCACTTCAGAGCCTTTCAGCACCCAAAATTTGTCGCCGAAAAAATCAGTAATCAGAGCGAAGGGAAGAGCCCATTCCGGGCAATTTCGCCGGAGGAGTTCCACGCTAATTACTCCTTCTCTCTCAGACTTCCTTTCTGACTCCCGCAACTTCATCGGCCAATCGTATTCGACACGACTCACCATCTTCTTCGCCGACAATTTTCAAATTGAAGTCAGCAGGTTAATTTGCAGCAAAATAATAAAATTCAAATAGCAAGTTGATTTGCCCAGATGAGGCGTATCCATCGCTACCTTGCCCGAGCCATCCATTACTGGTTTACCGGAGTGAAATCGAAGGGAGGAGGCGCGCCGTCTGTCGGAGAAGGAGGTTGATTTGCTCAGATGAGGCGTATCCATCGCTACCTTGCCGGAGCGATCCATCGCTGGTTCGCCGGAGCAAAATCAAAGGGAGGAGGCGCGCCGTCTGTCGGAGAAGGAGGGAGGCGGACGGTGGAGGAAGGGGAACTGCCTAGGGTTTTCATAAGAGGGAGGGAGACGAAGGATGTTTTATATTTTCTGAAATTGCTTACTAGTCCCTGAGGTTCAGTACCTTTTATGAAATATACCCCAAGTCCAAATAATTTATAAATTGACCTCCGAATTTGATTTGTCATTTGCCTATTTTCACTCCAATTGGTCTTACCATGAAACCGTCTCATTTTTTTTTATTGAAACCATCGGAGGGATGGGGGGAAATATATTAGGCTCCCCAAACCAGTAGAAGAGAAAGAAGAGATTAAAAGGAACAGACCTTGAAGAAAGCATAATACTATACAAAAAGGTCATCCTAATGATGATCCCAGAGCTGTATTTAGCTCTTGAAGCAATGTTGCACTTGCTTCCAAAAGTGGTGTAGCTATCTATGGAAATAGAAATTATATTCTAAGCTAATGAAACATCGATGATGGAGTAGGGCACTGTCCTTATATATCATCTAGTCGAATTGCCACGAACAGGTCGGCGAATCAAATTTTCGAAACCCCAGTTTGTCAATGGCAAGTCAGCTAGATGGCTTCAAATCAGTATTTGGCCCCAAAACAGTGCTCCTAGAACAGGTTTGGCAAAAAAAGTGTTGGATGCGTGTTATCTCTGTAGAGCATTTTGCTTCCATCTGGATACCTTCTAATGTGTAGGGGCGATTTGCATCAGTTTGGTAATTGTATGTACAAGACCACGGCTGTTGTGATACTCTCCATGCCAAGGTAGGGCACCTGTGAAAACAAAAAACAAAAAAATCATTGTGTAGTTTCTATTCACAGATGTCATTAGCAATTCTAAACGAGGGAACACCCCTTTTATCCAAATAGATTAGACCTCTAGTCTTGCCATCCAATTCATCAAAGTTGATAATGGAATTTATATTCTTGGCTCTGGCTCTCTTTGCTAAGCAGTCAGCTGGCATATTACCTCGTTTAAATACATGGGACAGTTTCTTATTACCTAGTAGATTATGTATCTCGTCAGATAGAACATATAGCTTCCAAGGAGCACTGAAAGGGTTCATTACACACGAGATAGCAATCATGCAATCAGTTTCAAGCTCAAAATCAGATATGTTTTTTTCATGCATCAGTTTAACAGCACTCTGTATGGCAATCAGTTCCGCATTCAGCGCTGAGCAAGCAGTTATACTGAGTTCTTTTGCCAACAAACATTTACCATATTCATCTCTAACAATCAGACCAATACCACATTTATTAGACTTTGAATCCTATGAGGCATCGGCATTTACTTTAATAAATTTGTCAGGTGGTTTCCATATTACCTTTTTGACTGTTCTCCCTTTTTTTGTTTTCAGGAAAGGCACTATGTTGGATGATGTCCATATTTTATCAAACTCACCGCCTAAGAAAAAAGGATGAATTATGGATATATCATGCAGTGACTTCTTAATGTCCAATAAAATAGTAACATATCTCGGTTTGATTTCATCAAATAGCAATTTGTTTCGTGCTTTCCACAGATGCCAACAGACTAGTAGTGGTAGAAGATGAATGAGTGCAGAGTGTGTGTTGGTGAAACCCACCGTTGACCAGTAATAAGACAGTCTATCCCACAGTGAATTAAAACGAAGCACAGGTAAGGAAAGGCATCTATGAATCTCATCCCACACAAGTAAAGTGAAAGAGCAATCATTGAAGAAATGTGAAATGGAGTCCATGTGTGTGCAGCAGCAACATTTTGATACTATTTGGAATCCCATAAATTGAAGCACATTATCAAAAGGAAGTAAACTGTTTAAGAGTTTCCAGATAAAAATACTTATCTTTTTTGTTATTCTGGAGTGCCATATTTTGCTCATTGTCCTCACCCTTTGCCTGGATACCCTTATCAGGTTGTATGCACTCTTGAATATGAAAGATCCATTCCATGAAGGTTGCCAAATCATTCTATCCTTTTTGTCCGAGGTTATTGTGAGATTTGCCAGCATGTGGAAAATAGGTTGAGGCAGTGATGTTTCAAGGGTTGCAAGATTAGCATTTCTATTTTCCAGAAATTGAGAGATAGTTAGATTCATGAGTTCCTGTGGGTATTCCGGTGGTAGGAAGTCCTCTAATGGGCCAAATTGAGACCAGTTGGCAGTCCATATGTTGCAGTTTCCAACTCCTAAGATAGTTTTAGAGAAAGATTCTGCTAGACGGTTTATCTTGCAAATTCTTTCCCAATTTCTAGACTTTCTTGTTTCTATTGGTAGAGACCATAGGAACTTGGACCAAGGGGTCTCTCCTTGTTGGAATTTCCACAAAAGCTTGATGGAGAAAGCTGTGATGATCGATTTTGTATCTCTATGCCCAAGACCATTTTCCTGTACAGGAAAACAAAGCTTCCTCCATGCTCTCCACATTTTTTTCCTCTTACCATCCTTTTCCCCCCAAAAGAATTAGGAGAATTGCTTCTCCAAAGCATTGATCACATTCTTAGGTGGATTAATGGTTGCCCAGATATGTTGTGGAATGGAATATAGGCATGTTTGGATTAAAGTTAGTTTCCCACCCATTGAAAGCCATTTATTTTTCCAATTGGATAATTTAGATGCTACTGTTTCCAGTAAAGTTTGGAAATAGACTTTTTTGATTCTTCCAACATACATAAGGTATCCGAGATACCTAAATGGAAATCCTCCCTTTTTCATACCAAGAGTGATTTTGATGGTTCTGTCACGATTTACACTGACAGAATTGCTCACATAGTATTCACTCTTGGAATAATTTATTTTTTGGCCAGTTGTTAGCTCAAATTTCTGGAGGAAAGCTTTTATGCGGATAAGATTAAGCTTGGTAGCTTTTAGGAAAATTACAGTATTATCCGCGTAGCTTAAATGAGTTATAGGAATAGCATTCCTTGGGAAGTCATAGTAATCAATCTTTCCATTATTAAAATGAAGGATAGACTTCTAGAGAAGGATTCAGAGACTATGTTAAATAGAAATGGAGATAGGGGGTCTCCCTCTTTGATGCCTCTGGTTGCTTTGAAAAAACCATTAGGTTTGCCATTTATAAGTATGGAAAACCATGCATCCGAAATGTTATTCAAAATATTACTCACCAGATGACCATGGAAACCAAACTTTAAAAGGATGCTATTCAGAAAACCCCAGTTTACCCTGTCAAAAGCCTTCATAAGGTCCAATTTGATGATACAATTTTGACCTCTAGTTTTCCTGCCCAGAAACTTAATCATCTCCTGTAGATATATCACATTATCTGCAATATCTCTACCTTTTAAAAACGAAGTTTGTTGAGGAGAAATGATTTTATGCATTAAAGGCACAATTCTGTCGACTAGGATTTTAGAGAAAATCTTATTGATGAAATTCGAGAGAGAGATGGGTCTATACTCTGAGAAACTGGAAGGAGACTTGGTTTTTAGGATAAGTGTGATCCATGTACTGGAAATTGCTCTGGGTATATGAACTCCACACAGGAATTCATTTGTGGCCTGAAGTAGATCGTGGCATATAATATCCCATGCTCCACAATAAAAGGCACCACAAAAACCATCAGATCCAGCAGCACTGTTTTTGCTAAGGCCAAAAACTGCCTTCTTAAGTTCCTCCATAGAGGCCAATTGGACTAGTTTAATATTATCCTCTTCACTGATTAGTTTTGGGATTTAGCTTAGAAAGTGAGGGAAAAATAGTCCAGCTTCTTGCTCATATGGTTCTGTTAGGAGGTTTTTATAGAAGTGAACTGCAGCCTCTTCGATTTCAGAAGGTGAATTTTTCCAGTCCCCGTGAAGATCCTTTATCTTAGTAATTAAAGTCTTAGATCTTTTTTCCTGAACCACCTTATGGAAATAAGATGAGTTATTATCTCCATCTTTTAGCCATTTCAATCTAGCCTTTTGTTTCCAAAAACCCTCTTCTTCTTTGAGAGCTCTGATCAGCAGAGCTCTTTTCTGGTTAAGACTGATAAGTTCAGTTTCTGTAGGGTTATGTTGGTAAATTAACTCTTGTGTGTTCAGATTTTCTTCAGCTCTGTTAATATTTTCATGGACATTGCCAAAAGTTTCTTTATTCCATTTTTTTAGAACAGGCTTGAGTCTTCTTAATTTGATGGAAAAGCCTAACATTCCCCCCTCATGGAGCGGGAGATGCCAATTATCCGCCAGGATCTGAAGAAAATCATATCTGTGGAACCAAATATCCATAAAGCGAAAAGGTTTGGGGGATGTAGGTATTTCAGAACCTAAGGTCAGAAGCATGGGGCTATGGTCTGATGGGTGCCTGTTCAGATTATGCACAGAGCTATTGGGGAAGAAATTATTCCAAGAGGAAGTACATAAGGCCCTATCCAATTTTTTGAAAGTTGGGATTTTCCTGCCATTAGTCCAGGTGAAAACATTTCCCACTGTATTGATTTGGTGAAGATTATTGTGGGAAATGAATTCAGCAAAATCATTTATGCTACCTAGTTTTGGTGTACTGGGGCCCTTATATTCAGTAACAGATGAAATTGCATTAAAATCTCCAATGAATAACCTTTCAGTATCACAAATCTGTGTTAGATTAGTCCATAATATTTCTCTTTCTGCTCTACTATGGGGGCCATATATGAAGGATGCTTTCATTTTCCTATCTAATGTGCAACAGTCAATATGTACAGATAAATGCTGAGGGTGATCTATTTCTATAGATACATTAACTTTGTGGCTCCACATTATCCAGATTTTTCCTGAATTTGAAGTAAAGCAATTTTCGAAACGTAGTTCATGCATATAATGAAAACATTCTGTATTAGCATGCTTAGGTTCAATAATGCACAGAAGATCAATATGATGTACTTTCAGCAGTCTCTCTAGTCTTAGCATAGCAGGGTTCATGCCTCTAACATTCCAAATTAAGAATTTTTGCATGACTATTTTGTCTATCATTTATAACTAATCTTGGATCTCTTTGTCGAGGATCTTAAGTTCCTCAAATTAGCCTGAGTGAAGAAGGTTTGGAGTACCTGTTTTCCTGATTCAGAATTTGCAGCTGATACAACCTTACCTAGCTTTTTTTCCAGCTCCTTCCCTAGAGATATCTGATCCTTTTTTGAGACGGTGGATGTTGAAAGAGATACTTGTCCACTCACACCCTCCTCAATAGGTAATAAGTCGTTGCCTTCCTTATCTTCTGAATCCATCATGTGTCCCAGAATCTCAAACTGATTTGGGGAAAGGACTTGCTCCTTAGGAGACTGAGGAGGTGAAGAAACGTTAGAGTTTAATTTAGTCTGAAAAGTGTTAGTGTTCTTACCTGTGAGGTCATCATGACTGAAGTGTAGTTTGATCTGTGGGAATAACTCAATGGCATCACACAGTTGTCTTTCCGTCTCAGTTAGTTTTTGAGAAGTCTCTATCAGTAACTGATTCTTCTGTGAGCATCCCTGTGTGTGTTTCCCTATTTCATCAGTGTCATCTAGTAACATACCCTCCATTGAAATCCCAACAGTAGTCTGAGCTTTCCGTATAGATGTATCTGGTTGTGTAGATTCGGGTGAAAGGATTTGTATCTCCTTTTCAAGGTTCAGCACTGGGCTCTGAGTGTGAGAATGAGACTGAGGTTGTTCTATATTAAATTGCAGCCCTGTTTGAGTGGAGGGGGATGGTTGGTCAAGGGGGTTTGGTAGTACCAGTTCCTTATTTTGATTTATTCCTTTCCTTAGTGGAAATTCCTGGCTGGTATTGCTAAGGGATTCAGGCTGTAAAGTTCTTCCTGTGGGTTTCCATAAGGTTTGCTGATTATGGTTATTTACATCTTGAACCAGAGGAGGAGGCGGCCCCAGGATACCACCTGATTGACCATTCCTATGGGTTGCTAGCATAGCATCTTCCCCTAATTGTGGTACATGTAGAGGTTTTTTAGTGTCCAAAAAGGGTCTAGGTTGAGACCTATTAGGGTTCAGATGTTTGCAGTTAGAGATACTATGACCCAGCTTTCTACAGTAATTGCAGTACAGAGGGACATTTTCATAATCAATTTCACACCTTACACTATGTTCAGGGGATCCTAATCTTAAGAAAGTAGGGAGGGGGGAACTCACTTCGACCTCAACACAGATTTTGACTGCCGAGGGGTGTGTAAGAGATAGAGTAGCAGCATCCATCTTCATGTATTTTCCCAGCTGGTTCCCCACGTCTTCTATTACAGCAAGGTTGTAATAGAAAATCGGGACATTTCGAATTGTAAGCCACACTGGTGCGATAGGTGATTCCGTTGATGTGGAGAACTCAGAGGTCCACTTGAAGACTCTCATCTGTTGCCCGCCCAGAGTCCAATTTGCTTTAAGCCAACAGCGCTGGTAGTCCTCCTTTGACTGGAATCTGATGAGCAGATGTTTGTAGTCGATAGCCCCCAGTTGATATCTTGACTGAAATCCAACCGTCTTGAACGCCGTTTCCAGCACCTCCATTGAAGGTCGGCCGTTGTTGAATTTTCCGATTAGGGCGTTTTGGTAATGGATTGATAGTTGCTCAATCTGCTCCGAAGTGTACATGCAGGCAAGCTCTCCTTTGTATTCTTTGATCGGTGTTAGGTTGGGAGTGTAAGGAAGGGTGGGATTTAGTGGCGGGGATCTGGCTGTGAGAGCTGAAAGAAAGGATTTCCCCCCCACAGGGGGAGGAGCCTCCGCTATTGACGGTGGCGTCAGTATAGGTGGCTGTTTTATGACCGTTATCGATGGAATTTTGGCCGTTGCCGGTGAAGTTAGGTTTCAGTGAGGAATTCGATAAAGGAGGAGAGAGAGAGAGAGTATAGAGAGATTGCTAGCAAACTTTTTGCTCTGATGAAACCGTCTCATAGGAGACATACTCAAATTATATAAATAAATGGAACATGAAGTAAATTAAATAATAAATGAATAATATATATTTTCTTTGAAAATTTTTTCTTAAAAATCCTTTCAAAAGGTGTTGCTAAAATTTAAAAACCCTCAAAAGATTTACATATTCATATAACAATTCAAAAACACATTAACGATAAACAGTGCAATGAAACTCTTTAAAAAATATTAAGTAACATAAAAATGGAATTCAGTAATGGATATACAATGCAGTAAAGTGGTTTTTTTATATATATAAACGAGAGAACTTATCTTTTAAAGCAGTTAAAAATAAGAATAATTAAATCTCAACAATATGCTCGTAAAATTCGTTGAAAATGTTTAGTTTGGAAAAATGTTGAAACCCTTACCCTTCTTGACTCTTACGATTTTTCATAACTATGTGTTAATTGTCTATAACTGAAAACACTACTATATTCTGGGAATCTATTTCTTTATCAATTAAGACAATACAGAGTTATACGTATATTATATATGCAACTCTATATGAATACAAAAGCAATTCACCTTATTTTCATTAATTTGTTAATATAACTAAATACCAATGCACAATTTATAGGGTATTATAATTGGTAAAGTATGTACTACTGTAGCTAGTTCATGTAACTTAAGAACTAATTGTCCTTTTTCTTCTTTAGTTTAACTTGGAAAGAACCTGATATGTGCTTGTGTTTCAAATTAGTTATGCATACCACCATTACAATACTCCTACAGTAACCTACTCACTTTTTTCATGCACACGTTCGAAAGCTTACATGCAGTCAACACATACTGCAATCTATGTACATCATCACTTCTATTTTGACACCCACGGGTGTACCCAGTGTTGGAATATGGGTGAGAAAGCCAATAAACCCAGGTTCGATCCTCGGCAGCGGCAGTGTGGGGAGTTCTTGGTTTGCAAGGCTCCCTTGTGCGCACCGAGGCAATGCCAAGCCCATGGGTCCTGATGCTGGGCTACCGTGATTTACCTCTCATATGATGGCCTAAGTATGGACTGGTATGGGGATGATCGCCTTTAGCCATCACTTCTATTTTGGTTCAGTTTATCCTAAGACATTTTATTTTATTTTCCTGCAACTCCACATGTACATGATCCAGGCCGCCTACATTGTTATATTATTAGATACCTTATTCATGACAAACATTAGATCTGGAACCCATCAAACCACCAGGTTTCAATTTAAATGATATTCTTAAATCCCGCAGCAATAATCGATCAGCTCGACTGCAGATTAATTGGTGGCAGCAAATCCATGATTTCCCTTTGATAGCCATGATCCAGTAGTTACTGTAGCTAGAGTCACGAATTCTGAGTTTGTGTTACAGGTAGAGGTATCCTTGAAGGAGTTCCTTGTGAACATGAACCATTTTAGTTTTGTTAGAGTACTAACTGTACCTAACCTAGTAAAACTTCTTAAACTTATTGCTCCCTTTGTAGTTTGTTACCTTTAAAACTTGATACCGTTACTCGTTCATCCTTCGAAATCACTGATAGATATTGAAACCTTAATGTTTCATGTCTAAATATGTTTCCAGACTTTTACGGATACACCAAAAAGGCCGAGTATGCAATTTACACACTAGAAGAACTACAACAATACAAGCAGTTTACTAATCTCTCTTCCTAAATTCGAACTCCAGTATTATGAAGAAGGATATCTTAAGCAAACCATGAGACCTAAAGATCAATCAAACTCAATTTAAAAATGAAGTTATCATAGCATATCGAGACCAACTAAATGGTTGCATAAAAGTAGCCAACAAATGAGTAACTAACAGTTGGCAACGACTATCACGAGGCAATCTCACGGCGCGTTTTGTCGACCACGATTTGCTCAACCTACTCCAACAACCCTCTCCTAAACCTGCTTTTTTTTTTTAAGTTTAACCATCCGAGGATGGGGGGATATATATTAGACTCCCCAAATCGATATGAATTAAAGTAAAAAAAGACGCAACATGAGTTTGTTCCTTACAAAAGATCGTCCAGTTTATGATCCAGAAGCAGTGTATACACCTAATCAAAGCAGCTAGAAGTAAATAAGAGAGCATCAGTGCTCTAAAAGCAGGACAATCTAAATATTCCAATAGACTTATATATCACGAACAGGTCGGGGAATCGAAAGCTCGAAACCCCTGTTTGTCAATGATATATAATCGAAAAGGAATAAAGAGTGGCAGACTATTGTGTATCATAAAATATAGCCGAAGAGAGTCCAGCAGAGAGTTAGGTGATGGAGAGCAGAACGAGCAACTAGCAGAGAGTCCAAATAAACTCCATTTGCAGCAGCATAACAGCAGAGGGTCCAAATAAACTCCATGAGCAGTATCATCTCAGCATCATCGCCACATGAATCCTGCCAAGCATAGAAGAGTAGACAGCAGTAACTATTCTAATGGGAAGTAAGATAATTATAAGATTAACTATAGTAAGCCTCATAGCAGAAAGAGAAAGCAGCAGATTAAAATCCTAGCCACAGAACCTAAGTCCTTATACTGTCCGAATGAGAGCCAATTCTTACCCCTGGTATACCATTATTATCTAGAACTAAAAGACCCCTAAGGAATAAGGGAACATTATCAATGTGTAAATCGCCCCGTAAATTATTTTCCAAGGCAAATCTTGCCAAGAAATCAGCAGCCGTATTAGCTTCCCTGGGAGTGTGTTGGATTGGGTGCACTAAATGTCTTAAATTTAGACTGCTGCAAATGGAGAAAGTTCTCCACTGGCTTGTCATTGGATTTTGAATTCCTTTAACAGCCATTAGACAGTCCGACTCTATCACACAACAATTCAAATCCAATTCTGAGCACAATTCATAGCCATATTGAATGGATAAAAGTTCAGCATGTAATGGTGAGGGGGAATGGAAAGTGTTAACTCTCATTTTAAAAACTGCCCCTTTCCAATCCCTAACTATGACAGCAGATGAAGATTGACCACCAAGATTTCATGTAGCATATGTATTTATCTTATATCCTGTTAGTGGTTTACTCCAAATAACCGCCTTAAACAATTTTTTCTTTTTTGGAAGGATTTTGGGGATGATTTTCTGTTGGATCAGATGCTTATGTTTATCTATATTACCTTTCAGATTATGAGCTGAGAAAATTAAGTATATCAAATCCTTAATGTCCTGAAAACATGCATCAGCTGAGAAAGATTTGTTTTCAAAAATGATTTTATTTCTGTTTATCCAAAGAGACCATATTGTGACTAATAGAGCAGTAGTGATCAGATTTGATTCTATCTTTGTATCAGTCCTGAAAGAAAGATAGAAATCTACTCTACTCTTGAGGCTTCTAAAAACGGTTTGTGGAAAATGTAAGAGATTATTAACTCTTTGCCATATATCAACAGAGGTGAAGCAGGAGTTAAAAAAATGATCCAAAGAGTCGGAGTTATTCTTGCATAAAGGACATTTGGATGCTAGAGAAAACCCAGATCTACAAAGAATATTATCAAATGGAAGGATTCCATTGAGTGCTCTCCACAGAAGGACTGACATCTTTTTAGGAATGAAAGGGGACCAAACCTTGATTATATGTCTGATAGTTGGTTTTTTTTGTCTGAAAATTTTGTATACAGAGCTAATAGAGAAAATCCCATTTGATGTTGGAGTCCAGACTAGCCTATCTGCATGAGAGTGGACCAGATTTACTTCCTGCAAAATGTTAATAGTATTGGTAGCCAGATGAGGCTCCAGATTTGGAAAGATTGAGGCTTTGTTAGTTATAAATGACCTAAGTGAAATATCCCCGAAGGGAATATCCAAATCTTGAAGCCATTCATAACACAGAGCTCCATCACCTTTCCAGTTAGCATTCCAGAAAGAGCATTCTCCAATTCCAAAAATGACTCTAGATAGGTTGTTAGCCTTGGCAGTAATTTTACAGATTCTAATCCAGGTGTGAGATTTTTTGTAAGATGCAGGGAGTGACCATAAATGAGCAGACCATTGAGTGTTGTTCAATTGAAGTTTCCACCACAATTTACGAGAAAAAGCATCAACTATAGCATTTAGATCTTTAAAGCCTATACCATTTTCATCTTCAGGGAAGCTCATTTTTTTCCAGGATCTCCACTTTTTTCTATCTATGTTATCACAGTTTCCCCAAAAAAGGCTAGAAGCAAGTTTTTCCATTTTTCTTAAAACTACTTTTGGGGGACTTAAAACTGCAAACATATGTGTGGGAATTGAAAGGAAACAGTGGTTAATCAGTATGATCTTACTTGCAGTGCTTAGCCATCTATTCTTCCAATTATTAATAGATTTCTCCATTATTTCCAAGATAGGATGATAATGAATCTGTAAATTACGACCTGGAAAAATAGGAGCTCCTAGATACTTAAAAGGGAAGGAGCCTTTCACCATTCTTAAAATCCTACACATAGATTGAACAATAGTAGTGGATGTATTTGGAGCAACAAAAAATTCTGATTTAGCAAAATTTACCTTTTGTCCTGATGTTTGCTCATATGCTGCCAAGAAATTTTTAAATCTTTTCAAATTGATTGAATTAGTGTTCAGAAAGACAGTTGTATCATCAGCATACATCAGGTGTGAAACAGGTGGACAGGTCCTTGGCAGACTAAAGTATTTCAAATATCCTACACTGAAAAGTTTTTTCAAGCCTCTGGAAAAGGCCTCAGACAGAATATTATACAGAAAGGGGGAAAGTGGATCTCCCTGTTTAATACCCCTAGAGGAAGCCAAGAATCCTGCAGTTATTCCATTTATTAAAACTGAAAAATGAGCTGCAGCAATATTATGCATGATGCGGTGTACAAATGTGCCATGAAAACCAAACTGAAGTAGTATAGAATTCAGGAAAGACCAAGATACCCTATCAAAAGCCTTTTGCATGTCTAGTTTAACTATGAGATTAGGAACCTTTGATTTCCTAGAGAGTATTTAGGTCATCTCTTGCATTTGGATAACATTATCTGAAATATCCCTACCTTTAATAAAAGCACTCTGTTCAGGGGATATTATTAGTGTCATCAGGGGTTTAATCCTTTCCATTATCATCTTTGAGAATACTTTATTAACAAAGTTTGATAGGCTAATGGGTCTGAAGTCAGAAAAGGTGGTAGGAATTGGTTTTTTGGGGATTAAGGTAAGCCAGGTACTAGAGATGGCCTTAGGGATGTTACCATTATTTAGGAAATCATTTGCAGCATCTAGAAGGTCATCCTTAATAGTGTCCCAGAAAGAAGTGTAAAAAGCACCAGAAAAACCATCAGGTCCTGGTGCACTGGATATATTTAGATCAAAAAACGCAAATTTGAGTTCCTGAATATTAAAAGGTAACAAAAGATTGAGATTTTGTTGGTCAGTGATCACTTTAGGAATTTCTTTTAGAAAATGCTGCAGATATGTTCCCATTTTTTTAGGGGCCTCTTCGTTAAGTAATTCCTTATAAAATCTCACTCCTTCTTCTTTATCAATTGTGGCTCAGATATCCAATTCCCACTACCATCCTTTATTTTACTGATTCTAGATCTTGCTCTCTTTTCCCTAATGGAGTGGTGAAAATAGCTAGTGTTTGCATCTCCATATTTAAACCATTTTAACCTGGCCTTTTGCTGCAAGAAAATATTTTTTCTTTTTGAGCTCTTATCAGCATATCCTTTGATTTAATTAGTTCAGCTAGGATCAATTCATCCTGTGTTTGCTGGAAAGAAATTTCCAGATCATTAACTACTTTCTCAGCTCGTAGCAAATTTTGATTGACATTACCAAAGTGGGACCTGTTCCATTGTTTAATTTCCATCTTTAGCCTCTTTAATTTAAAAACTAACCTACGCATTCCACTGAAAGGGGATACTAAAGCCCAGTTAGAGGTTACTAATGCCTAAAATTCTTGCCTATTTGACCACATCTCTTGGTATCTAAAAGGCCTAGGGACTTGTTCTTCAGCTGATTGAACTGATAAAAAAAGGGGGGAGTGATCCGAAGTCATTCTATTAAGCACCTGTATAGAACTATTAGGAAAAAGTTCCATCCAATCTAAAGTAGCAATGCCCCTATCTAGTCTCTGAAACATTAGATCCTTACATTGATCTCGAAATCTATTATTACTCCAGGTGAAGGTGTCTCCTACAGTAGGGATTTCATGCAGATCCATGTTATTTATAAATCCATTGAAATGTTTCATGCTTTTTGTTGGTGTTGATTTTCTACCTTTGTATTCAGTTACTGAAGCAACAGTATTAAAATCACCTATATATATGGAAGGGTCATGTATTGGTGTCTGTAATTCATTCCATAATTCCTCCCTTTTTTGTCTACTGACGCTAGCATATATGAAAAAACAGTTCCAGCTAACAGAAGTAACAGAATCAAAAATTTTGACTTGTAAAAATTGATTTGACTCCCGTAGGCTAGTAGTACTAAAAACATGGTTCCATAGGATCCATATCTTAGCATTATGAGCTGGAAGGGCGTGTTTGTATCCAAGGACATGCATCAAAGTATTTAAATTCTGTTTATCATGCCAAGGTTCTATTAAACATAATATATCAATCTTATGTTTAGATTTTAAAGCCTTTAATCTATCTAGTGAAGTTCCATAACCTCTAACATTCCAGACTAAAATGTTCCCTATTACAGTGTGTTTTATCATTTAAAAACAATAGGGGTAGCATTTTGTGATGATCTTAGGTTTCTATTAGTTGTGATAGGATTCTTACTTTTGTTACCAGACTTGCCCCTATTGTTCTCCAAGTTATCCATAGTAGGTATATGTACAGAGGCACTAACCCTGACCTGGGGGGTTTGTTCTGCATTTAAAATCAGTTCTGGTTTATTAGAATCACTTACCTGATCTTCTTCAATGATTTCATTACAGTTGACTAGAAGATTGATTGCTGAGGCGGTATTTTGCTCTGTGGAGCCAGATTGTGTTTACTAAGAAATTGGTTGCCTTGCTGTAGATGGAGTTAATTTGTCGTCAGGAGAAGAGTGCACATTAACTTCATGTGATTCCAGAGACTCGTGGAAAATCTCAACAGCTTCACCTTCCTGATCATCCTGAAAATCATCCAATGTTTGGAAAGCATTTGATATTGTAATCGTGTTTTTTTTAATTCCTCCCTGATAGGACTGAGTTCAGAATGTTGATTCTTTTTTCTCCAGAAGAATGTGGTTATTGGTTTAGAGATGTCATCCAGAGAGTAGAAGGGAACATTTCTCTTCTTATGACTAACATTAAAAAAGTTGAGATTATTTTCATGTAGAAAGTCTGGAGTCATTTTTTGAGTTTGAAAATCTTTTTGTTTTTGTGAGACAGATAAAGTTGAGGATCCCTCTACATTGATTATTTCTTTTGGAGGAGATTCTAAAACTGTCTGAGTGTGAAGCTTTACTGGGTAGTTTCTTTCCTTATGTTCCTTGACTTCAGGTTTATTGGGATTCTTTCTCCTCAATTCTGGATGCACAAAGTTACAGTTATCCTGGCTATGTCCGATTATCCTACAGTGTGAGCAGTATGTAGGCAATTCATCATATTCGATAGGATATTCAGCTACCTTATTACCAATTCCTACCACAATAGTTGATGGGAGCTGAGATAGAAGATCAATCTCAACACAAACTTTAATGGCAGAAGGTCTGGTTAATGCACTTGTGGCAGCATCCATCTTAAGGTATCTACCTATCTGGCTGCTAATACCAATAATTGCAGAAGTATTATAGAAGTGAATAGGTAGTTTGTGTACTGTTACCCAAGCAGGGACAATGGAGGATTCCATAGTTGGAGAGAAATCAGTAGTCCAATTCTGGACCTTCATAGTCGATCCTTGAATCATCCATTGGCCTTTCATCCAGCATCTTTGGTAATCCTCGCTTTCCTGAAAACGAATTAAAACATGACGGTAGTCAATAGAGCCAAGTAGGAATTTTGATTTGAAACCAATTGATTTGAAAGCCGACTGTAGTGTTGCCATTGGGGGTTTCCCTCTGCTAAACTTTCCGACAAGAGCATTATGATAATACGATGCTAGAATCTCGCCTTCCTCCGGAGGAAGGATGTAGGCAATATTGCCCTTAAATTCCGTGATAGGATGGAGATTAGGCGTATCAGGGAGTGTAGAAAGGAGCGGGGATGATTTTGAACTGAGGGCTTGCAAGAAACTTTTGTTAGCGGGATTCTCAGGCGATGGATTAGGCGTTGGAGCCGCCATGGACGGCGGCCGGAGTAAGGGAAATGACCGTTATCATGGGAGGAGGAAGGAGGATGAAGAGAAATTGTTTTCAGTGTGTGTTTCGCACACTAATTCGCACATATGAACAGTTTAATTCGCAATTCAATTTTTGGAAGGTTCAATCTCCTAAGCCTGCTAGGTTCCTTTCTTCCCCTTTGATCAAACCATTTGTTTTTGGTGACAGAAGTTATAACAAAAGGTCCTATCGGTGAACTATAGTCTTATCGTATTAAAATAATATAAGGATGAAGGATCACGGTTAAATCGTATATCAAAAAATTAGCATGATTATTGGATTTGAATAAAAAAAATGTTAAGCTGTTTCGGCCTTCCCGGCCAATTCAAACTAGCTATAATCCTACTACGACTCAAACTCCTTGTTTGGTTCACATTATATGTATATGCTTACTTCAACTCAAACTCTTTGTTTCAGTGTTCCCTTATATGTATACCTACTGCAATTTAGTTTACACTAATTTCCTTATAATTTCAATTTTTTTTGGATATATGACTTTCATTTCATCTTAAAAATACCAACTTTACATCTCTTTTTCAAACCTACTAATATGCTATCATGAGTTTTGCACAGTGCTTACTAACTTTAGCATTCACCCATGTTCTATACACCACAATATCCAAAATTGTTTTTGTCACCTCTATTACATTTACATTCTCACTATGCCGGAAACATATCTCATTTCTTGCCCTCAGCAATCAATATCTTCATAAGAGTGGCTCTCCATCCTTTCCCCTTGCTCATACAAATAAGCCACTGCAGCTCCTCATCCCACTGTTGCGGCTTCCTCCAGATTTGCACCCATTGCAACTCACCAGCCCAAATTCGCCTTGTTTTTACACAATCAAATAGAGGACGCTGGATGTTTTCTACTTCACCACACATGCCACACTTGTCTTCGCCCAGTAAACCAAACTTCATCAACCTCTGTTTTGGTGGTAATCTGCCATGACATGCCAACCACAATGTGAATTGCGCCCTTGGTCTCGCTAAGTTACCATAGAAGAGTTTACTCCATTTATTCTCCTTTGATCCCCTCTTAGTTCTTTGTACACTTCCTTGAACATGAACCTGTTCTTGTCCAATTGCTTTTTCCAGGACTCTAGCATCTGTACTTTACTTCTACATTTGCTTAGGCTCTTCAACATCCAGGATGCTGAAGTTGGGAACTCCACCTCCATCACCTCTCTTCTTTTTATGTATATAGCATGAACCTATCTTATCCATAGCCTATCAGCTTTTCTGCACAAATTCCAGAGGTTCTTACTCTGAGTTGCAGTACTCCACTCCTACAAAGCTGTAACATTCTGTCCTCCAGCCTTTTTTGAATCACAGACCTTCTCCTAGGCCACAGGTGCTTTTTTGGTGATGTTTTCACCTCCACTCCACAAGGACTTACAAATTGCTTCCACATGCTTGATCACAGTTTTAGGTACTGGAAAGCATTGTAGCCAGTAGTTAACCACAACAAATAGTACACTTTTCACCAGCTGCAATCTACTTGCATAACTAAGCAATCTAGAACTCCAGTGTCTCAGTTTTTCAATCATTCTATCTACCAATGGCTGGCATACAAGCACAGTCAATTTCTTACTGGTCAGTGGAACACCTAAATACTTGAAAGGAAGCATACCTTCTTCAAAGCCAGTTATGGTTAATATCTCTTACATTTGTTCCACCTCCACTGATCCAAAGAACACTTTATATTTTGCAGTATTCACTCTCAATCCAGTGGACTTCTCAAATTTCTTGTAAGCCTGCATCAGGGCTGTCACTGACTCAGGATCCCCTCTTGACAGTAAGAACACATCATCAGCAAAGCTGAGATTAATCGGTCTTATATCCTCATACCGTGGGTTGTATTTGAACTCCTTCCTTCCTTCCACAGCTTGAAGACACATGCACATATACTCCATTACCAGCACAAACAGCAGTGGGGATATTGGATCTCCCTGCCTCAAACCTCTTTCAGTAGTAACAAATTTGGTCAGTTTGCCATTTATGCTGTATCTATAGCTAACTGTGGATACACATAACATAACCCACTCCACAAACTGTTGGGGTATTCCCATTTCACACATTGTCACCTGCAAAGCCTTCCACTCTATAGTATCGCAGGCCTTCTGTATGTCCATTTGGATTAAGAATCTGGAAGCTCCACTTTTCCTGTTGTATCCCCTGACCAGTTCATATGCAAGCATAATGTGGTCATGTATGTTCCTTCCTGGCACAAAGGCTGCCTGGTTCTCCTGAACCACATATGACATTACTCTACTCAGTCTACCTGTTAAGACCTTTGAAATGATCTTATACAGTGTGGAACAGCAGGAGATAGGCCTTAGGTCCTTTACCCTTCTGCCAATAGCATGCTTTAGGATCAGAGTCACAAGGGTGCTGTTTACTGCTCTATACATTCTTCCTTGTTTGAAAAATTCCTGCACAGCCTCCATTACATCAACCATGATAACCTGATAGTTTGTTTTGAAAATTTTTGCTCCATACCCATCTGCGCCTGAAGCTTTTAGATCTCCAATGCTCTTTAGAGCCTCCCATACCTCCTTCTCATGTACTTCCTGAACCAGCATTTTCCTAGCCTCCACTCCCAGCCTCTTCCCGTTTCTTATGACTTCAATATTTACTCCCTCTAAGCTTTTAGCTTTTCCACCAACCAGCTTCTTGTAGAAATTTAGTATCTCAACCTCCATATCCTCCTGCTTACTGATCAGTTCCCCTGATTTTGTTTCCAGTCTCTCCAATCCCACCATCTTGTTTTTTCCTTTTACTGTGGCATGGAAATAGGCATTATTGTCATCTCCCTGCCTTAGCCAATCTATCTTTGCCTTCTGCCTTGCTATGCCTTCATCAATATCACTCCATTTCTGGACCAATTCAATCCATAATAATAATAATAATATTTTAATTTTTTATAATAATAATATTTTTAGTTTTATTTTTAACTCTCCTAAAATTTCATTAATCTTAAATGAACCCAATAAAATTTATCTCCTAGTAAACTATCCCATGATTTTCTAAAAATAGTACAATAAAAGAAAGAAAATAAATATAAATTATTCGGAATTTAGATTTAAGATCTTAATTCAAAATAAAATTTTGGGGACATTCACTCCTTAAGAAAATTTCATCCTGAAATTGAAACCTAGTCACAAAAAGAATTAGTGTTTTTTTCCCTCCAACTTACAAAATTCCTCTTTTATTTGAATTGTTAACTAATACCCTCAAATTGACCTTTGCTTTATTTTCCAGATTTACATAGTTTTATACTACTTACTATGTGGTTCCTCACACAAATTTTAACGTCAATGATCTCTAATTATAGGTCTTTGTTAATCGAAAATGATCTAATTCAGTCCGTCTCAGTCTATTGAGAGACGATCTTTTTATAAATCATGGAAAAATCAAGGTTTAAAGTGTAAATTAGAAAAATGAAGATAAAATTTTTGGGTTGCATGAATCGAATTATAAACTTAAACGGAGGGAACTGTTAGAACAAGAAATGAATATAGGATGAAGGATTACATGGGTTGATCAGAAATTAAGGATGGCAACAGCACTAATATACTAGTATTTTACAGTGGCAAAATGGTAAAAACAGAGGTTGTCCCTTGCCAATTTTAGAAAGGTGGCAGGGCTGCCATGAAAAAAAAAACTTCCTTTTTTAGCAAGGGTGCCAAATAAATAGAAACGGAGGGAGTAATATAAAAAAATTGAAAAATATTATTCATGGGGTATTTTATCTTGCGTGTGATGTTTCAAATTCTATATATCATTTCTTGTAGGTTTAGTTATTCTAACTTGGCAAAGTCTTGGGAAAGACGGTCTTTCCATAGGCTTATGGAAAGACGGGGTTTGATTAGAATAATAAAAGGTAAAATGTCTTAGTTGCAATATCAAAGTTTTAGTATGAAACATGTAGTAGTTATAAAATTTATAACCCGGTTCATGCAACCCGAAAATTTTATCTTAATTTCTTCTAATTTACACTTTAAACCTTGGTCTTTCCATACCTTATGGAAAGACCGTCTTTCAAGAGACGTCCTCTAATAACTTTTGATGAATATGTTATAATAGGTCATTTTTTTTGAAAAATAATATTCATGAGGTATTTTATCTTGCGTGTGGTGTTTCAATTCTATATAGCATTTCTTGTGTTTTACATTCAAACACAGTTTCTCATTTGTTAAATGAAAGTCTTGACTAATTCTTTAAAATGATTAACAAATATTCCAAATACATAATATATTTGATATTGGTATATTTTATTATTATCTTTTTAAAAATTTAAGTTTAAACTAAGTCGTTAAAAGGTTTAACAATCATTTAAAACATATAAATTAATCACTATATTTGTTAGTTATAATTTTTTGTTATCGTCTTTAAAAAAATGAAAGTCTAAACTAAGTCATAAAAATGATTAACAAACATTCCAAATATATAAAATAATTTATATATTTTCTAACTATAAGTTCTAATTATTATCTTAAAGAAAATGAAATCCAAACAAAATCATTAAAATAGTTAACAAACACTCTAAACACATGAACTAATATTGATTCTATAATTGTGTAATTTTATTATTAACTTGTAGAAAACAATAGTATAAACTAAATTATTAAAATGATTAATAAATATTTTAAACATAGAAACTAATTTATACATACATTTCTTAATTGTAAGTTCTTTGATTCCGTCTCTTGAAAGACGGTCTTTCCATAAGTAATGGAAATGCCAAGGTTTAAAGTGCAAATTAGAAGAAATGAAGATAAAATTATCGGGTTACATGAATCAAATTATAAACTTAAAACTACTACACGTTGCATACTAAAATTTTAATATTGCAACTTAGACCTTTTACCTTTTATTATTTTAATTAAGCTCCATCTTTCCACAAATTTATGGAAAGACTGTCTTTCCCGAGACTTTGCCAAGTTCTTTCATTATTCTAATAAAATAAATATCTAAACTAAACTATTAAAATTATTAACCAACATTTTAAACATGGGAACTAATTTATACAGTTCATAATTGAAAACAAAACTATTGAAGCGATTAACAAATTATCTAAACATATAAACTAATCATTATATCTGTTTGTTGTAAGCTCTAAACTAAATATATATTTTCTAACTAAAAATAAGTCTAAACTAAGTTATTAAAATGTTAACAAAAACTCTAAATATGAACAAATTAATATATTTTCTAGTTATAAGTTCTTTCATCATGTTTTAAAAAAAATTACAAGTCTAAACTAAATCTTTAAAACGATTAACAAACACTTTAAACATATGAACTAATTAATAAATTGCCAATTGTAAACTCTATCATTCTCTTTTTTGAAAAATGAAAGTCTACATTAAATCTCTAAAATGAATAAGAAACACTCTAAATATATGAACTAATCAATATATTTGCTAGTTGTAAGTTCTATCATTATCTTTAAAAATATGAAGTCTAAACTAAGTAATTAAAATGGTTAAAAAACCCTCTAAACATATAAATTAATAATATAATTAACAAATATTCTAAGCATACAAACTAATTTATACATTTTCAGATGTAAGTTCTGTAATTATCTTTTGAGAAATGAAACTCAAAACTAAATCCTTAAAACGGCTAACAAACACTCTAAATTTATGAGCTAATTAATATATTTTCTAGTTATGTCATTATCTTAAAAAAATGAAAGTCTAGACTAAGTAATTAAAATGGTTAGCAAACACACGAAACATATGAACTAATAAAATGATTAATAAATATTTTAAGCATACCGACTAATTTATATTCCCTCCGTCCCAGTTCATATTGCTTAATTTGACTTTTGCAAATCAAACTTAGCCAAGTTTGACCATTAAATTCTATTATTTTATATGTAAAACTATTATTATATTATATGTTATTGTATATCTTAATATATACTTTTAAGCTATTATTTTTTCAGATTTTTTTACACATATAAATAGAGATATTAGTATTTAAAAATTGATACGGTTGACTCTCAAAAGTCAAATTAAGAAATATAAAGTGGGACGGAGGGCGTACATTTTTAGATGTAAGTTCTATAATTAAATTTTGAAAAATGAAAGTTTGAACTAAATTATTAAAATGATTAACAAAAAAATTAAACATGTAAACTAATTTATAACTTGCTAACTATACGCTCTATCATTCTCTTGTAGAGAAATGAAAGTTTAAATTAAAATTTAAAAATGATTAAAGAATAATTTAACTATATAAACTAATTTATAACTTGCTAGATGTAAGTTCTATCATTATCTTACCGGACATTAAATTTTTAAAAATTACTAACAAGACTAACAAATATTCTAAGCATATGAATTAATATAATATACTACATTTGCTCCTTGTACCTTCTATCACTATATTACAAAAGATGAAAGTCCTAACAAACTCAATAAAACGATTAAGAAACATGTTAAACATATGAACTAATTTATGCATTTGATAGTTGTAGTCCTATAATCATCTTGTAGAAAATGAACGTCTAAACTAAATTCTTCAAATTTTCAACAAACATTTTAAATATATAAATTAATTTAAAGATTTAAAATATAATAAACTTTTCTGTATAAATACATACAAATTTTTAAATATTTTTGATATGCATTAACATTGATTTTTCAAAAATATTATCAGAGTATAATAAATATTAAAAGATATATTTACTCAATAGATAAATGCAACTAAAAATCGTATAGTATCTTTGTATGTGAGACAACGTAAGTCACTTTCGTGATCATTTATCGCGACTTTCAAAACTACTGTTCATCATCTCTATCACCAAGACACCAACGGCTAAATCACAGATGATGTGCCCATTTTATACGGTTATATTAGAATTTTTGGGATTAACTTTGGTACACTTTTGTGCTCTAAATGTGATATTTTGCCTTGAAATTATCTAAGGAGAGTTAAAAGTGACTTTTGCATTTTTATCACTTTTTAGAGAATTTTGTGTGACAAGGTAATTTGTTTGAAGACTTTGAATACTTTGAAGACTTTGAAAAATATCTTTGAAGATTTGATGACTTGGATTTGAGCTTTTTGAAGATATGAAGAATTGAAGAAGTGAAGAGAAGAGAATGATATGAGATATAAAAGAGAAAGAAGAAATAATGCTGGAATTTGTGCTTGTCGTGAGACCGTTGCGACACGCGATAGTTCGTCGCGAGATCGTTGCAAGCACGTCGCGACTCGCGGCGGACGAGTGGTCTGAATTTCTTCTTGATTTCTGTGCTATAAATACTCCCCTTATCCTCTCTCTTCAGCAGCTTTTGCCCAGTTCTTCTTCCGCGTTTTTGGGCTTAGAAACCCTAGTTTTTCTCCTTTTTCTTTTCTTAGTTTTTGTAGATTAATTATGTCTTTTAGTTCTCTAGCTTAGTTTTATCTTGGGAGCAAATGATTGAAGCTTCCATTTCTATGTAGTAAGAACCATTTATATATCTATTTGGTGCTTTTGCTATTGTGCATTTATTGAGCTTTGAATGTTAATTGTTAATGTCATTGATGTTGTTGGGAGCTTGAGTATATGAATTACTTGCATGATTGCTTGTTAGGGTTGGGAGAAAGTAGCTAATTCTCCCCTCTTTTAATGTGGAATCCAAGAGCATGAGTTAGAGCTTCTTAAATGATGTTGGTGTGTTGATAATTGCTAGACGAATGTGATGATGTCGAACTCATTGTCATGTTTGTTTTAGGTAGCAAATGAGAGAGGTCTATGAGTGTCGATCGTTCTTGACTAATCTTGTGTTAATGCATAAATTGGTTAAATGCCTAGACATGGTGTAGTGTTTATAAGTGTTGCTAAGCTTGTTGATTCTTCGTGCTAAATGCCATCAATGGGATACTCTTAGTAATAAGGGAGCCATTTGTGAGGTTTGACAAGAGATGTCGAATTCACTCTTGCAAACTACTATATAAGAAGGATAGAAGATTTATCTTCACAACAAGTAGTTGGAGTAGTGAATAGATTGTTTCACTCGTTCTTGAAGCCTTTATTATTTAGCATTTATGTATTCTTGATGCTATGTTTCACTTCATTTCTGTCATGGGTTGTTTGAGAATAGGAAGTGTTTTTAGGATTGAAGTGTTCGGGTGTTAGGAAAGTGACGAATTCCTTAGCTCCTTTGCATGAAAATCTATGACATGAACTTAGAACTTCTTGTGCATAATGTGTTGTGATTCTTGCTACATAAGTATGTCAATGTTAAGTCAAGTAATGAATGTGATAGAATGAGTGAATGGTTCAATGATCTACATTTGGTTTGGAAGTGGATATCCATTGCCCCCAAGGCTTTATCTTTGTAGTTTTAAATCCCCTTTTCTTAGTTTTGTTTGATGATTAGCCTAGTTACTTGACTTTGCTAGTTATCTTGTCTTTTTGATTTCATAACTTACGACAACCAACCATCCAAACCCCCCCCCATTTACATGTTTTTATATGTGTACATTTATCTACTCCTAGACTAATATCAACCTGCTGTGCCTAAACGCTTAGGAAGATCCATCTTCTTCGTGGACGACCCCGACTTGCCGCTATCTACTTAGTTGTAGATAGTAAGCATTTAGGGCTTATAAATATTAACTTTGAGAGGTACGACGACTACTTCCCAACAGACTCCCCACCGGAAATACCATTCACACAACCACTAAACAACCTTGACTGATCTACAAGGTGCCGCTATGGCAGCTCCCGCCATCAAAAGCTTTGTCCAAGCACTCCAAACCTGAAACCCTCCAATTTCCACTACTCTTTCTTTCACCCAAAATCTCACACCAATCCTCTAATATAAGGGCGAATCGGCTTTTCTTTTCTCTCTAGAGAAATTCTCATAACTATCCACTCATTATGCTAATGCCCTTATTGGAAATTTTCCAAGAGGGAGGTCGACTATGGACAAAGTGGAAGCCGGCTTCAAAACTATGGGTTTCAACGGAAAACACCAGCTGGGAGCAATCGATTTCAAGAATATTCTAATCAGGTTCCAAGAGAAGGAATATTTTTAATAATGCTGGATCAAGGGGGCGTGGTCTCTAAACGGCATCACAATGAGGATCCTCAGACGGACGCCGGACTTCAAACCGAATACAGAATCCTCGATCGTTCCGGCATGGATTACCATCAGAAACATGCCTCTGTACTACTACAATGTCTTGGCTATTGAGGCAATTGGAAATTAGATAGGAAAATACATCAAAATGGATCAAGCCACATAAAGGTTAACAAGGTCATCTGCCCTTAAGATATCCGTGAAAATTGACCTCCAATCCCAACTGCTGAATCACATAAGGTTAGGCACTTCTCTAGAAAATGAAAAGTATGCTATAGAATATGAAGATTTGCCTCTGTACTGTTGTGGTTGTAAGAAGATTGGTCATCACATAGACAACTGTAGAATAGTTAACCCTAAGCTGAGATTTCCTAAATCTGTCACCATATTGAGTAAACCACCTAAACATGCCTCTACTACACATATGAATAGAAATGAACCTTTGCCAACAAAAGAAGTAGATAAACCAAAGCTTGGAAATACACACAACACAGAACCAAAAGAGACTAGCCACCCTGAAATACAAGCCACTTAGCAGTCAGTGTACAAGAACCCTGAACTACACACATCAGGCATATCAAAATTTTAGAAGCAAAAAGAAGTTGACCACCAACTTCACCAAGCAACCCCAACTCAAATACCCCCCCCCTACTAAAAGAATAGATATCCCCAATAAAGGCAGAGAGACCTCCCATTCTGAACTCCAAGTGGGGAAAAAAGCCCAGCAATACTTTTTACAAACTGAAGTAGATCCACAGGGAGAGGATTTGCAACCTCACATTGCTCAATTCAAAGGCAATAATGCTGAGACTGAAATGCAAAAAGGAAACTGTCAGCAGATAATTGATATCACAAAAGAAATGTGCAAACATAAGGAGTTTGCCAAAGATGACTTATCAGGTACCATCCCTAACTCTTCATTAAATGAACAAGGCACTAATCCAAATCATTCACCATCCTGCAGATTCAGCCCCAAAAGTTCAAACAGGTTCAAGCTATTAGGAGAGGATTCTAAGTCTGACACAGCAGATAACTGCATCTCAAGTACTAAAGAGCTTCAAGTGGATATGGTAAGTACTTCAAAAAACATCTCTGGCAAAATGGCTGAAAAAACAACTAGGAAGAGGACACATTTTAACAAGTTAAATAAGATAAACTTAAGGTCCACTTCAAAAAGTAACTCAGGGCTGTTTAATACACATTTAAATATTAGAGCTCTTGTCTAGAACCTTACAGAAATTGAAACATCTTTGGATAGGCTAAAAAGGATCATTAGGACACACAATACACACATACTTTGTATATTAGAACCTAAGCATCACTACAGACATTGTGACACCTATAGGTTAAAATTGAATGTTGAGTGTCACCATAGTTCAGATAAAAACAACATTTGGCTGATGTGGAAATCTCGCTGTAATGTGAGCATCTTATCTGAAACTGATCAATACACTAAAACTGCAATCACTTCATTCCTGCTTACCTAAAAAATGTGTGCATATTTCATTCATGCATCTACACTAAGAATAAACAGAAAAAATATGGCAAGAAATCAGCTCACATTAAGACATCAATAAGCTATTAATTGGGGATTTTAATGCCATAAATTCCATTACATAATATAAGGGACCTAATAAGCCTAATGTTAAAAGCATTAGAGATTTTTCAAACTTTATAATAAGCCAACAGTTTCTACATCTTTAAGAGCGCCAAAGCTCATAACAAGGCTACCTGGCAGAGCCAGAGCAAACATGGAGGGCCCCGTAGACAGGAGAAGCAAGGCAAAGCCAGAAGCCCAGACTGAGAGCGCAGGCAGGAGAGAGGCAAGAAGGTAGCAAGGGCTAAAACCAAGGATGACAGAGGAAAAAGGCCAAGGGATGATTCCCCAACAGAGGACAGCAGTCACACCACAGTAATCGACATGCCACTATAGGAGGAAGTGCCAGAGGCAAAACAGAATCTCAGTGAAAGGCTCACTGCAGGCAAACCCCACTGCCAATGCCGGTGGATAGGAAGCTGGGGCCAAACTAAGCAATCACGTTTAACTTTAGCGACCACATACCAGACAAGCCAGCGAGAGGAGATGTTGTGGTGATAAGAGTGAGGGTGATAAACAAGATAATTCACCTGGCGTATGTAGACATCGGGAGCTCGGTGGAAATTATGTACTGGAGTTTTTTCGAGAAGTTGGATGAAAACACGAAAAGGAAGCTACAGCCTACGGAGATCCCACAGGTAGATTTTACAAATAGGATAGTGTGGCCAAAAGGAACCGTACTCCTTCCTGTGATGGTGGGAGAAGGAGAGAAGAGCAAAACCGTGGACATGGAATTCATAGTCATAAAAGCGAAAAGCCAGTATAACATAATCTTGGGTAGGCCGGCCCTGGCTTTGTTAAAGGGAATTGTATCAACTCTACATTTGCTCCTGAAATTCCCTACGAAAGGGGGGATATTAGCTGTCATAGGAAATCAACAGAAGGCTAGGGAAAGTCATGGGATCACCCTGAGCAAGTGAAAGCAAGAAGATTGTGAGACCCGACAGAGGGTCAGGAACGTTGTTCCCTGCCTGTTAAGATGATCATAGGCTGAGATGAGCCCTCAAAGCTGGATACTGAGGTGGAAGCAACAAAGATAAATAGAGAGTAGACAATGCAGATAAGTACGACACTTCCTCTATAGGTTAAAAGGGAACTGATAGGGGTGCTAAAGAAAAATGAGAACGCTTTTTGCATGGAAACCGGAGGAAATGTTGGGAGTCCAGAAAAATGTGGGCAGTCACGAACTGAAAGTAGATCTGACTCATAAGCCAATGAAGTAGAAGAGAAGGATGCTCTGTAGTGAGAGAAATAAGGTAGTGAACAATGAGGTGAACCAGCTAGTTACAGCGGGGAATTTACAAGAAGTCTCCTACATGGCCTGGCTAGCCAACCCAGTGATGGTAAGAAAAGCAGACAGCAGCTGGAGGATGTGCGTGGATTACACGAACCTGAACAAGGCCTGTCCCAAGGATTGCTACCGCTGCCAGCCAAAAGGTAGATGCTTTTACTAACTCCAATTAAATGTTTTCTCGGTGCATACAAGGGGTATCACCAAATCCCTATGCTAGAGAGCGATGCAAAAAACTACTTTTATTACTGAGATAAGGGCCTTTGGCTACCGGATAATGCCATTCGGTTTGAGGAATGCTGGGGTCACATACCAAAGGGTGGTAGATAAAATCTTCCAGAAACATATTAGTAGGAACTTAGAGGTATATGTGGATGAAAGGGTCATAAAGAGCAGCAGTATGAGACTTTCCTGAAGGATTTCAAGGAGACCCTAGAACGATTCAGGGAGATAAGAATGAAGTTAAACCCAGCCAAATGCCAGTTTAGTGTAGGGGCGGGGAAGTTCTTAGGGCACATGGTGTCAAATGAAGGTCTGAGGGCAAACCCAAAGAAATTAAAGGCAATCCTGGAAATGAGGCCACCTGGCACAGTGAAGGAGATACAGAGCCTGAATGGGAAGCTGGCAGCCATGAACCGCTTCATGTCCCGGGCTGCAGAGAGAGCACTCCCCTTCTTTAAAACCTTGAAGGGGTGTGTGGATAAGAAAGGGATGGTACAGTGAAGGGAACACAAGGAAAGGGCATTTGAGGAGCTCAAAACCTACCTGAAGGATCTTCTCACATTGACCAGCCCAAAGAAATGAGAGACCCTGTATTTGTACATAGTAGCTAGCGAGGAAGTAATTGGGGAGGCGATAGTGAAAGAAGAAAATAAAGTACAACGACCTGTATACTTTGTGAGCAGGGCCCTGAAGGATCCAGAAAAGAGGTACACGGATCAGGAGAAATCAGCACTGGTTGTAGTGCATGCGGCGAGAAGGCTCAGGCAATACTTCTAAGTGAACCCTGTGGTAGTACTGACTAACCAGCTGTTGAAAGCAATATTGACAAGGCCAGAGGCCTCAAGAAGGCTTATGAAGTGGGTAGTGGAGCTAGGTGAACACGCTATTGAGTACACCCTAAGAAGAGAAATAAAGGGGCAGGTGATGGCCGATTTCTTGGCTGAAACGCCCAAAGGAGAGAAAATGAAAGAATAAAAGGAAGCAATAGGTCGGGACCAGAAGTGAGTCCTGGCTGCCTGACAGGGCCAGATGTGTGGAAATTATATGTTGACGGGGCATCCAGAGTGGAAGGCACGGGAGCATGCCTGGTGATATCGGACCCGGAGGGCGTAGAGGCGACTTACGCCCTGCGTTTTAAGTTCCTTGCGTCGAACAACGAGGCTGAATACAAAGCGCTGATAGCAGGCATTGAGATAGCCAGGAAATTGGGAGCGAAGAAACTGTAAGCATATGGAGGCTCTGTGCTGGTGACTAACCAGTATAATGGGTAATACACTGCCAGGGAGCTGACCATGATGAAGCACAAAGACAAATTTAGAAGTTTGACATCCGAGTTTGAGGAGTTTGATGTCACTAGGATCCCAAGGTCTCAAAACACGAGGGCCGACGCACTTAACAAGCTGGCATCCTCTGCACATGCTCACTTGACTAAGTCGGTGTTGGTCGAAGAGTTAGCAAGCAGGTCTACAGAGAAGGACTTAGTGGCTGCATTCCGGGATGCAGAACCCAACTAAACGACCCATTTTTGTCGTACCTAAAGTATGGGTTGCTACCAACAGATGAAAAAGAGGCAAGGACGGTTAGAAGAAGGGCCATGCAGTTCGCTTTGAAAAATAACTTTATGTACAAGAGGGGATACACAGATCCATAGCTTAGGTGCACTGAGCCAGAGATGGCAGCCACGATCCCTCGTGAAATACACGAAGGATATTGTGGGAGTCACCAAGGACCAAGAACAGTCACGTTGCAAGCTATGCGAGCAAGGTATCACTCGCCAACCATGAGGGTAGATACAGATAACCTGGTGAAAACATGTCACATGTGCCAGGAGCATGCCAGGGTCAAGAGGCTCCATGCGGAGCGAATGACTAGCATAAGATCACCTTGGCCTTTTGCTAAATGGGGGATTGACATCATTGGTCCTTTCCCGGAGACTGCATGGAAGAAAAAGTTTATAGTGGTTGTGATAGATTACTTCACAAAGTGGGTGGAAGCAGAGGCAATAGCGAAGGTGACTGGGAGAAAAATCACGAACTTCGCATAGAGGAACATAGTGTGTAGATTTGGAATCCTACAAGTGATATTAAGTGACAACGGGAAGCAGTTCGCCAATGGGCCATTCAAACCCTGGTGCGTGGGCCTGAACATCAGACAACAGTTCACGTCAGTAGCGCACCCCCAGGAAAACGGTCAGACAGAGGTGACAAATAGAACTATCGTGCAAGGCTTGAAAAAGAGGTTGGGACAGGCAAAAGGGGAATGGGAAAAAAATTAGCAAGTGTGATGTAGGCCTACATGACCACACCCAGGATAGCCACCAGGGAGTCTCCTTATAAGTTGTGCTTTAGGACGGAAGCCATCATCCCACCTGAAATTGTTATTCCCAGCAGAAGGCTAGCTGAACAGATGAGTCAAGAAGAGAACATCCAAGCAATCAGAGAAAATGTGGAGGAGCTGGACGAAGTCAGGGAAACAACATCGCTCAAAGAGGATGCATATAAGTCATGGATGGAACAACACTACGATAGCAAGGTCAAGCCTAGAGCCCTAAAAGCAGGGGACTTGGCACTAAGGAAAAATGAGGCGAGCAGGGTCCAGGGATAGAAGAAGCTGGATGCCATATGGGAAAGCTCGTAAAAGGTAGCCGAAGTGCTAGGCAAAGGGGCCTACATGCTGGAGACACTTGACGACAGGCCAATTCCACGCACCTGGAACATCACTCACCCCAGAAGGTACTATGTATAAATAGTTGTAAAATATAATTATATAGTTGGCACCTACAGGCATACAGGGTCCATTTGTACGAGTAGGTAGGATGGTGATTCCTTGAGCGTTCTTTTGTAAGCCCATAAAGGGTATGACCCACGATGAACCCCAGCATGTAACCTAGCTGCCCCCTTCTTTTTTTTTGTTGTTTTTCCAAATTCGAATGCAGGAAGGGAAGTAGCCAAAAAAGGGTGTAGGACAAGCCAATTAGACACTGGTCACAGCCAATGCCGGTTGAAAAAAATAAGCTGACCCTGGGTCAAAGATGCAAATCTGGCTCTGACAGCCAGAGAAAATGCCACGGGCAAAGAGATGTCGGTCGCAGCCAGTGCCGATTAAAGAAAATAAGTCGACCCTGGCTCAAACATGCGAATCTGGCTCTAACAGCTAGAGAAAACACCAAGCCAGGGGCAAATGGGCAAAGAGATGTCGGTCGCAGCCAGCACCGATTGAAGAAAATAATCCAACCCTAGCTCAAAGGTACGAATCTGGCTCTGATTGCCGAAGAAAAATCCAAGCCAGGGGAAAATAGGCAAAGAGATGTCGGTCGCAGCCAGCATCGATTGAAGAAAATAAGCCGACCCTGGCTCAAAGATACGAATCTGGCTCTAACAGCCAGAGAAAATGCCAAGCCAGGGGCAAATAAGCAAAAAGATGTCGGTCACAGCCAACACCGATTGAAGAAAATAAGCCGACCTTGGCTCAAAGATGCGAATCTGGATCTAATAGCCAAAGAAAATGCCAAGACTGGGGCAAATAGGCAAAACAATGTTGGTTACAGCTAGCACCGATTGAAGAAAATAAGCCGACCCTGGCTCAAAGGTGCAAATTTGACTCTGACAGCCAGAGAAAATGCCAAGCCAGGGGCAAATAGGCAAAAATATTTCGGTCACAACCAGCACCGATTGAAGAAAATAAGCTGATCCTAGCTCAAAGAAGTGAATTTGGCTCTAACAGCCAGAGAAAAATCCAAGCCAGGGGCAAATAGGTAAAAAAATGTCTGTCATAGCCAGCACCCCTTGAAGAAAATAAGCCGACCTTGGATCAAATATGTGAACCTGGCTCTGAAAGCCAGGGAAAATGCCAAGCCGGGGACAAACATGCAAAAAAGACCTCAACCACTGTCGAAGCTGAAGGAGAACAGGTCGACGCCAAATCAAATACAGCAATTTTGGCCCCAACAGCCAAAGAAGTTGTTAAGTCAAAGGCAAAGATCTGACCAAACACAACAATTTTGGCCCCAACCCCAAGGAAGTTGTTAAGTCAAAGGCGAAGATCCAACCAAACACAGATGAAAACCAAGTCCAGACGATAAATTTCATTCCCGGCAATACAGGCTAACTCTCTGGCAAGTCGTTGCCTTCCCAACAACTCAGTAAAAAGCAAGCCAGAAACCAACAAGAGATAGAAAAACAAATGAGGAAAGCCACAATTTTCGTTCGATAAAAGGGGGAGAATGATATTACCCCACAGATCCAGCTAGGGGATGCATATCCCCAGCAAAAAGCTAAAGTTCAAATAAGTTAAACAGAAATGTTTCATCTCTCAGCAGGGAAAATACATACCATCAAAAAATAAATAAAAAGAGAAAATCAACTTAACTTAAAAGCTCAGGTTGCCTCCCGAGAAGCTCCGTATTTTTAAGGTCGTCGGCACGACCCTAATGTTATCCATATGGTGAAGGTTTGGACTCCTTTACCATGAGCATCCAAAATTAAAGATGTGGGGGTAGAAATCTTCCAAGAGGAAGATTTTGTGGAGGTGGAGTTAGCCTTAAATGAGATGGGTAGTTTGGAAGCTTGGCATAATCATTTGGCTCCCCTATTTTCTCCTTCAAGAATTCCAAAAATGGTGGAGTTGGTTCATTTTGTGTGGGTATGGATGGCGATGGAAAGAATAATGAATATATCACAATCACCTCTTCCCCAACTTCTTTATCTTCAACAACCAACTCCTCATCCCCTTGAAACTCAAATTCATTTCTCAAGGTTACCTCACTCACGGTATCTTCGAGCTAATCTTGGTATGGTGTATCTTCGGAATATCAAGCTTCCAAATGGCTCACAGATGATGTAATTTGGCTAATTTGGGTCTCCAAACTCTTGATTCTTGCAGAAGAGCGGTCCTCCACGTTCGCAATTCTAGTTGCGGTTCGGTCTTCCAAGTTAGCGACCATGTTAATCATAGCATGCATGATCTCTTCATACGAGCTTGAACCTCCTCCTTGAGCATGGTTTTGGTACATGGCATAAGGTGATCAATGCCAATAACATTGTTTATAGTGTTGGTTTTTCGGTCCATTCCCATACCACGAATCATGATTACCACTCCACTCCGGATTGTAAGAATTATAGTATGGATACCATTCTTGAGCTCCTTGACCATGGAAACCAACAACTCCAACCTCTTCATAGAACTTCTCATGATACCCTTGGTTTTCAAAACCAAGGGTTCTATTCTCCTCGTAGTGCTCCTCTCTCAACCAATAACAAGACTCGGTAGGATGATTGGAATGACATATTCTACAAAAACTTGCTTGTTGAGCCTCTCTTCTCACCACGAGTTCCCTCAAGGTGAGATCTTTCTTATTCTTTTTTTTCAAAAATTTGGAATTTTAGTGTAAGGATTCTTGGTAGAAGTACACCAAGAACCCAAGCAATACACATTCCAAACAAAAAAAACAAAGAAGCAAAAAAAATTGGGGTCGTAATGCAAAGGTTCTCAGTTCTTGGAACGAGCACATACCATAAACAAAGAACAAAAGTAATACGTTCTTCCAAAAAGAAACAAAAATAAAACAAGCACAAACTATTAACAAACAAGAACCACAAAGAGAAACAAACAAAAAACACAAAGAACTACACTAACACTCAACAAAATATGCCTCTTCCTCGGTAGCTGTCTCCGTACCTCTCAAAGATAATATTTATAAGCCCAAATTACGGATAACTACTAAATAGTAGCTAGTACTAAGATCTAAGATGGGGTCGTCCACAAGAAAAATGGGATTTTATCGAGTGTTAAAGCATAGTTAAAAGACACACGAAGATGTCACTCTACGTGTGTGGTAATAAACTGGGGGAGGGGGCATTTGGTTTGGAAACACTACGACTGCTTTAACAACTAAATTGACCAATAATTAGAGCAAAGAATATAACTACGATTATATTAGCACGAAAGATGTAATTAATAAGATAGTGAGTCATGGGTGAAATTGGCTTACGTTTCTAGTCATCATTTGATCATTGACTACTTATCCTATTTTATGCATTAACCACATATTGTGGAGAACTGATTAACACCTTTCAAATAAAGATATTTCTCGCCTCTCCTTGGTTATAGTTAGAGTGAGCGATCGGTGCCACACAATAACCCTTACCATCAGGTCACTTTAGACGATCAGCATCATAGACTTCCTTGAGAATAGAAATACACATGGAGACCTAACACAACTACCATTATGTCCTACAAGCGAGAAACATATAGATAGCACAAGTATATCCACTAATAACGACTACGAGGATCGGCCTTCATACAAATCGTTATTAGTGAGTCACATTCATAATTAGTCAAACCCATTCAAATTCATCCCAAGTCTAAGCAATTTCATCAATCAACAATCATAATTAGTTGTCACTCCTAATTATAACCTAGCATTGACCAATAATAATCACATTGACAAAAATTCAAAGTCTTCCGAGTTTGACAAAAAACCTAGCAAAGAATCAACCCATAATCATCAACTAGTCGATCATCCTAGTCTAAATCATGCATTAATCACACAAGAGAGCACAAAACACACTTGATAATCAAAGCACAAAATAGAATAAACCAAATCTCACAAATTATATTAGAAATGCTTACCAATTGCTCCCAAGATGAAATCTAGCCTACATAAGGAAAACCCATAACAAATCTACAAGAATTCATGGAAGACATGCAAAAACTAAGAAAAGATGAAGAAAACTAGGGTTTGGAGGCCCCCATCGGGCTCACACTAGGGTTTGAAAAATACATGCATTTGACGTCTTATCAACTAACATTAGTATTTAACAAAAAATATTTATTTTTAGTTTAGATGTGAGACATAAAAAGTACATAAAGATTTATTATAGTTATTTAATCAAAACACTGTGCAAAGCACGATGGGACTCCCACTAGTGTGTTATAAAATCTCTTACGGTTATCCAATTAGACTGATTACCAAATAATTAAATTGGTAGTGGAATCGATTAATCGACATAACCGGATAACCGTAATCGATATTAACCAATTAACTGATTAACCAAATTGAATTCCAATTTTGTTATGACAATGTTTTTGGTTTTTCAATTTTTTTGAACGGCCCTACACACACAAACAAAAATTAGTGAGAATGTCTTAAAAATGATCTTTTTAAATTATGGAGCATTTATTGTACTCCCTCCGTCTCAGCCAAATCTGCACACTTACTATTTGGAAGTCAAAGTTGTTAAAATTTGACCACATATTTGAGTAGATATATGAAAAATAATATTATCGTATGAGATATTGTTAGATTCGTCATAACATGCAGTTTCTAAATATCAATTTTATATGTGTCGTTCTTGTCCGTAGTTACATATATTTACAGTCAAACATGTTTTTTGGAGACCGTGAAAAAGATTCTGTGCAAATTCCCCTGGGACGGAGGGCGTACTCTTTGTATTATTTTAAAATATACAATTAGACTTTTAATAGTTGATTCGAAAAATGTGAAATCCTTAATATATTTCATCAATGATAGTTAAAAACTTGTGAAAAATTAATATTCAGACAATATATGTTATAACGAATCTAACAAGGTATTACTCAATAATAGTAATACCTTATTTATAGAAATGTAACACTCCCCGAGTCATTTCCCCAGCCTAGCACTAAATCATGGAAAGAATCTAACTAGGCGTACATCCTGATCACATTCATCAGAAAATCATTGCAAGGAATATAAATACAAATTAAGCATGATAGTTATAGCAAATGAAATAGACAAGAATCATGAAGTCTTACAATTCTAAAGTTAATACATGCTTACAAATGCTCTCATGTCAAAAATCTAAGCTACTAGAATAAAAGCCATAGCATTCAATGGATTAAATGCCATGGAAAATGAGTATTCGATGAAGAAAGAGAAGTGGAAAGAATTTTTAGATCTATAGAGTCACCCACTTTATGTAGTGGGGAGAGAGAAAGACTCAAAAGCTCATTGGTTAAATTCTAGTCAACAGAGTGACACAAACAGTGCTGCTTTACACGGACCGTAAGTTGGAACGAGTTTGAGCTGCCTCTGAGTGGTAGGGACCGTCTCATTCTGCATGGAACGTACCTGGACCTTGGATCTTCAGTCTTCATTTGTAAGGGTCGTGCCATTTTGCACAACCCATACCCCCGTGGGCCAATTCTTGCTTGTTTCTAATAGCACGGTCCGTGCCTTATGAGCTTCTCCGGACTTCTTCTCCTTTTCTCCATCTTTGTCTTCCTTCTTCTTCTTCTGCACCTTTCAATCTTCTATCATTTAGTTCAATGGCCTTTATCCTTCTACCAATCTCATGTATAGCCTTCATTCCACTACTATATTTACGGATAACTAGTGATCAACAATTCAAACCTCACAAAAGCATATCTAAATACTCACAAGGACAAATTTCCATTAGGTCTATAATTGGCTAAAAAAATAGGGAAGTTAAACAAGAAAACTAAAGAAGGTGGTTTTTACTCCCCGTTGTGCAAAACTTATCTAAAGCTAATTATCCACCAACAAAAGTATTATAAAAGAGATTTTAAATGCTCTAAGAAAATATACATTTCATGTCTCATCAGTCACGAACTAAGTTCATTGTTGCTCTAAGTATATTGAATGAAGGTTGATTTTGAATGAGAAAGGAAACTTTGCTTGAAAGTCAGTGAGAAATTTTGAGTTTGTACACAAGCAATTTATAAATTGTTGGAAAATGATGGTTAAAATGTTGAAATTTATCAATTTTTTGGCTTTGTTTTGAGTGGGACCCAAACAGATTTTGGTCGTTGGGTGTCATTCTTGGGTTCTCTTTCGCGAGCACTATAAAATTGACTATTTAAACTCTCAAAACGGATCAAGAGTGAATGAGATATGGATGCTCAAAGTGTCACACTTGTAAGAGGGAAAATGGCCGAAAATTGGCCCAGAATGATATTTCTCTGGAATGTCTAAAACGCGAATTGATCGCGTGGAAGTCTCTAGAAGGTCCAACCGCATGGTATATATGGAATTGCTTGTGTGTAATTCTTAAGAGATAAGAATGAAATATTTTCATATTTTGTGAGATATTTTATCTTAGATGAATACGCGGTTTACCATGTTTAATACGCTGAAGAATATTTGTGAAAATATTTCTTCCATTTCCAGCAGATTTGATTCGAGTATTCATGGAATGTCTCAGATTTGGTGAGTTGGTGATTGGAGAATATTCTTCTCTAATTATAGAAAATCAGAATATCACTTTTCTATGATTAGGGTCTCTTAGAGCAGTATAAATAGAGCATCTAAGTCAATCAGAAAACTCGCACCATTTTCTCAAGTCCCTCCATATTCTAAACTTGAGTATTCTTTCTGTCTTTCTCGAAGTTTCCATATGCGGCTCTATCGGTGATAGCCCTTCGGGCCTTGTTTGAATCTGAGGTAACTCTTACGTGTTAATTGTTACCTTCGATGGTTTTACCCTAGGGAACGATGTCCACAACGGGACTCATTCGTTTCAAGGGCAGCTAGTTTACTCGTGACTCCATCACTTTTTTTGCTTGAAACGTGATTTATTTATTGTTAATATATCTCATGTATGATTTAATTATTCGTAATTAATTTTTCTTATTGTATGCCTGAATAATTAATAAAAAAATTATTCTTGCATGTGTAAATTGCTCGTTCAATTTTCATTATTTAATTTTCGCATTATAAAATCAATATAGTAAACATAAATATGAAGCATCTTTCTCATGAAATTTTAAGTACACCATATGTAATTGTCTCATCAAAGATGCAACTGTCTCAATGATTGATCTTCTAATGTACAAAAACGGGGAATAAGAAAGCTCCCAACCATTTCATGTATTTCATTTTCATTATGTACTTTCTGGAATGTTTATTGCACGTAGTAGCCATGTTTTAACCATGAAGTAATTAAATTGACCCTTTGTTTTATTTTATTTTTGGATAAATTCGTGGTTAATTTTACATTGATTAACTTCTAATCTTTTCAGCCTTTGGTGGTCTTGAGACAAACTTTTCTAGTGTGTACCAAGGATATAATTAGGAGTTAGTCTTATTAATTTTTGCCTTCAACCCCCCCAAATTAATATGAAGCCTTGGAATTATTCCTATAGTGATGATTTGAGTGCTGATTATTTCATTGTGTAGTTTGCTCTTTTAAACAGATGACGAAGTACTTATCTGCGTATCCAATACTAATACAAGATTTTTTTTAAAAAAACAACCTTTTAATCAAGTGTGTACACTATAATTCTTATGGTTCTTCGTATATAATGTATCATCCGAAGTCAAAGTAATGTATTAAACAGTTTCATCGGGTACATGAAACAAAAAAGAAGTCAAAGCAATGTCAATTAGGATGTTTTATACCTTAGTATCAATAATTTCTTGATAATTTATGAAAGCTTTAGTCTTTGCAGACCTTCATTGTTCCATATCTTTGCTATGCCATCTCATGTAGTTCTAAGGATCACCATGAGTGAAATCGTACAAGAGAAGGGACCGTAAACAAGCTTAGCAGGGGTGTTGTGTACTTAGGTTCTTTACAAAAATGGATTGATATATGTTGTTAAAGTTAAAATTTTCTAGTGCAAAATGTTATACTAATTTTGTTTTTAGTGAATTTGGAGGATATTCACTTGGTTCTTTTATGTTTGTTAATGTGTTTTTGTTTGAGTTGATGGCTGCTAGAAACCGACTATAATTCCAGTAGCATTATGTTTGAAAACCCCGACTTAAGTTGGAACTTATGTCAAAGGTGGTTCCCCAATATCAGTTCACAATGGTTTGAACATCCACCTTTTCTCCATTCAATGTGGTTCAGTAAATATCATTCCTTTAGAGATGATTTAGAGCCACAAAAGGCACTTTCGTTGTGCCTTCCAAATTGATCTCCACCTTAATTGGCTATTTTCTCCATTAGTGCTTTATGTGCAATTTAGTGAGACCCTTAATCAAACGTCCACGTTTCATAGTTATGACAAAAATAAAAGCACTACACATATGCCTAATTCAGTTATGGTCTTAATGAAAATGCATTTAAAGGTTACAACCAAAACTAGATCATGTGACCATGATGCCTAATTCAGTGACACCCCATTGAAAATGTTTCATTTCAAGGTTGCAAAAAAAAAAGTCATATTTCTTACATGCTTTGGTCGGCTGCCTTCATAAACCGCCTCCTCCCTAATGTTGAATATGATATTTAATCATGTTTTACAAAAATGAATCTTTCACCATGGATGGCCATGAGATTTTCTGAGCAAAGATAAATTCGTCCTATATTGCAAAAACCATAAACAAAGGAGCAGTTAAAGTCCCAAGCTTTTGTTTGTTCTTTAACATACCTCCTTTTTTGTTGTCTAGTGGGTAGGGCTTTAATCGATTGATACTTTTTTTTATTTTTCCACGACATTCTCTTCCACTAGTTAAAACATGCATATATTCCAATATAGTTTACATAAAAAAATTTAACTAGTGATATTAATTAGTATTATACTCTAGTCTTTTTTACATATAGTTATTTGCTCATAGTACGATTTACATTGCAAGTAAATATTGAAACTCAAAATCATAAGGTATCTTGTCAATGATGGTAGAGGCCTTGCCAATTGGAATACCTCTAAAACAGTCCACTATAGATTTCCTAAGCGAACCAGACGTGGGCAATTGGTGACAAACCCACTCCATTAGTGACTCAACATCTTCAGCAAAGTCATAAATATGCAAAAGAAGATGTTCTGGGATTGCAATCCTCCTTGTACCCGTCACCATTAATGAAGCTTGCAAGTATTCTAGCTTCGATTTTTCTAGTTCTGCCATCACTCCTTCCCCTGTATATATTTTCACCTGTATAAAATGCAGTCCAACTAGTAAAGTCTGTCTTATGCAAGACGTGGCTTTGCCTTAAACTATGTAAAAATATTAATCTACTCGTGGCAAATTCATGAGCTGTACTCAGAATTGAAAACCTTAAAACTTTTTAAAAAATTATACATACGAATTTTAAAAATATTTTTTTCTTGTTTTAGTGGCAAGAAAACCGTCAACTTCAAATTAATTAGTTGCACTAGATCTTAATTTTGGGTTAGCATCAAATTTTCATGAACGAAAAGTAATTTTGTCAGATATAAATTTACCTTTGGTAATTTGCATGAAATCGGAGTGTGGAAATGGAATTGAGATCAATCACTATAGAAGTTTTACTACAAGTGGCTTTAATTCTTTTATACTTTTGATTCCATGCAAACAAACATAACTTGCTCCATGTATTAGTTTGGACTTGCGCATCTATTATAGCAATGAAGGGAGGAACTCTTAATTACCGCAGGAGAAGAACGAGTGCCGCAACACAGAGCAAAAGTGACGTTTGGGTCGAACGGCTCTACACCAAAACGTTCCCTCATCACCTTATTACTCTCCGAGTCTCCATTATCACCCTTTTCAACTACCTGACAAATCCCATATTGTCCAATTAATATATGAGAAAATTTGTTAAGATTAAGTTTTTTTTCCTTTCAAAAGAGGATCAATGTATGAGAAAACTATTCATTTTTCAAAGCATTAAATTTTTTTTTTTACCTCTTTTATATGGGAGGAGGTTGGTTTTCTCAAAATCGAATGTTCAATCATCTGAGCAGTTACAGTTGTCCCTCCAACATTCAATGTTGCCTGAAAATTCGCAAACTCAACTTTACAATTGTACAACTCCATTAAAAGGAGTCAGAAAATGTGGTCGAATGGTTCAAAATTTGTTTTATTTAAAATTAATTTTCGTATAAAACATTTAACTAAGGCAAAGTCTTGGGAAAGACGGTCTTTCTATTGGCTCATGGAAAGATGTGGTTTAATTAGAATAATAGAAGGTAAAAGGTCTTAGTTGCAATATTAAAAATTTATTATGTAACATGTAACAGTTATAAAATTTATAACTCGGTTCATGCAACCCAAAAATTTTATCTTCATTTCTTCTAATTTACACTTTAAACATTGTTTTTTCCATAATTTATAGAAAGACATTCTTTCAAGAGACGGACTCTTTAAGTAAAGAATGAAAAGAAAAACTACCTGGTTGAGCAGCTGGAGCAATTCTTCGGGGCTAGAATTAGAGGGAACTCCATGTTGGAGAAAAGCCTGAAAATAATATCTTAATTTATTACCAAAAGAGTGCGTGAAAAATCAATTTATTAATACGGATATATTGACATGATAATTTACATGCATGATGCAGGCATTGTACATGTTGATCCAGAAGGCTAATTTCTGATGATAACTCATGTATCTCAACTCCACCTTTTGTAAATTCTTCATCAACATCCTGCATCCACACTATAATAACTCAGGCAAGAATTATATACCACCTTTTGCCACTTTCAATTAAAAAAAATTGGTTTGATTTTCTAATTTTTAGAATTCACTTTTTCATTTATGTTATAAAAATATATTTTTAAATTGAAAATGATTATCATTCTGATACAAATTCGATTGAGAATGATACATTTTTACTGAGATAAAAATATATATTTTGAAATTATAAAACCAAACTAAGTTAGTATCATTTTGATTATTCATAAAAATATAAAAAATAAAAAATACCTTAGCTTTTGAAAGAGAGGGAGGGAGCTTGAAGTGGAGATGCACTTAGGATCCATGGGAGTGGTTGTGAACCTAATCAGATTCTTGTATGGGCCGATATCCCTTGTAATGGACTCTTCTGAGTCAAATACTCCATATGGATCCTGCTGCCTTGAATCTTTATGGGCCACATGAAGACTGCTTAAGTTGGGCTCTACTCTGAAGCTCAATGAAAAGTTTGTGGACCGAGATATTGGGCCTGACTTCTCCAGCTCCATTGTCCTGGATGTTCGGAGCAGCCTCACGAAGATTAAAAGCAGGCATTTCAGTAGGTTTTCTGATAGTTTGTTGGGAGCCCATTTGTGGATGCTTTCTTCTTCTGAGGCAATTTGAGGAGCTGATGATGTTGTTGCTTTTGGTGGTAGATGTTCTGAGATTATTTCCAAATTTCGATCTCTCTAAACCCATAAAATATGACTTAGTAAAAAAGGAAACTGGAACCAACAAATCGGCTCTGTTCAAAGAGCGGATCTCTTGACAGACTGTCTGTTCATAAACGTATGGGTATACCACTTATTTTATACTGCATTTGTTAATTGCATATAAAAATTAAAATTTTTAATTTTTTAATATTATATATTTTAATATTCTTAAGTTCAAATATATATTATTACTTATTTTAACTTAGCACTAGTCTTGATTGAAGTCATGTAATCAAAGTCGATTCTTGAGGAACCAACTTTAATTAAGATCCAAATAGAGTTTCGAACTCGGAACTCCCTCTTGAGTCCCACAATTCTTTTTAAAATTGGTTTGATATGGATCAAAGTCATTTATACCTTTAGTGAAAACGAATTAAAGGCGGTTCAATTGTATAACTGCCTTTAATGAAGTGCCTTTTAAAAACCACTATGTAAAATAGAAGCCTTAATTTCCATCCCTTAAAATTAATAATATATATTTGAATGTGAAAATATAAAAAAATATGATAAAAAAAATATTTTAAAATTTTTTAAATTTTGTATGTAATTTAAGAAATGCAATGTATAAGGTAAGAAATAAGTGACATAAATAAGTAGTATGTCCATAACCTTATGGATAAGCTGCCTGTTACGAGACCCATTCTTATATAAAAATTGTAACAATTAAAAGTATTAAACCTAATAAAAAATACTTAAAAGTAAAAGAGAAAAAGCTATAGTGGATTGTGAATAAGATTATGGAAAAGTTGTAAAACTTTCTTGTGTTTAAAACATAATTTGCATGTTTTAAAATTTTACCCATCAGGTCCTGTGGTTCTCTTTGATCAGTTATTTTCTTATAGTATATTTGACTATTAATAACTTTTGTTGTATACAATATGTTGTATACATTAATGGAGATTATGTGAGTTATTTTTGAATTCTTCGTAATATGTAATTTTTGAAAATTAAAATTTTATAATATATTATTGTACGTAATAAAAGTTATCGATAGTTAAATATAACTTTAAAAATGTCAGGAAAAAATGGAACATAAATAAACGATCAGGGATGGAGTACACTATATTAAAACATTGTTTGATCATGGATATCTTTGATATGTGAATCTAATAATCATAAAAATTTGATATTTTAAGTATAATTATTATGACGTGATTATGTTCTTATATATTAATAATATTTATGATAAATTAATTAATGTTGACAAATGAATAATAAAATAGTAATATATATTGGGATGGAGTAGTGCTTTTTAAATAAAACTTTTCAATTATTATGGTAGTATATTTTCACAAAAGAATTTTATTTCTAATATTTAATTTATTGGTGCTGAATAAACTCATCGCAGGAATAAAATAATTAATAAATAAATATGTATTTGGGTTATCGATAGTCACTAGGTTGGATAGTAAGTATAAAAGTAATACTTCCTCCGTCCTAGATCAAATTACAGTCTAATCATTACACAACGTTCCAGACACATGTTTGACCTTTAATATATTTAGATACTTATAATAACGGCAAATAAAAAGTTACTTATAAGAAATTACTTATTACGATAAATTCAACAATACCAAATATCTTATCTATTCAAATATGCAGTCAAACTTTGAAAGAGAATATTGTCATAAAGTTTGTGGGTAATTTGGACTGGGACAGAGGGAGTATATGTTACGAGTCTAATATCATTTTGTGAGTCATTCTTTTCATTTTTTGAAAAAGTAAGCTACTGATAAATTCAATTCAGCACCAATAAACTCAATTAAGCACCAGCAAATTAAATTCAGCACTAATAGACTAAAGGAAATTTAACTGCAATAAATTAAATTAATCACTAATAATATAAATTTAGCACCAAATAAACTCAAATGGACATAGCCTTATGGTGCTGAACTATTTTACAACAAATGATAGTGGTAAAAGCATGATACAAACATGATAAAAACTTTTTGCCTTTGAATTGCATTTTCCCATTTATAAAAATTGTATATTGAAATGAAATCATATAGGACAGAGGAATAAATGTCCCTTTTAGAGTAATACAATTGTAAAATAAATGTCAACAATCTGGAAAAATGCACTCCGGAAAATGCAATTTAATATTTTCTTCGACTAATTTCAAAAATATGTTGATATCAGAATGAGGTACGTACCCTGGGTGTGGAGTGCCTGGGTTCTCTCATAGGCGAAGCGGATGGTTTGAGCACTGCGCCACTCCTTTTGACGCTCTTATAAATTCCACTTTCTTCTTCAATCTGGGGCTTCTTCTGAAGAGGGATTGGGATTTTGGGCTTCAGCACTTTCTCACTAATGTTGAAATCGCTGAGATTGTAATCACCTTTGATTGCTTTGCTAATGAAATGCAACGCCTTGGTTTCAAATGCCACTTTTTCCTTTGCTTCGACATTGGACCCTTTTGGATATTTCACAGTACTCTTTTGAAGCTTTGTGCGATCAGCTTGGAGTTGGCTGATTTGGCTCTCTAATCGGGTGATTTCATTCTCCACCATTGATAGCTCTGCTAGGAGCTCTTTCATCTACACAATTCAATATGGAGGGATCAATAAAAAGTCACGAGAAAGTAACCAAAATGGCTTGTTTGCGGACTCCCTCTGATTATTTATTATTGGCACGCTTTTTCATTTTTGGCAAAATTCCTTCATTTTCATCCACTCATTCTACTTTTTGCTTTTTACATTCAATTTCATCCACTTATTTTCGTTACCTAAATCCAACCACCTAAACCTATGGTGCCACTATTAGTGAAACGGAGGGAGAATTTTATAATAGAGAAGTAGTAACCTTTCTGTTCGAAAACAAATTTCATTTGAGAAAAAAAAAGAGTACGTTCTTTCAAATTTTTTACATTTGTTAAACAGGAACATAATTAAAAAATTTAGAGCAAAGGGCATATATAACCTTATATATTTGACGAAAGTGCTTATATAACCTTGCTATAATTGAAAGCGCAAATATAATGCTAGATATTTAGGTTATGTGCAAATATAACCTTTTCCGGCATTTGGAAGCCAGAATACACTGAAAATACTATTTTTCCCCTCTATAAAAAAGAAAATAAATAAATAAAATATTGAAATTACAATCCTAACCCAAACTAGCCAATCTCATCTTCTCCGTTTTCATTCTCCCAATTGATTCTCCCAGTTGACGTTTCTTCTCATCTTCTCTGAGGTGGGTTTAAGAGATCCATGGATACAAAGAAACCGATAACAAACAATATTGGGTCACCAAAAATTTATATTGGGTAGCCACTGCAATTGCACTTCTTGCCCCCTTTGCGCACACCGTCGAGATTGGAGTCGATCAACTCTGTGCCCTCTGAGCAATTGCTCTTGGCCCAGTTGTCGCCGACGCCAGATTTTTCGAAGGTGAAGTTATCGGAGCGGAGGATCTGGCCGTTGGGCCTCCATGGTTCTCAGGCCGAGATCCACAAGCACATCGCGGAGAACGTAACAGCCGCCAGAGAAGTATGAAGAACAAAAATGAAGCAATGCAACGAACAGTTGCGATGGACTCGTCGGTTTCTGACGAGGGATTGGTTTTTGTTGGCGACGAGATGAGGGGATGTCACTGGGATTCTCCGCCATTTCTTTCTCCCAATTTCGTCTTCTTTTGTTTCTCCCCTCTCCATTTTCATTCGCGCATGTGGGTCTCAATTTTTCAGTGAGGCAGGAATGATCGATTTTCTTCCATTTCTCTCCTCTCCGTTTTTCTCCGGTGAGGCAAGGGTGATCGTCTTCTTTCGTTTCTCTCCTCTCCATTTCCACTAGTGCAGGTGGGTCTCAATTTTTTGGCGCTTGGCTCAGCAGCGCCAGAAATGGTGACTGATGGTGGCGGAGGTGGGTTTAGGTGGCAGAGGAGGGAAGAATGGTGATGATGGGTTTAGGTGGCGGGGCAGAGCTAAACAAATGTGTGGTGGTGGCGGGGCTCAGGTGGTAGTGGGTTTGGTGCTAGCGAAGGTGGTGGAGTGGCGGTGGAGAACACCAGCAAAATTGATGGCAGGAGATATGGCAGGGTGGCAAAGGAGCTCCGGAGGTGATGATCTCGCCGGTGAGCTTCGGCTTGCGGTTGTACTCGAGGAGGGAGTGGATCTGGGGTTATGTACTGCAGAGCAAGCTTTAGGGTTTTGATGGAATGGGATAAGGGATTGGTGGGGCTAGGATGGGGTTGGTGGTGGTGGTGGAGCAGCGGTGGGGAGAGGGGTTGGTGGTGGAGCAGCGATGGGTTGGTGGTGGAGCGGCGCGGGTGGAGGTGGAACCAGGCGGGTGGGTGATGGTGGTGGTGGTTGGCGGAGACAGTGGAGACAGTGGCGGAACTAGGATGATATGTTAGGGGGGCTAAAAAGAGGGAAAACATTTTTTTGGTCGGCGGACGGACGGCGGCAAGCGGCGGATGGACAGTGGCAAGCGGCAGACGGACGATGGCGGATGGATCAGCATTTTGGCGGAAATGGAGAAAGACAAGAGTCCTTGCCAATTCGTTTTGCCCGATGGATTCTTCTTAGGTTTTAAATTATAATTTGGGCCGGTTTCAGCCCAATTGGCCTCAATTTTTTTTGGCTTCACCTTTAACAAAACGACGCCGTTTCACTTAAGCCAAAACGACGTCGTTTTATTTAGTTAGGAAACAAAAAAAAGGTCATCTTCTCCGATAAGCGGCCAGTCGCCGTCTAGCGCTGCTAGCTTCAAGGGGGGCGGAATCCAGTGGCTCCTGATAGCTCTAGGCCTAAATTTCGGGCCTCCGGATCCTAGGGGTGATGCTAGCACCCCCTCGCCCCCTGGTTCCGCCACTGGGCGGAGAGGGCATAATTGTCCATATCATGTAAGACTTTTAGCATAAGGGTATTTTAGTCTTTGTAAGTGGGTCAATGGCCGGAATATTTTAGTTAACGCCAAAATATGGTCATAGGGTTATATTTGCACTTTTATTCAATAGTCAAGGTTGTTTTTGCACTAAAAAACAACTCATATCTGCACTTTCTTCGATATATAGGATTATATTTGCATATTACCCAAAAATTTATTCGAATTCAATTTAACATGTGTCAATTTTAAAAGCATTTCACATCCTATAAATAAGGTCATAGCTAAGAAAAATAGCTAATTATTTTCAAATTTGATAACATACCCACTTACACTGGTAATTAATAAAATGTAGGCCTTAATATATTAACCTTTAATGGTGCAGGTTTTCTCCTCCCAACCCTATGTAGGAACTAGGAAATGAGTTACACAAACCCACACGATCGCCCAAATGGTTAGGGGCATGGTCCACATTCTTTGGATCACGAGTTCGACTCTCGGCAGTGGCAGTGTGAGGATTTCTCCTGTAGGAGAGATCTCTTGTGCGCACCGAGTACAATCGAGGGTCATGTCCTTGGCTACGAAAGTGCTGTGATATACCTCTTCGGTTATGACCGTAGTGTCGGTGCGACCGGGACAGGTGAGGGCGAGCTGTTTGATCGACTTTAGGAAATGAGTTACACGTTGACAATGTTCCTCCCAATCCACGATAAATTATATTCAATTAGTATTAAATTCTACTGTCTCCACCTTAGAACGTTCTTTCTATATTTTATTATAATTTACAAGATATGTTTAATTATAAATTGATTAATATATATGTAATAAAATTATCACGAGAAATAAATTTTTAAAAATAATTATTTTTTATTTATTAAGTTTTTGTGCATATTATTATATTTAATGGGAGTTACGGTGAAATATGTATTAAAAATCATTGTTAGAAAGATTAGAAGAATATTCCCCGTAGTAAGAAGTGCCGAAGAATAAGTTTTTAGATATTTGCCTCAAAATATTATTGTTTTTCATTTATATTTGAAATTCCATGTATAAATATTCCATTAAGAATACAGAGTCTGTCTCTTGAAAGACGGTCTTTCCATAAGTTATGGAAAGACCAAGGTTTAAAGTGTAAATTAGAAGAAATGAAGATAAAATTTTCGGGTTGCATGAACCGGGTTATAAATTTTATAACTACTACATGTTGCATACTAAAATTTTAATATTGCAACTAAGACCTTTCACCTTTTATTATTCTAATTAAACCCCGTCTTTCCCAAGACTTTGCCAAGAATACAAGAAAATGTAACTCTAATTATGAGACCGAACAAACAACCAGGATAATTAACAATTGAGGGTTAAACCCTCCTATTAAGCTATTGTGAAATTACTTGAATAGCAAGGATGGTAGTCGCTTCTATATTCGGTTGCTACCAAACTATTACTATCTGCTATTTATTTTTAGGCAAATAGTAAATAATTAATTATGCAAGTAGAGTTTACTTGCCTTAGGAGGAAGGAAGTTTGGGATAGCAGCATTTGAATCCTGGCGATGTTGCACACGCTCCAGAAACTCGTGCACTTTCTCTTCATGCTCCAGCATTTTCCGGAGAACATCAACCTAATTACCATTTTTAAAATCACCATAATTTCTGTCAGACCATTCTATTTCCTTCAACCGGAAAAACTAATTACTGTTGATGGAAAATTTGGGAAAGAAAGAAGAAGAAGACGAAATTAATACAAATTTACCTCTCTTTCAAGCTCCTCTTTCTTCTGATGCCCACTAAATTTGTTCTTCCTCTGCAACGCAATGACCATTATTAGGCTTTCAAACATACAGTTCGGAGCCACATATGAGATAATTTAGTGAACTAATAATATTTGGGTAATCTTAAAATTTACATTTTGAATGTAAACATGAAGAGTTAGTTGATCATTACATACCTGATGATGATGATCACTTGGCAACTGAACTTGCACAACACCCTTGGTGGCCATCATCAATCAAAACCCTAAAGAAATCGCTCCCAGCTGAGAGAAAATGGTGTCTGGATCAAAACTTGATGATCAGATTGTACTGGAAGTTATAAGGCTTGGGGAGTAAGCAATAGTGTGTATTGAGGGCCGGGTGGTTGTGAGATATTAATGTTGTTGTTGAATGAATGCATGGAAAGGAATAGTGACTGTGATGAAGGTGAGAAGGAGCTTTCCGAAGTGGTTTTGGAATTCTTGATTTGGCAAACCGTCTATTATGCGGTTGGGTACGTATGTATGAGAAAGTGGGGGTGAGGTGGGCTTTTGCGTAGCTTGCACTTGCAGTAGTTTTAGGAGTAGCAACTCATTAATTAAGACCTTTTCTTTTCAAATTACTTTGGTGCTTTGGTTATTTAAAAATGAAAAAAAGTGCTTTTATAATCCTACATACTTGACATAAGTGCCAATATAATCTTTCAATATTCGAAAGTTCTAATATAACCCTATATAGTTAGTGTGGAAATTAAATAACGAAATTACACGAACAATTTAACATAAGTAACAACAATGAAATAGTATTAATTATTCACCTACAATTAATAAGCATGTTTCAAGCAATCACACACACCACATATTGATGGAGTCACGAGTACACTCGCTGTCCTTGAAACGAATGAGTCCCGTCGTGTGCATCGTTCCTTACGATAAACCATCGAAGGTAATTTTAATAAGTAAAAATTACCTCGGAGCCACACAAAGCCCGAAGGACTATCACCAACAAAGACAGAGAAAGAAGATAAGACTCAAGTTTAGAAGTAGGGAGGAACTTGAGAATGGTGCAAGGTTTCTGTCTGACATAGAGGCTCTATTTATAGATGTCTAAGAAACCCTATGGGAAGATATGTGGAGAAAATATTCACTAACCACCAAATATTTTACAAATATTTGAATAGATTCTGGAAAGATAAGAATATCATATTTCTTATCATGATTAACCGCGTATCAAATCTCAGATATTCCACACGTGATTCTTAGAATATTTGTTACGCAGTTTGGGCTTTCTTGAGACTTCCACACGATCCAAACGCATCTTAGACCGTCAAAAAATTACAGAAAACTTAGTACGTGAATGAATTTCCACCTAAGTTTCCATTCTCAGAGTGACTCTTTGAGCATCCATATGTCATTCACCCTTTATCCGTTTTGAGAGTTTAAACAATCGATTTTATAGTACTCGCAGAGGAGAATCCAAAAACGACGCCTACTGACTCTAATTCAGTTCGAGCCCAACCGAAGCCCAAAAGTTGATGAAATTCAACTTGTTTTACAATCATTTTTCAACAATTTAATAATGAAAAAAAGTGCTTTTATAATCCTACCTAGTTGACATAAGTGCCAATATAATCTTTCAATATTTGAAAGTTCTAATATAACCCTATATAGTTAGTGAAAGTGTCAATGTAACCCAACAAACATTAAAAATGTGCTGATTTAACCCTACAAACATTAGGAATGTGCTGACATAACCCAATGAGATTGAATAATGTGCTGATATAACCCTACCTAGTTTTAGCAAACTATGGCGGTTCGGCGAACTATGAGGGTAAAATTGTCCACCTAATTTCAGAGTTAGCCCAAAGGGTATTTTGGTCAATTTACTTAGAGTCAACGCCAAAAAATTAAGGTCAATGCCGGAAATGGAGTCCGAGGGTTATATTGGCACTTTCATTAACTAGGTAGTGTTATATTTGCACTAAAAATTATCATAGGGTTATATTGGCACTTATCCCTTTAATAATAATAGGGTAATATGCAAATATAACCCCATACGTTGGAGAAAGTGCAAATATAACCCTAACTTTTATACATATGTGCATATATAACCCTAAAGCCATTATTCCGGCATTGACTTACCAGGGTTATATTTGTACTTTCAATTATCGCAGGGTTATATCTGCACTTTCATTATCGCAGGGTTATATCTGCACTTTCATCAATTATATAGGGTTATATATGCACTTTTTCCATAATAATAATACTTATAAAAGTGAGTCTCCTCACATGCGCCATGTCCATAAGCTTATACCTTATGTTTTAACTTATATATTTCATTTGTTAAATTACATTGTAAATTTAGAAAATATTTTTTTTATATTATACATTTTTATATTTTCACATTCAAAAACATTTTATTACTTGTTTTAACTTTTAAAATAAAATATTAAAATTTTATTTAAAAAATTAAAATATTTAAAGTAAAACTACAAGAAACATGACCTATTACTTTGCCCCTTTTACCTCAATTTTTTTGTTAACACCAAATAACCAAGGTAAACAGTTCTTTTACTTCGGTTGTTTTTTTTTCGAAGTAAAAGTTATTATTTACCTCGGTTATAAAAAAATCGAAGTAAGTAATTGGTTTTTTACCTCGGTTATTATTTGAACCGAAGTAGAAAGTTAAAATTCAAAGTAAATAATGTTACCGGATAAGGTGCGACATCGCATATGTTCTTTGAAAAGCTTGCCCAATTTCGCTTGATGTGTCGTTGACACCGATAAGTATTGCGAATGACTAGCGAAGTCGCATATATGTAAAAGACAAGTTAAAGTATAGAATTTGACAGTGATAGAAAAAAAAATATATAAAATGGTGGTCGTGTGCTTTTCCCCGTTGTCTTTGGCGTCTCTCACCTCCTAATATCATGTCATCACGATTAATTTGAGGGAATGTAAAATTAAGTTAGTTAGACACAACATTTTCTAGTAATCATTGTGCTACAAACACCCTACAAATCCTCCCCTAATTTGTACACGACCAGTACCCCCTTTGTTCAATGTTCAAATAAGATCGACAAATAATTAGAAAAACAGTAGTCATGAAAATATCCTTACAAATATAGTACATAATTAATTAATTCGAATAAGAACTGTCTTAGTTCCACCATAACAGAAATTACAAACACTCAATCAGCTCGGATAATGATGACCTTGAAGATGATTGGTCCCCTAGCTTGTTTCACCTCAAACAAACAAGATGTCCCCGATGCGTAGGTTGTTTCCCCTAAGGAACTCGCCAAAAACCTTTGGGGAAAGGGCCTTGACCCTCCACCCCCCGAGTAGTTCATAGACCACTCTGTCCTGTAGCACCTCAACACTGCGAGGGTCTTCTCAGTCGGCAGTAGTGGTACAATCTTCCACGGGATGTACTAAGTCATCGTAAAAAATATTGATTAGAAATATATACATATATATACACACATATACACACACATATATACACATATATACATATATATACACATATAAACATATATACATATATATATATTGGTATAGGTGTGGCCCAACAATCAAAGGGCAGAGAGTTGCTAAGTCCCGCCCAACATTATCCTGCCAAGCTCCGGTCCAAAACAACAAACATACAGACGCAGTGAACATAGGAATCACGAGGTGTAGTAGAGAACGTGGGTCGTCGAAAATGGAACACGTAGCGAACAAAAAGGTCACGACCGAGGAACATGGTAGAAGTGGCATGCCCACAATCTCAAATTCCTAAGAACATGGAACTGCAAAGGGAATGAGCCTATAGATATAACAAGCTCTGTAGGAGTTAAGGTAAGCGGTATAATAGAGAGAAATTCCATTTCTTGAAGAGAGGACTGACTTGATCGTCAGAGTTGCTCTCCCGCAATTCATTCCGGGACCACATTTGCAGGTAAGGTAATCGAAGCAAGTGAACCGAGAATAGGCTACCCGGACAGGCTACAACATCATTTGGCATTATCTGTGGGGGAAAAAAAAATTTCCTTCCATTATTAGGCTGGTTAGGTAAGCAATGACGTTCACTAGGAGTGCAAAATGCCACAATCATCAATCACAAGAACAAATGCTGGGAAAAAATGAAGGAACAAACCACCACCAGCATCACACACCTAATAAAGAGAAATGATTTAGTAAAGAAGAAACAGAGGAGGAAGAAGAGGAGGCAGAATCTCCAAACTGTGATAAGGAAAAGTGAGCGTTTGCAACAGTCTTAGAAGCGAACATGTAGGTTTTGTACAATCAATACTTAAAGACTCTGAGGCAAAAACCCCCAAGGCCAGAGAAAAGGGAAAATCAAGAACGTGAACATCTCTTCTATGAAGAAGAGCTGCATGACATTGTCTCAGAGGATGATATGGATAAGTTGCCTCTCGCACCACATTTATAAGGCTTTCGTATGCCTAATGATTTCAAGCTTGCTCTACACATTAAATTCTATGATGGTACCATGGATCCAAAAGAGTTCTTACATTCTTGAAGAAACAGTATGAGATTCCGAGATGCTGACATAGATTTAGTTTGCAAAGCGTTTCCCATCTTTCTATTAGGTACTGCAATTACGTGGTACTAAGACCTTCCACACGGAAGTATCAACTCTTGGGCACAACTGTCAGATTTATTTTTGGGACATTTCGACCAAAAGTAGAAGTTCACTAGAACGATTGAGGATCTCAACAATATAGCAAAGCAAAACGATAAAAGCCACGCAGAGTACCATAGTTGTTTCGTCACGAATGGCCTACAATTTTAAGATTTGTCGTTTCAATCATCATTAGGTGCTTTTACGGGGAGGCATGAGATCCAGAGAGTTTTACAAGGAACTAGCAAAGGATATGCCGGAAAACCCAAAGGAATTGCAAAAAATGATCGAACGACATGTGCGAACAGAGGAAGCGAACAATTAAAAGATAAAGAAGTAGCGGGGTGAAAAGCGAACAATGGATGATTCATAAAAAATATGGCCTAAAAAAGGAAAAGTAAACACCACTTTCAGAATAGGAGAACCAGGCTCGCATGGTTTGCCATTTCAAGATACGCCTCTGACGAAGACAAGGAAAGAATTATGGCTAGCAAATAAGGATCTATTCCGAGAACCAGCACTGATGATATCACCACCGGAAAAAAGATCCCGAGAGTTTTATTGTGCCTTTCACAAAAATCATGGCCATGGCATAAAGTACTGCAGGGACCCAAGGAGACAGATTGAAGAGAATATGAGGAATGGAAACTTAGGCCAGTACAGAAAGGAACCAACAAGTCAGTATGTGGAAGCAAGCAAGACACCAAACCAGTCTTATCGAAACTAAGATACTGCGGCGACAATGGCTAAGAATAAAAAAATGATGGCGGCTGTAGAATACAACAACATCATAGATAGCGAAGCACCAGAGTTAATTATCTTCTTTATACACTGTTCCACATATTCATTGTCTAACAATGCATGGAAGGCCATGGCAAGGTACTCCCCTCCGCAAGAACCAGTTGATAAAAGGTTCCGCCTAAACGAAGAAATTACCTTCAGCGAAGATGATGTAGTACCCAACGTTTCGTCGCACAACGATGTAATGGTCATCATAAAAAAAATTGGGAATGCAATTGTCCATAGAGTTTTTGTAGATGACGGTAATGAGGTCAAGATACTATTTGTTGATTGCTTTGATAGGTTGGGCTTCAAGAGAACAATTTTTAAAAAGATCTACATCTTCGCTGGTCGGATTCACAGGGCGAGCAAAAAACCTTTGGGAAATATACAGTTTCCCATTACGATTGGGGAAAGCGGGAAGAATTGCATAATCATGTACAAATTCGTGGTTATGGATACCCTAAGTACATTTAATGCTATAATTGGATGGTCGTGGATGAACAACGCTAAGGAAATTTGGTCCCCTTATCACTTGGTAATGAAATTCCCAACCCCAGCTGGAGTAGCAACAATTAGGGGAAACCAGCAAACAGCCAGTCAATGCAAGGTCATAACAATGAAGGTAAAAAAGATAAAAGAAAAAGCGAAACTGGTTAACACTATTTCAGGAGAAGGCTTACTAGAACATTCAGATGAATCAGTGGACCTAGGTGAAGAAATGGAATTAGTAAACCTAGATGCCAAAAATGACTCCAGATGCATAAAGATTGGAAAATTTCTTCCAGCTGAAGAAAAGGCGAAGGTAATCCAAATCTTGCAAGGCCATAGGGATACGTTCGCATGGGACGTACAGAACATGGGAGGGGTAAGCCCAGACACTACTACTCATTCATTGAATGTCAGTAGCTCAACTAAACCGGTCAAGCAAAAATAGCGTTGCTTCACCAACGATAGATTGAAAGCGATCAAAGAAGAGGTTACATTGATGTTACAAGCTGGCATAATAAGGGAAGTCATATGCCCAACATGGTTAGCGAACCCGGTCATGGTGAAGAAGTCAAACGGTGCTTGGAGGATGTGCATTGACTTCATGAAACAAAGTATGTCCAAAGGATTCCTATCCTCTTCCAAAGATCAATCAACTGGTGGAAGCTATATCAGGACACAAAGTCTTAGCTTTCTTGGATGCATACAAAGGATATCATCAAATATTGATGAACTCGGATGATAAAGAAAAAAAATCCTTCATAACGAGCCTCAGAATGTTTTGTTATGTGAAGATGCCTTTTGGTCTTAAGAATATGGGAGCAACGTACCAGAGGGTGATTGACAGGGCGTTCAGAAACCAAACGTTGAAGCGTATGTTGACGATATGGTGATCAAGGGTAAGAAGGTAGGAAACTTCGATGAAGGCTTGAAAGAAACGTTGGACACTTGGAAGGACATAGGGATGAAACTCAACCCTAAAATGTGTATAATTGGAGTGGGGGACGGAAAATTCTTGGGTTACAAGGTTTCCTCAAATGGTATAGAGGCTAACCCAGATAAGATACAAGCCATAGTGAATCTTCCCCAACCATGAACAATTAAAGAACTACAAATCTTAATGGGATAATTGGCAGCGCTAAGTCGTTTCATATTAAAGGTTACAGAAAAGCACTTTTCACTCTTTGAAGTGCTAAGAAAAGCAAGAAAATTTAGTTGGTGCGAAAACTGTCAGAAAGCATATGAGGGGTTAAAAGACCAGCTTCAAACGTTGCCAACGCTAAAATTGCTCATGCCAGGAGAAACATTGTACTTGTACTTAGCAGCCTCGCAAAATGCTGTCAGCTCTGTGTTAGTTTGCTTGGAAGGGCAGAGACAAGTTCCGGTTTATTACATCAGCAGAATCCTGCAAAAGGTGGAGACAGCTTACATGCCTGTAGAAAAGCTAACCTTAGCTATGGTCTATTGGCACGAAGATTGAGAACTTACTTTCATAGCCATAGCACAGTAGTTTACACAGGGTTCCCAATCAACAACATCCTCTCTAAACTAGAGTCTTCAGGCAGATTGGCAAAATAGGCTCTGGGACTAGGTTAATTTGAAATGCAACTTCTACCTAAAATAGCAATCAAAGCTCAGGCACTGGCAAATTTCATTGCAGAAATGTCAAGTGAAGAAGTGTAGAAATTGAGCATCCACCAGAGCTTCACAATTGATAAAGGTAAGACAAAATGGGAACAAGTGGCTTGGATGTTGTTTGTTGATGGCACATTAGCAAGGAAGGATGTGGAGCAAGGCTGCTTTTAGTGGACCCAAATGGGGGTGAGCAAAGAAACTCATTGCGATTTGATTTCTTGCTGACCAATAATGAAGTAGAATACGAAGCTCTAATTTGTGGATTAGGCCTCGCGATCAGAATGAAAGTAGGAAGTGTCCGTGTATTTAGTGATTCTCTAATTGTAGTCCAACAAGTGCGAGGTGACTATGAGGTACAAGAAGACTAGTTGATGAAATACTTGGTAAAGGTGAGACAGCTTATAGCCAAGCTTGAATATTTTGACATAAAACACGTCTCGCAATGCAAAAACACACAGGCGGATGCATTAAGCAAACTGGTGACTGCAGGGTTTGATTCCTTCACTCAACATGGGGATGTAATCATGGAGTTTGTCCCAGTTAGAAGCACCATATCAACGATGGTGCTAGCGGTACAAGAGAATGAAGCAAGCTGGATGAACCCGCCAATAGATTTCTTTTCAAAAGGGACATTACCAGAAGGTAGGATGGAGGCTAGAAAGTTGAAATTGTGTTCCTCTAGTTATGCCTACGAAGATGGGACATTGTACAAAAAAAGGTTCTTGTCCCCATGGATAAAATGTGTAAGGCCAACAAAGGCGACTGAGATCTTAAAAGAGGTCATGAAGGCTTATGTGAGATGCACCAGGGAGTCAGAACGATAGCTAGAAAAATAATCAGAGCAGGGTATTATTGGTCGACTATGTTCAGTGATGAACACAACTTCGTTCTCAAGTGTAGGAGCTGCCAAATCAATGCTTCGATGTTGCGCCACAATCATCTTTGACAGGAATCTACGGAGCCTGGCCATTTGACAAGTGGGGGATAGACTTAGTGGGGCCATTCCCAAGAGGAAAACAATGCTAAGTTCCTTATTGTAGCAGTGGATTACTTCACAAAGTGGGTCAAAGCTAAGCCATTAGGATGCGACACAGTTAAAGTCACAAGGAAATTTGTATGGAAAAACATTGTGTGCTTCTTCAAAGTGCCGCAGACCATTGTCACGGATAACGGCACACAATTCACAAGTGTGGCATTTACCGATTGGTGTTCGAAACTCGGGATTAATCAGAAGTTTACCTCCGTGGCACATACTCAAGCTAATGGCCAAGGGGAAGTGACAAATAGGACTATAGTTCAGGGGATACATAAGTGATTGGAAGGAAAGCGAACACGATGGGTGGATGAGTTACTGAATACGCTATGGTCGTATAGAACAACCATTTGACTGCCAACAAGGAAGACGCATGGTCAAGAAGCATTTATACCCGTAGAAATTAGAAATTTAAGTCCATGATAAGCAATTATAGGGAGATAGACAATCCAGATGTGTTGAATCTGGAGCTAGACGAACTAGAGGAACAAAGAAACTTGGAAAGTATCATGGAAGCTAAACACAAGGAAAGAGTGGAAAAAGCGTAAAATCAAAAAGTGAAGGAAAGGAAATTTCAGATTGGTGATCTGGTGCTAAGGAAAAATGATGCTAGCCTTGCTGAAGAGCGATGAAAACTATGTCCAAAGTGGGAAGGGCCATACAAAGTCGCGATGGCTCATCAGTCAAACAGCTATGAGTTAGAAAGAATAGATGCCACAGTGGTCCCGAACATGTGGCATGTGACTAACTTAAGGAGGTTTTATATCTAAAAGAAAAATAGTGAGCGACTACCTGTATAGACACAAGGATATTATCCTTATTTTCCTTTAGTATCACTATTTTTCCGCGATATCATCGCCATCGTACATATTTAATATAAAAACCCACTTTGCTGGACCACGACTATGCTTCCTATTCTTTACTAAGACTTGACAAACGAAGCTTAATAGCAGGCTATAGTTCTTGCATTCTTATTCGCAAGCTTTAGATCTTGCAAGACAAACAACCACAAGCCATAGATCTTGCAAAATTGGCGATGCTTGCGAGCTTTAGATCTTTCAACTTTGCAAATCAAACAAACGCAAGCTATGGATCTTGCTCAAATATCGATGCTGGCAAGCTTTGGATCTTGTGGTGTCATGAATCACACAAATTGCAAGCCATAGACCTTGCACAAAAGGCAATGCTTGCATACTCTAGATTTTGCAACATCGCAAATCAAACAAACGCAAGCTATAGATCTTGCTCAATTAAGCGATGCTGGAAAGCTTTCGATCTTGCAGCTTCGTGAACTAAACAAATTGCAAGTAATAGATCTTGAAACTTCGCAACATTGACAAAGTAAAAAACAAATTTAGGCACATACGCCTATAAAGCGTATGAGAGCAAAAGATTGATAAACATGGCAGCAGAACAAATAGGAAAAATTTGTTATCAGTAAAAAATGAGTCATAAGCCCTAATGACAATAAAACATACAGACGGTCATATCATCTATAGCAGCAAACAAGACACACTATCTACGTCTTGAAGAGCGCGATGCTCCAGAAGTAGAAGAACCATCATAATGAAGATTTAGTTTAGCCTCGTAAAGAGGGTGCTCGATTTCACTAGAAGATCGCTCACCATTGTACGGACGTTGCTCAGCTCGGCGGTGACTCTCCTCTGCCTCATGCTCCTCGCTAACTAAGTGATCATATTTCAATTGCATATGTAGTTATGCAGGGTGGCAGGTCATACCTCTTCACCCCATATGATCAAGATGTTTGGTATAATAAGCCTTGAAGTCAGTTATAGGACCAAAGTATTCGCGATCCAACTGCATATTCATAACGTTCACTGTGTCCTCATACTATTCTATCCTCGTCCTTAAATTTTGAATTTCCTCTTCAAGACAACAAATATGAGATCGGATAGCGTCTGAAAATCTAATTCTTTGATTGCCACCACCAATAGTTAAATCACTATGGGTTGAGGTACGGTGTGATGACGAAGGAGAAACTTGAGGTTGATTCTTGTAGTCAGCGCAAGCTTGCTCCAACTGATGAACATACGAATCAAGACGATTACATTCAACATAAAGATCTTCATTTTCTCCTTGTAGCTGCGTGTTTATGGAAATTTGTTCGTCAAACTTATTTTTCCATCCAGCAGCAGAGGACGAAAGGTGGTCGTTTTCAACTTGTTTCTTCTTAAGATTTTTAAGCTGGTAATCAATACGGCTACATTGCTTATCAATAATCAGCGTCTTCTGGTGGCCTTTGCTAGTCCTGCTCGCGATACACTCCCTAGCCTCCAATTGTTGCTGGAGCATCTTCCCAAGGTTCAGTTACTGACGATAAATGAGGTCATTTTGTTCGCACATGATCCTGCAAAGAACTCGCAAAGCATCATGAGTTTCCTTCACGACCGTACCCCATTTCTTTTCAAGATCATCAATACCCAAGAGCATATACTTCAAGAAAATGCCCAAATAGAGAGCCCACTCTTGAACACGAACAAAAAGATTAAGAAATCGGATATACACACCAACATACTCAAGATCGACTAACCCACGAACAATGTCCATCCCAAGTGATTCAACATTGTATCCATCGGGAATAAGTTTGCTACAAGGGCAACTTACAGGTGAAGATGGAGGGACCATTCGAAAAGGAAGTTTCCACCCAATACACTGGGGAAGTGACTCCACTCGTGTAAAAAGGTCAGAGGAAATGGCCACTTCTTCACTAAACGATTGAGTAACATGAAGCAAACTGATGGGTTCAGAGAGAGGGTTCACTACGTCCCATAAAATCATAACTTTTTAGAAATGTACTATCAATCAAAATGTTGAAACCCTACACATGAGTAATGCTGATAAGAAAATGTGGGACAATAAGCATATCAACTCTTATAAAAAAAGCTGTGTGAATAGCGAATACAAACACTAAATGATTGTTTCAAGAGTACAACCCAACAACCCAATGTATATGAAGAAGTAATAAAAATTAACTAACTTCAGGGTTAGGGATATGCGGAGCTGGAGCACGATCGCAGAGACATCTTCATTAGGCTGCTGAGTGGAATCACCATCGCTGGCTTGAAGGAGAGGAACTTCAGTACTTGCATTACCCACGTTAGCATATGGATCAGCAGTCGCTATATCAGCGCGAGGCTTAAATGGAAGTTCTTCATAATAATCCACCCCACACTCTTTCAGCTCAGCCAATGACGGGAGACTAGGGAAACTAGCGAGATGTGAAAGCAAGGCGTACAGATGACCCCCATCAGCGATCTTATCGATGAAGGCTTGATTCAGGTCGGCCTTCTTGCTTTTTATAGTTTCAATCCACTTTGGAAAAGTGGTACGCTTTTGCAGTCACAACTGGGGTTCCAATACCGTACATTCTTCACAGCCTCACGATACCCAACGATTCGAGCAGCCTTGGAGATATCCTCAAAAAATTATAAAACAAATTTGTCTTACATAGCCGATCCACCAGCACTTGGAGATATTGAGGGGAAACAGATATATTGGTTCGCATATCATACAATTGAAAACAAATCTTAGAGGATTCTACCCCCGCGAGCCTCGCACTCTCCCTAGCAGCGGTCGCCTCTTCTTCAAAGGCTTTCACCTTCTCCTCATCAACCTTCACTTTTTCCTCAGCAGCTTTCAACGAGCTCTCCAATAGCAAACGCTTAGTCTCTAGATATTTGTATTTCTTCCCCATTGAGTCATCAGCAGAAGAATGATTGGATAATCGCTTAAACGCAATCTTAAGGCTCTCATCAACCTTACATGTGTATAACATAAGGAACAAATTTACTCACTACGTTATAAATGACAGAGTAATACATAAAAAAGTTACTAAAGGAAAATTGCAACCTTACCGTAGCTAGTGTGTCGGTTAGGGAAAGGCAAAAAAAACAGAAATCACCCCATGGGCTAGGGAGTCTTCAGTTCACTCTATAATCATCGAACTAGTTTGGTTGCCACACTCCTTTTTAAGAGGGGGAACATGATGAGCTGAGTGACCATTGCTACGATCCCTCTTGTGCTTCTTCTCTTTCTGTGGGTTCAGAGTTCGACGATGGCTAGTTTTCCCACCATCAGTCTCTTTATCCATAGGGAGAGCCACAGTGTTGTCATCACCGACATGGTCAGTCTGAACGACACCCATATTTACTTCATCGTCATTGAAGATTGACGGATCAATGTCACACTTTGTGAGATCCATATCTGACACAATAAGAAACAGCATGGGTCAAAACAAACTTACATAAGAAAGAAAATAGTGATACCACCCACTATAAAATAAACAGTAAAATATTGTATAATATAGACGAACAAGACACCTTCAGCATCAGAGTCAGCATGGCGAAGCTGTTGGGTATGTACGCAAAGTGTAGCCACGATCGGTGTCTCCTTAGTATAATGAACACTCAAGTTAGGAAGGTTAGATTTAGGAACTTTGTAGTTCCATGAAGGTACATCAGACTCAAGAATTTTTTTTGGCTTTGATAAAAAAAAATTTCTCATATGCCAATCGCCAATATCACTGGGGAAGCCACTCACAAGCTCTACCCCAGAAATCACAAGATACACGGTAAATTCATCCATAGTATTACTCACTTTTCGAAGGTGGTAGAAATTGCGGAATAAGTTAATGGTAAAAGGTATGTTCACATTTTCACACACGCAAAGAAAACCTATCATAATAGCGATGCCCTAAGGATGAAATTGGGCCAATGTAATCTTATATGAACGAAGAAGTGCAATCACATGCTCTGAGAGTGGAAAATAGAGACCAAAGTTCAAATATGCTAGATAGCAAGATATATAGCCAGGAGAAGGGTTGTGAACACACTCAGATTTAGTAGGCGAACGAAGCTTATAAGTAGATAGAAAAGGAAATAAGTTCTTTAAGTCATTTACATAAGAGATTATCAAAATACTGGGAACGATGGAGGATCCGACAATATGGTCGGAATCCCCATTGGAAGCAACATCTTCTACGGGGGACTTACCGTGATTAGAAGAAGACATGGAGGTCCTAAAATGGGGAGGTGATAATCTCGGTTAAATTCAATAGAGGCAAATCTACCACAAAAAGGATTTACAGAAAACAGGTTGGGGAAGATGATTGGAAATAAGTCACACAACCAACCAGAACCAGAGAGAAAGAACATAGTAGAGATATGAGAAATAATTCAAGCAAGGGGACTTACTCTTGAAAGAGATGAGGGTAGATTACTCGCAGAAGATTTAAGAATTAGTACACAAATACAAACTCTGGACAATGGAGATGAGAAGCTGAAATGAGAAGGAAGATGGGGCCTTAAATATAGATAACAAAAGGAGCAGTTAAAGAGGAAAGCAAAATAATGATGAGTATCTGACAAAAAGCAAAGTACCTTTTTTCTTATATCGAGACGATGACGGTATATAAAAAGACAACACACTGATTAAGAGCTACATTAAATTCTTCGTTTCAAATTCCCCATTTAAGAGATATAGCGATAACAAACATCAGGGAATCTCGGGCTGGAATACCAAACAACGAGGAGTAAATTGCAGAGTTCAAAAACAAGATCACCATAAATAATTCCTTGACATGAGAAGCCCAAGATTCAAAAATTTAAATCCGAAGAGCGATTAAAGATAAAATTATAGCCAACAAGACTGTATCACTTCGCAAGGATGAAAGTAGCTTCTTCATCATGAGCATTATGTATAATAGTAACATCATTTTTCACTCAAACTACAAATAGCATCATCGCTTCATTTCTTGTAATCTTCGTGGGTAGAGGGGCTTATGGTATAGGTGGCAACTAGCAATCAAAGAGCTGAGAGTTGCTAAGTCCAGCCCAACATTATCCTGCCAAGCTCCGGTCCAAAACAACAAACAGACAGACACAACAAGCACAAGAATCACGAGGTGTAGAAGAGAACGTGGGCTGTCAAAAAAGGAACACGTAGCAAACACAAAGGCCACGACTAAGGAACGTGGTAAAAGTGGCGTGCCCACAATCTCAAATTCCTAAGAACAGGGAACTACAAAGGGAATGAGCCTATAAATACAACAAGCTCCGTAGGAGCTAAGGTAAGCTGTATAATAGAGAGAAATTACTTTTCTTGAAGAGAGAACTGACTTGATCGTCATAGTTGCTCTCCCGAAATCACTTCCGGGACCACATTTGCAGGTAAAGGAATTGGAACAAGTGAACCGAGAAGAGGCTACCTGGACAGGCTACCACATCACACACATATATATATATACATATATATAGTCAAGAAATAAAATTTATTTAAAAGGCATTACCAAAGTTGTTATTTTCCCAAAGTTCAGTTGCTTCAAAGTGCAGTCGAAATGATGGATATCAATAGCCATCGAATGATGTTCAATGTCAAAGAAAAAAGGCTTTAGGTGTCTCCGTTGTGCGGTGAACTGTACGAGAACCAAATGTATTAGTTGTTACGAAGTGTGGAGTTGTGTTTGGAAATATATATGTAAATAGGTGAAATACCTAAAAAAGGGCCGATTGGACGATCCTTCGCCATCCATTATTCCTACATCAAAAGTGAAAATGTGAAGTGCAAAACTACAATGTGGAATGCACGGTGTGACGTTGCCACAAGCGTCGCATGTGCATCTCGGTCCAAAGCTGGTCGACATGTAAATGCGACCCCGCTTATGTGTCAGATAAAATGAACAATGGACCGATACAATGCCGATGTCGCATATGGATATCCAAAGTAAACTTAGAGGCCATAATGCGACGTCGGTATAATTTCAGGCAAACAGAAGGTCAGACCAAGATACATCCGACGTCAGAAACAGAAGAATATACAACTAAAAATGAAAATATGCAATGTCGCACTTGTATCGCATGAACCAAACAGTGTCAGACACACTACCGACATTGCAGGTATCGAGGTAGCTACGGGAAGAAACACATCAATTCGAAAAAAATAAGGCTTCGTCAACATGAAATTAAACAAAAATCCTTTGGAGACATACCAAAACATTGTACCAATGTTCAAAGTCAAGGAAAGTTCACACTCTCATAAATTAGAAACAAAAGCTATAAAACCAAGAAAACAAAAAAAAAAATTCACAGACCATGCAGATATGGCATTGTGAAGTAAGAATTACAAAACTTATGTGTTAGGAGATTAGAAAAACCATACATTTTTTCCAATATAGAAAAGAAGGGAGGAAGCTGGAGACCGTTGCAATTTGCGGGAAACTTGTGAAGAGAAGCTTTAATTCTCTGTTAGGGTTACCATATTTATACATGTTTCAGAACGATGTCGTTTCAACCAGATTGTGGAGTTCACTTGATATGGTGCGACGTGGCACGTATGTCGCTTAATACGAAAACACACTGACATGGGACCGACGTCGCATGTTTACGGGCCTAACAATTTCAGCCAACCACCCAGCCGGTCAATAATTCCAATTTATTAATAAAATTCCGAAGCAACAAATATTTGCTTCTTACAGAATAATTGGGAGAAATTATTCAGTACACACAAGTCTTTTACAGTTTCCTTAATGATCATTAAATTAAAACTATGTTCATCATATGTTAGGTTAAATATTAGACATTGAATAACATTAAAATAACAATAAGCAACCAAATTTAAAGATTTCAAATATAAAATACGTCCAAATACAAATTATTCCAAATAGGAATCAATTTGTTTTAAATACATGGTCATACGAAGCCTAAGCTAAACATCTAATGTTTGTGGGGAAGAATAACATGGAAAACTACGGGTCCAACAACATTTATGAGCTCTAAGTACAGTGTGTCCCCCACCTCCAGTTCCTTTGCGTCAAGAAACTCGCCAAACCCCTTCGGGGTCAGGGTCTTCATCATCCTGTTCTCCGAGTAGTGCATGAGGTACTCCCTCCCTTTGCACCTAATCACAACATCCAACTTGTACGACAATAGGAGCTCAGCAATTTGATCCGGGAGGTACTGAATTATATTTTTAAAAAACTTTGTTAGTACTTATGAAAGTAATCTATATAAAAAGTTAATTGAAAATTCAATTTGTTTGAAACAGAGAGGACTTACCATAATTGAAACTGACCCGAAATTTGTTTGGGTCAGAGTATGTACAAAATGCAGATATCTGCCTGAGAATGTGCGACGCGGACTGTCATAATCTAAATCACTACGGATTTATATTGGTCAATGAAATTATTAAAAATTCAATTAGATTCTTAGTAATGAAATAGTAGGAATATTGAAAACATAACAAAAAATCTATCACCTCAATCGGTTCACAGATGGAACCATCATTGTTAGCCATGATTGATGTAATTCATATTGTTGGAGATGTTAAATGTTATGATAGTCAAACAATGGGAAATAAATACAAAATTATTTTTGGTTGACCAAGTCAAGGCGACGTCGCCTAAGGATTGGTACAACAGAAGCACAATCGACGTTCCGGCGACGTTGTATTCAAGCAGAGAACGAATAACAACATAAACTTTACCCTTACACCATATTGTAGCACCTCAATCCATATTCTAACACCCTAATACCATATTCTAACACCCTAAAACCATATTCTAGCACCTCAAACCATAGAAAACTCAAAACACTACTACAAACTAGGTTTACTGTATCACTCTAAAAATGTTACACTAGGTACTAAAAATGTTACACTAGGTTCTAAAAATGTTGCATTAGATCTAGTGCAACACTTTTGTAAGTATTACATTAGGCGACGTTACATTAGGTCTAGTGTAACACTTATTGTGACTAAGGCAACACTTTTTAAAAGTTACACATTTTTAGCTAATGTAAACCTTATTCAAGGCAACACTTATTTTTAATCTAATGCAACACTTTTACTAATCTGATGCAACACTTTTTAAGATCTAACGTAACACTTCTGACATCCTAGTATAAAACTTTTGGAGATTCTAATGTAACATTTTTGAAAAGTCTAATGTAACACTTTTAAAAAGTCTAATATAACATTTATTAAAAATCTAATGTAACACATTTGATAAATCTCATGTAACATTTCTGAAAAGTCTAATGTAACACTTTTGGAGAATCTAATTTAACTCTTGTAATGAGTTACATAAATTACAAAATGACCCATGAAACTATATTATATAACAAAATAGCCCATGAACTTTCTTTATATTACAAAATGACACAACATACAATTATTCTTTACCAGAAGATAATGCAATTTGTCAATCCCACCTCTAATCTTGCTTAATAAGAACTCAATGAAGTCAGCTGCTCAGAAGTCATCTCAGCTATAAACAATTCCAGCTCAGCAGCATTCTCAAGTATCACCGAGAGTTTAGCCACTTCACAACAATTGCTTACAACGTCGAAACTTCCGTTTTCCCTGTGGAATTCAGACATGACCCTCTTAAACACAACTGAGCGCCTAAATACACACAACAATCCTAATTATACAAGTACAAAATAAGATGACAATAATTTTCATTGAAACCGATTGCGTGTATATGATCCAGGGACACATCCTCAGTGCAGTTCACTGTACATCTAAAAATTTATGGTACAGGAAAAAACAAACACAATGCAGCAATGGCTTAAAGATGGTGACCTAAATTCAAAATACTTCCATAAATCCATAATTGAAAATCAGGCTAGATTAAACATAATGAAGATTCAAGATCAGGAGGGTAACTGGTTAAATTCCCCAGCTCAAATTTGTGATGCAGCAGTTAATTTTTTTAAAAATCTGCTATCTGATGAAAATGAGGATCCATCAGGTCAATGCTTATCATTTCTAACACAACAAATACAACCTTCAGTTTCTGAAAATGATAAAATTAACTTTGTTAAGGCCTATAACCTTGGATGAGGCAAAAGCAGGTGTTTTTGATCTGTCCACAGAAGCTGTCCCAGGGCCAGATGGATTTCCTGGTAGTTTTTACAGGACTTTTTGGGAAACTATTAGCCAGGATGTCTTAACTGCTTTGCTAGAATATCAAGTTGGGATTCCTATTCCTAAATCAGTAGCAAGCACTTTAATAGTTTTAATACCAAAAACTAAGACCCCTAAGTCTTTTAGTGAATTCAGACCAATAAGCCTCTCCAACTTCATTAATAAACTGATGTCAAAGATTATGATGGAAAGGATTAAACCATTAATGAGCTCACTGATTTCAAAGGAACAATCAGCTTTCTTAAGTGGTAGGGATATAACAGAAAATATATTAATGATGAAGGAAGCTGTCAGAATGTTGGATAAAAAAAATGAATCACTTAATCTAATTCTTAAGTTGGATATGATGAAGGCTTTTGACCGGGTTTCTTGGTCAACCATTAACACTCTTTTATTAAAATTGGGTTTCCATGGACATATAGTTAAAATTATCATGAACAACATTAATTCAACTTGGTTCTCTGTTTTAATCAATGGATCCCCCTGTGGGTTCTTTAAGCCATCTAGAGGGTTGAAACAAGGAGATCCTCTATCACCCTTTCTCTTTAACTTACTAACTGAAATTTTAACAAGAAATCTTAGGATTCAATTCCAAAATGGGAATATTAGACAGTTTAAAACACCAGGGGTAGCAAATAATTTAAACCAACTGTCTTTTGCTGATGACACAGTGGTGTTCATGAAGGGAACCACTAAATCCATTAAAAACATGATGAAATTTCTGGACATCTTTCAAAAGGCAACTGGCCAAAAAATCAATTTTCAAAAAAGTGCTTACTATGCAGGAGACTTAAGCAGAAACAAGGAAAAAGAAATTAAGGAAATAACAGGCATGAAAAGAGGGGAATTACCTTTTTCCTATCTGGGGGTTACAGTGTATAGAGGTAGAAAACTTAATAAACACTTCAAATCCTTAATTGATATGGTAAATACAAGAATAAGTAATTGGAAAAATCAGTGGCTTTCAGGTGGGGGAAAGATAATATTGATAAATCATGTGTTGACATCTATTCCTCAACACACTTGGGCTGTTACTGCTCCCACAAGATACAATGTCCAAAAACTTAAATCAATGTTCAGCAACTTCTTGTGGGGGACTTCTGAACATGGATTAAACAAACACTGGGTTTCATGGGATAGATTATCTTACCCATTGGCTGAGAAAGGCCTAGGAATAAGACACATACAAGCCATAATTGACTCTTACTCTATTAAGATTTGGTGGAAGCTTCAGCGTGGCCAATCTCCTTGGGCAAAACTTATGTGGTCTTTACCTGATAATGCTAGGAAATCAGAAACTTGGACTAGGTATAGGAAAATTAATGGCACAGCAGAAGCTAACTCACAGGTGATCATAGAAAATGGGAATTCTAATTTCTGGATAGCCAATTGGCTTGGCTCGGGTCCCTTGATTAACCAGGTAGATGAAGATCAGGTACAAGATAATTTTCCATTTCTTACTGTTGCTGATTTCATGAAGAACAAAGGTCAGTACCTTCCAAAACTTGCTTGTCTTTTCAGCTCTGATATAAATGCTGATCTTTTAAAGGACATACCACTAACTGGTAATGAGGATTACATGATATGGAAACCTGATATCCATGGTACATTTACAATTAAGTCTGCATACCAAGTGTTACGACCAAAAAAGCCTGAAGTGCAATTTTTTAAAAGAATTTGGATCAAAACCATACCCAAGAAAATCAGTTTCTTCATGTGGAAAATGATTTTAAGTGCACTTCCATTTGCTGATATCTTGATGACAACAGGCTTACATCTACCATCTAAGTGCTCAGAATGTGATAGCATAGACTCTCATGATCATTTCTTTAATTCTTGTGCTACTGCAAATTTTTTATGGGCTAAAATGCATGAAGCTTTACACATCACAGATAGATCTTTCAGTAATATTAGGGAGAGATTGGCTTTTTACTGGTCTTTCAAACATTCCGTATCATCAAACTGCTCCCTAATGACAGTATTGCCATGTCTAATTTGCTGGGAACTATGGAAAATCAGAAATAAATGGATACATGAAAACAAAAAGAGCCATGCTCCTGTAATCTGGAAATGCATTTCAAATTCATGTTCTCTGCTATACTCGGTTCATCCACAAGATATTTGCCATCTAAATTGTCAACTAACTAGTAATGGTTTATTGCCTTGCATTACACGGAGAAGAATCACTAGACTTTACTTAATTAAGTGGGAACCTCCGGATATAGGGTTAAAAGTAAACTGTGATGCAGCAATACATGGTGACAATGTAGGGATTGGTTGTGTTATCAGAGATGCAAAAAAAAGGATCACACATGCTGTATCATCTTTCATGACCACAGATAATGCCTGCTTCTCCTCTTATATTGTAGGGATCAGAGCTGAGATGCTATCTATCCGGATGGGACTTCAAGTGGCGGAGGGAATGACAGAACATCTGCACATTCAATCGGACTCCCTTGCAGCAATAAAAATCATTCAGGGGCAACCTTGTCCCTGGCCACTTAGGCCGATACTGAAGAAGATTATGGTGGCCACTACAAGGTTCAGACAGGTTTATTTCAGCCACATCCATAGAGATGGGAATCAAACTCCGGACTATCTGGCTCAATTGGCAATCAGAAAAGGAAACACCTCGCAGCTTCAAGAACTCCTCACATCACAGCGCTTTCTTTTCCTTAACCGCAGAGAGACCCTATTCCCTCAATTCCAATGGAAACACAAGTTTAGTCTGTAACTTCTCATATGTATAGGCTTGAAATGTATAGGTTTTGCTGTTTTTTGCTTCCTTTCGATGGTCTGGCCTTCGCAAGCTCCACACAGGGGGTGGAGGGCTTGTCGAAGGAATCACTGTCAAGAGGATGACATTAACTATGTTTCTAGTCTAGCTTAAAAGATAGATCTCTAAGTCTTGTAAGTTTATTTTCTTCTTCCGGGTGTGGGAGCCCTAATCAATTTCCCCGCTCACTAGTGAGTGTTTTGCGGAAAAAAAAAAACTCTGAATATGACCTTAAAATTATTGATAAAAAAAAAAAAAACAATGCAGCAATGACACCACTGGTAGTATGTGTTGTCCAGCTTGCTGGATTTCTTTTCAGAACTTATTTTAAGACGTAATACGTATTTCTGGTTTAGAAAATTCCAAAAAGTCTTCTATTGACAAACTTCCTTTTTAACTAGATAATAGGCATCGTTGCAGCATATGGTCAAATGAGTGGAACGTAACATAGAGTGGCAGAGAGAAATGAATACTGAGAAACATAAATTAATATGAAAAGATGGAGAACTTAAAGTAGAGGCAGATCCATGTAAAAAAATCAATTAATGAATTAATGCACAAAGCAATCAACGACATGTTAACACAAAACAACAAATTAAAAAAAAATTGCCTTCATAAGGTAAAATTGTACTCTCCTCTGGTCGCGTAAGTGAGACAATTTATCTTGCATCCTCTCAGACCTCACAATGTTATTGCCATCGCTTAGCCTGAGTGCAACATATCGCTTTCATGCTTAAAGCATTGAAAGATTGTCAAATGGCAACCACTAAAACATCTTCATATGTTACCTTTCTCTGTACAAAAGAGGATAGATTCTCAAAATTCCAATCCATGTGCTAGGAACCATTCCTCCAATACTTTTGATGGATCTGAATGCTAATGGTAAACAAAATGAACACCAAAGTATTAGATAAGTCCTACAAAACAAATTCCAATCATAGGTTCAATAAACCTGTAATGCTCAATAAACCCAAAAAATTCCCTTAAATCATAGGTTCGGTTAAAAGTGAATCAGAAGCTACAAATACCCAAGAGCAAAAAAAAAGCTAAAATCAAATTAGAGGATACCAATCACATACGAAATACATAAATACCAAAATGAATATCAGTCATGTGTCTGACATCCAAGGAAGGATAATAGCAGCATTAACTCATGAGCCTGAGAAAGGCGAAAGCTCTCAGGCTGCCGATGTAATGTTTAGAGAAACAAGTCTTACAAGCTTATGAGCTTATCCTTATCCAAACCACATAAACACAGTACAAAACTAAAGTCAACCAAACCCTAACATCCACAACAACACAAAATCTGCAATCTGAGTTTACAGGGAAAAAACTTTTTGAGAAAACAAATCGTACATTATAATTGCTCTTGCTGTGGTCAGGCCTAACCTAAGAGTTTAGATTAAACTACTTGAGCATTAAATAACTACCTCGACATCACCATTTTCTGTCAACGGAATATTTAATACTGCAAAAGTACACAAACATTGAACACAGAATTCCTAGTTAGAGACTAAGCAGGTAGACAACTGTTATTGACAAGGAAACTAGCTGTTTTTACCTTCAGACTGTGGGGAACATTTTTCCGTTAGGGAACGGAAATCGATCTCTTGCTATGAGATATGACTTGAGCATCCTCTCATTGACCAGTAAAGTGCCTGCAGCAGACAACCCTCCTCCGTCATATATATGGTAGCTTAAGTTTAATTAGAGCTAAAATAGAATGCACATTTGATAAAGGCGAAGAATTAAGAAAGGCGAGAATGAAACAGCTACACAAGCGATGACAATAATACTTAAACATAACTTATAGGAAGATATAGGAACTCGAGAGCTAGAGTTAAAGCAAGACATTTAAATATAGTGTGAAGCTTATGCATATCAAATCGAAAGAGAAGGCCAACCCTTAAGACATAATTCACCAACAACCATTGTGAGAATTTCTATAATGATGTTAAGCGGAAACAAGAAACAGAGAGGTATACAATAAGATACTTTAACAAAGCTGCAATAACGATAACCTCATCGACTTTTAATTTTGAGTAACTTACCCATAGGTTCAGATATCAAGATATCAGCTTTCTCAGGTAACTCAACATCTTCAACTTTCCCCTTGATTACCTAGAATAGAAATGAAAATATGAAAAAATGGAGTAAATGAAAGAAAGAAGCAATAATGACACCCGTTTGCAATCGCTTTAACATCAACACTCACTATAATTCTTTCACTGAGTGATGGACTTCCAGCAATAAGTTTACGTGCATATTCTACCATATCAGATGCTTCCACGACATAGACATGTTCTGCACCAGCCTAAAAGAGGTATACATATAGAGTGAGTGAGACAAACAAAGTTCAGAAAAAAGAAGAGTAAAAGTGAGGCTATGAAAGCTCTCTCACTTAAAATGCCTATTACGGTGACCTCTACAAAAGTGGATACCTGTGCAGCAATCAAGGACAAGATGCCACTGCCAGCACCAACATCGACAACCACATAGCCAATATAATCAGCACGGTTCTTAACGACAGCAGCATAATAAGTTCCTAAAGTTTGCATAAGAATAATATTAGCGCCTCAAGTTGTAATTAGAACAGAAAGCTATTCAGTAATTATCACCTTTTACGCGACATGTCTTACTGCAAGTTTCAGGCGCTATTTAACTGATCTTGTAATTTACTTTTCAAACCTCGTTGACACTAGCTACATTCCATTAAAAAGTGAAGTAGCTTCAGTATTAGTTTTCCAGATTCAACATGATAATGAGCAAGTTTTCCTTATTCTCATATGATAAAATTACTTATTCTCATACTCATATGAACACAGAATTTCTTCCCAAAACTGGGAGAATTTAACAAATGCTCGGAAATTAAGAAATCAATCAACAAAACTGAGCTAAGACGAAAAACCTCCTCTTCTCTGTATACGTAGCTCTCGATAACTTCATAGTCGAGACTCACCTGTCTCCACCGCTCTACTTTCGGTGTCCTTGCACATTTTTCCGCTGCCATTGCCATCGCCATCCTCGTCGGTGTTCGGCAGCCGCGACCACAGCAGCTTCGCCGTCTCCATTCTATTCTTCAAGTGATTGGAAAGCATCTCTTCCGGTGCAATTCAAAACCCTAGAAAGCTCTCCTCATCCGCAAAACGACAGCGTCCTGATCCGCCGGCGATCCGGCCTCGGAGAACGGTTAGTCAGCATATGATGATCGGATTCGCGTGGTAATTAGTTGAAGTATTTCTGGAAAAATCGATTGAATTTCCAACTTTTTGTTTGTAATTTGCAATTGATCAGATTGCTTGCTGTAGAAGAGGCGTTTGGATTAGGTAGGTGGCAGAGGAGTGGTGCGTGTGGATCAAGGTGCATTAGTGTGTGTTTAGTAAAAATTTCATTTAAAGTATCTTTTAAAGCTTATATATGGATATTTAAATTTGACTTATTATTATTATTAATATTATAATGCAAATTTTATTGTGAGAGGTGAAGTATTGGGAAAATTCGTCTTTTTATATATTTGTGAAAATACTGAGTTTAATTATAATAATAAAAAGGTAAAATGTTTTAGTTGCAGAATTAAATATTATTACACAACGTGTACTAGTTATAAAGTTTATAACTCAATTCATGCAAGTTAAAAATTTTGTCTTTATTTCTTTTAATTCACTTTAAACCCTACTCTTTCAATGACTTATGAAAAGATCATTTTTCAAGAGATGGACTCACAAGGATATTAATTAATAAGCGTTCTAATATGATTTATTAGGACACTTTAATAGTAAGTGTGTTCCTAATAGATCAAATTACTTCTTCCACCCATCCCATTTAAATTTGAAAGTGTTAATAACCTATTCAACTAAGCCTGACAAAATGAACTACTCAATAAACCCCTAACGCCTACCACTTATGTTTACCGGGCATAAAAAATTACTTATCCTATAAGTAAAAGACTTATAAACCCTTCAAAAAATACCCTATATTAAAATATCTTTCTTTTTTTTCCATATAAAATTTATAACAATTTTATAGTGTTACATCACTACAAGAGAAAGCAATTGTTACCTCAGTTTTTCAGGGAGTTTTTCAGGCATAGTTACCTCAATTTTTTGGTCCTGAAAAACTGAAGTAAATGTGGCTGAAGTAAAAAGGTTACTTCTTACCTCGGTTCAAAATCGAGGTAAAAATACGTTTTACCTCGGTCGTGACCGACGTAGCATCCCCTTTGGTAACCTGTTGTTCTTACCGAAACCGGTACCGATGGCAGTGCGATGTCGCACATAAGAACCGAAGTAAAAAGTTTATGACTGACAGAGCTTGCAACATCGCAACTATTGTCGGTCTTACTGAAACCGGCAGTAGTGCAAAGTCGCATGTATTATTTTGAAAAAAAATCTACCGAAAGCATAACCGATGTCGGTTCTGCTTTCGATAGTTAATATCATAATTTAATATCAGATTTCATTTATCATATTTAACCACCAGATTACACATTAATGGTTAGTAATTAAATAATTTAAAAAAGCATGAAACCCGAAAAAACTAAAAAATCATATCAGAGGGACAATAATCTAGTGCGGCAAGGTTGGAGCTCCGGCGATGGTAGAATGCCGGCAAATCTCCAGCAATGATGGTGGAATGCCAGCGAGTGCCGTCGAAGCTGAGATGCTGCCGAATCCAGAGTGCATCAAGCGCTGGTGAAGCAGATCTGGAGTGTTGATTATCTGTATCCCACTGTCGGATCTGAAGTTCATCGGTCTGTACTCGGCAACGGTCTGAGCTTAGCGGGTGGAGGTCGACGGAGCTGGCAAACTTGGGGAGACGGGATGCATCGGAGTTGGGCGAAGGACGGCGTCAGAGTCGGGTCTGAAGGCCGGCATCAGAGTTGGGTCTGAAGCAGTGGTGGAACCAGGACAATATGTTAGGGGGGGCTAAAAAGAGGCAATTTTTTTTTTCGGACGGACGGCGAGGCGACAGATCTGCTCTGCTCATTTTGGCGGAAATGAAGACATGACTCCTTGCCAAATGCCAACTGAATTGGATTTGGATGGATTTTTCGTAGGTATTAATTTATTATTTGGGCCAATTGGGTTTCAGCTCAATTGACCTCATTTATTTTTTTGGCTTTATCTAAACAAAACGACGTCGTTTCACTTAAGCCAAAACGACTTCGGTTTGTTTAGTTAGAAAACAAAAAAACAAAAAATGGTCATCTTCTCCGATTTGCATGCCGGTCGCTGTCTACCGCTTCCAGCCTCAGGCTCAAGGGGGCGGAATCTGGTGGCTCTCGGTGGCTCCAGGCCTAAATTTTGGGCCTCCAGATCCTAGGGGTGGAGCTAGCACCCCCTTGCCCCCTAGTTCTGCCCATTGTCTGAAGGCCCGCGTCGGAGTCGGGTGGAGGACGGCGGGCTGATCTGAAGGGAAGGGAAAAGAGGAAAGGGAAAAGAGGAAAGGGAAAAGAGGAGAGGGAGGTTTTCTTGAAAATAATGGAAGACTTATTAGGGGTTTGATATTTATACTACTAGGGTTTGGATTAGATTTTGGACTTGAATTAAGATGGGCCGAAATAAAATGGTTAAAATCAAGCTTTTCATTTAATTTGTTCAAAAGTATAATTAATATTAGGCTAAATTCGTTAATTATGTTTATTAGTTTAATTAATAAATCTAATATATTTTTAAAATTTATAATGTCATTCTAAATTAAATATTTATGTTAAGTTAACCTTTTATTTTTATTTTTATAAAATAATTATATACTCCCTCCGTTAGTGGCACTATAGGTTTAGCTGTTTGGATTTTGGTAGAAAAAATACGTGGATGAAATTGAATGTCAAAAGCAAAAGGTAGAATGAGTGGATGAAATTGAATGAATATTACCAAAAATGAAAAGTGTGCCAATATAAAATAAACAACCCAAAAAAGAAAGTGTGCCAATAATAGAGAAATATATGAAGCATTTAATTACGATAGAGTTACATAATCAGCGCACGTAATCCTTTTAGGTTATTTTGATTAGAGTATGATAAATCTACAAATGTTTTTCCTTTAAAAAATAAATTATTGTAAAAATTGTTGTGTAAAAACCTTATATATTAATGTTTATACGTTGAAAGTAAAGTATGGGTTGGCCGTTGATTATTTAAGTTATAACCATTTTATTAGTGTTTATGTATGGAATGTCAAATAAAAGTTGATTGTTGATTATTCAAGGTCAAACATTTTCAGCATTGATTACTTCTACACGGTCTTGAAAAATTACACTATGGCCCAAAATTGTGTTACCCCTTTATCTATTGCTCCAAAATACATGATTTTTGTTATTCTTGCATAAATATAGAAATATAAAATAAATTATTTTTTTGGTGAAATGTTGGAAAGCGCTAGTACATGTTCTAGAGTAATTTAAAGTTGAATACTTAGAAGTAAGAAAGGAAAATCGGAAAGGAATACGTGTATGTTCATATGGCTAATTGTTGACAAATAATCCATTACAGAGTTGGAAAATACAATGAGGTTGTATATGATATCATCACGTTCGAGCGGATTTCAATTTGGAGCTACGAGTAAAGTTTTTTACTTTTTGCACTTAGGTCCCTCCAAAAATGTTGAAATTGTCAAATCACGAAATTGGCAACACCAAAATGAAATTCAATGATATATGATTGTGAATTTGAAATTTGGGCATGTATCTGTGAACGGGAGGGACTCAAAAGTCAACATTTATTACTTCAACACAATCTTGAAAAATTATACTAAGGCCCAAAGTTATGTTACCCTATCATCCATTGTTCCAAAATGCATGATTTTTTTATTTAAACCAAAATATAGAAATATAAATAAACTATTTTTTTGGTGAAATGTTGGAAAACGCTAGTTCATGTTCTAGAATAACTTAGAGTTGAACACTTATAAGTAAGCAAGGAAAATTGGAAAGGAATACGTGTGTGTGCTTATGGCTAATTGTTGATATATATTCCATTACAGAGTTGAAAAATACAATGAGGGTGTATATGGTATCATCACGTTCGACCATATTTCAATTTGGAGTAATGAGTAAAGTTTTTACTTTTTAAACTTAGGTCCCTCTAAGAAAGTTGGAATTGTCAAATCACGAAATTGGCGACACAAAAATGAAATTCAATGAGTTATGATTGTGAATTTACAATTTGGGCATGTATGGGTGAACGGAAGGGCCTCGAAAGTCAACACTGATTACTTTTACATAATCTTGAAAAATTACACTAATGCCCAAAGTTATGTTACCCTTTTATCCATTGCTCTAAAATACATGATTTTTGTTATTCAAGCCTGAATATAGAAATATAAAATAAATTATTTTTTGGTGAAATGTTGGAAAGCTCTAGTACATGTTCTAGAGTAACTTAGAGTTGAATACTTTGAAGTAAGAAAGGAAAATCGGAAAGGATTACAAGTATGTTCTTATGCCTAATTGTTGATATATATTCCATTACAGAGTTGAAAAATACAATGAGGGTGTATATGGTAGCATCACATTCGAGTGGATTTCAATCTGGAGTTACGAGTAAAGTTTTTTTTACTTTTTGCACTTAAATTTCTCCAAAAAAAAAGTTGGAATGGTCAAATCACAAAATTGGCGACACCAAAATAAAATTCAATAATGTAAGATTGTAAATTTGCAATTTGGGCATGTATGGGTGAACAGAAGGGGCTCTAAAGTTAACACTGATTATTTCTACACAATCTTGGAAAATTGCACTATGGCCCAAAGTTATGTTACCCTATTATCCATTGCTCCAGAATACATGATTTTTGTTATTCTTGCCTAAATATAGAAATATAAAATAAATTATTTTTTTGTTGAAATATTGGAAAGCTCTAGTAAATGTTATTGAGTAACTTATACCGGTGCCTATGTGCCTGTTTTCCAGTATTGACATATCCATTTAATCACTAAATTGGTGCGGTCACCTTCCTCGCAAATATTTATATGTCATGCCTGCAATGTATCAGAAATAATGAGATATTTCGACTTCGATTACATATTACTCAAACTCTACGTTTAATTTATTTCATTTAAAAAAATATAAACATAAAGTCATAGTTAAGGGTATAGTTATAAAATATATTAAAAGTTTAAAAGAAATGGAGTAGCATAAACTATTTACAAAATTATATTTTAGTTTTGTTTAGCATTAAATTTTTATTATTAAAATCTTGATCATATGTTATTCGAACTCTACATTTAATTTATTTGATTTGAAAATATAAACATAAAGTCATAATTAAAAGTATAATTATAAATTTTTTTTAATTAAAAAAATGGAGTTGTATAAAAATTTTAAATATTATATTTTTATTTAATAAAAAAATTACATTATTAATATATATATATATATATATATTCAATTATTTTAAATTGTGCATCGTAAGGGAGTCTGCTGAGAGGTATGTGCGACGTCGGTAAGCCAGACATGTACGCAACGTCGGTCATTTCATGTCTGCAAGAGGTACGTGCGATATCAGTCATAATAATAATCGACGGTGGTAAGCCAAACATGAGTGTGACGTCGGTCATTTCTTATCTGCGAGAGGTACTTGCGACGTCGGTCACAATTATAATCGACATCGGTATGCCAGACATGCATGCGACATCGTTTATTTCATGTCTGCGAGTTGTACTTCCGACGTCGGTCTCAAAAACAACCGATGTTGCTAAGCCATACATGCGTGCGGCGTCGGTCTCAATAACTACCGATGTCGCTAAGTCAGACATGCATGTGACATAGGTAATGGCAGGCTTTTACTTCGGTTTAAAAAAACTGAGGTAAAAATATTTTTTACTTCGAAAAAAATAAGAACCAAGGTAAAAGAACTTTTTACCTCGGTTATTTGCCCTTAACCAAAAAACTGAAGTAAAAGGGGTGAAGTAATGTGTTCAGTTTGTTGTAGTGCTTGGTTCTCTAAACTTGTAACGCTTTTAAAAAGTGTTGCATCTGAACTAAAAGTTGTAACACTTATTAGAAAGTGTTACATTAGACTACTTATGTAACACTTATTTTGAAGTGTTACATTTTTAATAAGTGTTACATGTAAAGTGTTACAATAGGTCTAATTTGTAGTAGTGAAACTTAAAACAATTAACACATTCACACCCTAATCCAAATACACAACAATTTCAAGGATAAATAAAAAAACAAAAGTAATCTAACCACATGTAGAAACAATACCTTTTAGAAGATGGGTAGGGAGGAGTGTTGAAATTCAAGAGAGTACAAAAGGTTTGAAGTGATGTATGGGAGGTGGGCTCCATTTATACATTCGTTATGAAGCATTGTGGCTTCCGCCTAGGACTGTGCAATGGTGGAGGAATGAGTGGAGGTATGGTGGTTCTTGGGAGTATTTGGTGGAGAAGAAGAAATGATTATACAGTGTTTAAGCACAGTTGAAAAGTTGGTTTCTCCATCGCAACTCGCGACCAAGCCATCGTGACTCGCGATATCTTGGGTCTGTGAGCTCAATTCTTCTAGAAATTTTCTGATTTGGTCCCAATTCGCGAGGGCCATGTCGCGACTTGCGAGGGCCATGTCGCGACTTGCGAGGGCCATGTCGCAACTTGTGACTCACGGAAAGCTGGTGTTGGGAGTTCAGTTTTGCTCCCCTATTCGTTGCGACTCGCGACGACAGGATTTCCCAGCACTTAGAAAGAATTTATTTTTTTCTTACCAACTTTCCAAGCTTTCTTCCCTTTCTCATGGATCTCATTCCTTCATCTCCTCCAATGCAATGCACTTCACTTTGCTAAAAAATCACAGAAAAATACACCGTAAAAAGAATAAGACAAAATAACAAAAACTAAACAACTAAATCAAAATAAAGGCTGGATTTATTTACGTCGTCGGCACAACAAAGCTTCGTATATTTAAGGTCAAGGCCAAATTTATTTATGTCGTCGGCACAACAGACCTCCGTATATTTAAGGTCATCGGCACGACCCTAATGTTATCCATATGGTGAAGGCTTGAACCCCTTCACCATGAGTATCAAAAAGTAGAGAGGTGGGGGTACAAAAGTTTCAAGAGGAAAGTCTTGTGGAGGTGGAGATGGTTTAAAGGGAGTTCGGTGGTTAGGAGGCTTGTGATTGTCTTTTGGATCCTCTCTTATCTCCCTCAAAACTTCTTAAAATAGTGGAGTTGGTTCACTTGGTGAGGGAAGGGGTGACGATGCTAATGAATGTAGTACAATCACCTCTTCCTCCATTTTTTCATCCTTAACAACCAACTCCTCATCACCTCCGAACTCAAACTCATTTCTCATGGTGACCTCACTCACCGAATCTTCGAGTTCGACTTGGGATGGTGTATTTTTGAAATCATGAGCTTCCATTCGGGCCAATGCTTCGAATGTACTTCTCGCATTCCCCTCAATAGCCTCAACACTAGAGGAGAGCCGAGTGTCTGACCCCTCACTAGTAAAGTTGTTCAAGTTTGCTATTGCATTCATGACTTCCTCACGTGTCAAACTTGAACTTCCTGGTTGGGATTGGTTGTGGGGTATGGTATAAGGTGGTGATGGCCAATTATTTTGCTCGTATTGTTGGTTTCTGGATCATTCTCATACCACCAATCCAGATTACCACTCCATTCCGGATTGTAAGAATTGTGGTATGGTACCATTCTTGGGTTTCTTGCCCTTGAAAACCAACATCTCCTACCTCTTAGTAGCACTCTTCCTAATACCCTTGGTTTTGGAAACCAAGGGTTATTCCCCCCTCATAGTGCTCCTCCCTCAACAAATACCAAGACTCGGTAGGATGGTCAGAATGACACATCCTACAAAACCTTGCTTATTGAGCCTCTTTTTTCATCATAAGTCCCTTAAGGTGAGACGTTCCATTTCTTTTTCTTTTTCTTCAAAAGTCCAAAATCATATTGCAAGGATTCTCGATAAAAAATCACCAACAACTCAAGAAATAACTACTCTGAACAAAAACAACCACCAAGGAGTGGAAACTAAAAACAACTAGCAGATATGCAACCAAATATACCCAAACGCTTAAAAATAAATGCCTCTTCCCCGGCAGCGGCGCCAAAATTTAGGATGTCGTCGACGTAGCTCTCAGAGTTAAATTTATAAGCCCTAAATGCATACTAACTACAACTAAGTAGATAATAGCAAATCGAGGTCTTCCACAAAGAAGATAGATTTTCTTAAGTGTTTAAACATATAAAGTTGATATTATGATAGAAGTAGATATATATATATATATATATATATATATATATATATATATATATAAGCAAGTAAATGAGGGGGGTGGTTGGTTGGTTTTTTGGTCACTTCCAAACCTAATGTAGATCATTGAACCATTCACTCATTTTATCACATTCATTACCTAGGTGGAATGCTAAAACTTCTCAATTGAAGATCAACATTCATTTCTTCTTAAGAGTAATTCATTAAGACAAACAACGACCATTTGAAAAACCTCATTGATAATCACTTTAGGAAAATCACACCATAAAGGTATTTCATCAATGGCATTATACACGAAGAATCATAGATTTGATAACAACAAGCCTTCTACCAAAGACATATCTATTTAACCAAACATAGCATTCATTAGGCTAAACCTAGAACAAACCACATTCAAGATTCAACCTTTTATTTCATCTATAGGATAAATATGAGAACAATCCACACTAACATACTTATCTAGCAAGAATTACAACACATAATACACTAAAAGTTCTAAGTCCATGTTCTTGGATTTTCATGCCAAATGATTTTAGAAATTTGCAACTTTCATAACACCCTAACACTTCAATCATACAAACACTTCCTATTTTCAAACAACCCATGATATAAATGAAGTAAAGCATCACATTAAAACACATGAATGCTAAATAACAAATGCTTAAGAAAGAGTGAAATTAAGGTTCTTACTACATAGATATGATTCAATATATATAGTACAAAAAAGTGGGAAAGTTTCTGGCCACCCGTCCATTGCGACTCACAACCAATCCGTCACGAGTCGCGACCGAGTCCAGTTTCAGTATCTTGATTTCTTTCTTCTTTTTGTTTCAAGTCCTCCTCTTCACTTCACTTATTTTCAATTCTTCAAGTCTTCAAAAGCTCAAATACAAGTTTTCAAGTCTTTAAATCTTCAAAGTCTTGTCTTAAAAAAACTGTCTTGTCACACAAAATCTTCTAAAAAAGTAATAAAAGCGTAAAAGTCACGTTTAACTCTTCTTAGAGAATTTCAAGGCAAAATGCAACATCTAGAGCACAAAAGTGTACAAAAGTGAATCCTAAAAGACCTAATATAACCATATAAAATGGGCACACCAAGGTCGCTTGTAATTTTAGTTTAGTGACATGAAACTAACATAGGACCAACATCACCGCCTATGAAATCGGGCCTCACCATTTCACCCCTCTAACATGTCAATTGGGCCCGTGTTTGACCTAGACGAACGTAATTGAACTTCAAAATGGGTAATTGTATGTTAGATACTTCTAATTTAAATTTATAACTGTCCATGAACTATATTAACGTCCGGTTCGATTGGAATCAATTTTAACATAGCCGGTAAACTTTTCAGTTCTTACACTTAGGTCCCTCCAAGATGGCTGGGGAGGACAAAATGAAAAATTGGAGCTACTCAATAATCTAAATCGCATTGTCATGAGTTTGGCTAGGGATGGCAAGGGTCCCATCTGCGAAACAAGGTAATCGTCCGTCATTTTTGGAGTATTTCATTAATACCCTTACTATAAGCATTATGAGAACGATCATTTCCACCACATAGAATCACATAAAATTTAATATTCTAGGTTTTATGAAATTAAAAACTAATAAAATTCCATCAGTCAAATTTTAAAAAGTGCTAATGCATTGTGTAGAGTAAATTGTAGAATATTACTTCTAAGTATACATGGTACATTTAGGAAGAACTTGTGGAATTCTCTATGGGATCATGCCATTTTCTTTGTCATTACTAACGGTGAACATGAGTTTGACTGGGGGATGGCAAAGGTTCCGTCCGGAAACCGGGGCAATCATCCGTCATTTTTGGAGTATTCCAAGCATTATGAGAACGATCATTTCCACTAGACAGAATCACATAAAATTTAATACTCTAGGTTTTTTTTATAAAATTAAAAGCTAATGAAATTCTGCCCGTCAAATTTTACAAGGCACTAGTACATTGTGTAGATGATTAGTTATAACTATACAAGGTTCATTTAGGAAGAACTTGTGGAATTAGCTACGGGATCATGCCAGTTTCTTTGTCATGACTAACGGTGATCATGAGTTTGACTGGGGGATGTCAAGGGTCCCGTCGAGAAACTGGGGTAATCGTCCATCATTTTTGAAGTATTCTAAGTGTTATGACAATGATCATTTCCAAAATCTAATAAAATTTCGGCCGTCAAATTTTAAAAAGTGCTAGTACATTGTCTGGAGTAAATTGTAGATGATTACTTATAAGTATACAAGGTTCATTCAAGAAGAACTTGTGAAATTCTCTGTGAATCATGCTAGTTTCTTTGTCATGACTAACAGTGATCATGAGTTTGACTGGGGGATGACAAGGGTCCCTTAAAAAACTCAGGCAATCGTCTATTTCTTAGGTTATTCCAAAAAGTGGGAGGCGTTGAAATGCTAAACTGAAGATAACATTTTTCATTCACATTTACCTGATAATGTTGTTCCTATTTTCCATGAAAGGGTCATCGAAAGGGGCCACAATCTTGACATGGAGTCTTTTATGACAATTATTAAAAATTATACTTTGGCCCACTCGTTTGACTTCGCAAATGCTAGTTGCATGAAACGAATCTTAGATTGACAACTGAGCGATTTCGCTCCGATTGAAAAATTCCAGCGGGAAATGAAATTTTGAACAAAAATTCCCCCCCCCCCAAACACATCTCATTACAATAATATCCAGCACCAACACAATCATTTCCCATCTCTAATGCATTTGCTCTCAACACAACTCCACATCATCCTTTTCTATTAACACCATTACAAACACTAAAGAGTCCAATCTAATTTCTTCAATCGAATATCAACAATTATTCTAGAATGGAGCATCTCCGGGTTCAAATAAATTGAGGTAGTTCATTTTAGCATCTCTTTAATTGTATATGTTTTTTTCCTCATTGACCAATCATTGAATGTATTCATGGAGTATGATGATTATGTTACATGTTATATAATGTACAATGTTTGTCTTTCCAAGATAATGTCTTGTTTGTATGGAATGTGGAGAAAAGCATAGATTATGGCTGATTGTGGACAAAAATCAAATTTTCGTATGAACACATGTTGAATGTGCGACGTCGCACTTTGTTCATTGCTCTTTATGATGTAGAGCCAAATGTTGAGTGACATCGCATAGTCTAAGAACTGACATGACCATCTTGTATGTTCGACGTCGCTCCGACATCTATGTTAGGGACATTGATTTATCCACCAAGCTATATCGCTTTCAGTCAGTACAAGTGCTTTTTCCATGTTTACATTATTGTCACCTGCAATTCACTATATTATGTGTACAACATTATGGGATTGCCGAATTTTTACATAAATATCGTTTCATGTATATTTGTTGAATATGACAAAGAGAGTTATCGATGGACTCTTCGCATGGACTACGTTTTCCTAATCCCCCTAATATTTTCAATGCCATATGATGTAGGCAATGGATGTTAAATACAATTAATCTATCATTTTCACATCAACCATATGTATTTCAATATATTCTGACATTTATTGGTAATTTATGTTATAGGTATTATTTTTTTTGCTTCATCGGAAAGTAAATATATTATATTATTATACAATTACCGAATTCTCCACGATTCATACCGCGACATCGCACGAATCTATAAAGAAATGACACCTGATCGACGTCGCATATGCCGTTAAAGATACGACACCTAACCGTACCAGAGCCTTTTTTTGCGACGTTGCCCATTCAAAATGATGTCGTATTGGTTAGCCTCCCACGTCAGCATGCACACGATGAGGGCGCCCTATATCATGTGATCTTCTTACAATCAAGACCGACGTCGCTGCAATTATATTGCGACTTTGATCATGTCGACGTCAGTGTTTCTTGTACCATCGTCTGCCTTCTTGCTGTAATCGAATTTGCTTCTTATGAACCCCAACGTCGATAGAAACAATGTCACAGCTATGGTGTACTATAGTCGGCCTACTTTCTTGGACCAACATCGGTCACAGAACATGCCGACGTCGGTCCAAAATTGAGGTAAAAAAGTACTTTTTACCTCAGTTTTGCACCAACGTAAAAAGTGTTGTTTTTACTTCACCCACATTTATCTCGGTTTTTTGGGGGAAAAAATTGAGGTAAAAAGGCTTGAAAATCCAAGATAATAGGTGTTGTCTGTTGTAGTGTAAAATCCTCTATGTAAAGATTGCATTTCCTGAGACTTTCTCTACTTATAATAATGCAAATTAAAATCTTCTTCATAAATATAACATATTTCATTCATAATTGCTTACTTTTCTATAAATTCTACAAGCCCACTAAGTGAAAATATTATTTCGTACTAAATTTTATGTAACAGTAATATAGTTTTGAGTCCGTCTCTTTAAAGACGATCTTTTCATAAATCATGGAAAAATCAAGGTTTAAAGTGGAAATTAGAAGAAATGAAGATAAAATTTTTGGGTTGTATGAATCGGGTTATAAACTTTATAGCTACTACACCTTCTATAATAAATTTTTAATATTGCAACTAACACATTTTTCCTTTTATTATTCTAATTAAACTCCATCTTTCCATAAACTTATGGAAATACCGCATTTCCCAAGAATTTGCCTATAGTTTTTGTCTTCTTCTTTCTCATTCAACCATCTCTCTTTCTCTCTCCTTTCTATCTTCATCTCTTTCTCTCTATTTTTTGCACAATCACCTTCAATATCGATGCTCCCTCGCGATTCTCTCCCTCCGTGGTAAATTTATTTTAGTTTAGACTTTTTATTGACATTTTTGTTTTGTAATCCTAATTTCTCTTCTTCATTTAAGAATATGAAATCGGTCAATTTTGAGAATGTTTATGGTGTTTGTGTTGCGAAATCTAGTGTCTATAGTCTCTTAGTGTTTTTTTTGTTACTTTTGTAATGAACCGGAGTTTATTTTCATGTTTTCTGCAGTTTGGTTTGTTGTATATGATGTTACATTGTAATCGGTGATGTTTTGTACATTTTATTTGTTGTTTATGTGTATATATGTTTTGTTGATGTTTAGCATTTCCCTTGATGTTTACAAGTAGTATCATGAGGTTTATTAATTTTTCGTATTTTAATAGAAAGTTTAATAATAGTTCAATTTTGTATGCGCTATTTTATTGTAATCAGTTATGCCTTTTACTTCTTAGTTGACGTATATGTGTTTATTATAGGGTTTTTAAAACATATTTATGCATTTTCACAATAATATTTATGTGTACATATAGTTTTTGTGATATTTATGCATATTGATGTTGTCTAATTATCTATTGAATTTTATCTTCTATCTTTCATTTTTATTGCAGATTATAGATGAGATTGATTGTGTCGTTTTACTTCTTCAATTTTAAGAAGGTTTGATGTATTCAATGCTTATATGGATGTTTAGATTTTTTTTCCTTTTTATTGATATTTCAGTATCACAAAAGAAGAACCTAATAGAAAGATGATGTTTCATATTGTTGTCATTCGATCTTTTCAGGTTGGGTCAAGTTGATTGATAAAGGCCAGAGCCAAAACTTCATCTCTGGATGAAGGCCATGCTATATTCTCCATTTGGGCCATGGGCAATACCACTAAATTCTGGTCGACTGAAGCCTACCTGCAAAATGAAAGATCTCCAAATCTAATTCTACCTACATATACACTTCTTTTCTTGGTACAAATATGGTATACTGAATATATGGTAATTTAGTTGTGATAAGACGCCTATTCCTACATGGAAATTGCATATTTATTCCAGTAGGATTGGGATAACTCTTAAGGATCAATCCCTACAAATACCAAGGTATTCATCAATTCTATTCATTCAATTTTCAATACTCAAATCAAACACTTTTGCTCTAACTTTGGTACATAACTTCTTCCCCCGGCCACCCCCTGGGGAATATGTTTGGTAGGTTTAGCGAATTGGTGCATTGAACAAAGTTTTGGCTATTACATCATGGTGCGACACACATCAATTGGCATGCCCAGTGAGACCCGATTGTCAACAACCAAGCACCTTGTTCGACGATGCCCTCGAATAAAAATGTGCAAAAGGGAAACTCGCAGGCTGTTTCTAGCCAAGCTGATGGAGGTGATCCATTTCAGGAGGCCACCAGTCTGTCACTACGAGCTAACCCACCTACAACATATGATTCTCCACCGCCAACTAATCAACAAACAATGTTCGCACTATCACCCACAGAAATTGATCGAGCATATCCATCAATCGATCCTATAGCCACCACGTTGACACTTTCTTATCTGATAATAGAAGGAGGTACATTCATACCAGTGGCAGAAGAATGTGGAGACGTTAGGAATGCAAAAACTGCATCGCTTGATACAGGAGAGCAAACCATCAGACATGGGTTCATACATTAACAAAGTGAGGACTTCACCATATTCGTGGAAGATAACCGCAACTCTACCACTGAAAAAAGACCAGTTAAAGGCATTGCCCATCTCAGCCAAACCCTAATGCTAGTTACATGCCATATACACCAATGGATGAGATACGGCTTGCTAATGGGGGATACTGACCTTTACACATATACAACTACCCATACTCACATGGGTAGCATGGACGATACAACCATAACAATGGATACATATACAGACACATGCATCAACATTACAAGAGATACACCATAAGCAAGAGCTGATAATGCAATAGTTGTAGTCGGCTTCGATTACTAAAGGACATGTTTACTTGAATCTTAGGGTGGATTCTTATCAAATGCAGCAACCTCTCACATGCCAACCATTTTTAACCATAGTACCTCTTTATCGCTTCACACATTGAAGCATGTGCTGATACAACACCCAGGGATGGATCTAACTGCTGGTCCAGCCACACACCATTGGTTTAGGAAACGACACCCATCATACAACGATGATAGGAACTCAAGCCTGAAGAGATTATAAAGACCTAGACCATATGCAATGATGGAAGAGAATCCCGCAGAAGACAGAAATCTTAGCCTTATTAATAAAGAGCTAGACCATATAATTGGAAAGCAAGGGCAACACATCCGTTGCACATTTAACCCATCCATTGCAGTAAATCATTGAAACTCGGTGCAGAAGCTTTTGAATAATGTTCCCACCTACGACAGAGAGTCCAATCTAGGATAGTTTCTGATGACCTATGAACATATCATAGCGGCATGAGACATTTCTCTTAGTACCATATGCGAGCTACTAAGATCTTATCTCGGGGTAAATCCTTGTAATGGTTCAATCCCTTACCAGGAGGATAGTTATTTGAGTATCATGCCTTTAGTTGAAGCTTACTTACACATTTTTACCAACTGAAGAAGGTCACCAAGATAGTAACGAATCTACTAAACCTTCAGCATAAACCAAACAAGTTAATCGCAAATTTCTACGAGTATTACATAGAAGAAAGCTTAAAAATTGTTATTGACCGATGAAAAGTTGTACAAAAAATTTGTGGTGGATACTCCATCCACATTACATTAGCTCCAAGCCATTGTGGAGAGGAAGGCAATTATAGGAAGAGAGATAAGGAGAAGAACAATTAAAAGGATAGATTAGACAAACAAAGGAATTGATCAGATCCATCCAAGCCACGATTCGAGTTGTACATTTCATTAAATAGATCTAGAGCAATCATCCTAGCTATCAATAGGAACATTTTCCCTACGCCGCCACCTATATATAATAACCCTGGGAGATGGATATCGATAAGGTACTGCGACTACCACAAGGATGGGTGGCACAACACAGATGAATGCTACTACCTGAAGGGGATGATTGAGAAGTTTCTCGCCAAGAAATGTTCCGAGAATCATTAATTCTTCTTCACCTGCGAAGAAGGATCATCTGAAAGAAAAGGATCAGAGTTGCAATGACGTTCTAGTCATGTCCCTCAATGGAAAGATAAGAGAAAAAAGGAAACATGTGATCGACGTTCTAACAAGGATAGGTATTGGTTTACAACTGAAGATAAATGGCCATCTCCTTTCAATGGAAACATAGTCAATATAATACATGGGATCATCAGTTAAGGTATATAAAATACATCTATGATGAACCAGAGTCGATCTAAGCCACCAGATGAACCTAGAGATAAATGCTTCAAGACAAAAGAAATAATTACATTCTCGGATGCCACTATTGTCCCCAACAACACCCCATATTTCTATCCTTCTTGTTATTTTATAAACATAAAGAATACCCTTGTAAAGAGAGTCTCCATTGACGATGGAAGCTAGGTAGAAGTTATGCTCGCTAACTGCTTTGACTAGCTAGGCATCGAAAGGCATAAGCTATGAAAATTAATGTATCTTCTATTAAGGTTCACATAAAGGGTCGAATTTCCGATTGGTATAAGTAACCGGCCCGTGACGATCAAAGATAAGGACAAAGTGAAGATGTTGATGTGTATTTTCAATGTCGTTGACATTTCATCACCTTTAATGTCATACTTGGCTGACCTTGGATGAACCAGGAAATAGCCATTGGTCCCCCCACCAGTTAGTGATGAAGTTTCTGAAGGAGATGGGTATCACTTTGGTAATAGGAGATCAAGAGATGACTCATTGTTGCATGATTCTAGTTGAGAAGGATCTCAACAGAATGAAGCCGATTCAACTCAATTCATGGATGTTATAACACTGGAGAGAATGATTCCCTCTAGGGAGCACCACCAAAAAAATAGCTACGGCTGGTCAGATGCTCTGTAAAAATTCACCTACTATTGATTGGGTTTTACGTTAGGAAGCATGGGTTTTACGTTAGGAAGCATGAGTTTTACTTTAAGAAAACTTCGGTGCAATTTCCCTACTTCTATTGAACTCTCGTACCCGATGAGAACTAGAAAATCCATGAACTAGTGTTGGGATAATATGCGAGGTTCAGAGGTCCATATATGGATTGAAGCAAGTATCAAAGATTTGGAACGTACATTTTGGTGAAGCAATTAAGAGATTGGCGTTCAACGAAATGTTAAGGAATGATGTTTATACAATAAGGTTAATGGGAGTAATATTGAATCCCTACTCTTCTATATCGATGACATTGGAAATGACAATCCGAAGCTGGAGTCTATGAAGATTTTGTTTGGAAAGTGTTTTTCGATGAAGGACTTAGGAGAGGCAAAGTACATCCTGGGCATCAAGATCCACATAGGTAGATTAAATATTATGATTGACCTTAGTCAAAACATTTACCAGGTAAGGTATTTTATAGGTTTAATATGAAAAATCGTAAAAGATTTTCTACCCATGACTCATGGCATAGCTCTTAGCAAGACCCTATGTCTATTAAAACCCAATGAGCAAAAGAGTATGATTGCTTATCCATAGGCAATAGGGTCATCATGTATGTTATGATATGTAATCAAAGTTATATCTTGTATACTTAGAGCATAACGATGAGATATAAAATAGACTAAGGTGAGGAGCATTAGTATGCGGCCAAGAAAATGTTTTAGTGCCTGAAATTGATTAAAGATAAATTCCTGGGTTTATAGTGAAAATTAGTTGGTTGTGTAAAAAGCTAAATAAAGCACTGTTGTTGATTATAAAATTGAAAGTGAGGTACATTGCTGCATAAGAAGGTATTTGAATTAGGAAATTCATCATTGAGCTTGATGTGGTCCCTATCTTAACTGACCCAATGACTCTCTCTTGAGATAAAATTATCAATGGGAACCCAATGAGTCCAAATTTTTTCTCAGAAACTTTGTATTCTTTAGAGTATGTAGAGAATGGTGAAGTTATGTGAAAAGTGAGAAAGCATGAAAAATTGTTGATCCAGAATCTTAATATCTTCTACAAATGGAGCCTAGGGCTCACACATTTATGATAGGAATCAAGCACTTTGGATAGTGTCTATGATTTCTGTGATGTTCTAGTTATCATAATTTTGTGATTTTAGATATTGAATATTGAATCGTTAAACATACTATGAAATTATTATTTCATGTTCATATAGCCTGGTTTATTGTTAAATGAAATTCCAAAATCAATTTACATCTCCAAATAGGTTATAAGGAATATTTCTTGGATAATGAAACCCTAATTAATGAACTTGAGGGTAAGATTGATTATGTCAATATTGAAAAACTTTCCCAATACCGGTTTTGACCTGAGTGTGGGCGATTATCACCTACTAAAGGTGAGATTATCTAGATCCATCCATGAAGTAGGGGCGGGGACGGCCACGAAAGAAGGCGGTGATGCCACCGGAGGAATGGAGCAGCTAAGGCAACACAGGAAACATGGAGATTAGGAGCACACAACAGATCAGGGACTTGAAATAGAAGATGAGGATAAATCGGAACAGGAAGCTGCAATCGAAATGAAGGTAATTTCTATTCCTAAACCTACTAAAATAGGGGATGATTTGGTAGGAGATATGCCTAAACCATGGATAGAGGTTGTCAGTGGCAATCGATCTCAATTGTGAGGGATGAAAATTGAGTATGTTGCGCCAAAACTGGTAAATGGAAATTGAAATTGAAATGGAGGATGTTCAGGATGAACTATCGTTAAGGGAGAATTCGTTAATCATGTATGTTTTTGGGGGTGATTTGAGTATGAACGCCGTGAGAAAGTTTATGGAGAAATCATGGTCGCTTGTTGCTATGCCTGATTTATTTTATAATGAGGAGGGTTATTTCATAATGCGGTTTAAATCTAAGGACGATAGGGATACTGTATTAAAAAGGGGACCTTATACCATATATAATATGATGATGTTCTTGCATATCTGGAAACATAGATTCTCCTTCAAAGATGACATGTCTAGAATACAGCCAATCTGGGTGAAACTGCCACAATTGCCATTGTATTTATGGGGACCCCGTAGCCTTGGCAAGATTGGTAGTGTACTTGGAAAGCCTGTTTGTACTGATGAGTGTACATCTGTAAAATTGAGAGTTTCATATGCTCGAATCCTTGTTGAGATAGATATTTCCCAGGATATTTCACAATATGTGCCTATAAAGGATATGGAGGGTAATGTCTTTGAGCAGGTACTGGAATTGGAGGGACGTTCGTTGTACTGTAGAAAATGTCAAATGGGAGGACACTTGTGCCCTGAACAGAAGGAGAAAGATAAGCCTGCACAGAAATGGATGGTCAGGAAGAAAACAGATGCAGGGGATACTGGGTAAAAAGAGTCTGAGACTGATGCCAAGATTGAGAAAGCTAATGTGGAGGGTAAAATGGAAGATTATGAGGAGCTTCTAAGTGGAAAACTACAGGGAAAAATTGGTAAGAGCGTGTGGAATGTGGTGCAGTCAAGACACAGAGGTAGGATGAAAATGGAGGATAACCATGGGAATGAAAAATCTGTACCTGGAGTAAGCAGTGAGGAATGTAGTGATGGGAATTGACCCTTGGGGATTCGACAGGATCTTTTGGGGGACTATGATGTCCCATGATATATGCCTAGAATGTACGGGGCTTGAATAACATAGCAAAGAAGAAGGAGGTTAGAGCCCCCTCTTAGGACAAAACTGTATGTTTGAAATCATTATAGAAACAAGGGTAAAAAAGAGCAAACTGGAGAGATCAGGAAAGCATTTGGGGAGAGATGGCAATATGTTGATAACTATGAGGATCATCCCAATGAGAGACTTTGGGTGATGTAGGATAAACAAAGGGTAAATGTGCAAGCTCAGAAGAAGACAGATCAAATGATTCTGTGTCAGGTTTTGAAGGATAGAAATGTACTATTCTTGCTAACTTCCATTTATGCCAGTAATCAGTTGAAGTCCAGGAAACAATTGTGGAAAGATGTGAAGCAAACTCAAAACGTGATTCAAGGGCCTTGGGTTGTTTTGGGAGATTTCAATAATGTTTTGAGGCGGGAGGATATGACAGGAGGTAATGAGGTTCAGGCTCAGGAGTTTTGGGACCTAGAAAAGATGTTGATGAATACAGGGCTGAGTGAATGTGATTCTATCGGTGAGTATTATACTTGGTCTAACAGACAAGTGGGAGGAGTGATATATTCCAGGATAGACATGGCTCTGGAAAATATAGATTGGTTCAGGAATTTCCCTGATACAATTGTGAAAGGTTTGGTCCCTGGGATCTCTGTTCATACCCTATTAAAGTTAACTATACAGGAACAAATAGTTTAGAGGAAAGGAAAGTTTAAGTTCATAAACTGCCTTATGGATAGAAAAGAGGTTGTGGAAACAATAGAGAGAAGCTAGAGGGAGCATATAGAGGGGAATAAAATGTTTATCCCATGGATGAAGTTGATCCAGCTACAGGCAACTCTTAACCCCGCATATAAAACAGCTGAGTGGAGTTAGATTACAATTTGAGAAGGAAAGACAGGACCTGCAGGTGGCACAATTGGAGTTGAACAAACAAAAGCTGAATCTAAATATGATCAAGAAGGTGATTGCAGGAATTGAGGCAGTAAAAAAATAGAGCCTAATTGATGAACAAATTGCCAGACAGAAGTCCAATATAGATTGGCTGAGGCTTGGAGATGGAAATAATGCATATTTTCATGCTTCAACTAAGGCTAAGAACAAGATATCAAGCACAAAAGTTGGAGACATAAATTGGCACAGTTTTAACTGATCAAAAGGAACTAGAAATGGAGGTGCTCAGTTTCTATGGCTAATTGGTGGGACATGAAGCAGTGAGAACAGAGAAGGTTGATGAAGGGATCATTAGAAATGGTGCTTGCCTGAATAATGAGAGCAGAAGATTATTGATTCAGCCAATCAGTAGAAGGGAGGTTGAGGAAGCTATAAAGGGTATTGGTAACTTAAAGGCCCCTGGTTATGATAGGTTTATTGCTAATTTTTTCAAGCAGAATTGGGAGCTGGTGAAGGAGGATGTTATGGGAGTAGTGGAGGAGTTTTTTGAAAGGAGAAAACTGTACAAAGTAGTAAATGGAACCATTGTGACCCTTATTCCCAAGCATTAGGCAGCAGTGAAAGTCAAGGATCTCAGGCTAATCTCTTATTGCACAACTGTGTACAAGATCATATCTAAGATTCTCACACTCAGATTGAGCAAGGTAATATCTGAAGTGGTTAATTTAAATCAGGCAGCTTTTGTACCTAAAAGGAGTATCCACGATCATATACTGATGGCTTATGAGCTGGTCAGGGGTTATAGCAGGAAAATAGGGGGACCCAGGTGTGTGATCCAAATGGACATCCAGAAGGCCTATGACACGGTGTCTTGGGACTTTTTGGAGGAAAATTTGAAGTATACGGGAGTGCCTGAGCAGTTTTTTGGTTGGGTAATGGTATGTGTGAGATCTGTATCTTTTAAGTATATGGTTAATGGCTGCCCTACAGAGTTTTTATGTGCGAAGAGGGGTTTAAGACAGGGTGAATCTATCTCATCACTTCTCTTTGTTTTGGCTATGGAGTACATGTCTAGGTGTTTATAGGTGGCAGCAGATAACTCAGAGTTCAAGTTCCATCTACGGTGTGAAGGGCTGAGAATTTTGAACCTTAATTTTGCTGATGATGTCCTCATGTTTTCCAGTGGGGATCATACCTCAGTTAGACTGTTGATGCAGGCTTACAACAAGTTTGAAAACTCTACAGGCTTGAGAGTGAGTAAAGCTAAATGTAGGTTCTATTGTGGGGGAATGACGGAGGAGCAGAAAAATAACTTGTTGAGTATTACAGGGTTTGCAGAAGGGAGCTTGCCGTTCAGATACTTGGGCATACCAATGGCAAGCAGGAAACTGAATATTCAAACGTGCAAGAGTGAAGCATTAGAGTGCGAAGTTACTGAGTTATGCAGGTAAGATTCAACTGATCAAAAGCGTCCTTTTTGCTGCAGCAAATTTCTGGATGCAAGCATTGCCAATTCCAAAGGCAATGCTAAAACACATTGAGGCCATTTGTCGATCATACTTATGGACTGGCAGCGAAATCATTTCCAGGAAATCACCCATATCATGGGAGAGGATCTGTAAGCCAAAGAAATAGGGAGGCCTAACTGTTATTAGCTTAACAGATTGGAGCTTTGCCAGTACGTGTAAAACTTTGTGGAATCTATGCCGTAAAACAGATAGATTGTGGATTAAGTGGGTCCATGAGATGTACATCACAGATAGAAATGTTATGGATGTAAATTTCCCACATGACTGTTCTTGGGTGTTGAAGGGTTTCAGTAAATGTCGAGACAGAGTAAAGACAATGAAGGCATGGCAAAATCAGATTTATGGAAGCAAATTTAGCATCAGACACCTATATAATGAGTTGAAAAACTGAGAGCCTGGGAGTTAACTGGAGGACGTTGTTTTATGGAAATTTTTCTCGACCAAGAGCAAAATTCACTTTCTGGATGCTATGTCATGGTCGATTGCCGATGAAAAATAGGTTACTAAAGTTTGGTATACATGTTGATAGTTGTTTTTGTGTGGTGAAGAGGAGACACTGGACCATTTGTTCTTTGGCTGTAGGAGAACTATGCAAATCTGGCAGGAGATATTGGCTTGGATGCAAATTCAGAGGCAACCGGAGGTGTGGAGTGGAGAATTTGCATGATTTTGGGGCAATGTAAGGGCAAAGGGAAAATCATGAAGATGCTAAAAACAATAATCACGGAGACAGCCTACGAAGTCTGGCAATGGAGAAATGGAGTGTGCTTTAATAGTGATCGACATGTGGGTAATATCTTGCCAAAAATTGTTGATACTGTTGTATATAGGAGTTGGGAGTTACCTAAAATGAGGGAAATTCTTGCTAAATTTTATGATAGGGAAAGATAGGTTGATAGAATGATTTGTACAGGTAGAGAATGATTTTATGATGAATGGAAAGTTTATACTATCCCAAAAAAGATTGATTATGTCCCTAATTTAGGCCACCAAGAGTGGACACTCATGACTAAATAAAATTAGTTTGAAAGTTGATTCACAACGTTGTTTCATTGGCTGAAGGATGTGGGATGTCAAGATACGATTGCATGGATGCAAGTTGGGAGCTTGTACATTACAGACCCTCTATGAGAATACTTTAAGATATTTAGAATGTAATAGGCATGTCTTATTGAATATAAGATTGTATTTCTCAGATCTGAGTAATTCAATGTTTGATTGCTTGTGGATTAGTGTACCTTGAGGCTGTCAACCGCCGCCCCTTAAAAGGATACTATAAAGGCAGTTCTTGGGTTAAATTGAGTGGAGAAAAATTGAATGTACAAGAGTGGGATTGTCCTATCATTTAAATGAGATTGTTGTCTTAAGGGCCTCTCAGAGAGTTGAGACTGTAAAATGCATGGCCGACCTCAGATGGATTAAGGATTAATAATTTGTCTTGACAATTTAACTCAGGAATTTGTAAAATTTCCTCAAACTTGATGAGGATAACACGTTATCTTACCTTATGTTCAGATGAAGACATTAAGTGACAAAGGAATACGAATGCACACCTGTTCAAAAGGACACAGGGGAGATTGTTGGAATGTGTCCTTCTAGTAAATGTGCATTTTCCTAATATAGTTGGAGGATTAATCAGTTATTTTAAGTGATCAGAATTTTTAGCTGAAAACTGCTTTCGAGATGCTAGCATCAATTATATTGCGCTTTCAGCTTATCGTGATTGAACCTCGAGGGTCACACACTAAACATTCAATTAGATAAAATAATTAACTATTGGGCTAGGAGTCCATTAGTGATTAAATGAGAATTGAGTTTACAACTCATTAAGTCAATTTGGCTGGGCCCAGATTGACTTGGATTAGGGTTTCTTGGATTAATGATTATTCTGTATAAATAGATATTTTGAGAGAATTATTCAGTAAGAGAAATACTAGAACCCTGAAATTATGGAATGATAGAAACCAAGCCAACCATTCTTAGAAAATAAATCTCATCGTAAAGAGAAGAAGAAAGACTGGGTCGTAGCTTGTTGATTGACGTTCTAAGTTGATGATAGTGTAGGCGATTCGATTATGTTGTGTGGATATGTAAAGATGAATCACATCTGGGATTCTCGTCTCCGTGATTGATCTAATTTGATGGTAAAACACAATCAAAAGGTAATCTAAACTCTGGATATATTCTAATTAATCACATGTTAAAGATCCAAGATTAGATAATTAATTTTCTGCTAAATTATATTTAATTAGTTCCCAACTATCTACTTTCTAGTTGTTAGAAGTGAGACAGGGAAAAAATTTTAAATCTAATCTTTTGTTGGCTAGGACTCCGGGTATTCTTAACGATGCCCCAGAGTTCCCACCAAATTTTGCGCCGCTGGCGGGAATCATCCCAACTTTCATTGGAGGGATGATCAAGATGGTCAACCCAACTATAGGAGTGTCCAAAGCTACAACCAGGGGCCTTCAAAATCATGCCCTAGGGGTATATGTTCTTCCACCCTTCCAATAGCATCATCTCCCTGGTACTCTCGAGACTACAATAGCCCTAATCTCACTCCCAAGATAGCATTGTAGCCTACCACGAATTATAATATGCATAGAATTATGGATTCATTATAAAGAATGTCATGGCATAAATCATACACGAATGGAAAACACAAATTATACACAAATATTCATAGGACCTAGAAAACAGGGTAGTCTAAAATCTCACAAAACCATGAATCATGTCATGAATACAAATACTACCCCAAGATAATACCTACTATAGAGACATTAAATCCAAAAAAATCATTGAAATTAATGCTATATGGCTAGAACTAGAGAAATAAATTAAGAGAGGAGATAACCTTCCTACCTACTACTAGGAATAAAAATAAGGACCAAACTTAAACCCTAGAAGACTAAGGCTAGTTTAGTACATGATTTTTGGGACTTAAAAGGCCCAAAAAGGGGAGAAACCTTAGCAGCCACGCAGTCTACCCTAGAACGCCTCGTTCCATAGTGCACGTGTTGGCCAACATGACCGTTGCAAAGTGGCATGTGGCATAGACTGGAGGGCGTTCCTGGCCCTTTCTGATGGCACGAATAGTGCTAAAGTGCATGACTCATCATCTGAGCATAATTCTCTGGCTTTTAATGGCACTGGTCATGTCAAAGTGCATGGCCCGTCATCTTGAGCATCATTCCTTGGCTTCTGATGGCATGAGTCGTGCCAAAGTGCATGACCCATCGTTTAGCCTTTATTTTTCTCCAACTCTTGACCACGGGCCATACTGGATGCCATGACCCATATCCTTGGCATTGTTCCCTTGGTATGAGGTATGGCACGGGCCATGCCAAGTTACAAGGCCTGTGTCATTCTTTAACTTTTTCGAAACTTGCTCCTTTCTTTGCCACAACTATCTATTACCGCGTTTAAATTCATGACCTTCAATATTCTACCATCCTTGCAAATGACCTTCTCTAAGCTATCTAAAGTGCTTGTGAGCGATTTACAAATAAAGCTTGCAAAAAGGATCTACATGCTCGTAAGGACCAAAAATCCATTAGACCTAAAATAGGCTACAAAATGAAGGATTTAGATACAAAATATGAAAATGGTAATCTAAACCCCTTATGATATAAAACTACATAAATCTAGCAATCTACCAACCAAATAACAATAAAAGATATGTTAAATGCTTCATAAAATACATTAATTTGACGTCTCATCACTCCATTTCTTCGATACCCTTCTCAGTGCGAACTTCCTCCTCAGGTATTCTTTCAGTGCTTTCCACTATGAGATATTTCTCTTATATCTTTTCACCCTTGGGTTCCTTCACCTACTTCCCGTTGCACAACATGATAACACTCACGTTTTGTTGTGGATTCACCTCAGGTTGGGATTGAAGCTTCCTAGAGTTCCTTACTTTAAGTGGCTCACGGAGTTGGCAGACTGCCCCACTTATACCTCGAGGTTTTTAATGCTCAAAATGGCTCTTGTGCCCAACTCCTCTATGTCCTTTTTTGTCCTTACCGCAAAAATCTCATTGCTCATGGTGACTTGAGCAATAGCATCCATTAATTTCTCGCCTTCCAACTTGTACACCCTTCCAACTTGTCTTTGACCCTTCCAATAAAAAAAATGAAGAATCTCACTACTCTTCCTTTTTTGTTTTTTGGAAATCAGGTGTCTCACTACTCTAGGAAGAAGAAATTAAAGCCAGGTAAACAAAGTTCCTGTAAATTAGATGGATCAGCTAGTGCACCGCGTGAGTTTAGAAAATGCAACTACCATTATGAAATCTCAGCTGAATTTGACGTCACACATTCACTCACTGAAAAAATTCTATATTTGGAGCTACATTAACTCTATCCTTTATTTGTTTAGTTTTGGAAAAATAGAGGACACGTATAATGTACATGTCCTTTATTACGTTTTTCTAGTTTGTATATGTCTTTTGTACCACTATATAATGTACCCCAGATCATGAATACAAACACACATTATTACCCTTATTTTCTACATGGTATTAGAAGCTAAAATCCAGAAACCGTAAAGAAAATTCCAGCCTCCATTTTCGAGCTTCCTCCTCCTTTGTCGACTGTGTGTGTTATCCATGCACCGCCATCCTCACCGCCACTTGCTTTCCGAAGATCACCGATGCTTTCTTTCAAGCTGCTGCTATCATCCGACATCCGTCACTATCGACTGCTATCGCTATACACCGTCACGCGTTGCCAAGGACCCAACACACACCACCACCATTGATTCAAGTGCTACCAGTCTGTGTCCGATTAGCTACTTATTTCCAGATTTCCACCTGCCGCTGCAGTCGGCAATATCATTTCCTGACCTCATACGCACCGCACAAGTGATCCACGTGCCGCTACCGTACGTCACACGCCACCAGATTTCTCTATACGCCATGATAATGTGTATTTATATTGGGACCGAGTGCCTAGCCTAGTCAGCCCAGGTGTCTCTACTTTATCTGTTGGGTAATAACCTTTGGGTCGGCCCAAGGAAGAGTTCTAGTACTTGCATCACAAGAAAACAAAACAGTTGTCCTACTTTCCAACCTATATAAGGGATAAAGGTAACCCTACAAACTCAACTATTCATTCCTAATAAAAAGGCACTCTTTCTGACTTGATCGTCGGAGACACTTCCCCCCAGAAAACTCCGGGGGCTTAGTCTTGCAGATTCCAGCCAAAGCAGCAGCGCATACGGCGCCAGCGATTTGGAGCACATCAAGTTGGCACGCTCGGTGGGACCGTCATATCTGCATATTTTACTGTCTATGTCCACTTTTACAGCAAGCACATTGCGAAGAAGTGAACAACTTAAAGAAAAGACCTTAGGTGTCGGAGAGGATGTGTAATCCCCCTACCATGGAAGGAAGAAATGCATGAGCAAGGAAATGCAATTGGATCTGCTTGCCCCAGCAAGCACCGAGAATAGACCTTCGGGGGTAGTCCTAGACAGGATCCCAATAATGGGGTAACTAGAGGGATCTATGATCGAAGCTACCAATAATGGGGTAACTAGAGGGTTAGTGTTGAACCCTAGGTAGGAGGCACTAAGACCCCTACATTGCAGAGCCAGGTGCACCAACAAAGGGAGAATGAGCCACAGTTCATGAAAGCTAGGAAAAATTCGTAGGTGGGAGCAGCCGTATGGGCTGCTCGAGCTACGAGAGGCACAAACAGTGCACTTCCCTCGTCGCAGCGAGACCTAGCACAACTAGCTCAAACCCTTAGATCTGCTGACTATCAGGTGGAGCCCCCAATGCTCTATTAAAGCATGATCTGACAGCAGGTGGTGCCCCCACTTTCGATGCCCTTGATGTTGCAGCCAAGGTTCCAATTAAAGGCCACCCCAAGAGTATCCTACCAAGAGAATACAGAGATAGGGGCTCAGGATCAGCCTCAACCGACATTTCCCAGCATGGACTAGATATTGCCATATTTGATGTCTATTTTGGTTCCTTACATTCCAAACCAGGCGGTCCCTCACTCGATGTCCTGGCCAATGGGGCATTAACGAGGTTACGAGAGCCAAATGCATCCATGACCTCGACTAGAGATCCCCTCATATGACCCTTACCACCAAGGACAGGAGCAGCTACATCCTGACTTTATTGTTGGAGAACTGCGGCCTGGATACATGGCCTCAAACTAGATACACCAAGATCCCTCGATGCTTCATTCTTGCCAAATCAATATGGAGATTTATGAATGGGAGGCAATTTAAGTGTTGCCCTTGAAAAGGGTTTGGATAGATTGCTTGGGCCCTCAGTTCAAGTCGCAGCCTCCCCTTTCAGCTCTTATGGTGACTCGATGGCCCATCGATGTAAAGCCGCTCAAGGGGCTTTCCACGTACAGTGGAGATACGGACCCGGGAGTTTATACAGACCTTCCTTAATCTAATAAATTTGAGGGACTTCAATGAACAATTGACGTGTAAGTGGGTAGGGAGCTACCTTCGAGGGAAGGCTCAAGAATGATTTAACAAACTAGGAAAAGGATTGTTGCACTCCTACATAGATTTTAGAAGAGCCCTACTAGGCCAGTTCTTCCAAATTAAGAGATTTTCAAAAACCCTGTGACCCACCTCCACTAGGGGGGATCATTAATTGTAGCTAATTAACTCGAGCTAAGGCTTAGATCAAAGGATCAATGGTCAAAGATAAAATTTATAGTTCTGCACTCAACTCACTACTATGCTACCGATAGGGTAGTTAGCAGTAAATCCTGGGCATTTCCAAAGTGATGCTAGGGCCTAAAAGTTAATCACACATAACCACCTATGGGTTGTCAATATGTACCTATTTCTAAGAGTAGATAGTATAGTAAAAAGGGGGGAGTTGATTTTTTTCAAATAACAACTACGAAGCATGAAAGTAAAAAGTAAGTAATCTATATGGCTAAACACTTGGGGAGTGCTTGCGTAGCATGGTTGATTTAATTATTCGATCCTCGATTCATTCACATGTTAGATTTAGATAAACCTAATATAGTGCTCATAACACGTGGTGTGGTCGATGGCATACACTTGTCGTACCTGTCATGTCGGGTGCGCTTACAACCTTCCATAAAAAATGCCTTCATAATTAGAGTACAACAAGGTCCGACCATTATTGTAGGGCCATTTCTCCCACATACGATTACGTCCCGGGCGTTCCACCTTGGATGCTCTGCTCCTTAGGCCTATAAACTGGGCAAAGGGATGTAGGCACCTTATCTATGGCACTAGAGCCTTTTACAACCCTAGCTTGCTACTTTTCACTATCTCTACCTGTAACCCATCAGACTACTTTATGTAATCAGCTAATACTGGTGTGCTGGAAACATAACAAAGCAATACTCGGAAAAGACCTTTGTGCACACACCCAAGCAGACCCGTACCCTGCTACCCATAACACATCCAAGGTTTCTCTTCCCTGGGGAAATATAAATATTTGCACCAACATTAATATAGACTAGAGTGTATTCTAATGGAGTGTACTATTTATGCAATTCTAACATTCAAGAACAAGTCACAATAATATCATAAGCACAATAATTAGGATGAACTACGAATCTCACAAAAGCATAAATCAACACATGAATAAAATTATCCTCAAGCTATTAATCTACTCCCTAGAAATTATATCTATAGAAAATATTAAGTTAGATGCCATGGATATAGGAAAAATAAGAAGAAGAAAAGGTGAAGAAAATAGAAGAAAAGAGAAGAAGAACTCTAGAGAGAGAGAACTCTCCTCTTCCTTCTATCTAAATTAGAGACAGAAAAAATCTACATTATGCCTACTTAGGTTTTACAAGAAGACTAAAGGCTCATATATATATAGGAGTAGGGAATTGGGCTTCAAAATAGGCCAAAAATGTGTAAAACCCTAGTTCAGCCGCCACTGTGAATTGTGTGGCACGAACATGTAAATAGGAATAGTGTGCACGAGGCTATGAATAGTGCAGCATGGGGCATTGGATCTGGCGTGGCCCGTTTCGAGTGCGATCCGCATCATTTGGCACGACCTATCTTCTGGAAGGGCATTTTGCTCAATATTTTGGCGCGGTCCACTCGATTCTTCACGTCTCACCGGCTGGTCTTGACATTTTTCACTTGAAATGGTGTGGACTATTGAAAACGGGATGGTCCGCGCCCACACTTAGACGATTTTGAGTGAAACTTGGAACTTACACCCGTAGCCCATCGAGTTTGGCGTGGTCCGAGCCGAACCTTGGCACGATCTGTGCCAAAGATCCTTGGCACATACTGTGTCATCTGGTGCGGGTTGTTGGTGCTACCCATGAGTAGTTTGTACCGACTCATTTGTGCTTTGAACTTCTTTCCTTCGTTATGAATGAACCGTTATCCATTTTGAGAGTTCTTGGAGTCAATTTTATGGTTCTCGAGGAGAAAAATCCAATGGTACCAATTTTGAAGGCTGATTCTTCTTGGATTTTTCCTAGAAGTTGGGACAACTCTCAGACCACGATTCTCCATTTCTTCCTTGATTTCTTTGACTCCAATGCCGCCTATCTTTGGCTCCATCCTTCTACTACCAAAATTTGATGTCCGTGGACTTCATCTACTTCCATTATAATGTGAATATCCTTTAATCTTTTCTATCTTTCTTTGTGAACGGCCTTCAATATCTTCTACCGTTCTTGCAAATGGCCTTCACATACAATGTAATGAAAAGTACCCACGAGCGACCTACTAAGGATGGTCACAAAGGAAGATCTAGATACTAGATATCTATTAGTGCCAATTAAGTCTACAAAATGCGGGATTTAGATAAGAAAACCAAACATGGCCGTCTGTCACGTAAACTCAACTAATACTAGCAATCCAACATATAGAAAACGTCAATTATAGCATTGAATGCAATGGTTAACGCACACATAATGAAGCACATCACCCTGATCAAATTCTACCAAAGCAAACAGAATCCTGGCGAATTGACGAAAGCATTCTGTCATCGGTATGTGAATGAGAGCCTTAGTGTAATCAACTGCACTGAGGATGGGGTGATCCTTGGTGACATGAATGAGAGCCTTAGTGTAATCAACTGCATTGAGGATGGGGTAATCCTTGGTGACATGAATGGAATGTTCAACCTTGACTTGTATAAAAAAACTGGTCTCGATGAAACCAAAAACTCTGCAACAACTTCAAGAGATATTGGAACAATACTCAAAGATCTAGGAAGCTATGAAGAGAAAACAAGAGGGGAACATGTGGGGAGAAAAAGGTTCTAAAGCCTCAGAGCCCAGATCGAAGAGGTCGAAAGCTTTAAACAAAGGCTATGTTCCCTTAACCAAGACTCGGGTGGAGATACACTCCATCCATAAGGGGTTGTTCTGAGCTCTCCATCCCGGAAATGACTTCCCTGGGAAAATAGAGTCACCCAATTTTTGTGACCACCACAAGGAGTGTGGCCATGATACAAATGAATGTATCCACTTAAAGAAGGAGATTGATAAATGTACAAGGGAGAGCTCCTCAAATTGCATCGAAAGAACAGGGGGAGAAGACTCCTCGAAGGGAAAAGTATAATGTCACTGGAAGCCCTACAAGAAGGAGGCTAATCGAGATGGTAGAGAGAAGCAAGGGAATAACAGAGAGCAAGTTGGAAATCAACCAAGAAAAATGGAAAAACCAACCAGGAGGCTCGAGAAGATAGAAATCCAGGTGAAGGGGCCAACCATGTAATCAATTTCATTAATAGGGTGGTGAGTGACCAATCCATGAACACCATTATTAAAGCACAATCCCAGTATGTGCTCCTCAGAGAACCCTGCCAAAAACGATTTTGATCAGTGGAAGCTATAACTTTCCCAGAAGCAGACCCGGTGCCCAACCGAACCCCCCACATGGACCTGATGGTGATTCATGCTACAATCATAGACTTCTATGTCAAAAGGATGTTCATAGATGATGGTAGTAGAGTGGAAGTGTGTTTTCCAAATGCTTTGATCAACAGGGGCTAGGGCGTGAAAGTTTGAGGAGGACGACCTCACCACTATCTGGCTTCACTTGGAAATCAGAGCTACCCTTGGGGTTCATAACTCTCCCAGTTAAAGTGGCCAATAGAGATAAATAAATCACGGTCAACTGTAGCTTCGTCATGATCGATGTTGTATCCCCCTAAAATGTAATATTGGGAAGGCCATGGATATTCTAGGCGTGAGCTATATGGTACCCCTAACCATTTAATAATGAAGTTCCCTACAAATAATGGGATAGCGGTCATCTAGGGACACCAGCCAGCAACTAGGAGCTGTTTGGCGATAGCCTTGAAAGAAGGGAAGAAGTGAAAGATGGTGGCTGTGATAAATGGAGGAGTTAAACCCATGAACATAGAGCCAATGGTTAAACGAATAAAGGGATTAGTGGTCGTGGGAAAGATGATACCACCTGCAGAGAAAGAAAAGCTGAAGGATCTCCTATATAACCATGCAGATGTATTCTCGTGGAGCATGCTCGACCTCACAGGAGTACCCAAATAGCTGATGGTCCACAGGTTGAATGTGGACCCCTCCCAAAAGCCAGTAAAATAGAAAATAAGGTTTTCCCCCTGAGAGGATGGAGGCCATAAAGGAGGAAGTCTAGAAACTTTTTCGAGTGGAGGTCATCAAAAAGGTAGTTTACCCCAAATGGATAACGAACCCCGTTATGGTCCCCAAGCACGATGGTGCTTGCCGAATGTGCATATGATGTGATTCATTATGCATGTGTTAACCGTTGCATTCGGCATAGTTATTAGCTTATTTTATATGGTGGATTGCTAGTATTAGTTGAGTTTACGTGACAATGGGTTTAGATAGCCATGTTTGGTTTTCTTGTCTAAATCCCACATTTTGTAGACTTAGGTACTAATGGACATCTTTTATCCATGGGCTCTTTGATCGTCCATGGGATCATCTTTAGTAGGTCACCCATGGGTACTTTTTTGTCACATTCTATGTGAATGCCGCTCGTAAGGGCGGTAGAATATATTGAAGGCCGTTCGCAAGGATGGTAGAAGACATCGAAGGTAATACACACTAGAATGGTAGTAGATGAAGGCCATACACATTGCTATGGGCCGCGCGCATATGTTTCAATCTTCACTCAAAATAGGCTAAGTATGGGTGCAGACCGTCACATTTACAATAGCCCGTGCCGTTCCAAGTGCAAAATGTTGAGACCGGTGGGGTGTGGAGAATAAAATGGCCTATGCCGGGTTACTAAAAAATGCAAGCTTCCTAGCAACGGTCTGCGCCAAGGGCCACGTCCCGTAGATCAGAAGCTCAAAACTGAGGCTGCTGACGATGACCCACTCCAAAGGCCACGGTCTGTGCCAAAGGAGTTGACGCAAACTGCGCCAGATCCAGCGGCCTGCACTAGCATGGAGCAGTGACCCGTGATAGACACAATGTCCCACTCCAGATGACTCAACGTAGCCCACGCTAGATCCAGCTGCCTGCACCAGCAAAGACTAAGTACACGGTGTGGACCGCACCATCCGCGGTGGTCTGCGCCAGGCGGCGGCTAACTTAGGGTTTTACACATTTTCTACCTATTTTGGACCTATTTTTAGACTCAATCCCCTACTAATATAAATATAGCATTAGTATACTAGGTTCAGAGAAGAGGAGGATAATTTTTTAGAGTTCATATTGTAATTGGGAGAACATCTTGGAGAGAGGAACATTCTCTCCTCTTTCTTTTCTTTCCTTTTATTTTATTTTAATCATAGGATGTGGAATTCAAATCTTCTTTTAAATTCCATATCTATGGAGTAGTTTATAGTTTGGGGATAAATTGTAGATGCATGGTTATTTAATGTTTTATGAGATTTCCTAGTTCATCATAATATTTGTGTTCATGATATTATTGTGACTCGTTCTTGAATGTTAGAATTGCATGAATAGTACACTCCATATAATCACACACTCTAGTCTATATTCATGTTGGTGTAAGTATTAATGCTCTCTTGGGAAGAGAAACCTCGGATGTGTAAATGAGTAATGGAGTACGTGTCCACGTGGGTGTGTGCACGGGATATCAGAGTAATACTCTGATTATTTTCCATCACATTAGTCTTAGCTAATTACGTAAAGCAATCTGATAGGTTGCGAGTAGAGATATTTTAAAGTAGCAAGCCAGGGTTGTATGAGGCCCCAGTGTCATAAAAAGGTGCATACGACCCTTTTCCTAATCCATAGGCCTTAAGGGGTAGATCATTCGTGGTGGAATACCCGAGACATAATTGCACGGGGAGGAACAGATCTACAGGATTGGTTGGACCTTTTTGTACTCTCCTAATTACGATGACTGTGTTGATGGAGGGTTGTGAGTGCACCTGACGTGACAGGTACGGGAACGTTTATGCTATCAACCACACCACGTGTTATGAGCACTCTATTAGGTTTTTCTAAATATCTATGTGAAGGAATCGAGGATCGAAGCATTAAATCAACCACATTATGCAATGACTCCCCTAGTGTGTAGTTAAATAGATTAATTGCTCTTTACTTTCATGTTTTGTAGTTACTAATTGAAAAACCAAAACCCCCTCCTTTACTATCTATTCCTATCACTCGTACGGACTGATGACCCGTACGAGGTTGTGTTTAATTGATTCTTAGGCCCTAGCATCTCTGTGGACATACCCAGGGTTTATAGCTAACTACCCTTTCGGTAACATAGTAGTGAGTTGGGTACATAATATAAATTTTATCTCTGGCCCCCTTTTTATTAAGGTACTGAGCCTTTGCTCGGGTTAATTTGCTACAATTAACGATCCCAAGTGGAGGCAGGTCAACATAGATTTCACGGACCTCAACAAAAGTTGTCCCAAAGATAGCTACCATTTATCCTCCATCGACATGTTGGTCGAAGCGTTTGTAGGATACAAAGTACTCGCCTTCTTTGGTTCCTATAAAGGCTACCAATAAATACTTATGGTAGAGGAGGACAAGTAAAAGACGCTGTTCATAACAGACATACGGAAATTTGTTACAAGAAAATACCATTCGGCTTAAATAATGCAGGAGCCACTTACCAAAGGCAAGTTGATAAGCTCTTAAAAAATTAGATCGGCAGAAACATGGAAATGTACATAGAAGCTATGGTAGTTAAAAGCAAGGGCTACGATCAATTCCGGTTGGATCTCGAAGAAACCTTCTAGAGACTCCGAGAAGCCAACTTGAAGCTAAACCCAGCTAATTGCGTGATTGGAGTGAGAGCTTGGAAATCCTTGGGATTCATTGTCTCAGAGAGGGGATCAATGTGAACCTATAGAAAGTAAAAGCATTGATGAGCATGAAGCCCCCTCGAATGGTCTAAGCCGTTCAAAGGTTAACTGGATCACTGGCTGCGCTCAATCGATTCCTTTCTAAAGGGGGGTGAAAAACATTTTCCACTCTTTATTGTGCTTCAAAAGGCCAAAAGGTTTGGATGAACGGAGGAGTGTGACCAAGCTTTCCTAGACTTAAAGGAACACTTACGAAGCTTTCTTACCTTAATGAAACCAGAGAAGGGGGAAGATTTATACCTTTACATCTTGGCATCCCCCTTAGAAATTAGTGTGGTTTTGGTAAAGGAAAAGGAAAATTTGCAACACCTTATCTATTTCGTAAGCGGGGCAATGCATGGTCTAGAAACTCGGTATACTTCCCCTGAGAAGTTAATATTGGCCCTAGTCCGTGTGGAAAGATGACTCTGGACAAAATTTCAAAGCGACGGGATCATCCTTCTTACCAATCATCCTATCAGGTAGGTGCTCCTATAGCTGGAGGCCTCACGGTGAAGATGAAATGGGCTATCGAACTGGGAGAGCATGACATCCAGTTCAACCCAAGAACAACCATCAAGGGCCAAGCCTTAGCAGAATTCATTGTGGAAACCACATAACTAACCCCGGTTGATGAAGAGAGGGAGTTTAGGGAAATGTGGCAGTTGTACCTTGATGAATGATCACACTCAGGGGGCAGCGGGGCTGGCGTTCTGCTCCCAAGCCCCAACAAAAAAACTATCCTTATGCTCTACACTTTGACTTAAGGCCATGAACAATGAAGTGGAATACGAGGCATTGATCACAAGCCTTCGAATAGCCAAAGATTTTGGAGTTCGAAGTCTAAAAATTTTCAGTGATTCCCAAATCGTGGTCCTACAAGTCAAGGGAGAATATGAGGCTAGGGAAAGGAGCTTGCAGCGCTACTTGGAAGTGGTAAATCCCCTCCTCGAATATTTCCACCATTAGACCCGGATGCAAGTCCCTTGAGAAAAAAACCACAAGGCCGATGCTCTGAGAAGTTAGCTTTTCGGACTTGGACTTAAAGTCCAAAGGGTACTTAATTGTGGAAGAAGAAACAGTTGTGATGATAGCGGAGGAAGAAAATTTGTGGATAACACCAATTATGAGCTACCTTCAAGATGGTACCCTTTTGGAAGGTGCAATTGAAGCAAGGAAAATTAGACTGAAGGCACCCAAGTATGTGATCCACGGGGATATGCTCTATCGGCAAGGTCATCTTCAGCTACTTCTTCGATGTGTAGCCCCCCACGATGATGACTATCTGATCCGTGAGACTCATGAGGGAGAATTTAGAAGTTACTAGGGGGCTTGATTGATAGCTAAGAAGCTCTTCCTAGCGGGATATTATTGGCCCGAAATGTTTGACATGGTTAACAAACACACCCAAGCATGCCATCAGTGCCAAAGACATGCACCAATCACTCATGTCCCCCAAGAAGAAATGATGAACATAAATAGCTCTCGACCATTTGATAAATGGGGGATCGATCTGGTAGGCCCCTTACCAGAAGCCCCATGCCAATTTCGATGCCTGATTGTAGCTGTGAACTACTTTACAAAATGGGTCGAGGCTGAAGCCTTAACCGGCATAAAAGGGAAGGAGGTGATCAGCTTCTGCTGGAAAAATATCATCTGTCATTTCGGGATCCCTTGAACCATTATAACGCACAATGTCACCCATTTCGTTAATGACCCATTCAAGAGTTAGTGTAAAGAATACAAGATCCATCACAAGGTTACCAGCGTTTACCACCCCCAAGCTAACGGGCGCGTGAAAGTCACAAACTGAAAACCATCGTCAATGGAATCAGGTCGAGGCTTAAAGGGGCATGTGGGAATTGGATCAACGAATTACCCAGCATGCTTTGGTCGTACCGAGCAACAGAATCATCTGCCACGGGCAAAACCCCATATGGCCTGGTTTACGGTTCAGAGACCATAAGTCCCGCAGAGATAAGGCTACCTACCTTCCGAAGGTTTGGTATAAGCAATGAAAACCTAGAGGTCAATGACAATCAACATTGACTGGACCTGGACCTTCTCGAAGAAAAAAGAATGAAGGAATCCCTCCACAAAGCCAAGGTGAAGGAAAAGATCAAGTGGTGTCATGACCGGAGGGTCCAAAATCTAGTTTTCCCCAGGGGACCTCATAATGAGGAACAAAAGAGGTCGAAGGGAACCATAAGGTAAACTGGTAGGAAACTGGGAAAGAACCTACCTAGTCGTCGAAACATACCCCTGAGGCAGCTATGTGCTAAAAAACACCCCAGGGTGAGTCGATTCCTCGTAGATGGAATGTTTCAAACCTTAGGAGATATTACTCTCCTAGATCTCAATAGACTAGGTAAGGCCAGGGAATAGCTCACCCAAAAGTAGTTGTAGGCCAGGGAATACCTTCAGAAGAAATCTTGTTGTAAGTTGATAGGATTTCCCAACTCTTGTTACCTGTCTATTGAAGTGTGTTTCTTTAAGTTATTCCAATTTCTGTTAAGTACTAAAACACACAATGATTGGAGGAGGTGTAACTCCCTCGCTATCTTTAATGAGGGCAAAAACCTTGTAAATAATATAAGGGCTTCCGGGGTCGTTCGAGCGCTCTGCCATCAAAATCCCCTTTACAATATGAGCGCTAAGGGTAAAAACTTTGTAATTAATCAAAAATGGCCCCCACTGTCCATCAATCACCCAGGGTCGAAATCCCCTTCACAATATGAGCGCCAAGGGTAACAACCTTGTAGGTAATCAAAAGGCCTTCGTAGCCTGTTAAGTGCTTGGGGTCGAAATCCCCTTCACAATATGAGCACCAAGAGTAAAAACCTTGTAAATAATCAAAAGGCCTTCGTAACCTGTTAAGTGCTCGAGATCAAAACCCCCTTCCATGATGAAAGTGCACTAGGATCAAATCCTCGAAAGGCCTATACGACTTGTCAAATATCATTGGAATAGAGTCCCTTAGAAAAGAGGGGAATTGAAAAGTTTGAGATACTTAACTATTTCAGAAGGGTTAAGTCCCCCGAGAAGTATCTAATTGCTCGTTCAAAAAAGTAAAGGGCATATAAATTTTATTCAATCATACAAAATGCCACAATGGCTTAAAAATAAAAGGAATGAAATTACAACATACAACATCTACTTATGTACAATATCAAGGTGAGGGGAGCCTGTCAAATAGAACGGAGGGATCCTCCAGTAAAATTTTAGACTTTATAGGGGCTATGGCTGCTAGAAAATCCCTATTGGGATCTGGCTGCTCTGCCCCTAAGTCCCCAGCCTCCTGCATTGGGATAGGGTCTGAAGGTCTACTTCCTAAACCTAGGGATCTCCTTTGCAAATGAGCAACCTCAGTGATAGGATCGAGACCAATACCACGAGTGGAGTGGAAAGGGGCCCCTCAACTTCTTTCGGTAGTGGTGCTGCCTCCATAGCTGGTGGAAGGACCTTCAGCCGAGAAATGGCTGCCCCTCATCCTACCGGAGGCACTCTCCTGACCGCCCACTTGATTCGTCCCTAGACCAGGAGCCTTAGGCATTATGGATCTCAAACTTGTGGTTGCTACTCGAGCGGGATCAGCGTATTGAGAAGGAATGGTAGAAGCACTCAGATTCGAAGCCGGTTGAGTCGAAATTTGACCTAGAAGAGAGAAGACAGAGCCAGTCCTTGTGCGTGAAGTTTCGAAGGGGTTACTTTCCTCGGATCTCAAATCCTCACTCATTTTCAGGGTAACTTGGGAGTTTGAAGCCTCACTCTTCTTCTTCTTCTGCAGCTTGTTGAGCCACCTTTTAGTCTCATTGTAGGCTTCATCATACTTAAGGTGTTCTGTAATTTTCTTTTTCTTAATGACGTCGAGGGTCTCTTGGAGACACACTACAAAGTTTTCAATTATGATTTCCTTGATCGTCACAAGTTGAAGGTTGTACGCTTAAAGACTATCAGTGAAATATATGAAGGTTCAATGTAGTTCTTCATAATCACTCTCTACCTTCTCATAATCCTTATAAGAAATCATGCAAAACGCTTCATTCTCCTTAGCGTTTTTCTCCAAACTTGTGATCTGCACCATTATGTACGCCTTAACCAATGCATTTGACATAGTTTTTATTTATATTTGGTTGCCAGTTTGGCAACATTAGTTTAGTTTACATGACAAGGGGTTAGACAACCATGTTCGGTTTTCTATTCTAAATCCCACATTTTGTACACTTAATTAGTGATTATTGACATATCGTGTTCATGGGCTACTTGTTTCTCATTATAAGTACCTTTAGTAGGTCGCTCGTGAATGCTATTTGTTACATTACATTCTTGCAAATGCCGTTTACATTTAACAATAGAAGATTTGAAGGTCATTCGTATTGAATGGTAGTAAATGAGGGCCATGAGCATCAATGTGTGGTAGAAAGAGATTGAAGCCAAGGATATGCGGCTTTGAAGTTCAAGACGACAAAAGGTGGAAACAATGAATCATGGTCTGAAGAGTGTTTCCTTAGTCTGAGAATGACCTAGGAAGAATTATCCTTCAAGGCTAGTTCCATTGGATTCTTCTTCTTGAGTACTATAAAATAGATTACTAGAACTCCCAATTCAGACTAACGGTTCTCCCGTGGTAAGCAAACAAAGTTCAGCCAACGAAGGACCAGCGACACGTGACAGCCCGTACTACACGAAACATCAATGACCTGTGAACATGCCCACGGTTTGCCCTACACAAAGAAACAATGCCGCTCTGTGACAATGAAGCCATGCCATGAACCATGGATGAGAAATTTGGCTAAGTATGGAAGCCGGTCCGGGAAAACCTTCACGGACCGTGACGAGAGTACTGAGCAAACAACCTTGCTGCTCGCGGTCCGTGAAAAGGAAGCCGGTCCATGAAAATTTCTAAGCAAAAACCTTGGTGCTGCTAGTGGTCCGTGAAAATATTCATGAACCATGGCATGAGCACAATTTCACAGATCGTGGAGTGCCGCATCTATGAATGTTCAAAGAGCATGCCAGATCTGGCGGTCCGTGCTTGAATGTTCATGGACCGTGGCATCCGTGCTGGTCCGTGACACCTTAGCGACTGACTCTCTCAATTTTCATCTGATTTCCCTCTAACATTTAAAAAAATCTTCATCTTTCTGAGCTCTATCCAACACACTATAATTCAGTTCCAGAAGGCTCGTGGATTTGAGCAGTTTACTCAAGAATGGTTCAGCGGCTAGAGGGAAAGGGTGACTAGGATTTTGCTATGTTTGGCCTATTTTGGGCCTATCTATAAGCCCAATCTCCTACTATTATATATAGGAAACTTAGTCTTCTACTAAACCCTAAGTAGAATAGATCTAGTCATAATGTAGATTAGTTTGTCTTTCTAGTTTAGAGAGAAGGAAGAGGGGAGTTCTTCTTCTCCTTCATTCTTCTTATCTTTCTCTTATATTTTTCTTTTCTTTTTATTTTCTTAGATCCATGGCATCTAATTCCACATTTTCCATGGATCTATAGTTTTTAGAGTAGTTAGCTAAGCTTGGGGCATATTTGGCACATGTGTAGCTTTTTATGCTTTATGAGATTCCTTAAATTCCACCTATTTTTGTGTTTATGATATTATTGTGATTGTTCTTGAATGTGAAAAATGCATGAACACTACACCACATATGAGCACACACTTTGGGCTATGTTCATGTATGGTGTACTTATTGATGCCCCCTTGGGAAGAGGGACCTGGATGTTTGAATGGGTGGAGGGGAACGATTCCGTGTGAGTGTGTGTCTGAGAGATTTAAGGTAACCCTAATATGCATATCATCGCACAAGTTTTAGCTTATTACTTAATCATTTTTTGATAGGTTACAGGTAGATATAGTTGATAGTAGCAAACTAGGTGTTGTGTTGAAACCCTAGTATCATAGATAAGGTGCCTATGAACCTAAGACCTCGCGTATAGAGGGCTATTGGGAATTAGAGAATTTGTGGTGAAAGCCCGGGACATAATAGCACTGAGGAGAAATAGAACCACAACAACGGTCGGACCTTGTTGTGCTCCCCTAATTACGATGGCGGTGTCGATGGAGGGTTGCAAGCGCACCCACCGTGACAGGGATGGGAAAGTGTATGCCATCGGCCACACCACATGTTGTGAACACAGTGATAGGTCTTTTGTATGTCAATATGTGAATGAATTAGGGATTGAAGTATTAGAACTACCATGTTGCGAAATTAGTCCCAAGTGCCTAGTATAAATAGTTTACTTGTTTGTTTATTTCATGCTTGTAGTTTTTAGTTGAAAATACCAACCCCCCCTGTTTGCTCTAGTAGCTATTCCTTTCACTCGTGTGGATTGACTACCTACATGAGGCTGTGTTTTTAACTTTTACTTGAACCCTAACATTTCTGTGGATAAACCCAGGGCTTGCCGCTTACTACCCTTTGGTAGCCTGGCAGCGTGAAATAGGTGCAGAATATAAATCTTATCTTTGACCATCCCAAGGGACTAGTGCCTTGGCACGAGTTAATTAAATTATGTTTGTTGTGATTGTATTAACGACCCCAGGTCAGGGCGGGTTAAATTTTGGCGCTGATGTCGGGGATGTTTTTCAGTTTAAGTATTAGCTGAGCATATCGTGTTAGTGAGTAGTTAGTATTGTTTTATCTTTTTCTTATTTTTTTTGTTTTCTGGAGTAGGTATTTCTTGAGTTCTTGGTGAAAACCGAGGACTCCTGCACTAAGATTCCGAGTTTTGTGTGTTTTCTTTGTTGGTTCTTAATAGAAAAGAAAAAATGTGGGAAAGCACTCAACAAAGGGCATTTTGTAGGGTGTGTCAATGTGATCATCCTATAGAGTATTATCCAAGATCATGTATGGGAGAAGAATGGCTCAAAGAGTGAGAATTTTTAGGATATGTCATTGCAACCATCCTACGGAGTCTTGCTTTTAGATGCGCGAAAATGAGAGAGAGGTAGGAGTTATTGGTTCCCAAGGCCAATGGGATAAAAAACTTTATCCATACCACAACTCTCCAAAATCAAGGTTTAGTGGTAACTCAAATTCGTGGTATGGAAATGCATCGGGAAACCAACACTTTGGGTTAGATAGTTGGATTTCACCAACTTACCCAATGCCCCAAAACCAGTCCCTATGATTGGTTCCCAAATCAGATTGTGTAGAAATTTTTCAAGCTATAGCTAATGTGACCAAGAGTAGTGATTTGCTCTAATCATAAGTGCTTAGTGAGATTAGTGATTTGGGGACTCAACTATTCTCAAGCATTGAGAAAGTTGAAGGGCAAGTGCTTAATTTGATGAATAGGGTGAGACAACTTGAAACCCAATATTCTGAAAATGAACCATCCCTAGTTGAATGTGAAATTTTGGTGGATGAATCTAAATGGGACGGGGAATGGTTTGTTAAGAGTGAAGAAGTCAAGTAAGGGGTGATTATACTTGATTTTTCATATTACTTACTTGCACCCCTACTTCCACATATAGAACCCACTCCCATATTTTTGGAAACCTTAGAGGAAACCACAGGGAAGCCAATTGAATATGCTAAGCTTCCAAACAACCTATTCCCTCTAAGGTTGACTCCTCCTCTATTATATCTTCCTCTTGGAAGATTATTACCCCCAACTTTCCATGTTTGGTTGTCTATAGTGATGGGATACAAACCTGCACCATATGGATAACATTAGGGTAAAGTCCATGACCTTAACAATACAGAGCTTCTCAGGAGGCAACCCAAGCTTTGAAAAAATTAGATTAGTTTGCTATTTTTGGTGTGTTTCCCTATTTGTAGCTTTCTTTTTGTTTTTGGGACACTATTATACTTTGTGTGAATATTTGTTTTATAGGAAGCATATGGTTCTTGGAGGTAGGTGAGCAAACAGAGAGTCCAACTCATGGACCATGTAGACGTACATGGTTTGTGACGCTTAAAAGGGTGGACAACAAGGAGAACCAAATCCCAAGTTCATGGGGCGTGTAGACTTGCACGACCCATGGAGCTCACATACTTTCGTACACCACCCAATCACCATTTCTTCCCTACCACCACCCAACCACCACCAAATACCACCCAAAACCCACCTACCCTCAAAACCCTTGAGACACACACATCAAGACCTAAGAGGTAACTCTCCATTGGTATTCAATTCCTCATTCAATTTCTGGTGCATGATAGCGGTTAGATTGATCTTTCATGTTTAGAGGTTATGGGTAGTATATTTAGATGATGGTAGTTTGTTCCTTACATTCCATGATTGTGGCATCAACGAATTTGAGCAGTTTATTCGAGAAAGGTTCAGCGGCTAGAGGGAAAGGGTGACTAGGGGTTTGCTATGTTTGGCCTATTTTGAGCCTATTTTTAGGCCCAATCTCCTACTACTATATATAGGAGTTTTAGTCTTCTACTAAACCCTAAGTATAATAGATCTAGTCATAATGTAGATTATTTTGTCTTTCTAGTTTAGAGAGAAGAAAGAGGAGAGTTCTTCTTCTCCTTCCTTCTTCTTCTCTTTCTCCTATGTTTTTCTTTTCTTCTTATTTTCTTAGATCCATGGCATCTATTTCCATATTTTCTAGGGATCTATACTTTTTAGAGTAGTTAGCTAAGCTTGGGATATATTAAGCACCTGTGTAGCTTTTGATACTTTATGAGGTTCCTTAAATTCCACCTATTTTTGTGTTTATGATATTATTGTGATTGTTCTTGAATGTGACAAATGCATGAACAATACACCACATATGAGCACACACTTTGTGCTATGTCCATGTATGGTGTACTTATTGATGCAACATTTGTAAGAGAAACCTGGATGTTTGAATGGTTGGATGGGAACTATTCTGCATGAGTGTGTGCATGGGAGAATTGAGGTAACCCTAATCCGCATACCATCGTACCAGCCTTAGATGATTACTTAAATATTTTTTGATAGGTTACGGGTAGAGATAGTTGATAGTAACAAGCTAGGTGTTGTGTTGAAACCCTAGTATCACAAAGAAGGTGCCAACAAATTTAAGGCCTCACGTATAGAAGACCACTTGGAATTAGTGCATTCATGGTTTAAGCCTGGGACTTAATAGCACAGGGGAGAAATAGAACCACAACAACATTCAAACCTTGTTGTGCTCCCCTAATTAAGATGGCGGTGCTGATAGAGGGTTGCAAGTGCACCCACCGTGACATGGATGGGGAAGTGTATGCCATCGGCCACACCACATGTTATGAACGCAATGATAGGTCTTTTGTATGTCTATATGTGAATGAATCGAGGATTGAAGCATTAGAACTACCATGTTTCTAAATTAGTCCTAAGTGCCTAGTATAAATAGTTTACTTGTTTGTTTATTTCATGCTTGTAGTTTTTAGTTGAAAATACCAACCAACCAACCCTCCCCCCCAATCCCAGTGTTCATGTTTACACTAGTAGTTATTCCTTTCAACTTGTGCGGATTGACAACCTGCATGAGGCTATGTTTTTTAAACTTTTACTTGAACCTTAGCATATCTGTGGACAAACCCAGGGCTTCCCACTTACTACCCTTTGGTAGCCTAGCAGTGTGAAATGGGTGTAAAACATAAATCTTATCTTTGACCATCACATGGGACTAGTGCCTCAGCCTAGTTTAATTAAATTGTGTTTGCTGCAATTGTATTAACAACCCCGGGTCGGGCGAGTTACTTGACACCAGAGATCGAAGCTTCCAGTTCTGGTCTTTTCACTTCTGATGTTTAGTTTTGGCTGTACAAAGAGATGTGCAACACAGATCCAAATTATCCAGAAGAATCTTGGCCTCGCGATGATAACACTCAATGGATTCTTGGGGTTGAGAAGATGACTCTCCCCGGAAACCTTGAAGGCCTTGGCAGCAGCCACACATTGGTGGATTGAACCAAAACTGACTTTGGTGGTAACCTCCTTGAGAACCTCACTGTGCTGAGACTCGATGAGGTGATAGTCATCAGAAAGCCCATCCTTAGCCGCTGCCAAGAGGTTCCTCTCCTCTCTCGAATGGATGAGTGCATCGAGGATTTCTTTCTCCCTATTATGTAAACCGTTGCACCATAAGTTAAGTTACTCATGAGCAGCTCAAAGCTCCTCTTTGAGTCGAAGTGACCTATAATAGAATCATAAGGCCTTAATTCGGTGCTCCTACACCCACTCTTCGTTTCTTTGATACCATGCTTTCATTACTTGAAAGAAGAAGTCAAAGATGGCCCCCTTTTGCAATTAAGGATGGCGGTAAGGCACCAAGCCTAAAATTTACAAGATGACAGAAAAGTAAAAACACATAAGTAAAGAAAAGGGTTTTCATTCATAATAAGGGAAATAGTACATTAAAATATCCTAATAAGAATAGTTCATACATTTTATTTTTCTACTACGCTACGTGCTGGATGAGGCGAGCTCAAAGAAACAGTCCTATGCTTAGGCTTCGGCCAGGTCCAAGGGTCCAGCTGGCTCCACTAATTATCTCTGTCCTCCTTCAGATCACGGATTTCCTCCACAGTAAAGAGCCAGTCAGAGGTCTTCAAGTGCTCGAGCAAAGGGAACTCGACACCCCCATCTTTGATGGACTTCCACCAAAGGTAGTCCAACTAAGAGGGGTAGGATTTGTTCTTGTACACATCCATATGGGTGGCATACTTGGCGAACAGGTCTATAGTGATTGAAGTGGCAAGGGCATTTCGAGTAACCCCATGCAGACATCAGACAAGGATGAGAAGAAAGCTCGAAATCCTTGAGTTTTCATGATTTTATTGGTGTAAGCCTCGAGAAGGGAGGCCTATTTCTCGGTGGAGTAAAGATTGACCAGCCTAGCATTCTCATTGGTCAGAGACTCAACAGACCTCTCTGCCTTCAAGAGCTTCTCTCGAAGCTCCTTCAACTCTTCCTCAAGTTAGGAGACAACTTTCTCCAATTCCTCCTTGTGATCGGAGGCAGCTTTCTTGAGTTTCTCCTGGAGCTCGTTCACCTCAACCTTCTGCAGCTTCCCCATTTTGGTTGCAACCTCTTGGGCTTGGCTTGCCTTAGCCAGGAAGTCTCGAAGGAAAGAATCCAGGGCACCCATGGTGGTGGCCACTCCCAGAAAATAGGCAAGCGTGGTGTCAACCACACTTGAAGGAATGACGATATCCTCCCCCAAGGTGGGTTTGGCCTTAGAGGTAGCTTGGGACTCGACGAGGGTCTGATCAGTAGTCTTCTTCCTTCAAGGGGGGGGGGGCTACGAGAAGAAGGGCCCTCATGATCCCTCTTAGTACTAGCCAAGTGATCTTGGGTGTCTGGGTGGGGCTGCTGAGGGGGGCTGGCGATGTGCTCTTTGTAGACTAGCTCTTCCTCTTCCTCCTTCTCGAGATTGAAGAAGTTGGTGAAATCCACTAAAAAAAACAAAAGGAAGAAAAGTCAATAAATGGAACACAGAGTGAAAGTAACTAAAGAAAAAACTAAGATATCGCAAACACCTTTGTGTGGTGGGAGGAACTCCTAGAAGGGGCCTCTACAACATTAGCAGGCTCTAGGGGCTCTGAAACAGGTTCTAAGGCCCTCAAAATAGGCTCTAAAAGCTCCGTAGAGCCAGTACACTTTGTCTTCTTCGGCCTTTTAGTGGCTAAGAAAAGGGGGACTTACTGGTGGAAGTGGCCAGAGTTCTCTAAAAATGTTGGAAAATAGCAGGGAGCTCTGGAGAAAGAAGAAAATGCTTGGAGATAATCTGGGTGAAAAGTGATTAAAAACACTTTGAGGTGTCTTATATAGGAATAAAAAGTAATGATTACCTCGAGCAGCCAAAAAAAGTGAAAATGTGGGTAAATGGGCCGCGTGAGTGTGAAATGTCAAGAATTAATGAGAAAGGTAGCGCATGTGGAATCAAGTGCGGACCTCACACGCTTGAAGGCAAGAGTAAGCATCATGCCCCTCATGTACTTTCAACTTCTCTTGCCAGAGCCCTCTCATGAGTAAGAGATCCCCCATATTCCTTCATATCAAGGCTCGAAGGTCCCGTGTAAATAAACGGGACCGAAGTCAGCCTCCAGACCCTTAGGCTCTAACAAAAATTAGAAAGCGAAGGGTCAAACCCTAAAAAAATAAATCCACTGGAAGGTTGAATCCAAAGCTAATTTGAAAGATCATAAATACGCCCTAGGGACGAACCCCTGGATCCTAAGGGGACTCGGAAATTGCACCCTATGTCCAATTATGAATTCTAAGCAACCATATCAAAGGTTGAATCAACAAACTAATTGGGGTGGACTCGAGGTCAGACCCAGGACCATAGGATGAATTTGAGGGCTAAACCTTTAACTTTTCACGGGATTATTGATAATCTGTAATTCGTAATGGGCTCAAGTGCCTAGCCTAGCCAGCCTAGGTGTCTCTACTTCATCCCTTGGGTAATAACCTTTAGGCTGGCCCAATGAAAAGTTCTAGTACTTGTATCACAAGAAAACAAAACAGTTGCCCTACTTGCCAACCTATATAAGGGATAGAGGTAACCCTACAAACTCAACTATTTATTCTTAGTAAAAAGACACTCTTTCTAATTTTACCATCGGAGACCCTTCCCCTTGGAAACCTCCAGTGCTTTGTCTTACAAATTCAGGCCAAAGCAGCGACGCATACGGCGGCGGTGATTTGGGGGGGATCACGCTGCCGCATCGCATTACTGCCGCCGATCCGGTTCAATCTGCCACTGTTACTCTGTTTTTATCTACTTCGATGTCTACCTCTAAATTTAAATTTGTTACCCACTGCTGCCCTCAGCCACCGTTCACTGGCTCTGTCACCTCTCTGCCAGGATTTGCTGATGCGGCTTCCAGCTCCCCTACCCAATCTGATTTCTGCCCTTTTTTATCTGCCGAGCAATGGAGTACGGCCCTTTATTTATTTAATCATTTACATTACCCTTCTGACCATGGGTCAGGTAAGTCTACTTTACCATGGATTCTTGATTTGGGAGCCTCATATCACATGACCGGTGACAAGGATTCTCTTACTAATATTACTAGTGTTATCGATTTTGTGAATATTATACTGACTGAAGTATCTTTTTCATCTGCTACACAATATGGTTCTATTTTCTTTGGTGATGTCACCCTTACTCATGTGATCTACATACCTACTTTGCGATACCATTTATTATCATGCTCCAGATTGTTATCTACCTTAAAATTACTAGCTTTGTTTACTTAAAATTATTGCATTTTACAGAAAATCAGTACGAGGGATATGATTAACATGGGTGAATTACAAGGGAGGGTTTATTGTCTTTGTCAGCTGGATACTCATGTTCGTTCTCATATCCTGCAGTCTATTCCAAAAATTGCTTCAGTTTCTTCATATGATTTATGGAATCAACGTCTCAGGCATCCATCCTCTACGGTGTTGTCTTCTGTTCCTACTTTTGATTCAAGCACAAATAATACTACTATTCCTTGCTCTATGTGTCATAAAGAAAAATAGACTAGGCATAGCTTTCCATTGAGTTCTTCAAATGCTAGTTCTTTGTTTGATTAGTGCATTGTGATGTTTGGGAGCCTTATAGTTCACCATATTCTAGTGGTGCATTATATTATTTTAAACTATAGTTGATGATTATTCCCGAGCTGTTTGTGTTTATTTATTAGTGGCTAAGTCAGATGTAGTTTCTAGATTTATAGAATTTTGTGCTTTGATCAAGACATTGTTTGAGCGTACCATTTGTTGTGTCCGTGTAGATAATGATACAAAATGTATGCCCCTGAGATCCTACTTTGCTGAATCCGGTATTATTTTTGAGACATCTATGGTTGATACACCACAGTAGAATAGTCGTTTAGAGCGCAAGCATCGTTATTTGTTAAATGTGGCTCGTGCTTTGCATTTTCAAGCTAATCTGCAGATTGATTTTTAGGGAGAATGTGTTCTCACTGCTGCTTATCTAATTAACCAGACACCGACAAAGCAACTCAATGGTCGCACATCATTTGAGTTACTCTACGGACAAGCTCCAAATTACAAGCTTTTGCGGGTATTTGGTTGCTAGTGTTTTGCTTCTTACATTCCCAGATTTCATGGCATGTTTGCTCCAGAAGTCGCCGATGTTTGTTTCTTGGATACCCTGCTGGAAAGAAAGGCTATCACCTTTATGATTTGGAATCTCGTACGTTCTTCAATAGTCGGGATGTTGACTTCTTTGAAGACCAGTTTCCACACGATGTGACCCCGATTCTCTGCAATCCGCTTCACCTGTGGTGCCACCACCTCACCGTCGGTATCACCACCGCCAACATCAGCTACCTCACTGCCCTTAGAACCATCACTATCGGACATTACCTCCAGCCTAAATTGCTGGCTTACACTGCCACCGGCCGATCTAGTTTCTTAAACACACCCAAACGGAGTCCCTCACGTGCCTCACATGCCGCATGATGACGAGCCAGCCTTGTCTGTGCCACCAACTGCTGCATAGTCCCCTGCCCTGGCCACTCCGCCACCTACCTCATTGGTTACCCCGGTGCCACTTCCTGCTGTCGAGCTGCCTCCTCCTCGACAGAGTGTCTGCGATTATTGACCTTCTGCATACTTGGAAGACTATGTCTGCTTCATTATTGTTATTGAAACCCCTCATTATTGCTACGATCACTCCTGCGCCATCACTATTCTCAGGTGTTCTCAATCCTCTTACTGATTTTGTAAATTGCGATAAATTTTCTAGTACGCATTCTAGATTTTTGGTACAGTAACTTCTAGTGCAGATCTCACCACTTACTATTAGGCATCGAAGCATGCTTAATGGCGTGATGCTATGGCTGATGAGATTAATGCTCTTAAAAGCAATAAGACATGGACTCTAGCTTCTCTACCTCTAGATAAGACTGCAATTGGATGCAAATGAGTTTATCGTACCAATTTCAAGTCTGATGGTACCATTGGACGTTACAAGGCTCATCTGGTGGTTCATGGGAATCATTAGATTGAAGGGATTGACTATACTTAGACATTTGCACATGTTGCGAAGATGAGTTTAATTTCCCTGTTTTTATCAGTTGTAGTCATTCGTGGTAAGGAACTTCATCAAATGGATGCACATAATAATTTTTGACATGGTGATCTCCATGAAGAGGTGGACATATATGTTGCCTTCAAAAATCTCTTTATAGTCTTCAGCAAGGCACTCATAATTGGTTTGCGAAATTGGCTCAGGTTTTGCATGTATTTGGATTTGTTCATAGTAAAGAAGATTATTCTCTTTTTTTTTCTCTCGTGGCTCAGTATCTTTGCATGTACTTGTTTATGTGGATGATTTGGTTATTGTTAGTAGTTCTTCGTCGCTTATCTCTGAATTCAAGAAATACTTGATTTTTTTTTCACATGAAAGATCTTGGTTTACTTAAGTATTTCTTGGATATAGAGATTACTAGAAGACCTGATAGGATGTTTCTTTCACAACAGAAATATGCCCCGAACATTTTTCTGACACAGGTTTATCAGCTTCTAAACCGATTGATTTTCTAATAAAGCAACAACATGATCTGGCGCGCGTTGAAGGTCCACTTTACCATGATCATGAATAATACCGGTGCATGATTGGACACCTGATTTACCTCACCACTACACACCCTAAGCTTAGTTATTCAATTCATATACTTGCTCAGTTTATGAAGTCTCCTTGTGTTCCTCACTGGCAAGTTGCAATTCGAGTTCTTCACTACTTGAAGAGCCATCTTGGTCAAGGTTTATTTCTATCTTCACGTAGTGCATTACAGTTGACTGCTTATTGTGATTCTGATTGGGCAACATACCCTATTACACGACGCTTTCTTTCTGGGTACTTTGTGATGATTGGTGATTCTCCGGTTTCATGGAAGACTAAGAAGTTACCAAAACTCTCGGGCGGAATCAGTTTCATTCACTACTTGGCAAGTTGGGCATTTTTTATCCCCATGCCCCCAACTTGAGAAGTATTAAGGAACATAAATATTACTTGTAATTATATTATATTTCATTTTCATGGTTTGTACAGGTCTTTTGTACCACTATATAATGTACCCCAGGTCATGAATACAAACACACTATTACCCTTATTTTTTACAATGCATTTCGCAAATGCGTCCTCTTCATTATTATTTCTTAAATTTTACAAAAACAAAAATGCATTTCCTGAATGTGTTCTCTTCTTGCGTTTCCTATTTTTCCCCAAAAATCAAAATCCAAAAACCTAAAGAAAGGGATACTTCTTTGTCGCAGCAGTCAATTATACTTTGGAAACGAACAAAGAAGTTTAAAAATTGGACAAATCAAAATAAATGGTAAATAAATATACATACAACAAGGAAATATTCCATCACCACTATTAATTTTAAAAGCATCATACAACATCTACCAATGATAAAATTCATTAAAAAATTTTTTGAAAACCCCTCTTGGTTTTGAATATTCCATCACCAGTGTTGGTGTGCAAAGCTTCCATTGGCGAGAAGCATCGTAGGCGGCGAATCTGAGGCGACCGATGTTCCATTTCTTGATTTCGGCAATGGAATCAAGGTTTGTCAATGACGATGGAATCGATTTGTTGAGGCATCTGATATGGCACTGATGTCAAGGATTAACGATAGCGGCAAGGAGTTGACAACGATATGAAGGTTGAAGAAGAACGGCGATGAAGGTAGAAGAAGAACGACAGCGAAGTTTGAAGTAGATTGGCGGTGAAGGTTGAACTAGAACGAAGACAAAGATTCAGAAGAATTGCTACTCTAGACTTTGAGGTTAGCAACCTGAGTTCAAACCCCCCTAGGACCTCCTTTTTTGAAGAATTTTCATTCTTGAGTTCAAACCCCACCAGCTTTTTGATGATGTTTCTAGCTTCTTTTTTTTTCTTATGTTGATGTTTTTTTATTATTCAGGTGGGTTTAATTGATATTAGTTGATGTTTTGTAGTTTTTTTGGGTGATATGGATTGATATTTGCAGTTCTTTTTTAATTTTCTCATGTTCATGTTTTTCATTTTCCGGCTGAGGTTTGATAATAAGAGTTGATGTTTGTTGTGTCTTTTTTCTTAAGTTGATGTTTTTCGTTTTCCGGATGAGGTTTAGGTGTTAGGAGTTGATGTTTGTAGTTTTTTTGGGTGATCGAGGTTGATGTTTGTAGTTTTTTTAAAAAACAAATCGTTGATGTTTTATGATTTTCTGAGTGAATAATTTATATTTTTGAGGTACCGTAGCTTTTTTGTTGAAGTTTTTAGTTTTTTTCCTCTCATGTTGATATTTTTAATTTTCTACGTAAGTTTTAGTTGATAGGGGTTGATGTTTCTAGTTTTTTGTAGTGTTTTTTTCCTTATGTTGATTTTTTTTATTTTTTGGGCGAAGTTTAAATGATAATAATTGATGTTTTAAGCTTTTGGGTGATATAGGTTGACATTTGTAGTTTTTTTTAAAAAAGTGATAATTTACTTGTGTTGATATTTTCATGATTTTTAGTTCATTTTTGGTTAGTGGTAGTCGGTTTTTTTTTCATTTTTCATTGATTTAATATATTTTTTGCTGTTTTATTTGATTTTTTAATATATTTTTTGCTGCAGCTGCAGTTTTTTAGCTGATGTTTTATGATTTTTTGTTGATGCTATGCTATTTTATGCTGATGTTGCTGCAATTTTTTGTTGCATTTTTAATTAATTTTTTGCATTATTTAATTAATTTTTTGCATTATTTAAATATTTTTTGATTTTTTTGCAGATTGTATGTGGTGGGAAAATGATGAAAAATAATTAAAGGAAAAAACCCATGGAAAGGTATTAGTGATAGGCCCGTGTAAAATAATTAGAGATACGTCCCTGTAAAATTATTAGAGATAAGTCCCTGGAGCTAGAATATTATTAGAATCTTAAAAGGACCCTTAACTAAAGTTTAGTCTACCTCACATGAGACCATCTCAATATATTATTCTAGGTATTATTATTTTTTAAATATTTATATGATTATAAACTACATATATAGGCAAAGTCTTGGGAAAGACCGTCTTTCCATAGGCTTATGGAAAGACGTAGTTTAATCATAATAATAAAAGGTAAAAGGTCTTAGTTGCAATATTAATAATTTATTATGCAACATGTAGTAGTTATAAAGTTTATAATCCGATTCATGCAACCCAAAAATCTTATTTTCATTTCTTCTAATTTACACTTTAAACCTTGGTCTTTCCATAACTTATAGAAAGACCGTCTTTCAAGAGACGGACTCATATATATATATAGTAAAATGGATTTGATCTATAAATTATTCGAATTCTATTTAATATCATTTTAATAATAAAATAGTTAAATAATATTTTAATAATATTTATTGTCCAATATTATAAAACTAATAACTGTCACGTTTTGATTGAAGTAGTTAACACCGTTGACCAATATTCTACAGAGTATCACCGTTAAACCAATTGTGTCTACATCATATAGAAATTCCATTTAAAATTTTACACACGTAAATTAATCCTCTCTTCTCTCTCCTCAACCAAGTATCCTCTTCTGTCACCACGCTTTCGCCGGAAACGGCTCCCTCCTCCGCCACTAACGGCTCTTTTCTGCCGATAACGGTATCTCTTTCGGTGGTTACACCTCCGCCGGCGGCTATAGTTGATAACAACTCGCAAGGTATATCAAAAACCTTCCTAGCTGCCCTGCAGACCAAATCTCCACCCCTCATGACATCCCTACCAAATAACCCTGAGCTTACCCCCAAATTGGAACACCTGGGGGATCCAGCGTGCCTCTATTCAGACAAACAAATCACTAAACTCTCTGCTCACTATGCTAATGCTCTAGTTGGAAAATTCACTAGAGGGAGGCTTACGATGGAGCAATTGGCTTTCAAGACTGTAGGTTTTGTCGGGAATTATCAAGTGGGTTCTTTGGATTACAAGCACGTGTTGATCAGGTTTGATCAGATCAATGACTAACAGAGATGCTGGATCAAGGGCATATGGAGCTTCAATGGTATCCAACTGAAGATGCTCAAATGGTCACCCGATTTCTCCACTCATAGGGAATCTCCAATCATCCCAATTTGGTGCATAATCAGGGAAGTTCCTCTTTACTATTACAATACTTCGTCTATTGAGGCTATTGGAAATAGTATAGGAAGTTTAATTAAGAATGATCTAGCTACTGAAATGCTTACTAGACCTTCTGCAATTAAGCTATGTGTGGAAATTGACTTACAGAAATATTTGAACAATTTCATCAAACTCGGTTCAGTCACTAATAACAGAAAATACCCAATTGAATATGAAGATGTTCCTCTATACTATGACCACTGTGCTAAGCTAGGCCATTCCCTTAACCAGTGTAGAGTCATCCCCCAAAAGCATACACAACCTCGGTGGCAAGCTACTGGAAATAAGTTCAATAAGGTCCCTTTCATGTCTATGGAAAACCAGGCTCCTAATAACCCTCCTAGTAATGGCCACCTAGCTCATTAGATGGCCACAACCAACCTTTCTTTGAACCCATCCTCCTATTTACCTCGGCTTTGAAATGAAGAGCCTGAAACAATTACCCATCAGTCATCCAAAATCACTCTAGCTCAGACCTCCAACAACTCACCCCCTGCTAACTCCCAGTATCCCCTCACAAAACTATTAAATGCAACAGCTCTTACTAATCCACCTCCCTTAATCTATGCAAAGGATGATATTCACATTGGTTCCCACAGGCTCACCTTGCATCAGTTTTCTCCTTCTGACCCCCCACTTTCTCAACAGAGAAAGATGTAAAATAGGTTCTCTTTATTGTAGGACATGGACCCCCTTCCTCAACCACAAGAATTCATTGATCTGGAGGTGCAGGACACAATGGAGGAGGGCAGAACACTCTCAAACAGTCACCACTCACACTCAGTATTACTGCCTGAAAAACTAACAGGTAACACTGACCACCAAGGTAAGTCTAAACATAAGAAGAGTAATTATCTTAGCCATCTGAATAAGATGATGTTAAGATCAGCTACTAAAATTCATAAATCATGTGAACAATGACACACACCTTAACCATCAATTTTTTAGTCTGGAACCTTAGGGGTATGGAATCTTCAATGCTCCGATTAAAACATCTAGTTAATCAGAATAAAATACAACTTCTTTGTATCATTGAACCTATGCATGATAACAGTCAATGTCAATCCTATATGGAAAAGCTCAATTTCTCACATAATTTCCCTCTACATAATGGCAAAATCTGTCTAATGTGGAATGATTCTATATCTGTTTCCCTGATTTCCCATCATAACCAATTTCGTATGTTAAAATAACCCACCCAATTTCAGCTTCTGACATGGAAGCTGTATTTGTTTATGTCCTCAGAACTAGGGATGGTAGGAAGTCTTTATAGTATGACCTGAGTCTCCTACCCAAGAATGACACTATTTTCATAGGAGATTTTAACACAATCACCTCACTTACAGAGTACAAGAGCCCTAGCTCCCCTTCTTTAGGTAGTATCAGAGATTTCAATAACTGGATTAATTCTACTGGAATTCAGGAAATTAATACTGTAGGAAATTTATTCACTTGGACAAACTCTAGGCTGAGGAATCCCGCCTCTAAGAGATTAGATAGAGGTCTATGTTCTATTCAGTGGAACACAAAATTTCCAGCAACTTCTATCCAAATCCTGAATAGACAATCCTCGGATCATTCCCCTCTTCTCCTACAGGTATCATCACTAGTTCCCTCTTACCCTAAACCTTTTAGGTTCATAAATACCTGGTTTAACAGACCAGAATTTATAAACCTAGTCAAAGAAAACTGGACCTCCCCTACTCCTCAGTCAGGAATGTTAGGTTTCTATCTAAAACTGATTAGACTTTAAAAAATGATAATGATTTGGAACAAGGATTGCTTTGGTAACATTGATTCTAATGTAACTACTGCAGAGGAAAATCTTAGATTACAGGAATCTATTTATGACTCCACCCCCTCGGATTTGGAACGAATCAAACTAAATGAGAAGAGAGCCTTATTACTTAGAGCTTTAAAGGAAAAAGAAAAATTCTGGAAACATAAAGCAAGATCTAAATGGTTTAAACTTGGTGATAATAATACTCAGTTTTTTCATAAAACTGTACAGGAAAAGAACTATAGGTTACATATTTCAAAAATTAAAAACAGACATGGACAATGGCTTAATTCCCAATCAGAAATCCAAAAAGAAGCCTCTGAATATTTTTCTGAGCTGTTATCTGAGCCTAACCAATCAGTTAACAACACTTACTACCCACATTTTCTTAGCCAAATACCCACCATCCTTACTGAATTGGACAAACTCGCTCTATCCAAACCAGTTTCAGAAGAGGAACTCAAACTAGTTATTATGAGTTTGAACAAAAATAGTAGCCCAGGTCCTGATGGTTTCTCCTGTAAATTCTATACCAAATGCTGGGATTTTATTAAGGTAGATCTTACATCTGCTGTAAATGATTTTTCTCTTAGGATCAGATATGCCAAGGGGTATCTCTAGCACCTGGATAACCTTAATTCCAAAGAAAAAAACACCTTCCTCCTTTGATGATTACAGACCCATCAGCCTTTCAAATGTTGTAAATAAGATATGCTCTAAGGTTCTAATGGAAAGACCGAAACCTTACATGGAGAATTCAATTTCACCTAATCAAACTGCTTTCATGAAAAACAGAGACATTTCTGACAACATACTCTATCTTCAAGAAATGATAAGATTTTTAGACAAAAAAAATAGAGTGCCTAATTGTATACTTAAGCTGGACCTCAGGAAAGCTTTTGATAGGGTAAAATGGAACTTTTTAAAAAACATACTTTGTAGATTTGGTTTCACTGGTAATTTCTTGACTGCAGTGATGAACAATATCTCTCAGGCACATTTCTCTGTGCTCATAAATGGTAATCCAGTTGGTTTTTTTAAAGCTACTTGAGGCATCAAACAAGGTGATCCCTTATCCCCCTTTCTTTTTAACATTTTTTCAGAAGCTTTCTCTAGGAGTATCTCTTTCATTTTTCTGAACAACAGTCTTACATGCTATCAGTTGCCTTCTGCCATCACACCAGCCTCCCATTTAATGTATGCTAATGACACCATCATTTTTATGCAGGCCTCAAAACCTAACCTAATTAAGATCAAAGTTTTTCTAGAAATCTTTGAATCTACCTCTGGCCAGAAATTTAACTTTGAAAAATCTGATTTTTATATTAGCAAACGAGCTACACCTGCTAGGATAAATCAGTTTAGGATGATCTTAAAAATGAAAAAAAGGGTCTTTTCCATTTAAATACCTTGGTTGCCCAATTTTTAAAGGTAGAACACTTAACATAAACTTCCAACCTCTATTGGAACTCTTAGATAAAAAACTGATGAATTGGAAAAATAAGTGGTTAAGTTCAGGAGGTAAACTGATTCTCATTCAATCCTGTCTATACTCCTTACCACAACATATATGAACTGTCCTTAAGCCACCTATTCATATAGTTAAGACACTAGAGAGAAAGATGTCCAGATTTGTTTGGGGAGAAACTGAAGGAAAAAGGAATAAGGTTTGGAAAAAATGGTCTGACCTAGCTATCCATAGGTCCTAGAATGGTTTAGGTTTTAGATCGGTTCAGGAAATAGTTGATTCTTGTTCACTTAAACTGTGGTGGAAAAGCCAACTGGGTACTACTATGTGGGCTAAAATGATTTGTTCTTTGCCTCAAACTCACAGAAAATCGCAGACTTGGAAGAGAATTTGCTCTGTAAATTCTTTTGCTGAAAATAACACTATGGTTATTCATGGGCAAGGTAACTGTAATCTCTGGACTACTAACTGGTGCCCGAATGGGCCACTTTCTAATTATGTCCCTCCCTCTATCCTTTCCCATCTCTCCTCTTGCTCAGTTGCTCATTTCATCTGTAACAAAGACTCTATCCTGCCTCAGATTTCACCTTTTTTGGAACATGATACTCTCACTTTCTTGCAGTTGGCAGATATTTATGAAGACAGAGAGGATGGACTTATCTGGAAACCAGAGGTGACTTTTAGATCATCCTACAAGGCTCTCACTTTCTCAACAGGTACTTTTCCTGCTACTAATCTTATATGGAATCCTAGTATGCAGAAAAAGATCTCTATTTTCACCTGGAAATTGCTACACTCTTTCTTGCCTTTTGATGATGTCTTAATGAAATGTGGTTTTAGCCTAGTTTCAAAATGCCCTGCATGTAACCATTCTTATTCTCTCTAACACTTTTTCATCTCATGTCCCCTGGCTCAATCAGTATGGAATGATATGGCTGCTTTCTTAGCTTTTAACCTCCATAGTCTAGACTCTTTAACTAATAGGTTCTTTGCATATTGGAATTGTCATGATCTTCCCAGAATGCACCAATTGATTTGTAGAATCCTTCCCTCTCTGATTTGCTGGTCCCTATGGAAAGCCAGAAATGGTTTCTATTTTGATAGCAAAAATTTCTCTCCAGTGCATATATGCAACGAAGTACGGGACCTTATCTTCCTATCCCTCTCTGCCAAGCCTTGTCTCTCTAACTCACACCATACTATGAGCCTTAACATCTCTTTACTGATCCCTTCCCTTAGACCACCACCAAAACCTTCCATCTCTATTGTCTACTAGGAAAGGCCGGAACCAAATAGCATAAAAATCAATGTAGATGCCTCCTGGTCTTCTACTAACTCCACTCTTAGCCTTATTGCCAGAAACTGTAATGTTATACCATGCCTAATAAAATCCACTAACACTTCAGCTAAATCACCACTTGAAGCAGAAATCAAGGCTATTATATTTGCATGTCAGGCTTTTCCATCTTTGGACAGTACTTTCATCATTGAATTTGACTTTTTGCTTGCAGTGAAAATGATTAAGAATCTATATTCTGCCCATTGGTTACTATATCCTTTAGCTTTTAAGGTGCACTCCCTATTAAAAGATGCCAATCTTAAACATGTTTTTAGGGAATGTAACTCTGTTGCAGATGCAATTGCAAAGGATCATCCTGCCCACATTAGGGATCTCTCTCTGAACCATTCTAACATCTCTATACACATCAGAGGACTTATCAATCTGGATAGGGATCATACACCCTACATTAGAACACATAGGCATGCCACAAAGAACGACTGATACTGCTGATTTTTCCGTTGGTTTTTTCAGGTACCTGTGCACTTTCTCCCTCTCCAGTAATCCAACACTACATCCCAGTCCTCTCGGCTGCTCTTCACCTCAGGATCTGAAGTTGCTTAATACTCCACTACTGCTCTTTTGCTACTCACGATCTCCTACAGTGAACCATTTGCTAGGTTCAAATTTTTTGATATGCCTGAATGAAGTTGCCTGGCCAAAGTAAAGAATTAACACACAGGGTGGAGATTATTTTCTTTGGAATCACAACTACCATTCTTAGTCTTTCTCTTATCTCTAGTTCTAAATAACTCTCTAATATCACTAGATGCTAGGTATTCTTTTGGAGGCAACTATGTTGCCTCAGTGGACAGTCTGTACAATTTTCTACTTCCTTGTATTTGCTTTCAAAAAGGCCTGGGAACCCTTATATATAATCCCCCACCCTAGGGTGTTTTTATTAAAAAAAATACACACGTAAATTATATTAGATAAAATTCGCTGAATCTGTCATCATTTTTGTTTTCCTTTATTCTAGTACGTATGATGTTAAAAATAAAAAAGAAAAGGAAATTAGAGGACGTATTCGCTAAATGTGTCCTCTTTATTCGCTTTTAAAAAAATAAAAATAAAATAGAGGATGCAATTTACAAAACGCGTCCTCTTCATTATTATCATTTTTTTATTTTTAGAAAAACGAGAATGCATTTCCTAATGTGTTCTCTTCTTGCATAATATGTTTCCTATTTCCCCAAAAATTAGAATCCAAAAACCTAAAGAAAGGGATACTTCTTTGTCGCAACAGCCAATTATACATTGGAAAAGAAAAAAGAAGTTTAAAAATTGGATGCATCAGAATAAATGGTAATAAATTTACATACAATAAGGAAATATCCCATCACCGCTATGAATTTTGAACACATCTTACAACATCTACCAATGATAAAACTCATTATTTTTTTCTTGTAAACCCCTCTTTGCAGTACAAATAACCGAAAAGGTAAATTTCTCATCCATAAATTATAGCATATATAGTCACAAAAATGTTTAGCAAATATTATTTAGTTTAATAAATTGATAGCTTGATGGATGCCACGTAAAATAAATATATTATATTGTGTATTAGTCTTTTTTTTGGATTTTAAAAAATTATATAGAAATATTTAAGATAGAGTTATATAAAGTAAATCATGATTTTAAACATAAACTCAAATTACATAGTAATATATTATTCTAGGTATTATTTTTTAAAAAATATTATATGATTACTTGCGTGATATCATTAGTTAAAATATTGAAATTAAATTTTATTTAAAATTTTAAAGTTTAGTCATTTAAGAAAAAATATATGAGTTGTGAAGTTGTCGTCGTTCACTTTGGAAAATGCTCCACAACTTTAGGAAAACCTACAGTTTGATCACTTTCACCGCCATACAAACAGTACCACCATCATGTCGGAGCCACCACCAAGCAATGTGCCTCTGTCATACGCCTAATTAGTTAGCAACCCTACTAACTCTTTTGTACTCTTTGCGAATCCTCAGTTTCAAAATCAAAATCAATCGTAATCCCAATCCCTCTTGCAACCCGATAGCTTGAATGTCAAAGCTCTCCTCAATCTAAAGAGAAGAATTGGTCATTTATGGGAGCTAGGCTTACACTTTCGGAGGAGGATTGTGATACTATAGAACCTCCTTTGAGGCAGACGCTCGTCAGAAAATTCTTGTGAAGCAGACCTGATTTGGACAAACTTCACCGGGATTTTCAAATGGCAGGTTTTAAGGGATACACGAGCATCCACCTGTAGGATAATCACCAGGTATTGATTAATTTTACCTTATCTGATGACTACTATAGATGTTGGATCCACAAAATTTGGAACTTTGGTTCTTACGAAATTAGAATCACAAAATGGGAGCCTACCTTTAATCCTAATACTGATTCCCCTATAGTCCCTATATGGATTGCCCTTTATGGATTACCACAGCAATTCTTCGACACTCAAGTTATGATGGACATAGGAAGTATTATTGGTCAACTAGTTAAAGTAGACAAAGCTACTCTAAACATAACCATGCCTCATGTAGCCAAAGTTTGTGTAGAAATGGACATAACCAAGCCTAGATTGAATAAAATATGGTTAGGTTTTAGAGGAATAGGATTTTGGTAAAATGTGGAGTATGAAGGTATACCGAATTATTGCTCTAAATGTTTGAAACTTGGTCACATTCTATCTGTCTGTAAGTCTGAACAGGTTCAACTTAATTTCAATCCTTGGAGACCCCTGGTAAATGAAGCACAAGGAAGGAAATAAGGTAGATTGGAAACCCCATCCTCCACAGAGGTTTCCACAAGAGAGAAAACTGATTTCCCCATTCATAAGAATGCTACTAACCTTTTAGTGCAGGAGGTGTGGAGGCCAAAGAAACCAAGTTCTCAAGGTATTGCCTCTCAAAAAGAGGCTCAGGTGACTATAAATTCCTACTCCACTGAACATAATTCTCTTGTGGTTACTGATTCTGCTGCTTTGAATGCTCCACATGAGCAACATATACTGTCTAATCTAAAAACTGATAACATAGTAAATTTTGTATCAGAGAAAGTCCAGAATTTGGCCTCTCTCTATAAACCCCAACATTCTTTAAATCTGACAGTAGAAACTGAGTCTTCCCCCTCTCTCTCTCTCATACATCAAGTTGTAACTCCTTCCACCCCCGAACCTATCCCCCAATCTCTAGAACCTAATGAAATGGAAAACCTAAGTCCTAACGAGCCTAATAAATCAGTAGAGTCATCTGGAATCAAGGATAATATACTAGAAGTTGAACATCAAACTCAAGAACCTGAAATCTTCAGTCAAGAACCATCCAATCAGGGCACTATCTTAACAGCTATGGCAAATAGTGTTCATCACATTTCTAAAAATATAGTTGTTATAGATAACCAAGGGGAAAACTTCATTGAAATTAATGCTGGAATCTCCCCTCTTCCATCCTCAGATAAAAAACACAAAAAGAAGGTGGTTTTCAATGAAGAACTTAATCTGACAATGAATACCTTCAACTATGGTTATAACTCTGAACCTGAAAATTTAAATGACCATCATACTTAGGTTTCACGGGATAATTTTCAATCTAAAATGGTAGCCTCTCAAAATTGGTTTAATGTGCTTTTAAAAGAGACTAACAACAAAGATGAAACATCCAATGCTAAGTGTAGAAAGTACAACAAAAAGGACTACTCACCTACCCCTAAAACAGTTATAACTCGTTCCTCTTTGTCCTCCAAACAATAGTTTAAATGGATTTAAATCTATGTTGCTGGAATGTCAAGGGAATATGTAACATAGCCTCACAGATCATAGTTAGAGATATAAATCATAGACACAACATATCTCTACTGGTATTAATGGAACCCATATTGAATAATATCCACATAGAAAAAGCGGCCTTTGAAATTGGATTTAAAGGCCACTTTGCTACTGCTGGATGTAAAATTTGGCTTTTTTGGGATGAGAATGTAAAGATAGACATTTTATACACTCACACTCAATACATTCTAACCAGAATAACTCATAACTCCCTTACCAAACCATGCTACATTGCCTTTGTTTATGCAAAACACTCTCAAAAGGCAAAAGCTAAGCTTTGGGATAACCTTTCGAAATTCAGAAACCTACCATTAATGCTAATAGGTGACTTCAATATGATAGAAGTCCAATCAGTATACATTGTCCCTTCTATTCCCAATCCCAGTGTTATCTCAAATTTTAAAACATTTCTTTACTCTGGGGACTATATAACTCTGTCCACCTCAGGCAGTCTATTCCCTTGGATTGGTATGAGGCCTTAAGGGAGAGTGTGGAAGAGGATAGACAGGGGTATTACAAACTGTAACTGGCTGAGTGACTACCCCTCTTTATATATCAATGTGCTAGCTAGGGCACATTCTGATCACTCGCCATTAGTTCTACATATCAAATCCTCCAACGTGTTTACTGGTCCAAATTCATTCAATTTTTTAAATAGTTGGATAAAGCACCCAACTTTTACTGACATTGTGAGCCAATCCTAGAGCATCATGACTCATCTTAAAGGAATGGATAAATTTTCTTTTAGACTTAAAAACCTTAAGACGACTCTTAAAGTTTGGAACAAAAATACTTTTGGGAACATTTTTGATAAAGTCGGAACTTGTGAAGAAAACTTCCTAAAAACTGAACTGGACTTGCAAAATCAGGAAAATGATAGCAATCTGACTGCACATAATAAAGTTAAGGCAGAACTAACCTTGGCTTTAGCACATCAGGGAAGCTATTGGAGGCAAAAATTAAGACTAAAATGGCTGAAAGAGGGTGATGCCAAAACAAACTTTTATCATAACACAGTTAAGGCCTAGCAGTATCAACAACACATTGCCTTAATAAAAAACTCAAATAGGAACTGGTTGGATGATCAAGAGGAGATCAGTCAAGAAGTTGTTTCCTTCTTTTCGAATCTTTTAACATATGAGAATACTTATCCAACATGTATTAACTCATCTGTGCTTCTAGAGAATATTCCCAAATTGGCCACTGAAGATATGAACCATACTCTAACCCAGCCAATCACCATGGAAGAGCTCTTTAATTTAATCTCTTCCATGGAAAGTGATTCAGCTCCTGGCCCTGATGGGTTCAATGGAAAATTCTTCAAAGCCTGCTGGAATATCATTAAATCAGATCTTTTGCAAGCAGTTCAAGATTTTTTGGATGGTAACAAAATCCCAAAAGCAATTTCCTCAACCGTGATTATCTTGATTCCAAAAAGAAATCTTTTAATCCTTTAAAGACACCAGGCCAATTAGTTTATGTAACTTCATAAATAAGATTCTCTATAAACTGATTGCTCACAGATTGAAACCATTAATGCCTGCCCTCATATCCCCAGAACAATCAGCATTTGTTCAGAGAGGGGAATTAGCTGATAATGTCTTGCTTATGCAGGAAATCACTAATTTCCTGAATTCAAAATCAAGATTTCATAACATCATTTTCAAACTTGATATGATGAAGGCATTTGACAGAGTTTCTTAGCAATTTTCAAACAAAGTCCTCTTAACTATGGGCTTTTCTGAACATTTGGTAAAAATTATGGGAAATCTAAAAGTCTCTTTCTTCTCAATTCTTATAAATGGCAGTCCAAATGACTTTTTTCAACCATCAAGAGGGTTAAAACAAGGAGATTCCCTTGTTCCATATTTTTTTATCTTGATGGTTGAGGATTTTACCAGAAATCTTAATTTCTTATTCCAATATGCCAATTTGGAATACTATAAAATGCCTCACACAAGGATTAAAGTCACACACTTGTCATTTGCAGATGACACTGCAGTGTTTCTAAAATAATAAAAAGTGGTATAAAAACATTAATCTATTTTTTAAAAACTTATGAGAATGCCACTGGACAGAAGGTCAATTTAAAAAAATCTTGCTTTCTTCTGTCCAAATATGCCACTCCAAGGATTAAGGGAATAATCCTAGCTGAACAGGCATGATAGAGCGGTCATTTCCTTTTAAGTACTTAGGGTGCCCAATTTATCTAGGAAGAAGCAAAAAAAAATATTTTCAACACCTCCTAGAAACAATTTCTTCTAAGCTTAACTCTTGGCAAAAAAATACCCTAAATCAAGCAGGAAGAATGGTTCTGATCAAGCATGTTTTATCTGTTATCCATCTTCATCTTATTACTGCTCCTAAACATACTAGAGGCATAATTGATAAGCTCCATGTATTATTTGGAATTTGTTTTTAGAAAATCATCAACAATGAACATGGAAGCAAGAAAGTTTGGAAATCATACAGTAAAATGTGCTTTCCAAAATTAGAAAATGGACTGGACTTTAAAAATATTCACACTATGCTTTCCAATTTCTCTTTCAAGTTGTGGTGGAAACTACAATTTGGAAAATCTCTATGGTCTCAGGTTATGTGGTCATTACCAGAAAGTCAAAGAACATCTAAAACTTGGAAAAGAATTATCCAAATCTCGGATTTGGCTATGGACAATTCTTACCTCCAAGTTGGTTCAGGTGAGGTTTCTTTTTGGTTCAATATCTGGACAAATTTAGGTACTCTTGCTTCTCTTCGGGAATCTCCTGAACCTTTTCCAAATCAGGATGTATCTATAAAGGATTATTTCTCTAATCAGAATCGCTTTCTGGAAAAATTTTAACATGGTTTACCTGCATCAGTAATAGATAAGCTCTTACATAGTAACCTAAACCATAATGAATACCTAGACACTCTTATTTGGAAGCCTTCAAAGAATGGATTATTTAATGTTAGGTCTGCATATGATCTGATTAGAGAGAGAGAGAAGAAGTGTAATCCCTTGCTTCACTTACCTATGGTCTAAACTACTGCCAAGAAAGATCATTGTTTTCAACTGGAAATTATTACACAGATTATTGGCAATTCCTAATGTGCTGGAGGACTTCTCTTTTAATCCTCCATCAAAATGTCCATTCTGTGAATGGGAATTTGATTCAATTCACCATACTGTTAATGCTTGTGCAACAATTCAGTCCATTTGGTATAGATTCATAGCCTTTGTAACCTACAAAGGATCAATTTTGATACCTTATGGGACATGTTTTTTACTACTGGAACCTTAAACATCCTAATGGGAATTCAATGAACTTAGTTAGGATTCTACCTTGTATAGTGGTTTGGTTTATTTGGTGTGCAAGAAACAAGCAAGTGTATAATTCAATCACACCAAACACTGAGCTTATTATACATAAAGTTTTAGGTCAATTTCAGGGCATATTCAAAGTTCATAATCTGGACTTTAAGTTCTTGAACCTCTCTACTCGAACCTTTCCACTCGAACCTCTCCACTTGAACCTCTCCACTTGAACCTCTCTACTTGAACCTCTCCACTCGAACCTCTCTACTCGAACCTCTCCACTCAAACCCTCACCACTGGAACTTCTCTGCTCGAACCTCTACACTCGGGGGCTGGTACACCTCTCTCGAGACGTAGATAGCGTACCCTCGAGGGGTGGAAGGTGTACTCTCTCCAGTGGTGGATGGTTTACCCTCTTGAGAGGTAGATGGTGTACCCTCGAAGGGTGGTTGACAGACTTCTTGAGGGGTGGATAATACTCTCTCCATTGGTGGATGGTATACCCCTCTCAAGGGGTGGATAGTACTCTCTCCAGTGGTACCCTCACCACTCGAACTTCTCCACTCGGACTTTTCCACTTGAACCCTCAAACCTCCTCTACTCAAACTCTTTCCACACGAACCCGGTACCACTTGAACATAGTATCATTCGAACAACTCACCTCGAACCATCTCCACTCGAACCCTCTCAATTTGAACCCTCTCCACTCGAACCCAGTACCACTCGAACCTCTTTCGAATCCATTACCACTTGGACCTCTCCATCGATTCATTAACCCTCGAGATCCTGGAACCGTCAACCATCCTCCTCGAGGCATCACCCTTCGATCCATCAACCATCCACCTCGCCACCACTCAAACCATTCGCCTCGTCTCAAACCTCTCCACTCGAACCCAGTACCACTCGAACCCAGTACCACTCGAACCCAGTCCACTCGAACCCAGTCCACTCGAACCCAGTACCCCTCGAACCCTCTCCACTTGAACCCAGTACCACTCGAACCCTCTCCACTAGAACCCTCTTTACTCGAACCCAGTACCCCTCGAACCCTCTCCACTTAAACCCAGTACCACTCGAACCCTCTCCACTATCTTTACTCGAACCCAGTGCCACTCGAACCTCTCCACTCAAATCTCGACTTGAATTCTCTCCAATCAAACCTCACCACCCCAACTCACTCCACTCGAACCCTCACCACCCAAACCTCTTCGCTCGAACCCAGCACCACTCGAACCCTCTCTACTCGAACCCAGTACCACTCGAACTATCTCCACTCGAACCCAGTACCACTTGAACCTCACCACCCAAACTCTCTCCACTCGAACCTCACCACCCGAACCTCTTCACTCGAACCCAGTACCACTCGAACCCTCTCTACTCGAACCCAGTACCACTCGAACCCTCACCACCCAAACTCTTTCCACTCGAACCTCACCACCCGAACCCTCTTAACTCGAACCCAGTACCACTCGAACCCAGTACTACTCGAACTCTCTCCACTCGAACCCACTACTACTTGAACATCTCCACTCGAACCTCTCCACTCGAGCCCAGTACTACTCGAACCCTCTCCACTCGAACCCAGTACCACTCCAACCTCTCCACTCGAACCCAGTACCACTCCAACCTCTCTACTCGAACCCAGTACCACTCCAACCTCTCCACTCGAACCTAGTACCACCCGAACCCTATCAAATTCATAATGTCCTGATATAACCCTACTTGTTATGGCAGCGTCGACTATGGTTCGATGGTTGTGGGTAAGGTTATAATTGTCCACCCAAATTCAGCTTTGGTCTGATGGCATTATTGTCATTTTAAGGTGGGTAAATAGTTTGAAAAGCATGGTCAACACCGGAAAGTCTACCAGAGGATTATATTGGCACTTTCATTAATTAGATAGTTTTTTTCTAACTTTCAAACGATTGAAGGTTATATTGGCACTTTCGCAAGTATATAAGATTATATTGGTATGTAGACAACAATTCTCGAAAATAAACATATAGACAATGATTTTGACTAAAACTTGTCTGTATTTATGTCACCCAATTCATTGTTTAGTTCACATATACACACAGTTCCTTATTTTTCCACAAGTTCAACATTTTTTTATATTTTACTTACTTCATGTACTTGCAATATATTATTTCTTGAAAGTTTATAAAAATAATATTTTTTATCTTATTGATTATTTAATAAATTCCAACAAAATTAATTATTTGTTTTACAATTTAGATAGTTATTCTTAGATAAATATATTTATAATTTATTTATTTATTTCAATTCAAACGTGACATGTAAATATTTTATATTAATTAAATTAAATATTTTCAATCAAGAATACCGCGCAACGCGGGGTGGGACTCCCACTAGTTGCAATGAATAAAAATATATATCAAAGGACCTTATTAGTCTCACTAATTATGAAATATCTTCATTTAACAGTTAGTCAGTCTAAAATAAGACTGCTGTATATAAATAAATAAATAAATATGTATACATATTTCTATCAAAAGTACTCTATCATTGTATAAAAAATATGAAAATTTTATTATTTTAGATTATGTGTTTCTTTGGATTTTCTTCACATATGTATATTTTATAAAATATCTGAATATTTTGTTATTTCAGATTATGTGTTTCTTTATATTTTCTTCATATATATATATATATATATATTATAAGGCAAAGTCTTGAGAAAACCGTCTTTCCATAGCCTAATGGAAATACGAGGTTTATTTTTTTTTTTAATAAAACCATCCTGAGATGGAGGAAGATTATATTAGGCCTTCCCAAGCCATAAAAAAGACAAGACGTTCAAAAGAAGCCGTAGCTAAGTTGATATATACATTGTTGAGCACTAAGCTCTTGAAGCAACGCTTGTTGCTTCCAAAAGAATGAAAAAAACGACCGGCAAATCGTTAGAGGATTCCAAAAGCTCTTAGACTATGTTGGAGAAGATCAAACTTATTAGTGAATCTAATCAAAGAAACACAAGTCAGTCCAATTTTCTCCACATACCTAAGAAACGGAGCCTCTACTCACAGAGAAAAAGAAACAGTTATTTCCAAACATGAACTCCCACCAATGGGGATTATGTGCAGAAGAGTGCGCCAGAAATGGCAAAATCTGATTCTTGGATGAGCAAATCCATCAACAGGGTATCCAGTTTGTATCTATAATCATGGCAAGTTTTGTCGAGTAGCTGAGCAGCTGTAGCAATTAGTGTATTCCTCTGTAATCAACAAGTCCGGCCACAGCAAAATCCTTGCATCATCAAACCTGCAATATATACAGTAATCAGTAGCATCCATTCGAAAAAGAAATAGCTCTGATATAAGGTACAGTCAGTAACATCATTCAATTAGCAAACCGGATTGAAGGTGTACCCATTTGATCTAATCTAATCAATCCTTGCACAAAATTTGATAAACTCTGAAAGCGAAGGTAAGAAAAGGATGACAAACTTCTCAAACAATCTTTAGCCAAAGTATCTGCAACCAGGTTTGCCTGCCTATGCACATGTAGTATAGAAATTCCTCCTAGCAGAGCATGAATCTCATCAGCTAATTGGTATATTTTCCATGGGGCATTATCAGGATCAACTACATACCTAACAGCATTCAGGCAATCAGATTCTACAACGTAATAAAAACCTAGATTTAAACCAGTTTGTAAGGCGAACTTAATTGCCATCATCTCTGCCTCCAAAGGAGAATAAGCAGGAGAGATCTTAGTATGAGCAGCAAAGAAACCACCCCTGCAATCTCTAATAATCAAACTCAATCCACTCATGTTTGTTTGACAGCACCAAGCAGCATCCACATTAAATTTAAAACCCTTACATGGTTTTGTCCAAGCAATTTTGAAAATCTTTGGTTTAGGAGGTTGTTTGATCAGTGGCAGAAAAGAATGATCAGCAATAGTCTTATCTATCCTAGAGATTATATACATTGGTTTAGCAGTGAACATGTAAAAAATGTGTGTCCTTATGTTATTTAGAGCTACACTGGTCACAGGATTAGCAGAATCATATAAGCACTTATTTCTGACTTTCCACAGATTCCAACAAGTTATAAATGCTGAAACATGAATCATTTCTAGATGTAACTTACTGATACCAGTATAAGTAAGATAAAAAGAGAGTCTATCCCATATGGATGTGAATCCTCTGTCCCTAATTCCTATGAAGGAATGAATCTGTTTCCATATATACACTGCAAATGTACATGTGTTAAAAAAATGGTCCAGAGAATCCACATGATTCTGACACATACAACATTTGGAAGCCATTGAGATTCTCAAGGATATCAAAACATTATCAAATGGGAGCAAACAGTTCATCAGTCTCCACATGAATACTGAGATTTTTTTTTTCTATTCTAGGGCTCCATAAGTGTTTGAAGGAAGCAACAGTACCTCTTTGATCCCTTAGCAAAAGGTAGGTTGATTTGAAAGAAAATTCTCCCTTGATACCTGGTTTCCATATCAGTCTGTCCTTCCTGTGAGGGGATAATTTAGCATCCTGCAAAAGAGAGGAGGCATGAGTAGGAAGAAATGGATAGATTTTAGCAAACAGGATAGCTTTATTGTTCATAAACTCAGACACACTACAACTAGCTGGTATATCAACATTTGAATGATCACAGAGATCCTGCAGGGGACCTATGTCCAACCAGTTAGCAGTCCAGAAATTGCACTCCCCATTTCCTATTATGACTCTAGATTGGGATTCTGCCCAAGCATTAATGGAGCAGATCCTCTTCCAATTTGGTGAAGATCTGTAGGAGGGTGGAAGAGATGCAACAAAATGTGTCCAGGGAGCTTCAGCCTTTTGGTATTTCCACCAGAGTTTAACAGAGCATGCATTTATAATGGTGGTAATTGATCTAAATCCTAGTCCATTTTGTGAGGTAGGATAGCATATTTCTTCCCATTTTCTCCATGCTCTTTTAGGATTCAGATCATTGTATCCCCAGAAAAAATTACTCATTTTTTTCTCTATAGCTACTATGACTTGCCTACCTGGTTTGATTACTGACCAAATGTGCTGTGGAACTGCATATATACATGAATGTATGAGAGTAAGTTTCCCTCCAGTTAAGAGCCACTTATTTTTCCAGCTTCCTAATCTACTGTCAATTTGCTCAATTAAAGGCTGGAAATATATGTTCTTTGCTCTACCAGTGAAAATGGGAACCCCTAGATATGAGAAAGGAAACTTTCCTACTTTCATACCTAAAGTTCTCCTTATTCTATTTACCCTATTTACAGTAGCATGCTTTCCTATGTACAGATCACTTTTACTGTAGTTAATTTGTTGTCCAGTAACTTCCTCAAAAGTAGCCAAAAATGCCTTAAATCTAATCAGAGTATTATTATTGGCTTTAAGGAATACTATAGTATCATCAGCATAAGATAAATGAGAAATTTGGGTTGCATTACCTGGAACACCAAAGTATGACAAGCTACCATTCTGAAAAATAAAGGACAGACTTCTGGTGAAAGCCTCTGAAAAAATATTGAAAAGAAAAGGTGATAGGGGATCACCCTGTTTGATTCCCCTAGTGGATTGGAAGAAACCAACTGGCTTACCATTTATAAGGATAGAAAACCAAGCCTGAGACAGATTCTTCATAACAAGAAAAATAAATCTAGCATGAAATCCAAATTTAGCAAGCACAGAATAGAGAAAAGACCACCTAACTCTATCAAAGGCTTTCTTAAGATCCAATTTAACAATGCAATTAGGTTCTCTTTGTTTCTTGTTTAAAAATCTGACCATTTCCTGAAGGTAGATAACATTATCAGCAATGTCTCTACCTTTGAGGAATGCAGTTTGGTGATTTGAGATGATCTTATCCATTAAAGGCTTTAATCTCTCCATTAATAACTTAGAGAAAATCTTGTTTATGACATTAGAGAGACTAATCGGTCTGTAGTCCTCAAAGGAGGTTGGTGTACATTTTTTTGGTATGATTGTAATCCAGGTACTACCAATCCCCCTTGGGATATTGTTCACACTCAGAAAATCTTGTACAGCAGATAACAAATCATTTGCTATTATATCCCAAGACTTAATATAGAACTTAGCAGTAAATCCATCTGGACCAGGGCTACTCCTATGATTAAGTCCAAAAACAATGTTTTTAATTTCTGAAATAGACACAGGTTCCAATAATCTATCATTATCCTCCCTAGTGATCACATTCGGGATTTGGCTTAGGAAATGAGGCTTAAAATAATCACTGTGTGGGGAAATTTGTTCAGTTAAAAGTCCCTGAAAAAATTGGATGGACTCATTCTCAATATCTTGTGAATTATCTATCCACTGTCCATCTCCACCCTTGATTTTTGTGATTTTTAACCTACTTTTTCTTTCCCTAACTGAGTTATGAAAGAAACTGGTGTTGTCATCACCCTCCCTTAACCATTTTACTTTAGCTTTATGTTTCCAGAAGCTCTTTTGTTCCACTAAAGCTCTCACTACATTAGCCTTGGCCTTTTTCATGTTAATCATATTTTCAGCTGTATCATTCAGATCATACAATTCTTCCTTTTCTTTCAGAATTGATTCAGCCTTTATCACATTTTCATTTATATTTCCAAACACTTCTCTGTTCCATATTTTTAAAGTTTTTTTCAGCCTCACCAGTTTTAGAAAAAAACCACTCATTCCTGTTTGGTGAACCTGACCCTCCCAGCATTGTCTAACTACCTCATTAAAACCATCCCTTTTATACCAGGTATTAATGAATCGAAATGATGTAGGGGTGGATGAAGTATCACTTCCTATGGTGAGGAGCAGTGGATTATGATCTGAAGAGGTTCTATTTAGTATATGAACAGAGGAGTTAGGAAAATTATTTGACTAGGAATCAGTGCACAAACCTCTGTCTAACCTCTGAACCGTTGGCTTTCTTAATCTATTATTACTCCATGTAAACAGATTACCTACGGTACTTATCTCTTCCAAAGCCATAGTATTGATAAATTCATTAAAATCCCTTATACTACCAAGCTTCGGAGTGGAAGGTCCTCTATACTCATTGACCGATGTTATAGCATTAAAATCCCCAATGAATATAGAATCAGATTGAGAAAATGCTTTAAGATCAGACCAGAGATCTTTCCTACCAATCCTAGTCCTAAGCCCATATACAAAAATAGCATCCATACATTTATTCAGCTTAACGCTATTCAAAGAAACAGCCAGAAACTGAAGATTATCAATTTTGCATACTATGGAGACACTATTTTTCCAGAAAAGCCAAATCTGACCATTATTAGCATACATGCAATTATCAAACTGCAATAATTGTCTGTAATGGTCACATTGATTATTATCATGTTTAGGTTCAATTAGACAGATGAGCTCAAAATGATGTCTATTTATTAAGTTATTGAGCCTAATCATAGAAGTGTCCATCCCCCTAAGATTCCAAACTAGTAGCTTAATCTGCAGTGTTGTGCTATTCATAAGGAAACATTATGAGAGCTTTTTGATCTAGTCATGATTGTATTTAACTGGGTTAAATAGGTCTCATTACTATGTGCTTTACCATTATGTTCCTGTTGCCCTATTTTTATTTCTCCTAATTCTGATTGGGGAGATACAGGAATTACCTGACTTACCTCATCTGGTACAGGAGGAGCAGAAATGACAGTGCTAGATTCCATGTTTACAACTGAGGTATTTTTATTATCGTTGAGACTATCTTCATGGTCAGATAGCTCTTCAACCTCAAGTGGTAAGAACCTGTTCTGCCTATCTAACTGCTGAGAAAATATGAAACTTTTAGCAGCCAAAATAGGATTAAATGGTGGGAAAAGCTTACCCCTTTTACTAGGAATGTCATCCTTAGCAAAACCTGCCCTTGTGGTGAGATTAGGTGGAGCAGAAAGTGACTGAGAATAATTAATCAAAACATCTGAAGATCTATCCTTAGGGACAGTTTTGTTATCATTATTACTATCACTCTGCTGAGCACCTTTATTCAGATCTGGTGATAAAGCCTGAAATTCTAGTAAATCACCCTCTTTATCCACTGGCTCAAAACCTGAGTCTGGAGACTGGTCATTTATGTGATGGATTTCATAATTACTATCCACCCCAAGTTTAGGAGAAATAGGACTCTCTAATTTTTCCCCTTCCACATTTGGTATAGCCTTTTGTTTGGGAACATATTTAAACTTCTGTACCTTAAGTTTTTCCTTATCAGAGAGTCCTGACCCCCCAGCTTTATTCTGTCCCTCTTGTGATTGATTAATTCCATCTGTTGACATGATTACCATCCCAGTTTGCTGATCCTTATTTCCAGTTAATTTCTTTTGCTCATTTGTGGCCAGATTAACATTCTTTGTTTTATCTGCCTTATTGTATCTCGGTTTCTTCAATTCTGGGTGTAAATAGATACATAGACTGTCATCATGTCCTAAGGTTTTGCAATGGTTACAATAGAGTGGAATCTCCTCAAATTCAATGGGCAATTTAACCACATTATACTTTATTCCATCCTCTTCAATCCCAACCCTAATGCTAGATGGCTGTTTCTTTTTTAGATCAATTTCAATGCACATCTTAACAGCTGAGGGCCTAGATAGTGCTGCAGTTGCTGCATCCATTTTGATATAATTGCCTATTTGATTTCCAATTGATTCTATCATGGCAATATTGTAAAAGAAAACTGGAACACAGGGGATTGTAACCCAAACCGGAACAATAGAGGATTCAATTTCAGGATTAAAATCAGTATTCCATTTCAGAACTTTCATAGGAGCTTGGTTAAAAACCCACTGACCTTTAATCCAGAGTCTCTGGTAATCTTCCTTATCCTGAAAACGGATCAGAATGTGTCTAAAATCAATAGACCCTAATTGAAACTTACCTTTGAATCCGACCGAATTGAAAGCCTCATTTAGAGCGGTCATGGATGGCTTCCCTCTGGCAAACTTCCCCACGAGGGCATTACTATAGTGTGCAGCAAGTGTTTCCGCTTCCTTCCGAGTCACTAGACAGGAGATTTCTCCTTTGTATTGAGTTTTGGGAACTATCTCGGGGTTCGATGGAAGGGTAGTGTTGAGAGGGAGTGGTCTATTACCTAAAGCTTGGAGAAAGGTTTTGGCCGCGGAGGAGCCACCGCGACCGGGCGGAGGAGCCGCCATGGAAGTTTGAGAAAAACTACAGGGAAATTACCGTTACACAGCAAAGAAGAAGGAGTATTTTCGAGGTTGAGAGAACAAGTTAGTGCGTTTTTCGCACCTAATTTTCGCACCTAGTTACCGTTAGATTATAGAGACAAGGGTTGTACAACCATACATACATTTGGAAATACGAGGTTTAATTAAAATAATAAAATGTAAAATGTCTTAGTTGCAATATTAAAAATTTATAATGCAACATGTAGTAGTTATAAAGTTTCTAATCCGATTCATGCAACCCAAAAGTTTTATCTTCATCTGTTCTAATTTGCACATTAAACCTTGATCTTTCCATGATTTATGGAAAGACCGTCTTTCAAGAGATGGACTCATATTATAATGAGATATTTATGGTTTTAAATAAATCTGTAGATATTATATATTTTAACAAGTTATGATTGATTATATATATTAAAGAATTAACATCAATAACATATTATAATATTTGCATATTAATAAGTTATGATTGTTTATATATAGTAGAGAATTAAAACCATTAACATATTATAATATTGGTATATATGTTATTTTTAGACAATCTTTTAGAGAATTAAAACCATTAAATGACACAAATAACTCCGGTTGACAGACAAAAATCAAACAATATTTATTAGAGGGTGCTTGGGATGAACTTAATATATATAGTAAAAATGGATTTGGTCTCTAAATTATTCTAATTCTATCAAATATAATTTTAATAATAAAATAGTTTAATATTATTTTAATAATATATATTGTCCAATATTATAAAACGAATAATTGTCACATTTTAATTTAATTCTAAAAAGTGTCACCGTCAAACCAATGGTATCTACATAAGGTAGAAATTCCATTTAAAATTTTACACATGTAAGTTCATTAGTTTATAAAAAGAAAGAAGAATACAATAGCTTCAATAACAAGGAATTTGAGTAAACTTAAAACTGGACCAAAATATTATAATAACCAGCTCAAAATCCGTACTGCCATCGAAGATGGAGTCATTCTTGTAGACAGACGATTCCTTTGTTGCTGAAAGGAAGCAAGACATGAGCAACTGCATGAAACAACATGGTGAGCATATTATATTAGAAGACAAAGAGATGAATAACAAGAAATTCGAGGAGATTAATTCATAACATGTACAGATGTACTTGTTAATCTCACTCAAACTCCTTGTTATACATTTCATTGCTCCCGTAGTTCCATCAAACAGAAGAAGTTTGGAGAAGAATCTTCCTTATGTGTATCTGTTTAAGTTTTAACAAGACAGAAGAGGAGAACAAAATGGCAAAATTAGTTTTTTTTGGTGAAGTTTGGATTTCCTCGGAATCAACTACAGAGAAGGCAAAGGGCACCGGTGGAGGAAAACAAAATGTCAAAATTAGTTTTTTTGGTGAAGCTTGGATTTCCTCGGAAACAACTACAGAGAATGGCGTGTTGAAAGCAAAACCATTAATGAATGCTAGCTACTAGTGTAGGAACTCCAATCCTCTTGTAAAGTCAGGAGTTTTGCATTGAATATTTAATTGGCAATTTTTGAACATATTTGGAAATGAAAAACTTTCCATGTTGGAACATGCGAAAATAGCATACTTACGCCAAGGATTTTTATGAAAAAAGAAGACAGAACATTATGATATTTGTGAGTTATGGAAATATGTATATTCTGTATATCAGGCGTATGAAGCATAGTTGATTTATGGAAAATTCCTACATATATGGAGATGAGATTGGCGAATATATGGGGCATATGGTGATAAGGAAAATCCCTTTATTTATGGGATTTTGATATGCTTCAAGAAACATATTTGGAATAGGAATATTGTGGAGATAATCAAGGAGTATTCCGATCTGTTCATAGATATAAAAGGGGACAATCACGGCGGCAATACATACGGTTTTAATAGAGAAAAATCTGCACACATATTTTTTATACTTTCGAGAGAATTGCAAAGTGCCAAATTTCTATGTTCCAACATACTTGGCCTTTTGTTCAAAGTTCAGAATCAAATGCCTTAATTCCTCGGGAGCAGGAGATCTAGCGTCGACGAGTTTCGAGGTCAGATGGAGTCTGATCAAGGCGAATCGGTAGCAAGGGGAGCTTGCAGAATTCACACATTATAGTTAGTAAAGATAATTATTCTGTATAATGTACTTTGTATTGTGTCATTCTAATTAGTGGATTTATTCTGAACTGGGCCAGGTCCCGCAGATGTAGATGGATTTCACCGAACTGCGTAACTAAGTCTTGTGTCGTTAATGCTTCAATTTATTGCGTACTTAGTTAGATAGGTCATGTTCGAACATACTAATAAGGATTAGTTAAAATTTGGTAAAACCAAATTTCACTTTTAATAGTCAATCTAAATATTCCTCCGTTTTAATGCTCACAATGAACCTCCTACATGATTACTACACTACCAGAATTTGAACCTATGATCAATAAAGCATTTAATCAGGCACTTAACAACTTGGTTGATTACGAGAGTGCATTTTTTTCAATTCAATTTACACCCATGTGGTATTTTATAAATTATTGTGTCATTTATTAAAGTACCAATATAAATTGAACAAAGAGAGTATTTATTTTTTGCACAGACATTTATACTCCCTCCCATTTTAAAGTTGATTATTTACTTTTTGAGAATAAAAATCTGTAAACTTCAATCGTAAATATAAAATTAATATGTATATAATAAAGATATTATGCGAGATTGCTAGATTTATCTTAACATATATTTTTTAAATACCAATTTTTTATGTGACATTATTATATGAGTTTGTCTCTTGAAAAATGGTTTTTCCATAAATTATGGAAAAGACCTAGGTTTAAACTGCAAATTAGAAGAAATGAAGATGAAATTTTTGGGTTGCATTAATCGGGTCATAAACTTACAACTACTTGATGTTGCATAATAAACTTTTAATATTACAGCTAAAACATTTCACCTTTCTACTATTCTAATTAAATTCTGTCTTATTATAGATAACACGAGATATTTACGGTCAAACATGTTAATTGAAAACATTAAAAACGTAAATAAGCAATTTAGAGTGGGACGAATGGAGTACATATTAATGTGGTAGAAAAAAATGTGCGTTTAAAATAAATTTATTAAATTTTAGTCATAAATTTTAGTCTAAATAAATAAATAAGAACATTTGTTTGAAACAGATGAAAGTAAATAAATAACCTTACATGAGTAAGTACTATTGATCACATAATAAATAATATTTCCTTTTTTCCTTCTTTACTTGCAGAGAACTTTTTTCCAATTAAAATTATCAAATTTTGATCATATATTTAAACATATATAATTTCTAAATATTCACCATGTCCCAATAAAAATGGCATTATTTCCTTCTTGGTTTATCCGGGAAAATATGATATCATTTCCTTTCTTAAACTAGATAGCACCCTCTGTGCTGATGGACAGATATATGAACGAAAATTTAAAATATAGCATAATTTATAACTCTAATAAGTAATAATTTTTTGTCATATATGTGAAAATTACACACAATGCAATACTTAAAATAAAATAATATATTTATTAATATTTTAATATATTTATTTTTAAAAAATAAATGTGGAGGTGTCACTTGGCAAAGAATTTACTCATTTAGTAGAGTTGTTGCATTAATTATCATTAGTTTCCAAGAAATGTATTAGAATTGACAAGTAAATAATGTTTTTAATTTTTTTTTTAAAAAAGGTGACATAAAAAGTTTTGGGAGTGTCACTTGTCAAAAATTTATGAAAGGTAATGTGATTAAATGTGGGGATGTCACTTAACTAAAAAGTTGCTCTTTTAGTATAAATTATAAATTTCCACAATTTTTTCTTTAATAACTTTCAAACTAGACCGACTATTTTAAAAAAAATATTTCTACTTTTTACACTTATTTTGTGTCACATCATCTCTTAGAAAAAAAGTAAAGTAAAAAATAATAGTATCATTTTATGTGGGATGGGATGAGTATTAATTTTTTTATGGAGTAGGTCTCCTGACAGACGACTTGTCCATAAGCTTATGTACATGCACTTATTTATTACCTTATATATTACATTTTTTTGAATTACATACAAAATGTAAAAAAATTGAAAATATTTTTTATATCCTATATTTTTCTATTTCACCTTCAAATACATATTATTACTTGTTTTAACTTATAAAATGCATTACTTAAATTTTATTAAAAAATTACAACATTTAAGGTAAATGTCATTGTGGACTGTGAATAATCTTATGGAAAAACTGTCTTTCCTGAAAATTTCCACTTTTTATTTACCAAGAAATCCATTAATGAGAAAAGGGTTGGGAAAAACTTGAATCTTTTTTTCAAAAAAATTTAAACCATCCTGATAGATGGGAGGAATTTATTAGGCTCCCCGAACCCAAACGAAATTGACCCAAAAGGTGCTACATGTAGAGTTCTTTACAAAAGATCATTCATTTGATGATCCAAGAGCAAGGGACAGCCCTCGAAGCAAATAAAAAGTTGCTTCCAAAAGCGATATGTTCAATCGAGTCTAAGCTAAATGGAAGTGTGAAAATACAGTTTGCTAGTCTTATTTCCATCCAGCATAAATAACACGAACATGTTCAGGGAAGCGAAGAATCGAAACCCTTATTAGTCAATGTTATTCGGCCGAATAGGAGATAAGACCGCCTGAGTGTCCAAAGTTTGTTGCCATCCGTGATGTACCCTATGTTCAGTCAGTGCTTCCTCTCCCATGATCAAAATCCTCCTTTGCTTCAGATGTGGAACTCAGTTAAAAGCTGACCTGCACAGTAAAGAACAGAGGCACAGCAGTTTCCATTCGAGAGGAAGAGTGAAAAAAGAATTACTAGAAGATACTTTAGTTACTAAAGGAGTTCTAAGTGTAGACAAAAAACTCTAGGTGTTTCCCAGAGAGGTTCCAATTTGCACTCTATGGAATCCAATTTTATCTAGTAGTAAAAGACCCCTAAGAAAAGATGGAACATTTTCTGTGTTTAAATCTCCAGTTAAATTCTTATCCTTTGCATATTTTGCCAAGAAATCTGCAGCTGTATTAGCTTCCCTGGGAGTGTGTTGGATTGGATTAACTTTATGCCTTGTGTTCAATGTGCTACAAATAGAAAAAACTCTCCATGGGCAGCCCATTGGATCTTGTATTCCTTTAACAGCTGAAAAATAGTCTGACTCAAGCACACAACAGTGAAGATCAAGTTCTGAGCATAATTGATATGCACTCTGAATACCAACCAATTCAGCATGTAGAGGAGAATCAGATTGAAAAATATTAACTCTCAGCTTAATCACCTCTCCCTTCCAATCCCTCACTATAACTGCACATGAGGACTCTCCTCCAAATTTCCATGTAGCATCTGTATTTATTTTGAAACCAGATTTTGGTTTTTCCCAACTGACAACAGTTAAAACTCTTTTCTATTTTTTGGAGGATTTTTGGTATGATTCCAGCTTGAATTAAGTCCTTATGCTTTTCTATATTACCTTTCAGTGGATTGGCAGTGAAGATTAAGTATATCAGTTCTTTGACATTCTGAAAGCATGCATCAACTGAGAAGGATAGATTATCAAATATGATTTTATTTCTGTATATCCAGAGGGACCATGTTGTGACTATTAGGGATGTTGTAAACAAATTGGACAAAATCTTAGAGTCTGCCCTTATGGAGAGGTAGAATTCTACTCTGTTCCTGAAGCTCCCTAAAACTGGTTGTTGAAAATGTAAAAGATTGTTAACTCTAATCCAAATTGCAATTGCAGAAGGACAGGAGTTAAAAAAATGGTCTAGGGAGTCTAAGTGGTTCTTACACAGAGGACACTTAGAAGCTACAGAGAAACCAAACTTACACAATATGTTATCAAAAGGCAGTATACCATTAAGAGCTCTCCAAACTAGTACAGACATTTTTGAGGGAATGAATGGTGACCATACCTTGTGTAGATGTCTAATGGTTGTTCCTTTCTGTCTGAAAATCTTATATGCTGAGCTGGTAGAGAAATTACCATCCAAAGAAGGAGTCCAGACCAGCCTATCTGCATGGGAGTTTCTAAGTTTGACATCCTGCAAGAGCAAAATAGTATTGGTAGCCAGGTGAGGCTCCAAGATTGGAAGATAGGAATCTTTGTTAGAAATGAAGGAGCTTAGAGAGATTTCATGAAATGGGATTTCCATCTCTTAGGGCCATTCATAGAACAAAGCTCCCTCACCTGTCCAATTAGCATTCCAGAATGAACATTCACCTATTCCATAAATAACTCTAGTAAGACTATTAGCTTTTTCAGTGACCTTGCATATTCTATTCCATGTATGGGATTTTTTATACGATGCAGGGAGTGACCACAAATGATGGGTCCATTGGGTATTATTTATTTGCAATTTCCACCAAAGTTTACAAGAGAAAGCATCTACTATGGCCTGAAGGTCTCTAAAGCCTATACCATTCTCCTGAACTGGAAGACTCATTTTTTTCCAGGATCGCCATTTTTTCTTATTCTCTGAATTTTCAGTATTTCCCCAAAATAGTCCAGAAGCCAATTTTTCCATTTTCCTTAAAACTAACTTTGGAGGACTTAAAATAGCAAACAAATGTGTGGGAATAGAGAGAAAACAGTGATTAATAAGAATGATTTTACCTGCAGTGCTTAACCACCTGTTCTTCCAGTTGTTAATGGTTTTCTCCATTCTTTCCAAAATAGGGTAGTAATGTACCTGTGTATTCCTTCCTGGAAAGATGGGGACCCCTAGATACTTAAAAGGAAATGTGCCTCTAACCATACCTAAAGTCCTGCTCACTGTTTGGACTCTATCCACTGTGGTGTTAGGAGCAACAAAGAAATTAGATTTTGAAAAATTAACTTTTTGACCCGATGTTTGCTCATATGCTTTCAGAAAACTTTTAAGTCTTTTCAAATTTTTGTGATTACCATTCAGGAAGACAGCCGTATCATCAGCATACATGAGATGAGTAATCTGTGAGCAGTGTCTAGGCAAGCTAAAATATTGCAAATATCCTATGTTGAACAATTTTTTCAAACCTCGGGAAAATTCCTCAGATAGAATATTGTACAGAAAAGGTGAAAGAGGATCACCCTGTTTGATGCCTCTATTGGATGCAAAGAAACCTGAAGTAATTCCATTAATTAAAACTGAAAAATGAGCTACAGCTATGTTTTGCATAATGCGGTGCACAAATGTACCATGAAATCCAAATTGAAGGAGGATTGAATTAAGGAAAGACCATGAGACCCTATCAAAAGCCTTCTGCATGTCTAATTTAACTATGAGATTTGAAACTTTAGGTTTTCTAGATAGAATTCTGGTCATCTCTTGCACCAGTATTATGTTATCAGATATATCCCTCCCTTTTATAAATGCACTCTGTTCAGGGGATATGAGTGAAGTCATTAGAGGTTTAATCCTTTCCATTATCATCTTAGAAAAGACTTTATTCACAAATTTGATAGGCTTATGGGCCTGAAATCTGAGAAGGTGATTGGAATTGATCTTTTGGGGATTAAAGTCAGCCAAGTTCTAGAGATGGCCTTAGGAATATTACCACTTTTTAGGAAATCATTTGCAGCATCTAGGAGATCTCCTTTAATAGTATCCCAGAAAGTGGTGTAAAAAGCTCCAGAATATCCTTCAGGTCCCGGGGAACTAGATTTATTTAGGTCAAATACTGCAAATTTAAGCTCCTGAAATTGAAAAGGAGACAGAAGAATGTGGTTTTCTTGATCCGTAATTACTTTTGGGATTTCAGTGAGGAAGTGTTTTAGATATGTTCCCATTTTTTGAGAGTCTTCTTCATTAAGTAATTCTCTGTAAAATCTCACTGCTTCCTCTTTAATCAGAGATGGTTCTGAAATCCAATTACCTTTTCCATCCTTGATTTTACTGATTCTTTATTTTGTTCTCCTTTCCCTAATTGAGTGATGAAAGTAACTCGTGTTAGCATCACCATACTTGAACCAATTTAACCTAGCCTTTTGCTTCAGATAGATTTTTTTTCCTTTTTGAGCTCGCATCAGCAAATCTTTGGATTTATTTAGCTCCGCTAGGATTAAATCATCTTGTGTTTGCTGGAAAGAGATTTCCAGGTCATTAACTACATTCTCATATTGTGTCAAATTCTGATTCACATTACCAAAGTATAATTTATTCCATTGTTTGATTTCCATCTTTAGCCTCTTAAGTTTAAAAACTAACCTGTACATCCCATTGAAAGGAGAAGCTAATTCCCAGTTTGAGACTTCTAGGTCTTGGAATTCCTGTCTATTTGACCACATTTCTTGGTATCTAAATGGTCTAGGGGCTTGTTCTTCGGACGATTGTACAGTTAGAAATAAAGGGGAATGATCCGAGGTCATCCTATTTAAAACATGAATGGAACTATTAGGAAATAGGTCCAACCAATCTAAGGTGGCAATTCCCCTATCTAACCTCTGAAACATTAATTCCTTACATTTATCCCTATATCTATTATTGCTCCAAGTGAAGGAATTTCCTACAGTAGGGATGTCATGCAAGTCCATAATGTTTATAAATTCATTGAACTGCTTCATACTTTTTTTTTGTGTTGACTTCCTTCCTTTATATTCAGATACAGATGCAACAGTGTTAAAATCCCCTACATATATGGAAGGATGATGCATTGTTACCTTTAAGTCATTCCATAAAGCCTCCCTCATTTGTCTATGTACACTAGCATATATGAAAAAACAATTCTAGCTAAAAGAGGAGGCAGAATCTGATATATTGACTTGCACAAATTGATCTGTCTCCCTTAAGGTTGTAATACTGAAGACTTGATTCCATAAGATCCAAATTTTAGCACATTGGGCAGGAAAAGCATTTTGGTATCCCAGTTCATGCTTTAATACTGTTAAATTATGTTTATCCCACCAGGGTTCTATTAAACACAGTATGTCAATCTTATGCTTAAGTTTTAAAACCTTTAGTCTATCAAGAGATGTTCCAATACCCCTCACACTCCAGACTAGTATATTCCCTATTATGGTGTGTTTTATCATTTAAAAACTTTTGGGGTAGCTTTTTGTGAAGATCTTAGGTTTCTACTTGTCTTAGCAGAGTTCTTACCTTTGTCACCTGATTTGCCATTACTGTTTTCAATATTCACCAAATTAGACTTCTTATCAGAATTACTTACCTTGTTCTGCATGTTTTCCTCTTCCTTTGTACTCTGATCAGGGTGTGAAGGAATCTGACCCCCTTTATTAACCCCTGAGGTGGTATTTTGCTCTATGAAACCTATTTGTGCTTGCTCAAGAAGAGGAGCAGTTATAGTGGTAAGATTTTCATCAGAATTAAGGATAACTGAAACTTCTTGTGATTCCACTGATTCATGAAATATCTCTACAATCTCCCCTTCCAGATCATCCTTTAAATCATCTAAGGATTGGAAAGCATTAGAAATTGTTACCGTGTTATTTTTTGTAGCATTTTCCTGGATAGGAGGAAGTTTTGAGAGCTGATTCTTTTTTCTCCAGAAAGATGTGGTTATTGGCTTAGAAATGTCATCCAGAGAGTAGAAGGGGGCATTTCTTTTCTTATGGCTAACCTTAAAAAAGTTGATGTTACTTTCATGTTGAAATCCTGAATTTATTTTTTGAGTTTGAAAATCCTTCTCTTTTTGTGAGACAGTTAAGGTTGAGGAACCCTCAATGTTAATTATTTCTTTTGGAGGGGATTCTAAGCCTTTTATCTCCTTATGTTCATTTCCTTCAGTTTTTTTCCCAATCTTTTTTCTCAACTCTGGATGCAGGAAATTACAACTAGTATTACTGTGGCCTATTATTTTGCAATGTGAGCAATATGTTGGCAAATCTTCATATTCAATAACCGTAACCGTAATTACATACTCTCTTTGTTCCAAGACTTTTGGCATGTTTATTTTTTAAAGTTAAATTTGGTAAAATCCGAACCTTCATATAAAAATATCGCGTGAAATATTATTAGATTCATCTTAACATTTATTTTGTAAATATAAATTAACTCGATTAATTTTTATGTGTACTCCCACTGTCTCATTTCAAGTTGAAATTTAACTATTCATTTAGTCAAAACTTTCTAGAATTGAATTTCTACTATCGTGTGATACATTGTTAGATTCGTTATAGTGTATATTTTCAAAATATCAAATCTTCACAAACTTTAATTATCCTTAATGATTTTTTTCCAATTTTTTTAATCCTTAATGAAAGATAGTAAAGATCAAACAATTTTCAAGTCAACTACAAAAAGTCAAAAGGTGAAGATTGAAATGGGATGGATGGAGTACCAGTTATACGTGGTTAGAGGTATTTAATAAGGAATATAATTCCTTTCCTTGTAGGAAAGATTATAAATGGTACTTACCTTATAGAATTAGTTTCCTTGTAGGTTATATTATAGATGGTAATTAACTTATAGAATTAGAATTCTATTCCTGTTAGACTTTAATTTGTAACCCTGTATATTGTAATCATCATCATTGATGAGATGTGTATCTGATGAATATCAATGTACCATAATAAAGTTTTTTATATTTTATCATGGTATCAAAGCGGGTTCGATATGAGCCCCCTTCTTTAGCTATATTTGTGTTGCCGCCGCCGCCCTTACCACACTACAGCCGCCACGATCCACATTACCACCACTGGAGAAGCCTAGCGCTGCTGCTGCTCCACTTTGTTATCCATATGCGCCATTGCCGCGTTCAGTTGTTGTCCTCACGCGCCGCCACTGCCACTCATGCACCGCCGTCCCTCGCAAGAATTTCTACAAATACTTCTCTTAATACCATTCTACTGATGTCGTCGTGTCCTTCCTACCACCGCTGGTGCTCTTAGTTGTCGTCGTCAGTGCAAGGATCTCCATCACTCGCCGTTGTTGCTCACTGATCGATATGGTCTTTTACAAATATTTCTCTCACAGAAGTTGAATGCTAATCTGCTACTGCTATCCCCCCCAACTCTTAACGATTAGCGATTTCATAATCCTCTTTGCATGTTAGACATTCTTGTTCATCATACTCCAAATTGAGGGAGGGTAATAAGGAATAGAACTTTTTTCCTTGTAGAAAATGTTATAAATGGTAGTTACCTTATAGAATTAGTTTCCTTGTCGGTTAGATTATAGATGATAATTTACTTACAAAATTAGAATTCTATTCCTGTTTATAACTAAATATATTGTAATCATCATCATTGATGAGATGCGTCATTGATGAATACCACTGCAGCATAATAAAGTCTTTTATACTTTATCAATATTAACGGTCAAGTATAATCATTGAATATCGTAGAAAAATAAATATGTTAAAATTTGTGGGACGAAATGGGTATATATTTATATTAAATATTTTATTGGAGATTACACTCACTCCATTTCATTATGTTTGGTATCATAAGTTTAAGTGTTGTCTTTTTTACAAGTTGAAATATGTAAAGAAAATTAAATGAGAAGAACAAAAGATTTAATAAGTGGTTAAGAATAATATATTTTTCACATAAAGAAAATGTGATAATCTTATAAAAACATGAATATGAAAAGGAAATGTTTTGAGAAAGACGTCTATGGAAAGACTATGGAAAAATAGAGTTTAATTAGAATAATAAAAGGTGGAGTAAAATATCTTAATTGCAATATTAAAAATTTATTGTATACCATGTAGTAATTATAAAGTTTATAACCAATTTATGTAACCTAAAAATTTTATATTTATTTCTTTTAACCTACATTTTAATGTTGATATTTTCATATCTTATGGAAAGAAAGAAAGTCAAAAGACGGACTCTTGTGAAAATGGTAAGTTTGCCATTTTCGTGTAATTTAAAGAGTAATAGGAGTAGTAGGCATTAAAAGTCGTGTATTGTTAGCTGTCAGATTCTTTTCATCGCCGAAATATTGTCTTTTGACCAGTCAACTCCTTCCGTGACTCAAACAATACTTTGACCGTCAACTCACCCATAATTTTAGCTGCAATCGAGATACCCTCTCTTTACCAGTGAGATACTCTCGAGATACCCTCTCTTTTTTTAAAAAAAAATATTGACACCCTTTATTTTTTTGTTTGATCTTTTAATATTTACATATTTCTTTTTTAATAAAATTAAAATTAATTTCATCAACATAATTTATATTTTATTCTCTCAATACAATTTTTTACACTCAATTTACTTATAAAAAAAGTGTCAAATAGCATCTAGGGAGTATGTTTATCCTTTACCATCCCCATGATTTTCTTTTGCAACTCCCTATGTTCCTGTTGTACTTGTACAAACACTATTTATTTAATTAAAATTAGTTAATTTGAAAAGTAAAAAATAGAGTAATATATAAGATAATATAATATCATGTGGGATTTTGTTAGAATTCTCGTAACATCTATCTTCATAACATCAACTTTTTATTATTTTTAAATGTGCACAAGTAAGATGATCGAAAAATAATTTTGGTCAACTTGCAAAAGTCAACATGTGCAAATGTTGGTAAAATTTATAGCAATGCACGTAAATATGTATGGTCCCCTTTGTGCGTTTACACGAACATTTTTGTTGAAAAACCTTTTATTTCGAAAAGAAGAGTAGCATATAATAGTTTTGGTTTTTGGAAAAATATAATTATGGGCATGAAAGATCCCTGCCTTTGAAATGAATTCGCCAAACCCGTGGTGCAAGGTTCAACACAGACGTTCGTTTCCCAAGGTATCATAGAACCTCACCAACTCGTGCACTCAAGCAGTGAGAAGGAACTTGTATTATATGCTCAGAACTCAGAACTTAGAAAATGGGAGAATCAAGGAAGAGAGAGGAGGAAAGTGTGTATTCTGAACTGCTCATCAACTCGCCTTTTATAGGCATACCTATCAACAATCGCAACTCAAGTTCAGGAGAACGTGGAGCAATGGATAGGAACGTGGAGCAACGGTTCAGAAGTCAGGTTTTGACTAATTAAAATATAGCAAATGGTTAGGAGTGGCCATGGACCAAGTAAACTTCGGATATACGTTAAAACCAACTTAATCAAAGGGTTAAAAGATTTTTTTACCATATCAGAAACTAAGTTTTCAAACTTGTTTTAACCACGTCTGAAATATAGGGGAAAAAGGGTTTTTGTTTAAAATGTTTGATTATCTAAGAAACCTCATAAATGCTGGGATTTCAAAGTAATCTGGACCAAAAAGATTAACATGGGCTCAAGACTTGTCCGTCCATTCATCCGTCAACCTTGCCACATCATGGCGGGCGAGCGGTGCGATCGGTCGGTCGGCGGTGGCAGCGAGCGCAAGGGGTCTCTATTTCTCTTGCTCACTCAAGGTAGAAGAGAAACATTTCCATATTTAAACTACCCACATCCCTTGTAAACTTCCCATGTGGGACTAAGAGTAAATACAAAGTTTTCCTTTTTTTCCTTTAAAAATTAATTTTGGGCTGATTGGCTCATTTGCATTACTAACAATCCCCCACTAATGCAAAAGGGCAAAACGGTAATTTTTTGATCATGTGAAAGTTTAACACTTAATCATCAGTATCTTGCGATTGAACTATTGCGTAGTGAATTGGGATGAGCGATTTGTTTTTGGAGTGAACGTATCTGGAACTCCTAAACAAGTTGTTCATTCCAAGAACATGTGTCTTACTTGAATAAAACAAGTTCCATGATAGTCAACAACTCATAGTGGTCATAGTTTCCTTGGGAATACTCATGAGTGCTATAGAAAGACAACCATTAAATGTCTTTCATAAAAGGAAGTCAAATACTTTAAACTTACGTAGGTCCTTCCATCAAATCTTATTAGACCACCCAATCAGGGCTATGGAATGATTAAGAACTATTCATCATTCATCCTCACATAATTTCGGTGAACCCCACAAGTCCGTCACAAAGTAGAACTATCTTAGATTTATTAAAATCTATAAGCTCATCCTCACAATGTACGTATGTCATAGGAATGTGTAGGTTTGTATGTTTGTGAATCTTTTCTTGGTTTCATTTGACTTCAAGTCATTTGAGAATCAACAAGAGTATCCAACAAGAATTCTTCATCAGGCAGGGTTTTAACCACATTCTCCTAGATGAATCTGGTACTATCTTTCTACTTAGTCCTTTAGTAAATGGATCTGCTATGTTTCTTTATGATCTTACGAATTGTAAAGCCAGTACACTAGTCTCGATCATATTTGTCACACATTCATGCCTAATGTGTGAATGTCTTTTCTTACCATTGTAAGCTTCATTTTGGGCAACACCTAGGGCTGCCTGAGAGTCACATAAAAATGAGACTGGTGGAGTGGGTTTCCCCCACCAAGGAATATCTTCCAGTAATGACCTAAGCCATTCAGCTTCTTGGCTTGCCAAGTCTAGAGCTATAAACTCGGACTCCATAGTAGACCGTGCTATACAAGTGTGTTTTGAAGACTTCCACGAGATAACAGCTCCTCCTAAGGTAAAAACATAATCACTAGTGAAACCTACTTCATTATTATCGGTTACCCAGTTTGCATCACAGTACCCTTCCAAAACAGTATGATATCCTACAAGATGCAATCCTAAATCCATTGTCCCTCTTAGATATTTTAGTAAACATTTAAGGGCAACCCAGTGTTCTCCACTAAGATTATGGGTGTACCTACTTAGTCTACTTACAATATAGGAAATATTAGGCAGAGTGTAGTTCATCAAGAACATCAAACTACCAATAATTTTTGCATACTCCACTTGAGATACACTTCTTCCTTTATTTTTTTCTTTAAGTGAATAGTGGAGTTGTAAGAAGTTCTTACTGGCACTACATCAAAGATATTAAATTTTCTCAGCACCTTTTCAACATAGTGAGACTTAAATAGTATGAAACCATTATCTTTCTTAGTAAATTTTACCCCCAAAATGACATCAACCTCCCCTAAATCTTTCATTTCAATTTTAGAGGATAAGAATATTTTGGTTTCATTAATAGCATCAAAGTGTGTTCCAAACAATAACATGCCATCTACATAGAGACAGATAATCACACATTCATAATCAAATAGTTTTGAATACATACAAGTATCGGATCCATTCACAACAAAACCAAAACTAAGAATATTTTTATGAAACTTTTCATACTATTGTTTTGGGGCTTGTTTTAAACCATACAATGACTTCTTAAGTTTATACACCTTATCTTCTTGGCCCGTTATGGTGTACCCATGGGGTTGTATTATATATATATATATATATATATATTCTATATCACCGTTCAAGAAAGTGGTTATAACATCCATTTGATGTATTAACATTTGATGTATAGAGGCCAAGGCAAATAGTGCACGAAATGTGGCTATTTTTGTCACATGCGAGTAGGTATTAAAGAAGTCCACACCAAATTTTTTGGGTAAAGCCTTTTATTACAAGTCTTGCCTTAATTTTGTTTTTTCTACTGCACCATCAGTTCTTAGTTTTCTTTTAAATATCCATTTGCAACCTAATGCTTTTGATCCCCTACGCAAGTCTAACAAGTCCCATGTATTATTAGTCATTATTGACTCAAGTTCACTGTTAATTGCTTCTTTCCAAAAACTAGCATCTACAGATTTCATAGCCTCTTCATAAGTCTTAGGATCTTCTTTAAGTAGGTGAAGAAAGATTACTGACTCATTTAATTTATCTACATCTTCGAGTCCAGTCACAAAAGCAGTCACAAAATTAGGTCCATAATTAGTTTCTTTTCCACATCTCTTACTTCTTTGAATTTCATTATTACCATGTTCAGGTACATGCACAGAAGTAGAACTAGTAGAAACATGTATCACATTGGAAGATATATCATTCATATTGTTTAAAGGAAATATGCTTTAAAAAAACCCTGCATCTCTATATTCGCACATTGATTTATCATGTAATTGCATAAATCAATAGGCATTAATATGTTCAGCATATCCCACAAATATGGAATCAATATTTTTGGGACCAATTGTGTCACGTTTGAAAGTAGGTAAAACTACTTTAGCCAAATACCCCCACACTTTTAAAATTTCAAGTTAGGGGTATATCCTTTACACAATTCATGAGGTGTTTTATCTAAATTTTTACGAGGCACCTTATTTAGAATATGATTGGCTGATAAGACAGCCTCCCCCACATTTCATTAGGTAATCCAGAACTTAAAAGCATTGTATTCATCATATCTTTTAAAGTTCGATTTTCCTTTAAGCTATTCCATTTTGTTGTGGGGGTATAAGGTGCAAGGAACTCATGAATTATGCCATTTTTTCACAAAATTTTTTAAGGAAGTTTGTACTATATTCTCCTCCCCTATCTGACCTTAGTCATTTTTATTTTCTGACCTAGTTGGTTTTCTACCCGAGCTTTGTAGATTATGAACTTTTATTTTGCTTCATCTTTAGTTCTTAAAAGGTAAATCTTAGTATACCTTGAATAATCATCTACAAAGGTTATGTAGTACCGTTTTCCACCTTTACTTTCAAAGTTTCTAAAATCCGCTAAGTCTGTGCGAACTATCTCTAAAAGTCCAGTTACTCGTTAAGTTACTTGTTTAAATGGTTTCTTAGCGATTTAAGCTTTTACCCTAGACGTGCATGCCAAATATCAAAAGATTCAACAACATAAGCAGAAGTAGATGCTTCATTGATAGCAGTGGTGTTCACAACAAATAACCCCCAGACATGTATCCCTTTCCCACAAATTGGCCATTTTAAGTGATAACTAGTTTGTCATCTTAAAACACCAATTTGAGACCGACCTTGTAAGCAAACCAGCAGATATCAAGTTTCTACATAAAGAAGGAACATAGAGAACATTTGAAAGAGATAAATTCTTCCTGGAAGCCAGTTTGAGAAAAACATTCCATTTACCGAGAACAAGGGTACTACTTGAGTTTCCCATGTAGACTTGTTCACCAGTAGCGACCTCCTCGAAAGTTGTGAACATGTCCCTGTTTGCGTAGAAGTGTTTGGAGGCTCCGATGTCAACGATCCAGTTTGTCTTATTTTCAACCAGGTTGATTTCAGAGACTACAGCAGCAGTGGTCTCCACTTGTTCATCTTTGGTGAGATTGGCTTGAGGTTTGTTGTTGTACTGGTTGGGTTTGTTAGCGACGTTCTTGCGCTGGTAGCATTGGTAGGCTTGATGACTAATTTTTCCGTAGATGTAGCCGGCTGCCTTGGACTTCTTTATAGCTGGCCTAGTTTCCTTGAAGTTGCCGCCCTTTTGATCGGGTTGGTTCCTTTCTTGAAGGCACCAAAGGACTTAGACCTATCAACGTTTCCAGAGTTTACAAAGTTAGCTTTAACTGAATCGAAAAAGGAAGAGAGTCTCTTACATTTGAGGCGATTTGCTTCCACAATTTTCAGGTGGCTGACTAGTTCCTCCAGGGTTATATCTTGTTTCTTATGCTTGAGGTGGTTGCGATAATCAGACCAAGCCTCTGGAAGCTTCTCTATAAGTATGTTGGCCTGAAGGATGTCGTGCATGTTCATGCCTTCTGCGATGACTTCGACAGTCAGATTTTCATACTCATGGACCTGGTCAATAATGTGTTTACTGTCCCACCATTTGAAATTTGAGCTAGTTCCCAACCTCTTTTTTTCTTCCCTGCATCATCAAGGCCATATTTCTTCAACAACGTTTCCAATTTTGACTTAGCAGATTTGTAGGTGATGAACAAGTCAAATATATGATTGGTCATGTTGTTGAGAAGATAACCCCTACCTATTTTGTTATCTTTCTTGTACTTGAGAATGTGGTCAAAAGTTTCCTTTGAAGGAACTTTAGGGGTCGTATGTGCAGTTTGATTGGTGGTGATAGTGATTTTGGAAGGATCAGTAAAAAGGACGTAATCAACTTACAATTGTTCAAGAAAAATTAAGTCCCTTTGAGACCAGCATTTGTAGTTAACACCATCAAGAGGAGGTATCTTCGAAAGCTTATTTAAAAATCACATTTAACCAGACATAATTTACAAATAGGAAGTAAAATATTGTTTCAAAATTGTTGGTAAAATTTAAAGCCATGAATGTAAATATGTATAGTCCCCTTTGTGCGTGTACACAAAAATGTTTTTTGTTGAAAAACCTTTTGTTTCGAAAAGAAGAGTAGCAGAAAATAGTTTTGGTTTTTGGAAAAATAGAACTATGGGCATGAAATATCACTGCCCTTGAAACGAAATTCTCCTAATCCGCGGTGCAAGGTTCAACACAGGTGTTCGTTTCCTAAGGTACCACATAAGCTCACCAACTCGTGCACTCTAGAAGTGAGGAGGAACTCGTATCTTATGCTCAGAACTCATAACTTAGAAAACAGGGAATCGAGGAAGAGAGAGTAGTAAAGTGTGTATTTAGAACTACTCATCAACTCTCCTTTTATAGGCATACCTATCAACAACCATAGCTCAAGTTCAGGTGAACGTGGAGCAATGGATAGGAATGTGGAGCAATGGATAGGAACGTGGAACAACGGTTCAGAAGTCAGGTTTTGACTAACTAAAATATAGCAACGGGTAGGAACAACCATGGACCGAATAAACTTCAGATATACATTAAAACCAGCTTGACAGAAGAGTTAAAAGATTTTTTACCACATCAGAAACAAAGTTTTCAAACTCTTTTTAACCACGTCTGAAATATAGGGAGAAAAAATAGGGTTTTTGTTTAAAACGTTTGATTATCTAAGAAACCTCATAAATGCTGGGCTCTCAAAGTAATCTGGACCAAAAATATTAATATGGGCTCAAGACCCATCTGTCTGTCTGCCTCACCACGTTATGGTGGTTGGGCAAGTAGTGTGGTCTGCCGGCAGTGGTGGCGTGCGCGAGGGGTCTCTGTTTCTCTTGCTCACTCAATGTAGAAGAGAAACATTTCCACATTTTAACTACCCACATCCCTTGTAAACTTTCCATGTGAGACTAAAGAGTAAAGAAAAAATTTTCCTTTGAAAATTGAATTTGGGTTGATTGGCCCATTTGCATTACTAACAATCCCCCAATAATGTAAAAGGGGAAAAAGGTAATTTTTCTAAGCGTGTGAATGTTCTACACTTAAGCATCAATATCTTGCGATTGAACTAATGCGTAGTGAATTGGAATGAGCAACTTGTTTTGGAGTGAACGTATCTGGAACTTCTAAACAGGTTGTTCATTCCAAGAACACGTGTCTTACTTGAATAAAATGAGTTCCGCAATAATCAAAAACTCATAGTGGCCACAGTTTCCTTGGGAATACTCATGAGTGCTCTAGAAAGGCAACCCTTAAAATTTTTTGATAAAAGGAAGGGCGATCTTTTACACTCACGTGGGTCCTTCCATCAAGCCTTGTTAGACCACCCAATCAGGGCCATGGAGTGATTAAGAACGATTCATTATTCATCCTCAAATAATTTCGGTGAACCCCACAAGTCAGTCACAAAGTAGAACTATCTTGGATTCATTAAGAGCTTTAAGCTCATCCTCAAAACATACGTAGTCATAGGAATGGTTTGTACGTTTGTTAATCTTTTCTTTGTTTTGTTTGACTTCAAGTCGTTTGAGAAACAACAAGAGCATCCACTAAGAATTCTTCACCTAGCAGGGTTTTAACATCACTCCCCTTGATGAATCTTGGAGTATGTTTCTACTTAGTTCTTTAGTAAATGGATCGGCTAAGTTTCTTTCTGATCTTACGAATTCTAAAGCTAGTACACCAGTCTCAATCATATTTCTTACACATTCATGCCTAATGTGTATATGTCTTTTCTTACCATTGTAAGCTTCATTTTGGGCAACACCTAGGGCTGCCTGGGAGTCAATTGACGAACTCGTTCGTGCGTCAATTGAATGAAATAAAAAATAAGTTTAAAATTTGAGTATTTATAAAATTATTTTATATTACTATATGAGAGTGACAATAAATGTACTATTTCTAGAAGAATGTAATTATAAATTGACTATGGTGTAATTATAAATTGACTATAGATTTATTGATAAGTAAATATTAATAAATGAGTTCGTCTCTTGAAAAACGGTAGTTACATAAGTTATGAAAATACCAAGATTTAAACTGTAAATTAGAAGAAATCAAGATAAAAAATTTTGGTTGCATTAATCAGGACATAAACTTCTAACTACTACACATTATACAATAACTTTTTAATATTGCAACTAAAACATTTTACCTTTCTATAATTCTAATTCAACCCCATCTTTCCATAAACCTATGAAAAAACGGTCTTACCCAAAACTTTGTCCTAATAAATTTCATATTTAAAAGAAATCTCTATACATATATGTATTGTATATAAAAGTTGTAATCATTGTACTCCTTCCGTCCCAGACCAAGCTTCACAGAATCTTTTTCACGGTCTTCAAGCAACATGTTTGACTGTCAATATGTTGAAGTACGTTTAATAATGACAAATAAAAAGTTGATATTTAGAAACTACTTATTACGACGAATCCAACAATATCACATACGATAATATTATTATTAATATATCTATTTAAATATATGGTCAAAGTTTGATCATGTTGACTGTCAAATAGTAAGTGTGCATCTTAGTTTGGGACAGAGGGAGTATAGAATAACTTACATTAAAATAATACAGTCATAGAAATATTTGATATGTGTTGTTAAAGAATTAAACCAAATGTCTAAGCATTGAACCAATTTATGCATTTACTAAGATTTGCCAAGAATCTTCAACATTCAATGACTTCACCCACTTGCTACCTTATAATAAACATGACAAAGGATTCAATATCATCATATTCATCTAGCAATTATAACATCATAAACCCCAATAAGATGTTCTAACTCATGCCCTTGGATTCCATGACAAAAGAGGAGAAATTAGCTACTTTCACCAACTCCTAACAAGTATCATAAAAGTATTTCATATCATCAAACTTCAAATCTCATAAATGATACCAACAAATAACATTAAAGCTCCATAAATGCACAATAGATAAAGCATTAAATAGATGGAAATGATTCTCAAGGCACGGGCAAGGAAGCTACAATCAATTGCTCCCAAGACTAAAGTTAACTACTAGAGTTCATACTAATGTTCATAAGCAAATCCAACATAATCAAAGATGAAAATAGAAGAAAAACAAAGAGAAACTAGGGTTTTGAAAGAGGGGAAATTAGGGAAGAAGAGGTTCCTATTGAGAGGATAAGAGTTGGTATTTATAGTACAAGAAAAGGCAAAAAGTAGGCCACGACAGCAGTCTGTCGCGACCCGCGACAAACACCAAATGCTGCATCTTCATATTTTCATTTTTCTTGTACAAGTCTTCACAATCTTCACTTCACTTCCCCAAGTCTTCAAATCCCAAAAGATGGTCTTCAAATCTTCATATAATTTCCCTGTCACACAAAATTCCCTAGAAAAGTGATAAGAGTGCAAAAGTCGCTCTTAACTCTCCTTAGAGAATTTGAAAGCAAAATACAAGATCTAGAGCACAAAAATATACAGAAGTAAGTCCAAAATTTCCTAAAATAACCACATAAAATGAACACGTCAAACCTCCCCACACTTGAACCTTACTCGTCCTCGAGTAAGAAAAGATTCAAGAACACAAAGAGATTCACATATTCCCCTCTTAACACTAAAATTCTTGCAATCAATACCTCACAAAAACTCTCATTATCATAAATTCCAAAATCAAAGATCAAATGAGAATTTTTTCACACAGAAACCCCAATTCCTAATTCTACCTAAACCTACCACCTGTCAATTCACTAATACCCATAAAACATATCCAAATCCCGAATTGATAATCCCAAAGTCCAATGGAAAAAAATGAAGTCAAAACCATATCAAGGTTCAAGCACATTGATGTGAAATTTCCGGCCAGGGAAGATGGCTAATGATCACCGTTAGTAAGCGTGAACCTGCAAGAAAGGTCCTGGAAGTGATTCTGGGGAAAGGGCTCTGACGATCAAGTCAGTTCTTTCCTTCAAAGAATTTCTATTTCTCAGTTTAGTGTAACTTACCTAAGCTAGTGTTACTCACCTCGTATTTATAGTAGACTGCAATCATGGCTCCACATTGCTAGCATCTGAGATCTTGGGTTGCATCGTAATATCTATAATATCGGTTTGTGGCTAATGCTTGGACGTTGCTCCACCTTTCTCGGTTTGTAGGTGAGTCTCTCAGACATGGCTCTGCCTTTCTCGGTTCATGGCTGAGTCTCCTGGACATGGCTCCGCTTTGCTCTATTTGTGGCTTAGTCTTGGGCTGGACCTAAGGGCTAACAAATTTTAGTTTGTGGGCTATGTATACACCATTAGCCTCCCTAGCCTTGAAGTCAATGAAACGCAAAGAGATGACTATATTTATTGAATGTGTGCGAACTGTACTATTTATTTCCAAAAATGTAATAACATGTTCGTCATCACAGTAACTTAATTTGTGTTCGCGAAGTGTTGCATGATTCTTGGCTAGACATGAGATTTTGTTGGATTATCTAGTTTTTGAATTTGAATTCATAGGTCGAATTTACGACCTCTGATAGGCGTGGCTGTTGCAATTAAGCTGAGATTCTCTCCTCATTCTTCACTATGCTATTCTGAATTATCTTACCTTCTATTTTCTCTACTTAGCTTATAAATGCTCTGAATTTAATGAACTAACCTTGTCACTGTTCATTGTGCCGCCAATTCATATACCGTCGTCGTCTCATTTTTCTTAAAAGGTAACTTACTTTTTGTCAGAATTTCATCATGACGTTTCTGCCTGATTTAACACCTCATTTTTTACATTCCAGTGTCTTACATTAAATTTTGAACTTTAAACTTCTTGGGCCTTCATCTTCATTGTCCCTTCTTATTCTTCCCACATCATTGTTCTTCATCATCTCTACTCATAAGTTTTTCTGTCTTTTTTCTTTTCTCCCTATTTTTCTGTACGCATTCCTCTTAATTGTGAATCTACGTTGTGTCTTTGGTCTGCCAATTTGTTGTTTACGTTTAACCGGAAGTTATCTGGTTGTCTTATTCGGCACACTACCTGTGTTATTGTTTGGTGGAATACTTTGTTCTATGTTTTATAGTTTATTAATAGGGTTTTCCTCTTCAAATTTTAGGAATGTCTACCTCTAATCTTACTAATTCTATCGTAGAGGATGTCCAGATTGACGATGTTAATTCTGAGGAGGATTCTTATCATCCCATTGGTTATTTCATCCTTAATAACATTTTATCCGGCGATTGGTTAAAAAATAATGTTCCTTTCATGTCCTCGCTTGAACTCAAAGCCCTTTGATGAATCTTCGAGACCAATTTAGAAAGCCCAGCTCCAATCCGCCAGCTGTAACCCGTCACCTGCAAGGTAAAGACCTGGAGATATCTAGGGGAAAGAGCTCTGATGGTAAAGCTAGTCTATGGCCGCCGATCAGTGAATAATGTATGAATGGAAGTATATGACATACCTTCTTATTTATACCTCTTGAAACCTAATTAGGGCTGCCTATTTCCTAAGTCCTCCTCCTTTACTACGAGGCCCACTAAGGTATAGCGTTAGGATAGAAGCCCAATAATATTTTTTCCTAGTTCTTCATCAAGAGCCCATAGAAAGCCAGTGACTTGTTATCAAAATATCGTGCTATCGAACGGTCCTATCAAGATGGTTTTTCTTCAAATAAGTTCCACGTCAAAGGTGGCCATGAGGCTTCGATAATAGCTGAACACTTGGTTTTCTTCAGATGGTTTTTTTCTCTCGCCCTGTTCCTTCTTTGAATCCTAAAGGTTGCGGGTGAATAATGGTGAGCGGGAAATCCGAGTGAGTGGGCATTTCTTTTTCCCACTTTCCATGCTGTGTCAGTATTCTTGCCTTTCTATGCAATTATTATTCAATCATCGTTTCTCTTTCCCTTTCATTCCCTTCCAAACCGCCTTATTCCCCACTTAACTCTTTTCTTTCTTGCAGGTAGAGTCATATTTGGATAAGACTTCTTCTCATCTTTATACTCTTTCCAGACCTCACCTTCATTCTTCCTTTTACGAGTAAGTTTTCCCCGCCAGGGCCTCTTCTCCCTTTAATCTAGATTCGCTGTTCGTCAACGTTTCTTTCCCTTAATCCTTCCCCAAATCTCTTTCTCCCTTCAATTTTGGATGTTGAGTGGGGTCTAAAGGAGGTTTTAAGAAGAGGACTCTCTCAGAGGAAATTGAATCTCGTATTTCGCACAGTGCTTCAATATTCGACAAGATTCTGGTCTACTTGGATAACTCAGTGATGAGTTATCCGAGAGAGGGCTTTGCAAAATATGGCCATCTTGCGATAAATGGAGAGCGGGGCGGTGACGCCTCCCATAAATAGGGTTGTGGGCAGTGACCCAACTAATCCATTGGGCTCCCATTCTGAGATGCCTCATAGGGTTAGCAAGGCTAAGAAAATAATCTCCTATGCCCCTTAAAGGAGGAAGTTTGTTATCCAAAAACAGCATACTATGGCTAGCCTATCAATTAAGGAATGCTCGGATTCAAAGTATACCGTTCCTAGTGAATTAGGTAAAATAATTGATGAGATTCCCCTTTACCAACGAGTTCCCTTAGATGCTAAACTTAGGGTTTTAGAAGAAGATGAATCCCCCTTAACTCTACCTGCGGGAAGGTCGATCACTTATGGCCATCACATTCGATCTGGTTTGTATTTTCCTTTTCCTCCCCTCCTGATTGACCTAATGGAAGAGTTTGAGGCTAATTTGGTTTAGCTCCATCCGAATGTGATTGGCATAATAATGGCTTTCACAGTTCGAAGCAAGGAAGTTGGGCTTGTTCCTCGTTATGAGCTGTTTTTGGTTTTGTACATATTGCGCTCTAATTGGGGTGTTCGAGGAATATTTTCCCTGTCGAACAAGACCGCTGATGCTCGGTTTATTATTACCCTCTCCAATAACAAGGGGTGGTAACAAAAGGCATTTACCTTTGACTGTTCTGGGGCTTATTGAACCCCTCGATGGAACTCAAAGGTGAATGTCGAGGTTAGGAAGCGGAATGGGTATTCAATTCCTGATCATATGCGCGAAGATGTGGCGATCGTGAGGGGGCCCAACACTTTGGATACTCTACCATTCTGAGGTAAAAGGAGCAAAGTTCTTTGCTTGGATAGAGTGGTTGTACGAAGAGATCTATGCCTCAATGACCCATTGAGACCCTGGCCAGTCAACCCCCAGAGCTCCAACCCTATTTCTTGTCCTGAGAACCATAGGAAAAAAGTTGTGGAACTTCCCTCCTGTTCAAAAGATGATTTCGAGGAAGTTAGGGAAATAGTTTTCTTTGATGCCACAGAAGGTTTTTGGGGCTAGAACCTTATAATTTCATTTGTTTAGATTTTATTATCGAGATGCCTAACATATTTATGATTTTAGTGGTAGATATGGACATTCTCAATGCTCTCCGGGAAAATATCATTGAGACTGTGAAGTCAGCCACCGGTCTCTCGACGAGAGTTGTTGAAAATCCACTAGTCGAAGTGGAGGACTACTTGAAAGTTTTAGACGAAAGGGCCAAGAAATGGAAATATGAGGATTTCTCTTATCAAGGGAAGTCACCCTCGGGTGACAGCCTAGACTTGTCCACGTCTTTTGGGTTCCTAGGAGAAGCCGGCGAGGACCCTTCTGTAAGTCTTGTGACCTTCGTTTAGTTACCTTTCGGGACTTGAGATGCCTATCTAACGATCATTTGTGGTACAGGTTCTCACGGCTCTCGAGTTCAGCTTGCGTTCCACAAGGATTTTCTCAGCTTGCGTTCCTTCTATGCTCAAGGGCCCACTTGAAGCGGTTATCGAGGCTATTATGAGGGAGGAACACTCTAAGTTTGGGGAGGAGCGTACTAAACTTGAGAAAGAGCGTGCGGAGCTTCAACCAAAGTCTAAGGGCCTGAACGAGAAGCTCAAAGTGGAGTAGAAGAAGTTGAAAGAAAAAGAAAGGAAGATATTGAAGAAATGCCACCCGGAAAGGCAACACCCCCTGCTGGCATATTTTGCCAAGAATCTGATGGGTTCTACTAAACTCTACGATCTTTTTGTTGAACTCTTGAAGTCCTAGAAAACGATGGGCTGGAACAAACTGGTCGAGCACTTGATCCCTCTACTCCTAGCTGAGCACACTAAAGAACTTTAAAAGTTTATTGATGATAAGGTCGAGGGGCAAGTCTCGTCTCATTGGAAAGAGGCTATTGCAGGAGGCATCCACTTCAAGTTGCTTGATTTTGTCAAGGAATAAAAGAAGTGCAGGGGGCACACTAAAGAACAAGGAATGTTGCCAAGTCGCTACAGGGTAAGCCGGCTGCTGCTGCTAAGAGAAATGCTGCTAAAGGGCTGTGCACGGGTGTTAGCACTCGGTCTAAAAAACTTTCCCCCCTGTTCCCACGGTTAACTATGGTGAGATTGAGGGGAGTTCTCCACCACATGGTTATAATGATGTGGAGGCTTTGCATTTTGAGGACTTAGTTTTGCATCGAAGGCGTACCGCCCGATCCCCCAAGGCCATTAAAGGTGAAGCTGACTGTCTGTTCAAAGGGCTACAGGAATAAAGATAAAAAAAATTTAGGGGTCTGATTAGATTGTTGCCTTTGTTGTTCTGATGTATTTGTTATGTACGTGCATAATTAGGTTAAACTCTGATGTATCCCCCAGTAAACTTTTGGGCTTTTATGTGTTATTCTTCAGCTCTTGCTTCATAAACCAATAACATTTTGACGAATGCTATCTGATCGAAATGAGCTGATTCTTTGAATCTTGATTTAACGGGACACGTTCTAACAAACTTATCCGTATTAATACCAGCTAGCTTAGATATGATATCATTGGCTTAAAAAATGTTCAATGGCGAGTATATTCAGATTGGATCTTGTCAATGTGGAAATAATGTCTTATCGACACAAGCATATTTATCGGACTTGGCCATTTAGGCTTAAGACTTGGTCTTGTCTATGCGAGAATATCATCAAAGTTGACCATTTTAGGCTTGAGTGAGAAACTTGGTTTTGTTGATGCAAGAATATTGTTGATCTTGGCTTTATCAGCTTAAGCGAATTTACTCAAATTGGTCTTATCGACGCAAGGAGATTATCGAAATTGGCCTTATTGATGTAAGTGAATTTATTTGACTTGGTCTTATCGACACAAGGAGTTTATCGAACTTGGCCTTATCGGCACAAGTGAATCTATTTGACTTGGTCTTATCGATGCAAGGAGATTATCGAACTTGGCCTTATTGGTGCAAGTGAATATATTTGACTTGGTCTTATCGTCGCAAGGGGTTTATCAAACATGGTCTTATCGGCGCAAGTGAATTTATTCAACTTGGTCTTATCGAAGCAAGGAGTTTATCAAACTTGGTCTTATCAGTGCAAGTGAATTTATTTGATTTGGTCTTATCGATGGAATGAGATTATTGAACTTGGCCTTATCGGCGCAAGCGAAATTATTTGACTTGGTTTTATCAATGCAAAAAGTATAGTATAGGAAAAGGTGATTGAATTCAACAAAATCATATCAGAATCATACAAAATCTGTGAAAAAAGCGTACATCTCAAAATTGGTGGTAACAAAAAAGGTTGGCAACTTTCCATCTTCGAGGTACCTATTTTCCATCCAACTCCTCTAAGACATAACTTCCTTCTGGGTGTGCCTCTAAAACCCAATATGGGCCTTCCCTGTGTTGAGTCAGCTTCCCTTCTGGTTGTCATTTACTCTTCTCGTTACTCCTCATGACCAAGTCCCCTTCGCTGAATTGCATCTTCTTTACTCAGATCGTGGTATCGCTTGAATTGTTCCTTCACCTTAGCTTCACAAATGATGGCTAGTGTTCTGGCTTCCTCTACCATATCCAAGTCCAGGTGTCGATTGTCACTGTTTTCCACTATGTTGCTTGACATTACCCTTGGGCTCGGCAAACCAAATTCTACTGGAATTACAGCCTCAGTGCCGTAGACTAGGCTGTATGGCGTCTTCTCAGTGGCTTTGGATGGGGTTGTCCAATACGACCATAACACATTTGAAAGTTTGTTCACCTAATTACTGGTAGCTCTTTCGAGCCTCTTCTTGATTCCATTGACGAGGGTCCAATTAGTAACCTGAACTTGGCCATTTGCTCATGGGTGGTAAACTGTCGTTAGCTTTAACTGGATTTTGAACTCCTCGCACCAGCTTTTGAAAGGATCATTGGCGAACTGCATGCCATTGTTAGAAATGATAACCCTCAAAATTCCAAACTAACAAATGATATTCCTTTAACAAAATGAGACAAAAAAATTCCCTTTTATATTAGTTAGCGGCTCAACTTTGACCCACTTAGTGAAATAATCAACAACCACCAGTGGGTACTTAAGCATGCTTGGTGCTTCGGGGAATTGCCCTACCAAGTCGATTCCCCACTTGTAGAATGGCCAAGTACTATGCATACTTATCATCTATGTCTGGGGCACATGTATCATGGGCACATGTCTCTGGCATTGAAAGCATGCTTGGATGTATCAGTTGACATCTTCAAACATAGTCGGCCAATAGTATCCTATTAGGATCATCCTCCTTGCCACCGAACGAGCTCCCCGATAGCTGCCACATATTCCTTCATGAATTTCCTTGATCAAGTAATTTGCATCTCAAGGTGCCACACATCAAAGGGGTTGTAAGTAACCCCTACGAAAACGGCCATCCTATATTACGTACCTAGGCGCCGTGAGGAGAATCTTTCTAGCTTGGGCAGGTTCAATGGGAAGGAAACCCTCCTACAGGTACTTAATGATGGGAGTCATCCAAGTGTCTGCTTCATCAATTACCATCACAGTTAGCCCCTCGATGCTTTGACTATTCAGTTCTTCGAACGAGATTCGTTTCTGGGACAAGCCTCCTAGGTTTGAAGAGCCAGCTTGCTAAGGGCGTCCACCTTATGTTTTTTCTCTCGAGGTATCTGTTTTAGGGTGGATGATCGAAAACCACTCAACATGGGCTTGATAAACTCCAAATACTGTTGCAGGTTAGGCTTTTTGGATTCATACTCTCCTTTGACCTGCTGAACCACAACCTGTGAGTCACTGAATACATCCACGTTCTTCACTTTCATTTCCTTATCTAAACAAAGCCTCGTGATCAAGGCTTCATATTCAGCCTCGTTGTTCGTGGCCCAAAATTTAAAGTGCAAGGCATATGGGTATTCTATACCATTGGGGCTGGTGAGCACCACCCCTGCTCCACTGCTCCCTGAATGTGAAGATCCATTAACAAACAGTTCCTGCAAATCCCCCTTCTCAGTGTCTTCTTTTACTTCGACCACTTCTGTCATCTCCACAAAAAAATCTGTGAGAGCCTAGCCCTTAATCGCAGTCTTGGGTTGAAACTGGATATCGTGTTCACCCAATCCCATAGCCCATTTCATCATCCTTCCTGAAGCTTTGGGTTTAAAAAGTACCTGCCCATTGGGAAAGCTTGTCAAAACTACTATGGTGTGTTCCTGAAAATAAGGTCGCAACCGTCAAGTGGCATAGACCAAAGATAGAGTCAAAATCTCGAAGGAAGTATACCATGTCTCGGGACCCTGTAATGCTAGATTAACAAAGTATATGGAGTGTTGTTGCTTATCTTTCTCCTTTATCGAGACAACACTAACAACTATGGTCGATGCTGAAATATAAAGGTATAACACCTCTCCCTGGCCAGGTTTCACCAGTATTGGTAAGGCTCGAAGATGTTCTTTCAAAGCCAAAAAGGTTCTTTCTCAATCCTCCTTCCACTCAAGCTTTTTGGCTCCTCGCAATACACCAAAGAAAGGTAAGTGCTTCTCGGCCCCCTTCGATAGGAAGTGACTCAAAGCAGCCAAGCAACCCGTTAACTTCTGGACCTCTTTCACCGTCTTTAGACTCTTCATGTTCATCAAAACCTCCATTTTCTTAGGGTTCACATCAATTCCCCTCTCAGATACCATGAAGCTCAGGAATTTGCTAGCCCCTACTCCGATAACACATTTAGCAGGATTCAGTTTTAGGTTGGCCCATCGCAGCTCGACGAACGTCTCGCTCATTTCTTCCAGGAATTTATCGTAACTCCTGATTTTTACCACCATATCATCTGCATACACTTCTAGATTTCTTCCGATCTGGTTTCTAAACAACTTGTCAACTATCCTTTAGTAGGTTGCCCAACCATTCTTCAAACCAAACGGAATATTTTTGTAACAAAAGGTTCCAGCCTCCGTTATGAATGAATTTTTTGCCTTGTCTTCCTTTGCCATTAGTATCTGATGATAGCCCTTGTGTGCGTTAAACATAGGCTAGGATTTGGTATCAGGTTATTGCTTCCACGAGCATGTTTATCAAAGGGAATGGATAACTATCTTTTGGACATCACTTGTTCAAGTTAGTGAAGTCGATACACATGCGCCAAGCACCATCATGTTTTGGAAAAATCACCAGGTTAGCAAGTCATTCTGGATAAAAACCTCCTCGATAACATCAGCTTCGAGGAGTTTTTCCACTTCTACCTGTATTGCTTCAGCCCTTTCTGGCGCGAACATTCTCCTCTTTTGTTTGATGGGTTTTATCGAAAGGTTGATATTCAGTCTATAAATGGCCAGTTCCGTAGGCACTCCTACCATGTTCGTAGTATCCCAAGAGAACACATCCGAGTATTCATTAAGTAAGGTCGGCAACCGGCCCCTTACCACTTTCGGCATCATCTTTCCCACTACAATAACACCCAAGCCTTGAACTGGAATCTGTTTGGTATCAGCTGGTCCTTCCTCTCTATGTATCGAAGCCATATCTTTATTTGCTCCTTTCATTGCCACTAAGTTACATCTTTTTTGCTATAACATGGTTTCCTCAAATGCAAGCTATCCCTTTTTTCGTTGAAAACTTCATCATTAGGTGGTAAAGAAACCACACTGCTCGAGCTTGACACATCCAAGTTCTTCCAAGTATCACATTATAAAGGGAGTAGGCATCGATGACTGCAAAGTTGCAGTATATTGTTACCCCCTTATCTCCATCCGCCACTCTGACCTGCAAAGTGACTTCGCCCAGGGGAGTAATTGTTTTCCCTGGAAATTTTGACAAGGGGCATAGTGACTTCTTCAAATTACCTCAATCGATGTCCAGCTAGTTAAAATAATTTACGAACATGATCTCGACCCCACTCTTACCATCTACAAAAATCCTCTTAACCAACAAAGTCTCAACCACTGTTGAAATTACCATCGGGTCTGCATGAGGGACCTAATTTTATGGATTGCGTCTGCTTTAAAAAATGTTATTGCCTCGTCGGGTCAAAACCTTTTATGGGATGGCTCTCTTGCAGGTACATGCCTTGGCTCAGCCTTCTTTAAGGTGTTTGAGGATCCTTCTCCGGTAACTCCATTGATAACGTTTATCACTCTACGAATGACCAATTCCCCATTTAGGTTGTGGTTTCCCGCAGGTTGGTATCGGTATGACTCCTGTCAGTGCTCTTGCTGAATCGCCTGAGGAGCATGGTCAACCCTGGAAGGGACTGGAGCATTCTTTTTAAATGGTCGTCGGTCTTCACGTTCGTTCCCATTTCTCAACAGTCCATCTCGGGGGTGTGGTGGACAAAAATTAGCCTCTCTGAGGAGACCCTCCCTTTCACACCTCTCAATCTCCATTCTAAGGTGACTTCAATCGTTCGTATAGTGATCGAAGTCCCTATGGTGATCGCAAAATTTGTTGGTGGCCCTCCTTATTGCTACAGCCTCATCCGACATGTTTAAACAGTGGGGTTCCCAAAAATCCCCCTATGAATACTCCAAATTTCTGCCAGAGAACGCCGTATGGGTGCGTATTTGTCAAATCTCCCCCTCGAAGGTTCCATTGGCCTTTTTCCTCGATCGTCGGGCTTCAATATTTAGCCATCATTCCTTCCCTTTTTTTTTCTAGTTGCCTCATCCACCTTCGAGTGTTACTCCACTACCTCTTAGAGCTATTGCATAGTCTTAGGGATTTTCACCGTCAACTTTTGATACAGCTCCAAGTCTTCCATTCCTATCAAATACCACTGGATAACCTCATTCTCCGCCCCTTCAACCACTCCTAGGCTCTCACAAACATATCTAGGATAGAATGCCGCCCTTGATTCCACTAGTATTTGCTTTGTCTGGTACAGTTCTGTCAGTGTCTTCGTAAACTTCTTCTTCTAGCAATACTGGCTCAACAACGCTCAAGTGAAGTCCCTATAAGACTGCAGTGATCCTCTAGGAAACTTGAGAAACCGTTCCAGTGTATTTCCTTGGAGGTAGCTGCTTATGAGCTTACAAGTTATCTTCTCATCAAAACCCCTCGAGTTCATCAGACTTAGGAAGGTCTGAATGAACTCGCAAGGATCAGAATCTCCTCCGTAAGTTGGAAACTTCTCCGATGGCTTTGTGTCCCTTGGCCAATGGCACCTGGTTATCTTTTCATTAAAAAGGGATCCCACTGACTGTCCCATTGGCCCCATCAACCTATCCAACTCCCTTCCAAGTGTATCTCATGTTTCTCCAACTATTGTTTCCCTATTCCGGTTCTGATTTCGATAAAATCCCAACCGTAAAACATATGCTGGCTCTATTATTTGCCCTGGGTAGGGCCCCGCTCCTACGTATCCTGGGTAACCTACCGAAGAAACCCTTTGATTATAGTAATCATACCCTCTGTGGCTGATCTTCCTCCTATTCTCGAGGCTTGCGAACGGCGGCCTTGAATATTTCCCAAGCATTCCTTCTGGGAAGGTTGTGGCCGGGTCTAGGCAGCTTCTAGATGCCCAAAATATAGAGTTACCATCATCTGGCTCGCTAGGGGAAGGGCTCTCACTTGCTTCTAAGTTATCAAATGTGCTCCTACTCCCAACGAACTTAATTCCATTTTTCTAGCCTAGACTCTATCTTCTGGAAGCTTTTCAGTTTCAAAGTAGTCCCTTAATAGTGTCATCTATTTTGTTTCTTCTGTCCAAACTATTGACATGGTTGTTGTGGCCGTACTTCTGATTGGTATGATCTTTACATTCACATTGTTCTCTCCCAATAACAAATCAAAACCAGTCATCTCTAGCTTACTTAAGGCATCTTCCTTGATAGTTTCACTCTGTGGTACATGTTGAATGTCAAAGTGTTCGAGTTGGACCATAAGTTAGCAAAGTTTCCTTAAATACTCTATCAACTGCTCCTCTTGCACCTCATAATCTCCATGAACTTGTTGAACCACTATTTGTGAATTGTTAAAACACTTAATGCTCTTGACCTTCATCCCGATAGTAAGGTCCAACACAAGTATTAGTGCTTCATATTCAGCTTCATTGTTTGTAAGTTAGAAATCAAAACGAAGTGTAGTTCGCAGCTGAAACTAGATCCCATACTGTCATAATTCGAGAGCCTATTTGATCATTCTATCGGACGATTCTGGCTTGCTCAAGATATTTTTGATTGGGTAGTTAGTATACACAACTACGTTGTGACTTTGAAAATAGCTTCATAGCCTCCTTGCTGAGTAGACTAGTGCAAGAGTTAATCTTTCGATCGGCAAGTACGTCATTTCTGTGCTTTGCAGTATCCTAATGATGTATTATACCGGTACCTGTCTTTGCCCTTCTTGACACACAAAGACCAAACTCACAGCTTTTCTTGAAATTTCCAGGTACAAGTATATATTCTCCCCTGGTATAGGTGACTTCAGCGTTGGCAACGCTTGGAGCTGTTATTTCAATGACTCATACACTTTTTGAATTTCCTCATTCCACCTAAATTTCTTGGCCTTTTTAAGGATGTCGAACAGTGGGAAATGTTTTTCTACAGCTTTGGAGTCAAACCTACTAAGCGATGCTAGGGATCCTATCATTACCTACACTTATTTGTTTGTTCGCGATGTAGGCATGTTGACTATTGCCTCTATCATTTCTAGATTAGCTTCAATTCCTTTGGAGAATACTTTATACCCCAAAAAATTTCGTGCCCCCACTTTAGTTATGTACTTCTTATATTTGAGTTTTATACCAATCTCACTTAGTGTATCCAGGGTTTCTTTCAAATCCTTCCCGAACTGACACACCTTTTTGCTTTTGATCACCATGTCGTTAACATATGCTTCAACATTTTATCCTATTTGATTGTGAAATACACTGTCAACTGCTCTTTAATGTGTCGTGCCAACATTCTTTAGGCTGAATGTCATCTTCGCATAGCAAAACACTCCAAAGCTTGTTATGAAAGCTGTATTTTCCGCATCTTCTGGATTTATCAGTATCTGGTGGTATCCTTTGTACGCATCCAAGAATGCTAGGACTTTGTAACCTGATATTACTTCCACCAACTGATCAATTTTACGTAACAGATAGCAGTATTTTAGACATGCTTTGTTTAGATTAGTGAAGTCTATGCACATCCTCCATCATGCGTCTGCTATCTTTACCATCACTGGATTTGCCAACCATTTTGGATAATTTTCTTCCTTAAGGATACCGGCATGGACCAACTTTAACCTCCTCTTCAATTGCTTTCTATCTATCACTAGCGAAGCTTCGCTCATTTTGCTAAATTGGCTTGGTCGACTCATTAATATTTAGGGAGTGGATAGCTATGTCTGGATTGAATCATCCCATGACCTGCACCGTCCACGCCAATGTATCTTTAGGACTTCACAGAATTTCCATCACTTTTTCTTTTACTTCGCTTGGAAGATATTTTCCTATCTTGACACACTTCGAAGTGTCCTCCTCGTCCAAAATGGCAATCCAGTTTCCTCTCCGAGATCCACTTCAGGTTCCACTTGCTTGAGCAAGCCTTTATCTGAGATGGTGATGACCATTTTTATTTGTTCTGCATTTCTTCCTACTCTCATTATTATAACCATGCACTTCCTAGCCGTTTAATGATTTCCTCGTATCATTGCGATCCCCGTTGGAGTTTGAAATTTCATCACTAAGTGATATGGGGACCATATCTCTTTTGCGGTGTTCATCCAGGGTCTACCTGTGATGAGGTTGAATAGGCTTTGTGCATCAATGACAACGAAGTCACACATGATAGTGCAATTTTGTCATTCTCACTTATGGCAACTGGCAGTTGTATGCTACCCAAAGCTATCTCCACAAGTCCAATAAAGCCTACAAGAGGAGATGTATACTTCTTCAAATCAGTTCGCTTGAATCTGAGTTTGTCGAAGCAATCAACGAATAAAGTTTTTACTGCATTTCCATCGTCAACGAATACTCTGTGAACTTTGGTGTTTTCAATCTTAGAAATAATGACCATCGATCATTATGAGGTGAAGTGTTGGGAACTACGTCTTTTTCGCTAAACGTTATTGTGTCATCAAAGCGAAGTTTTTTGTTAGTTGGTTCCTGTGGTGGGGAGTATCTAGCATTAGCTTTCTAGGTGTTGTGAGACAGAGCTTCGGTCGATCCATGGATCGATAGAATTACTTTCTTCGGGGTATCGTTCGCCAAGCCCTCTTCATAATCTATCGCTACTGTCATTTTCTGATTCTTTCTCTGCATATTCACTGCGCCTTAGTTTTTTGCCATGGAGTTTCCCGCTTTGTTGGCATCGCTGTAACGGTTTCCTCCATCCTCCTTTCTTTATTGGCTCAAACAACCTTTTCACAAATTCTCCTCTATTTTCCTTTGCAAGTCTCCGTAGTATTCAACCTTATGTTCACGGTCCTTGCGAAAGGCGCAATAGTATCCCCTTAACCACTTGTATGGTGGTGCTATCATTGGCATAGGTTTGCAAAACAACTATTTGTTAGCGAAATAAATCTCAATTTTTTTCTTTTCGCGACTTTGTCAAATGAGTTTCTGGAAATGGTGTCATTTGTACCCTCGGTTCTTTTCCCATGAAAGAGATAATCCCTTTCCCCTTTTTAACAATACCTCTCTGTGGATTTCCCATTATCCTTTTTTCACCTCACTCGCGCTCTATTTTGCGGTTGTTTGCCTCTTTAGTCCACACATGCTTTTCAATCATCTTAAGCAATTCTCTTGGGTTACCATGTATGCTCTTAGTGAGTTCGTTGCAAAACTCTTCTGATCACATACCTCCCATGAATGTGCCAAGTGATAATTAGAATGATAGATCTCACACTTTTATACTTTCAGTAATGAAACTATTAAGGTATTTTGCAAGGCTTTCATCACTTTGTTGGGTTATGGTGTTTAAGTCCTCTATCGTTTTGTTAAATTTCTGCTTCTAATAGAAACACCCTAAAAACAAGTCACATAGCTGTGCCCAAAACCAAATACTTCCACTTAGTAGGTCGTCATACCATGTAATTGTTGTTCCCAATAGGAAAATGGGGAAAGCTTTGCATACTAGTTCAATTTTGGCATCGCAAAATTGCATACTATTGTGATAGGAATGTAAGACTTCCCTGGGGTTTGTTATCCCATCATAGATTTTTACATGCAATAGCAGCTTGAATTCTTTTGGCATTTTGAAATCACAAAGATGTGGTGCTAATAGTGATAGGTCTGTATCACCCTCGGCCAATATATCCCTTAACTCTTCTTCGTTATTAAGGCTCTCGTGCCTATAACTTACTTTTGATTTCTTTTTGGGGATTTTAGCTTGATAGTGGCTCGGAACTGGTTATACAGATGCTCTCTATTCACTTCTAATAAAGATACAAAAGCTCTCTTATCATTTTCTTAATTTACGTTGGGGGAATTGACTTTCTCCTCGTAGTCGTCCGTATCTTCTTTTTTGTGATCCCGTACTTTACTGGGAACGTATTCCTGATCTTAACTGGGTGTATAACTTGGTTATGCCCAGTCATTTTCTTATGTATGATGATTCTGGCTTTTCTTGATTATGGTGAAAACTATGGTTATCCTGAAGGGAATAAAGGACTTCAAAAAAAGTTCTTCGTCCCCACAGTTGACGCCAATGATGTTGAATTCTTGGTCAGGAAAGATGGCTGAAGATCACCATTAGTAAGCGTGAACCTGCAATAAAAGTCCCAGAAGTGATTCTGAGGAAAGGGTATTGACGATCAAGTCAGTTCTTTCCTTTAGAGAATTGGTATTTCTCAGTTTAGTGTCATTTACCTGAGCCACTATTGCTCTCCATGTATTTATAGTAGGTTGAAATCATGGCTCCACATTGCTAGCGTTTGAGATCATAGGTTGCATCGTGGTTGATATAATCTCAGTTCGTGGCTAATGCTTGGACGTGGCTCGGCCTTTCTCGATTCGTGTCTAAGTCTCTTAGACATGGCTCTGCCTTTCTCAGTTCGTGGCTGAGTCTCCTGGACATGGCTCCGCTTTGCTCTATTCGTGGCTTAGTCTTGGATTGAGCCCAAAGGCCAACAACCTTTAGTTTGTGGGCTGGGTATGCATCACACATGCTTCACTTCATACCAATATATCAACCTAAAATGAAGTACACAAAGAATCAAGAATAGATAACCCTACTTTATATTTTTGCTAAGTTACCAAATCCCAAGAAGTCCTATAATGTTGGGCTACCTGATTCATCCATACATCTATCGCAACCTTATGACTCCAACGCCGGCAAATGAGTAGATTTGTGACAAAATTTTCTTTTCCTTTTTCTTTTCTCTCTTTCTCTCATTTTACCTAGAATCCTTCTCGGGTTTTAATCCTAGCCACCACATTATGATTCTTTGGCTCACGTCTCATCCATATTAAGCCTCTCATTTTTTTACCTTGGCCGGACTTTTGGGTTTTTGACCTATCCGGGCCCCCAATGTTGCTTAAATTGCCCTCTTGGGTTTTCAACTTAACGGACTTGATTTATATTTTTTAAATTTTCTTTTATTTTAAAATTTTTCATTTTTCCATGTTATTCCAATCAAAATTAGCGAAAAGAATCCCAGATTACTTGTATATAAGTCATTTAAAACCCTCCCCACACTTAAAATATTACATTGCCCTGAATGTAAACACAAAAGGAAAAAAGCGATAAAAATCAGAGTGGGAAGTAAAAAATGAATCACAATCAAGAAAATGAAGGACTGGTACCACCACGAGGATCTCTGTTGTAGAGCTGGTGATACTGAGCTAGCCAATCTGTATTTTTCCAAGGATGCTCCCTACATCTTTCTGCCCCAGGATCAGGGCCCAGGGCACTGCCCATGTGTGCATGCATCTGATAAAATTGGGATGAGAGATGACGATCTCCTTATTCATATCCATCAGGCTCTAAGAGACAAAGATGTTGTGATCCATTTCCATCCCGGCGGTGAAAATCGATCTTAATTGTCTGCATCAATCAGGAGTAGAAATCTAGAGGAGGTGGAGGATACTCATCATGTGCATCATCCTGCATAGGCTCATCATGCGGTTGTGGAGGGGAAGATGGTGCATTAGTCTGCTGGGAGAAGGGAAGAGCATTTTCCTCAGCCGGGATGAGCAACGGGGGCAGCTCTCTAAGCTCCCACTCAAAACTAGTCTGACATGCATTATCTAGCTCTATCACTAAATCTGTAACTGGTGTCTCAAATTCCACCTTAGTCCACTAGGGCTGAGGAATTCTCATGAAGGGACCTCATTCTTCTTGTATAAATAGTTGTAAGCACCCCGCACAACTGTGGTCTGTATGAGGTGGTACTTCTGCATCTTTGGTAGAGTGATTAGGTATGAATCATCCCTGCCCAAATGCTAAAGTCCATGGGGAGTGGTGATATGTAAGTACTGTGCTAGGAGAGTGATCATTCCTTCCATTGATATGCTGCCTCCTCTCGCCTTCCTCGCTATCTTGATAACCCTCTCTACCCACAACTCAGTCCACTTTCCATAACCTTTGCCCTTGCTAGTGAGGTTCCATAGGTTGCAAATATCATCATTTGGCACATTCATCACCTATGCATGATGGAATAATGTACTCGCTAAGAAGCAATGCATAAACCAAAAAGCGGGGTGGATGATGATGTTGTTCTTGTCCCGCACATCCCAGACTCTCCTAGTGATGAAGTTCTAGAAGATTATATCATTGTCTGCAGTGGGGGTCGGGATCTCTGGATCAAACTGTTCTATAATATGTGCAGTGTCCTAACCAAAGGCTGCCTCAAACTGTGGGAAGGTCATCTCATAGGATAAGTCATTGAGATGGAATCTGATGAACTTCTTGCAGGGCTATTGTAACCTTTGCTCATCTCTCCTCGTGGTACACTCCTTCACCATAGTGAGGAACTCAAGTGTGTACCTCTGGCATGTGGGTTGGCTCTTGATCATGAAGGTCCCGAGGCTTTTTTTTGGTAAGAAGGCAACTAAGTGGCTCCCTCAATCCAAGGGCTTCCAATGCCCCCTCATCAATGAAATTTATCTCTTGAATATTTTTGAGAGGGTTAGTCAACTTGTCCCATCTCTCCGCATAGTCACCGGTGATATGACGCAATCCTATGAATCTGTTTGGAGTCAGCTCCAGGACTAGCTCCAGAGTCGGGGGGATGGAGGTGGCGCAGAAAAACTCGCCCTTCTCATGACTCACTGTCTCTTTGGTGCCATCTGATCAATAATTATCACCACAGGAAACAACGTCAAACTCACAAGGACATAGAGATTTATAATACTAGGTATAGTATCAAAAGTTAATAAACCTAGTATTATTCTCAAAGAACATCACAATCCATCATGCAATCACCACTATGAAATTTTCCCATGAAAATAACTAACATGTAGCGAAAAATATCCAAGTGTCATTATATAATTTATTCATAACAGACACAATCATGTAGTTGGCACACTAGAATCAGCAAAAGGCAACTATAAGGATGCAAGAATGCTCATATATCAACACGCGTAAAACCCAATCATAGTTCATTGCTAAATAATTTCACCAATATACTTATGTCCTATCTCACCATGCTTGGCCATATATTGCAAGTACTATCAAGAATACATATGCATTTTTCCTAAGAGCATAATCATGGCCATTAACATCATGTCTCGTCAAACTACACAATTCCAATAATCCTATTGTTCTTGGCCTAGAATAAACTTGAATAAGAATTACCCATCAAGTATACTCCAATATCAAGCTATATTCACAATACTAACAATCCAAGTCCACACAATAAACACAAACATATCACACAATATTCATAAGTTTTAAAAATTCACAAAAATTACCCAAAATTGACAATTCAAGTGTATGGAATTGAGAATTGTACCAAATGTGAGTAGAGGAGAGTGTAATTTGTATGCCCACTAAGAATCCAAGCTTCAAACAATGAGTTCTTGAAAAATCCCCAAATTCTAGGGTTTTTTTATTCTTATATTTTTGGGGAATTTGGATGTGTTTGTGGCGTGGAGAGGATGTGGGTATTGAAATGTGGTTGATTTTGGGGAGATGGGGATGATTTGGGCTGGATTGGTGGACAAATGGTGGAGAGCAGCAGTTCTGGGGAGGAAAACAACGGAGGAGAGGAAAGGTTATGGAGAAGAAAATGGTTCTGCCCATTTTTTATTTAGAACCTAGGAACTCATTGTGACTCACAACACTATTTTCATGACCCATGACAGCCAAATCAAAGTGGGTCAAAAGTCAACATTCTACTGTGACTCGCGAGAAAATCGTTGCGACTCGCAACAGAATGGTCCTGGGAGATGCAAAATTCAGAAAATTTCGTGATTCTTGTCGTGACACTCAACGAAATGTTGCAACTCACGATAGAGATTTACTGGAAGTTGTATTTTTGACACTATAGCATCGCGACTCACGACAAAAACATCGAGACCTACCAGGATTTGTCGTGACCCGTGACAAATCTATCACGACCACGACATAATGTATCTGAGAGTTCAAATTTTGCCAAAAACTTCTGAATCTTGTCTCGACTCGCGATAGAGATTTACTAGAAGTTGTAAACTTCCCCTGTCTATCGCGGCATGCTACAGAAATTACCTTCCAATACTTAGAAAAATTTTGCACCAACTTTCCAAGCTCTCCTTTTTTTTCCTTATGGCTTTCAATCCTTCATCTATCCAATCCAATGCACTTCCTCTTGCTACAAAATCATGGAAAACCACAACCTTCAAAAGAACAAGATAAAATAACTAAAAAAATGACAAAAACCAAATTGCAGCAACATCGACAGAAAGTCACGAATGACTATCTGGATGAACAAAACCAAGTTTATTTAACGTCGTCAGCATGGCATACTCCCTTAATTGGATTTATTCTCAAAATGAACCAAGGAGATCAATCTCTTTTTCTCTATGCAGGACAAAACATTTGGGATCCACGTCATCGATATGATACTTACTTCTTTTGCCTCTGAAGGCCTAGGGGTGAAGCGTTTGTATTGTAATGCTTGAGATGTAATATCACGAGGAAGAATCAGACCTGCGCAATGTGCCGTGCTGTTGTTGCACTCCCCTAATCATGAAGTTCAGGCCAATGAAAGAATTATACACACACCTTTATGTGACATATAAGGGGAAGTTTTGACTATCATCCGCACTACGTGTCATAAGCATTAGGATAGGTTGATATGTCTTGAATGTGATTGAATCGAGGATCAAAATATTTCACCAGTCATGTTACACAGATGTTCCCCAATCATTAGTATATATAGTTTTATTCTCTTGTGATTTTGCATGCTTGTAGTTGTTAGTTAAAAATCCCCCCAAAAACCTATTTAGCAATATTTTCTGTTCCTAACACATGGACGGATTGACAAACCGAACATGGCTGTGTGTAGTTGTCTTTTAGACATCTAGCATCTCTGTAGACAAACTCGTTCTTGCCACTATCTACCCTCTAGGTAGCCTAGTAGTGGGAACGGGAGAAGAATACAAATATCTTTATCTTTGATTCCAAAGCCATTGCCACGGGTTATATTTGATCTCCCATAGTTCATTTATGGCCCAAGGTGGAGGCAGATTAAATTTTGGCACCGTTACCGGGGATGCTAGTCTAAAAGTTTAATTTTTAACTTGCATAGCATGTTAGTTGATTAGTTTGTATTGTTTTTGTTTTGTTTTGTTTTTGTTGCTTTAGTTGGTTTTTAGTGCTGAGCCCGTGTTATAGTTGTTCCATTTGCTTTTAACCCATTTGCTAGTGTTGTTTTTGGTTGGTTATTGTTTGGTTTCTATTTTATGGTATATACCTGTATCACTAACTTAAGAGCTTTACAAGAAGTACCAGAAGGTATAGGTAGTCGGAGGAGTAGAAGAAGGAGGACTAGAGCGAGGTTCCATAAGAACCGATTGTTGTTGAGGAACAAGTAGTCATGGTGGAGGATAAATGCACCTTGAGGGAGTTGATGACTCCAAACATGGAAAATCAACCCTCGTGTATCATTTTCCCTCCGTTGCCACCCAATGTCACATGTGAGCTAAAGAGCGGGATGATCAAATGCTTACCGAATTTCCATGGGATGAATGGGAAGGATCCAAACAAGCATCTCTCAGAGTTCCATCTTGTATGCACCAACATGAATCCTCCCGGAGTATTGGAATCGATGCTGGATTCAACAAAGGATTGCTTATATTATCTTCCACGAGGGTGGTGCATTACATTGTGGATGGATATGAAGCAGTGTTTCCTTGATAAGTATTTTACAACTTCAAAATTCGTGGGCTTGAAGAAACAAATGCCCAACATATCTCAGATGGCAAACGAATCCATATATGAGTATTGGGAAAGATTCAAAAGGCTGTTGGATAGTTGTCCTTACTACCATTTCAAAGCATGTGACTTGGTGTATTACTCCTTTGAAGGGATGTTTGATGATGACATGAGGATGGTTAACGCGGCTTGTAATGGTTCCATTGCCAACAAGAGTTCGAAGGACACAATAGCTTTGTTCGAAGAATTGGCAAATAGAATGAGGAAATTTGGCACAAGATCGAGAGTGAAAATATTGGATGAGCCGGCTCAGTCTCCCGAGTTGGAAGAGAAAGTGCAAGCACTTGCCTCTAAGGATTTCATGAAGGGGAGAATTCAACAAGTCAATGTGTGCAAAATATGCAGTCTAGACAATCCAACCGACATATGTCCACAAGTGGTCGAAGATCTCGAAGGGTGAAAGTGTTTGATTTCAATGGAGGCGAAAGGCAATTTTCAAGGGGAAAACAACAAGGGTTTTGGGAGAACCAAGGAAATGAGAGACAATATCCCTACGTGAATACCTTCAACCCTAGGTATCGCGATCATCCCAACTTTCGTTGGCACGCGGATAATCAAGGTCCAGGGTACAACCGAGGTCCACAACCTCAACTATATCCTAGGGGAAAAGGGCCTTCCAACAACAGCACTACCTTTTACAAGTCAAATAGGGAGGAGATCCTAGATGCTATTGGGCAATTGGCGAAGAAACGTGATGAGTTTGTGGAGCAGACAAGGAGAGAAATTGAGGAGCTTGGTACTAGAGCATTCTTGAGCATCAAGAATCTTGAAGTCCAAGTTGGGCAACTTTCCACCTCGGTGGGCCGACTTGAGGATAGAGAATCCAGAAATCTACCTTCCCAACCCAAAGTAAATCAAAGAAATGTGAGTGTGTTGAAGCTAAGGAGCGGGAAGCAGATCCAAGAGGCCAAAAAAGATATTGTGCAAGAGGATGATTTAATTATGGAAGCCGACAAAACCAACTTTGAAGAGCGAGATATAATTGTTGAGGAGAAGCCTCCCAATGAGCTCCCAACCACCGAGGCAGGGGTGACCCTTCCGCTGCCTTTTCAAAGTGAACTTAGGGGAAAGCTGATGGTGGCAACAAATGATGGAAACATTCTCAAAATCTTTGAGAAGGTTGAGGTAACCATTCCTTATTTTGGAGTTGATTGATCATGTTCACTCTTATGCTAATTTCTTGAAAAATGCATGCACTAAAAAGAGGAACAACCCAATTAGGAAAGTAGGGCAATTGAAAATAGGGGGAGTGACCACTCTAAATCATAAGAATTTACCTAATAAATGTGATAACCCCAGGATGTTTTCAATACCTATTTCCTTAGGTGGGAAGTTAGTGAAGAATTCTATGATAGACTTAGGTGCATCTATTAATGTGATCCCCTATAGCCTTTATGAGAACCTAGACATAGGTGAACTTAAGGAAACTAGGATAATTGTTCAACTAGCCAAACATTCCCAAGCTAGCCCTCAAGGAGTGAAGGATGTCATGGTTAGAGCAGGTAAATTAGTGTTTTCGGCGAACATCTATGTCCTTGGCATAGTGCACGATGGTGGTGTGCCACCAATTTTATTGGGTAAACCTTTCTAAAAATGTCAAGGACAAAGATAGATGTTCATTTGGGAACATTAACCCTAGAGGATGATATTGATAAGGTGGGGTTTGATATTTATAAGTCTAATCATGATTCATCTATTTCCTATCTTGTGTGCAATGGCATGATCTTGTGTGATGAACATATTCAATTTGACAACTCTTGCACGATGAATGAAAAAGAATGCTTAGATGATTTTTTTGAAGATGATGAAATCTATGCTCCAGCTAATGAAACCTACGTTGTGCATGATTTTATCAATGATATGTTTGTCATGGATTTCTTTTCAATGCTAACTGATTTTCAGCGATTAGCAGAGAGTGGCGAGGAATTAAAACTCCCTCGACCACTTTCTAAACCTGAGACAATAGGTAGGGACTAATCATTGGCTAGATATGGACAAACATTTTTTGTGAACAAAGGGCGCTAAGGTAAGGATGACGCCTTGTGGAGACTTCTCCACAAGGATGTAATCGTGAGTGGAGTTGCCGATGGTGACTCTGGAAATCCAACAGTAGGTTTTTTTTAATTGAAATGCATGAGAAAATAAATCGTGAGGATGACAATAAAAATACGGTGCTCTTTCTTGCTTTGATTTGATGTTTTTTGGTAGATAGGTAGATTTTGTATGTTTGTTGTGGTTTGACAAAGGATGTTGGTGTGAAAATCATGTTGGTCGTTAAATTTAAGGTCGAGTCTTGTGTTTTGTGTTGTTGGGAAAAGGGACTTGTGGGTAAAAAAGGTTTTTAGAAAGAAAAAATGAGGCACCAAGGAAGCACGTTCATGTTGGGGCACGACTCGTGCTAGGAGGGATCAGGACGAGGCTGCCTCGTGCTAGAAGGGATTAGCACGAGGCTCCATGTGGCATGTCCGTACCTCTGCCTTGTGCCAGGCTAAAAATGGGGCAAAAGTGCAGATTTTTGAAAATTCAAATTTTAAACTAGAACATGTACTTTTGGCCCATTAATTCTCTTGTTCCCTAGGATTGGGGATGTAAAGAGTATAATGCTAAACATCACCACCTCCCTTGAGCATTAATTAAATGATAGTTTTGTCCCCTAAATTTTCTATTTTTTCATAAATCATCACTAACTCCTTTGTACCTCCCTCCTAAATAAGCCATTTTTGGATGAGTGTGATTTGCTGGAATTAGAATCATAGTACATCCCCCTTATCCATAAGAGTCCTTTAACCCATTGCAAGTTCTTCAAAAATACTCATCCTCACTTCACCTTTGAGAAACCCAAAATTTTGAAGGCTTTTCTATCAAGGGAGACAATTTTTGCTTCTTCTTGTGTGGCTCTTCAAATTTTAGCTTCAAATTTTGGGTAACTCTTTGAACTTTGTGCTTACTTGTTTTCTTCAACATAAATGAGTTGTGATGAGAAGCTTGAATTTCAAAATTTAAAGTTTTTTTGGGAAGCATGTGGTTATGTGATTGAATGAGTTTGTGATGATTAAAGTGTGGGGGAAGTACATGATGTTTGGATTGAGATGATATGAATTGTAATGTTGTGGTTGTTTAGGAGGAATGATTCATGAATGAATGATCTTTTTAAATAAGTGATGTGATTTACCATGTATGTTATTTAGGGAGAATGATTCTTGATAGAATAAGCCTTGTTTTAAAAGTGCATGATTAGCAAAGTGTTGGCTATTTAGAAAGAATGATTGTCTAAAATGATACTTGATGCATATCCTTGTATATTCTTGACATTACCATCTTCTTCTTGTTGTGATAGAATGACCCCAAAGAGAAGTAAGCCGGACAAGGAGACAACTTCCCGGGGTGAGAAAAGGATGAAGTTGGCTAAAGTTGGGAGATAAGAGCCGACAACCTCCCTGCCTACCAACCCCACCTTTGTGGTGGACAAGTGCACGAGATTGACCACCACTTCCGGGAGTGCGGCCCAAGATGGAAGTACTTATATGGCCCAAAGAGCAGTATCTTAGAGACCAATTTTGCATGCGAGGAGACTCTAGAAGCTCTAGGCCTACTTGAACACGACCCCATAAGATGGACCTTGGAGTTTTTGGCAACCTCGACGCAATCAACGGACAATGATGGGATGAGAATTATCCATTTCCACCTTGATGATAAGGAATACACCATGACACATAGGGAGATCGCTCAAGCATTTGGGTGGAAATACGGGAAGGAAGTTTCGAGAACACACCGTTAAGGCATTCTGTATTCATTGAACAGCTTTTGGAGAATTATTTTGGGCACGGAGATGATGCATTTGTGCAAGAGTACCACAATAGTCCACCCAGCTTTGTGGTACGTTCATCAAATTTTATCCATGTGAGTGCTTTTCCACGAGGAGATCTCACAATGCTCTAGCCGGGACGTCCAAATTCTTTGGGTGATGACCTTGAAAGGAACTTTCTACCCCAATTGGGTGGGGGCCTTCATGGAAGAGTGCTTAGCTACGGGAAAGAAGGGTGGAAAGATACCAATGGGAGACATGGTCAGACTTTTAGCTCAATATTGGGCATCCTATTCCTTCTCCATTTCTGGTGGCAAACTTGGGATGCTTGAGAACAAAGTACACAATGGACAAGCTAGCGAGAGCGTCGATGGTTACCCCCGCTACTTCTAAGAATCATCTTATTTGGTTGTATGGTGGTGCCACTGTGTGCAATTTCAAGATATTTCCACAACCCAAACGCACTTCTATCAACCAAGATACCATATTGAAGAATTTTATAACCCCCGATCTGAGATTCGAGAGGGTGTTCTACAACACTCTCTCTCGAGTTCGTACATGGAGATAGATTGGGATCCATAGTTGAAGGGTGATTTTTGCTATCATGGATGAGAGGGCCGGTGTTCAAGATAAGGCCATTTAGTAATTGATCGAGAGGTTTCATATTTTGAGACTCGATGGCTTCCGAAACCTAGTTCCCATTGAGAGACAAGAGATGGGGCAAGAAGAAAGGAGGAGAAGACACAAGGCGAGACGATTGAGGGAGGACCCTTCGGGGACACAAGAGTAAGTGCTACTACTTTCCCCGAATCCACATATGATTTCCATTTTTCATGTTGCATTTGGGACTATGCATAGTTTAAGTGTGTGGAAGGGATTAGTTGGGCACCTAGGGATTTCTACAAGATTCCGTTGTGTTTTGTTTGGTAGTTTTTGTAGTTAGTTTTTGGGGATGTTTTGGGAACATTTTGGTAGTGTCATTTTTGTTTTTCTTATCTTCATGTAGAATGAAGCCCACCTTTGGGGCATTTTGTGCTACACCAAAATTTTTAAAAACTTTTTGAAAAAATGAAGAATATATATATATACACATACATATATATGTATGTATGTATATATATATTCCGGCTAAGTCAAAACCCCAAAAGGAAACTTAAGCAACGATGGGAAAGGCCCATATAGTTTGAAAAACCTAGGTAGAAATGAGAGGCCAATGCCCAGCTAGGTTAGAAAACCTAGGCAAAAATGAGAAGCCATTGGGAAAAAATGAAAGAAGTGAGTACCATTTGTGTGTTAAGCTAGGATGAAAACCCGAAAGGGCTCCTAGGAAACATGAGAGAAATCAGAAACTAAGTTGAGCATCTTTTGGATTATCCTTGGTGGTTTTTTCGGCAAAATCTCTTGGATTGTCTTTGGAAGCTTGTTTGATGAAGTAAGCTAATTTGACACATCATGTTTGCTTACCTTTTTCTTCACACGATTTGGCTGTATACATTACTTAGTCTCTTTGGGGAGTGAGAATTGCGAGATTCTTACATCTTTGGGGGATCTAGGGAAATCTAGGAATAAGTTGAATTTATTAGTTCATGTTGTATTCCTCTTTAATCTTTGCTCGATTTTGTTTACTCGGGTATCAGTAAAGGTTTAAGTGTGTAGGAATTGATCTGCACCTTTAAGCATGCGTTAACTAATGCATTCGATACGTTTGTTATTGTTTTTTATTTGAATGATTGCTAGTTTTAGTTAGGTTTACATGACAAAGGGTTTAGATGACAATTGTTGGTTTTCTTATCCAAATCCCAAGTTTTGTAGACTTAATTGGAACTAATAGATACTTTGTATTCACGGGCACCTAGATCTTCTTTTGTGAGCTTACTAGTAGGTTGCTCATGAGTATTTTGTTATCATTTTGTAAAAGGCCACCTGCAAGGGTGGTAGTAGATATTAGAAGGCCATCCGCAAGGGTGGTAGTAGGCAAAATACCACGAGTTAAAATGTGGTAGTACATGGAAAGAAGCCGCAAAAAGAGTGGAGTCGAAGTACAAGTTCTCAAGACTAGAAATGGCTGAATTATCCGACATGAACGTGCCAAGGGGCATCATCACGAGATGCCGGTCCAGCATGGCACATGCCAACACCTCTTGGCACGAGGCTCCCATCTAGCACGGCCCATGCCAGCACCCCTTGCCACGAGCTGCTGGAACTAGCACGACCCGTGCCACCCAAGATCCTCGAGCAGCTAAGTATAGATGCAAGTCATTTCCCTTAAAATGACACATGTCATTTCAACTCAATATTTGTAGACCAGCCGACGGGGTGTCATGTTCTACACGGCCATGCCATCATTTTGCTTAGAAACCAACTCCAAGCCGATGACCCGTAAAGATTCACATGCCCTACATCGTTCAGAAGTGAAAATTAAGCACCCGACCAATGGTTCGCAAAGACACACACGGCCTGCGCCGTTCAACTGGTTGAGACAATACTCTCAGCCGACAACCCACGCCAAGCAATGTGGGTCCACATCATCAAAAGGTCGAGAACCAAGCCTAGTCAGAGGTCTGTGTCAGCCGACACAGCCTATGCCAAGGTTGGCCAGCTCGACTATACCAACCAGCACGGCCCGTACTAACACCAAATGACACAATCGTTCCACACGCGACAGCCCATGCCCATTGCGGCTGCTAAGATTTTTGGCCTCATTTTGGGCCTGTTTCAAGGCCCATTTCTCTACTACTATATATAGAAACCTATGTCTACTAGGGTTTAAGTTTAGCCACATTTTAGATCATTTTCTATTCTTGAAGACTAGATGGAGAAAGAAAGGGAATGACCATTCTCTCTGGTTTTATTTATTTTCTTCTTGCTTTTACCCAAGGGCATTGAATCCAATGAAATACTTGGGTTAAATTCTTAGGGAGTAGTTATTGTATTTGTATTCATAATCTGGTGCTTGTTTTGGGAGATTCTTTAAATATACATATTTCTATGTGTCTATGATATTACGTTGGCTTGTTCTTCATATTCTTATTAAACACATTATTGTCTGGGAGATCGGTGTCGTAAGTTTCAAAGTTACAATTTATAAGCCCTAAATGCTTACTAAATACAATTAAGTAGATGGTGGCAAATCGGGGTCGTCTACGAAGAAGAGAGATTTTTCTAAGCGTTTAAACATATAAGGTGGATACTAGACTATAAGTAAATATATGTAGATATATAAAAGCAAGTAAACGGGAGGGGGGTTGGTTGGTTTGTCCTAAGTTACGAATTTAAAAACAACACAACTAGCAAGGTCACGTAACTATGCTATTCATGCAACAAACTAAGAAAAATAGATAAAACTACAAATAACAAAGCCTTGGGGGCAATTGACTTCCACTTCCAAACATTATGTGGATCATAGAACTATTCACTCATTTTATCACATTCATTACCTATGGGGAATGCTATCACTTTAATTTTGAAGATCAACATTCATTTCTTCTTAATAGTAATTCACAAAAACGTTCAACGACCGTTTGCAAACCTTGTTGATAATCACTTTAGATTTTCAACAACTATAAAGATATTTCATCAATGACATTATACACGAAGAACCATAGATTTGATAACAAGAAGCATTCGACCAAAATTATAGTCATTTAACCAAACAAAGCATTCATTAGGTTAAGCCTAGAACAACCAACATTCAAGATTCAACCTTTTAGTGCTACCTCATGATAAATATGATAACAAACCACATTAACATTCTCATCTAGCAACATTAACCTCACATTATATAACAAGAAGTTCTAATTCCATGTTCTTGAATTTTCGTGCATAAGAGCTAAGAAAGTGTACACTTTCCTAACTCACTAACAATAAATCAGACAAACACTTCATACACTCAAACAACCCATAGCCAAAATGAAGTAAACATACACATTAAGAACAAATAAATGCTAAATAAAAAATGCTTCAAGAAAGAGTGACATAGAGGTTCTTACTACATAGGTTCAGAAACTTCAATTAGTTGCTCCCAAGTAAAAAAACTAACCTAGATAATGAAAAAACATAATTAACCTACAAAAACTAAGAAAAGAAAGGGGAAAACATAGAGTTTTTAGTCCCCAATCACGCAGAAGAAGAAGAGAGAGAAGAGAGAGAGGATAAGATATGGTATTTATACTACAAAAAAGAAAGAAATAGTTTTGGTCATACGTCTGTCGTGACTCCCGGCCAATTCTTTACGAGTCGTGAACGACCCAAAATTCAGCATCTTGATTTCTTTCTTCTTTTTGTCTCAAGTCCTCCTATTCACTTCCTCAAGTCTTCAAAAGCTCAAATACAAGTCTTCAAATCTTCAAACCTTCAAAGATAGTCTTCAAATTCTTTAAACAATTGCCTTGTCACACAAAATCCCCCTAGAAAAGTAATAAAACTGTAAAAGTTGTTCTTCACTCTCCTTAGAGAATTTCAAGGTAAAATGTAACATCTAGAGCAAAAAAGTGTAAAAAAGTTAATCCGAAAAGTCCCAAAACAACCATATAAAATGGACACATCATTGTCACACTAAGATTGGCACACACTGTAGTCTACACTCATGTTAGTGCATCTATTAATATCTCTCAGGGAAGAGAAAAGTATATGTGATATGGGTAGCGGGGTCAGGGGTCCGGGACCGTGTGGGTGTGTGCACGTGGGTCGTTGAGTTACAGTTACAATGACAACACACTAGTCTTAAGACGAGTGGGCCCGAATAGTTATGGATAGAAATAACGTTGGTAGCAAACTAGGGTTAGCGTATTTGCAACCTTAGAGCCATCGATAAGATGCCTACTTCCCTTGTCTCTGTAGGCCTAGAGGTAGAGCATTCGTAGTATAGTGCTTGGGACATAATAGCACGGGGAAGAATCAGACTTGTTCAATGTGTCGTGCCATTGTTGCACTCCCCTAATTACGGAGGTGAGGCCGATGGAAGAACTATACACGCACCCTTATGTGATAGATAAGGGGAAGTTTTGACCATTTTATGCACTACTTTTCATAAGCATTAGGATAGGTTCATATGTATTGAATGTGATTGAATCGGGGATCAAAATATTTCACTAGTCATGTTACGCAATATTCCCCAATTATTAGTATATATAGTTTCATTCTCTTGTGATCTCGCATGCTAGTAGTTTTTAATTAAAAATCCCCCCCCCCCAAAACCTATTTTGGAATATTACATATTCCTAACACACAGACACATTGACGACCTGGACATGACTGTGTGTAGTTGGCTTTTAGACATCTAGCATCTCTGTGGACAAACCTAGCCTTGCCACTATCTACCTTCTAGGTAGCTTAGTAGTGGGAATGGGAGCAGAATACAAATCTCTTTATCTTTGATTCCAAACCCTTTGGCTCGAGTTATAGTTGATCTCCCGTAGTTCATTTATAACTCCAAGGTGGAGGCGGATTAGGAGCCATAGTCTCCCTCGAAGGAACTTGCCTCAACGGAACACCTCCTCCTTGAAGGTGGGGGGAGGGGGTTGATGGCCTCCTTCGGTATTCTCATTTTGATGCTCCATGGAAGTAGAATGTTCCTCAAAATGGTCACTAGCAGGTGTGTTATTCACACTTTTTTTTAAAGAAAACCTCCTAGCCCTTTTCAATTTCAACTCTAACTTGAGGTTATAGTTTATGGGTTCTTATGAAGAGGATCGTGTACGAACCATACACCAAGAACTCAAACAATACATCTCCAAGCTAACCAAAAATAAACTAGAAATAAAATAAAAACAAACTAGCACATATTCACATAAAATGCCCAAACACTTGAAAATATACGCCTTTTCCCCGGCAGCGGAGCCAAAATTTGAGAGGTCATCTTCGTACCTCTCAAATATACAATTTATAGCCTTAAAGTGCTTCTTAAATACAACTGTGTAGATAGTGGAAAATTGGGGTCGTCCATGAAGAATGAGGATTTTTACTAAGGGTTCATACATATAAGGGTGGATGATAGCATATACATAAATATAAGCACTTAAGGGGGGGGGGGTGGGTTAGTTTGGTTTTTCTAAGTTATGAATTTAAAAGACAAAATAACTATCATAAATGAGAGATTAAGCTAATCATGCAACAAACTACAAAGAGTGAATTAAACACAAAGTACGGGACCTTGAGCGTAATTGATTTCCACTTCCAAGTCTCTTATCTATCCTTGAATCCATAATCTATTTACTACTTTGACTCTTATTGTGAAGATAAATCTTCCATTCTTCTTTGGTAGTAGTTTACAAGAGTGAATTCAACATCTCTTGTAAACCTCACTAATGACCCCTTTAGTCGATAAATGCCTAAACATATCCCATTAATGGTATTATGTATGAAGAATCAACAAGATTGGTAAGACTTATAAACAGTAAACCAAATGTCTAAGCATTAAATCAAATGTCTAAGCATTAAACCAATTTATGCATTTAGTAAGATTAGTGAAGAATCTTCAACATTCAATGACTTCTCCTACTTGCTACCTTATAATAAACATGACAAAGGATTCAACATCATCATATCCATCTAGCAATTATAACATCAAAAAACCCAATTAGAAGCTCTAACGCATGCTCTTCGATTCCATGTCAAAAGAGGAGAAATAGCTACTTTCATCAACTCCTAACAAGTATCATATAAGCATTTCATATCATCAAACTTCAAATCACATAAATGATACCAACAACTGACATTAAAAATCCATAAATGCACAATAGACAAAGCATTAAATAGATGGAAATGATTCTCAAGACATGGTCAAGGAAGCTACAATCAATTGCTCCCAAGACTAAAATTAGTTACTAGAGTTCATACTAATGTTCATATGCAAATCCAACATAGTCAAAGATGAAAATAGATGAAAAACAAAGAGAAACTGGGGTTTTGAAAGAGGGTAAGTCGGGAAAGAAGAGGTTCCAAATGAGAGGATTATACTTGGTATTTATAGTACAAGAAAAGACAAAAAGTAGGCCAGGGCCTCAGTCTGTCGCAACCTGCGACAGACACCAGATGCCGCATCTTCATTTCTTCATATTTCTTGTACAAGTCTTCACAATCTTCACTTCACTCCTCAAGTCTTCCAATCCCAAAAGATAGTCTTCAATGTCTTCAAATCTTCATATAATTGCCTTGTCACACAAAATTCCCTAGACAAACGATAAGAGTGCAAAATCGCTTTTGATTCTCCTAAGAGAATTTCAAGGCAAAATACAAGATCTAGGGCACAAAAGTATACAAGAGTAAGTCCAAAATTTCCTAAAATAGCCACATTAAATGAACACATCATTGACTCTCCTCATTCATCAAGTTTTTGACCTGCATGTTGCTTCGGAAAAAATATCCAGTGATAAAAGGGAAGATGCAAACATCAGAGGAGCAACCAACTTCTTCGACATGCTTTGTAAAGCTTCATGATGCAACTTACCTGGATCTGAGGATTCCCCCAACACATTCACATTTTTTTAAAAAATCAATTTGGGGTTTTTTTTTTGTAAGAACAGAGAAGCTTTTTTGGAAATTTCTTGGCTAAATTTGTAAATTTTGGACTTTGTAGGTAGGGATTCGGATTGCAGTGGTTGAGTTTGTTGTGAATGCAGTGTATTTATAGGAAATTGTGAGGTGTAAAAGTATTTTGGAATATTAATTAAAGAGTTGATACATAATTAAGGAGTTGGTAACTCTTTATTTGTGAAATGATCAACGAACCAATGATTGATACTTGGCATAACTTATTTTGTATTTTAAATTAATTATAATTTAAAATAAAAAGAACTTTTTGCTGAAAAACAATGCTTCTAACGGTAAAAAAAAAGACTTATAAACACATATATCCATTATGATAAAACATCCATTAATATTATGATATTCATATTAATATTGATAAATTTAAAGTTAAAGTCATGGGACAGACGGTCTTTCCATAGGCTTATGAAAAGACAGAGTTTAATTAGAATAATAAAAGGTAAAAGGTCTTAGTTGCAATATTAAAAATTTAGTATGCAACATGTAGTAGTTATAAAATTTATAACTCGGTTCATGCAACTCAAAAATTTTATTTTCATTTCTTCTAATTTATATTTTAAACCTTGATCTTTCCATGACTTATGGAAAGACCGTCTTTTAAGAGACGAACTCAAATTTAAATTATATAAATTTTATACCATAAAATATTATTTTGGATGATTATATTTATATAGTCAATACAATATAGTTTTGAATTTGTATGATATTGGTATTTTATAAATATAAATAAAAGTAAATTTCTTTTATGAAAGATGGTGATGTAAGAAGTGATTTTCAAATATCATTGCATTGTTGACAGTTGGTTCCTACCTAATTTTTATCAAAATTAATGACGTGACACTTAAGAAATATTCTTTAAGTCCACTACAATGTAGATACTCTTAGTTATAGAGGTATACTATAGCATATAACATATAAAAAATATTAAATCTAATTTTAGAAATATGTTAATTAAATTTAAAATTTTAGTTAATATTATAAAATATATGAACATATATATAGTATATATTAATTATAAAAAATATTCTTAAACAAAAAATAAATGAAATTTTGCAATTTTTTAATCTAATCTATTATTTTGAATTTTTAAAATATTTTATTACTATATTTTTAACAATGACTTTTATGTTTATATTTTCAAATGAAAGAAATTAAACGTAGAGTATAATAAATATATGATCAAAGTCGAATATCAATAAATAAAATGAATTAATATATAGACGAACTATATAAGTTCTAATATTATTTTCACCAAATAAGATATTACCTACTACATATTCATAATTATTTATAAAATAACATACAAATAATATACAAAATAATTTCCATAAATGTTGAGTTCTTGTTTTCAAATATTCCAATTACTTAGAAAAAATATACTCCATCTGTTTCACTATATTTGGCACCATAGGTTTTGGTATTGTTTATGCAAGTTGAAATGTGTGGCGATAATTAAATGAGAAGAGTAAAAAGTTTAATAATTGGTTGAGAATGATACACTTTTTACCATAAAAGGAAATGTGGTAATCTTAGAAAAATATACGAAAATGGTAAGTGTGACAAACATATGAAAACAGGGGAATACAAATATGGGCTTGATGACTGACTCGTTTTCTTTTACTGAATTCAAACTTATTCGAGCTTTCCATTTATTTTGATGACTTGCTAAACATTCCTTTTTCTATCAACTTCCATTTGAATTCATGTGTGCTGTCACATTCATTCTTCAGCCCTGTTACACTATTAGAAATGTCATGGTAAATGTCATGAAATAAAAGAAAATGTGACAATATTAGAAAAACATGCGAAAATAGTAAATGTGACAAACATACGAAACAAAGGGAGTACAAATCTGGGCTTGATGACTGACTCATTTTCTTTTTACTGAATTCAAATTTATTTGAGCATTCCATTTATTTTGATGACTCGTTAAACATTCCTTTTTCTATCAACTTCCATATTAATTCATTTGTGTTGTTACATTCATTCTTCAGTCCTGTCACATAGAACATTTGATCAACTTCTATGTTCATTCTTTATTCATTTCACATTCATTTTTAAACCTGTCAAAGAAAAAACTTGCAGTGCGATCCATTTCATGAAGTACAGAAAAAAAACCTTTCTGGTTGCTGAGATGATCCGTCAAAAACATGCACACCTAATTACAATTGTACCAAGTATTAGTATTAAACCACCTCTAAAAGACCTAGTATTTGGAAACTGAAATTTGGGGAATGAGGATAACGCACATGTTTAATTCCTCTTCTCTACCAATTCCAACATTTGCAATCAACTTCAGCTCTAACTCTATACATACGTATTATAGAATTAATACTCGTATCAATAGACAAACTACTAATAGAAAAACTACTATTTTATATTTAGTTCAACTATTTTATTGACCGAGAATAAAACAAAAAATGCAACTGTTTACAAATTCCTCTTTTAAGCTACTCTACATTCATCTGCCTACAAAATCACCATTAATAGAAAGAAAATCTCCTACCATACTTGGTGAAAATTCTAAATTTCACTAGGAAAATCTCAAGGTGAACATTCTACCTTCGGCAGATAAAACAACACAATACATAATCATTGAGGGCATGATTTTTGTGTTGTGTACAGTAGAAGATTGGTCCAATTTGTGGCAGCTTCTGGATTTGGAAGTAGAGGGTTGAGTCCTCCCCTTTTTTGTTTTCAGAATCCAGCCTATTTTTGTGTCCGGAAATGGTACAATTTTTGTTTGGTTTTTAATGCAACATGGCTGGGCATTTTTTTTGTCCGGAAATAGGTAGCCTTTATTTTATTGTTTCTGAAATTGATTAGAGGACTCGTTTTGGAAACGATTTTATTTTTAGCATCAGTTGGAGGACTCGTTTATAAAATAAAATAATGCCTGATTTAGCATTACTTTATTTTTCCCGAAATGATTTTTGTAGCACTCGTGTTGGGGATCGACTCTTCAGATCCGGCGAATTGTTTTTATGAAAGTATTTGGAGGAATCATTTTTGAAACGAGCCATCGGACCTGGCAATAATTTGGTTTTTGACGGAAGAATTTAGATGACTCATTTTTTTAAAACAGTCTACAAATCTGGCATTGTCTAGCTCTTCGGGATATTATGCGGAGGACTCGTTTTTGGAAAGAGTCCTTGGGAAGCTGTCTAAATTTTTTTCTCGGAAAATTAATCAACGAAATGTTGGAAATTAGTGCAAATTTGCATATTTTTATTTCTCGGGAGCCCCTCGAACGAGTCCTAGAATGAGTATTGTTTCCTACAATGATTTTGAAAAAGTTGGAAATGAGATTTGCAATTAACTGCGGTGCTAATCTAATCTGTGAATGAAATAATGTTTATTATATTTTGTTATGTTCGGTAAATTTATCGTGTGGAGAATTTTATTTGTTGGGGAGAAAGCTTATTATACTATTCCGCCCTGAATTCAACAAGAGTGTGGAGTTTCAAATGAGTCGCGAATATGAGTATTAAATTGTCGTGGGTTGCTGCAGTCTGTAACTTACTATTTCTGATCCACGTGTTTTCGGTCAAGATTGCGCATAACCAGACTTTTGTTTGTTGGAAGAAAATTTGGAAAATAGTCAAATGATGATTTTGGGTCTCGTTGTTCGAATTTTTTTTACTAGTCTTGAATGTCGGTGCAGGAACGGAGTATTGCATAGTTAGAATGGATACTAGTTAGTACAAATGTACAGTGTAGAACAATACGTGTGAAATGTAATGCCATTTAGTGTTGAATAGCATGTACTGTCCTATCGATGGTCTCTGCAAAGCTTTCCACCCGTTCCACACGGGGGAGGACGTATGGTCCTGGATGTCCGTCGTGGTACAACCGTCTGTGCAGGTACATGTTCTTCCTCATGTGGAGCTCCCCCCGGTATGTCCTCCTCCATTTCGTATCCCGCTTCCTCGTTCGGATCACAGTAGGCATATGGAATAGTACCTGTATGTGATGGATCGATGTGCGACATGTATCGTTGACTGGATGTTGGAGTGACATATGCATTGTAATCTGATGCATCCATGTTGTACTGTGAGGGTTCCCCGGCTGATGGTCCGTAAAGCGGTGGACTCGCATGCGAGGGCCCCGCTTGTAATGGACCAATGTGTTCTGTATGCCCCCTAGCACGAGGCCTCCGGCCTCCCTGCCGACAAGGAGGGGCCTGACGGTGGCTTCTGAGGTCACTATATCTGACACCAGGGGGCGGTTCCTCACAGTGCACAAACGGTTGATAGTGTTGCGGCATGGACGGCTGATGCGCATATTGTAGACTACGTGTGATTACATGATGCATCCCTCTTATGACGTCCGCACAATGTGGGGGCCAGCCATCCAAATTAATGTCTGACATGCCATGCAACTGTGTCATTGCCTGCAACTACAGAATCGAGATTAATATGTCAGTTATATAATTATGAGGAGCTCTGTAGTATTCTTTCTTGACAATATTTGGAATTTATGACATACCAAGTACTCCGCGGTTGCACCGTCCCCGTGGAAACCCTCAGTAGCTGTTACAGGCCACCCTGGTTGATCAATGAAGGACACCGTCTTGCGGAAGTACCACTCCAAATAATCACGGCTGGGTAGGTATGGATCCGCACTCCCCAGTGTGGGTACTTGTCGATTGGACCGATGTTCCCAAGTGTCAAGATATCTTCTGAGCTCGACACGCCAATCCATGCCAGACCTCCCTCGACGGTCTCTAGTATGGAGTAAGTTGTACTCATTCCTACTGACCAACCGGGTGGGTATTGGCTGGATCAGGCCGAACTGCCTGACAACACAATGCGCATGATGGAACTCCACGGCATGCCAGCAGATGAGGTCGACGCAAAGCAGCCAATTGTTTCTACCAGCTGTACAATACCGCGGGAGTTGCTCTAGGACGTCCTCCGTATATGGCTGCCAGATGAACTGAGACAACATGCATGTGTTGCGGTTAGGTGAATGAAACCATTTTTCGTGCGAAGTCCAGAAATCAAAATCCAGTTATTCCTATACCTGATTGGGGTTGAGAGACGTCAGTTGATCACGGTACACTTTGAGAACGTGCATTGGCGATTGTGAACAATCGTAACGGCCCCTCCACCTGTGAGGAACCGAGTGAAATACATTAGCCCGACTATGGAATTGCATGTGGACTTACGAATACCGCATATTGAGGAATCAGATATGTACCGGGACCCAAGAGCATTCATCGTCGCTGTCACCTGTAGTGCCCCGGCTGGACAGATGGATGGTATGCGTTCCCATGCCCACAACTGCCAGTAAATGCAATAGAAATGCCCGTTAATATTAAGCACGATATGTACGAACGACTATGTTGACCAACCATTATACCTGCAGCAAGACAAGTGGCCCAGATATGGATTTAGATTATGGGATTGCCGCGTCACATAATGATCTGTACAAGCATGCAAGAATCGAACTCCCCCAACTGTACCGATGGACTGCACCCAGATCCGTCAGTGTGGATAAGTAGAGCAACGGGACGAGGTGGCCGGACGTGTCGGACATCAGCATTCCCCCAAGAAGCAGCAGAAGGAAAACCCTAGCCCGCTGTTGGCATTGCACATCAGTGGGATCAGCGGGGAACGGACTGTGCAATAGCGTTCCCAACCACCTGGCCTTAATGCGACCCCCCTGATACAAGTGGGGTCTGGTGTAGCTCCCAGGTAGTCTGTGCAGATGAGCAGCCAGTCCTCCGTACGCCTAACGGTGTCAACCCCTGTTACTGGGATGCCATCGATCGGTAGACCCCACAGGACCCCTACATCCTGCAAGGTGACCGTAGCCTCCCCCATTGGTAGGTGAAACGTGTGCGTCTCTGGGCGCCAACGCTCCACTAGGGCGGTGATGAGGGAGTGGTCAATCTGTATTGCGGCAAAGTCCAGGAGTCCCTGAAATCCCGCGTCACGTACATACCGCATAACCTGTTCTGGCAGTTGCTCGGTCCAGCATGCCCCGTCGCACCGACGCACCTGCAGTGCCTCGTCCTCTAGATTACCATTGTATATGGCACGAGCACGGTGCTCCTGGTGGAGGTATAACAAGTCCTCCTCAATCGGTCCTGGATGGTACATGGTTTTTTCCTGTGTGCAAATACCAACCCAAGTTAGATGTTTTTTCAAGAAGAATAGCACAGATAAAAGTAACACTGCGTAATGTGACACGTATTTGCCAAACATAAGTAATACAACAGAATCTGCCACATATATCATTTAGTACAAGAATTACTACATCAGATTACGAACGACAGACTAAGCATGCCCTCTCCCATCGATGTACAATGCAAACCAAGTGAAAGATGGAGGTTCTATTACAGACACCGTATGACACCACGATACTAAGCACGGCCACGCCTACGAACGCCCCTGGTTTCGCCCGCCACCCTGTTATCCATCTGATTCCTTATCCTCCTCTCCGAAAACTATCCACGCCTCCTGTTGCAAAACTTTTCTCCATCCGGAATCAACCTCCAATGGGCACGCTGCCAGAGTGATGGATCTCGCACGGGCATGAACCCCTGACTGTATTGTTGGACATACGTGGTCGTGTGATACACCCGATCACACAGACTAGCAGGATCGTCACGCCTATGTCGAAAAACGGCCAAGGCATAGGAACAAGGGAAACGAAATATTTGCCATTCGCGACAAGTGCACTCTCTTCTTCGGTATTTGACCGTGTAATGTTGTTCACTGATGCTCCCGTCGATGTTCCGAGCCACAACCCTGTAAGTCTGCGACGTGCTCCCGAACAGGGTGATGATATGTCCCTGTGCCAATGTATCTTGCTTCTGGAACTTTTTCCAGATCCTCTTCGGGAACACGGACCTGGGTAGACGGGCAATATCTCATAATCAGCAAACTGGCATACGGGTAAATCTGAAAATGCAATTAACAGACAACATACCCCCAACTCGTAGCGTCAGTATGCCTTTGTGAAAACATTTCAACCGTACGCTCGAGGGTCACAACCCGCTCCGGTAGTGGAGGATCGTAATAGACACCCACGCTCAAATCAAACTTAATCTGACCCCCTTTATACATATACACCGCCAAAAACATCGCATAACTGCAACACACAAACACATAACTTCATATTCATACTAGTTGGACATTCCTATTCATTGTATCCTTACGTACATGTACTCCACCCAGCCACTTTAACAACATTATCGACATGGACATAACACATTAACCAGTTCAACTGCTATACAAAGGCATCACTATCATTGGAGGTACACACAATCTGACAACACAATCATACACGTACAATTAAATTAACTACATTACTCAGGCGTATCAACAGATTATAATTCAACCCGAAAGGCAACAGCTGACCGACGAACGGCAACGTGCCATACACACATAATGTCGGAACACGTTCGTATAATTCTTTAGTAGCAATTATCTACTGGAAAATGGATAACAGAGTGAGAGGGAGTCTGAGACTTACGGGTCAAAGCGGTCAACGTCAAGTCAACGCGGTCAACGCAGTCAACATTGGGTTAACGTCAGGTCAATGCGGTCAGTGGCGGGTCGTAGAGGTCAGCGTCGGGTCAACCCCCTGGAACGTGGTCAATGCCAACGGGGTCAACATGGGGTCAACGTCGGGTAACGTCGACAACCGGGTCAATCCGGTCAACACAGGGTCAACGCCGGGTCAGCTTCGGGTCAATGCGGTGAACGTCGGGTCAGTGGCGTCCACTTCACTCCGAATCTGAACTCTACAACCGAAACCCCATTACAGATTCAGTGGTAATTATCGAAAAACCAACACAAAAATTGAGCGAAAAGAGGAAACCATACCGGATCTTGTAAAAAATTCGAACTTCGGATGAAAATGGCGGAACGCTAGTGGAGCTGCCACCGGAGCAAGAGTGTAGAGAAATTCCCGGGATGGCAAGACACTTGCACAAAGGAGGCTAACTGAAGGAGAAAGGTGAGAAATGGTGGAGGAAGAAGAATTGACAGTGTGGGAAGGGGGAGCAATTCGGCTGAATTTATGCAAGAATTGGGGACAAAGTACGCCACATGGCAGCAAGGGATTCGACCGCAATTCCTTGCTTTGACCAGCTTCTTCCCGCCAAAAAATACTGCCACGTGACAGCCTGGTATTCGCTCATCCATTTTGGACCACATTCATCAGCCAAGTGGCATACCCCTACGCCGACACATGGCATCGAATTCCCAGAATTTTTTTTAAAAAATAGCCCTGCCAGGGAGGACGCATTATGATAATGCGTCCTCTTGCCACGTGGCACGATCCCATTCGGCCACGTGGCACTCCACATTTTTTACCAGAAAATTGTGAAACAAAAATTGACCTGCCAGGGAGGACGCATTATGATAATGCGTCCTCTCGCCACGTGGCACGGCCCCATTCGGTCACATGGCACCCCACATTTTTTACCAGCAAATTTTGAAAAAAAATTGGCCGCCAGAGAGGACGCATTATGATAATGCGTCCTCTCGCCACGTGTCAACACCTCCTCCATCGTCTGAGATTTTTGACCAAAATTTGACAAAAAAAAGGGAAAATTGAGAGGACGCATTTCCGAAATGCGTCCTCCATATTGAGTTGCTGTTTGTGGATAGCAATTTCTCCATAATCATTATTGTATCAACAGAGAATAAAACAAAAATGCCAACTATTTCCAAGTTCCTTTTTCTCGACACTCTAAATTGATTTCCATTATGTAATTTTATACACCAAATCAATCTATGTATGGGCTCCAGCAAATGAATGGGTAAGAGAAGATGAGAGAGAACCTGATTTCCTAATTCTTGCAGCAAACTTGCATACGACAATTTCTAACAGACTTCAATTTCGCAACCTCCATGGAGAAGGCAGATAAAAGAATATTGATCAACTCGGAAATATAAACCACTATAGCACCTTCCCGAGAAGGATGAAATAACTGTCAATCCAAGAAAGAAGCTTGCGTACAATTTCGGAGAGTAAAGCTTGTGTAAACACGCGGCTGCCTATATCATCACATTGTTCAAACTTAACCGACAGTGCACGTTACAGTTCATACCTGTACGGTCAAATATATTGCAAAACTATTACAAAGAATTCATGCTTTAAGAATGCCGAAAGTGGGGGAAACAATAAATCAAAATACAATCACCAAATCATCACTTGCTAAACTGGAGGGTAAGCTGTCAAGGGCCTTGGCTAAACTTAGTACCCTCCTTCCACCCACACGAGTGCAACAAAAAAGCAAGGATGCCTGTGACCGGTTAGTGGGATCTTAATACAAATAACTAAACAAACTGCGAGAAAGCTGACCCGTGTGTGCTGGAGAATGGATACAACAGCAGAGTTTTCTAGACAAGGGGTCTTGAAATGGGTACAGAGGCAACCTCGAGTTGGCTTCTAGCATTTCGGACACACGGGTCTCTTTATTTCAGCATCCATACTCGCTGTTCCACTGCAGCAGGAGTAGAAAACTTAATAAAGCAGGTTGCCTATTCGGAACCTAAGGCAAAATGACATTTGTTTATTGAATCACTACATATAAAGTACACAATAACACATGGTGTTGAAGCTAAAAAGACAGAGTGCTAAATATATGAATAAAAAGACTCGTGATACTCTTATGAAGTTAGAGTTGGGCCGCAGCCCAACTCATTAAATAATAAGAGTTGGATGAAAGAGCTCTCAATATAAAAATAAAAATTCTCTCTCTAGCTCTGGGGCAAAAAAAAGAAGAAAAAAGGCGCAGCCTTTCTTCCATCTTTTGGAAGCCGATTTCTTCAATTTCATTAACAATCCACCGATGAATTATGGTTTAATGGATTCTACTCTGGATTCCGCACAAAACTATATGCAATTCGTGGTGAGTTTTTGATCTAAATTGGCTTTGGAGTAGGGTTTGAATTCGGCAAAGAGGGTTCTTGGTGGATCTTGATCGTGATCTGGATTTGGAGTGTGGATTTGGTTTCGGATCAGGATTTGGGAGGGAGATCGCAATTGTTCTTCACTTGAGTCCTAGTTCGAGAAGGAGTTTGATTGAAAAACTCAATCTTTCTTCGATTTGGATTGGGATTTGGTGTGTGCAAGGGAGTATAAAGATTTTGATTATAATTTTCAGCACGAATTATAATCAAATTCCTACAACTTGGATCGGTTTTGGCACCAAGATTGGAGTTTGATCGGAATCCAACTTCGGACACAAGATTTGAGTTCGGTTTGCTTGGAGATCACGGTTTTCACGGTTTCCAGGTTTATTCGATCCATCTTCTTGAGTTTTGTTTGAATTTCGATTTGGAGCATGATTTTATGTATGTGTGCATCCGATCTAGTGCTTGCAAGATTTCGGTTTTAAGATCACCTCTTGATCCGATTTCTCTTAGGTTTTAAATCGGTTTTGATTCAAGTATTGTTCTTGCTTGTTTTCGAACTCGGTTTTCACATTGGTGGATTACGGTTTTGATTTCAAGCTTTTGGTGCATGTTTTACATGTTCTTGAAGTTGTTTAGTGATTGGTGATTTCGGTTTTGTGTGAAGTTTGTTCTTGAAACCGATTAATCCTAGGGTTTTTCGATTTAGAGTGCAAGCTTTATTTATTGTTGGTGTGCTTTCGATTGGTGATTTTCCGATCGGATTGTTTGTTTTCGTTTGTGATTTGGTTGTTTTGGTGAATCCGATCTGTTTTATCGGAATTCATCCATTACAATGGTGATGAATATGGGAAACAAATCGGGTGAAAGGAACAACAATGGTGATGGTATGGCCGATATGAATGTTAATCAGAGGAAGAATCAGCAAGTGCATCCAAGAGACTGGAATGATCCGAAATTAGAGAGGAGAAGGAGATGGGATGATCCTGAGATTCTAATGAATAAGTCGGACATCGAAGTTGTTGCAAACAATGGAGATAGTGTCGATTTTGTGCTCACTGATGAAGAGATTCATAAGGATCTACATAAGCCATTTTTCGGATTCTTGGGTGTGTTTCCGGCTTTCTTTCCAGGTATGTATGCCATTCGTACATTGTTGGTAGCAAAGTGGGAGGTGCAGTGTAATGTTCAGACCAAGCAGAATGGATACGTCATGTTCAAGTTCAACAGTGCAGAGGATAGAGACAAGGTGATGAATGGTCCTGACCATTATCTCCATGGAAAGAAGTTGTTCATGATGCTAGTCGATGAATCCGGGCAATATGATGCGACCATTCAGGCCACTAAACCAGTTTGGTTAAGGATGGAACACTTGCCAAAGGCATACTGGCATAAGAAGTCGTTAGAGAAAATTGCTACTTCTCTAGGAGAACCTATCCTTATGGACAATGGTACTCTTGAGTTAAGGGGCTATTATGCACGCCTCTTGGTATGGATTGATACATCAAGAAAGCTTAAGGAGGAGGTGACTTTTCGTATTCCATCTGGTGATTTGTTTGTGCAAAAAATCATCTACGATTATTGTAGGCCTTGGTGCACTAATTGTGGTGAAAACAATCATCTCATGGAAGAGTGTGATGACTATTGGAATGCCAAGGAGACACAACAAAAGAAATCTATGGCCGAGAGCAAAGTTGTGAAGGCGAAGGGCAAGAAAAATACGAGAACTCGGTACAATGATCATGTTTGGGTTCGGAAAATGCAAGCTGAAACTATTGGAGATAATCAGAACTCAAATTCGGTTGGAGGCAATGAGATTGTGACAATTGAGGATGCCTCTTCGGACAATGAGGAGGTTGAAAGGCAAAGGAAAGGGAAAGGAAAAGTGGTTGAAAGCATAGTAAAGAATATTGAGAGAGTTGGAAGTGCAAGAAAAGGGCCAGGAATATCGATTCGGGAAGAGCAGAATGATGATCATTGGGCCGTTGTTGCGCTGCCTGCAGCACCTACGCCCGTTGCTATAAGCACTGGCGCTGCAAGCGTGGGCGCTGGAATTCGTGGCGTGGGTGCAAAATCGAGACAAACAGCGCCTGGAGATGCTGGCGCTGGGCGCGGCGTTGGCACCAATTCTGCTCAAGCGCTGCCTGGAGCTGCTGGCGCTGGAAAACAAGCACAATTAGCGCGCGGTAGAAGCACTGAGCGCAAGCAGTCCAGCACTCGTTCGGCTATGGAACCCCATAAAAAACAGCAAGCGTTTGGAGATGATGATAATCCGGTTGAAGGGGCGGGAAAACTGCCTAAGCAGATGATTCATCCGGATGCTCGGGGCTCTAAAATACCAAGATTGCACAGGAGTAAGAGTAAGAGTAGACCTCCCTCCGCATCAGGGGTTTTGACTATGTCTAGAAGCAAGAGTAGGACTCGATTAAATGAGCAAGGGAAGGGTATCCAGAAACCTTTTCAGCGAATGCTATCAGCTACAAGGAGTCATTCGGATAGTTCTGGAAGTAAATCGACTGAAGGCGGCGGTCCGAAGCCACAAGGGACCTCTGTTTCCCAATGAATACATCAGCAATGAATGTCAGGGGTCTATCGGCCCCTGTGAGAAGGAGGTGGGTGAAAAATATCATCTCCACGAATAGAATTGGTCTGTGTGGTTTGTTGGAAACAAAAATGGAGGATAAGGTGTTGCGCATTTTTCTGAAAAGTTTTAAGGGATGGAAGTTTACGCACAATTTTGAACTGTGGCAGAACTCGAGGATATTAATCATCTGGGATCCGAAAGGCTTCTTGGTTGATGTTCTAGGGAAAACGCCGCAATGTATTCATCTCAAAGTTCGTAATCTTGTTTCTGGTATTGAGTTTTTCTGCACATTTGTGTATGGGCATAGTGAAGGACGTTTGGCGCGTTTACCACTATGGGAGGAGTTGAAGTCGTTTGGTGCTAGACTGAATGCGCCTTGGATGGTCCTTGGTGATTTTAATGCTATCCTTAGCGTTGAAGATCATTATGGGACTAATGTACCTAGTCTTTATCCGATGAGGGAATTTCAGGATGTTTGTGTAAAGTGTGGACTTAGGGATGCACCTGCCTTGGGAGAACATCTAACCTGGCATAGTGCGGATTGGAAGATTTGGAGGAAGCTGGATAGAGTACTATTGAATCACGGTTGGGATGAAGCTGCTTGTCGTACAACCTTCTTACCAATCTCGGCTCAATCAGACCACTCTCCCATGGTGGTGGATATGTCGCAGGAGATTGATGGGAAGGGAGGCCTTTTCGCTTCCAGAATATGTGGTTGGGTCATCCGAATTGTGGACAGATTGTAGAAGATTACTGGAGTCCGTCGGTTGAAGGGACTAAGCAGTTTTCGGTGACCAGGAAATTATTTCGCATGAAGTACCCCTTGAAGGAATTGGGTCGACTTGATTTAAGCCATATTTCCGAGAAGGCAAAGGCTGCGGATGCACAGTACAATAAAGCTTTTGATGAATTCGATGCTAAGTATGCTTCGGAGGATGATGTTGCGGCTTTGCGTAAGTTGAAGAAGCAAGCAACGTTGTTTTATTTGGCGGAGTCTTCCTTTCTTGCGCAAAAGGGAAGGATTAATCATATTACTCAGGCAGATAAGGGATCACAGTATTTTCATTCTATGGTCTCTGCACGAAAAGGAGGAGGTATCCCTGCAATTATTGATAGTGACAATCGGATCGTTACTTCCAATAGTCGCAAGGGAGAGTTATTTGCTGAGTTTTATAAAGGACTATTCGGTATGAAGAAGGACAGATTGGGCACGGATCCTAGCATATTTGATGAGAGTCCGAAGCTTACAGAGGTGGACAGAGCCTATTTGGATCAGGATGTGGTGAGTATTGAAGTTAAACAGGCGCTATTTGCGATGGCAGATGATAAGTCTCCGGGTCCGGATGGCTATACGGCAGGATTTTTTAAGAAGCAGTGGAATACAGTGGGAGAGGAAGTTACGGCTGCTGTACTGGAATTCTTTCAGACAGGCGACATTTTGGCGCAGCTTAATCACACTGCAGTGGCTCTAATTCCGAAGAAGCCAGATAATTTGAAGGTTGGCGACTTCAGACCAATTGCGTGCTGCGATGTGGTCTATAAAATTATCACGAAGATTATGGCGAATCGGATTGAAGGTATTTTACCAGGTATTATTGACCCTAGTCAGGGAGCATTCGTGAAGGGCAGAAGCATTTCGGATAATGTCATGTTAGCGCAGGAATTTGTCCGGGGATATGGCAGAGTTCGAAATTCGCCCAGATGTATGATAATGGTGGATCTCCAAAAAGCGTTTGATACAGTCTCTTGGGATTTCTTAGAAGAAGTTTTACTTGGACTGGGATTTCCGGAAAGGCTAACGAACAGAATTATGACCTGTGTGTGCACTTCTTCATTCTCGATTGCAGTTAACGGTAAACTATGCGATCACTTTCAGGGACAGAGGGGTATTCGTCAGGGTGACCCTTTGTCGCCTCACCTGTTTGTGATCTGTGTGGAGTATTTCTCGAGATTACTGAAAAGGAGGACGTCATCTAGGCACTTTACATTCCATCCGAGATGTGAGACTCTTCGGATCACGCATCTGGCCTTTGCAGATGATCTCATGCTCTTTTCTAAGGCGAACACGAGTTCTGTACATATACTCATGGATGCCTTGAATGAGTTTGAGCGCACTTCGGGTTTAGGAATTAATGCAGCAAAGTCGAAGTTCTTTGGGGTTGGTATAAAGGAGGATTTGAGTTTCACAGGTATTCCCTGGGCGACATTCCCAGTTAGATACCTAGGCGTGCCACTTGATTCCAGCAAGTTGAAGGTGACACAATTCGGTACTCTATTGGGAAAGGTAGATTCGGAAATAGCTAAATGGAAGGGCCATACCCTCTCATATGCAGGCAAACTGGAACTTGTGAGATCAATCGTTGGAGGTATTGCGGGATTTTGGATCCAGAATTTCGTCATACAAACTACGGTAATGGATGCTCTTGAACAAAAATGTAAAAGGTTTTTATGGGGAGGAAAACATAAGGCGAAGGTGGCATGAAAGAAACTTTGTGCGCCTAAGTCTTTTGGAGGCCTCGGTTTGAGGGACTTTGTTACGTGGAATAGGGCTTCAATGGCTAAAAGGCTGTGGGATGTTCACTTGAAAAAGGATAGCCTTTGGGTCCGATGGATTCACTCCTACTACCTTCAGGGAGTAGATTTTTGGGGATTAAATCCGAGAATTGCAAATGGGAGATTGGGAGAGCGATACTCGAGCTATTTTGGTGACCTCTGCAAACTTCGGGATGAATTGTTTTCAATGTTTAATGGTGACTTGCAAGAGGTAATCGGCCATCTTGGTGTTTGGTCTGGCTCGGGAAAGTTTACTAGTGCAGCTTATCTTCATATGCATCGTCATAGATACCCGAATGTTTATGATGTTGGTCGATCAAGTGAAAGGGTATTCAACAGTATTTGGCGTGGGTTTGTTCCGCCGAAATTCTCATTCATCACTTGGTTGGCGGTCATTCAGAGACTTCATACGAAAGATAAGCATCGGATGGAGGAAGGGGATAGCATGGAGAAGATATGCTCATTGTGCCACTTGGAAGAGGAGACAAATGAGCATTTGTTTTTCAAGTGTGAATTTTCTGAGGTTGTTTGGGGGCGTATTCGGACTTGGATTGGTTTAAGGAGACGAACTAATTCAATCCAAAGTTCCATGACTTGGGTGAAGAGGCAAGTAAAGGGCTCCAAGATGCGAAAGAAGTTTGGTATACTAGCCTTGATCACCACGGTTTATCGCCTTTGGAGGGAAAGGAACAATGTGGTTATGGATGGTGCTCAACCAAGTTCGGAAAGAGTGGTGAAAATCATCATGAAGGATTGCTACATGGTGATGAATAGGCTGTTTCCGGAGGAGCACTTGTTCTAAATGGAGAGGCTGTTTGGAGATTGAAGGGTGCTGGCAGCAACGTGCTATGTGCTTCACAATTCGGGTCAAGGTGCTTCATTCCTGGCGCTGTGCTGGCGCCAGGCGTAGTGCTGGAAGCCGTTACGGTGAAGGGATGCAGGACGCCAGCAAGGGAGTTGGTTTTGGCGAGTGAAGGCTGGAAAGGTGTGTCATGGTTTGGCTATTCTGGCGCGGTTTTCAGTGATTGAAGAGGCGGTTTTCAGCGCCGGGAGAGGCTGTTTTGGGCTTGATGGAGTCCGGATTGGCCTCGGGTTTTTCTTGGACTTCTTTTGGCACTTGCAGCTCGGCATTCAGGTGGAGGCAATAGGTTTTAGAGTAAGGCTTTCCATCCTCTTACTCTTTCTCCTAAGCCTAGTTTTTACTATTGATTTGACGGTTATTTATGCGCTTTATGCTCGCGCTACACTTTGTGTTAAAATAGCATATAGCTGTCCATTTGCTCAAAATGGAGTGGGCGAGTACATACTTGCCACGCTTGGTGCACGCGGTAGAAGTGCATCCATTCTCACATCTTTCGGAAGTTGGTTTTATTGGGAGACACTAAGGTCCGAGGCACGGCCTCATTCATCTTGGCCCATACGATCAGCTTCGGTGCAAAAGGAGAATGTCAGAAGGCCAATAACATCCCTTTTTCTTCATCTTAGGGATGTATATGGTAGAAGCGGTTGTCCATTTGGTTCATCGGCTTCAAATTATATGCGACATCCAAGACCCGAGACACCCTCGGCTGCATTAGGATTTTCTTATTATCCGTTCTTGGTTCTTAATCCCTTCAACAACGATCCAAATACTACAATACTTCAAGACCCGAGACCCTTCTCGGTTGCATTTTGGAATTGGATTGAAGAAGGCCCCATTTGTTAGGGGTAGAAGCGGATTTGATTTATGGGTAGTGAGTTTGTTCTCACCCCATCATTTGGGTTATAGCCTGTGTTTTTCTAGGTTGTTTTTGTGCTCCCTCTGCTCGGCTATCTTGCATTGGGTTGGTTGTTATTTTAATTGGACAAAAGGGGGGGGGGGATAGTTGAGTGTTGTCTACTGGATTTACACTCTACTATTCCCCCCCTACCTCTTTCGGATTTTACTCCTTAGGTTTACTATGTAGCCTAGGGTTGGATTCTTTTGTATTTGGTGGGGTCCATTTAGGGCTCTACTGCAGGTTCCACCGTCTATACTATTTACCTATTTACATGAAAAAAAAAAAGAGTTGGGATACAGTCCAAATGATATCTTTGGATTGGTTCAGTCCAATAGGGTTTAAGCATGATTAATATTGACATTTAATATATTTAATAAGTGTTTCGGTTACGAACAATGGCTGTTAGGATTCAAGTGTTATAAATAGTAAGGCACATAGGCCTTTGGAATCCATTATGTCTTTGATATGGTATTAGACACTTTACTGACTTGACCATCGGAGAGTCTTCCCTCGAATCATTCTGGGGGCTTTGTCTTGCAGTTTACAACAGCGGAGTCGACGGCACAGCCAATCGTGTTCCAAACGCATTAATTGATGCAGTCTGTGGGGAACGAAAGGTGATGGTTGGCTTTTGTGTTGCTGGCCTAGCATGGCAGGGTGCGATGAAGCACTCGTGTTGTGATGCAGACCTGACAAAAACACAAGACTGTGGTAGATACACGATGGAACGTTAGTTTCTGGATCGAGCATCAATTGACATGGTTTATAACTAAATAAGTTCTCGATACGTTAAGCATCTTTACATGTTTTCGTAGATCTTAAAGATTCCCCGATTGCTGCCTACTTTTTTGTTATGATAATGGATATATAGTTTCTTATCTTTGTGGGTGAAGATAGCGGATTAGTCGTTGATGCCTAACTGATATCCTACACATTGATGCCTTGTTGATAACTCTCAGAAGGCATACGTTTCTCTAGAGTTAGCTTTGAGAAAGGTGAAAATCTCAAGCTTATGCTCCGTCAGAATCCTCGAAAGGTCTTGTCCTAGGGGTCTCATCCCTTGTGCATGGACCTTCAAGGCTTTATCCATGGGATCTAGTTTCATCCGTTGACGCTTCACCTTCAAGGGCAACTTCCATTCATATACGTGAAAAATATATAGCAATAAAGCGTAAAAACATGTTCTTGATTAACTGTGAAGAAACATACACAACCTATCAATCTATCATTATGGTATTCACAAGCCATAGGAATGATCATGTACTATCATGTTTCCATTTAGAGGCTGGAACATAGCTCAAGTAACGACACCAGTGTCGATGCTTATATCCATTCTCTCCCTGAAACTGCGTTAAAAGTCCCACTGTAAGGCGGAGATAGTAGTAGCTATATATTTCCTTTGCGTGTAACTATTGATATGTGAGTTTTATAGTAGCAAATTGATTAGAAGGCTCACCCCCACAATTGCAAAATCCAGGAAAATGAGCCACAACACGTACTGATAAGCCTTGTATTTTGACTTGACACGAACATCAGCTGGCAGGCTACGGCGTTCCACTCGAAGCTTCATCCTCGAGAGCCAGTTTCATCCTAGAGAGCCAGTTTCATCCTCAAAGCTTCATCGTCGAGGGAAAATTCCTTTCTAAGTTCCATCCATTCGAAGCTTCGTCACCTTCGAGGCTCTCGTCAACTTTCTAAGCTCACCGCCCACTTTCGAAGCACCTCTCGACTGTTCGTCCCTCATCCTTCGATCGTCGAAGCCTTTACCATACTTCGAAGGTTACTAATCGATTATGTTACTCTATTATACCTCGAAGGCGACAACCAACATTTCTTATTTTTACCCCATCGAAGCTCGTCTGTCGTGCTGGATCAAATGTTTTTGCCCCATCCAAATTTTTGCTAACTCTCGGTCGGATCTAAGCTTGGTCTTTGGTATACTCAGACAAATCAAGGACACCCAAGGAACAAGCATCCAAGGGTTGAGGGAGGTGAATCTTTCGAGTTTCGAAAACCCCTAAAATGTATGACTTTCATATGGAGATGAATTTGTGTTATGATCGAGCGGTCAAGAGCTTCTCCCTCAAACTCGTCACTATTTTCCCTAAGGTAGAACAACGTAGAAACCCGCATGGCAGGCATCCGCAGGAGCTGACGGAGACACGAGAAGGGGACATCCCAGATAGAACTTGAAGAGTTTTAAGCGTACCTTGCCTTCTACATGTTCTATTTGTGTACACTCTGATTTCTTTTACTGCTCTTTTCCCTTTCCGCATGGTTATCACTAGTTTTAGTCAATGATGATAACCTAGGTATGACTTTACTACATTTCAGAATGATCTTCATCTCGTCTTTTATCTCCCTTTCTGCTCCAGCACAATTTCAGAATTGAAATTCTGTTCCACCTTAAGTCTATACTTTTGTGCCCAGTTGTTTAAAGGTTTGGTGTTAAAACACAAAAGAAAAGACACAGTGCACACACAACTTGTTTACGCAGTTCGGTGCAAATACACCTACGTCTGCGAGGCCTTGCCCAGATCAGAAACCATTCACTAGAAAGCAGTCTTTAGTACAAGAAGCTTAACTTAAATACTAATCCATTGCTAACCTACAGAGTGAATGTTGTGAGATCCCCTCACTGCCGATCCTACGTCGTTGAACCCTCACGATCAACACGTCTCCCTGGATCTCCTCCTCCCGAGGAATTAAGGCTTCCTTGTTTCTGATCTTTACGAACTTGGTCGGATGAATAAACACTCCTCCAAACACCACAGGCAGATCGCTCCAAACTTCTCACGTAGAGATGAATTCTTGGTCGCTTGATTGATTGCGTTGTATCTTCTTGTATTTATATCCATCGCAATCCTGCCTTCTGTCAACCTCTTTCCTTGTCTAACTCTACCATAAATAGACTTCTAAACTAAGGAAAGATCTAATTCTAATCTGGTATTTAAATGGACAATCCTTCATCAATAGGACTTGTACCATAAATAAACTACTTAATAAATTCCTAACTATTACAGGAATATTCGTTTACCAGAATTAGATTGCCACGAAAAAAGATAATAATCTTCACAATATTCTGATTTGATCGCATAAATATACTCCATAATATGCTCCATAAATCGTGGACAAAATCCTGCGTTCAGAAAACCTGGATATCGGTGTTGAAACACCAGATCACCAGAATTCGCAATATGCCATAAATAAATCCAACTCCCGAGGACTCTACAATCTCCCCCTTGGCATATTGGTGAATTCATCAGCACAACTAACATAGACACCCAGATAGCACAATTCCCCAAATGTTCAGACCGAACATAAAGCATTCAAAATCAATTCAGAATCATTCAAAATAAAAAATCTCTAAGTTTCTCCCCCTGAATTCAGTAATATGTCAAGAAAACCAAGAAAACAAAAAAAAACAGTTATTCCAAACTATCATCTGACTCCTCTGATCCAACACTGTCCGAAGCACCAGCATCCGACCCATTTGCATCCTGAGTTGCTGCCAACAAATCTCCTCGCTCAGCTTCCAAAGCAGCCAACTCCCCCTGAATTTTTACTATAGCAGCCTGATGACGCCCAAGAAGTTCTTGACATGCTGCTGCTCTCGCCTCAATAGCTCTTAACCGAGCTGCACCTGCAACCGAGCATTCTGTTGCTGGAGGCGTCCAGGGTAAATCCTTCACAATACGACCACTCAAGGTTCTGAGGGTCGGCCGTAAAGCTTGGGTAGATATCACTTCATCAGATTCCCTTGCGACAGCACCCCCTTTTTGCAGGACCATTGAGATGACACAGGGATGTACTAGGGCTTCCTTCCTAGTCTTCCGGGCACAGTCCATAACATCGTTGAATACCAGCCTTCCCAAATTAACCCTATGCCTCACTCCCAAACTATAGAGAAGTGCAGCCATTTCTTTGGTAACACTTGTATTGTTAACCGAAGGGATCCAGTTATGAACGGCTACCATGTACAGGCAATAATATCTGGAGGTTAGATTTGATGCAGGTATCTGCTGTCTGCCAGTCAGTGGCCAAGTGCTTTCTACCCCTCCTGTTAACTCCACTGCCACTTCATCAAAGTTTTCTGGCATCCGGTGTTGGAACACCGCCTGGACATTCCTGGTAGTGCCCCGCTGTAGACATCTATTCACAGCCTCGGGGGAGAATTCAAAAACTTCGCCACGCACGTACACTCTATGAAGCCAAGAGGAATCTTCACTTTCACAATCCTCCTTTAGATTTGCGTAAAACTCCATCACCATCTGCTTATTGTACCCAGCAAAGCATGTGGCAACTTTAAGTACTTTGAGGTATTGTAGGAAATCAGTGAACCCACACTCTCTGTACTTCTCGGCATCGGCTGGCCTTTCTGCCAGTATCTTTCTGCCACTGATGAACTCCATTTTCTCTTGACTAGCCTCATCATAAAACTCAAAGCAGATAGCCTTACTAACCTCAGGAGCAGGTAGTGTCCGAGACTCCATTTGTTCAGCTGATCTCTTCTGTCGATCTGCCCGCAACTTCTTCAATTTCTGCCCAATTGGCTCATCACTATCATCACTTGCAGCCATACTCTTGTTTCTGCACCGCTTTGACCGTCGAACCTTTTTGGATGCAGAGGCCACACCTCCTCTGGTCTTCTTGGACAACTGAGGGATAGGTATTTCCCCAGACTCAGGTGGTGTTTCAACACCCACCTCTGTACTCTTCCTCTTAAGTCCACGGGTTTTTCTGGCTTCTGGCGGTGTTTCAACACCAATACCAAGACCCTCAGGGGTGTGCTCCCTCTCAGCAGAGCTCACAGCTGGTGTTTGAACACCAGTATCAAGAACATCAGCTCCCTCTAAACCTTCCACAGCCATATTATCACTGCTCACAAGAGCATTTTCAGAACCTGTCTCACCTTCACTGACTCCCTCAGCACATACTTCCTCTTCTTCATTATCACTTATCTCTATCACTGGAACAGGTAACTGTCTCAACCGTTCTTGAAACTGAAATACAGACTCATCAAAGATTTCCATCTCTTTGCCACTTGCTTTGGCAAAGTCAGTAGATTTAACTACTTTAACCCAGGGTTGTACAACAGCATTATCACCTAGGCTTTTAATAACAGGCCTGTGCAGGGACCCTATTCTCGTGTAGATAGTGAAGTACTTATCTATTTCATCTCCTACTTTATACTGTTCTCCAAAATCTACTCCAACCAACGTGGCATTAAACTTACTAATGTCACAGATTTCTCCAATTCCACCGGTTAACAAATCCTTTAGATTAAATCCATTTACCTTTCCACGCAAATTCTTATATTTTCGAAGATCTACATAATCTCTATTCTGGACCATCCACTCAAAAAATTCAAGAACAGAGCAGAAGTAAATTCCATCGTAAACGAAAGACTGATCAAACCTTGGCTTAGGTCGTCGACCTTTTATTCCACCCCACGGTGTCAGTCTCTGTTCTCGACCTCCACAGAGCTCATCCAGGTCTGCATCGGAGTCGAGCTCTTCAATTCTCGAATTTTCAGGCACTCGCACATTGACAGAATCTCGGACCAATTTCTTGAACGTAGAACTCGCCATTGTCAAGGGGCTTTTGGTTGAGCTACGAAAATATGAGGGTTTCTGCAAACTTCAGGTTGCTCGAAAACAATACTTGCGGGAGCTCTGTTTGGGAAGATGAACAGTTGAAGAATTTGAGTTTGTGTGGGAATCAACCACTTGTCACTTTCACTTACCTTTTTCGAAAACCGTAAAGCCACTCTACTTTTTCTTCTTTCACAATACCACATGCGCAATTTTAGGCCCAGTATAACCTTTTGGCCCAAAGTTAATCCTTCTGGTCTTCTTCCACTATATTCCCCGGTGTTTAAACACCACTTCACATATTTTTGGTATTTTCGATATTTCCTTTTTTTTCACTGTATTTAAAAGAAAACATAACAGTAAATAATACTACAACAAGGACAAATCAGAGTACCTTACATTCGACAGACACCCAAGTGCTGTTTGAGGCCTTCAAAAGTCTCACCATCCAGAGGCTTTGTAAAGATATCAGCAAGTTGTTCTGATGTTGGTACATAGTGAACTGTGACTTCTCCTTTTTCGACCAAATCCCTAATAAAGTGATGTCGGATATCTATGTGTTTCGTCCTAGAATGTTGCACAGGATTCCTGGAAATATTAATGGCGCTTTTATTATCACATAGGACTGTCAAACTCACATCATTGAACTCATAGTCTCTCATCATCTGTTTCATCCATAATAGCTGCGCACAATAACTCCCAGCAGCTAAGTATTCTGCTTCAGCCGTAGACAATGATATAGAGTTTTGTTTTTTACTGTACCAGCTGACAAGATTTGATCCAGCAAAGAAGCATCCACCAGTGGTGCTTTTACGATCATCAGCATTCCCTGCCCAGTCAGAGTCACTGAATCCTACCAACTGCGAATCCTTGTTTCTAGAAAACCATACTCCATACTCCACTGTTCCACTTATATATCTAATAATCCTTTTCACAGCTGACATGTGTGATTCCTTTGGATTGGCTTGATAGCGGGCACAAATACCAACACTCAAACAGATGTTTGGTCTACTTGCAGTTAAATACAACAGGCTGCCAATCATACTCCTGTACAACTTTTGGTCAACACTTTGACCAAGTTCGTCTTTTGTAAGCTTATCAGTGGTAGCCATTGGAGTGCGTACTGCCTTTGCACTAGTAAGCCCGAACCTCTTGATCAAGTTTTCAGCATATTTCTGTTGATTGATGAAAAGACCATTCTGCTCCTGAGTAACATGCAATCCCAGAAAATATGACAATTTTCCTACCATACTCATTTCAAACTCCTTAGTCATTAACTCAACAAACTCCTTCACCAATACCGAAGAGGTGGATCCAAAAACAATATCATCTACATAAATTTGGGCGATTAGAATATTTGTCCCCTTCTGCAGCACAAACAGTGTACGATCCACTCCCCCTCGACGATAGCCCTTCTGAATCAGGAAGGTTGTCAGTCGCTCATACCATGCATGAGGTGCCTGCTTTAGTCCATACAGTGCTTTATTCAACCGATATACATGGTCAGGAAAATGTGGGTCTTCAAACCCCTTAGGTTGTTCCACGTAAACTTCCTCCTTTACTAGCCCATTCAGAAACGCACTCTTGACATCCATCTGATGAAGAGTAAAGTCCAGAATGCGTGATACTGCCAACATCAGTCTGATCGACTCCAATCTGGCTACCGGCGCAAAAGTTTCATCGAAGTCAACCCCTTCTACTTGGGTGTACCCTTGAGCAACTAGTCGCGCTTTATTCCTGGTGACGTTACCATCCGCATCAGATTTGTTCTTAAAAATCCACTTGGTTCCAATCACATTCACATTCGCAGGCCGTGGGGTAAGATACCAAACATTGTTTCTCTCGAATTGCTGTAATTCCTCCTGCATTGCCGAAACCCAAAATTCATCGAGCAGAGCTTCTTTGTAATTTTTTGGCTCAGTAAGAGAGATGAAACATGATAGTCCTGCCAATTCTCTGTAATTTACCCACGGTTGATCCCTCAATTGCATATGTCTGGCCGGACTCTGTTCAGAGTCATGTGTTACAGTTTCCGGAGTTTCAACACCGGTTGACTGTGCTGGTGTTTCAACACCAGTAGGATTCACTGGGTCGAGTATATCACCATCACCCATAGTATCTTCTTCTGAATCATCAACAACCACATTAATAGACTCCATGACTACTCCAGAGCGTTGATTAAGAACTCGGAAAGCTCGACTCGTGGGGGAATAACCCAAGAATATACCGATATCACTTCTGGACTCAAATTTAGCTAAGGGTTCTCGATCCTTCAGAATGTAACACCGACTTCCAAAAACATGAAAATACGACACATCTGGTTTCTTCCCTTTCCATATCTCATATGGTGTCTTCTCAGTAAACGGACGCAGATATACTCTGTTGATAGTGTAACATGCCGTGTGTACCGCCTCGGCCCAATATCTAGCATGAATTTTTTTCTCGGCTAACATTGCTCGTGCCATTTCCTGCAACGTCCTGTTCTTCCTTTCTACTATGCCATTTTGTTGTGGAGTTATGGGGGCAGAGAACTCGTGGTGTATTCCAAGTGTCTCGCAAATATCATGAAATTTTGAATTTTCGAATTCTTTTCCATGGTCACTCCTGATTCGTGCAATTCTTACTTGGGCGGTTCCTTTTTCTACAAGCAACCTGTGTGCCAGGTTCTTGAAAACATCAGCAGCCTCTGACTTCTCCTTGAGAAATGATACCTACGTATACCTCGAGAAGTCATCTACACAGACGAAAATATACTTCTTCCCTGCCACACTGGGGGTGTTCACCGGCCCCATTAAGTCCATATGCAGAAGTTCCAAGAGTCTTGATGTTGTAACATCATGCACTGTATGGTGTGGTGTCTGGACTTGTTTTCCTTCTTTACATGACCCACAAACAACCTCCTTGTTGTCACTGATTTCAGGAATACCTCTAACTGCATTCAGTCTGGAAATACGTGCTAGGGATTTATAATTTAGGTGCCCCAATTTTCGGTGCCACAGAGTACTAACTTCTTTCTTTGAACTCAGGCAGGTGACAACTTGATCGAGCAGGTAACAGTTATCCATTGATCTTGATCCAGTGAATACTCCAGTCTCATGGTTTACTACACATTTCTCCTTATCGAAAACCACTGTCATTTCATTGTCACATAGATGGCTGATGCTTAACAAGTTTGCCTTCAGACCTTCCACTAGTAATACATCTTGGAACACCGGAAGCCCTTTGATGGCTAACTCACCCTTGCCGATTATTCTACTGCGTTTCCCATCACCAAATCTAACATGTCCTCCAAATCCAGGTTTAAATTTTTGCAGAAATTCAGGAACTCCAGTCATATGCCTTGAACATGCACTTTCGAAATACCAAGAATTTCCTGTATGTGCCCCAAAACATACAAAACTTGAAAAACAAACATCTTGAGATTTTCGAATCCATACCTGGCGTGTTGGTCGAGCGGTGCATTGCGGACTTGGGTTATCACGCGTGTTCAGGAATCTGGTTCTGTATCCACCAGTGTTGAAACGATGCCTTGTATCATATCTTGACACGGTGTTGAAACCTCGATTTGCTGAGTTGAAAGGCAGGGTCCTAAGCAGCTTAAAACATCTATTTCTTACATGTCCTTGCATTCCACAGTATCCGCATCGTCGAATCCTTTTGGTAGAAAAATTTCTCTCGATTATTCTGGGAGCTAGCGCACCTTGACATCCTGTGTTACTCCATGAATTTTCCGGTATGGATCTTTCATATCCAATTCCGTACTTAGTCGTCTGTCCCATTCTTAGACAGTCTTCGAGTTTAGCTTTTCCTGTATTAAGACGTCTGATAGATTGTTCTGCTGCCTCTGCTCGTTGCATCATTTCAGCAAAATCCTTCTTGATTTCTTCCAGTTTAGCAATTGCCTTTTCCTTTTCAAGTTCCTTTATTTTGGCTTCTTCACACAATATCTTATTCTCAGTCTTGAGCTCTTTGTTTTCATCTGCCACTTTTAACCACATCTTGTACATTTCCATGCTTTCCTTGCGAATGTCATCATCACTAATGCTTCTAGCCTCTTCATCTGAGCTACCACTCTCGTCTTCATTTAGCCCACTGAGACCTTCCTTGAGAGAGTCTTCAAACTCTATTGATACACCAAAAGCAACATGATTGGTATGCTCTTCTCCATCCTTACAATCATCCCCTACGTCATCATCACTCCAGGTTGTGACACACGATTTTCCTTGCCTTTTAAGTGTATTGGCACACTCAGCTTGTATGTGTCCAAAACCTTCACATTCTCTACACTGGATTCTCCTGTTCAGGGTTGGATTCGTTGATTTAAACTTTGGTGTTTCAACACCAATTGCTTGGCCAAATCTTGGAGTGGGGTTTGCGTTTGGGTTTTTATTCCCACTAACTTTCTCTTGTGACTTCCTGCCCATCTTCTTCATAAATCTGGAGAAGTTCCTGGTTATGTTTGCAATTTCATCGGACTCTTCATTGTCTGAATGATCTTCTGACTTTTCAGAGGTTATGCTTGAAAAAGCCATCTCTTTCTTTCCTGCTTTAGTTTGCAGCATTTCCATCTCATAAGATTCCAGGGATCCCATAAGTTCATCAAGTGTCATAGTCCCTATCCTTCCATTTTCATTGATCGCTGTGACCTTCATGTTGAAACGTGGAGGTAATGCTCTCAACACCTTTCTGAAAAGCTTTTGATCTTTGTACTTTTTGCCGAACTGAAAAGCTTTGTTTGCAATATCTCTAACTCATCCATTGAACTCAGAAATAGTCTCATCTTCACGCATCTTTAGTTCTTCGAATTTTGACGTATAATACTGCAACTTTGACTCTCTGACGGAGCTTGTCCCCTCATGATAAATTTTCAACACATCCCATGCTTCCTTAGCAGTCTCACAATTTGAAATCATCTTAAATTGATCTTCATCCACTGCTGTAAAGATGGCATTCAATGCCTTTGAGTTGGACACGTGTGCTTTGTACTCCTCGGTAGAATATTCAGAGAATGGTTTAGTCGTCAATGAGTTTGATCCCTCTACTTCGTCAGTTGTAGGTGGGGTGTATTGATTGACGACATAGTTCCAAGCTTGGTCATCTAGTGCTCCGATGAATACCTTCATACGTGCCTTCCAATAGGCATAATTACCTTGTTCCAGCAATGGTGGTCGTGTGACTGAAGCCCCCTCCTTTGGTGCCATGGTGAAACCTGATCTCACTCTCCCTGTATAGGGGTCAGCAAGTGCCAAGCTCTGATACCAATTGAAATTCTGTTCCACCTTAAGTCTATACTTTTGTGCCCAGTTGTTTAAAGGTTTGGTGTTAAAACACAAAACAAAAGACACAGTGCACACACAACTTGTTTACGCAGTTCGGTGCAAATACACCTACGTCTGCGGGGCCTTGCCCAGATCAGAAACCATTCACTAGAAAGAAGTCTTTAGTACAAGAAGCTTAACTTAAATACTAATCCATTGCTAACCTACAGAGTGAATGTTGTGAGATCCCCTCACTGCCGATCCTACGTCGTTGAACCCTCACGATCAACACGTCTCCCTGGATCTCCTCCTCCCGAGGAATTAAGGCTTCCTTGTTTCTGATCTTTACGAACTTGGTTGGATGAATAAACACTCCTCCAAACACCACAGGCAGATCGCTCCAAACTTCTCATGTAGAGATGAATTCTTGGTCGCTTGATTGATTGCGTTGTATCTTCTTGTATTTATATCCATCGCAATCCTGCCTTCTGTCAACCTCTTTCCTTGTCTAACTCTACCATAAATAGACTTCTAAACTAAGGAAAGATCTAATTCTAATCTGGTATTTAAATGGACAATCCTTCATCAATAGGACTTGTACCATAAATAAACTACTTAATCAATTCCTAACTATTACAGGAATATTCGTTTACCAGAATTAGATTGCCATGAAATAAGATAATAATCTTCACAATATTCTGATTTGATCGCATAAATATACTCCATAATATGCTCCATAAATCGTGGACAAAATCCTGCGTTCGGAAAACCTGGATATCGGTGTTAAAACACCAGATCACCAGAATTCGCAATATGCCATAAATAAATCCAACTCCCGAGGACTCTACAAGAATGATCTTCATCTCGTGTTGGTTAATTCAACATCTGGGTCCTGGTACGTGCTTGATTTTGCATGTGTATTTACAATAAAATTTCAAATATTATCTTTTCCGACTCAAGTAACTAAAAAGACTTAGCTTGAGTAAGTCTTATACTCTACATGCCTGGTTATATAGATGCGTACTGCTTTACAGTTGCTAAATGATGACTTTTGTTGAATTATTGAAGTTGAACTAATCATTTTTTTCTTCTTCTTAAATGCTTTGAATAGCTAGATTTCTCGGCTAGAATCTGAAAAATAATGAGAAATGATTGGGTCTTTATATCCATAGTTTTTGTGTCTTAATATCACTTTTATATCTTTATGAATGATTACATTTTACTGGAGCCAAATACACAAAAATTAGTTCGGGCGGTGGCACAAAAATAATTTTAATTCTCGCTAAGATTCTCTTGATTCCAGTTATGGATGGCAAACGATGGAAGGGACAAATACGGGTCGGGGATTATGGGTAGTAAAAATATTATGTGTCCATTTAAACCCATTATGTAACGGGTATAAAAAAGGGTCGGGTAAAAATGGGTCACATTGAAATCGGTCCAACTTGCCGGGTAAAGACAACTCAAATTGTAAGTCACAAAAGGGTAGGTCAACGAGTTTCAATGCACATGGGTTCAAGTTTAAACCCATATAGGTTATAAAAATTGAAAATGTTTTACTTCTTTTTTATATTATATTTTTCATTAACTCTATATGAAAAAATTAAACATACTACTATGTACTACCTCATCCCAGAACTGTTGGGTTGAATAACATAAAACTGGTTAAATTTGTGTTACACTCTCTGTGATCGGTGAATCGAGTTGTACGCTGATAAGTTGCACTTATTAAAATAATTCGCTTCTCGTATGCTAGGCGGTAAGATTGAAGATTCGAGTTATATGTTATGCGCTACGGTCGGGTCACCTTCATTTCAACATTGGTTATCAGCACATCGCTCAACAAAAACACAATATTGAAGGACGAAGACATGTAGAAAGATTATATCAAACTTTGTACATTAGTACGTGGAAACTACAAGGAAATTTGAGGCTCAAAACTTTAGGGAACTAATTCTCTTAACTTTTCCTCTAGCTGCTTAATTTCCTCCATTTTAATACCAACCACGCACTCTGATTTGTCTTTAGGGCTTTATATCGCATGCGAGACTCTGTGATAGGACTTAATATTCCATGTGAAACGCTGCAACTAGCATCTAAAACACATCCAATTAACTACTTTACGATTTGTGCGCTCAGCATATTATTGTAATTAACCACCTTCCGATGCATTAATTATAAATACTCCCAAAGGAAAGTTTCAACTGCCTTCTACAGGGACGATATAGCAAATTCATATCATTAGAATGATATCACGGGGATAAACTATATCCTCGGTTACTCGATTGCTCCCGTCTACGCCAAGTTTTATAGTCAAATTACAGTGGGCCCCGTAGTTATGATCAAGGAGATTGGGGTTCTAACTCGTGCTTATGCCAAGCATAATAGCCGAAAAATAGTAATTTAATCCCACAAATGCATTTGAAAAAAATCAAATGCTCAATAATATTTTGGCGGCCAAGAGGGGTCATTGTAAAACATGTGATCTCAAAATGCAAATTGCATGGATGAAGAAACTAAGAATCTATGACAATGGAGTTTTCCATGGTTGAAGCACTACTAGCGATAACTAGTGTCCTTCGACTGAGGGGGGCAGTGTACCCAAGGGGATTGACCACTACTGGAAGTTAAAGGACACCCTCATCAACTCCAGACTCATTATTAAGTAATTATATGCCCAAGGCTACATATAACTATGAGATGCATGATTGCATGTATGCTCAGAACTACATTTTATCCAACGGCCTGCTTAGCATTCATACGCCTGGAGCGACATTATCCCTATCTATGTCAAATCTAAAACTCGAGCAAAATTACTTCAAGCATACCTCTATAAATATATAAATGTTACAAGGTATCGAATAATATACAACATGATATGCTACAATGATAAACTCTCTCGAAAACTCCATGAAAGTTTCTTTGATAAGGCTTTTTGAGAATTCCGTCCCTGGGTTGAGAAACGCTATTTGTAAAATCTTCAAGCATAGTATCCTAGGCTTTGATAGTCCCTCAAAGGCATTGATCTCTTCCTCTGCATACTTGTTTTGTTCTACCATCTCATTAACGTGAGCTTGAAACCTTACAATAGGACTCTAACTTCTCGTTGGCCGTTGTTAAGTCTCACTTAACCTTCACCAACTCGAGACTTCTCTAAACAAATGCTGATGAGACTTCTCTAATGCCTTTTCAGATTCATACACTATAAATGCTTCGAAAAGAAATTAAGGAGATTATACTCATTAAAAATTGGATAAAACTGTGAAGCATCAAGAGGAGAAGAGGAAACTTGTATAATTTTATCTACACAAGGGTTGACCTCCTATTTGGAAACATGGGCAGTCGGGCCGGGATGTACCACATATTTCTCTCTAATAAAGAATACTAGCACTAGCATTATTTGCATGCTTTAAGTTTTCCTTATGAATCTCGAACTTTTTCTCCTCGTCCTCGGTCATCATTGTTGCAAACTGGATATTAGATTCCTCATTTTTTAAAAGAAATTACATAGCTCGGAAGCGCAAGATTTTGAGAGACCCTTCGAGCGAAGAAGAAAAACTAAATACATTCTAGGATATGATATTTGTGATTAAGATAACTAAGGCATTTCTACGATGTTGACATATTCGAAGTTAATTTTCTTTGAATACCCAAACATAGTTATCATGCCTCAAGTTCTCCGTGGGCTCTTGATGATACTCTTATGAAGTTAGAGTTGGGCCGCAGCCCAACTCATTAAATAATAAGAGTTAGGCTACATTCCAAATGATATCTTTGGACTGGTTTAGTCCAATAGAGTTTAAGCATGATTAATATTATCATTTAATATATTTAATAAGAGTTTCAGTTACGGATAATGACTGTTAGGATTCAAGTGTTATAAATAGTAAGGTATGTACGCCTTTGGAATCCATTCTGTCTTTGATATGGTATTAGACACTTTACTAACTTGACCATTTGAGAGCCCCCCCCCCCCCCCCCCCCCGATCATTTTGTGGCCTTTGTCTTGCAAGCTACAGCAGTGGATTCGGCGGCACGGTCAATTGTGTTCCAGACGCATCAAAGACAAAGCCTAATGGAAGAAGCTGGAAAAGAAAAGAAACTTTATGCCATCAAGAGAATGTATGTTAAACTTTACTTAGTGTTGTACATTCCACTCTGTATCACTTAAGAGGTGACTTTCAGGCGTAATAACAGTGTTGTAGTATGACTAAATTATCTGTTGTTGTAATAGTTGCAAACACAGGAATTCGGAATCCAAGTTAAGAAAAATCTTCAACAAATGCAATATAAAATAAATCATGATAATGAATCCAAAAGGCAAAGCATAGTTATGGGGTATGGACTACGTGGAGAAAGAAAGCGAGCCTATCTGCAATGGGTATGAAAGTTTTTCCATCAATTTGGAGAAGTTGGCAATGCTAATTCCCTATTTGAACGTTGGAACCCAGAAAAGAATAGTTTTATGGCCAACGGGGTAGTTCCAAAGAGCATGAAGCTTAGCGGAGGACATGTAATCTCAGCACTGAGTTGCAGTTCAAATGGTCAAAGTCTAATAGAAAGAACCTTTTTGGTAGTTCAGATGGATGAATCCACTCATCCATGGGATAAGCACGCAGTCTATTCATCCATTGTATCAAAACCTAAAGAACAACAAACATACCTATATCAGAAAACTCATTCCTACAGGTGGGGCACTTTGATTTGGACTTAAATGGAGAAGGAATACAGAATCTGGACAATAACAAATGAACTCTGAGTTAAAACACAAACATACAAAGTTTTGCCAAAATCCTTGAAAAATACCGCAATGCTTCTTTCAGCCTCCACCAACACAATACTTTTCTGTCGAGTGTTAATGACCATCGAAAAGAAAGTGGTAATTAACCGTGTTTGAAATCATGGCCATCGACGCCAAAGAAGATTAGAAATGGATTAAAAGTGTCAAGCATGAAAGAAAGCATGATCGATTGAGTTGCAGAATAGATAGGAATAAGGAGTGACAAAGAGAGGAAGTTGGTGAATCATAAAAGAAGAGATGCCAATGGCCAAGAGAATGTACAAAGAATATTGTATAATTACGCCAAGTGTGCATTAATTCTTACACTTTTTGAGGAAATATATTGAAAACTAAGAGCATCCATAATGGTAGTGGACTTAGAGCATCTCCAATGGTAAACTATAAAGGTTGTAGTTTGACTTATCATGTCATTTTTTTTCAAGCTAATGATGTGGCAAACTACACTCGCACAATAGTAAGCAACATTCATGTGTTGCTTGATAGGATTCATATATTCATCTTTATTTTCTATTAAATACAAATGTTGAATTTCAAACAATAATAATTAAAAAGTTAAGCATTATTATTATACTTTAAGTTAAGTTTATTTTTTTAAAAAAAAAGTGTAATATAAATTAATTTTGAATTTAAACGAGGCAATTTAATATAGAGTACATTTCATTATATAATTTTCTATATTTATTTATTTTGAAATATATTTTATTGATTGATTTACAATTCTATTCATGGGAATTGAAATTAAATTATATTATCATATTATTAACTATATTTTTATAAAGAATAATTTTATTATATCATCATTATAATTATCATATTTTAAATAGATTTATTATTTTTATTGTTACACTTGATAATATAGAGATTGTACCGTAAGATCCAACCAAATTGTATGTAAAATACACTTTCTGCAATTGAATCATTAAATGCATCCGACATCAAGTATGTAGTTCCCACAAGCCACAACTCTTTGGAACTTGATGATATGGACTCTGCAACAACGGTGAGCAGATCTGCAATATATGAAATTTTGCAATTAGGTCAAAAAACATCACCGTTGTAGATCTTGAGGAGTTTTTTTTTTAAATGAAATTTTGCAATTAGGTAAAAAAACATCACCGTTGTAGATCTTGAGAAGTTTTTTTTTTTAAAATGATGTACTATGAATTTTGATAAAAACTAAGAACCAAGTAACAACAATGGACCTCTAAAAATAAGCACTTCTTAATTACTTCTTTTTATTTTGAATTATAATTAATTGATAATACAAAGCAAGTCATGTCTAGTGTCAATTATTGGTTGGTTGACTCATCCATCCATATACGTTGGACCATTGGGAAGAACTCAAGCTTGGGCATTCTCTATAGATATCTCCACAAACACGAAATCCACAATCATTTTTTTGCAAGAAAAGGGCAGACAGAAGAAAATGGAAAACAAGCAAGTGATTCTGAAAATCTACGTTAATGGATTCCTAAAAGAGAGTGATATGGAGAAGCAGACAAGTAGTAATGAACTGAAGCTCCCGGAGGGTTCTTCAGGGGCAATTTTGGTTAAAAATCTCTACTTGTCATGCGATCCTTATATGAGGGGCCGTATGAGCAACATCCAAGGACACTACACTGCGCCATTTACTCCTGGTTCTCCTATTGTGGGACTCGGAGTTAGTAGAGTTTTGGAGTCCTCTCATCCCAAATTCAAGCAGGGTGATCTCATTTGGGGAGTGGTGGGATGGGAAGAATACAGCACAATTACTGCTCCGGAGACTTGCTTCAAAATTGAGCATAATGATGTGCCCCTATCCTATTATACAGGCATTCTTGGTATGCCTGTCATGACTGCTTATGTCGGGTTTTTTGAGGTTTGCTACCCGAAGAAAGGAGAGCGTGTATACATTTCAGCTGCTTCTGGAGCCGTTGGCCAGCTTGTAGGACAGTTCGCAAAGTTGCTCGGATGTTGTGTTGTTGGAAGTGCTGGAACTAAAGAAAAGGTTGACCTGCTGAAAAACAAATTTGGGTTTGATGAAGCTTTCAACTACAAAGAGAAGCAAGATCTTGATGCGGCTTTGAAGAGGCACTTTCCTAAAGGAATTGACACATACTTCGAGAACCTGGGAAGGAAGATGCTTGATGCGGTGCTCCTCAACATGAGACTCCACGGTCGCATAGCTGTGTGTGGTTTGATCTTCCAATACAACCTGGAGCAGCACGATGGTGTACGCAACCTGTTCTGCCTCATCTCAAAGCGCATCCGAATGGAAGGCTTCCTGGTGCCCGATCACTATCATCTCTATCCCAAGTTCCTTGAAATGGTCCTCCCACACATCAGGGAAGGCAAAGTTACATATGTGGAGGACATAGCTGAAGGGATTGAAAATGCTCCAGCTACACTGGTAGGGCTCTTCTCTGGCCGCAACTTCGGAAAGCAGGTGGTAGTTGTTGCTCGTGAGTAACAGTGTGCATGAGATGTCTTTCTCTATGCCTCTTAAGTTATAGCTGCTTTGTATACCGAATAACTAACTAGTTTTGTATAATAATGGCACAAATTGTTTTCAAGAACAATGGCAAAAACCCCCGTGATAGGTAATGAGGACTATTCACGGTTCCTCAACCCTTCTTCTGGTTACTATATAAAAGGAATACTTGTAAACGACACGCTTGTGTCAACCGTCGTCATGGGCATAGTGGTCATTTCCAAGGCAAGCCGAACGGGTGCCCCAGGCTGTGCTCTGAAGTGGCCGCCCAAAACGACGTTGTTTTGGGCAACACTTTTGTCATTTTGTGCATCCCATTTTTCAAAAGTTGCGGTGCCTCCATGTGCTGCCAGGTGGCCGACCAAAAATTATGTCATTTTGGGGCACCCATCGAGGGGTACCTACTCGAGAGGTACCCATTCGAGATGTGAGTTTCCAGGCGGAGGGGTTCGATGGGATGGGTTCGAGAGGTACCCATTCGAGGTGTGAACTTTCAGGTGGAGGGGTTCGATTGGATGGGTTCGAGCAGTACCCATTCGAGATGTGAATTTTCAGTTGGACGGGTTTGACTGGATGGGTTCGAGCGGTGGCCTTTGAGAGGTTGTGCTTCTATCCTCGAAGGGATGGAGTCTTCTGGCCTCAAAGGGATGGAGTCTTTTGTCCTCGAAGGGAGGGGTTCCATTGGACATGTTCGAGAGGTACCCATTCGAGAGGTGATGTTTGAGGTGGAGGGTTTCCATTCGATCCATTCGAGAGGTACCTATTCGAGACGTACTGATTCGAGAGGAACCCATTCGAGAAGTTAAGTTTGAGATAGAGTGGTTCGATTGGATGGGTTCGAGAGGTACCCATTCGAGATGTGAACTTCCAGGTGGAGAGGTTCGAGACATTCAGGATTCGAGTGATGGATACATAGTGTGCATGTGCCAATGGCTCGACAGGTGAAAGTCTCGAGGGGTAGATGGGGATCCTCGAAGGGGTGGTTCTTGGCCTCGAAGGGATGGAATCTTCTATCCTCGAAGGGGTCGAGCTATCTTCCCTCAAAGGGATGGAGGCTTCTGTCCTCCAAGGAATCGAGTTCTCAACCCTCGAAGGGATGAAGTCTTCTGTCCTCGAAGAGGTTGAGTTCTAGGCCCTCGAATGGATGGAGGCTTCTGTCCTCGAAGGAGTTGAGATCTTAGTCCTCGAAGGAATGCCGCCTTCAGTCCTCGAAGGGGTCGAGTTCTAGGCCCTCGAATGGATGAAGACTTCTGTCCTCGAAGGAGTCGAGATCTCGGCCCTCGAAGGGATGGGGTCTTCTGTCCTCAAAGAGGTCGAGTTCTAAGCCCTCAAATGGATGGAGGGTTCTGTCCTCGATGGAGTCAAGCTCTCTGCCTTCGAATGGATGGAGTCTTCTTTACTCGAATGAGTTTAGATCTCAGCCCTCGAAGGGATGGAACCTTCTATCCTCGAAAGGGTCGAGTTCTAGGCCCTCGAATGGATGAAGGCTTCTGTCCTTAAAGAAGTCGAGCTCTCTGCCTTCGAAGGGATGGAGTCTTCTTCCCTCGAAGGAGTCGAGATCTCTGCCCTCGAAGGGATGGAGTCTTCTGTCCTCAAAGGGGTCGAGATCTAGGTCCTCAAATGGATGGAGGCTTATGTCCTCGAATGAGTCGAGCTCTCTGCCTTCGAAGGGATGGAGTCTTCTTTCCTTGAAGGAGTCAAGATCTTAGCGCTCGAAGGGATGGAGTCTTCTATCCTCGAAGGGGTTGAGTTCTCGGCTCTCGAAGGGATGGAGTCCTCAGATTCGAGACATTCCATACTTAGGGTGTGTTTGCCAATGGCTCGACAGGTCAAAGTCTCAAGTGGTAGATGGGAGATCCTCGAAGGGGTGGTTATTGGCCGTGAAGGGATGGAATATTCTATCCTCGAAGGGGTCAAGCTCTCAGCCCTCAAAGGGATGGAGGCTTTTGTCCTCGAAGGAGTTGAGATCTCAGCCCTCGAAGGGAGGGAGTCTTCTGTCCTTGAAGGGATCGAGTTCTAGGCCCTCTAATGGATGGATGATTCTATCCTTAAAGGAGTCGAGATCTCGGCCCTCGAAGGGAAGGAGTCTTCTGTCCTCAAAGGTGTTGAGTTCTAGGCCCTCGAATGGATGAAGGCTTCTGTCCTCGAAGAAGTCAAGCCCTCTACCTTCGAAGGGATGGAGTCTTCTTTCCTAGAACGAGTCAAGATCTCGGCCCTCGAAGGGATGGAGTCTTTTGTCCTCGAAGGGGTCAAGATCTAGGCCCTCGAATGGATGGAGGCTTCTATCCTCGAAGTAGTCGAGCTATCTACCTTCAAAGGGTTGGAGTCTTCTTTCCTCGAAGGAGTCGAGATCTCAGCCCTCGAAGGGATGGAGTCTTCTATCCTCGAAGGCTTGAGTTCTCGGCCCTCGAAGGGATGGTGTCCTCTGGTTCGAGACATTCAGGATTCGAGTGATGGATACTTAGCGTGCGTGTTCCAATGGCTCGACAACTCGAAGTCTCGAGGGGTAGATGGGGGATCTTCGAAGGGGTGGTTCTTGGCCACAAAGGGATGGAATCTTCTATCCTCGAAGGGGTTGAGCTCTCAACGCTCGAAGAGATGGAAGTTTCTGTTCTCGAAGGAATCGAGATCTCAGCCCTCGAAGGGAGGGAGTCTTTTGTCCTTGAAAGGATCGAGTTCTAGGCCCTCGAATGAATGTAGGCTTCTGTCCTCGAAGGAGTCGAGATCTCGGCCCTCGAAGGGATGTGTCTTCTATCCTCGGAGGGGTCGAGATCTAGGCCCTTGAATGGATGGAGGTTTCTGTCCTCCAAGTTGTCGAGCTATCTACCTTCAAAGGGATGGATAGGGGATCCTCGTAGGGGTGGTTCTTGGCCTTGAGTTGATGGAATCTTCTATCCTTGAAGGGGTCGAGCTCTCAGTCCTCGAAGGGATGGAGGCTTCTGTCCTTGAAGGGATCGAGTTCTAGGCCCTCGAATGGATGGAGGTTTCTGTCCTCGGAGGAGTCGAGATCTCTGCCCTTGAAGGGATGGAGTCTTCTGTCCTCGAAGGGGTCGAGTTCTAGGCCCTCGAATGGATGGAGGCTTCTATCCTTGAAGGAGTCGAGCTCTTTACCGTCGAAGGGATGGAGTCTTCTTTCCTCGAAGGAGTTGAGATCTCGGCCCTCGAAGGGAAAGAGTTTTCTGTCCTCGAAGGGGTCAAGATCTGAGCCCTCGAATGGATGGAGGCTTTTGTCCCCGAAGGTTGTCGAACTCTCTGCCTTCGAAAGGATGGAGTCTTCTTTCCTCGATGGAGTCGAGATCTCATCCCTCGAAGGAATGGACTCTTCTATCCTCGAAGGGGTTGAGTTCTCGGCCCTCGAAGGGAAGGAGTCTTTATGTTCGAGACATTCGGGATTTGAGTGATGGATACTTAGAGTGCCTGTGCCAATGGATCGACAGATCAAAGTCTCGAGGGGTAGATAGAGAATCCTCGAAGGGGTGGTTCTTGGCCCTCGAAGGTGATGGATACTTAGCGTGCGTGTTCCAATGGCTCGACAGGTCCAAGTCTCAAGGTGTAGATAGGGGATCCTCGATGGGGTGGTTCTAGGCCTCGAAGGGATGGAATCTTCTTTCCTCGAACGGGTCGAGCTCTCAACGCTCGAAGGGATGGAGGCTTCTTTCCTTGAAGGAATTGAGATCTCAGCCCTCAAAGGGAGGAAGTCTTCTATCCTAGAAGTGTTCGAGTTCTAGGCCCTCGAATGGATGGAGGCTTCTGTCCTCATCCCTCAAAGGGATGGTGTCTTCTGTCCTCGAAGGGGTCAAGTTCTAGGCCCTCGAATGGATGGAGGCTTCTGTCCTCGAAGTAGTTGAGCTATCTACCTTCAATGGGATGTAGTTTTCTTTCCTCGAAGGAGTCGAGATCTCAGCCCTCGAAGGGATGGAGTTTTCTATCCTCCAAGGGTTGAGTTCTTGGCCCTCGAAGGAATGGAGTCTTCTAGTTTGAGACATTCAGGATTCAAGTGATGGATACTTAGCGTGCGTGTGCCAATGGCTTGACAGGTCGAAGTCTCGAGGGGTAGATGAGGGATCCTCGAAGGGGTGGTTCTTGGCCTCGAAGGGATGGAATCTTCTATTCTCGAAGGGGTCGATCTCTCAGTGCTCGAAGGGATGGAGGCTTCTATCCTCGAAGGAATTGAGATCTCAGCCCTCGAAGGGAGGGAGTCTTCTGTCCTTGAAGGGATCGAGTTCTAGGCCCTCGAATGGATGGAGGTTTCTATCCTCGAAGAAGTTGAGATCTCGGCCCTCAAAGGGATGGAGTCTTCTGTCCTCGAAGGGGTTGAGTTCTAGGCCCTCGAATGAATGGAGGCTTCTGTCCTCTAAGGAGTCGAGCTCTCTGCCTTCGAAGAGATGAAGTCTTCTTTCCTAAAAGGAGTCAAGATCTCAGCCCTCGAAGGGATGAAGTTTTCTGTCCTCAAAGGGGTCGAGATCTAGGCCCTCGAATGGATGGATGCTTCTGTTCTCAAAGTAGTCGAGCTATCTACCTTCAAAGTCATGGATAGGGTATCCTCGTAGGGGTGGTTCTTGGCCTCGAAGGGATGGAATCTTCTATCCTTAAAGGGGTCGAGCTCTCAGCCCTCGAAGGGATGGAGGCTTCTGTTCTCGAAGGAGTCGAGATCTCAGCCCTCGAAGGGATGGAGTCTTCTATCCTCAAAGGGATCGAGTTCTAGACCCTCGAATGTATGGAGATTTCTTACCCCAGAGGAGTCGAGATCTCTTCCGTCGAAGGGATGGAGTCTTCTTTCCTCGAAGGGGTCGAGTTCTAGGCCCTTGAATGGATGGAGGCTTCTATCCTCGAAGAAGTTGAGCTCTTGGCCGTCGAAGGGATGGAGTCTTATTTCCTCGAAGGAGTCGATATCTCGGCCCTCAAAGGGATGGAGTTTTCTGTCCTTGAAGGGGTCGAGATCTAGACCCTGGAATGGATGGAGGCTTCTGGCCCCGAAGGTGTCGAACTCTCTGCCTTCGAAAGGATGAAGTCTTCTTTCCTCGAAGGAGTCGAGATCTCATCCCTTGAAGGGATGGAGTCTTCTATCCTTGAAGGGGTTTAGTTCTCGGCCCTCGAAAGGATGAAGTCTTCTGGTTTGAGACATTCAGGATTTGAGTGATGGATACTTAGAGTGCCTATGCCAATGGATTGACAGGTCGAAGTCTCGAGGGGTAGATAGAGAATCCTCGAAGGGGTGGTTCTTGGCCTCGAAAGGATGGAATCTTCTATCCTCGAAGGGGTCAAGCTCTCAGCCCTCGAAGGGATGGAGGCTTCTGTCCTTGAAGGAGTCGATATCTCAGCCCTGGAAGGGATGAAGTGTTCTATCCTCGAAGGGATTGAGTTTTAGGCCCTCGAATGGATGGAAGTTTTTATCCTTAAAGGAGTCGAGCTCTCTGCCTTCGAAGGGATGAAGTCTTCTGGACTCTAGGGGTTGAGTTCTCGACCCTCGAAGGGATGGAGTGTTCGGTCCTCGAAGTGGTTGAGTTATCGGCCCTCGAGGGGATGAAGTCTTTCATCCTCGAAGGGGTCAATGTCTCAGCCCTCGAAGGGATGGAGTCTTCTCTTTTTGAACGGAGGGTTTCCATTGGACATGTTTGAGAAGTACCCATTGGAGAGGTGATGTTTGAGGCGGAGGGGTTCTATTCGATCCATTCGAGATGTACCTATTCGAGACGTACCGATCCAAGAGGAACCCATTCGAGGAGTTAAGTTTCAGATGGAGGGGTTCAATTGGATAGGTTCGAGAGGTATCCATTCGAGATGTGAACTTCCAGGTGGAGGGGTTCAAGACATTCTGGATTCGAGTGATGGATACTTAGCGTGTGTGTGCCAATGGCTCGACAGGTGGAAGTTTCGAGGGGTAGATGGGGTATCCTCGAAGGGGTGGTTCTTGGCCTCGAAGGGATAGAATCTTCTATCCTCGCCTCAAAGGGACAGAGGCTTCTATCCTTGAAACAGTAAAGATCTCAGCCCACAAAGGGATGGAGTCCTCTGTCCTGGAAGGAGTCGATATCTCAGCCCTCGAAGGGATGAAGTCTTCTATTGTTGAAGGAATCGAGATCTCAGCTCTCGAAGGGATGGGGTCTTCTGTCCTCGAAGGGATCGAGTTCTAGGCCCTCGAATGGAAGGAGGTTTTGTTCCTGGAAGGGATGGAGTCTTCTATCCTCGAGAAGTCGAGATCTAAGCCCTCTAAGGGATGGAGTCTTCTTTCCTCGAAGGGGTCGAGATCTCAGCCCTCGAAGGGATGGAGTCTTTTGTCCTCGAAAGGATCAAGTTCTAGGCCCTCGATTGGATGGAGACTTCTGTCCTCGAAGGAGTCGAGATCTTGGCCCTCGAAGGGATGGAGTCTTCTGTCCTCGAAGAGGTCGAGTTCTAGGCCCTCGAATGGATGAAGGCTTCTGTTCTCGAAGGAGTTGAGCTCTCTGCCTTCAAGGGGATGAAGTCTTGTTTCCTCAAATGAGTTGAGATCTTAGCGCTTGAAAGGATGGAGTGTTCTATCCTCGAAGGGGTTGAGTTCTCGGCCCTCAAAGGGATGGAGTCTTCTCGTTCGAGACATTGAGGATTCGAATGATGGATACTTAGGGTGCGTGTGCCAATGGTTCGACAGGTCGATATCTCGAGGGGTAGATCCTCAAAGGGGTGGTTTTTGGCCTCGAAGGGATGGAGTCATCTGTCCTCGAGGGAGTTGAGCTCTCAGCCCTTAAAGGGATAGAGGCTTCTAGCCCTGAAGGAGTCGAGATCTTAGCCCTTGAAGGGATGGAGTCTTCTGTCCTCGAAGGGATTGAGTTCTAGGCCCTCAAATGGATGGAGGCTTTTGTCCTCGAATGAGTCGATATCTCGGCCCTCGAAGGGATGAAGTCTTCTTCCTCGAAGGGGTCGAGTTCTAGGCCCTCAATTGGATGGAGGCTTCTGTCCTTAAAGGAGTTGAGATCTCGGCCCTCGAAGGGATGGAGTCTTCTATCCTCGAAGGGGTTGAGTTCTAGGCCCTGGAATAGATGGAGTCTTCTGTCCTCGAAGGAGTCGAGATCTCACCCCTCAAAGGGATGGAGTCTTCTGTCCTCGAAGGGGTCGAGTTCTAGGCCCACAAATGGATGGAGGCTTCTGTCCTCGTAGGAATAGAGCTCTCTTCCTTCGAAGGGATGGAGTCTTCTTTCCTCGAAGGGGTCGAGATTACAGCCCTCGAAGGGATGGAGTCTTCTGTCCTCGAAGGGGTGGAGATCTAGGCCCTAGAATGGATGAAGGCTTCTATCCTCGAATGAGTTGAGCTTTCTTCCTTCAAAGGGATGTAGTCTTCTTTCCTCGAAGGAGTCGAGATCTCAGCCCTCGAAGGGGTGGTTCTTGGTCTCGAAGGGAAAATCTTCTATCCTCGAAGGGGTAAAGCTCTCAGCCCTCGAAGGGATGAGGGCTTCTATCCTCGAACGAATCGAGATCTTAGCCCTCGAAGGGAGGGAGTCTTCTGTCCTTGAAGGGATCGAGTTCTAGGTCCTCGAATGGATAGAGGCTTCTGTCCTCGAAGGAGTCGAGTTCTTGGCCCTCGAAGGGATGGAGTCTTCTGTCCTCGAAGGGGTCAAGTTCTAGGCCCTCGAATGGATAGATGCTTCTATCATCAAAGAAGTCAAGCTCTCTGCCTTTGAAGGGATATAGTCTTCTTTCCTCGAAGGATTCAAGATCTTGGCCCTCGAAGGGATGGATTCTTCCACCCTCGAAGGGGTAAAGATCTATACCCTCGAATGGATGGAGCTTCTGTCCTCGAAGTAGTCGCGCTATCTACCTTGAAAGGGATTGAGTCATCTATTCTCGAAGGAGTCGAGATCTCACCCCTCGAAGGGATAGAGTCTTCTATCCTCGAAGGGGTGGAGTTCTCGGCCCTCGAAGGGATGGAGTCTTCTAGTTCGAGATATTCAGGATTCTAGTGATGGATACTTAGGGTGCGTGTGCCAATGGCTCGATAGGTCAATGTCTCGAGGGGTAGATGGTTGATCCTCGAAGGGGTGGTTCTTGGCCTCGAAGGGATAAAGTCTTCTGTCCTTGAAAGAGTCGAGCTCTCAGCCCTCGAAGGGATGGAGGCTTCTGTCCCTGAAGGAGTCGAGAACTCATCCCTTGAAGGGATGGAGTCCTCTTTCCTCGAAGGGATTGAGTTCTAGGCCCTCGAATGGATGGATGTTTTTGTCCTTGAAGGAGTCAAGATCTCGTCCCTCGAAGTGATGAACTCTTCTGTCCTTGAAGGGGTCGAGTTCTACGGCCTCGAATGGATGGAGGCTTCTGTCCTCAAAGAAGTTGAGATCTCGGCCCTCGAATGTATGGAGTCTTCTGTCCTCGAAGGAGTCTAGTTCTAGGCACTCGAATGGATGTAGGCTTCTGTCCTCGAAGGAGTCGAGATCTCGGCCCTCAAGGGGATGGGGTCTTCTGTCCTCGAAAGGGTCAATTTCTAGGCCCACAAATGGATGAAGGTTTCTGTCCTCGTAGGAGTCGAGCTCTCTTCCTTCAAAGGGATGTAGTCTTCTTTCCTCAAAGGAGTCAAGATCTCGGCCCTCGAAGGGATGAAGTTTCTGTCCTCGAAGGGTTTAAGATCTAGGCCCTCAAATGGATGGAAGCTTCTATCCTCGAAGTAGTCGAGCTATATACCTTCAAAGGGATGGAGTCCTCTTTCCTCGAAGGAGTCGAGATCTTATCCCTCAAAGGGATGGAGTCTTCTGTCCTCTTTGGGTTGAGTTCTCGGCCCTCGAAGGTATGGGGTCTTCTTGTTCGAGACATTCAGAATTCAAGTGATGGATACTTAGCGTGCGTGTGCCAATGGCTTGATAGGTCGATGTCTCGAGGGGTAGATGGGGGATCCTTGAAGGGGTGGTTCTTGGCCTCGAAGGGATGGAATCTTCTATCCTCGAAGAGGTCGGGCTCTCAGCGCTCAAAGGGATGTAATTTTCTGTCCTCGAAGTAGTTGAGATCTCAGCCCTTTAAGGGAGGGAGTCTTCTGTCCTCGAAGGGACCGAGTTCAAGGCTCTCGAATGGATGGAGGCTTCTGTCCTCGAAGGAGTCCAGATCTCATCCCTCGAAGGAATGAAGTCTTCTGTCCTCGACGGGGTCGAGTTCTAGGCCCTCAAATGGATGGAGGCTTCTGTCCTCAAAGGATTCGAGCTCTCTGCCTTTGAAGGGATGAAATCTTCTTTCCTTGAAGGAGTCAAGATCTCAGCCCTCGAAGGGATGGAGTCTTCTGTCCTCGAAGGGGTCAAGATCTAGGCCCTCAAATGGATAGAGGCTTCTGTCTTCGAAGTAGTCGCGCTGTCTAACTTCAAAGGGATTGAATCTTCTTTCCTCAAAGGATTCGAGATCTCAGTCCTCAAAGGGATGGAGTCTTCTATCCTCGAAGGGGTTGAGTTCTTGGCCGTGGAAGGGATGGAGTCTTCTGGCTTGAGACATTCAGGATTCGAGTGATGGATACTTAGGGTGAGTGTGCCAATGGCTCGATAGGTCAATGTCTCGAGGGGTAGATGAGGGATCCTCGAAGGGGTGGTTCTTGGCCTCGAAGGGATGGAGTCTTCTGTCCTTGAAGGAGTCGAGCTCTTAGCCCTCGAAGGGATGGGGGCTTCTGTCTCTGAAGGAGTCGAGATCTCAGCCCTTGATGGGATGGAGTCTTCTGTCCTCGAAGGGATTGAATTCTAAGCCCTCGAATGGATGGAGGGTTTTGTCCTCGAAGGAGTCAAGATCTTGGCCCTCGAAGGGATGAAGTCTTCTATCCTCGAATGGATAGAGGCTTCTGTCCTCGAAGGAGTCGAGATCTCGGCCCTCGAAGGGATGGAGTATTCTATCCTCGAAGGGGTTGAGTTCTAGGCCCACAAATGGATGAAGGCTTCTGTCCTCGTAGGAGTCGAGCTCCCTACCTTCAAAGGGATGCTGTCTTCTTTCCTAGAAGGAGTTGGAATCTCGACCCTCGATGGGATGGAGTCTTCTGTCCTCGAAGGGGTCGAGATCTCAGCCCCCGAAGGGATGGAGTCTTCTGTCCTAGAAGGGATCGAGTTCAAGGCCCTCGATGGATGAAGGCTTCTATGCTCGAAGGAGTTGATATCTCTGCTCTCGTAGGGATGGAGTCTTTTATCCTCGAAGGGGTCGAGTTCTAGGTCCTTGAACGGATGGAGGCTTCTTTCCTCGAAGGAGTTGAGCTCTCTTCCTTCGAAGGGATGAAGTCTTCTTTCCTTGGAGGAGTCAAGATCTCAGCCCTCATAGGGATGGAGTCTTCTGTCCTCGAAGGGGTCAACATCTAGGCCCTCGAATGGATAGAGGCTTCTGTCCTCGAAGTAGTCGCGCTATCTACCTTCAAAGGGATGGAGTCTTCTTTCCTCGAAGGAGTCGAGATCTTATCCCTCAAAGGGATGGAGTCTTCTATCCTTGAAGGGGTTGAGTTCTCGGCCGTGGAAGGGATGAAGTCTTCTGGTTCAAGACATTCAGGATTCTAGTGATGGATACTTAGGTTGCGTGTGCCAATGGCTCGATAGGTCGATGTCTCGAGGGGTAGATGGGGGATCCCCGAAGGGGTGGTTCTTGGCCTCGAAGGGATGGAGTCTTCTATCCTTGAAGGAGTCAAGCTCTCAGCCCTCGAAGGGATGGAGGCTTCTGTCTCTGAAGGAGTCGAGATCTCAGCCCTTGAAGGGATGGAGTCTTCTGTCCTCGAAGGGATTGAATTCTAGGCCCTCGAATGGATGGAGGCTTTTTTCCTCGAAGGAGTTGAGATCTCGGCCCTCGAAGGGATGGAGACTTCTGTCCTCGAATGGATAGAGGCTTCTGACCTCGAATGAGTTGAGATCTCGGCCCTGAAAGGGATGGAGTCTTCTGTCCTCGAAGGGATCGAGTTCTAGGCCCTTAAATGGATGAAGGATTTTGTCCTCGTAGGAGTCAAGCTCTCTGACTTCGAAGGGATGGAGTCTTCTTTCCTCAAAGGAGTCGAGATCTTGGCCCTCGAAGGGATGGAGTCTTCTGTTCGCAAAAGGGTCGAGATGTAGGCCCTCGAATGGATGGAAGATTCTGTCCTCGAAGGAGCTGAGCTCTCTTCCTTAAAAGGGATAGTGTCTTCTTTCCTCGAAGGAGTCGAGATCTCATCCCTCAAAAGGGTGGTTCTTGGCCTCGAAGGGAAAATCTTCTATCCTCGAATGGGTCTATCTCTCAGCTTTTGAAGGGATGGAGGCTTCTGTCCTCGAAGGAGTCGAGATCTCAGCCCTCGAAGGGAGGGAGTCTTCAGTCCTCGAAGGGAACGAGTTCTAGCCCCTCGAATGGATAGAGGTTTCTGTCCTCGATGGAGTCAAGATCTCATCCTTCGAATAGATGGAGTCTTCTTCCCTCAAAGGGGTCGAGTTCTAGGACCTCAAATGGATGGAGTCTTTTGTCCTTGAAAGAGTCGAGCTCTCTGCCTTCAAAGGGATGGGGTTTTCTTTCCTCGAAGGAGTCAAGATCTCGGCCCTCGAAGGGATGGAGTCTTCTTTCCTCGAAGGGATCAAGATCTAGGCCCTCGAATGGATAGAGGCTTCTATCCTCGAAGTAGTCGAGCTATCTACCTTCAAAGGGATAGAGTCTTCTTTCCTTGAAGGAGTCGAGATCTTAGCCATCAAAGGGATGGAGTGTTCTATCCTCGAAGGGGTTGACTTCTCGGCCCTCGAAAGGATGGAGTCTACTGGTTCGAGGCATTCAGGATTCTAGTAATGAATACTTTGCGTGCATGTGCCAATGGCTCGACGGATCAAAGTCTCGAGGGGTAGATGGGGGATCCTCGTAGGGGTGGTTCTTAGCCTTGAAGAGATGGAATCTTCTATCCTCAAAGGGGTCGAGCTCTCAGGCCTCGAAGGGATGGAGTCTTCTATCCTTGAAGGAGTCGAGATCTCAGCCCTCAAAGGGATGGAGTCTTCTATCCTCGAAGGGATCCAGTTCTAGGCCCACGAATGGATGAAGGCTTCTGTCCTCGAAGTGAGGGAGTCTTCTGTCCTCAAAGGGGTCGAGTTCTAGGCCCTCTAATGGATGGATGCTTCTGTCCTCAAAGGAGTCGGGCTCTCTACCGTCGAAGGGATGTAATCTTCTTTCCTTGAAGGAGTCGAGAGCTCAGCCATCAAAGGGATGGAGTCTTCTGTCCTCGTAGGGGTCGAGATCTAGGCCCTCGAATGGATGACGGCTTCTGTCCTTGAAGGAGACAAGCTCTCTTCCTTAAAAGGGATGAAGGCTTCTGTCCTCAAAGGAGTCGAGATATTAGTTCTCGAAGAGAGGGTGTCTTCTGTCCTTGAAGGAATCGAGTCTAGGCCCTCGAATTGATGGGGGCTTCTGTCCTCGAAGGAGTCAAGATCTCGGCCCTTGAAGGGATTGAGTCTTCTGTCCTGGAAGGAGTCGAGTTCTTGGCCCTCGAATGGATGGGGGCTTCTGTCCTCGAAGAATTCGAGCTCTTTGCCTTCGAAAGGATGGAGTCTTCTTTCCTTGAAGGAGTCAAGATCTCGGCTCTTGTAGGGATGTAGTCTCCTGTCCTCGAAGGGGTCGAGATCTAGGCCCTCGAATGGATGAAAGCTTCTGTCCTCAAAGTAGTCGAGCTATCTACTTTCAAAGGGATGGAGTCTTCTTTCCTCAAAGGAGTTGAGATCTCAGCCCTTGAAGGGATGTAGTCTTATATCCTCGAAGGGGTTGAGTTCATGGCCCTCAAAGGGATGGAGTCTTTTGGTTCGAGACATTCAGGATTCGAGTAATGGATACTTAGCGTGCATGTGCTAATGGCTCGACTGATCAAAGTCTCAAGGGGTAGATGAGGGATCCTCGTAGGGGTTCTTCTTGGCCTTGAAGGGATGGAATCTTCTATTCTCAAATGGGTCAAGGCCTCAGGCCTCGAAGGGATGGAGTCTTCTGTCCTCGAAGGATTCGAGATCTCAGCCCTCGAAGGGATGGAGTCTTCTATCCTCGAAGGAGTCGAGATCTTAGCCCTCGAAGGGATGGAGTCTTCCAACCTCGAAGGGATCGAGTTCTAGGCCCTGGAATGGATGTAGGCTTCTGTCCTCGAAGGAATCGAGATCTTGGCCCTCGAAGTGAGGGAGTCTTCTGTCCTTGAACGGGCCGAGTTCTAGGCCCTCGAATGGATGGATGCTTCTGTCCTCGAAGGAGTCTAGCTCTCTATCGTCGAAGGGATGGAGTCTTTTTTCCTCGAAGGAGTCGAGATATCGGCCCTCGAATGGATGGAGGTTTCTTTCCTTGAAGGAGTCAAGCTCTCTTCCTTAAAAGGGATGGAGTCTTCTTTCCTTAAAGGAGTCGAGATCTAAGCCCTCAAAAGGGTGGTTCTTGGCCTTGAAGGGAAAATCTTCTATCCTCGAAGGGGTCCAGCTCTCAGCCCTCGAAAGAGGGGAGACTTCTGTCCTCAGAGGGATCAAGTTCTAAGCCCTCAAATGGATGAGGACTTCTGTCCTCGAAGGAATCGAGATCTCTGCCCTCGAAGCGATGGAGTCTTCTGTCCTCCAAGAGGTCGAGATCTAGGCCCTCGAATGGATGGAGGCTTCTGTCCTTGAAGAAGTCGAGCTCTCTGCCTTTGAAGGGATGGAGTATTCTTTCCTCGAAGGAGTTGAGATCCTAACCCTTGAAGGGATGGAGTTTCTATCCTCGAACGGGTTGAGATCTCGGCCCTCGAAGGGATAGAGTCTTCTGGTTTGAGACATTCAGGATTTGAGTGATGGATATTTAGGGTGTTTGTGCCAGTGGATCGACAGGTCGAAGTCTCGAGGGGTAGATAGGGAATCCTCGAAGGGGTTGCTCTTGGCCTCGAAGGGATGGATTCTTGGGTCCTCGAAGTGGTCCAACTCTCAGCCCTCGAAAGGATAGAGGCTTCTATCCCTGAAGGAGTCGATATCTCAACCCTCGAAGGGATGGAAACTTCTATCCTCGAAGGGATTCAGTTCTAGGCCCTCGAATGGATGGAGGCTTTTGTCCTCAAAAGAGTCGAGATATCAGCCCTCGAAGGGATGGAGTCTTCTGTCGTCGAAGGGATCGAGTTCTAGGCCCTCTAATGGATGGAGGCTTTTGTCCTCGAAGGAGTCGAGATCTCGGTCAACGAAGGGATGGAGTCTTTTATCCTTTAAGGTTCTGGGCCCTCGAATGGATGGAGGCTTCTGTCCTCAAAGGAGTCGAGCTCTCTGCCTTTTAAGGGATGAAGTCTTCTTTCCTCGAAGGATTCAAGATCTTAGCCCTCGAAAGGATGAAGTCAAGTTCTTGGCCCTCGAATGGATGGAGGCTTCTGTCCTCGAAGGAGTCGAGCTCTTTGCCTTCGAAGAGATGGAGTCTTCTTTCCTCGAAGGAGTTAAGATCTCAGCCCTCAAAATGATGAAGTCTTCTAACCTCGAAGGAATCAAGATCTAGGCCCTCGAATGGATGAAGGCTTCGGTCCTCGAAGGAGTTGAGCTATTTAACTTCAAAGGGATGGAGTCTTCTTTCCTCGAAGGAGTCGCGATCTCATCCTTTGAAGGGATGGAGTCTTCTATCCTTGAAGAGGTTGAGTTCTTGGCCCTCGAAGGGATGGAGTCTTCTAGTTCGACACATTAAGGATTTGAGTGATGAACACTTAGCATGTTTGTGCCAATGGCTCGACAGGTCGAAGTCTCGAGGGGTAGATGAGGGATCTGAAGGGGGATGGAATCTTCTATTCTCGAAGGGATAGAGCTCTCAGCTCTTGAAGGGATGGAGGCTTCTATCCTCGAAGGAGTCGAGATCTCATCCCTCGAAAGGAGGGAGTCTTCTGCCCTTAAAGAGATCGAGTTCTAGGCCCTCGAATGGATGTAGGCTTTTGCCCTCGAAGGAGTCGAGATCTCGGCCCTCGAAGGGATGGAGTCTTTTGTCCTCGAAGGGGTCGAGTTCTAGGCCCTCGAATGGATGGAGGCTTCTGTCCTCGAAGGAGTCGAGCTCTCTGTCTTCGAAGGGGTGGAGTCTTCTTTCCTGGAAGGAGTCAAGATCTCAGCCCTTGAAGGGATGGAGTCTTCTGTCCTCGAAGGGGTTATGATCTAGGCCCTCGAATGGATAGAGGCTTCTGTCCTTGAAGTAGTCAAGCTATCTCCCTTCAAAGGGATAGAGTCTTTTTTCCTTGAAGGAGTCGAGATCCCAGCCCTCGAAGGGATGGAGTATTCTATCCTCGAAGAGGTTGAGTTCTCGGCCCTCAAAGGGATGGAGACTTCTGGTTCCAGACATTCTGAATTTGAGTGATAGATACTTAGCGTGCGTGTGCCAATGGCTCAACAGGTTGAAGTCTCGAGGGGTAGATGGAGGATCCTCGTAGGGGTTGTTCTTAGCCTCGAAGGGATGGAATCTTCTATTCTCGAAGGAGTCAAGCTCTCAACCTTCGAAGGGATGGAGACTTCCGTCCTCGAAGGATTCGAGATCTCAGCCCTCGAAGGGATGGAGTCTTTTACCCTCGAAGGGATTGAGTTCTTCTATCCTCAAAGGAGTCGAGTTCTAGGCCCTCGAATGGATGGAGATTTCTGTCCTCGATGGAGTCGAGCTCTCTGCTTTCGAAGGGATGGATTCGTTCATCCCCAAAGGGATCAATGTCTCGGCCCTCGAAGGGATGGAGTCTTCTCTCCTCGAAGGGAGGGGTTCTATTGGACATGTTCGAGAGGTACCCATTCGAGCGGTGATGTTTGAGGTAGAGGGGTTCCATTCAATCCATTCGAGATGTACTGATCCGAGAGAAACCCATTCGAGGAGTTAAGTTTCAGATGGAGGGGTTCGATTGGATGGGTTCGAGAGGTAACCATTCGAGAAGTGAACTTCCACGTGGAGGGGTTCGAGACATTGAGGATTCGAGTGATGGATACTTAGCGTGCGTCTGCCAATGGCTCGACAGGTGGAAGTCTCGAGGGGTAGATGGGGGATCCTTGAAGGAGTGGTTCTTGGCCTCGAAGGGATGGAATCTTCTATCCTCGAATGGGTCGAGATCTCAGCCCTCGAAGGGATGGAGGCTTTCTGTCCTTGAAGGAGTTGAGATCTCATGTCTCAAAGGGATAGAGTCCTCTATCCTCGAAGGAGTCAAAATCTCAGCCCTCGAACGGATGGAGTCTTCTATCGTCGAAGGAATCATGATCTCAGCCCTTGAAGGGATGGATTCTTCTGTCTTCAAAGGGATTGAGTTCTAGGCCCTCGAATGTATGGAGGCTTCTGTCTTCAAAGGGGTGGAGTTTTCTGTCCTCGAAGGAGTCAAGATCTCAGGCCTCAAAAGGATGGAGTCTTCTTTCCTTGAAGGAGTCGAGATCTCTGCCTTTGAAGGGATGGAGTCTTCTGTCCTCAAAGGGATCGAGTTCTAGGCCTTCAAATGGATGGAAGCTTCTGTCCTCAAAGGGATGGAGTCTTCTATCCTCGAAGGAGTTGAGATCTCAGCCCTCAAAGGGATGGAGTCTTCTTTCCTCGAAGGAGTCGAGATCTCAACCTTCGAAGGGATGGAGTCTTCTTTGCTCGAAGGAGTCGAGATCTCAGCCCTCGAAGGGATTAAGTTTTCTGTTCTTGAAGGGATCGAGTTCTAGGCCCTCGAATGGATGGAGGCTTCCGTCCTCAAAGGAGTCAAGATCTCGGCCCTCAAAGGGATGGAGTTTTCTGTCCTCGAGGCCCTCGAATGGATTGAGACTTCTGTCTTCGAAGGAGTCGAGCTCTCTGCCTTCGAAGGGTTGGAGTCTTCTTTCCTCGAAGGAGTTGAGATCTCAGCTCTCGAAGGGATGTAGTCTTCTATCCTCGAAGGGGTTGAGTTCTTAGCCCTCGAAGGTATGGAGTCTTTCATCCTCGAAGGGATCGAGGGCTCGGCCCTCCAAGGGATGGAGTCTTCTCTCCTTGAAGGGAGGAGTTCAATTGGACATGTTTAAGAGGTACCCATTCGAGATGTTAACTTCCAGGTGGAGGAGTTCGAAACATTCAGGATTCTAGTGATGAATACTTAGCGTACGTGTGCCAATGGCTCGATAGGTCGAAGTCTCGAGGGGTAGATGGGGGATCCTTAATTGGGTGGTTCTCAGCCTCGAAGGGATGGAATATTCTGTCCTCGAAGGGGTTGAGTTCTAGGCACTCAAAGGGATGGAGTCTTCTGGTCACGAGGGGTTGTACTTTTGCCCTCGAAGGGATGGAGTCTTTTGGCCTCGAAGGGATGGAGTCTTCTGTCCTCGAAGGGAGGGGTTCCATTGGACATGTTCGAGAGGTACCCATTCGATAGGTGATGTTTGAGGTAGAGGGGTTCCATTAGATCCATTCGAGAGGTACCTATTCGAGACGTATTGATTCGAGAGAAACCCATTCGAGAAGTTAAGTTTCAGATAGAGGGGTTCGATTGGATGCGTTCGAGAGGTACCCATTCGAGATGTGAACTTCAAGGTGGAGGGGTTCAAGAAAATTAGGATTTGAGTGATGGATACTTAGCGTGCGTGTGCCAACGGCTCGACAGGTCGAAGTCTCGAGGGGTAGATGGGGGATCTTTGAAGGGGTGGTTCTCAGCCTCGAAGGGATGGAATCTTCTATCCTTAAAGGGGTCAAGTCATAGGCCCTCTAAGTGATGCAATCTTATGTCCTTGAAGGGGTCAAATTCTAGGCCCTCGAAGGGACAGAGGTTTCTGTCCTCAAAGGGGTCGAGTTCTAGGCCCTCAAAGTGATGGAGTCTTCTAGCCTGTGGGGGTTGTGCTTCTGTCCTCGAAAGGATGGAGTCTTCTGGCCCTCGAAGGGATGGAGTCTTCTGTCCTCGAAGGGAGGGGTTCCATTGGACATGTTCGAGAGGTACCCATTCGAAAGGTGATGTTTGAGGTGGAGGGGTTCCATTCGAGAGGTACCTATTTGAGATGTACCAATTCGAGAGGAACCTATTCGAGAAGTTAAGTTTCAGATGGAGGGGTTTAATTGGATGGCTTCGAGAGGTACCCATTCGAGATGTGAAGTTCCAGGTACAGGGGTTCGAGACATTGAGGATTCGAGTGATGGTTACTTAGCGTGCGTGTGCCAATGGCTCGTCAGGTGAAAGACTCGAGGGGTAGATAGGGGATCCTCGAGGGGTGGTTCTCGGCCTCGAAGGGATGGAATCTTCTGTCCTCGAAGGGGTCTAGTTGTAGGCCCTCGAAGGGATGAAGGCTTCTGTCCTTAAAGGGGTAAAGCTCTCGAGAGGTACCCATTTGAGATATGAGCTTCCAGGTGGAGGGGTTCGACTGGATGGGTTCAAGAGGTAGCCACTCGAGATGTGCCCATTCAAGATGCAAACTTCCAGGTGGAGGGGTTCGAGAGGTACCCATTTGAGATATGAACTTCCAGGGGGAGGGGTGCGACTGGATGGATTTGAGAGGTGGCCGTTCGAGATGTGAACGTTCAGGTTAAGGTTCCACTGGATGGGTTTGATTGGAGGCCATTCGAGTTGGAGAAATTCGATTGGATGGGTTCGACTGGTACCAATTCAAGAGGTACGCATTCAAGAAGTGAACTTTCAGGTGGAGGGGTTTCATTGGATGGGTTTGAGAGGTACCTATTCGAGAGGTACCTATTCGAGATGTGAACTTCCAACTGGAGAACCTTCACATCTCGAATCAGTACCTCTCGAAACCCTCCACTTTAACCTACATATATAATTGGTACATTTATAGCTTGAATTACAACTCTTTTAACATTCCTATACAATTTCTATAATTTGTTATCAAGCTCACCGCACAACGCGCGGTGTAGCCACACTAGTTCTAAACAAAAAAAAAGGTTGGTTGACGTTTTATAACTAAAGATGTACCAAGTTCTTAATTAAGGAGCAACCCCTTATTAAAGAGTGGTTCTTAAAATTTCACAATCTTAAATAATGAGTGCTCCTTATTAAGAAAATTGGATTAAGGAGTAACTAATGTGGATGCTTTAAATATTTCTATACCTTTTACATAATTGGTGCAATTTTAAGTTTTCCAAAAAGGAATCGTATTCAAATACAAATGTAATTATCAAAAATAATTACGGAAATGTTATTTTAGCAATTATTTTTACTAAAGGTAACTTGACAAGCTGATGTGGCAAAATATGAGGGTGCCACTTGTTTAAAATATTGTTGCTTTTGTTATCCCAACTCCTAAGCACCATATAACAGAAATTGTTTGATTTGAATGGTTTTTCATCTATGGATGATTCTGTCATTTTGACTAATCTAAACCCAAGTTGTCTAAAAATAACATACTAATATTATAATATGTTACTCTTTTTAATTATTTACTATATAGAATCAATCATAACTTGTTAACATATTAATATTATAACCTTATTTTATAATAATTTGCTTGGCCATACAAAGTATGGAAAATATTCAAGCCATTCAAAATAAGAAGTGCTCCTTATTAAGAAAAGTTTGTTTAACGAGTTACCATTGTAGATGCTCTAACACACAGTATAACTCCGATCGGTTATTCTATTATATATATATATACATATTTTTCTGAAGAAAATTCAAAGAAACACGTAATTAGAAATAACAAAATATTCAGGTTTTTTTATACATTGATAGAGTATTTTTGATAGAAATATGTATATATATTATTTATATATATATATATATATGACAATGTCTTGTTTTTTACCGACTAACGGTTAAATAAGGACATTTTATAATTAGTGAGACAAATAAGGTCATTTGATATTTACTTTTTTTAATTGCAATGAAATACATATAATTATAATAGTTTTTTAAAATGAATCTCAATATATAAATAATTATTTTTAAAATAATTTGAAGGAAATATTATAATTCCAAGCACCATATAATATAAATTGTTTGATTTGGATGGTTCTTCAACCAGGGATGATTCTATCATTTTGACTAACCTAAATCCTAATATCGCAGCTTGATATCACAGCTTGATATCACAGCTTCCCATGCGATGAAGCTCAATGGTAAGAATTCCCAACAAGGTCAGTCTAAGATTAAAAAGAATAATTACTTTAGCCAGCTGAATAAGATGATGGTCAGATCAGCTACAAAGAGTCATAAATCTGGTGAACATGACACACACTCTAACTGTCAATTTTTTAGTCTGGAATCTTAGGGGTATGGAATCTTCTATGCTAAGGCTATTTAATCTAATTAAGCTTAAGAAAATTCAACTCCTTTGTATAATTGAACCAATGCATGATAACACTCAATGTCATACATATATGGATAAGCTCAAGTTCTCTCATAATTTAACTCTCCATAATCGAAAAATATGGCTTATGTGGACTAATTCAGTTTCTATCACACTCATCTCTCACCATGAATAGTTTCTACATGTTAAGATAGCACACCAATCTCTACATTTAGATATGGAGGCAGTTTTTGTTTATGCACTTAGAAACAGAGAGGGTAGGAAGTGTTTATGGAAAGATCTGACTAGCATCACTAGAGGAGAAACCATATTTATAGGTGATTTCAACACCATCACCACACTCTCAGAGTATAGAGGCCCTAGCCCCCCATTCTTTAGGAAGTATTAGAGACTTTAATAACTGGATTAGCTCCTCCGGAGTTCAGGAAATCAACACAGTCGGAAATTTTTTCACACGGTGCAATTCGAGACTTAGGAATCCTACCTCCAAAAGACTTGATAGAGGCCTTTGCACAATGTCATGGAGCTATAAATTCCCTTCGTCCTCTATCCAAATCCTGAATAGGCAAACCTCAGATCACTCCCCTCTTCTACTTCAGGTATCTACCTTGACTAATTCCCAACCTAAACCTTTTAGATTTATAAATACTTGGTTTAATAGGCCAGAATTCACAAATCTAATTAAGGAAAACTGGGAAAAACCATTTTCTGAGTCTGGAATGCTTAGATTCTATCTAAAATTAGTTAGACTTAAGAAGGTGATAAAAATCTGGAATAGAGATTGCTTTGGAAATATAGATGCTAATGTAATTTCAGCAGAGGAAGGTTTAAGACTTTAGGAACTTATCTTTGATTCGACCCCCTCAGACTCTGAACTTATAAAATTAAATGAGAAAGAAGCTTTACTGCTTAGAGCCCTTAAAGAGAAGGAAAAATTTTGGAAGCAAAAAGCAAGATCTAAATGGCATAAACTAGGAGATAATAACACCCAATTTTTCCACAAGACTGTTCAAGAGAGAAACTGTAAGCTTAAGATCACTAAGATTAAAAACAGAGAAGGGCAGTGGCTAAACTCAAATTCAGACAGTCAAAAGGAAGCTATTACCTATTTTTCTGATTTGTTAACTGAGCCTAACCAAACAGCGAATGATACCTACTATCCTCACTTCCTCAATCAAATCCCAAGCATCATCACAGACCAGGACAATCAGGCTTTATCCATACCAGTCTCAGAAGCTGAACTGGAGTCTGTGATTACGGTTTTGAATAAAAATAGTAGTCCAGGTCCAGATGGTTTTTCAAATAAATTCTATGTTAAGTGCTGGACTATTATAAAAAAAGGATCTAATTGAGGCTGTGAATGAATTTATTTTAGGCGTAGATTTGCCAAGGGGTATAGCTAGTACCTGGATAACCCTAATTCCAAAGAAGGCTACATCTTGCTCTTTTGATGATTTCAGACCAATTAGTTTATCTAATGTTATAAATAAAATCTGCTCAAAGATATTAATGGAAAGATTAAGGCCTCACATGGATAAACTAATCTCCCCAAATCAATCTGCCTTTATGAAAGATAGAGACATTTCAGACAACATTCTCTATTTACAGGAAATGATAAGATATCTAGACAAAAAGAGTAGAGTCCCAAACTGTATACTCAAATTGGATCTAAGGAAGGCTTTTGATAGAGTAAACTGGGATTTCCTTAGGAATGTTTTAACTAGGTTTGGATTCAGTGGTCATTTCTTAAATGCTGTAATGAACAATCTTTCACAAGCCATTTCCCAGTCCTAATCAATGGCAATCCCATGGGCTTCTTCAGAGCCACTAGAGGCATCAAACAAGGAAGCTGAAATTACACAAGATAGGAAGGATAGGTTAATATGGAAACCAGAAAAGTCAGGGGCCTTCACTTTCAAGTCAGCTTATAAGGTACTCACACTCACATCAGGTAATTTTCCAGCTTCCAAGTTTATCTGGAACACTGCATTAAAGAAAAAGGTCTCTATATTCACATGGAAAATGCTACACTCTTTTTTACCATTCGATGATGTGCTAATTAAGTGTGGTTTTAGCCTTGCTTCTAAATGTTCAGCATGTTATCACTCAGATTCCATTCAACATTTCTTTATATCCTGTCCTCTTGCTCAAACTGTATGGAATAAATTGGCAGCTTTACTAGACTTTCATCTTAACCATCAACATTCCATCATTGATAGATTCTTTCTCTTCTGGAATAGTCATGATCTACCTAAATGGCACCAACTGATTTGTAATATTCTCCCTCCTCTGATTTGCTGGTGTCTTGGGAAGGCACGGAATAGGTTCTTATTTGATCATAAGCTTTTTTCTCCAGACCTTATATGTAAGGATGTTTATGATCAAATTAAACTGTCCCTCTATGCTAAATCTTCCCACCTAGTCTCCCTTCCAGCTTCTCCAACCAGCCTTAGGCATCTGGCTCCATACATTAGACTATCCCCAAAGCCAAATATTTCTACTATTTTCTGGGAAAGGCCTAAATTGAGTTCAATAAAAATCAACATAGATGCATCTTGGTACCCTAACAATGTTGCAGCAAGGCTAATTGCAAGGAATAGTTCTGGATCACCACTCCTGATTAAATCAACAACAGTTACTGGTTCCTCCCCACTCCAAGCTGAGATCTTAGCCATACTATTTGCCTGCCAAACCTTTCCACAACTTGATCAAAATTTCACAATCGAATCTGACTCCATGTTGGCAGTTAAAATGGTTAAGGATCCCTATACTGCATACTGGCCCCTGTTTGATCTAACCTCGAAAATACATTCCCTCTTAAGGAATGCTGAGCTTAAACATGTTTTTAGAGAATGCAATTCAGTGGCAAATGCAATTGCCAAACATCACTCTACTCATAATCAGAGCCTTAGCCTTTCTAATGTTCTAATACATATCAAAGGCCTAATTTCTTTAGATAAAGAGCATACTCCCTATATTAGAATGCATAAAAATGGCTCTTCATAGGATTGATACTGCTGACTAAGTCTTCCTACTCCCTGCAGGTTCATGAAAAAGCTTCCAAGCTACTATTTGGCACCAAACCTTTTTCAAGCCTCGGACACTGGAGGCCTCGAGCTCTCGCACTCTCGAGGTCTCGAGCGTAGGAGCCCTCGAGCACTGGACTCACTCAAGCACTCAAGATCTCGAGCTCTGCCGCCCTCGAGCCATCAGGCACTCGAACCATTAAGCACTCAAGCACTCGAGCCTTTGAACTGTCGAGTCTCTAACACTGGATACCTCGTGTACTGGAGGCCTCGAGCTCTCGAGCTCTTGTGGGTTCGATCGTAGGAGGCCTCGAGCACTGGCCCCACTCGAGCACTCAAGCTCTCGACCTCGGCCGCTCTCGAGCCATCAAGCACTCGAACCATCAAGCACTCAAGCACTCAAGCCCTCGAACCGTCGAGTCTCGAATAGTATACCTCAAGCCCTCGAGCATCGAAGCCCTCGAGCACTGGAGCCCTCGAGTACTGTAGCCCTCGAGCACTGGAGCCCTCGAGCACTGGAGCCCTTGAGTACTGGAGCCCTCGAGCACTGGAGCCCTCGAGCACCGGAGCCCTCGAGCACCGGTGCCCTCGAGCACCGGTGCCCTCGAGCAATGGAGCCCTCGAGCACCGGAACTCTTGCGCACTGCTGCCCTCGAGCACTGGAGCACTCGAACTCTGAAGAAACTGGATACCTCGAGCACTGGAGCCATCGAGCACTAAAGACACTGGATCCCTTGAGCACTGTAGCTCTCAAGCTTTGGAGCTATCGAGCACTGGAGCCCTCGAGCACTGGAGCCATCGAGCACTGGAGCCCTCGAGCAGCCCTCGAACTGGAGTCCTGGTGCACTCGAGCCCTCGAGCACCCAAGCGCTCGAGCTCTAAAGATACTGGATCCTTCGAGCACTGAAGACACTGCATCCCTCGAGCACTGAAGACACTGCATCCCTCGAGCACTGGAGCCCTCGAGCTCTGGAGCCATCAAGCACTGAACCCCTCGAGCATTGGAGCAGCCCTCGAACTGGAGTCCTCGTGCACTAGAGCCCCCGAGCACCAAGCCCTCGAACCCTAGTAGCATCGAGTCGTGGAGCCCCCGTCTCACTGGTTACCTCGAACATCTCCAGCCATCAGGCACTCGAACCAATCAACACTCAATCACTCGAACCTCGAACCATCGAGCATCGACCCCTCAAGACCTCGACATACCAAGTACTACTTCCTCTCCTTTTGAATCACTAGTCTACTAGTATTAGATCTTTCTTTTGAAGGCAACGAGGTTGCCTTATCGATGTAATATTTCAAAAACATCATTGTACATCCTTTGGTTCTAAATATGTTTGGGGAACCTAATAAATATCCCCCACCTCAAGGTGCATTTAAAAAAAAACCTAAATCCAAGTTATCTAAAAATAATATACTAATATTATAATATGTTACAGATTTTAATTATTTACTGTATATAATCAATCAAAACTTATTTACATATTAATATTATAATTAATCATATCATGTTTTCATAATTTTATTTTATAATATTTTGTTTGACCGGTCAAAGTATGGAAAATATTCAAGTCATTCAGTGCCATATTTATAAGAATTCAAATCTTTTTTTTACTAACACACGGAATAGCTCCAATCGGTTATTCTATTATATATATATATATTATCTGAAGAAAATTTTAAAAAATACATAATCTAAAATAACAAAATGTTCAGATTTTTTTATACATTGATAGAGTACTTTTGATATAAATACGTATATATATTATTTATTTATGACAACGTCTTGTTTTAGACCGACTAATTGTTAAATGAGGATATTTTATAATTAGTGAGACTAATAAGGTAATTTGATATTTACTTTTATTTATGCATTTACTTTTATGTTGTGAGATTGAAAATTTTTCTTTGTGCTCTTATTTCCAAAATGGTTGTGTCCACAAAATGCCAAAGGGGAAGATTGTAAAATCAAATGGATTTCATTGATTAATTAATTGGCAATTTGTGAACTGATTTGGAAAAGAAAAACGTTTCATGTTGGAACATACGGGAAGCTGGATCCTAAAAGATTTTATGAATAACATAATATTGCGATAGTGTTGATTTATGGAAGTTTGTATATTCTGCAATATATTATTTTAGCTGGTGTTAGAAATATAATGGGTTTATGGAAAATTCCTACAAATATGGAATTGGATTTATGGAATATCATGGGATATTTGAGATAAGGAAAATCCCTTTACTTATGGGATTTGGATATGCTTCAGAAACAAATAAGGAATCAAAATATTGTGGAGATAATCATGGAGAGTTTTGATCTGCTCATGGACTACATAAAACGGATATCACGGCTGCATTATACCCACGAACTTAATTGCAAAAATCTGCAAACATATTTTCTATCTTTCCGAGAGGAAGAGATCCAGCATCGACGAGTTTCGAGGTCAGGGGGAGTCTGATCAAGGCGGATCTGTAGCAAGGGGAGCTTCCTTAATTTACACGTCATAATTAAATAGATAAATATAATTGTATGGTGTACTTTGTACTGTATCTTTCTGATTAGTGGATCATTCTGAATTGGGTCAGGCCCCGTAGATTTAGGTGATTTTCACCGAATTGCGTAACCAAGTCTCGTGTCTCTAAGTTTTACTTTTTTGCATGCTTGGTTAAATAGGTTGTGTTGGGACATAGTAATAATAATTAAGATAATTCGGTAAAATCAAATTTCATTTGGTATCAGAGCTAAGTCACTTACTCTTGCCTAAGTTGTGTCAAGAAAAGTGTGATCTGGTTTTACCATGACGACCAAAGAAGTAACTTTGGTGTCTCGGCCACCACTACTGAAGGGTACCAACTACAATTACTGGAAGGCACGCATGAGAGTCTTCATCAACTCACTGGATGAACTAGCATGGCATTTTGTTGAAACTGTATGTAATCATCCTACTGAAGATGCTGAAACTAGCTCAAATAAGAAACAAGGAGAATTGATTACGAAGAAACAAAAACTCAAAGACAAGCATACTTGGTCTCCCGATGAATTGAGTCTTCATTGGCAAATTCAAAGGAGTTGAATGCTATTTTCACGGATGTGGATGAAAATCAGTCCAAAGTCATAACATGTAATCAGACAAAGAAAGCTTGGGATATTTTTCAAACTGTCCATAAATGAACAAGCCGTGTACGTGAATCCAAACTACAGATGTTGGCCACAAAGTTCGAGGAACTGAAGATGGGGGAGGATGATACTATTGATGTATTCAACAGGAAACTCAGAGACATCTCCAATATGGCATATCAACTTGGGAAAGTTTACAAAGAAGAAAAAATAGTGAAAAAGGCTTTGAGATCACTTCTTGCAATGAAAGTTGCAGCAATAGAAGAAGGAAGAAATATAGCCACCATGACCTTAGATGAATTGATGAGATCTTTACAGATCTATGAGATGACATTGCAACAGCCTAAAAAGAAAATCCAGAAGGAGTTGGCCTTCAAAATATCATTATCAAAGGTCAATTGTGAATTTGACAATGATGATGAATTTGAAAAACTTGCTCTTATCACAAAGAATTTTCAAGAATGCTAAAGAATGTAGTAAACAAGAAATCACAAGAGAGATTTGTTGGAAGTAGACCTCGAGCACAAGACCTTAGTAATAATCGTGGGACACGATTGGAACAAGGAAATCAGTAATTCTCTAGAAATTAAAGTGTTGAAGCAAAGCAGCCTGGAAGAATTCAATGCATAGAATGTGAAGGATATGGTCATATTCAGGCTGAATGTGTTAATACCCGAAAGAAACAAGGAAAATCATATGTCACCTCATGGAGTGAAGATGAAGAAGATGAGAAAGACGAAGAGGAACTTACAAGCAATTATGTGGCATTTGGAGCAAAATTTCATGGTGGATCAGATGAGGTATATTCCAACATGTCAGAGAAAGACGAAGTTGTATGTTCCAACACAGGTTCTGATGACACGTCCATTGATGATGAAAGACTAGTTATGAGTGAGATCTACAGTACATATGAGAAAATGTATGACATGTGGCTTCAAGTTGTTGATACAAACAAATTGTTGAAGGAAGAGAAAAAACATATGGCTGAGAAGGAGAAGGAGTTGCTAGATCTAGTTGTTGAACTCAGAATAAATATTGAAGAATTAAATTTAAAACTACTATCAGCTATTACCAAGTTAAACACTGGTAAGGCGAAACTTGATGACATATTGACCATGGGAAAGAACTTTGGAGATCAACATGGAATTGGGTATGACAACCCACCAGGTAGCACACTCAATCTCAAGTCCAAGATTCAAGAGATAAAATTAAGTTTACCAAGAATAATCAAAGGAAACATCTCATCTGTAGCTACTGTATGTATCATGGTTATACAGAGAAACAATACCAGAAACTGCTCAGGATATCATGAAAGGATGACAACTCTCGGTATGTTCCAACATAGACGATGTCAAGCTATCAAGGATGGTCAGAAAGGCATGGGTTGTTAAACGTACTAGTACTTGCCTTGTTGCTCATGCGTCTCTTATTGCACATTCTAGAGACTCTAGGTATTTTGATAGTGGTTTCTCTTGCCACATGACTGAAACTCATGAATTTCTGACAAATATCAAACCATATGGTGGTGGTTTTGTTACATTTGGGGATGGAAAAAAGAGTAGAGTGGTTGGAAAAGGAGAACTATATATTGAAGGATTTCCAGTATTTACTAGCGTTTTGTTCGTTGAAGAATTGAAGGCAAATCCATTAAGTATCAGTCAATTGTGTGATGATAATATGATAGTATAATTCCAGAAAGACAAATGCATAGTGAAACATGGTGAAGATAAAGTTCTCTTAGGCATTTGATCATCAGACTATTGCTATTTGCTAGAACAGGAATTGAAGTGTCTGAGTTCAAAACAAGATGAAGGAACCCTATGGCACAGAAAGCTCGGTTATATCAACTGTAAATCCTTGGTGGATATTGCAAATGTAAAGGCGGTACGGGGTGCCTACACTTACAATAAAAAATAGAATTGTGTGTGGTCCATGTCAACAAGGTAAACAAATTCGATCTCCCCACTCTTCAGTTTAGTATATAACTAACTCAAGAAATCTGGAATTACACCCATTGTGAGTGGTAAGAAGTATATTTTTGTATGTGTTGATGATTTCACTAGATACACTTGGGTAGCTTTTCTAAAAGAAAATTTTGATACTATGGATGTGTTCAGAAGTTTGGTGATAAAATTGCAAACAGAAAAAGGAATTCCAGTAGGAAAGATTGTCAGAATTCGTAGTGATTGTGGCAGGAAATTTGAAAATTCTAAGTTCAGTGATTTCTGTGATGAACTTGGCATTCAACATGAACTATCTGCTCCAATCACTCCTCACCAGAATGGCATTGTGAAAAGAGTGAACAGGACCCTTCAGGAGATGGCTCGAGTCATGCTAGCCAAGAGAGGAATCTACAAAAAATGGTGGGCAGAAGACATTAATACAGCTTATTATATGATCAATCATGTGTATCTCCGTCCATTCATAAGAAAAACATCATAAGAGATTTGGAAGGGCAGGAAGCCAAATGTCTCATACTTTTAGGTGTTTGGAAGCAAGTGTTACACTCTCCGAGTAGAGAGCAGTTGGAAAAATTTGACAATCGTAGTGATGTTGGGATTTTTCTTGGTTATTCTGTGAACAGCCAGTCTTATCTAGCTTACAATCTTCGGAAAAATTCTCTCATGGAATACATAAATGTCATTGTGAATTATTCTGATGACCCGCAAGTATCAGCTGATAGAGAAGATGAACCAAATGAAGACCATGTTCCAACATAGAGCAGTCAACCTGATGAGCCGGACTATGTTGGAACATCGGAACCGACTGACAATCCTGATGAACCTGAGGAAGTCGAGTATGTTGGAAAATCTTCCACCACAGTACCAGCGCATGTTCTAACACAGGTGCATCCAAAACCAAGCATACGTAGAACTCGATCAATCCCTTGGGTAAATTACAGAGAACTAGTAGGATTACAATATTTCATCTCTCTTATTGAACTTAGGAACTACAAGGAAGCTTTACAGAGAATTAGTAGGATTACAATATTTCACGCAATGATGTATGGTATCTCACTCTTTGCCCTAAATGTGTAGATGTTATTGGCACTAAGTGGATATTCAAGAAAAAATCTGATGCTGATGGTCACATCACTTGAAATAATGCCAGGCTGGTTACTCAAGGATATACTAAGGTTGGAGGAGTTAATTTTGATGAGACATTCGCACCAGTTTCCGGGCTAGAGTCAATTCAAAATTTACATGCTATTGCATGCACTATGAATTTTACTTTATACCAGATGAATGTCAAAAGTACTTTTCTGATCGTGTGGTCAATGAAGAAGTTTATTTTGAACAACCTAAAGGATTTGATGATCCTCATGTGTATCGACTCAAGAAGGCATTGTACGGTCTGAAACAAGTGGGAGATCGTCGTTGTACCTCTCAAAGCTATAATTTATAAGCCCTTTATGCTTACTAAATACAATTAAGTAGATAGTGGAAAATCGGGGCCGTCCACAAAGAAGAGGGAATTTCTTAAGCGTTTAAACATATAAGGTTCATATTAGGCTACAGGTAGATATATATAGGGGGTTTTGGTTGGTTGGTTTTCCTAATTTATGAAATTAAAAGAAAAACTAACTAGCAAAGTTAAGTAACAATGCTAATCATCAAACAAACTAAGAAAAAGGGGTAAAAACTAAAAAAGATAAAGTCTTGGGGGCAATTGATATCAACTTCCAAACCACATGTAGATCATTGCACCATTCACTCATTATATCACATTTGTTACTATGGGGAATGTTATCACTTCACATTCGAAGATCAATATTCATACCTTCTTAATAGTTATTTGCAAAGACAAACAATTACCATTTGCAAAACTCGTTGACAATCACTCTAAGCAAACCACGCCATGGAGGTATTTCATCAACGGCATTTCATACGAAGGATCATAGATTTGACAACAACAAGCCTTCTACCAAAGACATAGCCATTTAACCAAACATAGCATTCATTAGGCTAAACCTAGAACAAACCACATTCAAGATTCAACCTTTCATTGCACCTATAGGATAAATATGAGAAAAATCCCCATTAACATACTTATCTATCAAGAATCACAACACATTATGCACGAGAAGTTCTAAGTCCATGCTCTTGGATTTCCATGCCAAAGAGATAAGGAATTTGTCACTTTCCTAACACCCTAACACTTTAATCATACAAACACTTCATATTCTCAAACACCCCATGTCATAAATGAAGTAAAACATAACATTAAGAACATACGAATACTAAATGACAAAACTTTCAAGAACGAGTGAACCGATCTATTCATTGCTTTAACTACTTGTTGTGAAGATATATCTTCTATCCTTCTTAGATAGTAGTTTGTAAGAGTGAATTCGACATATCTTGTCAAACCTTACCAATGACTCCCTTAGTCGAAACAGGACTAAACGTATCACATTGATGGCATTGAGCACAAAGAATCAACAACCTTGGCAAGACTTATAAACACTACACTGTATCTAAGAATTTAACCAATTCATGCATTTATACAAGATTAGTAAAAAATGATCGACATTCATAGACTCGTCTCATTTTCTTCCTAAAACAAACTTGACAACGAGTTCAACATCATAACATACATCTAGCAATTATCAACACATCAACATCATTTAGAAGCTCTAACTCATGCTCTTGGATTCCACATTAAAAGAGGGGAAAATTAGCTACTTTCTCCCAACCCTAGCAAACAATCATACAAGCAATTCATATACTCAAACTTCCAACAACATTAATGGCATTAACAATCCACATTCAAAGCTCAATAAATGCATAATAGAGAAATCAATAGATAGATAGATAGAAATAATTCTCAAGACATTAGCAAGGAAGTCTCAATCAATTGCTCCCAAGTACAAATCTAAGCTAGATAATCAAAACCCATAACATAGAACAAAGATCTACAAAGAAAGAAGAAGAAATGGAAGAAAATGGTGGAAAACTAGGGTTTTGGAGCCCCCAAGTCGGCCTTAGGCAAATGGCAAAGAATGGGGCTATTTATAGCCTAAATTGGTCAAAAAGAAGGTCAAAACGTAGCAGGCGTCACCCAAGCAGAAATGGCATTTCCTGGGTGGAAATGGCATCGCCCGGGCGGAAATGACCTCGCCCGAGCGGCGGAGGTTTCAACACAAAAATTCAGAAATGGCCTCGCCTGGGCTTCTTGTTTTGTTTCCCATGGGTAAACCGTTGATCCGTTTTGGGAATTCTTGTAGTTAATTTTGACACGTGGCCTTCACTAAACCACTCCAAAGGGCTCATGAGACATCTACAAATGAAGCTCACAAAATGGAATTTAGATGCTCGTAAGGACTAAAAATCTATTAGACTAAACTTAGGTTACAAAATGAAGGGATTTAGCTATAAAAACCAAAAATGGTCATCTAAACCCCTTATCATGTAAACCTACCTAAATCTAGCAATCTTATAACAAAAATATGACAAAAGAGATGTTAAATGCTTTGAAAAATACATGCATTTGGCGTCTCATCAACAAGCACTTATGGCATGGTATGAATGACTTACTAACTTTCTTATTAAGAAAGGTTATCATCGAGGGGGAGTAGATCGTACATTATTTGTGCTTGAAAAATCATCAAAGATTTTGATTGCTCAAATCTATGTTGATGATATTGTGTTTAGCTCTACTTCACCATCTATGGTACATGATTTCATGACTTTGATACAGGCCAAATTTGAGATGAGTATGGTTGGAGAACTCACATATTTTGTTGGGCTTCAAGTTAAGAAAGAAAAGAATGGCCTGTTTATAACATCCCAGTAAGTATGCCCTGAATTACGTGTTCAATTCAAGCAAGAAAAGAATGACATGTTTATAAATCAAAGTAAGTATGCCCTGAATTTAGTGAAGTAATTCAGCTTAAGCAATTCTCGAGCTGTTAGAACACCAATGGGGGGTTTTGATAAATTGGTAAAAGACGAGAAAGGAGTTGAAGTTGATCAGAAACTGTACAGAAGCATGATTGAGAATCTATTGTATTTGATAGTAAATAGACCAGACATATGTTTCAGTGTTAGAATATGTGCATGATTTTGGGTTGATCCAAAGGAAACTCACTTGACTCCAGTTAAAATGATTATTCGGTATATTAGTGAGACTTCTGAGTATGGTATCTGGCATTACAAGAATTAAGATTCTGATCTAATTGGGTTTAGTGACTCTGATTGGGCTGATAATGCAGATGATCGCAAAAGCACCACTGATGGATGTTTCTTTATTGGTACGAATCTAGTATTCTGGTATAGTAAGAAACAAAATTTGATCTTCTTATCAACTGTTGAAACTGAATATCTTGTTGCTGGAAGTTGTAGTGCACAATATTATAGATGAAACAAATTCTAAAGGATTATGGAATTCATCAAGGGCCTCTGAAGATTTTATGCGACAGCACAAGTGCTATTGATATCTCTAAAAATCTAGTCGAGCACTCTTGAACAAAGAACATTGATATAAGACACCATTTTATTAGAGATCTTGTTGAAAGAAAGGAGGTGGTGGTTGCCTATGTTCCAACATCTGAATAAATTGCAGATGTTTTCACAAAGTCGTTGGATATTGCCATGTTTGAGCTCCTCAGACAACACTTAGGTGTTTGTCAGATATGAGGTATTTCTTTATAGCTTTTACTTAGTTGTAAATATTTTTTTCAGTTTTATTTTGTGTATAAAAAAATATGAAAAAAACACAAAAAAATTAGAAAGAAAATGTGAACAAAAAAATAGTTGTATAGCTCTGTTGGAAGTTCAAGTGGTTATGACATGAGTTGACAAGTGTGAAAAGGGTAATCATGGTCTCTCTTGAATAGGTAAAAAGTATACACGTCTATTAAGGTGAAAAAGAGGGAGAATTAATATTTGGTTCAAATTCTATACCATCTCTCTACCTTCCCTCTCTTTTTGGTCTCTATACCTTTGCTCTTGGGATTTTTCGGATTTTAGAAGATTGTGTTGAGAGATTCTTGACAAAAATTTTGGGATTTCTTTTTGTAGAGTTCAAGTTGTTTTGCAACACAAAGGCTTTCCTCATGAGAAAAACCTTCTTGCCAAGAAAACTCCAACACCCAAAATAGTTACAATAGGTGAAAGCAAGAACCATGAGATTCCTCGTCTTCCTAAGATCACCTTCAACAGCAAACCTGATAAGGATGCAACTTCAGACAAGGGAAAATTTCCCTACCAAAAGGTAATTGGTCTTGATGCTCCTCACATCTACATGGTAGAGATTTTGGGTCTATAGATGAACTCTTTGATTGGGTAAAAGCTATTAGGATTACTACATACTTGACTAAGTTCAAAAGGCTGGAAAGGAAGTTCTTAGATGTAGATGTTGAAGAACTGTTAACTTGGGATATAAGGGATCTTGATGGTGTGCAAAATTACAATCCTAGGCTATTGGGGGGTGCTTACGGCATGCACAATGGTAAGGACATATTTCATGTTTATTCCTATGGCCGGGTCCAAGCTATGTTAGAATTGAAGAGATTGATGATGATGAGACTAAGGGATTTGAAGTGGTTAAATCCACTGATCATATGCCTTTAGTGGTGTATGATGCTGATTCAACCAAGAATTGAAGAATTTAGAAGACCTCTTATTATTGTACTGACAGGTAGTGATGGAGAGGAGAGTGTTGGGTATGTTCCAACACATAGAGCAGAGTCAAAAGCTGCAGAGGATGATATGGAGATTGATGAACTAGTGGTTGCGTTCACAAATGTTGATATGGGTGGATAATATCAAGGGTTTGATGATTACACTGGGAGTGCTTATGATGATGTGGAGTACTCAGAGGTAACACAGACAGGAGGAGATGAAATGTTTCATGTGGAGTCAGGGCATGTTGGAACACAGAGTACAGCAGCAGCAGATACTGAGCAGGATGATGAAGAGATTGATCAGACTGAGCATGTTCCAACATAGAAACTAAACCTAACCTACTCAAGTGATGGGTTCTTGGATGAGTTCATCCAGACTAGATTAAGAAAGGCTAAGAGGAAGGAGCCTGTAACTCGGTTATCTCAACTAGCTAAGAAATTCAAGAAGAAGACCCTAGCCTTGCCAAAAAGGAAGTTTGTGCTACCACCCCATCCAACAAGTGATGCTCTTTCTGATATTTATTTTGATGATGACTGTGAGGAAATGGGGAAATTATTTGCTGAGAGGAAGACTATTTCTGAGAGGCCAGTAGATCTAGCTGCATATGGAACAAGTGGATTTTCTAATTTTTTGGAGTTGATTGGAATGAAGAAGGTTGCCACTATGCATCAAGAACATATTTTGTGAGGTTTACTTAAACTTTATGGCTGGGAATTTAGAGGCCGATTCCCCCTGGTGTGATAGGGTGTATGTGAGGGGGAAGATAATAATTTTTTCTGCTGCAAAGATTAATAAGGTATTGGGACTGAAAACTCCAGAATTTGAAGGAGTGTTCTCTGAAGATTTGGATATTACTGATGAAAATATCCTAGAGGTGGTTTATGGAGGGTACAAGACCGAGTGGCCAGACACTGGATATTCTCAAGCCTCCTGCTTGTCATCCATATTTTTTGGCCTCCATCAGGTGGCAGTTAATTTTTGGATGCCCTCTTCCAACATTACAACCCTGACAAGAGAAATGAAAAAATGGTTGTACTGTGTTGGAACACAGAAACCAGTTAATCTGGGATTGCTTATACAGCAAAGCATATTGAGACAAGCTATTGCTCTCAAGGCCAAACATGCACTGGTTTATCCTTGCCTTATTTATGCATTAGATAGAAGTGAAAGGGTAAAGGCTAAGGTTAAGGATGTGATTGTGGAGACAGAGTTTCTTTGGCCTAATAAGAAGGCCCTTGGTATGAGGCAGGTGCATGATTTACCTTAAAATCCAGAGGCATCTACTTCTGCTGGTAATGAGACAGAGACCAAGTTGCTAGCTATGAATGAAAGGTTAGAGGTTATTGCTATTCAGATGGCTGCTCTGGAAGCAGAAAAGGAAAAGATTAAAACTGAGAAGGCTCGGATGGAAGGACGGGCTCCTGCTCTTGAACGGGATTAATGGTTATGAACTGACTATGTTCCAACATAGATCAGTGGTTGACTTTAGGGGGAGCGAATTTTATTGCTACTTTTTGGTTATTTATGTGGTTTTATTATCTTTGCAATATTCATGGCCCCAGGGGGAGAATATTTTGGTGCTGCAATCTGAATCTTTATGTTTTTGGATTTCTGGATTTCTTCGTATTCTTATATTCAGATTCAATATTTAGCATATGTTCCAACATAAGTGGATTTCCGGAAGACTTATGTTGTGAGATTAAAATTTTTTCTTTGTGCTCTTATTTCCAATATGGCTGGGTCCACAAAATGCCAAAGAGGAAGATTGTAAAGTCAGATGGATTTCATTGATTAATTAATTGGCAATTTGTGAAATTATTTGGAAAAGAAAAACGTTCCATGTTAGAACATACTGGAAGCTGGAGCCTAAAAGGTTTTATGAATAACATAATATTGTGATGGTGTTAGTTTATGGAAGTTAGTATATTATGTAATATATTGTTTTAGGCGGTGTTAGAAGCATACTGGGTTTATGAAAAATCCCTACAAATATGGAATTTGATTTATGGAATATTATGGAATTTTTAGATAAGGAAAATCTCTTACTTTATGGGATTTGGATATGCTTCAGAAGCAGATAAGGAATAAAAATAGTATGGAGATAATCATGGAGGGTTCCGATCTGCTCATGAACTATATAAAGAGGACATCACGGCTGCATTAAACTCACAAACTTAATTGCAAAAATTTGCACACAGATTTCTATCTTTCCGAGAGTACTACGAGCCAGCATATATATGTTCCAACATACGTAACCTATTGTTCAAAGTTCAGAATCATATACCTTAATTTCTCGGGAGGAAGAGATCCAGCGTCAACAAGTTTCGAGATCAGAGGGAGTCTGATCAAGGCGGATCGGTAACAATAGGAGGTTGTAACATTCACACATCATAATTAGATAGATAAGTATAATTGTATGATGTACTTTGTACTCTATCTTTCTGATTAGTAAATTCATTCTGAACTGGGCCAGACCCCACAGATGTAGGTGATTTTCATCGAACTACGTAACCAAGTCTCGTGTCTCTAAGTTTTTACTTTATTGCATGCTTGGTTAAATATGTTAAGTTGGAATATAGTAGTAATAATTAAGATAATGCGGTAAAACCAAATTTTAGAGTGGATGAAATTAAATTTAAAACACAATTAAAATTCAACATTACATCACCCTCCTTCCCGAAACACTCTCTAGTTTTTCCCCTTAAAACCCTAAAATTGCTGCCCCACCAAACTCCCCCTCTTCATGTGATTCTTTCAATCGGAAGAGGGGAAGCCTATTCTCCTTCTCTCTATTGTCTTTAATTGTTTTAGTTTTTCCTTTTCTGTAGAAGTTTGTAACAGATCTGAACTCTCTTTTGTGCAAGTTCCGGCGACGTCAATGATTTTCGGCGATGTTAATGGTGCTTCTCCGATGTTGTTGAAGGCTAAATTAATGACAGTGAATCGAGAAATCGTGCAACAAACTTCAACATTAGCTCTCCGACAAACTCCTTCGACATGGGTTCTTCTGCAGCTCTGAAGTCATCCACTTAAGGTGGGTTCTCCGACGAAATGTTTATAACACGACGCGGTACGGTCGGTTTGTATTTGAAAAATGACCGAAGCGTCAGATCTGGGTTTTCTGAAAAAGCCAATGAAGTATTTGGGTTCCAAGGTAATTTTTTTTGGTTTAAGCTTTGAATTTGTAGCCTTCGCTGAATATGGTGTCTGAAATAAGCATTTGGAGGAAACGTTCGCTCGCCGGTGAGGTTCGCAACTCGTCGACGAGTTGAATTGCGTTTCTGGTTGTTGCAACTTATTTGTGTTTCTACCTATTTTTGGTAAATCTGATTGGATTTGGGTCGGGTGGTCCGACTAAAAAGTGGTTGGTTTTTACTGGGTTAGGGTTGGCTCAGGTCGGGTGGTCCGATTCGACTCAATTTACATGAGTCTTGTTATTAGCAATCATTATTTTATTTCTTGTAATTTTTCTTTTCCAATGCTTCTTAATTTAGTTGTATTTACAGTTCAATTAGCCATAGAGGTTACTAGATGTTAAGGTTTTATTTTCCGCACCTCTATGTGAGGGTGCATCCCATCTTCTTAACAAAAGTGTAAGGCTTTTGCCAACTTTATTATCAATATATGAATGGATTGGTTTGGAAAAAAAAAGAAAAAAAAGAAATTAAATTTAGAAAGTAAGGTTAAATGTGCAGATGAAACTAAAAGAATTTTGTCAAAAATGAAAAATGTGTCAAACTAAAAAACAGTCGATGAGGTAGAGTGTGTCAAACCCAACAAATAAGATGTAGTATTGAGTTAAGTTCGATTGAATTTATTAATACTAAATTAAATTTATTAATCTAAATTAAATTTATTGGTGCTTAGCTGAAGTTATTAATATTAAAGTATAATAAAATAAATTTAATTGAAAAAAATCCAAGGCATTCAATATTTATTAAATGAACATTTCTTGAAGACTAAAATCAAACGTGAATACCGAATTCAATATTTATATCGAAAAGTGTCTTTTAGATATGGTGCCTTTCAGAAACTAATTTTTTTTTTTTATTGCACCATAAGGTGGGGGATATGTATTAGGTTCCCCAAACCTATGTAGAAACCAAAAGATGTACAAAGATGTTTGGGATATTACATCAGTAAAGCAATCTCGTTGCCTTCAAAAGATTAAACTAATAGTAGTGGAATGGTGGATGAAAATTGAAGGGAGTAAAGCTGCTGGGTCGAGGTCCGGTGGTGTGCTCGATGGGTGGTGTACTCGATGTGTCGAGTGCCTTAGTTCTCATGGGGTGGTGTGCTCATGTTCGCGGGGTCCATAGTTGTCTTTTTTTTTTAGAAACCATCCAAGGACGGGGGAAATTATATTAGGCCTTCCCAAGCCGTAAAATATACAGAAAACATAAAAACGTAAGAATAGAGCGAAGCCATGGCTTAGTTGATGTTTACATGAGTGAGCTATAAGCTCATGAAGCAACCCTTGTTGCTTCCAAAATGAATTAAGATGTATAGCTTATAGTTAGAGGATTACAAAAACTGCTAGATTGTTTGGGAAGATCGTCGAACTTATTAGTGGATCGAATAAACGAAACACAAGCCAGTCAGACTCACCCCAAACATTCTAAAATATAGAAACAAAAGAATTGTGCAGTGATCCCGCATAGGAAACCATTAGGCAATGAAAGTTATCCATCCGTATGCATGTATATCTGCATGTACATCTGTATCCATCCGTATCCATCCGTATGCAATGAAGGTTATCACCATCCGTATCCATCTGTATCCATCTGATACTGCAGGGGTATATGCTCATAAGATGCTGCAAATGAAGTCTCTGAATCCGAATGTCCACCAGTGCATTTTATACATTCTTTGATGCAGGATCAACCTGCATAAACCAGTACAAATGAGTAGCATCCATTCAATTAACCATCCTGAGCGATGGTGTACCTATCTGATCTAGTCTAACTAAGCCTTGAATGGAATTGGAGAGCCTGCAAAATCTATCAATGGAGGAACCAATCTGAGCTTTAAGATAAGTTTTAGCAAGTAAGTCAGCCACCAGATTAGCTTGTCTATGTATATGCACTAAGCTAATATCATTCATAGTTTGGTGAATGTCATCAGAAAGTTGGTACAGTTTCCAGTGTGCAAGAGAAGGATCTAGCACAAAATGTACAGCGTTAAGACAGTCCGATTCCATGTAAACCGGAACAGAGAATCCAACACACTTAGTTAATGCAAATCGAATAGCAAGAAGTTCAGCTTCCAGAAGGGAATTTGCTTGTGTATATTCAGTATAAGCTGCAATAAAACCACCTCTACCATCTCTAATAATCAAACCAATTCCACACATGTTAGAGTGACAGCACCATGCAGCATCCACATTAATTTTGTAGCCTCTTGCTGGCTTAGTCCAGGAAATTTTGGAGATTTTAGGCTTTGGTGGAGCTTTAACCAGAGGCAGAAATGAGTGATCAGCAATGCTTAAATCAATGTGGGATGCTATGAAAACAGGTTTAGCACTGAAAGTATAGAAAATTTGATCCCTTGTTTGATTTAGCACTAAGCTAGTTAATGGAATGGCAAAGTCATATAAGCATTTATTCCTCATCTTCCAAAGGTTCCAACATGTAATTACAGAAGCAGTTCTAATTATTATTGTATGTAAAGCACTCAGACCAGGATAAGTAAGATAGAATGATAATCTTTCCCATAAAGATGAGAAAGATCTGTCCTTGATTCCCATGAAGTGATGTACCTTTTCCCAGATTTGTACACAAAAGTTGCAAGAATTGAAAAAATGATCCAGTGAGTCCTCATTATTATTACACATACAGCATTTGGAAGGCAAGCAGAATCTCAATTTTTTAAGGATATTATCAAAAGGCAGATATGAGTTTATCAATTTCCACATAAAGACAGAAATTTTCTTTTCAATTCTAGAACACCAAAGATGTTGGATAGAATCAATAGAGTCTCTCTGTAATCTGAGCAATTGATAGGTGGATTTGAATAAAAACTCACCTTTTATTCCAGGCTTCCATATAAGCTTATCCTCTCTATGTATTGAAAGCTTGAATCATGTAACAGAGAGACAGCATGAGAGGGTAGAAACTGAGAGATCTTCTGTATCAGAACGAATTTATGAGAAATAAAATCAGAGACTGTACAGGCAGCAGGTATGTCAACTATATTTTGTTCACATAGATCCATAATAGGACCTATATCTAACCAATTGGCCGTCCAGAAATTGCAGTCACCTCTACCTACTATCACTCTAGAGTGAGATTCTGCCCAAGCATTAACTGAACAAATCCTCTTCCAGTTTGGAGAAGATCTGGAAGAGGGAGGCAGTGATGCAATAAAGTGTGTCCACAATGCCTCAGCCTTTTGATATTTCCACCATAGCTTAACTGAGCATGTATTTATTAAGGTGGTTATTGATCTAAAACCTAGACCATTTTGATTAATGGGATAGCAGAGAGCATCCCATTTTCTCCATGATCTCTTAGGTTTCAGATCAATAGACCCCCAAAAAAATCTACCAAGTTTTTTCTCAATGATAGAAATGATCTCTTTGCTAGGTTTAATAATTGAACATATATGCTGTGGGATAGAATAAATGCATGAATGTATTAGTGTAATTTTTCCCCCAATAGAGAGCCACTTGTTTTTCCAACTAGCCATCCTACGATCTATTTGTTCAACTAGTGGCTGAAGAAAAATCTTTTTTGCAATCCCAGTAAATATAGGAACTCCCAGGTATGTAAACGGGAAACTCCCAATTTTCATCCCTAGAATCCTTTTGACATTGTTAACAGTATTAACCGAAGCACTCGTACCTATGAAAAAATCACTTTTACTGTAATTTATCTTTTGACCAGTAACATCCTCAAATTTGGACAGAAATGCTTTAAATCTAATCAATGTCTGATTACCAGCTGATAAAAAAATCACAGTATCATCTGCATAGGATAGATGTGAGATTTGGAGAGAATTACCTGGTAGACCATAATATGCTAACTTACCATTCTGGAAAATGAAAGCTAAGCTCCTAGTAAAAGCCTCAGAAAAGATGTTGAAAAGAAAAGGAGAGAGGGGGTCACCCTGTTTGATACCCCTCAAAGATTTGAAAAATCCACCAGGCTTACCATTTATTAGAACAGAGAACCAAGCTTGTGAAAGATTCTTCATGATGTAAAAAATGAATTTAGCATGGAAACCAAATTTAGACAGGATACAGTTAAGAAAGGACCACTTAACTCTATCAAAAGCCTTCTTAAGATCAAGTTTAACTATGCAGTTTGGGTCCCTTTGCTTCCAATTTAGAAACCTTACCATTTCTTGCAAGTAGATGACATTTTCCGAAATATCTCTACCTTTCATGAAAGATGTTTGGTGTGGTGAAATTAGTTTTGGCATTATAGGTTTAAGTCTTTCCATTAGAACTTTGGAACAAATCTTATTAACTACATTAGAGAGACTTATTGGCCTATAGTCATCAAAAGAAATGGGAATTTTCTTTTTAGGGATAATTGCAATCCAGGTACTACCAATACCTCTAGGAATGTTATTTGCAGTTAGAAAATCCTGTACTGCAGAAAGCAAATCATTTGCAATTATGTCCCAAGATTTTATGTAAAACTTTGTCGTGAAACCATCTGGTCCTGGACTGCTATTTTTATTAAGACTGAGAACAATATCCCTGAGTTCAGACAATGAAACAGGTTGGAGGAGTCTGTCATTATCCTCTTGAGTGATCAATTCAGGTATCTGGCTCAAAAAATGTGATTGGAAAAAATTGCTATCAGGGGAACTATCATCAGATAAAAGATCCTGGTAATATTTAATGGCCTCTTTTTCAATTTCCTGAATGTTATCTAGCCACTGACCATTGGAACTTTTAATTTTTGTGATCTTTAGTCTACTGTTTTTTCCTTAACAGAGTTATGGAAAAAACTAGTATTATTGTCCCCTTCCTTTAGCCATTTAATCTTACCCTTGTATTGCCAAAAACTTTTTTGTTCTGCTAAAGCCATCACAACCTTAGCTTTAGCTTTCTTAAGTTGAACCAGATTATCAGCCGAAGCATTAAAGTCATATATATGTTCCTGAGCTTCCAGAGCAGCTTCAGCTTGGACCACATTATCATGTATGTTACCAAAATGTTCCTTATTCCAGATTTTGAGCATTTTTTTTTGTTTTATAAGTTTAAGGAAGAAACCTTGCATTCCTAATTTATGAATAGGAATATCCCAGTTGTGTCTAATTAGGTCATTAAGTTCCTTCCTTTTATACCAGGTGTTCAAGAATCTGAAGGGCCTAGGGATAGATGGAATATCACTGCCAATGGTAAGGAGCATAGGGTTATAATCTGAAGAAATCCTATTCAAGATATGAACAGAGGATGAAGGAAAAGTAGATGTCCAAGAAGAATTACAGAGACCTCTATCTAATCTTTGAACTGTGGGTTTCCTTAATCTGTTATTACTCCAAGTAAAATGATTACCCACTGTGTTAATTTCTTCCAGTTCCATTATAGTAATAAATTTATTAAAGTCCCTCATACTACCCAGTTTAGGAGTAGAAGGGCCTTTATATTCATTTATAGATGTAATGGCATTAAAATCACCAATAAAAAAGGAATCTGAGTGGGTGAAGGGCTTGAGATCAGACCATAGCTTTTTCCTACCAATTCTAGTTCTGAGACCATACACAAAGAAGGCATCTATGCTTTTGTTTAAAGATAAACTAGTTAATGAAACAGCTAAAAATTGTAAGTTGTCACATTTAACTGTTAGTGATATATTAGAATTCCAGAATAGCCAGATCTGACCATTAGTTGCAGTGAGACAGTTATCATAGAGTAACAATTGCCTGTAATTATCACATTACAGATTATCATGTTTCGGCTCAATTAAACATATAAGCTCAAATCTGTGCCTAGTGATCAAGTTATGTAGTCTAAGCATCGAAGTATCCATTCCCCTAATATTCCAAACCAGAAATTTAATCTTAAGTGTTGTGCTATTCATAGGGAAACATTATTCAAGCTTTTTGATCTAGTCATTATAGTATTTAACTGAGTTAAGTATGTCTCATTACATTGGTTAGTTACTTTTCCTGATTTTTTCCCTCTCATTAGCTGGCTTGGTTTGGGGTGCAAGTTAGTAGAACTTACCTGGGATGCCTCAGTAGTTGTATACTCTATGCCTTTGTCTGAAGAAGCTTCCTGCTGATCAGTTAGAACCGTCATGGACTTTACCTTATTAGGATCAGATGTTAACTGAAGCTCAGAGACCTCAACTGTTAATGGTGTGGCACTATCTTCCTCACTGGATGATTCTTCATTCTCAAGGGGGGGAATCTGTTTTGCCTGTGTTTTTGCTGAGAGAAAATAAAATTTTTAGCTGCAATAATGGAATTAAAAGGTGAGAAAGACTTACCTCGTTTGTTGGGAATATCATCCTTAGCCAAAAAAAATTTTTGGTTTGAGATTTGGTGGGGCAGATAGAGAGTGTTTGGTCCATTGGGATTGAGACCGAAGTTTTGTGAATGTGCACTCTGCAGTATCAGGAGCCTGCACAGCTTCAGTATCCAGGTTAGAGGCCATAATCTGAACAGTCGGATCCATAACATGCTCAACCTCCAGAGTATCCTTAATCAGGTCAGTATGCTTCTGCTTCCCAATAAGATTATCCTGAGGGGGAACTAGATCCTTAGAAAGCATATCCTTGCCTAATTGAGGTGACTCAGCTATCCTCTTATCATCGACATTTATAACAGATGCAGTTTGCTTCTTTGGAACATATCTGAACTTTTGTAAGGACAGGGTCTTGAGTTTCTCAGATGCAGAGACACCTGAGCCTTCAGCCATATTGCTATCAGCATGCACTAGACTTTCATTTTCAGTAACTTTGCCATCAGAACCCCTTTTATGATCTCTACTCTCTATATGGCTAGGGTTGAGTTTATCCATCATATTATTCCTTGGTCTCTTAAGTTCTGGGTGCAGATAGATGCAAAGAGTATCTTCATGACCTATAGATTTACAGTGATGACAGTACAATGGTAGGTCCTCAAATTCTAAGGGAAGTTTAACCACATTATACTCTACCCCATCCTCCTCAATACCAACTCTAATGAATGATGGGAGATTTTTTTTCAAATCTATTTTAACACACATCTTAATTACTGAGGGTCTAGAAAGGGCAGCAGTAGCAGCATCCATCTTAATATAATTCCCTATTTGATTCCCGATAATCTCTAGCATAGCCGTATTATAGAAGAAGATTAGGACTTGGGGAATAGTTACCCATACCGGAACTATGGATGATTCTTCCTCAGGCGAGAAATCGATTGTCCATTTGAGAACTTTCATTGGAGCACGATTGAATATCCACTGCCCTTTGAGCCACATTCTCTGATAGTCTTCCTTATCTTGAAACCGAATGAGGATATGTCTGAAGTCGATGGATCCGAGTTGGAATTTGCCTTTGAACCCCACAGAATTGAAAGCTTCGTTGAGAGCAGACATGGATGGCTTGCCTCTTGCAAACTTGCCGACCAGAGCATTTTGATAATGAGTAGCCAAAGCTTCAGCATCTTTCCGAGAAACCAGACAGGCTATATCTCCTTTGTATTGGGTTTTTGGCACTATTTCTGGGTTAGAGGGAAGGGAGGTGTGTAGAGGTGGAGGACGGTTGCCTAAAGCTTGAAGGAAGGATTTAGCCGCCGCATGGCCACCGCAGCCAGGCGGAGGAGCCACCATAGAAAGGGGTGAAAAACCAGAATCTGACCGTTACAGATACAGAGTTGGGCGAAGAAGAAGAAAGAAGAAACGAGAAGGAGAGTAAAGTGTGATTGTGTGTGTTTTGCACTTTTTCGCACACAGGTACAGTAACCGCTTTTTCACAAGTTTTTCAGGGTCCATAGTTGTCGAGTGCCTTAATTCTCGAGGGGTGGAGTGCTCGTGTTCGAGGGCTCCATAGTTCAAGGGCTTCATAATTCGAGGGCTCCATGGTGTCAGGACTCCATGGGTCGAGGTCTTTCGGTCGCGTGCTCGCAACTCCAGTCTCGAGTTCTCGATGCTCCAGTCTCGAGTGCGTTAGTCTCGAGTGCTCGATGCTTCAGTCTCGAGTGCTCGATGCTTCAATCTCGAGTGCTCGATGCTTCAGTCTCGAGTGCTCGATGTTCCAGTCTCGAATGCTCGATGCTCCAGTATCAAGTGCTCGATGCTCGAGTGCTCCACGTTTCAGAAACTAACTTCAAACGTGAATACCGAATTCAATATTTATATCGAAAAGTGTCTTTTAGATAGGGTGTCTTTCAGAAACTAAAATCAAACGTGAATACCGAATTCAATATGTATACAAAGTGGTTTGATTATAAATTAAATATTTTTTTAATGTTTGATATTGTTGGGAGAAAATTAGATATGGTTCTCTTCCAACTTTCAATATAAGTTAATTTTACTTATAGCTAAATAAATGTTTTAAGGCACTTCAATAGAAATAAAGCAAAATCTTGGGAAACACCGTCTTTTCATAAGCTTATGGAAAGACGGGGTTTAACTAAAATAATAAAAGTTAAAAGGTCGTAGTTGCAATATTAAAATTTATTATACAACGTGTAGTAATCATAAAGTTTATAACCCGATTCATGCAACCCAAAATTTTATCTTCATTTCTTCTAATTTGCACTTTAAACCTTGATCTTTCCATGATTTATAGAAAGACCGTCTTTCAAGAGAATGACTCTAGAAATAATATGGTACTGCTTTTCAATAATGTCTTTAATACTCCACTCGTCACATCCTATTCTGTACAGAATCTTTTTTTTATCAAAGATGTCAAACTTTGACCACATATTTGAATGGGTATATGAACAATAAGTTTATCGTATGAGATATGGTTAGATTCGTCGTTACATGTAGTTTCTAAATATCAAATTTTTGTGTTTCATTGTTGTCAGTAGCTACACATATTTACAGTCAAACATATTTATTGGAGGCCATAAAAAGATTCTATGAAGAATAGGATGAGACATAGGGAGTATCTCTTTCTGCATTAGGGTAAAGAATAGTTTCGTGAGTTTGTGTATTTGTGATAACTACTCAAAATAACTCTAAAAATAATATGTGTCCGTCTCTTGGAAGACGGTATTTTCATAAGTTATGGAAAGACGGTCTAAGCATAACGTATGGAAAGATCAATATTTAAATTATAAAATAAAAAAATCAAGATAAAAGTTTCGAGTTACATATATCGGTCATTAACTTATAACTACTGTTTCATAATAAATTTTTAATATTGAAACCAAAACCTTTAACTGTTATATAATTCAAATTCAACTCCGTCTTTCCATAGGAATATGCATATGGAAAGACAGTATTTCCCAAGATTTTGCCAAATAATATGGTACTGCTTTTCAATAAGGCAAAATCTTGGGAAAGACAGTCTTTCCATATGCTTATGGAAATACGGAGTTTAATTAGAATAATAAAAGGTAAAATGTCTAAGTTGAAATATAAAATTTTTATTATGCAACGTGAAATAGTATTAAAGTTCATAATCCAGTTCATGCAACCCGAAAATTTTATCTTAATTTCTTCTAATTTACAATTTAAACCTTAATATTTCCATGACTTATGAAAAAATTGCCATTCAAGAGACGAACTTTTTCAATAATGTCTTTAATATCTCTTTCTGAATTAGCGTAAAGAATAATTTCGTGTTTGTGTATTTGTTTTTTTTAAAATTAAACCATCCTTAGATGGGGGAAATTATATTAGCCTTCCCAAGCTGATAAAGTGAAACCAAAACCGACATAAGTAGCAATTCTGAAGCCGAAGCTTAGTATCTTTACAGATTGAGCATATTGCTCTCGAAGCACCCCCTGTTGCTTCCAAAAGAATGTACTAGATTGATGTGACAACCAGAGGATTACAAATACTAATGACTAGGTAATCAGCTCTCGAACTTCTTAATGAGTCGAGTAAACGAAACAAAAGTCAGTCAGAGAAGACCTTTACCTAAATCATAAGCCTATCCTCAGATAAGAAAAGAAAAGCAAATCCATTAGCATTCGGGAACCATTGTACAGAGTTCAGTTGGGGAGAAACCAATCCATTTTGAAATCACTTTAGCTGAGCTAGTCCGTGCTTGATGATTGCAAATTGCTATGTGCAGTCCCTGCGAAAGGGTGAAACCAGAAAACAACTCAGTAGCATCCATTCAGTGTGAAATTCTAATAGAAGGAGTGCCAATCAAATCTAACTTAATAAGACCCAAACAAATCGGGGGAAGCATTTGTGAACTACTATAAAAAGTAGTAGTCTGAACATTTAAACAGTCCTTAGCCAACGCATCCGCTACCAAATTAGCCTGTCTATGTATATGGCAGATAGTGATATCTCCCAAAATCTGATTAATCTCATCAGCTAGTTCAAACAATTTCCAATTCGCTTTGCAAGGGTCATGAACGTAAGTAATAGCACTTAGACAATCAGATTCTATGGTAATAGGTGGCCGAAGTCCTACACATAAATGCACTGCCAAGAGGATTGCCTTTAGCTCAGCCTCTAAGGGAGAGCAAGCCTGAGTAAATTTCGATTGAGCTGAGATGAAATTACCATTGGGATCCCTAATAATCAAACCTAAGCCACACTTCTCATCATATGAATTCCAAGCAGCATCTACATTCAATTTATATCCCTCATTTGGTCTTTTCCATGCAATTTTGAAGATCTTAGGTTTAGGAGCAGTCTTAATGAGGGGCAGGAAGGAGTGGTTTGCAATGCCATAGTCAAATGTAGAAGAGATGTAGGCAGGTTTAGAGCTGAAAGAGTAAAATATATGGACCCTAATCTGCCTTATCACTGTAACTCTGCTAGGGATAGCAGAGTCATATATACATTTGTTTCTCATTTTCCATAAGCACCAGAATGTGATTAGAGAAGTATTCCTAATTAAAGTAGAGTGCAAAGAGCTTAAACCAGGATAGGTTAGATAGTAAGAGACTCTTTCCCAAATTGAAAGGAATGGCTTATCAGTAATACCCATAAAGGAATGAATATTCTTCCAGACAGGAATTGTGAAAGAGCAGGAGTTTAAAAAATGATCGTGAGAATCGACATGGTTACAGCACATAATACATTTAGAAGGCAAGCAAAAAGTCAGTCTCTGTAACACATTATCAAAAGGCAAATAGGAATTGATCAATTTCCACATAAAGACTGACACTTTCTTTTCAATTCTATCATTCCAAAAAAGTTTTGTGGAAGCAATGCTACCTGATTGTGGACACAGTAAGGAGTATGTAGATTTAAAAGTAAAATCTCCCTTGGGACCAGGTTTCCATATAAGTCTGTCTCTCTTGTGAGGATGTAGTTTTGAAACCTGCAAAAGTGAAATAATATCACTTGGAAGTATCCTGAAAAATTTCCTAATCATAGTATCTGTGATAACTAATCACTCAGCTCCGGTAAGGTTTATGTTTTAGATTTTCGATTGTTCCATCCAAATAATCTTGATTCCTTTAAATAGAAATTTAACCTTAAATTTCAATCTAAATAAGGAATCGGGATTATTTGGATGGAACAATCGAAAATCTTAAATTTTAATCAGTTTAATTCAATCTTTTCACTTCCTCTGTCATGTCGATATTTATAAATATTCATGTAAAAAGAAATATAATTCCTACACTGGGATGGAATGAGTATTTTCTTTTGTGACTCATTAAATTTATAGGAGGTGAATAAATTCTTCATTCGTTTTTATAAATTTGACATAATAACTTGAGGTTTTTGAATTTATGATGAATGAAACGAGTTAAAAAATGATTTTTTTTTAAATATAATGAGTAAATGAAATTGAAAATATTTTATCCAAAAGAAATGTGTCAAACTCATAAAAATAATCAAAATAATATAAATATATATATATATATATATTTATATATATATCAAACACATAAACACATTAAAAAACATACACTGTATCTATATTCCAAAAGGTTTGTGGGCATGGACTAAGGTTCTAATACGTTCAAGTTATTTCAACTCCAATCATATCAACTCAACTTTTCTCAGTTGTTCTCAACTCTTTTCAGTTCATCTCAATTCATCTCAGTTCCTCTGAACTCTTCTCAACTCTTTTCAGCTTCAATCAACTCATCTCAACTCTAATAATTTTAAATCATCTACTTTCAACTCCATTCAAATATTTTAAATTTAGAAAGTTCCTTAATCTATTTTGAATATTAAACTTATAGTAAATGTTGTTCATATTTGACTATATGAATTAGTATGATTATTCTGATTATAAAAAAAACATACATACTATTATAGATGTTTAATTTAACATACAACTAACGTATTATATTATTAATTATTAAAAAATTGTTAAATACCATAACATTTCAAAATCCTTTAATAAATTTCACTTGGGTGTTAAAATTTTAATCATGAATTTTACTAGGATTGAATACTGTAAAAACTACCATGTAAATAATGAGAAAAAACAGATAATTATCACTTTTAGATAAATTCTATCTGAGTTATTAATTAGTGTTCTAAATTATGGAAGTATACATCTCGTGCGCAGTACCAATACTGTGTTCATTTACATTCATACTACCAACATTGATGTGCGTAGAGCAACTCCAATGCTACAAGGTCACTCGTGTGTCTTGTAGCTAACATGTCGAATATAGTATATTTGGAGTTGTTTGGTTTTATAAACTTTGTTCTCCAACCCTAAATTTGTAATCTCTTATTTCTTATTTCCTACACACATTTAACTAATAATTTTAATATATTTCACATAAACATCATATTATTAATAGGCAAAGTCTTGGGAAAGACCGTCTTTCCATAAGCTTATGGAAAGACAGGGTTTAATTGTAATAATAAAAGGTAAAAGGTCTTAGTTGCAATATTAAAAATTTATTATGCAACGTGTAGTAGTTATAAAGTTTACAACCCAACTCATGCAACCCAAAAAATTTATCTTCATTTCTTCGAATTTGCTCTTTAGACCTTGGTCTTTTCATGGCTTATGGATAGACGATCTTTCAAGTGACATGCTCTTATTGATAAATTTATTTATTATATTTGTGAAATGTTTGCATTTATAAAAAAAATATATTTCATTTCAAACTCGATAACATCATGGTTCAAAATCATATAATTACATCATAAAACTTACATCATATACTAAATTTTTAAATAAATTATTTAATTCACGTCCACTTTTATTTACATCATAATTAATTATTAATATGTAATATAATTTAACCATTATCTTCTTTTAATTATTTTTGTTTGGTTAAGTTTTATTCAGTTCGATTCAATTTGATTCAGTATGGTTCAATTTGATTCAGTTCCCTTATGTTAGACTTAATCTACTTCAGTTTGTTTCAGTTCAGTTCATTGTGATTCGTTTCATTTCAGTTGTATTCAGTTGGGCTCATTTTGATTCAGCCTAGGTCATTTTGATTCAATTTAGGTCAATTTGATTCAGTTCAGTTTGATTCAGTCTGATTCAGTTGTTTCAGTTTAGTCCAGTTCATTTTGATTCAATCATTTTGATTCTTTTTGGTTCAATTTGACTCAGTTAAGTTCAATTAGATTCAGTTAATTTCATTTTGATTTAATTTAGTTTGTTTTGGTTCAGTTTAATTCATTGTCAATTAATCCAGTTTACTTCAGCTACAATCAGCTCAACTCAACTCTTCTCAACTTTCTCAACTTTTCTCACCTCTTATCAATTACAATAAATTCAGTTCAATTGAACCCAAGTCAGCTATGTTTTAGGTGAGCTGGAGATGGCATACTGTACACAGACGTCAAATCAATGATAAATTTATTGGAAAAGGTGGAGGGTAAGTCTTGCTTTTGCAAAATTTCTTGATCATTGATCGTAACAAAAATCACATCAGGGTGAAAAGGATCCAACTGCAATCCTCGAATTATTTAATTGTGACATTTTTTTATTTTGAAGTATTTTTTATATTCTTTGCCAAAAAATAAAGTTTAAATTAGTATTATCCATTCATTTTACTTTATTTATGTCCAAGTTAATCTTGAAAAAAAGAAGTGTCAATATCAGATCAATTGATGAAATAATTTGGAGGTATATATTTCAAAAAATGACAAATAGTAGAGACCTCAATTAGTTTTGATACGCCTAACAAAATTCGGAACAAACATGATCAGACCATACAAAAAGTTGTGTTCATAAACGCCAAAAAAATAAAAGAATGGTTCCAAGCCCTCTCACCATCAAGAAGCAATCTAACTTCAATATTGCTCGAATATGAAGGATATTTATTAAACTCGCTAACTATTCAGTATTCATACTACTTTTATATTCTTCGATGCTTTGACTAACTCCTTTTTCAGCCACACCCCCCTTCCCAACATTCACTCTTTCATCATGCGCCATCTCACTGTCACCCACATTAGAATAGGTTACTGAGGAAGATGATTCCAAACGAACATCTACCATATTTGGAATAAAGAAAAGGAAAATGAGGCAATACTTTTGGACTATGGTTTTAGGATGAGCCTGCTCAGCCTCTAGCAGAGCAAAAAAAAATTTGAGGTACGACCTACAAATCACCCTAGTAACTTTTTATACTCATAAGATACCGTGCCTCAAAAAGCACACTTTTTCGATGAAAATAGATTACTTGAGCTAGTTGAGAAGGAGAGCCGACAATAGGTAAACGAGTCATGTAATGTTTACTTACCACACGATTATCTTGATGTATAAAGTTTCCTTGATTTGTGAAACAATATATCTCGTTCCCCAATATAAAGGGAATTAAACATAATAAATCATTTACATTTCATCTGTGAATCCACAAGTCACTTCGTGATAGTTCCATTAACTTACCTAAAAATCAAGCATACTACGTGATTATTATGTGTAATGCTTGCAAACACTACCTCAACACTAGACCTCGCGGCTGGAGGGGGGTGGGCTTATGGTGATCCCATAGATTATCGTAGTATGGTTGGTGCTTTGCAATACTTATAATTCGTTCGGATATTGCCTATGATGTTAATATAGTTTCTCACTTTATGCATGCTCCTCGTATGACTCACCTTCATGTTGTGGAGATAATTTTTAGGTATTCATAGGGTACCTTGGAGTTTGGTCTTTTTCTCCACTTGGCGAGCTCTCTTGCGCTAGTGGTAGCTTATTCTGATGCAGATTGGGCTGGTTGTCCTGATAGTCGTTGTTCTACCGCTGGCTATGCCATTTTTCTTGGAAAGAACTTGATTTCACAGCGCTCTAAGAAGCAACCTGCTGTGTCAAAATCCTCAACTGAAGCTGAATACAGGGTTGTGGCTTACACTGCTTACACTGCAACTGAAACGATTTGGCTTTGTCAACTTCTTGCTGATTTGGGGTATTTTCTTCGTAGCCCGTTACTCTCTAATGTGATAATATTTCTATAACATATCTTGCTGTCAATCTGATTCATCAGCAAGCATATTGATGCCGACTACCACTTTGTTCGTGAAATGGTTGCACATAGATGTCTTCAGGTTAGACATGTTCCTACACAGTTACATGTTGCCGATATTTTTATTAAAGGTCTTTCTAGTGAGTTGTTTTGTAAACATCGTTCCAATTTATTTGTTATTGCACCTCGTACAAATTGACGGGGTGTAATAGGTTGTAAGGATATAATAGACTTTTCCATGTATATATTATTCATATATAAAGAGTGGCAGGGCTACCAATTGGGTAAGCCACAATTATTCTCATTATTCTGTACAATACCTAAACTACAATTATTCTCAGTATACTGTACAATACCTAGTCTGCACAATAGAACGCCAGTATGACCAGTTCGCTTCGAGCAAGGAAACGAGCCTAACCAAGTATGCTCTCATGCAATCACCTCCAACACAAAACATAGAAACACCACTACTACAGTATGCCCCCACTAAGTTCATAATCAGCCAAGAGACGAGCAAATAACGGAAGCCACGATCAAAAGACCTATAAGAAGGGAAGAAAGCACAGACTTATGGGTAAGTCATTAAACACGTCACAATTGCTATATTTCTTTAAATTTGACTTGGGTGCTGGTACTTCTCCTTGGGGACTTCCTTGCAGGTGCCTGGCGAGTGGAGCGTGTTAGATGGCCTTGTGATTTATCCCTACCCGGAAGGAACCCTCGCATCACATACATAATAGTGCTAGATCATTTACTAATATAGTCAACATATATAATGGTGATTTGGCAAAATAACTTCAATCCATAAAAAACAAAATTTTAGAATCATAAAATAAATTAATATATGAGATATATACTAAATCGCTTACAAATATGGGTCAAACCAAATATGCATGATGCACATGAAAAAAGTAATTAAAATAAATAATATTTATCAAAAGTCGAATATTGTTAATAGCGAAATGTAAGTAGGTTAGAGGGAGCATCAATCCGTGTTTTACACAAACGTTCTCTTTACTAACTGTGTGCGAAATATTGGTGCGAAAAACGCACTGAACACTGTTCTTCTCTTTACTATTCTCCTCTTTCTTCTTCTTTTAATCATCTGTCTCTTAACGGCTCTCTGTACTGGTTTCCCTCTGTAAGCTGGTCCTCGACCATGGCGTCTCCGACGCCCAACCAACCGCTCGGTTCTCACCCCTCCGCGCATATGAATTTCCTACAAGCCTTGAACACCAAACCTGGCCCTCTGTTAACTTCCCTCCCAGACACGCCTGATCTTCATCCTATCACCGAATTTAAGGGCAAGCTTGCCTATATTCTTCCTCCAGAGGAAGGCGTGCTTTTGGCTTCACATTATCAAAAAGCTTTAGTTGGGAAATTTAACAGAGGCAAACCTCCCATGGATAAACTGTTGTCAGCTTTCAAATCGATAGGTTTCAAGTCAAATTTTCAATTGGGATCCATTGATTACCGACATGTGCTAATTCGGTTTCAGGACAATGAAGATTACCAAAGGTGCTGGATGAAAGGCCAATGGATGCTAAATGGATCAGCAATGAGGATACAGAAATGGACGCCCGACTTCTCGCCGACGGCCGAATCATCGGTGGTTCCAGTTTGGGTAACTCTATATCAATTGCCATTACATTTCTATAACACCTCTGCAATAATAGGCATCAGTAGCCAAATAGGAAAATTTCTTAAAATGGATGCGGCTACTAATGCGCTAACTAGGCCTTCGGCAATCAAGGTTTGTGTAGAAGTTGATCTGTTAGCTCAGCTTCCAAAGTCTATAGTAGTTGGCATTGGAAATAAGGTTTCGGAGTACCCAATTGAATATGAACAGCTTCCCATGTACTGCACTCACTGTAAAATTATAGGACATAATCAGACAAACTGTAATTTTTTACATCCTGAACTTAGAAGAAAAGGAAAAAGTCAGGCTGAACATAAGGCTACCAAGGAAAGTTCTGAGGCTTTGGTAGAAAATCAAATGGTAGATGAGCAGGGAAATAGACAGACTGTAGAAATGGAAGGGAAATCGAACTTATCAATATCACAGAAAGAAAAAGATTTCCTCAGTCAGAACCAGAAGTCTTTTCATATGCAGCAAAATAAACCTGTTTCTATTACTCATAATCAGTATAAAAGAAGACCTTTCTATTCTCTGGATGATATATCTAAGCCTATCACCAACTATTTCTGGAGGAAGAAAACCCAACTCAATGATTTGCACCCCATCCAGGAAGGGATAAAAAACAGTAATATGGTTTCTATATCAAATGCTTTCCACTCTTTAATTGATCTTCAGGAAGAGAACATTGCTATCCAAGAGGATGATGTGGAAACCTATCATGAGGCTGTGGAATCACAAGACACTATGAACTCACAAAATGACAAAGAAAAGAATGCAACCAAAGAGACCATTGGCAGTCCTCGGTTTGAGCAGGGGATTCCAGAAGGCAATATGGAGACAACATTACACAATACAGAAGCTGAAAACCAGGTCTCAGATGATACCTTTAAGGAGGCAGCAGAGAATCCAATTGAATCAACCGACTTTATTCCTCAAAGCCAAGATCATCTTGGGGATAACAGTAGAACAGGTAAATCCCACCAAGGTGAGTCCTCTCTTAACAGAATTGGCTAGGAAAAATGAAGATAAAAGAGGAAAGATCAGTACTGCCGCTCTCTCAAAAGAAAGGAAATTAAGGTCATCACAAAAAGCAACCCCCCCTAGTTTTAAATGATTCAGTACACAAAAATAGGTAATATTTTAGTGTGGAATGTAAGGGGTTATGGTTCTTCAATGGATAGGTTAAAGGCACTCAAACTGAAACATAAGATCGATTTGCTTTGTTTAATTGAGCCATGGCATGATAAGCATAATATAATCACTTTGATGCATAACCTTGGCTACAGTAATGCTATTCCTGCTCAACAGGCTAAAATCTGGATTCTTTGGAATCATGTTTTCAAATTAGATATTGTAAAGGAATCTGATCAGTACATTCAAACTAAAGTTACAGATATTGCATCTGCTGATACATGGAATATTTTCTTTATCTATGCAAGTGTACATAGGCAGATGAGGGAGTTTTTATGGTCTGACCTAAAAGCTGTAACATCTGATCCTTCTATCTATATTGGTGATTTTAATACTGTATCATCTACTTCTGAATATAAGGGTAGAAAGTCAACCCCTAGGAAAAGTATGAATCAGTTTAATGACTTTCTAAATTACATGGATTTGCACGATATCCCAACTGTTGGTAATACTTATACCTGGAGCAATAACAGATTTAGAGACAAATGTAAGGACTTGCAATTCCAAAGATTAGATAGAGGAGTTAGTAATCTAGAGTGGCTAGACAAATTCCCTAACAGTACTGTACAAGTCCTTAACAGGATGACCTCTGACCATTCTCCTCTATTGTTGTCTATCCAAAATGCAATAGAGATGGCTCCAAGACCTTTTAGATTTCAGGAAATGTGGACAAATAGGGTTGAATTCAAAGAATTAGTGGAAACAAACTGGAACCTTGTCTCCCCATTCTCTGGAATGTCAAGGTTTGTGCACAAACTAAAAAGGCTAAAGGTAGTTATAAAGGAATGGAACAAACACACCTTTGGCAATGTTAAAAATAATTTGGATCAGACTGAATTAAAAGTCAATGATTTGGAAATAAAGTTTCAACAAACAAAAGATGAATCAGTGCTTTTGGAGCTGCTGCAAGCTAAAAACCTTTTACTTCGAGCACAAAAGGAACATAACATTTTTCTGAAACAAAAGGCTAAGTTAAACTGGATTAAGCATGGAGATGCAAACACTAAGTATTTTCATCACACAATTAGAGAAAAAAAGGCAAGGGCCAGAATAGGTAAAATAAAAGATGGTAATGGAATATGGATAACTGACCCTAATTTAATTAGAGAGGAGGGTGTTAGATTCTTTCAGGATTTATTAACAGAGGAAGCCTCAAATCAGAAGGGAATACATTTTAAAGATTTTCTGGCTGAAATTCCAAATGTCATATCAGAAGAGCAGAACATCCTTTTGCTATCTCCATTTACTTTTCAGGAGTTGCACAGTGCTGTATTTGACCTTAACAAATCAAGTGCTCCTGGTCCGGATGGATTCTCTGGTTGTTTTTTTACACATTACTGGGAAACCATTAAAGCAGATTTACTAGAAGCTGCAAACCATTTCTTAAATAATGGTATAATCCCAAAAGCCATTTCTAGTACTTGGCTTACTCTGATCCCAAAGAAATCCATCCCGAACACATTTGCTGATTTTAGGCCAATAAGTTTATCAAACTTTGTAAACAAAGTTTTCTCAAAACTTCTAATGGAAAGAATTAAACCTTTAATGCAACTCTTGATATCTCCAGAACAAAGTGCTTTTATGAAAGGGAAAGATATCTCGGACAATGTCATTTTAATGCAGCAAATGACTAGATTACTGTCAAGAAAAACAAAGATCCCGAATCTAATAGTGAAACTTGACATGCAAAAGGCTTTTGATAGAGTTTCTTGGTCCTTCCTAAATTCATTACTTCTTTGTTTTGGGTTCCATGGTAAATTTGTTAGATTAATAATGCACAACATAATGACAGCAAATTTCTCTGTGATAATTAATGGGGTCACTGCAGGTTATTTTAGCTCCTCCAGGGGGATCAAGCAAGGAGATCCTTTATCACCCTTTTTATATAACATCTTATCAGAGGCTTTCTCAAGGGGTTTAAAAAAACTTTTTTCCACAGGTTATTTAACTCATTTCAGCCTTCCTACAGGCTGTACACCCCTCACTCACTTGATGTATGCAGATGACACTGCAATTTTTTTGAGCTCGGACATAAAAAATTTAAAGCGTTTCAAAATGTTTCTTTCTGCATATGAAGAGACTTCGGGACAAAAAGTCAACTTCTCAAAATCTGATTTTTATGTATCACATAAGGCTCCTCCTCAGTGCTCTCTAACAGCAAAAAGAACATTAGGAATGAGAAAGGGATATTTTCCTTTTAAATATCTTGGTGTTCCAATTTTTACTGGTCGAAATCTGAGTGTGTACTACTTACCAGTAATTGAAAGGATGGAGAAAAAGATAAATAACTGGAAAAATAGGTGGCTGAGCCCAGCAGGTAAAATCATCTTGATAAATTCTGTGATGTTTTCAATTCCAACACACATATTTGGGGTTTTACACCCCCCAAAATCAGTTCTAAAAAAAATAGGAAAGCTGGCTTCAAATTTTTTCTGGGGACATTCTGATTTAACTGAAAAAAGAAGGTGGAGGTCCTGGAAAAGAATGTGCTATCCTTTGGAAGAAAATGGTTTAGGTTTTAGACAATTAAGTGATACCTTAGATGCCTATTCTTGTAAATTATGGTGGAAGTTACAAATCAATAATGCTCAGTGGGCTAACCTACTGTGGTCACTGCCAGTTTCATATAAACATTCTCACATATGGGCAAGAATCACCAAGATCACACCTTTGGCAAACAGTTTCTCCAGAGTTCTCTTTGGTAGGGGCCATTGCTCCTTCTGGAGTGCCAATTGGAGTGGGGAAGGAGCACTGTGTTATATCTGGCCGGAAGAAATTGAAATCCCCTTCGAGTGCATCTCCCTAAGTGATTTTCTATCTAACAAATCTGCTCTTATTCCAACCCTGGAGCCACATTTGGCTACCAACATTATCACAATTTTGCAGGAGACAAATCTGGAGTACAGCCATGAAGATAAGCTGGTGTGGATACTCACTGTTGATGGAAATTTCTCAGTCAGCTCGGCTCACAATGCCCTGAGACAGAGGGGCTCTCAAATCCAATATTTCAAAAAGGTATGGTCCCCTTTCATCCCAAGAAAGATGTCTATCTTACTGTGGAGGGTGCTTAATAATTTACTGCCTTTTGATAATGTACTAACTAGAATTGGCTTCTCAGTTGTTTCAAAGTGTTCAATATGCAAGAATACTGGAGAAAGTCTGGATCATTTTTTCAATTCCTGCAAATTCTCAACTGATGTGTGGAATAGTGTTTTTTCCATGTTAAGGTTACCTGTTCCTGATTTCAGAGATTTAAAAAGTAGAGTGCATTTTCTTTTATCATTCAGAGCTGATTCAAAAATTCATGAAAGCATTATCATTGCAGCTCTAGTGGTCACAATATGGACACTATGGATTCAAAGGAACAGATTCTTCTTTGAGAACAAACCATACTCTCATGAGGCTTGTTTTGCTGAAATAAAGAATACTATTTATCAAATTTTCCTGGCACATAGCCTAATAGGTAATAAGGAAAAGAACAGGATATGGACACGGGATAACATTGTTCCACACATTATTCAAAAACAGAAAATTGCTTTGTCTAAGGTTCAATGGGAGAAACCTATTGTTGGCTACAAAGTCAACACTGATGCATCTTGGATTTCAGGAGGTTTGTCATCCTTGGCTGTTATCGTAAGGGATAGATATGGGAATGTAGTTAAAATGGTTGTCAATACGTTTCATTCTCCATCTCCCTTGCATGCAGAACTCATTGCTATTCGACGCGGCTTTGATGTCATCTCTGAACTCAATCTAGAACATGTTATCATTGAATCAGATTGCTTATCTGCTGTAAGGGGTATTTTAAACCCCCGGTCTTCTCCATGGAGAGTTTTTTCTATGTGTGATGCTCTTAATATAGCATTAGGCACCACCACATTGCAGCACATACCACGTGAAGCTAACTCGGCCACTGATTTTCTGGCAAAATATGCTAAACAAAATAACCTTGATGGGGTTATTGAGCTTGATTCTATTCCACTATTCCTTAGAGGATTACTAAAACTTGACCGCTTCAGTTTTCCAGCAATTCGAGTTGATTCAGTGAGGGAAACAAACTTCTGTAGACATTATGAAGATAGTTAACAAGTGCTGTGATTTTAATTTTCAATCTATACACATACTGCTGTTGCTATTTTTCTTCTTTCAGGGATTCAGGGGACAACCAGCATGAAGCTGTTGTAGGTTACAGACCGCAAGCACCCTTGCTGCTCCAGTTTTGCTGCCATGCCGAATGCTCCACAGTTCAAGTGCTGATACTAATCAAGTGAGCTCTCCAAGTGATGCTCCATAGTTCAAGTGCTGCTGCAGTTTGCTTACTGCAACGCCAAGCTAATCTTGCTACAATTATGCGCGCTACGTGTCGAATCTGATCTCGCCTAGCATAGTTAGCTTAGCTTTCATCTTTCTTCTCTTGTTCTGAATATCATTGACGAATGCGGGTTTCGACAGGCTCGATTCCCCGACCCGTTCGTGATATCACAGAACAATAGTTTTCCTCCCTTAGCCTTAGCATTAGTTTTTTTAACTCGTATAGAAGTACAAATAGCTTTTTGTAAGCATCCTGCTGGCTATCCTTTTTGTATTGAACACACTAACAAGGTGCTATTTTGGTCTCTTATAAAGGTTAGGGGAGCCTATATATTTCCCCCCATCTTCGGATGGTCTTAAATTAAAAAAAAAAAAAGTAAGTAGGTTAGAGGGAATTTGATTTTTGTTTGTCATGATTTAAATTATCAACTACAAAATTAGTATAATTACATAGTCATAGTCCTGACTATACCAAAGAAACACACAATTAATTGGTAGACAATTACATGCCCTCTCGCGGTACCAAAAACACACACAGTTGGTCTTTATTTTAGAGAATGAGAATGACTTGTACTCCCTCCGTCCAAGAGAAAATGGCTTTACCTTTTCCAAGTTAGACTTTGCAAACTTTGACCATAAATATAAGTTTATATATATATAAAATAAACATTTATTGAAAATTATTGTATGCAGTTAGAGATATTGTTGATTAAACATGATTGTTGAAGACCGTGAAAAAGTAAATGACTCATTTTCTCTGGGACGGGCGGAGTATTAATAAACCATTACATCCAGAAGTTTGACAGTTCTGAGAAATTGTCAAATTATGCTCATGGTTTAAGACTTCTCAGGGGACCTTATAGAACTGAATTCGATGTAAAGCTTTGGACATATATCTTATGTCTGCTATGATGGTCGCGCTTCTGTCAGCGGATTTTCATCTGAATTGCTTAGAAGTCTGACTAAGTTTTGCAAATTAGACCACACCTGAATATCCCTAATATCATTATTTTGAGCACATTGAATTCCTTTTAAGCATGCTAGGGCTCTGCTGCAATGGTGATAAGGCTGGGAACTGACAAGCTTCTGACACTCCTTGATCCTGCAGGATTTACGTAATGGTCCAAGCAGCTGCACAATGCAAGTTAGTTTTACAAAATACACTATCTATTTTTAGGGTCGGCAAAATTTGAGGTTGCTCACATTTAGAATGTTGATGTTGTAGATGCAATTGTCTGTGTGCCTCCTATAATTTCACATCTTCAATATCCATGTGCCCTCTTCTCCTTTGATCTACTTCATGATTGACATATGCGATGTTGACCCACACATATGGTTCCTTTAGTTAATTTTGGAAAACTATCGTGTTTCGTTGTATCTAGATTTTTCACATGATGTGCATTGGTAGACCTATAGCCTCTGTTCCTGGTGCATAAATGAACCAACTCCATAACCATGTATTTATATCTATGGGAATACCTTCTTGAAAATCAAAATCTAGTATGGAAGTACGCCATATTATTTGTGATGTCTGGCACTGTAATAATAAATGCTTTACATCTTCCACCATCTCGAACTGCACATAGAACAAGGTAATGTCGTGATTCCAAGAACATGTAATGGCATCCCTGTTGGTATAACATCGCATAACACGCCATACGAATAACAGTATCTTTCTTGGGATTTTTATTTTCCAAAAGTTTTCCAATTTTGTCTTGCATGAGAGTTTTGTTGCGTTGTTGCTCTCTCTTGCATGGGATATCCCGAATTGATCGTATAATGTCCTTTTTCGGTGCCCAACCATATTAGTTTGTCTTGCTCATGTGCCTGTTGAGGGGTGTATATGGTGTGTAGAAAAAATTCTTATACTGTGGCTACATTAGCTGACAGTGGATGCAAATATGGAGAACTCATTTGCTAAATGTGTTCTTTATGTTTTTTTAAAAGAATTTCAAAAATATGAGGGCGCATTTGGAAAATGCGTCCTCTATTTTTTAGGTATTTTTTATGTGTGGACGGAGGAGGACACATTTGTTAAATGCATCCTTGAATTTTGTTTTTTTAGCACTGAATGCGAGGAGGATGCATTTGCTAAATGCATCCTCGAATTTTGATTTTTTTAAGCACTGAACATGAGGACGCATTCAGTCCAACCCCCTTTAAACCCAGAAATGGGAAAAAAATTCCCAGAAAAGGAAAACCCATTGTTTTTTTCGTCCGCCGGTTTTCTCCATCCTCTCGTCTTCCGCGTGCGCACGTTGTGTGTCTCCTTCCCAGCCCTCATTTTTCACCATTGTCATCGCCGAGAACATATCTCTCCAAATCTTCTTCGGTATTTTTTTTCTCTTTTGTTAGATCCGGTCGTTTTCTTCCATTCTTTTTGTTCAAATTGTTGTTTGGTTTGTAGCTGAAGACACCGGCCGGTCGGGAGTTATCAATTTGCTGCTCCAGGACTTGAGTGTGCGACGCACACGCTGCTGCAAGATCCACTTGTGGAGTCACGCGCCGCCAGCCTACCCACGCGTGGGAGTAACGCACCGCCAGAAACTCCGGGAGCCTCTCCGCCACTGCATTTGCTAGAGGTACCTGAACAAATCTTGATCACATGAATGTGCTGAATGATTATGTTTGGTTTGAATGATTATGTGTGGTTGGAATGGTTTTTGTGTGGTTTGATTATATGAATGTGTTAAATGAGGATGTGTGAGTATGGTTGAATTGATTTGTGTTATTTTTTGACATTTTTTTGTCGGACTAACAATTTAAGTTGAATGTTGTATGTCAATTAGTTATAAAATTAATAATAGTGTATGATTTGGTTACCCAGTGATAATGGAACAGTGTGTGGTTTGGGTTTGAGGAGTTGAATATGAGTTATTGAATAATACCATCTTTCCGAATATTGAATTATATGTTCTATATTTGTATAATGCAGTTGTACGATGTTTTTGACGGTGTACTTGTACAAAGAGGGTCAGATTAAGTTTGATTTGATTGTAGGTGTGTATTATGATCCTCTCATACGTGCGAAAAATGTGATTCTCGAATGGAGTCTAAGCCACTCTGAGTTAGTTGATTTAATTTTCAGAAGGCTTGGCATTGCAAGTGAGAGGTTTCTATTGAAAATCTATTATCATTGTCCTTAGCTGATTGGTTCGTCTATATACTATCGATGTTATAATGTGGAAGATGACAAGTCTACCGCAACCTTCTTCAACATTGTTGATCGAATGTCATTGTACTCAGCTGATATGTACATTAATATCAAGATGTCAAACACCATTGACCGTGCGGGTGATGTTAGTTCATGCACGTTCATGTCGTTGTTGAGAAATATTCAGAATTATACACCTTTGCCAACCTTACCACCCCTTGTACATTGCCAAGGTTTTAGAGAACCTTTTGTCATTGGTGAGTCGAGCCAACCCAGTGAGTATGTTCACGTCGATTGCACTCAACCTTCCACAAGTGTTTGTATATATAGTGTGCATCATAAGGAGCTGAATGTCTTCGATGATGATTATGTGGGTGAATTTGGCGAGCATGTTGTTGGCCATGGTGAACATGTTAGTAGCGATGATGAAGGTGAGGAATGGGAACTTGAAGAAGAAAGTAAAGATGATCATTTCTTATCAACTGATTCGAATCCAGGGGACGATGATGAACAAGTGGCGTGCACAAATAATGTAACCACAACGTTCCATCTTATGGCGAATCCTAATACGAAGGCCTACTTTAGGGATTATGGGGGCCCTGATGAGGATGACTATGACCCAACTAATTGTGGTAAAAGACTTTCTAGTTATGTTCAAGCGAATGGTGAAGTTGCATTGGGTATGCGATTCCGGAGTTAGCCAGAACTGGTAGAAGCTATTTCTAGGTGGAGTTTGATGATGAATAAGGAACATTAGGTCATGGAGAGTAGGTCACGTACATGGTATGTGAAATTTAAGGTCGTTGTTGAAGGAAGTGGTAATTTTCATTGGATTGTTAGAGCCAGCAAGAAGGATTCCCGTGGGAAGTGGTAATTGTCCGTAGGCGAGGGTGTGCTTAGGGTCGTGTTTGTAATATGGAGTTTCTAGAGATCCTTATGTTTTGTTTAGGCCAATATGTATTACATGATATTATGTAGCTATGCATCTTGTTATGCTAAATTCTCTTGTGTTTTTAGTGTAATTGATTATGTGGATTTGTATTATGTGTATTTGTTTAAATTGAAGCTAATGTTCGATTTGGTTTAAACATGTATTACATGTAGTAGTATTCATTTTTGTGGAATAGACTGATCATTTCTCCATGTGATTATGATTTTCACTAGTCATACACCATGTATCATCCAGGACCCATTGATGAGGATTTTCTTTACCTTCACCGGGAGCATCGTGCACGTGCTCTGTACAACGGTAATTTGGAGGATGAGGCATTTCAGGTGAGGCAGTGTAATGGGGCTTGTTAGATTGGTGGGATTCCTGATCGAGTGATGTGCTATGTGTACGATGCTGGATTCCAGGGACTGTTGGATTCCACACCAATTCATATCGACCATTCCCTCATCACTGTGTTAGTTGAGTGTTGGAGACCAGAGACACACACATTTCACCTGCCGATGGGGGAGGCTACCATCACTTTACAGGATGTATGCATCCTATGGGGTCTATGGATCGATGGCATGGTAATCATTAGTGTAGACTCAAGCAGACGCACATATGACTGGAAAAGATTGTGCACTGACTACCTGAGGGCTACACCACACACGAGTGCTATCAGAGAGGGGTCGCATAAGGGGCCAGGTGGTTGGGAAACTTGTTGCGTAGTCCGTTGCCTCTTGATACTACTGAGGTTGATTGTCAACACCAGGCTAGGGTTTCCATTCTACTACTGGTCGGAGGAATGCTCATGTCAGACACATCCGAGCACCTGATCCCTCTGCTCTATTTGTCAGCACTGATGAACTTAGATGCAGTACATCTATACAGTTGGGGGAGTGCAATTTTGGCACACTTGTACAGGTGCTTATATGACGCTGCAATCTCACAAGCCAAATCCATATCTGGGACACTAGTCTTTCTACAGTTAACATTGCTGGTTAAACTTGTTAGTTGGACATAAGTCCATAATGACCTCTTACGTTATATTATATTTTTCTTTATTTATTGTCAGTTGTGGGCATGAGAGCAAATATCAACCATCCATCCTGCCGGAAAACTTCCACTGACCGTCACCGTGAGTGCTCTTGGGTCCAAGTTCGTATTCAATTAGTAAGGAAACAATTTTTAAACCTTTTAAATTACTAGGAATAACTAATATTATTCATTCTGTTCCTCACAGGTGGAGAGCCTGGGAGGTCATCGTCGTACCTTTAAAGTTAATACTTTTAAGCCCTAATGCTTCCTATCTACAATAAAGTAGATAATGGCAAGTCGGGGTCGTCCACGAGAAGAAGGATCTTTTCAAGTGTTTAAACATATATAGGAGAAGACATACTAGGCATATACATACATATATATACATATATACATATATATATATATATAAAGGCATGTAAACAATGGGGGGTTTTTTTATTGGTTTAATCCTAAGTTATCAAATTGAAATACAACAACTAGCAAAGCAAGAGAACAATGCTAATCATGCAATACAACTAAAGATACGATGTAAATGATAATTAACGGAGCCTTGGGGGCAATCGATTTCCACTTCCAAACTTCATATAGCTCATTGATTCATTTACTCATTCAATTACATTTATTGTCTATGGGGAATGTTATCACTTCTCATTCAAATATCAACATTCATTCCTTGTTAAGAGTAGTTTGCAAAGACAAACAACGACCTTTTGCAAACCTCATTGATGATCCCCTAGACAAACAACATCATAGAGGTGTTTCATCAATGACATTTCACCCAAAGGACCATAGGTTTGATAATAACAAGCATTCTACCAAAGATATAGTCATTTAACCAAACAAAGCATTCATTATATTAAACTTAGAACAAACAACATTCAAGGTTCAACCTTTCTTTGCATCTATATGACAAATATGAGAACAAACCACATTAACATACTCATCTAGCAAGAATTACCCCACATTATACACAAGAAGTTCTAAATCCATGCTTTTGGATTTCCATATCAAATGAGTTAGGAAATTGGCAACTTTCCTAACACCCTGACATTTCAATCTTACAAACATTTCATATACTCAAAAGACCCATGGTATAAATGAGGTAAAACACAACATTAATGGCATAATAAATGCTCTCCAATAAATGTTCATAAATGAGAAAACATAGAATCTTACTACAGAAGCTTGGAAGCTTCAATCAGTTGCTTCCAAGAACTAGATTTAGATACAAGAGTTCATACTAATTAATGCTAAACAACCAAACATAATACAAGAGAATTCAAAGATGAAAATGGAAGAAAATAGGGTTCTAAACAGTAATAAAAATGCATATGAAGAAGATGTGAATGAGAGGAAAGACAGTGTTATTTATAGTACAAAAAGGATAAGGTGAAATTCTGGCCACCCCTTGGTCGCGACTCGCGACAGGCTCATGATGAAACCATCACGACTCGTGATGGGTGCCAGAATTTTGTCTTGTTTCCTTTTCTTCTTCTTGTGGTACATATTCATCTTCATAGCAATTCCTCTCATTTTTCAAGTCTTCAATGTCTCCAAAATTGGTCTTCAATGGCCTCCAATCTTCATGTCTTTGAAGCAAGTCTTCAAAAGTCTTCAAAAATGTGATCTTTAATGGCCTCCGGTCTTCATGCCTCCGTGTTCTTCCCTTGTCACGCAAAATCCACTTAGAAGAGGTAAAAGAGCGTAAAGTTTCTCTTACCCCTCCTAAGAGAATTTCAAGGTAAAACACAAGCTCTTGATAATAAAAGAGCATAAAAGTGACCCAAAACAGTATTAAATTATGCATATAAAATGGACATATCAAACCTCCCCACACTTAAACCTTACTCGCCCTCGAGTAATAAAAGATCCAAGCACACGAAGGAAATGACGTAACCACATCCTAACTACTATTCCCCCAAATAAATACCTCACAAAACTCTGAATATCACACATCCCAATGTTAAGGTCAAATGAGAAGTTTCCCACAAGCCATATTCCTAAATCTACCCAAACCATATCAACCCATTGATATCCCTAAAACATGCCAAATCCCGAATTGATAATCCCAAATCAAATGATACAAGGTGAAGCTAAAGACATGTATAAAGTTCAAAACACATGCTCCACTTTATATCAATATGTCAACCTAGAAACGAAGCATATTAACGATCAAGAATTTCATAACTTACTTCATCTTCTCCCGCTAAATTTTCCACTCCCAAAAGGTCCTCAAGATGTCAAGCTACCCGATCCATCTGTATGGTCACCGCAACCTTATGACTCCAATGCCGGCAAATGAGTGAACACTTAACATTTTTCAATTTTTCTCGTTTTCTCTCATTTTGCCTAGGAGCCCTTTTGGGTTTTTATCCTAGCTACACATCATGTTTCTTTGCCTCTCATCTCACATTTTTCCGCACATTTAGCCTCTCATTTTTGCCTAGGTCGCCCTTTCAGGTTTTTTACCTATCCGGGCCCCCAATGTTACCTAAGTTGCCCTCTCGAGTTTTCAACTTAGCGGGATTCTTTTTATTTTTTCTTTTTTTCCCTTTTATTTTCATTTTATTTTTATTTTTCAATTTTTTCAGCATTTTTCACGTGTCTCCAATCTAAAAAGTAGCAAAGTACTTTCCAAATGTTAAGGCTAAGAAAAGTATCAAAGCCAACATTATCCAAGTACATCAAAAGAAAAACATCCCAACACAAAAGGGAAAAATATCCAAAACCAATCAAAAGAGTTATGCAAAAGTGTCTTCAATCCCAATCCTCTCAAAGTAGATACCCTTCCCCATACTTAGAACACTACATTGCCCTCAATGTAGACAATAGGACAAAAACGTACAAAGCGAAGTATGGAAAGGGTAAAGATATGGTGCTCACAAAATCACTGTTGTGATGAAGAAGGGCCACCGCCAAAATACCGTTGCTGATACTGTGCTAGCCACTTCATGCTCCTCTGCCTCCTAGCTCTCCGTCTCTCCACTCCCGGATTGGGCCCTGAGACACCGCCTGTCTGGGACTGCATCTCATGGATGCGAGTTGACAAGTGGTCAATCTCCTCATCCATGTCAATCAAGGTCTGGGGAACAAATACATTATGCTCCAATATCATGCTGTCCTGGCGGAGGAATCCATCCTGCATAGTCTGCATCATCTGCTCATAGTAGTCCAGTGGAGGCTGGGAATAGTGAAGTGGCACATCGTCCTCCTTCATTGGCTCTGTCTCTGATGGAAGCTGCATGGAGTGCTGCTGCTGCTATCGCTCAGAGGGAGGTAGATTGCTATCATCACGCTAGACAGAAGCTGGGCTAAGGTCAAGGAGCTCGTGCTGGAAATCATCTCTACATGAGGAATCTAGTGAAATCTCCAAGTCTCCTAGAGGTGTGTCAAATTCCAGCTTCGTCTTGTTGGGCTAAGGAAGTGCCATGAATGTGAACTTCCTCGCACCATACAACCAATGGAAGAGCCCCATGGTCCGTGTAGCACTGAGCATCTCAAATCTAACTAACCTCTCAGCAGTGATAAGATAGGACGTGCGCCTCCCTAAGTGCGAAAAGTCTGTTAGAGGAACCAAACCCAAGTACTCTGCTAAAAGGCCTATCATGCCTCCGACCATGATCTTCCCCTTGGGCTTTCTTGCCACCTCCACAATTCTCTTCATCCACAATTCTGCCCACAGCTCGTATCCTGGTCCCTCACTTGTTAAGTGCCACAGAAAGTGAATGTTATTGTCTGGCACATTCGTCAGCTCCGCAGAGCAAAGTACTATGCCAGCCAACAGTCGGTGCACATAATGGAGTACAGGGTGGATAATGAAGCTACTCTTATCATGGGAGTTCTTCGGCCTCATGTTGATGACATTCCAAAAGTGCATGTCATCCTCAATCGATCACTTCTGGGCCTATGGGTCCAGCCTGGCCTATATCTCTACGGTGTCAAATTCAAAGGCCTCCTCAATCTGCGAGATGGACATTTTCCTAGATATATTATCTAAGTGAAAAGAAATGTACCTCTCGCATGGTTGATCACCTCTCATGCTGCTCATACGGACCGTGGACAAGAACTCCAGCGCGTACCTCTGGTAAGAGGGCGCGTTCCTACTCATAAACCATTCCATTCCCCCTTTTGCAAGGAGGCATCTGACAGGCTAAGTGAGCCCGAGAGCATCTAATGTGGGCACGTCGACAAAGCTTGTCTCCTTGAGTTGGCGCCTCTCCAGGGCCTCCCACCTTTTCGCATAGGACCCGGTAATCCGGGTCAAACCCCTGTACCTATCTGAAGAGAGAGGTACAGGGCTTGATTCTGGAACCGGTGAAGGAGGCAGAGGTGGAGCGACGGTGCACCCACCTCGGAGGGAAGCCCTAGGTCTCTTTGTGGGGGTCATATCTAACAACCACAACAAACAAGTCAAACGCACAGGAATAAGTGTATATGTAATATTGAAAATTCATACTCAACCTTGAACTAGTTTATCATCACAAGCCAAATCAAAATTAAGTTAACTAGTTCAAGTCCTAATCACAGTTGCATATACAATCCATCTTATGTCCACCAAGCCCATATTCTCAAGTCCATGAAGTTCTCACATAGTTGAAATCAATATGCTATGTCTCAAAACCACAGTTGTGCTCAAGTAGTTTAGCCACCATCAGTACATTCACAATGTCAACATTCACGTCCCATGGCTAAAATACCCTAAGCAACATAACACTACAAAGTGCAATAACATTCATCCAAATAACAAATATGTTTAATCAAGGACCAACATGCCTCCTATCTAGCATAAGTCACAATCTATTCTCAGCCAAAGCAACACAAATGCACACAATCCAAACTCAAACAAGCACAATACAATCCAAACCACAACCACAACCACAAAATATGCACACAATACCCATCAAATTAAATTGCAAGCACAATGTATTCACCAAAATCAACCAAGATCCAACAATTCAATTTCCCAAGGCATCACACATAATCTACACAATATACAAAAAAATAGATTATACATTCGTAATCACAATTGAAGCTCAATAAAGTGAAGAAATGTACCACCAAGATGCGTAGGAAGAAGAAAGGAGGAAGCCCACAATCAATTGGAAATCGAATTGCCCAAAGTTACAAAACCCCCAAATTCTAGGGTTTGTGTTCCTCAAAGATTTTATGGCGATTTGTGGGTAGAGATTGGGAAGAAATGATGGGGTATGGAGTGGTGGTTGTGAGTGGTGGAGGGCGGCTATTAGAAGCAGCGAGTGGCGGTGGTTTAGTGGAAGAAAGGTTGAGAACGGTGAAGAGGAGCGGGAGAAGATGAAGAGTAGCGGCGGATTGTGGATATGTTTGTAGGAAAATGGGTTTAGCCTATCATTTAAAGTAGATATGTATGACCATTGCGACTCACGATGTGTTCGTCGCGACTCGCAGTGGTTGGTCTCGAGGGGCGTTGGGTCAGGCTAGGCTCGAGGATGAAAGATGACACCTCGAGGGCTCGCGACTTTGAGGTCTCGGGAGGTTCGCCTCGCAACCCCGAGGTCTAGAGAGGAGGTTTGGCTCTGGCTCATCTTGAGGATGAAAGATGACACCTCGAGGGCTCGCGGCTTCAAGATCTTGAGAGGCTAGGCTCGAGGATGAAAAATGACACCTTCAGGGCTCGCAGCTTCGAGGTCTCGAGAGGCTAGGCTCGAGGATAAAAGATGACACCTCGAGGATGAAAGATGACACCTTTCAGGTTTAGCTCGAGTCAAGGGTTTAAGGCTTCTAGGTCTCGAGGGGGTGATGTCTCGAAGGGCTGGTCTCGAGAACTGGCCTTGAGAGGACGATGGACTTTCAAGTTCTGCTCAAGTCAAGGGTTTAGGGCTTCGAGGTCTCGTGGGTATATGTCTCGAGGGCTCGCGACAAGGCCCTTGCGAGGGTATTGCGGCTCGCTAAAAGTGGAGGCCGAGACCTCCATTTTAACAAAAAAAATTGAGTACATTGCAATTCGCAACCACTCCATCGCGAGTCACGATGAGGCCCTTGCAAGGCCATCGCGGCTCGCAAATAGTGGAGGCCGAGACCTCCCTTTTAACACAAGATTTCTGAGTACATCACGACTCGCGACCACTCTATCGCGAGTTGCGACAAGACCCTTGTGAGGCTATCGTGACTCGCGGAAAGTGGAGGCCGAGACCTCCATTTTTAGCCAAAATCCCTGATTTGGTCGCAATTCGCGACGAGGCTCTCGCGACTCGCGGTGATGCCCTTGAGAGGCCATCGCGTCTCGTGACCACTTCTAATCTGGTACTTAGAAATTTTTTCCGATTCCTTCTCTTGTCCAAGTCTTTCATTCTTGACTCTAAGCCTTTCTCCCTTCAAAAGTCCAATGCCTTGGCTTCAAAATTGCTACAAAATCATGGGAAAAAAACAACCCGCTAAAAGCATAAAGCAAAACAATGAAACTTAATGATAAAATCCAAAACCAAACAACATCAACAGAAAGTCACGAATGACGATCTGGATGATCGAAACCAAGTTTATTTAACATCGTTGGCATGACTTACTCCCCTTTCTTGGGTTTTACTCACAAACCCGATCGAGGAGATCAACATCCTCTTCTTTTTCCGGCACAAAATTCTTGTGGTAAGGTTTCAAATGTTGTCCATTAACCTTGAATGTATTAGACTTAGCTCGATCTAGAATCTCTATCGCGCCATGTGGGAATACCTTAACCACCTCAAAAGGACCGATCCATCGGGACCTCAACTTACCCGGGAATAGGCAAAGGCGAGATTGGAATAGGAAGACCTTTTGACCAACGTCAAAATCCTTCCTAATGATCATCTTTTCATGCCACACCTATGTCTTCTCTTTATAGATTTCAGCGTTCTCATAGGACTCCCTCCAGATTTCATCCAGTTCATCCAATTGTAACTTCCTATGCAAGCCGGCCTCATCTATATCAAGATTGAATTCTTTGACCATCCAGTAAGCCTTATGTTGAATTTCCCCTGGTAGATGACAGGGCTTACCAAACACTAACCGATATGGTGACATACCGATTGGTGTCTTGTAAGTCGTCCTATACGCCCAGAAGGCATTATTCAACCGAGAACTCTAATCTTTCCAGTTAGGGTTAACCGTCTTTTATTGGATGGACTTAATTTCCCTATTGGAAACTTTGGCTTGCCCATTGGTTTGTGGGTGATAGGCGGTGGATGTCTTGTGAGTGCCGCCATACTTCTTCAAGGTGCCGCTATGGTCCGATTGCAAAAATGGGTGCCCCGGTCACTAATCAAGGCTCGGGGTACCCCAAACCTAGAAAAAGATGTTATCTTTCAAAAATTCTACAACCACTTTAGAATCATCAGTCCTAGTGGATTTTGCTTCAACCTACTTCAACACATAATCAATGGCAAGAAGAATGTATGTAAATCCATAAGAGCTAGGGAAAGGTCCCATGAAATCAATACCCCAAACATCAAAGATTTCACAATATAGCATAGCTTTTTAGGGTATCTCATTTCTAGATGAGATATTTCCTACTCTTTGACACTTGTCACAAGCCTTACAAAATATGTATGCATGCTTATTCAAAGTAGGCCAATAAAAAACCACTTTCCAAGACTTTCCTAGCGGTTCTTTTAGCTCCAAAATGACCCATGCATGCATGAGAATGACAAAAAAGTGAGAATTAAATGCACTTCATTATCGGGGATGCATCTCCTAACAACTTGGTCTACACAATGCTTCCACAAAAAGGGATCATCCCACACATAATATTTAGCATCGCTCTTTAGCTTATCTTTTGGTGCTTTAGAAAAGTGAGGAGGAAATTTACCAGAGACAAGAAAGTTCACAATGTCGGCATACCATGGTTGGAGGTCCCTGATAGCGAACAATTGTTCATCGGGGAACTCCTCCCATAATTGCTCCTTCATTAATATATTTACCTCACTATCTTAGCAGGGTGCCAACCGGCTTAGGTGATCAGCCATGAGGTTCTCTGCGCCTTTCTTGTCTCGCACCTCTAACTCAAATTCACTCAGGAGCAGGATCCACCTAATCAATCTTAGCTTGGCCTCTTTCTTCGTCATTAAATGATGAAGCACTGCATAGTCAGTGTATAGAATAACTTTTGTACCAAGAAAGTAAGATTAAAATATTTCCAAAGAAAATACCACTACTAGCAACTCATTTTTTGTGGTGGAATAGTTTCTTTGGGTTTCATTAAGAGACATGGATGCGTAGTAGATGGCGTGAGGCGCTTTCCCCACCCTTTGACCAAGCACCGCTCCAACGGTATAATCACTAGCATCGCACATAATCTCAAAAGGCAACGACCAATACGGGGGTTATATAATAAGGGCCGAAACTAACCTTCATTTCAGTGTATCGAAGACCCCTTTACAACCCTCATCCATCACAAATTCCACCTCTTTTTGCAACAACTTGCATAAAGGGGATGCTATCTTCAAGAAGTCCTTGATGAGTCGGCGATAGAATCCTGCATGACCAAGAAAAGAGCGCACTTCGCGCACATTAGTAGGATAAGGCAAAGTTTGAATTGTGTCTATCTTTGCCTTGTCAACCTCAATACCCTTAGAGGAGACAACATGGCCTAAAACAATACCTTGCTCTACCATAAAATGACACTTCTCAGAATCTAACACAAGATTGGTATCAATGCAATGTTTAAGAACTTGTGCCAAATTTGCTAAATAGTTGTCAAAAGAATTACCATGAAAGGTGAAATCATCCATGAATACCTTGACAAAATTTTCAACAAATTCTGAGAAAATGCTTACCATACACCTTTGGAAAGTTGTGGGGGTGTTACATAACCCTAAAGGCATGCGCCGGTAAGCATACATACCAAAGGGGTCTTTTCTTGGTCTTTCGGGGAGATATCCACTTGAAAATACCCCGAGTACCCATCCAAAAAGCAATAGAAGGGGTGGCTTGCTAAACTCTCAAGCATTTGATCTATGAATGGTAACGTGAAGTGATCCTTTTGGGTTTCCACATTTAGCCTCCGGTAGTCAATGCAAAAGCGCCACCCATTTTGAACTCGGGTGGGCACCATTTCTCCCTTCTCATTTTCGACCACCGTCACCCCACTCTTCTTGGGTACAACTTGAGTTGGACTCACCCACTTGCTATCCGAGATTCGATAGATCATGCCTGCTTGGAGTAACTTTAGGATTTCCGCCATCACCACCCCCATCATCAGTGGGTTTAAACTGCATGAGGGTTGTCGGACGGGTCTTACATCTTCTTCCAACAAGATTCTATGCATGCAAGTGGATGGACTTTTGCCTTTGATGTCAGTAATAGTCCATCCAATTGCTTCCTTGTTCTCCTGCAAAGCCACCATCAACTTTTCTTCTTGCTCCTTGGTGAGCTTGCTTGAAATGATGACTGGAAGCGTCTCCCCTTCCCTAAGAAATGCGTACTTGAGTTTACTTGGCACCGGTTTAAGCTCAATCACCGGGGCCTTCATAAGTGATGGGAGGAATTCCGGTTCTTTGGGTTCCTCTAAGACTAAAAGGTCGAGACTTTGCACCACTTCCCCAAGAATGCTTAACTCCTCAATGCTTTCCTTCAAGTTAGTACTCATGGAATACACAAGACATGCATTTTCAACATTATTTTTCAAAGCAACTAACAAGGAATCATCACCACTCAATTCAAAAACATCTTGCACCACATTGTCAACAAAATCAATAGCATGGCAAGAATACTCTTCAAGAGGATACTTCATAGAGTCATTTATGCTAAACTCTACTTTAATCCCATCAAATTCCATGGTGAGGGTACCGTTATGCACATCAATGATGGTCCTAGAGGTCTTCAAAAATGGCCTCCCAAACAAGATTGGGGTAGCATGTTTATCATGCTCCATGTCTAAGACATAAAAATCTGCAGGGAATATTAAGGAATCAACCCTAACGAACACATCCTCGATGAAACCCTTATGGTACGCACTAGAATGATCGCCTAATTGGATCACCACCCCAGTTTTGTGCAAAGTACCAAGATTGAGGCTTTCATATAAAGAATAAGGAATCACATTTATCGATGCACCTAAGTCAATCATTGCTTTTTCAAATGTGTATTTCCTATCATGCAGGGGATCGTGAACATGCTGGGATCACTACATTTAGGGGGTAACTCCCTTTGGCACAAAGCGGAGACATGTTCGCTTCTTCCATTTTTAAGCTTGTTCTTCGTTCTTTGTTTCCTATTTACTACACATAATTCTTTCAAAATTTTTGCATAGCTAGGAATTTGTTCAATCGCATTCAAAGGAGGGATATTTACCTCACACCTACGAAAGACTTCGTAGATGTACTTGTTGGATTCCTTCCACCTTTTATCTTTTAGAGTAAATAGGTAAATAGTATAGACGGTGGAACCCACAGTAGAGCCCAAGAAGAGCCCTACCAAATACAAAAAGAATCCAACCTTAGGTTACATAGTGAACCTAAGGAGCAAATCCGAGAGTGGGGGGGTGTTGGAGTGCAAAACCGAAGGGTAACACTCCCCCACCCCCCCCCCCCCCTTTTGACCAAATAAAAACTACCAACCCTAAGCAAATGATCGTGCAGAGGGAGTAAAAAACAACCTGGAAAAACACAGGCTATAAAACACAAGGAAAATGGGGTGAGAACAAACTCACTACCCATAATCAAGTAATCCGCTTCTACCCCTAACAAATAGGGCCATCTTCATTTGAATTCCTTAATGCAGCCGAGAATTATGAGACTTGGGTCTTGAGCTGATGTCGATGCTGGAATGTTGATGAAGGTGCTGAAATCCAACGTCAAGTGATTTGAATATCCTAATGCAGCCGAGAATCCGTCTCGGGTCTTGGATGTTGCATACAAAATGAAGCCGATGATCCGTATTGTACCTTATTGGCACGAATGAATATATGTTTCTACCATGTAAATCCCTAAGATGGAGATAGAGGGATGTTATTGGCCTTCAAGCATTCTCATGTAAGCACCGAGAGTGATTTGATGGGCAAAGATTAAATGAGGCCGTGCCTCCAACCTTTGTAAATCCCAGTCGAATCAACCTCCTGAGGATGTGAGAATGGATACACTTGTACCGCGTGCATCAAGCGTGGCAATTATGTAATTGCCCACTCCATTTTGAGCAAATGGACAGCTTTATGCTAATTTAACAAAGAGTGTAGCGCGAGCATAGAGCGCATAAATAACCGTTAATTCATAAGTAAAATCTAGGCTTAGGAGAAAGAGCATTAGAGTGCAAACCCATACTCTCAAACCTATTGCCTCAACCTGAATTGAATTCCGAGTTGCAGTTGCCAGAAGAAATCCAAGAAAAATCTTGACCCCATCGAGCTCAAAAAACTCCAACTTGGCCCGGGATATAGCATTAAACAGCCCCAAGCAGCGCCTAGTCTTGATGCCCAGATCCAGCGCCCAGTACCCAGAATAACCTCTCCATGCTAGTTGCCCGGATGGCTAGCTCCATGACTGCGTATGTCAATCCAGTGCAGCGGCTAGCGCCCAGTCCACAGCGCCAGGAAACTAGTCCCTTAGCCCGTGAGAAACAGCACCCAGTGCGCAACAACCAGCATCATCCAACAGCCTTACATTAGCCACTCCATCCATGATATTAAAACAAGTGTTCATCTGGGAATAGCCTATTCATCACCATGTAGCAATCTTTCATAATTAACTTAACCACTCGATCGGAACTAGGGGAGGCGACATCCATGACAACATTATTATGCTCCCTCCAAATACGATAAATTGTAGTTATCAAGCCTAGGATACCAAATTTCTTGCGAATTTTGGAGCCCTTGACTTGCCTTTTAACCCAATTCATTGAACTTGGTATCGAATTTGTTCTTCTCTTTAGTCCCATCCAATTCCTTATTCGACCCCACACCACCTCCGAAAATTCGCATTTAAAAAATAAATGCTCGTTAGTCTCAACCTCTAGGTGGCATAATGAACAAATTTTATCCGAACTGTCTTCTCCCTCAATACGGATTTTGTCTTTAGTGTAGAGCCTTCCAATTGTTGCAAGCCATGCAATAAACGAGAACTTTTGCGGTACAAAACCTCTCCAGATGCTATTGAAAACATTCTCACAATTGCGGCCACTTTCCTCATATAGCCTCGGGTATTGATGGTGATGCATCAAAACATAAGCTTTGCTCGTGAATTTTCTTGAATTCGCCCAAAGACCAAGATGGTATTGAACCTCTCTCACATCTCCTTGAAACATACCACATAACTCATCTCGGATCTTACATAAGTCACCAAAGTAACTTGAATACCTTTCGCCCAATCTTCCATTTTGGATCCTGGGGTTAATGTCCCAGAAGTCACAATCTCGAAGGTAGAACGAATGGATCCACTTTACCCACAAGCTATCCTTCTTCATATGTAGATCCCATAATCTCTGCACCATTGAAGCACGATTCCAAGTTCTAAAGTCTCGCAAGCCAAGTCCCCCAAAAGATTTGGGAGCCCACAACTTTTTCCACGCCACTTTGTTCTTGTATTTGCCTCCCCATAAGAAGCGTTTACATTTTTTTCCAAAGCATCAAAAACCTCAGATTGAATAACAAAATTCTGTATCCAGAATCCTGCAATACCTCCCACAATTGATCTCACAAGCTCCAATTTGCCTGTATAAGAAAGAGTATGGCCCTTCCATTTTGCTATTTCTGAATTAACTTTCCCTAGCAAAGTACCAAACTGCGTCACCTTCAATTTGATGGAATCCAGTGGCACACCTAGATACCGAACAGGGAATGTCGCCCAAGGAATACCCGTGAAACTCAAATCCTCCTTTATGCCGACTCCAAAGAACTTCGATTTTGCAGCATTAATGCCCAATCCCAAAGTGCGCTCAAACTCATTCAAGGCATCCATGAGTATGTGTACTGAACTCGTGTTCACCTTAGAGAAGACCATGAGGTCATCCGCAAAGGCCAAGTGCGTGATCCTTAACGACTTACATCTTGGATGAAAGGTGAAGTGTCTAGAATCCGTTCTCCTTTTCAACAATCTCGAGAAATACTTCATGCAAATCACAAACAGGAGAGATGACAATGGGTTTCCTTGACGAATTCCTCTTTGCCCCTGGAAGTGATCACACAGTTTACCATTAACTGCAATCGAGAATGAAGAAGTGCGAACACATGTCATGACTCTATCTGTCAGTCTGTCCGGAAATCCAAGGCCAAGTAAAACTTCTTCCAAGAATTCCCAAGAGACTGTGTCAAAAGCTTTCTGTAGATCCACCATAATCATACATTGTGGAGAATTCCGAACCCTACCATATCCCCGGACAAACTCCTAAGATAGCATTACATTATCCGAGATATTTCTACCCTTCACGAAAGCACCCTGACAAGGGTCAATGATCCCTGGCAGAATTCCTTCTAGCCTGTTTGCAATAATTTTTGTGATAACTTTATAAACCACATTGCAGCACGCTATTAGTCTAAAGTCACTTACTTTTAGATTATCAGGCTTCTACGGTATCAGAGCAACCGAAGTATGATTTAGCTGGGCCAAGAGATCCCCTGTCTGAAAGAACTCCAACACCGCAGCTGTCACTTCCTCACCCACAATGTCCCACTGCTTCTTAAAGAAACCAGCTGTATAACCATCCGGACCCGGGGACTTATCATCCGCCATTGTGAATAAAGCTTGCTTAACTTCAATGTTCGAAACTTCCTGGTTTAAAAATGCCCTATCCATATCCGTGAGATTGTTGCCCTCACCAATAATACCCGGATCAATAGGTACTCTATCCCTCTTTGTGCCGAACAAGCTTTTATAAAACTGTGCAAATAACTCTCCCTTACGACTATTTGAAGTTACAATCCGATTGTCACTATCAATAATCGTTGGAATACCTCCTCATTTTCTTGCCGAGATCATAGTATGAAAATAATTAGATCTTTTATCTACCAAAGTAATATGATTGATCCTTCCCTTTTGAGCAAGAAAAGATGACTCCGCAAGGTAATACAACATAGCATTCTTCTTTAAACTTCGCAATGCCGCAACATCATTGTCCGAAGCATTCTTAGCATCAAATTCATCAAAAGCTTTGTTGTACTCCGCATCTGCAACCTTGGCCTTTTCGGACACATGGTTAAAATCAAGTATACCCAATTCCTTCAATGGGTGTTGCTTTCGAGGATTATTATTGTTCTTGCTACCCTTAGAAGACTCCCCATTAATCGCCATTGCGATGAAGCAAGATCAAACCCTAAAGTATGAATTCCGATAAATAGATCGGATTCACCAAAGCAAATCGGACAACCAACCGCACAAATAAACACCAATCCGATCGGAATTCACACAAACAAGCACAAAATCCGATCGGAATTAACCCAAACCGATCGGACTATACCAATAAACACGAAATCACCAAATCGAGATTAACAAACAAACAATAACAAATCGCAATGCTTGCAATCAAAACCAAACTATCCCAATGATCAATCGGAATCAATAACACATAAACATCATGCACCAAATCGAAAAACAACCAAACCACAAGGAATTGAACTGAGAAAACCTGGAAACTTTGGCCACCAAGCAAATCCGATCACAAATCTTGAGTCCGTATTATGATTTAATTCCAAATCGCCAAAACCTTGTGCTAGATCCGATGAAGATGGTAGGAATTTGATTAAAAAGTGTGCTAAAATTTTTAATCAAACCCTTTATACCCCTTTGCGCATCCAAATCCCAACCAAAACCTAGAAAAGATTGGATTTTTTGGCCAAATCTCCTTCTCGAACAAGGAATCTATGCAAGAAACCAATGCGATATCCCACACAATTCCCGATCTGAAACCGTATCCAAGATCCAAACCAAAAACACGAACAAGATCCACCAAAAACTCTCCTTTTCCATATCAAACCCTACTCCAAGGCCGAATAAGATCACAAACTCTCCACAAATTTCATATGATTTTGTGCGGAATCTGAAGGAGAATCCGTTAAACCATAATTCATCGGTGGAAAGTGGATGAAATTCGAAGAAATCAGCCTCCAAAGGATGGAAGAAAGGCTGCACCTTTTTTCTTCTTTTTTTCGCCCCAGAGCTAGAGAGAGAATTTTTATTGAGCCTTTTTGTCTTTTAGAGCTTCCAGGAATGGTGGCTTTGGCACATATGGAGGAATCTCCACTACTCTTTCCTTCTTGTGAGGGGGGGATGAAGGTTCAGAAATGGAGGTTGATTTCTCAACGGTGATCTCGTCTTCCTTCCCCTTTCCTTTCCTTGCTTGCTCCTTGGCCTCCTCTTTCCCTTCTTTCTCAAGAAATTCAAGCTTCCTAGGTTCGTTCTCAACAACTTCACCAACCGTGGGAGAGTCAACCTCTTTACCACTTCTCAAAGTGATAGCATTTGCATTTTGTCGAGGGTTAATCTCCGGTTGGAAGGGTAGCTTACCCTTTTCCCAGGCTTCCATCTGATTCACCACTTGAGCTATTTGGCTTACTTGAGTTTCTAAGTTCTTGATACTTGCCTTGGCTTCATCTTGGAATTTCTTACTTTTTTCCGTGCACATGCCCAACCGGTGAATGGCTTGCATCACCTCATCCTTTGTTAGCCCCAAGCTCTCCCCTTGGTCTCGGGGTTTGTCTTGGAGCATTTGAAATTTTTGTTGAGGTGGCCTATATTGTTGTTGAGGATGCCGATATGGTTGAGGGTTTTGGCTTCCTTGAGAGTTTCCATACCCGAGGTTTGGGTTATCACAATTTCCCAAATTGTACGGCCGGTTTTGGTACCCTTAATAACATTGGTAGCCTTGCCCACCTTGATATCCTTGGTTGCCCTAGTAGCCTTGATTCCCTTGATAGCCTATGGCACTTACCTCTTCAACATAATCCTCTTACAAAGTGGTGCAAGTGTCCGTAGGATGTGCCAAGTAACAAATTTCACATGATTTAACATGTGGCGCATTCCCGGGCTTCGCCATCAACGATTTGACCATAGATGCAAGGGCCAAGACTTGATCCTCGAGCTCTCCACTATTTGAAGAATCACTTGTGGGCATTGGATTTCTCCTTCTCAAATCAGCCCTTGACCTAAAGTTTCTCGATTCCTCCGCTAGCTCTTTATACAATTACATAGCTTCGGAGGATGTTTTGTTTCCAAGGGTGCCACCACAAGAACTCCTTACCAACCTTTGATCTTCATCACGAAGGCCATTGTAGAAGTAATAAACCAAATCCCCCTCCGAATAACCGTGATAAGGGCAACTTGCAAGAAGCTTCTTGAACTTCTCCCAATAGTCGAAGAGAGATTCTTCATGCCATTGGAGGATATTTCTTATGTCCTTCTTCAAGGAGGCGGATCTCGAGGCCAGAAAGTAATTGGCTAGAAACTTCATTTTCATATGAAGCCAACTCTTAATGCTCTTGGGCAGTAGGTAGTGGAGCCAATCTCTTGCACCATCCCTTAGTGTGAACTGGAATACCTTCAACTTGTAGAAATCTTCATCCACTCCATGGGGGACCGTACCACCACACAAGAAGTGGAACTCGGTTAGGTGTTTGTTGGCATTCTCCCCTTGCCTACCAAGGAAAATAGGTAGCATGTTGATGAACCCGGTCTTTAGCTCAAAGTGCCCATTCGATCCAACCACGGGATACTCGATGCACATTGGTTGTTGATCGAGGTTGGGGGTCATGATGTCTCTTAGCAAAGCTTGCCCCAAAGGAACCTCTCATTGGTGGAGAGGAGGATCTCACCCTTGGAGAGGACGATGCTCATCTTCGTGCTCAATTTGATGTTCCATAGAGGAAGATGTATCAACAAAAAGGTCACTCGGAGGGGTGTTATTCACACTTTCCAAAGAAAGCCTCCTAGCCCATCTCAAATTCAATTCTAACTCGGGGTCGTAGTGTAGGGGTTCTTGTGAAGAGGATCGCGTACGAACCATACACCAAGAACTCAAAAAATACGTCTCCAAGCCAAGTGAAAATGGCAAATCAAATAAAAAATTAAAATAAAAGCAAACTAACAAATATCTACAATTAGCATATAATCACACATAATATGCCCAAACACTTAAAAATAAATGCCTCTTCCCGGCAGCGGCGCAAAAATTTGGGAGGTCGCCGACGTACCTCTCAAAGTTAATACTTTTAAGCCCTAATGCTTCCTATCTACAATAAAGTAGATAATGGCAAGTCGGGGTTGTCCACGAGAAGAGGGATCTTTTCAAGTGTTTAAACATATATAGGAGAAGACATACTAGGCATATACATACACACATATATATAAGCATGTAAACAATGGGGGTTTTTGGTTGGTTTGATCCTAAGTTATCAAATTGAAATACAACAACTAGCAAAGCAAGAGAACTATGCTAATCATGCAATACAACTAAAGATATGATGTAAATGATAATTAACGGAGCCTTGGGGGCAATCGATTTCCACTTCCAAACTTCATATAGCTCATTGATTCGTTTACTCATTCAATTACATTTATTGTCTATGGGAAATGTTATCACTTCTCATTCAAAGATCAATATTCATTCCTCCTTAAGAGTAGTTTGCAAAGACAAACAACGACCATTTGCAAACCTCATTGATGATCACCCTAGATAAACAACATCATAGGAGTGTTTCATCAATGGTATTTCACCCAAAGGACCATAGGTTTGATAATAACAAGCCTTCTACCAAAGACATAGTCATTTAACCAAACAAAACATTCATTAGATTAAACTTAGAACAAACAACATTCAAGGTTCAACCTTTCTTTGCATCTATTTGACAATATGAGAACAAACCACATTAACATACTCATCTAGCAAGAATTACCCCCACATTATACACAAGAATTTCTAAATCCATTCTTTTGGATTTCCATATCAAATGAGTCAAGAAATTTGCAACTTTCCTAACACCCTAACATTTCAATCTTACAAACATTTTATATACTCAAGCAACTCATGGTATAAATGAGGTAAAACACAACATTAATGGCATAATAAATGATCTCCAATAAATGTTCATAAAGGAGCAAACATAGAATCTTACTACATAAGCTTGGAAGCTTCAATCAATTGCTCCCAAGAACTAGATTTAGCTACAAGAGTTCATACTAATTAATGCTAAACAACCAAACATAATACAAGAGAATTCAAAGATGAAAATGGAAGAAAATAAGGTTCTAAACAGTAATAAGAATGCAGAAGAAGAAGATGTGAATGAGAGAAAAAGAGTGCTCTTTATAGTAAAAAAAAAGGTTAAGGTGAAATTCTGGCCACCGGTTGGTCACGACGGGCTCGTCGCGTCTCGCGACGGGCTCACGACGAGACCTTCACGACTCGCGATGGGTGCCAGAATTTTGTCTTGTTTCCTTTTCTTCTTCTTGTGGTACACATTCATCTTCATAGCAATTCCTCTCATTTTTCAAGTCTTCAATGTCTCCAAAAATTGTCTTCAATGGCCTCCAGTCTTCATGTCTTCGAAGCAAATCTTCAAAAGTTTTCAAAAATGTGATCTTTAATGGCCTCCAGTCTTCATGCCTCCGTGTTCTTCCCTTGTCATGCAAAATTTACTTAGAAGAGGTAAAAGAGCATAAACTTTCTCTTACCCCTCCTAAGAGAATTTCAAGGTAAAAACAAGCTTTTAATAATAAAAGAGCACAAAAGTGACCCAAAACAGTATTAAATTATGCATATATAATGGACATATCAGAGCCCGGTACAATTTATTACAATCATCCATGCATGTACTGAAAGTGTTCCGCGATCAGCTGACATGTCTCTATAACAGTCAGGTATAATGTAATTCGGATTAGCTTTTTTTGAACTAATGGAAAAAAGGTTGTTTCTTTCCTAACCACAACTCTTGTCTATTATGTCAGTTTATTTGGCAGCCATACACTGAGGATGTCATGCAACAACTCCCACAATACTATACAGTTGGTAGCAACAACTGGCTATTGTGTATTGACCTCATTTGCTAGCATGTCATGAAGTATCATCATGTTTATCGTGTTCCCAGGCAGTTTGGCCTTATCCAGATAATACCCACACAGTTGGTCACTAAGGATGAACACAAACTACTTCATACTAGAGACTGTCGGGGGAGGTCAGGCATAGATTGGCGTGTTGAATTGAGAAGATATCTTGATGCGTGGGAACATCGAGCAGAGCAACCAATTAATGCACTTGGGTCAGCAGATCCATATACACCCGAACGAGAAAACATATAGTGGTATTTTTGCAGGACAGTGGCCCTAATTGATCAGCTAGAACGGCGCCAAACGGTTACAGAGGGTTTTCATGGAGACGGAGCTACTATGAAGTATATGGTATTTCTTAAATTTCTAATAGTATCAACAAATAATACTTTAAATTCCCTCAAATTTTAATATCTAGCATATTTATCAACTTTATGTAGTTGCAGGCAATGTCCGAGATGTGCCTTATGTCAGATATTGATTTGGATGAATGTCCCCCACGTTTCGCTGATGTTATTAGGGGAGTACATGGTGTTGCCACACGTACTTTAACAATATGCACATAAGCCTTCCAGACTGCAGTTTTAGCAGCCATATGTGCACACCGAGGAACCACCCCCTGGTGTGAGATACAATGAAATCGGAAGCCACCGTCCAGCTCCACCTGGTCGACAGGGTGGTTGGAGACCGTGTGCTTGGGGCCCTACAGAACACATTAATTCATCTGAAGTCGGACCCTCACGTGCGAGTCCAACCAACACCGAACTATCACATGGTGGACCCTTACACTATGACACTACTCCTGCTGATTTCACTGCATATTTTAATCCCACTCCTAGTCATGTGTATATGTTGCCTACTGCTCCATTAGATACAGGTAGTCTTTCCCATGTCCAGTATGATTTGAACGAGGACGTAGGAGACAATATGAAGGAGGATTTTACAGAGGGAGCTCCGCATGACAACTTACATGTTTCTACTCAAATGGTTGTTCCATGACGTACATCCCGCACCATACGTCATCCCCCATGTGGAACGAGTGGAAACCTTTGCAGAGGGCATCATTAGTACATTACATGTCGTTGGACATTCATTTCATTACATTTGTACCTATCTGTTTGACACGTATTTTTCGGATATTGTATCTCTGAATCATTCATGTTTATTTGGTTTTCATTATCATCTCTAATTTCATAAACATTAAATGCATCTACTGTTATATTTTTGTTTATTTATATTAGTTTATAGTGGAAAAAAATTTTAAAAAAAAGGAAAATTTTGTTTTTTTTAAATGAAAGCACCCTAAGGTGGGGGTATATATATTAGCGCCCCAAGCCATGAATAGTAGCCATATCAAGTGGCCGGAGTTTGTACAAAAGGCAACAGCATTGCCGCAAAATCAGTACGACTATATAGGGTTGTGGATATATCCATGAGTTGCGATTCCAAAGTAGACGAATCTCCACACCCCGTGTTAATTCGCACTTTGGCTAGGCAACTCAGTGGATATAACCAACATATACAGGTAGATATGTAACGATATATACAGGAACCAACACATAAGTAGATTACAAGCGAAGGCATGTAAGTAATTCCAAGGACCGGGCCTTCCCAACCATGAGCATGGCCAAATGAAGGGGTAAGGTGGTAGTGTATGTTGAGAAGATCGGAGAGCAGATGATCTGTATAAGTCATGGACCAGCAGAAGTGCAGTATCATCGTATGTGTGTTGAAAACCTGATTGCCAATACCTGCAATACCAACAATTTCCATCAGCAGTATCAAGTCCAAATATGGCCACGTTTGTAGGTTCTAATATAAGGAAACTGTTCCGAATCCGAGGAAATGAGACCTTTGATATGGACCGTCAAATTATTCAGATTAAGTGCCTGGTTATTAGCTGTATGAAATTTGGCAATTGCATTTGCTACGGAGTTACATTCTCTATAGACATGATTAAGCTCTGATCCGTTTAGAAGTCCTTTAATCTTATATGCCAAATTTAAAAGGTCCCAGTTTGCTAAGTAAGGATCCTGAATCATCTTGGTGGCTAGAAGAGAATCAGATTCGAATATCAGAGGAAAATCTCGATTCTGAAAAGATTGACATGCAGTGAGAATGGCTAATAATTTAGCCTATATAGGAGATGTTGCTTCTATTGTAGCCGAGTGAATGAACAGAGGTAAGCTGGAGCTATCTCTCACAATAATCCCCACAGAAGCAGTGTGTGGGAGCCAAGAAGCATCCGTATTTATTTTTATGGAATTACTAACAGGCTTTTCCCAGCAGACATGCCTTATAATTGGTTTCGGTGGTGGCCTAAGAAGAGGTACTAGGTGTCTAAATGAGTTAGGGAAGCCAGAAGAAGAATTCAAGTCCACGGGAAAGGAATAGAAGGAAAGGTTAATGAGGTCGTGAATCTCTCTGCCGATGCGTTCAGCCGAGAAGGGGACCTGATCATAGAGATACCTGGTTCTAGCTTTCCATAGGCACCGGCAAATAAGCGAAGGAAGTAGTTTACATATCATTTGGAAACCTTTCGGTAAATCTGAGCAGTTCCACATAGAAAAAAATCTCTGAGCAATAGATTGTTGTTCAGGCAGATTAAAATTAATCAGAGATGTCAGATTGTTCCAAATCAATTTTGAAAGTGTACATGATATGAAAAAGTGATCAATTGAATCTGAATGATAGCACACAGGGCATTTTGAAGCCAGACTATACCCACAGTTTATCAACACATCATCGAAAGGAAGGAAAGCATGAAGCAATTTCCATGTAAAAATCGATATTTTTTTCTGCAACATTACATTCCAAACATTTTTGGTAGCCGGGAAATTACCTGGTGAGTTAGTGATAGTTCGATATGCAGACTTGAAAGAGAAATTACCCGAGGTATCCGGTTTCCATATGAGTCTGTCTTCTCTATTCTCTACCACTTCAGCATCCTGTAAGAAAACCGCAGCATCATTTTCCAGATAAGGAGATATCATAGGTAAAATATCTAATTTGTTATTGATGAAATCAGATATGGAGTACCACTGAAAAGTATCATAGATGTTGTTTGGGATCCTGTTAATCAGTGGACCATTAGGGCACCAATTGGCTGTCCAAAAATTACTTGTCCCTTTACCATGGATAATCATGGTGTTATCTTCGGCTAAGGAATTTACAGAGCAGATCCGTTTCCAAGTAACAGAAGTTCTGTGTGAGGGTGGTAATGACCATAAGAGTTTAGACCACAGTGTGATTCCTAGCTGACAATTCCACCAAAGCTTGAGGGAGCATGCATCTACTATACCTTTAATGGATCTAAAACCTAAGCCATTTAGGGATTTTGGTTTGGCCAAATCTAACCATTTTTTCCACACCTTATTCCTTTTCCCATCAGTTTCCCCCAAAAAAAATCGAGCCAGCTTTCTCTCAAAGCATTTTATAATGTATTTAGGGGGTTTTGTTACAGCCCATAAATGTTGGGGCAAAGAATACAGGTAGCTATCGATCAGAACTAATTTACCCCCAGTGCTTAACCATTTATTTTTCCAATTTTGCACCTTTTTATCCAGCTTTTCCATAAGTGGTAGAAAGTATCTATTTAAGGTGCGACCCTTGAATATAGGGCATCCTAAGTACTGGAAAGGCAAAGAACCTTGTTTCATTTTCAGAATATGCCTCATTTGGTTAAGTTTAATGATCGAAGCCCGTTTACTAATGAAGAATTCAGATTTATGGAAGTTAAATTTTTGGCCTGAGGTGAATTCAAATATATCTAAAAAAGCCTTAATCCTGATTAAATTAGATTTTGAGGCTTGCATCAATATAATAGTATCATCAGCATACATAAGATGAGAAATTGCAGAAACAGAGGATGGAATCTGGTAATATGAAAGTTTACTATTGTGGAAAATGAAGGATAAACTCCTTGAAAAAGCCTCTGAAAAAATGTTGAAGAGAAAAGGGGAGAGAGGGTCACCTTGTTTAATTCCTCGAGAGGCTTTGAAAAAGCCAACAGGGGTACCATTAATCAGAACCGAGAAATTTTCTTGTGAGAGGTTAGACATGACAGCATTTAAAAATAAACCTTCAAATCCAAATTTCATCAGTACACATTTTAAGAAATCCCAATTTACTCTATCAAATGCCTTTTGTAAGTCTAGTTTCAGAATGCAATTTGGAACCCTAGCCTTCCTATCTAAAAATCTAACCATTTCCTGAAGATAGAGAATATTGTCTGTGATATTTCTATTTGTCATAAAGGCTGATTGGTTTTGGGATATCAAAGTATCCATGTGAGGCCTTAGCCTTTCCATTAACACCTTAGAGCAAATCTTATTTAGAGCATTAGAAAGACTGATAGGCCTGAAATCATCAAATGAAGATGGAGTAGCTTTCTTAGGTATTAGGGTGATCCATGTACTAGATATGCCTTTTGGTAAAGGGGAGCCCCTAATGAAATCCTTTACTGCCTCCACTAAATCATTTTTAATTATAGGCCAGCACTTAGAATAGAATTTATTACTGAATCCATCAGGCCTCGGACTACTATTCTTGCTTAAAATTTTTATTACTGCCTCAACCTCAGATTTTGAGGCTGGTTTTGCTAAGTCTATATTATCTTGAGCAGTAATTTTAGTGGGGATTTGACTCAGAAAGTGAGAATAGTAGGTGTTATTTGGTTCCTGATTAGGGTCAGATAATAGAGCTGAGAAATATGATATGGCCTCATTTTGAATTTCTGATTCAGTGTTAAGCCATTGGCCACTGTTGTTTTTTATTTTTGAGATCTGTAATCTACAGTTTTTCTCTTGTACAACCCTATGAAAGAATTGTGTATTATTATCTCCCATCTTATGCCATTTCAATCTAGCCTTTTGTTTCCAAAATTTCTCTTTTTCTTTTTGAGCTCTTAACAGTAATGCTTTTTTCAGATTTAACTGAATGAGCTCAGTTTGAGAAGGGTTTAAATCATATACAGACTCCTGGATTCTTAGGGATTCTTCAGCCTTAATTAGATTAGTATCAATATTTCTAAAAGATTCCCTATCCCAAATTTTTATCTGTTTCTTTAACCTAATCAATTTTAAGTAAAATCCTAATAAACCAGTCTCCCCCAGTCTTATACCCCAGTTATTTTGAATTAGAGTGATGAAATCAGGATGACTAAACCAAACGTTAAGAAATCTGAATGGTCTCGGATTAAGACTGGATAAGTTTGATATATTAAGAAGCAAAGGAGAGTGATCTGAGGTCTGTCTATTTAAAATTTGAATGGAAGAGGATGGATACCTATAATTCCAAGATATAGTACTTAATCCTCTATCAAGCCTCTTGGAGGTAGGGTTTCTTAATCTTGAATTACACCAAGTAAAAAGATTTCCAACAGTGGTAATTTCCTGAATATCATAGGTGTTAATCCAAGTATTAAAATCCCTAATACTACCTAAGGAGGGAGAGCTAGGTCCTCTGTATTCTGAAATGGAGGAGATAGTGTTAAAATCACCTATGAAAATAGTATCTCCAGGGGTAAGAGCAGAAAGGTCATTCCATAAGATTTTCCTGCCCTCCCTATCTCTAAGAGCATATATGAAGACAGCATCCATAATTAAATTAAAAGAACCATGAGAGATATGCACATGGAGATATTGTTCATGAGATGAAAGAAGGTTAACAGAGAAACCATTAGCCCACATAAGCCAAATTTTACCATTATGCAAGGTCAGGCCATTAGAGAATTTAAGAATATCCATGTAGAATTTGAGTTTAGAGTTATCAAGCATAGGTTCAATAATGCATAAAAATTGAATTTTTTTCAGTTTAATTAAGTTAATCAGTCTCAGCATGGATGTTTCTATTCCCCTGATGTTCCATATCAAGAAATTAATTGAAAGAGGACCTATCATTGCTCACTTGACTTATGACTCTTAGTAGATGATCTAAGCATCATTTTATTAATTTGGCTGAAATAGTTAGTTTTTTTACCTTTTGTCTTACCTAGCAATAGGCCCTGATTAAGCGTTGGTGAAGAGTTTGAGCTCCCTGGCATATTCGAGGTAGCTTCTTGGTCTAGAGCCGGTTCATCCATGTCCACCTGCAAAACAGAGAATCTATTTCCCAACCTGTGTTGAAGAGAAGTAGATGCATTGCTATTTCTACCAAAACCAGGTAGAGAAGTTCCAATGTGGATATCATCAGTAGCATAAGCCATTGGAGTAAATTTTCCTAAAGCAATGTCATCAAGCAGTTTAGAAATGGAGTTGTCCAGAGAGACCTGAGTTGTAGGCTTAGGACAAAAGATTGGAGGATTGTTCCTAACAGTTATTGGGATTTTAGTAGCTGTGAGGTCAGTGTTAGTTTCCAGGTTAAGAAGGGAGGAGGAAGGGGATTTAGGGATAGGTTTAATAGTATTCTAAGACTCAACTAAATCTATCTGGTCTACAGTGGAGATTAGTGGGGGAGTGTCAAATTGCTTCCCAGTGGCCTGCCATTTAGGTTGTATCTGAGTTATAATGAGATCATCAGTTTTACCACTGAGGTTTGGGGAAAAGGTTCTGCACTGTGATTTGGAATGACCTAATTTAGCACAATGGTCACAGTAAAGGGGGATGTCTTCATATTCAATGTGATATCTTATGTTATTTGACACAGATCCCAACCTAATGTGGGTACTAATAGGTTTAAGAAGATCTACTTCTACACATAGTTTAATGGCTGATGGTCTAGTTAACATATCAGTGGCCAGATCAGTCTTAATGAAATTTCCAATGCTATTACCAATGGATTCAATAGCTGCAGAGTTATAGTAGTACAAAGGGACTTCCTTAATTGTACACCAAATAGGAACAATTGGAGATTCTTTATGTATTGAAAAATCAGGAGTCCATTTTAGCATTTTTAAAAGAATTCCATTAAAATTCCAGACTCCTTTCATCCATGCTCGTTGGTAATTATTTAGCAATTCAAATCGAATGAGCACGTGTTTGAAATCAAGAGAACCGAGTTGATATTTACCTGTAAAGCCCACGGTCTTGAAAACTTGTTCCAATTGCTCCATCGAGCATCTACCCTTAGTGAACTTCCCAACCAGGGCGTTTGCATAGTGTGAAGACAATTTGGCAATTTGTTCGTCTGAGTAAAGACAGGCCGCCTCTCTGAGATGTTGGGATTTGGGAACTAGTTCAGGGTTGCTCGGGAGAAGCTTGGATAGTGGTGGGGCTTTGTTTTTGAGGATATTAGCGAAGGATATCGGAGGAGGAGTTGGTATAGTTTCCAGGATAGAGGCCTGAGCGCCGGGTAGCGGGGATTCTGACATAGCTTGAGACGTTAATGGCTAAAATAGCCGTTACCGGCGAACAGAATCCTATTCGGACCAGGAATAAAGGAGTTTCCAATTGGGGAAGAAGAAGAAATTTAGGTTAAGTTGGGAAAGGAAGAAAAAATTAAATCGCACACACAGTCGCACGTTGAATCGCACACACAGTCGCACTACTACACACATGAAAATTTTTGTTTTATAACATGTCTAATTCATTTAAACTACAAAAAAATAAATTTTACAAATTACGATTCAAATAGTGTAATATTCCGAATTTTTTAATAATTCATTCCTATTCTATATTCATGATTATTTAAAAAATTGCAATACCCACGATCAAATTTTTCCATTATCTTTAATCAGGTAAGTGGGGTGTTCTAGTTTTATTATCATAAATTTCAAAGCGGACTTCCAAATTCTTCCAATGCATTTATCATTACCAAAATTTTCAAAAAAATATAAAACAATTACATGCCTACTAATGCTCTATCGAGGACAACGAAAATATAAAAAACAAAAATTGGACAATCCGTTAGAAGACTGATTAAAAAATTAATTTTAATTTTTAAAAAACAATTCAAATGACATGCGTCCGACAAGAAAACTAATTTAAATGGAGAATGCATCCTCTGCTATCGATTAAAAAATTTTTTACATAAATTGAGAATGCGTTCTCTGAATGCGTCCTCTAAATTTAGATAAAAAAATAAAAACAGAGAGGACGCATTCAGAGAAACAACTCTAGTGTGTATTCTATGAATAATGCCCTTTGGGTTGAAGAATGTTGGGGCTACTTATCAGAGGCTGGTCGATAGACTGTTCAAGGAATAGATAGGGAAAAACATGGAGATATATGTGGATGACATGGTGGTCAAAAGAGTTATGCAGATTTTTTAAAAGACCTGGAAGAAACATTCGGTAAGCTTCGGGAAGCTAATTTGAAGTGAAACCCATCTAAGTGTGTCATTGTTGTAGGAGCAGGGAAGTTTCTCGTATTCATGGTCTCAAAGAGAGGGATCGATGTAAACCCAGAAAAGGTCGAAGCTCTGAGGACAATGAAAACCCCACAATCGATAAAGGATGTGCAAAAGCTTATAGGATTTTTGGCAGCATTAAGTAGGTTCTTATCAAAAAGGCAGAGAAGTACTTGCCTTTCTTTGATGTTCTTCGAAGGGTAAAGAAGTTCGAGTGGAATGGTAAGTGTGAAGAGACATTCGAGCAGTTGAAAGAGTATTTGAGGATATTGCCTACTTTGATGAAACCAGAAAAGGATGAGACGTTGTACTTGTTAATTTCTGCGTCACCGCTAGCAATAAGCGTGGATTTGGTTAAAGAAAAGGAAAAGGTTCAGCACCCGATCTACTTCATTAGCCATGCCTTGCAGGGACTGGAGATGAGGTATACGGTTCTCGAAAGGTTGATTCTAGCTCTCGTGCATGCTGCCCGAAGGTTGAGACCCTACTTCCAGGAACATAAGATAGTGGTGCTCACGAACCACCCAATTCGGCAGATCCTGCTAAAACCAGAGATTTCCAGAAGAATAATGAAGTGGGCAGTAAAGTTAGGAGAGCATGATATACAGTACCATCCTCGAGTTGCGATTAAGGGGCAGGCACTGGCAGATTTTATAGTGGAAACTACAGAAACCCTTGAAGTATGTTTGGAGCCCATCCAGAATGAAGACATAAAGCAAAGAAAGATATGAAAGTTGTATGTGGATGGTTCATCACATTCATGAGGAAGTGAAGCAGGGGTCCTACTTACTAGTCCCAAGGGCAGAGATTATCCTTATGCATTGAACTTTGCATTTAAAGCAACTAACAATGAAGCTGAATATGAGGCATAATCACTGGATTATGCCTCGCGAAGAAGCTACAAGTGGAGGAACTGGTTGTTCAACAAGTGAATGGAGAATGCAAGGCCAAGGAGCGTAATATGCAGAGATAACTCGAGGTAGTAAAGAACTTGTTAAAAATTTTCAAATATGATACATTGATGCAGGTTATGAGGGAAAGCAATCATAAAGTGGACGCTCTAAGTAAGCTCACTTCTTCGGATTCGGGAAACCAATCCCAGCAGCAACTCCTCATGGAAACTTTGAGCAAGCGAAATTTTGAAGAGCCTGTAGTGATAGCGGTTGAAGTGGCAGACTCCTGGATGACACCGTTCGTGGGATATCTTCGAGAGGGAGTCCTGCCAACAAATGAAGAGGCTGCCAGAAAGATAAGGTTGAAGGCTCCAATATATGTGTTGCAAGAGGAAAGTTATATAGAAGAGGCCATTTGTAGCCATTACTTCGATGCGTTGACTCTCATGAGGTGGATTACCTCGTAAGGGAGGCTTACAAAGGGGTATGTGGCAGCCATCAGGGAGCCGGGTCCATGGCGAGGAGGCTCATTCGAGCAGGATTTTACTGGCTGACAATGTTCGAGGATGCGAACTGGTATATTCAGGCTTGCCATCAGTGTCAGAGACATACACCTATAAAACATGTTCCACGGGAAGAAATGAGAAGCATCTATAGTTCGTGGCCATTTGAAAAATGGGGAGTCTATTTGGTGGGCCCTTTTTCAGAAACGCCAGAAAAATTCAGATATCTAATAATGGTTGTTGATTATTTCACCAAGTGAGTAGAGGTTGAGCCATTGACAAACATAAGGGGAAAATGGTCATCTCTTTTTGCTGGAAGAACATTGTGTGCCATTTTGGAATCCCAAGAACAATTATTACGGACAATGGAACATAGTTCACTCAGAATACCTTCAAGAAATGGTGTGGGGAGTATAATATTAAGCAGAAGGTGACATATGTTTACCACCCCCAAGCCAACGGGCAAGTGGAAGTGACCAACAGAACAATAGTAAACGGAATATAAGCGCCCCTGGAGGGGGCTGAAGGTAACTGGATTTGGGAATTACCAAATGTGTTGTGGGCATATCGGACAGCCGAGTCTTCCGCTACTGGAGAAACGCCTTATAGTCTGGTATATGGTTTAGAATTAGTAATTCCTACGGAAATAGGAGTTCCTAGCCCAAGGATAATGGCTGCTGCAGATGAGACGGTGAATCACCAAAATAGATGTCTGGATCTGGATATGATAGAGGAAAAGAGAGAGATCTAGCTTCTCTACACAAGGCTAAGGTCAAGGAACGGGTCAGAAAATATCACGACAGAAGGGTAAATAAGGTGTTCTTCAACCCCAGAGACTTGGTAATGAGAAAAAATGAGAAAAGTAAAAAGGAGCCCGAGGGGAAGTTAGCTGCGAATTGGGAAGGACCTTATAAAGTGGTCGAATCGCATCTGGGAGGAAGTTATGTTCTCGAACAGATGAACGGGATTCGAGTACCAAGAAGGTGGAACATTAGCAACTTGAGAAAATACTACCAGCTATGATGTTCAAGTGGTTTGCTCTAAAGTGTCACTCTAGTTAGTATTCGAGCGGGTTGCTTTAAAGCAGCACTCTAGATAATGTTTCCAGCTACGGCTGGTGTTCGAGTGGTTTGCTCTAAAGTGGCACTCTAGTTGGTATTCAAATGGGTTCCTTTAAAGCGGCGCTCTAGATAATGTTTCCAGCTACGGCTGGTGTTCGAGTGGTTTGCTCTAAAGTGGCACTCTAGTTGGTATTCAAATGGGTTCCTTTAAAGCAGCGCTCTAGATAATGTTTCCAGCTACGGCTGATGTTCGAGTGGTTTGCTCTAAAGTGGCACTCTAGTTGGTATTCGAGCGGGTTACTTTAAAGTGGTGCTCTAAATAATGTTTCCAGGTACGGCTGATGTTCGAGTGGTTGGCTCTAAAGCGGCACTCTAGATGATGTTCGAGTTGTTGGCTCTAAAGCGGCACTCTAGATGATCTTCGAGTGGTTGGCTCTAAAGTGGCACTCTAGATGATGTTCGAGTGGTTGGCTCAAAAGCGGCACTCTAGATAATGTTCAAGTGGTTGGCTCTACAGCGGCACTCGAAAGCCATATTGTACTCTTGAAATGACAAGCTAGTAAGCAAAATTTGCAGGATGTAGGTGGAAACACCAAACCTGGGTAAAATGCTTGTCTTTAAATTGCTTAATTTCTATTTACCAAACATGTACAGGGCACCCCCTGTTCAAGGGGTAAAATATCAGAGATGGAAAGAATCTTAATTATTCATTCAAATTCCAACAAATACTAAGGATACAATATTTACACTAACAATTATACAAGTTGATCCATTTACATATATTCATTCACTAGGAGGAAATCTCGTTTGAAACAACTCTTCAGTGGAAATAGGCTTTCCTAGTTTCTACACATTTGCCTCTATTTCCTCTTGTTCTTCAAGCTTTATACCAGCCGCCCTTCGAATATCCTTCATTTGCTCCTCTACAGGATATTCTGAGGAATCGGGGGAGTGACGGTGACGGTCCTACACCGTTTCTTCGTGGAAGGTTCGAATAGGGCCTTCAAGGATGACCCGGTGCTTTTACGGCATCTAGAGGAAGACCCTTGGTTAATTTTTATCAATGGGACAAGGTGTCGTTCAACATCTTTAAAGACAGACTTCTGTGACCAAGGAGTAGAGAAAAAACTTAGGTTGGGGGGGGGGGGGTAAATCCTTTTAACTTCAGTTCCGCTAGCTAATCGAGAATGAGGTCAAAAGCCTTCTTCTGCCGTGAAGTCCCATTCTCATGAATGTTGACCTCTTCCATCCAGTACTGGGCAGATTTTAGTAGAAACTTTGGAAGATAATTGTTGCTGATTAAGTAGGAGGATAGAATTCCGTGAGAAAGCATATGGGCACGAAGGCTTACTTCGCGTGCGGTAATTTTTTCTTCATCCTCAGCGAAATGCTGCTCCATTTCTGTATCTTGTACCCTCCAGGCCTCGATCTCCCCCAATGAGTTTTGCATTTTCTAATAAAAGGTATTCCACCAAAGAGCTATCTTCAACTGGGGGGCTCTCTCGAGGGGCTTGAGGTGCCGAAGGGGGTTCGCTTACCAAATGGGGGTTCTCGTTAGCTGCAATCTTCCAAGCGAGTAAGTCATCTTCAAGGCTTTTTTTTCCCACTCTGCGTTGAGCTAACAGATGATGTTCAGTAATTAATTCCCTCTGGGCTACCAGTCTGCGATTTTTGCCCAAGCAACCAGTTAGGCGCCCTTCCACTACTGAAAGCCTAGTTGCAGTGGCAAAGCAAGACTTCAGAGAACCGAAATTCAAATAAATATTTCTGCATCATTTCTTCTAGTTCTTTATCAGCGGGATCACAACCCTTGACCACTTCTAAAGGATAGGTACCATTGAATTCCTTGCTATGGAAATCCTCGACAAACCCCTTGAACATAAGATGATCTTTAGATTGCCACAACTTCATCTCGGTCTCGAGGTTGTGAAGCTTGTCCTTCAAGAATTCTTTCTCTTGGTTGCATTTCGAAAGATCTCAAAGGGCAATCAATAACTGTTATTTGTCTCATTCAGTTCTTTTTGGGCACTCGAAAGATCCTCCCAAGTGCCTTCTAGCACTGTTTTCAACGAATTATACTACAAAAAGAAAACAAAGGTAAAATAAATAAGTCGCAGCAAAAAGAAAGAAATATGTGAATTTTCATTGATTCTAAAAAAAATAGGGTTACAATTGAGGGGCCCTAAATAAATAAAAAATAGAGAAGAGGAAAATTTTACAATCAGGGGCCAACCCTAGAATCATCCTCCTTTGATGTGGAAGCAATCATTTCTTCCACCTGATTGATGGGGGAATCTTGCCCAGGAGAGGCATCTGTAACCTTTAGAAGGGGGATCGCTCGAATAGGGCAAAGTGAAGGCCGTCATTTTTTATAGCCTCATCCCATTTTGCATCCATGGTGGCTTCGAGCTCTGGATTAACCAGTTCGTCCACCTCTTTGGTCAAATCTTCAGAAAGAGAGGCAGGCACTTGTGGATTAAAAATTCCTTGGCTAATTCAAAGCAGCCGATCTCCTTGGCCACCCTTAGAAGATCCAGGAAAAATTTAGCAAGCTCAAAGCTATTCAATATCTTGTGTTTGAAGGCCTCAAGCAGTTGATCATGAGTGGCCGGATCTTCTGTAGTTTGAACCTTCTCTTCTGCATTTTGAACCCTCTTAGTGAGGGTATCCCTCTCTAGCAAACATTGACACCTCTCGGCATCAACACCTTGCTTCTCACTGTCCCAAAGCTTTTGCTTTTTCTTCAAGAGCTCTCATGGCATCTTCAAGTGTCATGTTCTTCTCCTCGAGCATTTTGCTTTTCCCTTCGAGGACCTGCTGGTGACCCTCGAGAGATTCCCTTAGCCGCAAAATCTCAGCATCATTTTTGTTGAGCTCCTCACGAAGGTTATCCTTGCCAGCGGAGCCAAGGTAATAGAGGGTCACTATTCTCACAATGGCCTCGTGATATATTTTAGAAACCTGATCAAACAATTTAACTCAGATTGACGTTAACAAAAGAGAGAGAGAGGGAGGGAGAGAGAGAGAGAGAGAGAAAAGAGAATGGAAAATAACCTTAGGATTAGAGCCAATCTTTGAAAGGTGATGCTCGAACTCGAATGCGGGCACCGCATCATTCGAAGGGGGCAGTGATTGTTGTTGAACATCTTCACCACCATGTGTTCCCATAAGCGGCTTTGGTGAGGAGGAGCTAATAGTCTTGTTGTTTGCCCTTGTCTTCTGGCGAACATTCTGGGTGTGAGGTGATTGCTCAGCATCACCGATTGAGATAGGCCTCTCGAGGCCTGCTGCAGGAGGGGAGACCTGATTCGAGAGGGGAGACACTGGATTCAGGGGAATGGAAGCCTGATTCAAGGAATCAATGATCCCCTCAGAGCGAGCCTGACCCTGCTTCAAGGGTTTTTGCTTCTTTAAGCCCTTAATAAAACCCACTGAAAAATGGGAAAAGAATGAGAGTTAGTCAATAGTAATAAACATAATAACACAGCAAATAAGAGAAGTAGATTTCTATTAAGGCACCTTCGGAAGGTCCTAAAGGCCTAGGGTCACTAACAATGACCTCGAGGGAAGGGCCATCTCTGGGGCCCTCATGTTTTCTTCGCCTTTTTCTTGTATCTTTCCGAAGTGTGTTATACACATATTCTTCATAGATTCTGGACGGGAATGCAAAGCCGCCAATCTGGGGGTTAGGGTTGTTGAAAAGATTGTAGTCGAGGGAGCTAGACAACAGTTTTTATATGTCCCTCTCGAGGGCATCTGGGAAGATGTATTCCCCATGTTTGGGAGATTCAACTTGCATGGCCCAATCCTACGGAGGGACTCGATACCTCATGCTATCGAATGAGATACCTTTTTTCCAGCTTTTCCAATCACTCGAATTGCCAGGAACACCAAAAACTTTATGATGTACTTCTCGATGGACAAACGTGACGATCATATCGGTTGGTTGCCCACTATAGGACACGAAGTATAGTGAGCGAAGTAGCTTATAACTAGGTTTAATACCGAATTCGTCACATCTGGTCAAGAACATCATCATGATCACCAAAATGTTGGGGTGAACTTGCGCAAGGCTCACCTGAAATTGCTTAAAGAGTTTGGAAAAAAGGGGCGGAAAGGGAAAGGTGAGCCCGTAACGAAGGTGTCGGAGAGAGATGGATGATCTTCCTTTGGGAAGGTTATAGGGGGAGCCACCTTCTTGAAAAGGTTGAAAATCGGCGTATGGAGCTACTCGTTGGCCAGGAGGGATCGAGTCCAAATTCTTTGAAATAGCGGTTCCCGCTACTGGAACTGGGGGCTCCCTCCCTGAGTCCTTTAGCCTCAATCTTCAGTGAGTCCCTTTTTTCTTCTCTTGAAAGGGCTCAGCCAGAGAAGATTCCCGAGTTCCACTCAAGGGTGCTTCCCCCCTGCCTTCTCCCTCAAAGGAAGTACTTCTTCCTCCTCCCTTATGGCTTCGAGCTCTGGATTTGGGGGAGGGTAAAAACCAATATTGCCGCTCATGGGGGACCTTCTTATGTAGGGTTTGCCCATGCTCGACGGTCAATTTTCAACAATTTCTTGAGAAGGCATATCAGTTATAGGAAAGATCTGTTCTTCCCCGGGACTATTAGATATGCCCTCTCCAGCATCAAAGTCGCGCTGGAGTTCTTCGAAAGGGGTACATTTCGGGTCTCTAACGTTTCTCTCTGGCATAGTAACCCCTGACTCGCCTACCCTGATTTCACAAGAAAATTTCTCGGAGGCGGAACCCTCATCAGAGCGGGCCATGATAGAAAAGGGGGAAACGAGAAGATTAGAAAAAGAATAGGGATAAAAGAACTTACTAATTCCTGGAAAAAGTGATGGAGGTTGGATCGCTCGTGAGAGAAATATAGAAAAAAAATCTTGTAAGAAGACCCCTGCAAATGAGAAAAGTAAATAAGGAAGCGCGGATGAGGGGTAAAAATGTGGCTGAAGTGACATGTAATTATTTCGTCATTGGAAATATAAAAAGTTATAGAAAGACGTGATCACCTCTTCCTCTTCTGACGGTGCAATGTTTAGAGGGCAGTGACACGCTCGTGCCCTTTCGGAATCTTAAACGATGAAGTTGATTAGAAAATCAGGTTCTCATCCTCGAAGGCAGGAACACAACGTGCAAGGTTCATTTCGACCCTTCCAAGTTCTTGAATTGTCCCATGCATTTGAGAGCTCGAAGACTTTCGTGACGTTCCAGCTTTCTAAGGTCGAGAACCTGCTTTTCTGGGGGCTTTTGATAGAGGTTAGGCCCAAGAAGGTCATTGGGCCGCATGTATGGCAGTCCGGTTAGGGGAATATTTAATACTCTAACTTAATTACTGCATTTGTGGGTAATTAAGAGCGATAATTAAGGAGTACGTTATTTAGGACACGGAGTATAAATACAAGGTACACATTTACTTATCATTCATTCTGTCTTAATCATATGAAACACTTGGGCTAATTTAAAACATCGTAGTGCTGACCCCTAGAACTCCATGGAGAATTTGATTGCAGGTTAATTGATAAGAGCCCCCAAATCCACGAACCGATCGGTGGTCGAATACGCATCAATATCCTTGATTTTCTGCTCAGTGAAAGGTAGCCCTAGGTCCTTTCTTTGTAATTGTGTTAGCTTTTTTTATTGGTGTCTGACACATGGTTCAACGTCTTTTCATGTCCCAGTAACGGCGGATGATGGTCAGGATCTGTGTATATTTTTGCCACATGGAGCTGTAACATGCGTTGGGTCACAAACTCCTCTTGTACCCATATACCTGGACCATCCCGCAATTGTGCAACCTGATTGATTGCTTGTATCTTGGTTGCCCAATAGTCAAAGAATATTGTGTTTTCGTCCCCAGAACAGCCCCATTGTATTGTACCCTAGATCTCGATCTGTTGCCAGTAATCCGGCTGTAGCTTCAGAAGTTCCTCTAACTCTTATCTCATACTAATCTCTTGTCTTGAGGTATAATGATCCAGTATTTCTGGTGTAGTATTTGTCCTCTACTGTATGGCCTCTAGTTCTCTCTTTTTTTTGTGATTAACTTGTCCAAGTGTCCGTACGTCCGATCACAATAGTTCTTTAGATGTATTAAGGTAATCAGAAGTTTCCCTGTGATTGATCCTTGTTCTTGCAAAACATAATCAGCATTACCCTCCACTGTGCTCCATATCTTTTTGACAATGGATTCTGCATGTCCACTGTTAATTCGGAAAGCTTCAAATCTGATTAGAGGCTTTGGTTTAGGAGCTTTAGTTGACATGCAGAGCCCATGATCCGACTGTATTATCGGTTTGTTCCATGACTGAGAGTTACTGGAAGGTCGTGAGCCACGCTTCATTGACAAAAGCTCAATCCAATCTCTACCAGATAGCTTCTAGATTTTGCCTGTTGTTGGACCATGTAAACCAGAGACCTTTGTATTTAAGTTCTTGAAACTTGTGTGTAAAAGGACCAACAGTCTTAACTGAACTTGGTGTGTGCTTGAATTGGTTAACTTATTTTTGTCCTTACTAGAAATTACTTGGTTAAAGTCTCTAAGAAGGACTGTGGGATAGCGAGCAGGAGGCAACTTTCCATTAATTTGATCTTAAACCAACACCCTGTCACTAGCCTCAGGATAACCGTATACAAAACGAGTGCTTTATTTTTGGGTGCTTGGTCCAGCAATTTTGGATGTAATTGTGCATCTTCTGGAAGTTGGAAACAAAGGTGGAATGCATCCTCCAAGTGTTTTGATTTTTGTCCGCAAACTATATGAATGTGTCCTCATTGTTTATATATATATATATATATATATATATATATATATATATATATATATATATATATATATATTAATTTTTATTTAGAGGACTCATTCTCTCATGTTTCATCTTTAATGTTTAGCTCCGCCTTCTCTCTTACCTCCGCCTTCTCTCAAGAATACTATTCATACCGGTAACGTTCCTCCCATGGTGGAGCCACCGCCGGATCGCGGTGGAACGGCTCCGAATCGTACCTTCATCCAAGCCCTCAACTCTAAACCAGCTCCTCTCTTCTCCTCTCTCCCTTCCACACCTTCCATTAAACCAACTACGGAATACAAGGGTAAGATTGCTTGCATAATTACCCCAGAGGAGATCGCGATTCTGTCTGCTCACTACAGTAACGCTTTGATCGGAAAATTTGCAAGACTCAAGCCATCAATGGATTTCCTGAATGAGGCTTTCAAATCGGTTGGCTTCAAAGGAAGATATCAACTCGGCTCAATAGACCACCGTCATGTCCTTATCCGATTTGAAGATCCGAAAGACTTTCAGCGATGTTGGATGAAATCACAGTGGGCTTTCAAAGGTGCACATATGAAGGTGTTTAAATGGACTCCTGATTTCACTCCTGAGTCTGAAACCTCCATTGTTCCCGTTTGGATTACTCTTCACAAAATTCCCCTTTTCTGGTATAATACTGCAATGCTAGAAATCATTGGGAATACAATAGGAAAATTCATCAAAATTGATCAAGCCACCCTAGGTGTTACAAGACCCTCTGCTATTAAGATATGTGTAGAAGTTGACCTACTGTCCAAATTGCACACTTCTATCTCTCTGACAAATGGTATTGATCATGAAGTTGCTGATTATCAAATAGAATATGATCAACTTCCATTATATTGCAAGCATTGCAAGAGGCTAGGTCATGAAGTTGTTGAGTGTAGAATTCTCCATCCTGAACTTAGGCCCCTCACAACCAGAAACAACAACTCCAAACGTCCCAATTTCACCAACCAAAAACCTCCTCAGGTTAACCCAATTTGGAAACCTACCTCTAACATGAGACCTAGCTCTTCTGGTATTACCCCTGCAGAGAAAGCCACTACAATCTTGGCTCAGAATGAGGACAAGCCCCTCACTCCAACTTCCACAAATCAGAAACAGGATCAATCTGACTCAAGTAAGCAAATAGTGAGCCCTACGATTCAGACTCTCAATGCTCAAAAGACTATGGCTTCCAATCAGCAAACTCAAGCACTCTCTCAGGACAATTTGGGTCAGATTGGCTCTAACAGTTCTCAGGACAAAGCCACCTCTAAATTTCCAAGGAGTGAACCAGTCCTCATAACTGATTCAGAGGTGATCCTGATAGAAGACGGATCCCTCCCAATGGCTTCACCAGCTACCTCTGATCAGACAGCTCTGGCGCTAAATCTCCAAGGAGAGCCTCGGATCTCAGACTCTCCAATCTCAACTCCTACAAAAGCTCACAACTATGCTACTGATGATATTTCAGTACATCCAGGTAAACTGCCTATCTCTCCAGACAATCCTTTCAACACTAATAGGTTTGCTTTTTACTCTCAGCCCAGGTCCTCAGGCAATAGGTTTCTCCCACTCATTCAGGAAGAGGATGTGATTTCTGAGCAATCGGAGGACCAACCAATCTCTAACGAAGAGATACAATATGATCTACCACAGGTAAACAGTAACCTTCTACCCAAGGTCAGTTCTTCTCCAAATCCCTCCACTGTTATGACTAACATTTCCCGGGATATCTCCCCTAGAAATAATATGACTGAATCTGCTCAGGGGAAAGTCCCCACCTATTTCACTCAGATCAATAGGATTCTTACCAGAACAGCCACTAAAAGCATCAAACCCAAAAAATAATGATTAACACAACATTAGGAATTAATATCCTAGTCTGGAACATTAGGGGTATGGATACTTCACTGTTGAGACTGAATAGACTTATCAGAATACATAAACTGGAAATGATTTGTCTAATTGTACCTCAACATAACAACAGTGAATGTGATCTCTATAGACAAAAACTCCATTTTGAACACAGCTTATATGCAGCTAACTACAACAGTTGGCTTATGTGGAACTCTAGGATTGACATTTCTCCAAAGATTGATCATAATCAATTCTTTTCAGTACAAATCACTAGCCATACACTTAACTCCTCTACTGAGGCTTTTTTTGTATATGGTTTGAGATCAAGGAAGGAAAGAAAAGACTTATGGTCTGATCTTAAGACTATGATACAACCCGAAACCCTCCTAATAGGGGACTTTAATGCTATGGCTTCTATAAATGAGTACAAGGGACACTCTACTCCCAACCTTGGTAGCATTAATGATTTTAGTGATTTTATAGAATCTATGGCATTGCTCCCTGTTAATACTGTTGGAAATTATTTTACTTGGACTAATGGTAGGACTAAAAATGGTGCTATAAGACATACGGTTGAGAGGTTAGATAGGGGGTTATGCTCCTCGCAGTGGCTCTCCAAATTCCCCAAATCGTCTATCCAGGTTCTTAACAGAGATACCTCAGACCACTGTCCACTTCTACTCAGAATCAGTACTAACTGTCCCTCTGTCCCTAGACCTTTCAGGTTCATCAATACCTGGTTCAAGAGGAAGGACTTCATGGATCTCATAAAATTCCATTGGAGTTCCCCCTCGCAAGGTCAAGGAATGCTAACTTTCTTCCTCAAACTGAATCACCTTAAAAAACACCTTAAGCAGTGGAATAAGGAGATTTTTGGGGATGTTAATACAAATGTCATACAAGCAGAGGATAAACTTAAACTCCAAGAAATTGAATTTGATCTTAATAGCTCTCCTAGTGAGCTAATAAAATTAAAACAAGCAAAAGCCATGCTTACTAGGGCTCTTAAAGAACAAAACAGTTTCTGGAAACAAAAGGCCAAAATGAGATGGCTTAAAGAGGGTGATGAGAACACAAAATTTTTCCACAGTTCTGTAATGGAAAAAAGATGTAAGCTCAATATCACTAAAATCAAAAGTTCTGATGGCACTTGGTTAGTCAATAACTCTGATATAGAAAATGAAGCAATCTCCTTCTACCATAAGCTTCTCACTGACCAGCCACACTCAGATCAAGGACTTTACTACTCTCATTTTTTGTCCCAAATTCCAAAACTGATTACTGATGAAGAAAATGCTACTCTTATCAGTCCAGTGACATTAGAGGAATTAAAGCAGGTTGTTTTTAGTCTGAACAAAAGTAGTAGTCCTGGCCCGGATGGCTATACTGCAAAATTTTTTATTAAAGCCTGGGATATTATCTGTTCAGATTTACTAGTGGCATCAAATGATTTTATGTCAGGGTCTAATATACCTAGGGGTATCTCTAGTACTTGGATCACAGTGATTCCAAAGAAAGAAACTCCTACTAGTTTTAATGACTATAGACCTATTAGTCTTTCTAATGTGACTAACAAGATCTTTTCAAAAATATTAATGGAAAGACTTAAGCCACTGATGCCTAAATTAATCAGTCCACATCAATCTGCTTTCCTCCAAAATAGAGACATTTCTGATAATGTCATCTACCTAAAGGAAATGATCAGATTCTTGCACAAAAAATCCAGAGACCCTAATTGCATCCTTAAACTAGATTTAATGAAGGCATTTGATAAGGCCAGTTGGGATTTTTTAAACAGTATACTTCTCAAGTTTGGTTTCCATGGCAAATTTGTTCACTGCATCATGAAAAATCTTGCAAATGCTTGGTTTTCAGTTCTCATAAATGGCAAACCTGTGGGCTTCTTTTCTGCCACCAGGGGCATAAAACAAGGGGATCCTTTATCCCCCTTTCTGTTTAACATATTCTCGGAATCATTTACTAGAAGTCTAGCCTATGTTTTTGAGACTGGAAAATTGCAGTACTATTCTTTGCCAAGGAATGCTTTACCTATTTCTCATTTAAGCTATGCAGATGACACTATTGTCTTTCTTCAAGCTTCTAAAAAGAACCTAACCAGAATAAAAGCATTCCTGACCACATTTGAGGAAGTAACTGGGCAGAAAATAAATTATGAGAAGAGTGACTGTTTTATCAGTAGAAATGCCACTCAAGCTAAACTCAGACAAATTAGGAACAAACTGGGTATGAAATTAGGTAGCCTACCTTTTAAATACTTGGGTGTTCCTATACACAGTGGTAAAATTCTCAATCTTCATTTCCAACCTGTTTTAGAAATGATAGATAAAAAATTGAAGAATTGGAAAAATGTGTGGCTATCTACTGGTGGTAAGCTGACCCTTATAAAATCATGCTTATACTCCTTACCACAACATATTTGGGCAGTGATGAAACCCCCCATACAGATCATTAAGAAAATAGAAAGAAAATTTGCTATCTTCTTTTGGGGTGAGACAGATTCAGGACCTAAAAAGTCATGGAAAAAATGGAAGTCTCTATGCTACCCTACTGAGCAAAATGGTTTAGGACTGAGATCTCTAGCAGACATCATTAGAGCCTTTTCCTGTAAACTCTGGTGGAAATATCAATTAGGCAAAGCTCCCTGGGCTGGCTTCCTTAGCTCTCTCCCTGAATCTCACAAAAAATCTCAAAACTGGAAAAGGATTTGCAAAATCAACCAATTTGCTGAATCCAATTCCAGAGTGATACATGGTGAAGGACTTTGTAATTTCTGGACCTCCAATTGGACTGACTTCGGTCCTCTAGTAGATTTCTACTACCCAAACGAGGTACAAATGCAGTGCACTGTTGCTGATTTTATTGCACACAAGGACTCTCTTCTCCCATTACTCCAACTAGTGCTTCCTGCCCCCATCATAAATACTATCAGTTCTGCCTCCATCCAGGAACATAGACCTGATAAACTAATTTGGAAGCCTGACCTCATTGGGAATTTTACTTTTAAGTCAGCATATCAGAAACTGAGACCCCCCATTAATGCTTTCCCTGCTCTCAGGAATATATGGGCTAACCATATTCAGAAAAAAAAATCTCAGTATTTATGTGGAGGCTATTAAATGCATTACTGCCATTTGATGATATTCTTATGCAATTTGGCTTCCACCTTCCCTCTAAATGTTGTTTTTGCAATAATCCAGACTCACTGCATCATTTGTTCAATAAATGTGCTATCTCCTCTGAGGTTTGGAGGGAGGTTCATAAAATCTGCGGACTCTCATATTTTGAATGTGTAAACCTATGGGATAGATTGGCCAGTTTCTGGGCATATAATGGACTATCTAAACTTCACACCAGATTGGTCCATACTGCACCTATTCTTGCCTGCTAGTCATTATGGAAGGCAAGAAATAGGAAAGTCTTTGATAACCTCTCTTCACATCCTGATTTTATCCTTAAAGAGATCAAAGACAACATCTATTTATCTTTTGCTGCTTTTCCCATTGGTATATCTAGACAGATCGACCATGATCTTGTCTCAGAAGGTTTTATTCCTCTGATTTTAAAACCTCCAAAACCACACATCTCTACAGTTACCTGGCTGAAACCTGTTCTGGGCATTAAAATAAATGTAGATGCCTCATGGCATAACTCCAAAAAAGCAGGCATTTCAGTTATCATAAGGAACAATGAAGGTTTTTTACATGCCAGTGGCTACTTTGTTGCTGCAGATTCACCACTACATGCTGAAACTCTAGCTATTAAATATGGGATTCAGCTAGGACTATCATATACATCTCAACAGGTTGTGATCGAATCTGACTGTCTGATAGCTATTAATATGATCCTACACCCTTCTGTTAGACACTGGAAATTTTTCAATCTAATGGATGACATTCAGATTTCTTTGGGTACTACTGAACTGAATCACATCTTCAGACAAGAAAACCAACATGCTGATGATCTTGCTAAGTACATGCTACTTACTAAGAATCACCAAACTTTCAGTTGGGCAAATCTGCCTGCAAGAACAAAAGGCTTACTCTGTCTAGATAACCTGGATGTTCCTACGGTCAGACTCCCTCATTTGGTGTACTGATGCTACTAACTGTTTCCTTATGTCTCTTTTTTAGGCACTGATGCTTCATTGCAGCAACATTCAAACAGAGGACTTACTCAGAACTCAGGCTTCAGATCAAATAATCACAAGCTAAACTTCAAGCTGTTCTCATCTTGCTTCTTCAGTACAGCAATTCATCGGCCTTCCCCATTCTGAGCAACACCCCAACTTCCTGCATTGGTGCTTCACAGTGATACTTGTACATTTTGCAATACGCTGCCCGGTGCTTCTAATTTCCTAGTGTTATAGGTGGCTAAGTGGTGCTTCGATTTGTCGATCACCGATCTGCTCCCTATACTTCGGGGTTTAGATAGCAAGGCACATCTCCTAGTTCTCACCGATCTGATAGGAACTTTTGCACTACAGATCAACTACATTGTTTTTGGAAGCAATAGCTATTGCGTAGTAGTATAGTTTTAGCTTAGTAGTTATTCTATACTGACTGACCCTTCGGGGCTTATTCTTGTTAATTTCATTTCAATTTATGGGTTTAGGGTGCCTAATATAATACCCTCCACCTTATGGTGGTTTTCATTTAAAAAAAAATTCTCTGAATGCGTCCTTATGATATTATAATTTTTTTTTCGCAGACTTTTTAAATGACACATTGTTTATATTGAGGATGCATTGTTTATTAATGCGTCCTCATTGATTTTTTTAACTACTGTTTAGAGGACGCATTCTGTGAATGCGTTCTCATGGTGTTTCATTTTTATTTTTGCAGAAATTTTAGAGGACGTATTCATTGTTTTAATTTTTTTTTTAATTGCTGTTTCGAGGACGCATTCTGTGAATGCGTCATCAATGTTTAAAATTTATTTTTTCTTGAATTTATGAAATAAATTTTGACTTGCGTGTTATTAAAAATGGGTACTGAATTTAACAGATGATTTTTTTAATCCAGCATTTTATGAATGCGTCCTCAATATAAAATCTGGAATTTTAATCAGCAAATTATATAATTTATAAATTATTGTTTTTCATATTTTTGTTTTGGGTGAATATAGCGCACAAGTAGACTTGGGTTTGTTTTATGATATTCTAAAAATTGCAGTAATATATAGTAGGATGAATATAATTAAACAGAAATGTACAATATACGAAGAAGACGTATCAAACGTAATGAAATTAGTGCTCAATGTCATGTAATGTACTAATGATGGCCTCTACAAAGCTTTCCATCTGTTCCACATGGTGGAGGACGTATGGTGCGGGATGTGCGTCATGGAACAGTCATCTCAGTAGAAACATGTATGGCGTCATCTGGAGCTCCCTCTGTAATATCCTTCTCCATATCGTCTCCTGTGTCCTAGTATGAACCATACCAGACATGTAGAAACCACCGGTATCTAATCGAGCAGTATGCGACATGTATGCATGACTCGCCATAGGAGTAACATATACCGTGAAATCGGCTATAGTCGTGTCAAACTGTGAGGATCCACCATGTGACGGTCTGGCATGACTAGCAGTGGGAGTATGATATGCAGTGAAATCAGCCGTAGTAGTTTCATATTGTGAAGGTCGACCATGTGATGCTCCAGGGTTCGTCGGACACACATATGAGGGTCCAGCTTGTGATGAACCAATGTGGTCGATATGGCCCCGAGCACGCGGTCGTCGACCACCCTGTCGACCAAGTGGAGCTGGACGGTGGCTTCTGATGTCATTGTATCTCACACCAAGTGGAGGTTCCTCACAATGCACATAGAGTACGTGTGGCAACATCGTGTACCCCTCTGATCATGTTCGCGATACGTGGGGAATAGTCATCCAAATTTATATCCAACATGATTCTCATCTGAGACATTGCCTGCAACTACACGAATGAGGTAAATATGTTAGATATTTAATATTGAGGAAACGTATAGTATTATTTGTCAACACTATTATAGATTTAGGAAATACCATATACTCCATAGTAGCCCCGTCTCCATAAAAATCCTCCGTAATTTTTTTGGCTCGGCCTAGCTGATCAATTAGGGCCACTGTTCTGCGAAAATACCACTCCATGTATTCTCGACTGGGTGTGTACGGATCCGCTGACCCTTGCACATAAACTTGTTGCTCTGATCAATGTTCCCAAGCATCGAGATATCTTCTCAGTTCTACACGCAAATCCAATCCTGACCTCCCACGAAAGTCTCTAGTATGAAGCAGTTTATGTTCATCCCTAGTGACCAACTGGATGGGTATTAGCTGGATAAGGCCAAACTGCCTGAGAACACAATGTACCTGATGGTACTTCACGCCATGCCAGCTAATGAGATCAACAGACAATAGCCATTTGTTGCTACCGGCTTTACAGTACTGTGGGAGTTGTTGCACGACATCCTCAATGTACGGCTGCCAAATAAAGTGAAATAAAACGTAGGTGTTATGGTTAGGAGAGGAAAAGCTTTATATCCATTAGTTCAACAAAAGGAAATCCGAATTTCAATATGCTTGTCTGTCATGGAGAGATGTCAGCTGATCGCGGTACACTTTCATTACATGCATGAGTGATTGTGATAAATCGTACCAGGCTCTCCACCTGTCAGGAACAAAATGAATAATATTAGCCATTCCTAGTAATTTCCTTGCAGTTTGAAAATTGTCTCCCGACTAATTCAATACGTACCTGGATCCAACAACACTCATCGTGATAGTCAGTGGTAGTTGCCCGGCCGGACGGATGGATAGTATTCGCTCCCATGCCTACAACTGAAAAAATATATATAATTTAATATAATATAAGAGGTCATTATCGACAGTATGTACAACTGACAAGATTAACCAACAATGTTACATATAGCAAGACAAGTGGTCCAGATATGGATTTAACTTGTGGGGTGGCAGCGTCACATAAGCACATGTGCAAGTGTGCCAAAATGGCACTACCCCAACTGTACTGATATGTTGCACCTAGGTCCATCAGTACCGACAAATAGAGAAAATGGCTAAGGTGTTCGGATGTGTCTGACATTAGCATTCCACTAACCAGCAGTAGAATGAAAATACTAGCCCGCTGTTGACAATCTATCTCAGTAGCATCAACGGGGAATGGACTGTGTAACAAGTCTCCCAACCAGCTGGCCATTATGCAACCTCCTCTGATAGCACTTGCGTTCGGTGTAGCCCCTAGGTAGTCTGTGCATAATCTCTGCCAGTCCTCTGTGCGTCAGCTAGTGTCCACACCAGTAATTGGCATGCCATCGATCGGTAGACCCCATAGCATGCCAAATCCTGCAAAGTTACGGTAGTCTCCCCCATTGGCAGGTGAAACGTGTGCGTCTCTCGTCTCCAAAGCTCTACTAAGGCTGTGATGAGGGAATGATCGATGTGGATTGGTGCGGAATCCAACACTCCCTGGAATCCATCTTCATGCACGTAGCGCATGACTGGATCAGGGATCCGACCAATCTAACAAGCCTCATCGCACCGCATCACCTGCAGTGCCTCATCCTCTAATGACCATTGTACAGAGCACGTGCATGATGCTCCTGGTGCAGGTACAACAATTCATCGTCAATGGGTCCTAGATGATACATGGTGTATCCCTGCTGACAATCAGAATCACATGGCCAAATAACTCAGTCAATATGTCCAAATAAATAATGCAATAACATGTGTACTAATATTCGAACCCAATCGTACATTAGCTTCAATTTACACAAACACACACAATCTGAATCCACACAATTCATTGCACTTAAAAACTGTGAAAAAATTTAGACATAGCAAGATTACTGGGTACATAAAAATAATGTCATACATATTCAACCAAATATTCAAAATTTGTATATTACATACACAACTCTAATCACGCCCTTGCCTACGGACGCCTTTGGAATCCTCTCATCCATTTGATTCCTTATCCTTCTCTCCGCAAACCGGCCACGCCTCCTATTGCAGAACTTTTCAATATCGGGAATCAGCCTCCAACTAGCATATTGCCATAGTGATGGATCTCGTACAGGCATGAAACCCTGACTCTAGTGTTGCACATATATGGTTGTGTGATATACCCTGTCACTTAGAGTAGCTGGATCATCACGCCTATGCCTACAGACGGGCCTATGCCTACAGACGGCCAATGCATGCGAACATGGGAGTTGAAAATTTTCCATTCACGACAAGTACACTCATTTCTCCAGTATTTGACTGTGTACTGGATCTCACCAATGCTGCCATCAATGGTCCTTGTCACAACCCTGTAAGTCTATGACGCATGCCCAAACACGGTGACAATATGTCCTTATGCCCAAGTGCTTTGCTTCTGAATTTTTTTGCAAATCCTACTAGGGAACTCGGACCTACACAATTCAACAACAATGTAGAATCAAGAAAATAGTCCATGAACTCTAATAGAACCGTAATGAATCTGGAAAGTACCTCCAATTTGTGGCATCTATTACCCTTCGAGCAAACATTTCAATTGTTCGCTCAAATGTTGTTTGACACACGCAATTGTCGGGAGATGTCGTGCGCACCTTAAACAGTTGTTGTAACTATCTGACAAATTGGTTGTAAGAATTCCCCAACGTCGATCACCCTCATCAAAGGCAAGGCACCATTTACTGGTATCATGTTGTATCAACCAATCCCAAGCAGATGGTTCGATACTCTCCAACTCCTCCTTGTACTCCATCCACCTGCTCTCTCGTCTAGCACCACCAAGCTGCCAAACTAGAGTCTTCAGAAGTGCATTCTTGATCTTCCCACTCTCAGCACTAAGGAAGTTGGACTGAAAATGACGCAAGCAAAATCGATGGTATCCTGCTGGCTCCATCCATTCCTCCATACGTCTCATTGCATTTAAAATTCCATCATGGCGATCAGATATAATACAGATTGGTCTACTATCACCACCAACCACGTAGAGACGCAGTCTCTGCATGAACCAGTTCCAACTCTCATTAGTTTTAGCGTCAACAATTGCATAAGCAATGGGGAGTATGTAGTCGTTCGCGTCATGCGTCATGGAAACTTGCATTGTGGCTTTGTATGCACCCCTCAAACGAGTGTCATCCACGCTAATCACCGGCCTGCAGTGGCGAAATGCATCGATAGCCTGACCAAATGCCCAGAAAATGAACTTAAAATTCCTACACCTACGCCCATGTATTCTATCAAGTACATCTTCCCAATCAACAACGATGCTTAGATTGGCCCTGACTAGCTCATCCATATATGTAGGCAACTGTTCAAAGGATTCCTCCCAAGTTTCGAATACCAAGTCAATAGCCTTCTGTCGAGCATACCACACCTTTTTATAGGAAAGGGTCACATTTAACTCCGTCTCCACATGCGCTTGTACATCTTTCACCATGTAAGAAGGGTTAACGTCAATCTGGTGGCGAATTGCATGGGCGATCATCAACGATGTCAGTTTAGTGTTACCCGTCGATTGACCAGCACCAACACAAGCATGGCTACTTGCCCATTTGGTGATCTCCCACATGCCATGCAGAGCCTTTTTGCTGCCTCTAGCAACCCAATGACAGTTACCAGTTCCTTCAACAACGTCCTTGCATTTCACATACTATGTGCGTGACCTGCTCTCCACGACTCTGTGTTCCCTATTCATCATGAAACTCCACCTCGAAATAGCTTCTACCAATTCTGACTTCGTCTTGAATTGCATACCCATAGCCACTTCACCAGCCGCTTGAATATAACTAGTAACTCCGTCACCACAATTTTTTGGGTCATAGCGATCCTCATCAGGGCCCACATAATCCCTAAAGTAGGCCTCCGTATCAGGATTTTCCAAAATACGGAACGAAGTGGCTACACTGTTCGTGCACACCATTTCTTCATCATCGTCCCCTAGATTCGAATCAGTTGATAAGGAACGATCATCTTCACTTTCTTCATCAAGTTCCCCTTTCTCACCATCATCATCGCTCCGAACATGACCAACAACATGCTCGCCAATTCCACCCACATAATCATCATCGAACACATTCAGGTGTTCATGATGGCCACCATATATACCTTCAATTGTGGACGGCTGAGTGCAATCGACGTGAACATACGCACTGGGTTGGCTGGATTCACCAACGACAAAACCTTGGCAATCAACATGGGGTGGTAAGGTTGGCAAAGGTGTACAGTTCTGCATGTTCCTCAACAACGACATGAACGTGCCCGAACTATGATCACATGCACGGTCAATGGTGTTTGACATCTTCTCCATAATAATGTACAAATCTGCTGAGAACAAGGACATTCGATCAACAATGTCGAAGAAGGTCGCGGTAGACTCGTCATCTTCCACATTATAACACCGATAGTATACGGCCGAACCAATCAGCTCAGGACAATGGTAATACATTTCAACTGAAACCCCACACTTGCAATACCAAGCCTTCTGAAAATTAAATGAACTAACTCGGAGTGGCTTAACCTCCTTTCGAGAGTCACGTTCCTCTCTGGTATGGGAGGGTCATAATACACACCCACAGTCAAATCAAACTTAATTTGACCCCCTTTATACAGGTACACCGTGAAAAACATCGTACAACTGCACTGTACAAATACATAACATATAATTCGATATTCGAAAAGTTGGTATTATTCAGCAACTTATATTCAACTGCTCGAACCCTAAACCGTACATGATTCCATTATAGTTGGACAACCACCTCATACACTATTATTGATTTTCAAACTATTATACTGTCCTAAAATGTGTGCTCACTTACGCCACACTAATTAAACTATTACTACAACTTTAATACAAACATTAGTAGACAAATCACACATAATCAATTCACACATATTCACGCATTCTCATTCAATACTTTCATAAAATATAAAAACATAATCATTTAAACTACACAAAATCATTACACACATTCATATCAACAAAATCTTTTCAAGTACTTCAGAAATAACAGCGTTACACCAAATTCAATAAAAAAATATTAGAGGACAAATCGCACATAATCATTCAACACATTCGTAGAATCATGAATTCTTCAAATACCTTTAGAAAATTCAAAAATTCGCTCCGTATGTGTCTCAAACTCACGGAGGAGGTGGCGGTTAACGGTGGCGGTCAACGGTGGCGGTCAAAAACGGTCAACGGGGGTGAAATCTACCACGCAATACCGAGAATACTTCAGCTGCAAGGTGAACATCAATTTTAGCAAAAATAAAAAAAACATACAACCGAAGCACCAAACATAGAGCAAAAAAATCACCTGACAACTTTGGGAGCGACAACTGGTGACAAGAATCCCGGAAACGGAGAGCAGGGAACAGTCGGCTGAGGATTACAGCAGTGGCGAGGTGAGAGGATTCCGACAATGTCAGTTTAAATTTGTGGGTAGAGGAGAAAACCAAATGTGAAAACCAGGGGATAAAAATCTGGGTTTCTAGTCTATTAGATGAAGAAATTGAGGATGCATTCAATGAATGCGTCCTCGTTGACGTGGTAGCACGGAAATCAGTGGCAGATTAAATACATCCTCGTTGACGTGGCGGAAAGGAAATCAGCGGCGGATAGGAGGACGCATTCCATGAATGCGTTCTCATTAACACCGATTTTTTTATTAAAAAAAAGGGAAAATCGAAGACGTATTTGGGGAATGCATCCTCTTCAATCATAGAAAAAAAAAAGAAAATTCACGACACATTTGGCAAATGCGTCCTCAAAAAGTCACAATAAAAAAATCAAAAACTGGGAGAACACATTTGCCAAATGCGTCCTGCACAACAGCCTTCACTATGTGCTGCTGTAGCCATAGTAACGGAATTTTCTCTATACAAAACCTTGATACCATACTACATCCTCCATGTTGGAACATGTAACTAGTACAAAATGTTCACCGCTAGAAACTACCTGAAATTAAAACTACTCAACCATAAAAGCAGTAAACTCCCTGCTGAACCTACTGATGAGATGTGCCACCCCTGTCTGAACCAAGTCAACTCCTGCCATTTTAACATGCCCCTACTATTCCACACGAGGGTGGTCACATCGCTTGGGCTGGCTGTTTTGGGACAGCCAAGCCAAAACCATTAGAATTATTTGTTTGACCTGTGGTTTGCCCTGTGTAAGTGATGATCGGTGTTATTAGCACGTGCTTTTGCAATCTTCTCTTCTGCACTGGCAGATTTTGTTCTTTCCATTTTGCCAACATTATTGTGTTTGAAATTTGGTTTTACCAATTTTTCTAGTCCTTACTAGTATGTTCCAACAAGACTAATTTAACCAAGTGCATAATAAAGTAAAGCATAAAGAACGCACGACTTGGTTACGCAGTTCGGTGTAATCCACCTACATCTGCAGGGCCTAGCCCAGTTCAAAATGAATCCACTAATTAGAAAGATACAGTACAGAGTGCAGTTTACAAAATCCTTATCTTTACTAACTATAACACGTGAATTCTGCTAGCTCCCCTAGCTACCAATCCGCCTTGATCAGACTCCCTCTGATCTCGAACTCCGTCGACGCTGGATCTCCTCCTCCCGAGAAATTAAGGCTTAGGATTCTGAACTTTGTGCAGCGGGTCAGGTATGTTGGAACACAGTAGTCTGACTCTTTACAATTCTCGAAAGTCTCAAAAATCTGTATGCATATTTTTGCTCTATTATATCCGTGAGTATGCAGTCGCGTTTGTCCCAATTTATATCACGAACAGATTGGAATACTCCTTGATTATCTCCACAATATTCCTATTCCAAATCTGCTTCTTGAAGCATATCCAAATCCCATAAATAAAGGGATTTACCTTATATTAATCTGTCTCATATATTCGAATATATCACCTCCTTATAAGTAGGGATTTTCCATAAATCAATTATGCTTCACACGCCTGATATACTTAGCCGAATATACGTGACAAAATACTACAATATTCTGACTTCGATTTCCACAATTCCTTGTCGTCAATATGCTTCATTCAGCATGTTCCAACATGGAAAGATTTTTGGTTCAAAATAAGTTCACACAAACTGCCAATTAAATATGCACTGCAAATCTCTTGACTTTACAATCTCTCCCTTTGGCATTCTTGTGGACCCATAACATTTTGGACATGTAATTCACACCAAAAAAATTTCAGCATCATACACATAGGCTTTCATCATAATATCAACTCTAATCAACAAAACATTACCAAAATTCCCATAAACATGAATGCCGAAATCTGAAAAACAGAAATCCAAGAATTCCAAAACCTAAATGTCATTACAGCCATATTGAACAAAACATTCCAAAATCCAAAATCCAAAATTACTCCCCCTGGGACCACACAGAGGCCAAAGGCTACACAAAATCAGCGAAACAGTATACTCCCCCTGCATCAAGATACAAAAGCAAGAATAAAATTCAGGCTTCCAACCGGGCCTTCTCTTCTTCCAGATTAGTTTTCTCTGCCTCCATCGTAGCCATTTGAAGTACCAAAGCACCAAGCCTAGCCTTCAGAACAATCAGCCTAGACTCCTTTTCTGCTGTTGCTGATGTAGAAGTCGATCCAGAAGGACTCCAAGGGAGATCATGCACATGCCTTAACCCGAACGTCTTCTTGTTTGGCCTCAGAAATTCTGTGTCAATAATCACATCCGAAGCTTTTCCTTTCACTTTCGCACTTTTGGCTAGTGCAGATATCAGTGCAGGATAAATAATGGTATTATTGGCCTTTGGGGCAATAGCTTGTCTGACCAAATGTTGCTGAATGAGGAGCCCAAGATTGACAGGCTTCTGTGTTCCAACACAGTACAGCAATTTGGTCATCTCTCTTGTCAACGCAGTGGTATTAGTTGAGGGTAACCAACAATGTACAGCAACCTGATATAAACCAAAGAATCTCGAGGTCAAGCAAGATGCTTGTGAATACCCCATTGCTGGCCACTCAACCTTATACCCACCCGAGATAGTAGCTAATATTTGATTATCAGAAACTCCTAAATCTCCAGGAAAAACTCCCCTTATCTCAGGTGTCTTAAGACCAAGCACTTTGTTAATCCTGACCGCAGACACATCTATTATCTTCCCCCGAACGTAAACCCTTCCATACCTGGGGAAATTATCTCCAGATTTCCATTCATGAGGTTAGAATATACCTCAAGTACAACCTGCCTATTGTAGTGTAGTTGGACTGTGGCTGCAGTTGTCATCCCGATTACATTCAGATAGTCCGAGAAACCACTCTCCTTGTAAGCTTTTAAGTCCACAGGTCTTTCAGGGGTAAACTTCCTCTCAGAGAAAAACTCTCCCATTTCTTCTCCTTTTGAATCAAAATATAAGAAGGAAACTGCCTTACTTACAGCGAGGGGAGGTAGTATCTTCTTCTCCTTGCATTCCTGGCTTTTCTTGCTCCTTTTTGCTTGAGCAGAAATCTTAGCTTTAGCAGCCTTCCTCTTGCCTTTAGCTAGCTGATAAAATTCGTCAAGAACCTCATCACTTGAGTATCCCAAATCAGGGATGTCCTGTGTTGGAACATTCCCTAAACCTTCAGCTTCATTCTTCTTCTCAAATTCCCTTTCGGACTGATCATCTTGATCCAAGTCTTCATCTGTTTCCTCATCACACTCAGCCACATCATTTTGATTAGAAAAATCTTCATCAGGTGCCTCATCATTCAGATTACCATGCATATCACCATGATCTTCACCCCCAAGATCAGCATCTGAATCCAAATCCATATAATCATCATGTTCACACTTCTGTGTTGGAACACTGTCCTCCTCATCAGTGTCTGGCAGCTCAATTATAACAGGCTTTCTTAATTCTTCCATCCTTTTGGCAGAATTCAAGTCATAGAATCCAACCTGCAGTTTGTCACCATATTTCACAACTTCACTTCCAGCCACTTCTCTTTCATTTATCTCTCTCAAAGAAACATAACTCGGCAAGGGTATACGGCAATACACATAGAATCTGTCTTTTTCTTTGAATTCAGCATATCTTCCTAACAGAAATTGCACATTATAATTTTCAAGCCTCCTTATTCCACCTATGCTACCCGTCACTAGCTCCTTAACCTTAACATTCAGCTATTCCCCTGTTATGCTTTTAATCTTAGTTAAATCTATGGCAACTCTGTTTGCCTCCAACCATTCAAAGATTTCATCAAAACTCTTACATTCTATGCCCATGAATTTTAAGGGAGTAGGATCAGGACCAGTTACCGTGTGATTCTTCTTCTTGGCACCAGTGGCCTTTTCTTGTGCATCGGGTTTAACACCAAATTTCCCATTCTTTTTACCGTTGCCGGGTGCCTCTTCCTCTTCCCGTTGTTCTTCAGCTTGACCAGATTCTACTTCAGATGCCTCCTCGACCTCACCTTGATCTGTGCTTTCACCATACTGCTTTTGATTTTCTTCCAACACTGATTCTGTTCTAGCTCGTTCAGCCCATTGTCCATTCTCATCGAACAGTACCAACACCACTGATGGATTGATTTCTGGAACCTCTGCTTCACACGTGGGAGAGGTTGGGGTTGACATTCTCTAGCACGATTTTGCGGTGGAGAAAGGTTGTGGAGAGAAATAATTTTCCGGCAAAGAGTCTAAGAATTCCAAAGTGATTGAGTGAAAGACCGATTGTAGAGGGATACGAAAGGATTTTTGGGCAATTTGAATCCAACTTTAAATCTTCAACTTTTCACCTTTTTTCCCGCAAAACACTTTTTAGATTTCCCAAGCTTATAATGATGATACTTTCTCCTCTTGTCAAATCAAGCTGTCATAACTGAAATAACTTCCAACACACCATACACACCATCTCCTTTTTTTGTACAACTTTTCTTCCTTCCATTTTTTTATTTTTTTTATTTTCTAAACAGAAATAACCAAAATATTTACAAAGAAAAAAATTATGGTAAAACTTACCTCAGATTTGACAAACACCTAAATGTTGTCGAAGGCTTTCAAAAGAGGTGGCATCCAACGGCTTTGTAAATGTATCAGCAAATTGCTCATGTGTTGGAACATAGACTACTTCCACTTCCTTCCTTTCAACCAGATCTCTAATAAAGTGATGTTGTATGTCAATATGTTTGGTTCTCGAGTGCTGGACTGGATTCTTTGAAATATCAATAGCACTTGTGTTGTCACATAGAATCTTTAAGGGGCCTTGATGAATTCCATAGTCTTTCAACATTTGTTTCATCCATAATAATTGTGCACAACAACTCCCTGCTGCAAGATACTCAGCTTCTGCAGTAGATAGAGAAATCGAGTTCTGTTTCTTGCTATACCAAGACACCAAATTTGTTCCAATAAAGAAACATCCACCTGTGGTACTTTTTCGATCATCAGCATTACCAACCCAATCAGAATCACTGTACCCAATCAACTCTGAATCTTGACTCTTAGAATACCAAACAACATACTCAGAATTCCCACTTACATATTGAATAACTCTTTTAACTGCAGTGAGATGAGACTCCTTAGGATCAGCTTGAAATCTGCACATATCCCAACACTGAAACATATATCTGGTCTGCTTGCTGTTAAATACAATAAGCTTCCAATCATGCCTCTGTATAATTTCTGATCGGCTGCAACTCCTTTTTCATCCTTCACCAATTTATCAGAAACACCCATAGGAGTTCGAACTGCTCAAGCACTACTTAGACCGAACTTCTTAACCAGATTCAAAGTATACTTACTTTGATTTATGAATAGACCATTCCTTCCCTGCTTGACTTGCAATCCCAGAAAGTAAGTGAGCTCTCCAACCATGCTTATCTCAAATTCAGATTGCATAGTGGTGACAAAGTCCTGTACCATAGCGGATGAAGTAGAGCCAAATACAATATCATCAACATAAATTTGAGCAATCAAAAATGTTGAAGTCTTTTCGTGAACAAATAAAGTGCGATCTACTCCCCCTCGACGATAACCTTTCTTCAGAAGAAAGTTAGTAAGTCATTCATACCATGCTCTGAGTGCTTGTTTCAGACCGTATAGAGCCTTCTTGAGACGATACACATGATGTGGATGATGAGGATCCTCAAATCCTTTTGGTTGTTCAACATATACCTCTTCATTCACCACTCCATTTAGAAATGCACTTTTAATATCCATTTGATACAGCATAAAATTCATAGAGCAGGCAATAGCAAGTAAAATTTGAATGGACTCTAACCTGGCAACTGGTGCGAATGTCTCATCAAAGTCAACTCCTTCCACTTGTGTGTATCCTTGGGCTACTAATCTGGCCTTATTTCGAGTAACCTGGCCATCAGCATCAGACTTATTTTTGAAAATCCACTTCGTACCAATGACATTAATGCCTTTGGGGCGAGAGGTAAGGTACCACACATCGTTCCGTGCAAATTGTCCTAATTCGTCTTGCATAGCAGCAATCCAATACTCATCAAGCAAGGCTTCTTTGTAGTTCTTAGTTTCAATGAGAGACACAAAACAGTACAGTCCAGCTAGCCTACGATATTCCACTCGAGGGACTGATCGAGTACTTCTCATGGTGGATTCTGATTGGTCCTGTGTTGGAACATGGGGTTCAGTAGCGGGGGGCAATGTTCCAACATGGTCAGCTTCGGTGGGGTTAGGACTACTCTGCTCAGTTGTTTTAGCACGTAAGTGGAGTTCAGATTCGATTGATGGATCTGCCTCACCAGATTTTTGAGACTGTGTTGGAACATGAGTGTTGCTGGGTTCTTCCTCTACACCTTCTGGTTGTTGTTCCTTCTCTGAATCATCCACAATAACATTTATGGATTCCATGAGGGTGTTGGTTCGATGATTAAACACTCTATAAGCACGGCTATTGATAGAATACCCGAGAAAAATTCCTGTATCACTTTGATTGTCAAACTTTGCCAACTATTCTCTATCTCTGAGAATGTAACATTTGCTTCCGAACACATGAAAATATGAAACATTTGGTTTCCTGCCCTTCCAAATCTCGTAGGATGTCTTGCTGGTGAATGGTCGAAGGTACACTTGATTGATTGTATAATATGTTGTATTGACTGCTTCTGCCCACCATTTCTTGTGAATATCTTTCTCGGCCAACATAACACGAGCCATCTCCTGCAAGGTTCTGTTCTTACGTTCTACAATACCATTCTACTGAAGGGTGATGAGTGCCGAAAATTCATGTTGGATTTCAAGCTCATCACAAAAGTCACTGAATTGTGCATTCTCAAATTCTCTTCCATGATCACTTCGAATTCAAATTATCTTCCCAACTGGACTCCTCTTTTCAGTTTGTAACTTCACTACCAGGCTTCTAAATACTTCTAACGTATCAGATTTCTCTTTTAAAAAGGCTACCCATGTAAATCTTGAGAAATCATCAGCACAAACAAAGATATATCTCTTTCCTCCTATACTAGGCGTATTGACCGGACTCATCAAATCCATATGCAATAGTTCTAGATTTCTAGATGTAGTAATATACTGAACTGAAGAGTGAGTAGATCAAATTTGTTTACCTTGTTGACATGGTCCACATACAATTCCTTCCTTGCTGGTTAGGGTAGGCATTCCTCGTACAGCTTTCACATTCACAATTTTCACCAGTGTTTTATAATTAATGTGACCGAGCTTCCTGTGTCATAGAACGCTTTCATCTTGCTTCGAAATCATACACCGTACTCCTTGTTCTAGCAGATAACAATTGTCTGATGATCTTATTCCTGAAAGAACCTTGTTGTCTCCATGCTTCACTATACATTTGTCCTTCTGAAATTCTACTACCATATTGTCATCACACAACTGGCTTATACTTAACAAGTTTGCCTTTAGATCTTCAACAAATAATACACTTGTGAATACTGGAAAACCTTCAATTCTCAATTCGCCTTTTCCAATTACTCTGTTTTTCTTCCTATCACCAAAGGTTACATATCTGCCATCATACGGAGTAAGATTCGTGAGAAATTCTGGAGTGCCAGTCATGTGGCGGGAACAGCCACTATCAAAGTACCATGAATCTCTAGAATAAGCTGTGAGAGAAGTGTTTGCCACCAGACACATGCTAGATCGTTTAACAATCCGTACCTTTCTGATCGATATTACTTTCTGGATATTGCCTGTGTTGGAACATGCCAGAGGTTGTCATCCTGTCATTTGGTCTCTGATCAGTCTTCTGCACTGCTTTTCAGAATGTCCTTGATACGTACAGTATCTACAAACAAGTGGCTTTCTCTGATGAGGCATATCAAACTTCCGTTTCACTTCTCGAATCTTGGTCTTGAGGGTTACTGAATTTTTATGTGATTCAGTCTTGTGTACATTCCCATATTCGATCCCATGTCGATCACCAAAGTTTCTTCCCATATCCAGAATATCATCAAGCTTTGCCTTTCAAGAATTTAATTTAGAGATCGTTGCTTAAGACATCTCGGCCCTTTTGACTACTGCTGTCAGTTTTCCACTCAGTTCTTCATTAATCTTTTCAAGTTTTGCAATCGTGAATCGTAATTCTCTTTCACTTTCTATTAACTTCTTTTTTTCTTCATTTAACTCTTTGTTTGTGTCGGCTACTTGGACCCACATAGCATACATTTTTTCATAGGTACTGTAGATTTCTTCATCACTTACAGAGAGATCATCATCTTCATTGCTTCGTACATCATCCAGATCTACGTTGGAACACACAGCTTTACCTTTGTTCAGTGTGTTGGAACATCTATCCTCCGATGTATCATGAACCTTTGCTCCAAACGCTACATAGTTACTGGCGAGTTTCTCTTCGTCCTTCTCATCTTCTTCATCTTCACTCCAAGAGGTGACATATGATTTTCCTTGTTTCTTACGAGTGTTAGCACATTAAGCCTGAATATGACCATACCCTTCACACTCTCTGCATTGAATTCGTCCAGACTATTTTGGTTCGTTGTTTTGATATCTCATGAACTGCTGATTTCCTTGCTCAAACCTCATTCCACGATTATTGCCCGGGTCTTGTTGTCTTTGTCTATTTCCGCCAAACATTTCCTGAGATTTCTTGTTGACCACCTTCTTTAGCATTCTCGAGAAATTCTTCGTGATCAGTGCAAGTTTTTCAATCTCATCATCACTGTCATACTCGTGATTATCTTTTAACGAAGACATTTTGAATGCCAATTCCTTAGAGACCCTTTTTGTAGCTTGTTGGAGTGTCATCTCATATGTCTGTAATGAACCCATTAGTTCATCTAGGCTCATGGTTGCTACGTCTCTTGCTTCCTCTATTGCTGCTACTTTCATTGCAAATCTCCTGGGAAGTGATCTCAAGGTCTTTTTCGCCAACTTTGTTTATTTGTAAACCTTTCCAAGTTGATATGCCATGTTGGATATGTCCCTGAGTTTTCCGTTGAATATAGCAATAGTGTCATCCTCCTCCATTTTGAGTTCCTCGAACTTAGTAGCTAGCATCTGTAGTTTAGATTCACGAACTTGACTGGTTCCTTGGTGAACAGTTTGAAGAATATCCCATGCTTTCTTCGCTTGATGACATGTAGAGATAAGTTTGAACTGATTTTCATCAACTGCAGTGAAGATTGCATTGAGTGCCTTTGAGTTTGCCAGAGATTCTTTGAGGTCATCTGGAGTCCATCTAGCTTTGTCTTTGAGTTTCTGCTCCCTTCGACTTGACTCTCCTTCTACTGCCTTCGAACTTGTATCAGCATCTTCTGTAGGGTGATTCCATTCATTCTCAACATAGAACCATGCGAGTTCGTCCAGTGAATTGATGAAAACTCTCATACGTGCCTTCCAATAATTGTAGTTGCTGCCTTCTAGCAGGGGTGGTCGAGAGACTGAAGCACATTCTCTCGTCGTCATGGTAAAACTGGATCTCACTTTCCTTGACACAACCAAGGGAATAATAAGTGACCACGCTCTGATACCAATTGAAATTTGGTCTTACCAATTTTTCTAGTCTTTACTAGTATGTTCCAACATGACTAATTTAACCAAGTGCATAATAAAGTAAAGCATAAAGAACGCACGACTTGGTTACGCAGTTCGGTGTAATCCACCTACATCTGCGGGGCCTGGCCCAGTTCAAAATGAATCCACTAATTAGAAAGATACAGTACAGAGTGCAGTTTACAAAATACTTATCTTTACTAACTATAACACGTGAATTCTGCTAGCTCCCCTAGCTACCGATCCGCCTTGATCAGACTCCCTCTGATCTCGAACTCCGTCGACGCTGGATCTCCTCCTCCCGAGGAATTAAGGCTTATGATTCTGAACTTTGTGCAGCAGGTCAGGTATGTTGGAACACAGTAGTCTAACTCTTTGTAATTCTCGAAAGTCTCAAAATCTGTATGCAGATTTTTGCTCTATTAAATCCGAGAGTATGCAGTCGCGTTTGTCCTAATTTATATCACGAACAGATTGGAATACTCCTTGATTATCTCCACAATATTTCTATTCCAAATCTGCTTCTTGAAGCATATCCAAATCCCATAAATAAAGGGATTTACCTTATATTGATCTATCTCATATATTCGAATGTATCACCTCCTTATAAGTAGGGATTTTCCATAAATCAATTATGCTTCACACGCATGATATACTTAGCCGAATATACGAATTCCATAAGTTACAAAATACTACAATATTCTGACTTCGATTTCCATAATTCCTTGGCGTCAATATGCTGCATTCAGCATGTTCCAACATGGAAAGATTTTCGGTTCAAAATAAGTTCACACAAACTGCCAATTAAATATGCACTGCAAATCTCTTGACTGTTGATAGAACTGATATGCTCATCATTCTCATCCCGCTTCCTTTTACCTGCATATTGTTCTATAGCTGCTTCATGCACACTTTGTTGATTTCAGTATTCGCTATCACTGCCTTGCCCTTCCTACGTCTCTCCATTTGAGAACCTGTCTATGAAAGTCTCCTTAGCACTCCAATTCTGGTCTTCTCCTTCATCTTGACGTTCTGCATGGACTGGACCATCTTCCTCCTCCAACCCCAACTGTTGTTGGCATTTGTATGCGCCCTGTTGTAGCCATTTTAATGTTTCTTTTTCACTATGAGTCTGAATCTTCCTTGTGCCTCCATTTCTTCTGAATTTGTTTTACCGACTTAAATTTTCCTTCCCTTTGTCTTGCCGACTTTGCTCTTGTGCTTGTATATGACCCTCCTGGTTCTCTTCTTGTGAAGAATATGCTATTACTACCAGCACTTGCTCCACCTGATTAACCGACTCAAATTCTACGGAGTTGTTGATTTTGATGTTGTGGAAAACGAAAAATTGGACCAAGTTGTGGCTGTTGGGGAAAATGGAAGTGAAGGGTTGAGGACGCATTATGAAAATGCGTCCTCTCCCTTTTTTTAATTCCTCCCGACTGTTTCCCAATTCTTTCCTTCCGGGTTTATGTCCTTGTTTTTTTCTTTTTTCGCCATTAGCAGGCTGCACATTTTTTTCTTCTCCAAAATAGTTAGCATTTATTTTATTTTTTAAAAAATCAATTAGAGGACTCATGTGGCATTATTTTATTTTATTTTTCTAATGCGGCATTGTTTTATTTTTTCCAAAATGATTTTCTTAGCACTCATTTTTTAAACGACTCCTCGGAATAGGTGAATTGTTTTTTTTTTAAAAATTTTTAGGAAATTATTTAGAGGACTCTAATTTGAAACTTAAATATATACATATATGTAAGTATAAATATAAATATAAATAAAAAATATAAAAATATATACATACGTAAATATGTGTGGATGTACACACACGTAAATGTGTGGATGTACACACACGTAAATGTGTGGATGTACACACACGTAAATGTGTGGATGTACACACGTAAATGTGTGGATGTACACACACGTAAATGTGTGGATGTCCACACACGTAAATGTGTGGATGTGCACACACGTAAATGTGTGGATGTGCATACATATATATACATAAATAAATATATATATGAATATATATTTATATTTACACGTAAATGTGTGGATGTACACACGTAAACGTGTGTGTACATATATATAAATATGTACACACGTAAATATGTGGATGTACACACGTAAATGTGTGGATGTACACACGTAAATGTGTGGATGTACACACGTAAATGTGTGGATGTACACACGTAAATGTGTGGATGTACACACGTAAATGTGTGGATGTACACACGTAAATGTGTGGATGTACACACGTAAATGTGTGGATGTACACACACGTAAATGTGTGGATGTGCATACATATATATAAATAAATAAATGTATATAAATATAAATAAAGATATATATAAATAAATAAATATATACATATATAAAAATAAAAAAATAAAAAAAATATAAATATAAATACAAATATATACATATATATGAATATATAAATATGTGGATGTACGCACACGTAAATGTGTGGATGTACGCACGTAAGTGTGTGGATGTACATACATATATGTATATAAATAAATAAATATATATAAATATAAATAAAGATATATATAAATATAAATATATACATATAACAAAATTTAAACGGATATAAAATTTAAATATAAAAATATACATAAATATAAATATAAATATAAATATAAATAAAGATATGTATACAAATATAAATAAATAAATATATGTACATGTAAATGTGTGGATGTACATACGTATATATATAAATAAATAAATGAATATAAATATATACATATATATAAATATAAATGTAAATAAAGATATATATATATATATATATATATGAATATATATACATAAATATAAATATATATACCTATGTATAAATATAAATGTATATATATATAAACATATATATAAATATATAAGTATATATATATATATATATAAATATATACATACATGTAAATGTGTGGATGTACAAACATGTAAATGATCAGCGGAATGTTGGAAATTAGTGGAAATTTGCATAAATTTATTTCTCGGGAGCTCCTCGAACGAGTCTGGAATGGGTATTGTTTTCTACAATTGTTTTGGAAAAGTTACAAATGAGATTTGAAATTAACTACGGTGCTAATGTAATCTGTGAATGAAATAATGTTTATTATGTTTTGTTATGTTCGGTAAATTTATCGTGAGGAGAATTTTATTTATTGGGGAGAAAGCTTATCATACTGTTCCGCCCTGAATTCAACAGGAGTGTGGAGTTTCGAATGAGTCGTGAATTTGAGTATCGAATTATCGTGGGTTGCTGCAGTTTGTAACTGACTATTTCTGGTCCACGTGTTTTCGTTCACGATTGCGCATAAGCAGACTTTTGTTTGTTTGGTGAAAATCTGGAAAATAGTGAAAAGATGATTTTGGGTCTCGTTGTTCGGATCTTTTTGAATAGTCTTGAATGTCGGTGCAGGAACGGAGTGTTGCATAGTTAGAATGGATACTAGTTAGTATGAATGTACAGTGTAGAACAGTACGAGTGAAATGTAATGCCAATTAGTGGTGAATAGCATGTACTGTCCTATCGATGGTCTCTGTAAAGCTTTCCACCCGTTCCACACGGGGGAGGACGTATGGTCCTGGATGTCCGCCGTGGTACAACCGTCTGTGCGGGTACATGTTCTTCCTCACGTGGAGCTCCCGCCGGTATGTCCTCCTCCATTTCGTATCCCGCTTCCTCGTTGGAATCACAGTAGGCATATGGAATAGTACCTGTATGTGATGGATCGATATGGGACATGTACCGATGACTGGATGCTGGAGTGACATATGTATTGTAATCTGATGTATCCATGTTGTATTGTGAGGGTTCCCCGGCTGATGGTCCGCAAATCGGTGGACTCGCATGTGAGGGGCCCGCTTGTGATGGACCAATGTGTTCCGCATGCCCCCTAGCACGAGGCCTCCGACCTCCTTGCCGACCAGGTGGGGCCTGACGGTGGGTTCTGAGGTCAGTATATCTGACACCAGGGAGCGGTTCCTCACAGTGCACGAACGGTTGATAATGCTGCGGCCTGGAGGGCTGATGCGCATGTTGTAGACTACGTGTGATAACATGATGCATCCCCCTTATGACGTCCGCACAATGTGGGGGCCAACTATCCAGATTAATGTCTGACATGCCATGCAACTGTGTCATTCCCTGCAACTACGGAATCGAGATGAATATGTCAGATATATAATTTTGAGGAGCTTTGTTGTATTCTTTCTTGACAATATTTGAAATTTAGGACATACCAAGTACTCCGCGGTTGCACTGTCCCCGTGGAAACCCTCAGCAGCTGTTACAGGCCGGCCTGGTTGATCAATGAAGGACACCGTCTTGCGGAAGTACCACTCCAAGTAATCACGGGTGGGTAGGTATGGATCCGCACTCCCCAGTGTGGGTAATTGTCGGTTGGACCGATGTTCCCAAGTGTCGAGATATCTTCTGAGCTCGACGCGCCAATCCATGCCCGACCTTCCGCGATGGTCTCTAGTGTGGACCAAGTTGTACTCATCCCAACTGACCAACTGGGTGGGTATTGGCTGAATCAGGCCGAACTGCCTGAGAACACGATGCGCATGATGGAACTCCACGGCATGCCAGCAGATGAGGTCGACGCAAAGCAGCCAATTGTTTCTACCATCCGTACAATACTGCGGGAGTTGCTCCAGGACGTCCTCCGCATATGGCTGCCAGATGAACTGAGACAAGATGCAAGTGTTGCCGTTAGGTATAGGAAACCATTTTCCGTGCGAAGTCTAGAAATCAAAATCCAATTATTCCTATACCTGATTATGGGTGAGAGACGTCAGCTGATCTCGGTATACTTTGAGAACGTGCATTGGCGATTGTGAACAATCGTAACGTGCCCTCCACCTATGAGGAACCGAGTGACACAAATTAGCCGAACTATGGAATTGCATGTGGACTTATGAATACCGCATATTGAGGGATCAGACAAGTACCGGGATCCAAGAGCAGTCATCGTCACTGTCACCGGTAGTGCCCCAGCCGGACGGATGGATGGTATGCGTTCCCATGCCCACAGCTGCCAGTAAATGCAATAGAAATGCCCGTTAATGTTAAGCACGGTATGTACGAACGGCTATGTTGACTAACAATTTTACCTGTAGCAAGACAAGTGGCCCGGATATGGATTTAGATTGTGGGATTGCCGCGTCACACAACGACCTGTACAAGCACGCAAGAATCGAACTCCCCCAACTGTACCGATGGACTGCACCCAAATCCGTAAGTGCGGATAAGTAGAGCAACGGGATGAGGTGGCTGGACGTGTCGGACATCAGCATTCCCCCAAGAAGCAGCAGAAGGAAAACCCTAGCCCGCTGTTGGCATTGTACATCAGTGGTATCATCGGGGAACGGACTGTGCAGTAGCGTTCCCAACCACCTGGCCTTAATGCGGCCCCCCCTGATACAAGTGAGGTCTGGTGTAGCTCCCAGGTAGTTTGTGCAGATGAGCTGCCACTCCTCCGGACGCCTGACGGTGTCAACCCCTGTTACTGGGATGCCATCGATCGGTAGACCCCACAGGACCCGTATATCCTGCAAGGTGACCGTGGCCTCCCCCATTGGTAGGTGAAACGTGTGCGTCTCTGGGCGCCAACGCTCCACTAGGGCGGTGATGAGGGAGTGGTCAATCTGTATTGCGGCAGAGTCCAGGAGTCCCTGAAATCCGGCGTCACGAACATACCGCATAACCTGTTCTGGCGGTTGGTCGGTCCAGCATGCACCGTCGCACCGACGCACCTGCAGTGCCTCGTCCTCTAGTGTGCCGTTGTATAGGGCACGAGCATGGTGCTCCTGGTGTAGGTACAACAAGTCCTCCTCAATTGGTCCTGGATGGTACATGGTGTTACCTGTGCGCAAATACCAACACAAGTTAGATGTTTTTTCTGGAAGAATAGCACAGATAAAAGTAACACTGCGTAATGTAACACATATTTTCCAAACATACGTAATACAACAAAATCTGCCACATATATCATTTAGTACAAGGAATACTACATCAGACTACGGACGACAGACTAAGCATGCCCTCTCCCTCCAATCGATGTACAATGCAAACCAAGTGAAAGATGGAGGTTCTATTACAGACACCGTATGACACCACGATACTAAGCACGACCACGCCTACGATTGCCCCTGGTTTCACCCGCCACCCTGTCATCCATCTGATTCCTTATCCGCCTCTCCGCAAACTGTCCACGCCTCCTGTTGCGAAACTTTTCTACATCCGGAATTAACCTCTAACTGGCACACTGCCAGAGTGATGGATCTCGCACGGGCATGAACCCCTGACTGTATTGTTGGACATATGTGGTCGTGTGATACACCCGGTCACACAGACTAGCAGGATCGTCACGCCTATGGCGACAAACGGCCAGGGCATGGGAACAAGGGAAACGAAATATTTGCCATTCGCGACAAGTGCACTCCCTGCTACGGTATTTGATCGTGTACTGTCGTTCACTAATGCTCCCGTCGATGTTCCTCGCCACAACCCTGTATGTCTGCGACGCGTGCCCGAACAGGGTGATGATATGTCCCTGTGCCAATGTATCCTGCTTCTGGAACTTTTTCCAGATCCTCCGAGGGAACGCGGACCTGGACAGACGGGCAATATCTCATAAGCAGCGAACCGGCATACCGGTAAATCTGAAAATGCAATTAACTGACAGCGTACCTCCAATCCGTAGCGTCCGTAAGCCTCTGTGCAAACATTTCAACCGTTCGCTCGAACGTTGCTTTGACACACGCTGTTATTGGAAGGTGGCGTGCGCGCCGTAAGCAGTTGTTGAAGCTCTCCGACAGATTCGTTGTCAAAATTCCCCACCGCCGATCACCATCATCGAAGGCAAGACACCACCTACTCCTATCTTGCCGTTCCAGCCAAGCCCAAGCGGACGGATCCATACTCTCCAGCTCCTCCTTGTACTCCATCCACCTGCTCTCGCGCCTGGCACTACCGAGCTGCCACACCAGAGACTTCATGAGCGCATTCTTGAACTTCCCGTGATCATGTGATAAGAAGTTTGACTGAAAATGCCGCAAGCAAATCCGGTGGTATCCGGCTGGCTCCATCCACTCCTCCATATTTGTCATCGCATTTACAAGTCCTGTGTGCCTATCTGATATGACACAGATTGGTCTGCTATCACCACCAACAACGTGAAGACGCAATCTCCCCATGAACCAGTTCCAGCTTTCATTCGATTCCTCGTCGGCAATTCCGTAAGCGATAGGGAGGATGTAATCATTTGCATCGTGGGTCACGGCGACCAGCATTGTTGACTTGTACGCACCTCTCAAATGAGTGTCGTCGACGCTGATCACTGGCCTGCAGTGGCGGAAGGCTGCAACTGCCTGACCGAATGCCCAGAACACAAATTTAAATTTCATACACCCGGGACCGTGTATTCTGTCAGGTACGCCAGCCCAATCAACAACGGTGGTCGGATTAGCCCTTACAAGTTCATCCATAAAAGTCGGGAGCTGTTCAAAAGAATCCTCCCACGTTCCAAATACCATGTCAATTGCCTTCTGCCGAGCATACTAGGCCTTCTTGTAGGAGATCGTGACGTTGAACTCATCATTCACTTGAGCTCGCACATCTTTCACCGTGTACGAAGGGTTAACATCAATGTGGTGGCGGATTGAACGGGCGATCATCACCGACGTCAGATTCACGTTACCCGTAGATCGACCAGCCCTGACACACCCATGGCTACTAGCCCATTTGGTGATCTGCCACATACCATGCGAAGCCTTTTTCGAAGCTCTGCAAACCCAAACACAATTCCCAGTTCCTTCGACGACGTCCTTGCATTTCGCATACCATGTGCGAGAACTGCTCTCCACAACCCTGTGTTCCCTGTTCATCATAGAACTCCACCGAGAAATAGCTTCGACCAACTGCGGCTTTGTCTGAAATCGCATACCCACGTCCACTTTACCAGTCTCCTGGACATAGGTAGAAACGCCGGACCCAAAATGGGTAGGGTCATAACTATCCTCATCGGGGCCCCCATAATCTCTGTAGTAGGCCTGTGTATCCGGGTTTGCCAGAATATGAAACGACGTCGGTACATTGTTCGTGCACACCAATTGCTCTTCCTCGTCCCCGGGGTTCGAATCGGTTGACAAGGAACGATCATCCTCGGTTCCACCATCAAGTCCAGGTGCCGAGCCGTCATCCTCGCTACCATCATGCCAGCATCGCGGTCGCTAACGGGACCCGCAAAATCATTTCAGAAGACATTCTGCTCGCCATAGTCTACCACGGCTCTACCACCACTTGTGGACGGCTGGGCACAATCCACGTGGGCATACTGTCCAGGTTTGCTGGACTCACCAAATTCACGACCCCAGCTACGAACAGGTGGTGGTATACTGGGCACAGCGGCGGAGTTCTGCACGTTGCTCAGCAATGACATGAACGTGCTTCCCCGCGCCCCGTAATTAGCGATTGGCAACTGTTCCGTAACAATGTAAAAATCCGCAGAGGACAATGCCATTCGATCAACAACGTTGAAGAAGAACGTGGTGGACGCATCATCTTCCACAGGATAACATCGATAGTATACCGCCGAACCAATCAGCTCGGGACACAGGTAATACATTTTCAACGAACAACTCTCCCTCACAATGGCCAGTCTCGTTACAATTAAATCAAACAATTCCAAGTAGTTCAGCCTCCGCTCGAGAGTCGTAACTCGCTCCGGCATTGGAGGATCATAATAAACCCCCACACCCAAATCAAACTTAATCTGGCCCCCTCTATACATATACACTGCCAAAAACATCGCAGAACTGCAACACACAAACACGTAACACATAACTCACAACGCAACGAACCAAGCTCAATCATGAAATGTACACACAATCAGACAACACAATCATACACATACAATTAAATTAACTAAATTACTCCAGCATATCAACAGATTATAATTCAACCCAAACGGCAACAACTGACCGACGACCGGCAATGTGCGACACTCACATAATGTCGGAACACGTTCGTATAATTCTACAGGCCGCAAATACCTACTACATAAAGGATAACAGAGTGGGAGGGGTTCTGAGACTTACGGGTCAACGTCGGTCAACGCGGGTCAACGTCGTTCAACGCGGGTCAATGGTGGGTCAACGGGTCAATGGCGGGTCAACGGGGCTACGGCGGGTCAACGCAGTCAACACGGTCAACGCGGGTCAACGTCTTTCAATGCGGGTCAACGGCGGTCAACGCGGGTCAACGTCTTTCAACGCGGGTCAACGGCGGGTCAACGGGGCAACGGCGGTTCGACGGGGTCAACGGTGTCAAGAAACGCAGTCAACGTCAGGTCAACAAACGGGTCAACGACACGATCTCTGCAACCGAAATCCGATTAACAAATCAGTAGCAATTAATAAAAAAAACAAACACATATTCAGCGGAAAAAAGGAAAATACCGGATCCCGTACAAAACTCGAACTGCAGATACAAATGGAGGAACACCGGTAGAGCAATACTGGAGAACGAGTGCAGCGGAGAAAGAGTGCAGCTGAAAACGGTGGAAGCACCCGAACACTGGCGAAAATGTGACTTACAGTGGGAGAAATGAGAGGAAGGAAGGCTGAAGAAGATGGACAAGGCTGGAGAAGAAGAGCAATTCGGGTGCTTTAAACAAAAAATTTCTGACGCACTTGCCACGTGGCAGCTTGTCATTCGACCGAAAATTCCACATCTGACCGAAATGGTTCACATGCAGCCGCGATGACGTGGCAACTCCCCTGGCCGACACGTGGCCTGGGGATTTAAAAGAAAGGGCCGGATCAGGTTTAAAAAAAAGTGACCGACACGTGGCATCTCCGGATGAGAGGACGCATTATCATAATGCGTCCTCTGCCACGTGGCGAGCCCCCATTCGGCCACGTGGCGCCTTACATTTTGGACCAAAATTTTCAAAAAAAAAAACGCTGCCAGGGAGGACGCATTACCATAATGCATCCTCTGCCACGTGGCGAGTCCCCATTCGGCCACGTGGTGCCTGACATTTTGGACCAAAATTTTCAAAAAAAAAAAAACGCAGCCAGGGAGGACGCATTATCATAATGCGTCCTCTGCCACGTGGCGAGTCCCCATTCGGCCACGTGGCGCCTGACATTTTGGACCAAAATTTTCAAAAAAAAAACGCTGCCAGGGAGGACGCATTACCATAATGCGTCCTCTGCCACGTGGCGAGTGCCCATTCGGCCACGTGGCACCTGACATTTTTTACCAGCACTTTCGGACCAAAAAATGAAAAAAAAGGAAAAATGGGAGGACGCATTTCCGAAATGCGTCCTCCATATTCAGTTGCCGTTTGTGGCTACTGTAGCCACAAACATAGCAATTTCTCAATTCTACGGGCTTCATTACTACATTACAAGGAAGGTCTAGACAATTCCAATTACCTGCTTGTGCCGTGGGTCTGCTATCACTAAGCCCAACCATGGGCCTCAATCCCCTGATTGTTTGTACATACTATTTCCATGCAGTTTTAAAAGTTTGTCCCAGCCATTGTCGGTGACTACATCTACTGTGTTAACTAGCAGATCATTCCTGCTATTATCCAATTCAAACACAGAAGGAACTGGGTCATCAAGTACCTTTGTTTCTTGCACATGCTGAGCCAGGTTCATCTCTTGCATTTGCGCCGCTTCCATGCTAATGTCCTGCGATGATACTAATTGTTGTTGCGACGATTCCTGTGAATGTTGCTGTTGCAATTGCATTGACCACTGCCATTCATGCTATATTCAAGTCTCCCACTCCATATCTGAATCTCGATGTTGAATTGCATGCAGGAATCCGTTTGGCAACTGCTGCATATTTTCCTCCTGAGACTGATTCTGCACATGATCGTCTCTACCAGTGGTGGATACTCCGAGATATTAATGTTTGATGGTGCCTGCCCTGCGACGTTCTGTTCCATAACGAACTTCCTCCATGCCTTGCCCCTCTTCTTGTAATGGAACGTGTTCATCATCTGTAATAACAGTGTAATGAAAACAGTTCGGAATCGTAGCTTCCCGTATATCGCAAAAAGGTCTTCTTGCCACTCCTTAAAATCCGCCTAAAAAGTTGAATAACGCTTGTGCGGCCTATGACCTCGCGCCCTGATGGATTCTGGATACATTCATTAAGTAGGATCGTCCACAATGCTTGTGCCCCGCTCCTGATTATGCTGTTGTCTATTAGTTTCCAAGAACTGTATGAGACGGCAAAAATTGTGCACCGGTTCATACTTGCGTTCCACCCCAGTATCTATGACCATCTGGTATATTAATGAAGAACCCAGGGATGAGTGACCAGCCAATGTGTACCAAACCTGTGCTCGGAGAAAACGCAAATTCCTGGCTGAAAACTCCTATGCAATTCTATATTAACCACCTCTATAACATGATTCGCCATTTTATGCGCCACAATCGGATTTTCACAAACCGATGCCACCCCATGCATTCTCACTGTGATCATGATCCGCTGCACTATCATCCTGTTGAGCGGAATAGTTGGTTCCCAACGACGATCTGCAAAGAAGCCACCCGCGATTGCATCGGATGTGTTGTGGAGCACCGCCATTTTTGTCATGTTATTGGCTAGCTTAATACTGTAGAAGTTCTTGTACCTATGTAGAACTCGAGCCTCAAACCCCCAATGATCACGAAGATATTGATCAATCCTCTACCTGTCTGTCACCCAGCCAGTAACCTAGCACATAGTTCTCCTCGAATTGAAGCGCATCATTAATGAAGCTTTTTAAAAAAGGATGGAGAGAATGATATTTTGGTGCTCACTGTCAAGCAAAATTACTCGTTCCTCTTTTCGTAATTTGTCCCTAAAACATTCCCACATCATTACAAATGTTCTCAATTGATTCTCATACACTATTAGCCGATATAAGTGAGTAAACCTTTCTAGTATAATAGTGTCATCATCACTGATAAACAGTGAGCATGAAAACCAGAGACGATAGAAGATGTTGCAAGTATGGTTGAATTTTTGATGTTTAGAACATGAATAGAAAAGGCAATGGAGAAAACTTGGTGAATTATAAAAAAAAAATTGAAAATAAATTATAATTTTTTAAAATTCTATAATTGTTGATTAATCTGTTAACTTTATTAAAATGTGTTATGTCTGGTAAATGAATCAATTAATAACATTTCGTAATAACCTGTGAACGTCTTATAAATAATGGTGCAAACGATTGAAACATGTAATTTTGCTTAAAATTAGGTACTAAACTCCCATTTTCTCAAAGGGATGAAGACCAAAGAGAATCTCGGCTCGGCTCGGCTCGGCTCGTGTTAATTTAGGAAGAGATGGGGCCTTGGTTAAACCATAATCAATACGCCACCGTTTCGGATGTAGGCATAGAGGTTTCGGCACAGCACACCCTGGGAAGAAGGAATAAGGGCGGCGGTCGGCATTGAAGCCTGGAGTCGGGATTGGAGAAGAAAAGCATCTTCAGCAATGGCGGTTGCCACACTCTTCCGTCACATATCCAAATCGCAAAACCTAAGCTCTGTATCCTGCACACTCAGGAGCCTGGCCACTCTCGCTTCTCCTCCTTACCCGCCAAAACCCTTCATAAACCCTTATCTAGGTATACGTTTATTATGCCATTACACTTTACCTTTTCTCTCGCTCTGTTCTTCATTTTCCGCGTTTTTGTTGATTTGCTGGGATTGTCGCTCCCAATATATGCTGAATGTTGATTGATTTAATGCCATACTTATGTACATTACACGTTTCTACACTTTAGACATTTCTGTATTTTGTTTTACTACATGTAACATGGTAATCCGCGGATTCTGTGAGGGGAAATGAACTTTTATTACTTGATAGTGCATGGGTTGTGTGTTGATCTCTACATGATAGTAAGTGGATAGATGATAAAGGAACAAAGTTTTGCGAGTAGATTTGTCTGATGAATGGGACTAGTGTTTTGACTTAGGAAGATTTTCAATTGGGTTCCTCCTGATTAGAGCTTATACAAGTTAGAAAATTTTATGGAGTATAAACACGTATGAATGCTTAGGGACTTATACTATAATTAGTATTGGGAGTGTAAGACTGATGATTAATAATATTGAGAAAATGCACAAGCCATGCTTTTGACGGTGATGTATTAGGTTGAGTTTCTTTGATGATTATCATATGATTTTTCTACTTAGAATGAAGGTACCTCAGTGTATATTGCTGTTGTTCAGAATTGTAGCAAGAAGAATACCTAGAACCAGAGTTATTAGCTATGATAACTATTTCTATTCTGTTTGATTTTTTCTTTTCTTAGGGAGACCGAGAAGAATACCTAGAACCAGAGTTGTTAGCTATGATAACTGTCCCCATTCTGTTTGATTATTTCTTTTCTTAGGGAGACCGCTATGATAACTGTTCCTATTCTGTTCGATTTTTTCTTTTCTCAGGGAGACCTATTTCCAGCCCCGCTGTAACATTTGGTCTGCTCAGTAGTGCATCATCTCTTACTGTTCCTTACCAAAATCACCCAACTATTGGAGCTGTTACCTATCCCTCCTCTCTGCTTGGTGGCTGTTCCGATCAGGCATGTAATTTCTCTTGTTGTGGCTCTTCTGCGCATAAGAAATAATTTTCTTTTCTCTTTCGATTCTGAAGTAGAAATGAATTTTCTCTATCTTCTCTGTATATGTCAGCATACAGGTGAGACAGCTCTTGTTCCATTTCAAGGGATGAATTTTCCCCTATTACCCCTCAAGGTATGTTATGTTTTCCTTGTTATGATGCGTTCTTCTTTGTGTCTTCAATACTTTCACGGTAAACAACTACTTTTTGGAATCAGATGACCCCTAGAGAAAGAGTGGAAGATTTGAATTTTGCTCTTCAAAGAAATGGTAGTAGTGATGTCAAAGATTTCATGGATAGCATGGGGGTTGGAATGTTTCCTCACCAGGTACATTCATCGCCTTGTTTTATTTTTCCCTCTTTTAGCTGATTAGTGTTTTGGCTTTATTTTAAATCCTATATAAATATGTTGTATGAACTAGTTTAAATATGAACTAAGCTTTTATGTCTTTTATAAAAATCATTTAAAGGGTAGCTATGAAGGTCTGACTCATCTATGTGAAATCTTGGTTTACTAGAGTTTCCTTCTTTTTGGATTTATATGGTAAAGGATGCAGTAATATGGCTTTAAATGTACCTCATTTTATTGAAAACGAATCAATCATAAGATACACACACACACACACACACACACACACACACATATATATATTGCAAATGGAGGAAATCCTAGCATCTGCAGGAACATATTGATCCTTAAGTGTCCAATACTGACCTTTTTCATCACATGCCTTGTAGTCGGAAGAACTGCTAGAAGAAGAGCTATCAGTTGCTACACCTAGTCTACATAAAGAACTGTCAATGTCAGATGAATGCTATGCTGCTGCTATGTCATCACTTGTTGATGCAGTTCTTGAGTACAGTTATTTTGCAATGGTGATTAGATGTGCCACAAAGAAGATCAAATTCGCCAAATGGCGCAAGGGAAGAATGGGAGGTATATCACACCGAGGGAATGTCATATCCTTTGGTAACTATGCTCTGCAAGTACTTGATGCTGCTTGGATCACGGCCAAACAACTAGAAGCAGGACGACGAGCATTGTCCCGAATTGTAGGCCGTGGAGCCAAAATATGGGTACGAGCTATTTGTGACAAACCAGTCACACAAAGGCCTGCTGAGACACGCATGGGAAGAGGGAAAGGATCCGTCTCATTTTTTGTTGCGGTTGTTCAACCAGGTCGGATCCTTTATGAAATTAGCGGAGTGACAGAAAGTATAGCTAGAAAAGCAGTTGATGTGGCAGCATCAAAACTGCCTGTGCAAACACGATTCATCATCACAGCATAAGGATAAAAGGTAGAACCAAATTTATGAGTTTGGAGGGTTGTCAACTTTTGTTTTTTAATTTCAAGAAGGCAGTCTTGTGAACATATTGTTTTGGAGAAGGAAAAATGGTCTTCTTTCTTGGTCCGCTGCATCTTTTTTTTCTCCAATAATATTTGCTAATTCAACATTTGACATTGTTGGTTATATATATTAGGATGATTTGCGTACACTCTTTCTTATATTTAGTTTTGTTATCTGAATTAATAAAATCTTGTAGCTTCAATGATTTGCTGTTGCTGATTAACTTTCCTTACTATTATTATCTGAATTTTGTGTCTAGAGGCTCCTTATAGTTCAAATATGCTGATTTTAATGCTACTCAGTTGGTACATATAGACAAAGTTGAAATAATTATGAAACACCCCAGTAATGAAAGGGGGTATGACTGCAAGGATGATTACTGGGAGAGGACAGGTGGGAATAAAATTTATGGCACCGAGTAACAGATCATTGTATGCTTTTTATGTTTTAATTTTATTTCTTTTTTTTTACTGAACAATGAGACTTTATATCATAAAGTACAGTACAAGAAATTGTTGCTGCCAGTAGTGATAGGCGGCCATAATGCTGTACATGTACCACATCTCTGTATACTTGCATCAACTCCCATGAGTGCTTTTACATCATTTACATCTTCCGGTCCTGTCAAGAAACTGTTGGCAAATGGCAGTCAGTACTGATGAGCAAGTGTTGTGTGTTCTGCTAGTTTGTGACTGCTTCTTTTAAAGCTGCAAAACATGTTCTGCTGTTTGCTTGGAGTTCAGACGATACTGGATAGGCTATTGCTCCATGGTGAATAGTTTTTCAAGCATCTATGATAATCATTTATTCCCCTTGTGCCTCAACATTGGTTTGACAGAAAATAGCCATCAGAATTTAGAATGATCGGTGCATTTTAGGGTTGCCTTTCGGGGTGATCTGGGACACTCTGGTTGAGGGAAGTCGATGATCTTTGTTGGTCTCTTGCTGAATATTCTTTGTTGCTTGTTAGAACTGTCACTCAGCATGAGCTCTTGTTGGTAAATGTCATTTGCTTAAATTAGAATCCAGACGTGGGTGTTATCCTGCCACAATGTTGTATTCTTGGAAGGCTGATGGGATGAAAGCAGGGAGCAATAAGTAGCCACTGTTGTAAGGTATGTGAAGGGATGATAGAGAAATGGAAAAGCAATCTGAGAGGCAAATGTGAGCTAGTTTCTCTGCTTGAATATCAGTGCCGCAAATGCCGCAAATGAGTGCTGGTGTAGCTTCTTGAATTGCAGTGCGGCCTGGATGTTGGTTGCATTGATCTGCCGTTGTGAGTCACCGAACCTGCAGCTTGTGGTATTGGTTATACTTCGCTTTGGACGCTTATTCATAAGAAAATGGTTGATTGACATTAATATTCAACGAGATATTACATATGGCTGTTGACTTTGCAAGGTCATGTGTCAGTGCTACTGCATAGTATCTGTTACCGTAATAATAAAGACATAAATACAATGTTTAAGATTTGGATTTTCCAAATTAGCTTTCTATATGGTGGGGAATTTTTGGGTAGTTATATATATAAAGTAAGCGGTTGTTGCAGTCCGTTTGAATAATTATACGTGTGTTAACCCTCTAGTCACTGTTTATCCAAATTATTTTGGATTGTATAATGTTCCGCTTAAAAGAGTGACTATGTCTAAAACGAATTGTGCCTTGCCACCTATCACTTGTCCCTTGTGTTTGTGTGCTCCAGGCTACCACTGCATTTTTGGAGATAGTGTAGTATGCCGTATTTATCATTAGTTCTGTCCATTGCATATATACCATGTCGCCCCGCCTTCCCTTTCAACTGCTTTTCCTTTCTCCTTGTCGTTTGATTGAGATGCATTTGCATGTTGTTATGTCACCGTTTTTGCCGACTGAATTTGCCTTGGCATGGTCGATCTCTAATCTATACTTGCTACTAGCAAACAAAAAGATTTGATGCACGTCACCGGTCCTTCAATTATGACTCATACTTAATCAACTGTGACTGCATTCCTTGTGCACTAGCATTTTTATCCTCTCTTTCTGGCGCCCTTTTGACTCTCTATTAGCCAATTGTCAATTCTTTCATGTGGTCCTAAGTTGAAGTCTTCTAGTCTTGAGCAACGCTATACTTTTTTTAGCAAAGTCGCATTGAAATATTACGTGTTTTACTAACTCTTTCTCCGATTTGCATATCTAGCACTTGGAGGAGATATTCATCCCTCATTTCCTAAGTGTTGGGTAAGTCGGGCAAGTTCCTTGTACTAATCTCCATATGAGAAATTTGGCATCCTCTATCATGGAACTCATCCAAAGTTGCTTCCACGTCCATTCTTAGTCCAATACGTGTAGTGTTTGTAGCAAGCGCACCATTTCAATTTACTTCTTTGTTCCATATTATAGTCTTGATTTTCCAATTATACCTTTCTTATAATATCGTGAGAACAAAATAATACATAACAAATTTTTTTATAAAAAAAATAGAATGACTAGTGAAAGTTGTATTGAGAAAGTAAAAAGTAAATTGAGCACTCCCTCTGTCCCAACCAATCATGCAGAGAGAGAAACTTTCTTTTGAGTGGGTTTCCTGACAAGCGGCCTGTCCATAACCTTATGGACATGCCACTTATTTCTTACCTTATACACTGCATTTCTTAAATTACATATAAAATTTAAAATTTTTGAAAATATTTTTATATATCATATATTTTTATATTTTCACCTTCAAATACATAATATTACTTGTTTTAACTTATAAAATGCAATATTTAAATTTTATAAAAAATTACAAAATTTAAGGCAAATGCCCCCGAGGACTGTCCTTAAGCTTATGGAAAAGCCGTCTTTCCTGAGACTTTCCCCTTTCTTTTAGTTTCAGGGGTGTGAAAAGTTAAATTTGCCCGTCTTCTTCCTTCACCCCCTCTTATTCCTTCCAGATCTGTGCGTCTTCCTCTCTCTGCCCTCCGCCTCTTTCCACCAGCACAACCACCAACACCACTGCCACCATTCCTCCCCACCTTCCTCTTCCTCTCACCACCACCCAAACACCACTACCACCACCTTCTTCAACCTCGCACCACCACCCTGCCACCATCCCCACCTTCAACCTCTCACCACCACTCAACCACCATCCCCCTCACCCTCTCCTACGCCGAATCGAGCAGCGGCGCAGTGGATTTGAGCACCGACGACACGACCCCTAACCCTCGCCTGAGGCATCGCAACCGATATTACCCAAATCAATGGTGCGGAGAATTTGAGCAGCGGTGGGATTTAAGCAATAAACTGAGTGGATTTGGAGAGAGAGACAGAGGGAATGGAGAGGCGGAGGGTGGATTTGAGAGAGGGAGGCGGATGGGGGATTTGAGAGGAGTATACTGACAAGTGAGGGTAGGAGAGGTGATGGTAAGTGAGGTTTGTGAGTATCTTTTAATTACTTTTAGGGTATTTTGGTCTTCGGATACATGAAACTTTTCTTAATATGGAAAGTGTGCAGATTTGGTTGAGACAGAAAAAATAAAAGTATGCAGAAAAGGTTGGGACGGAGGGAATACATGATTTTTTTTAGATTAGCCAAAAAGGTACGGTGACAAAATAAAAAGATCATACTAACATAGAAGAATAATGTGCATTTATACCTCCAATTCTCGTGTTTGTGCACATATGCCTCCATTTTTTTTAAAGTGCACATATCCCCTGGTCTCACCAGAAAATTTGATCAACCGTGATCTTTGCCGGATTTAACTGATATGAATGATTTACCCCTCTTAAAAAAATACTTAGAATGTATCTCAACTATTTTTCCCTCTCAAACCCTAAATCCCAAATCCCAATTCATTCTCATTTCATTATGAGATTTAGAGGGTTGATTTTAAGTTCTAGGGGATCGGGAACCTTGTGCGGCGAAGAGGTCGACGAAGAAAATGAACCTCCATTCTTAGTTCAAACGGCTCTGCTCGCTTGGTATCGAAGTTTGACGTGTTGTTAGCTTAAATTTTTTGTGTTATACTAATTTTATGCGTGGATTCTGATTTGTTAGCAAAGAGACGAGTTTGTTCTTGCATTTTGATTGTCCAAACTTCTTTTGTAATTTTGTTTGGATGTTAAGAATAACGATATGAAGTAATATAAGTGTATAAAACATAAGTGCTGATATAACCCTTAAATTTTAAAACAAGTGCTGATATAATCCTGTATTTTAAAAATAAGTGTTGATATAACCCTGAAATCCCAGTTCATTTTCTAACGGAGGGGCCCATTTCGAGGGTAAAATTGTCTAAAATTATTTTGATGATAGAATAGGGTATAATGGTCATTTTCAATTCGGTCAATGTCGGTCTCCAGCTATATGGGTATGAGTTTTTGAATCACTGCAGGCCAAAGAGTATATGTGAACTTTCGAAAAAGTGGGGATATATTTGCACAAATCCAAGAACTAGGGGGGTACGAATACATTTTAGGGCAAAATACTGATATGACCCTATGTTTTGAAGGTTTGTGCTGATATGACCCTGTAAAGTTGAAAAGTGCTATTGTATCCCTGTGTTTTGCATAAAAAGTGCCGATATAACCCTGTGACCCTTCACCACCACTATCACCACCTCCGCCATTATCACTGCCGCTAGCCACCACCAACCACCGCCAGCACTACCAGCCATCGCCAGCACCAACCACCGCCAGCACCACCAACCATCGCCAACACCAACCACCGCCAGCACCACCAACCATCGCCAACACCAACCACCGCCAGCACCACCACCACCAGCCACCGCCACCACCAGCCACAACCACCACCACCCGCCCCAGCAGAACCTAAACCTAGCTCCGCCACCACCACCAGCCATTACCACCACCACCACCACCCACAGTGACATCCACCACCACCATCACTCTCCCCAGCCACCGCCACCACTCATCCCAACCACCACCAACACCACCCACCCCAGAACTCGTCCCAACCACCACCACCACCGCTCAACCCTCGTCCCGCCACCTCTCGTCCCTACCCCCGCCACCACTCATCCCAACCATCACCACCATCGCTCAACCCTAGTCCCGCCACCGCTCGTCCCTGGCCTCGCCACTACTCGTCCCTGGCCTCGCCACTACTCGTCCCTGGCCTCGCCACTACTCGTCCCTGGCCTCGCCACTACTCGTCCTAACCACCACCACCAACACCGCCCAACCCTAGCCCCACCCACCACCGCTCAACCCCAGCCTCGTCACCGCCACCGTTTAACCCTAACCTAGTCGCGCCACTGCGCTCCACCTCTCCCCATTGCCTAGCCCCGTCACCGCGCTCTACCTCTCCCTAGAATGCCGATTGGAAACCCGATTGGAATACCACTTCGATTCACCTCCACCGCCGCCTTCGACTCACCTCCGCCTTCGATTCACCTCCACCACCGCAGCTTTGCATTACCAGGGAAAAAAGAAAGCTCGAGAAGAAGAGAGAGAAAACAGGAGGGGAAAAAAAGAAAGGTTCTGACGAGAAGAGAAGAGAAGAGAGGGGAAGAAGAAAGGTTCTGACGAGAAGAGAAGAGGAAGAGGGGAAAACAGATCTAACAAGGGTATAGATGTCTTTCTAGCTTTTTTATTTATTTATTTTAATTACAGAGGGTATAATAATAATTTTATGTCTTTTCGGCCAAATTCAGGCCGGCAGGGTTATATTAGCACATTCTAGCAAAGCACATGACTACAATGACACTTTCCAACTTCACATGATCATATCAAGTCAAAACCTCAAAAATAGGGTTATATAATCACTTTACTCTGCATTTTACCAAAATAAAAAGCGAGTGCGTAAACTGAAAACTGAAAAGGGAAGCAAGCAATGGTTCAAATGGAGGAGTTTTAAGGGGTTGGTGAACTGAAAAACGCCAAGAAAAGAGGTCACCGAATCAGCGAGCAATGGCAATGGCTACCCTTTTCCGTCGCATGTCCAAATCCCAACTCTTTAGTTCAAATCATAAAGTCCTCCCCTTTTATACACACTCACCTCCCAAAACCCTGCTCAAGGTATTGCAGTTTTCTTTCAACGGGGTTCCTTTTAGCTTGCCTTGCTTTTACTCTTTTGATGCTATGATACGAGATGTACAACTATACAAGGCACATAATCAAGTCCTTTTCTTTTTCTTGTTTTCTGCCAATGTAAATGTAAAGACCTGTACTATTGGCTACCATAAGTCTATAACTAGAGCTTCCAGTAATAATCTGGTGAATCGTAGTTGCGTATTGGAACACTATATGTATTAGGAGCTGGCTTCGATATTCCTATTTGATTTTTGTATTGAAGAGCATGGATGTATGTAAATACAGGCTTTCATGCTTTATGGTTTTGCTTCTGTTTTCTTTTAGTGAGGTCAATTTCCAACCTTGCTGAGACCACTTCCAGGTTACAAGACATGGTTTCTGGGACTGAGAGGAAATACTATATGTTGGGTGGGAAAGGAGGCGTGGGTAAAACAAGCTGTGCTGCATCTCTTGCTGTGAAGTTTGCAAATCACGGTCACCCCTACTAATGTAGTATCTACTGATCCTGCTCACTCACTCTGTGATTCTTTTGATCAGGCAAGTGATTGGACTTGCGATTGTATTTTCTACCAAGTGAGTTTTCTTTAGTTGATTTTGTGCTTACATGTAACATTAACTTTTTCTATGCTCACGGAACGAGCCAGGATTTGAGAGGAGGAACTCTTGTTCCTGTGCAAGGAATGCCTTCTCCTTTATTTGCACTTGAGGTACACTTTTTTCACTCTGCTGTATATTTTTTGAAATACTTGCATATTTGATCCTCACGCTATAAGACAATATCATTCATGTAATTGTAGATCAATCCTGAGAAAAAAAAGGAAGAATTACGTTCTGCAATGTAAAACGATAATGGTGCTAATATAAAAAAAATAATGGACAGCATGGGCCTTGGGATGCTTTCTAAGAAGGTGAGTTTTTGTGCACTTCTTTTTTTAAATTTCCTTTAGTGATTCAGTTATAAATTTAATGGCTTAGACTCAAAGCCTTGAATAATCTACGCTAATATTGACCCCTCTTGTGACTGGACAGTTTATTTTGAAAATGCGTAACATTCCTGTCGTGTCCCACCCCCTCTAGATGCTGATAGATCATGTGGAAGTAGTTAAATCATACCTGTTCATTGTTTATGTTAAATAATGGGAAACATTCACTTGGTGCTGGTAAATGACTTGTCAGCTTATGATTTTAACTGCAGAACAATGACTTGAAAAAGATATAAGAACATGGAGGAAAAAGGACCATGTACTGTACTGCAGTTTGCTTGAAGTCTTGACGTATTGATTTCTGATGTGAATTTTGCTAACCTGTTTAAGGTGGAAGAACTGAAACTGGGAGAACTATTTGACACCCCTCCACCCGGCCTAGATGAAGCTCTTGCGATTTCAAAGGCATGTTCTTTTGCTGCTAAATTCTCATCTCTTTGATGGATGGTGTTTAGTAGTTTTAATAAAACACTTTACTTTATTGATGATGAGAAAGTATTTTTGCAGATCCTGCAATATGTGGAGTCACATGACTATAGTAGCTTTACTAGGATAGTTTTTGATACTGCACCCACTGTAAGTAAAACTTAACTTGCACAATCTTCTTTAAAGAAAATTCTGTGGATTGATTGTTCTATCACTGTACAGGGTCACACTCTTCGACTTTTGTCATTGCCTGATTTCTTGGATACATCTCTAGGCAAGATGATGAAGGTATGCTGAGGCTAGGTTTATGAAAAGTAGCCTGTTATTTTATTGATTCAATTTGCTGACAGAATCACAGATCTCACTGAATTATAGCAGGGGTTCTTTCCTTTATTGAATGACCATGAAAATTTAGTCTCCCTGGTGTTTACAGTATTTAGTTTCTAGTATCATCATTTTTTCTTTTTCGCTCAATTTAATGTTGCTTGCAGCTTGCTCTAGTGTTTTCTAAGAAGAAATTAGACCAACATCTTTGTGCCTGAAATATATCTGCTCATTTGCTAAGAATTGACCATTTTAATGCGTATTTCAGTTGAAGGAGAAGATTGCTTCAACAACAGCAGCCATTAAATCTGTTTTCTGGAATGATCAACCACCACAACAAATTGCTGTAAGTAGTGTGTGCTTTTCTGTCAGAGTCCCATTGGATAATAGAAATCTGGTCATGGTTCGTTGGTCTTGCTATAGGATAACAACCTCGAGCAGTTGAGAGAAAGGATGACTAAAGTGCGAGATCTTTTTCGCAACTCTAAGACAACAGAGTTCATTATCGTAACAATCCCCACAGTGAGTTCTAAAGTTCCTCTGCTTCAGTTGATTGATTTAGAACTCTAAGTGGACAATGTACCTTGATCACCTACACATAATGGAATCTGGCTATTTTGTAGAAGTTATACAGTGTGGATTAATTATTTCTGTGTTTGGCATCATTGCTTTACTTGAGATGTGACCTACTATTCATGTTTCTCTGATATTTGCAACAAGGCTATGGCAGTTAATGAGTCCTCGAATTATGCGCATCACTCAAGAAGGAAAAAATACCAGTTCAGAGGCTTATTGTGAATCAAATGCTACCAGCATCCACACGAGATTGCAAATTTTGTGCGATGCGGAGAAAGGTATTGTGCAACTGCATGATCAAGATAATTTTTCTGCCAGGTTTTCAATGAATAGTTTTCTTTTTCCGCTCTTCATTTTCTTTGTATGTCTCAATCAGGTCCATACTCAAATATAGATTTAATATCTATGTCAAAACTAGAAATTGTAGTAGAAGCACAGAACCTTCAAGGCCTTGCCTGCATTTGTAGCAAACCAGAGTCGCAATATTTACAAATCTGTTTGAGGCTGTAGTAGGCTACTTCGCCATTGCTCAGTAATTTGAACTTTTGGTTGATGCATTGATCATTTCTTTCGGTCTCCAGGACCAGATGCGTGCCTTAGATTTAATCAAGAAATACCAGGAGTTAGCGAGTCTGGATATAGTTGAGTCACCCTTATTTGATGTGGAAGTTAGGGGTGTTCCTGCTCTTAAGTTTATGGGAGACACGATTTGGAAGTGACGTACATTGTCCAAGTTCTGAAGTCTATAGGTAAACCCATCTTTCAAAACAGATTCCTTGATTGTATCTTGTCACATGTTTTCCAATTACATTGTGACATAATATTTTTGTAAAGCCATTTTATAAGTCATTCTACGTATTTCTCAGGAACGTCATTGGATCAGATCGGACAATTTTGTCATCAATAGCTACTCAATAGCATCAAAAACATCTACTATTGACCATAGAGTAAGGTGATATGGGATCGGACCTTCAGAGTGGTTTCTTTGCATGACGAACATAATCTTGCTTCTAGTGTAAACTACATGCTTTAATGTTATTGTAGCATGAATGTTGCTGTGAAAGACATGTTACTTGAAATGTACATTGCCCAAAATTGCAGAAATGAGAAGTACCGTCTGTGAAAATGTGCTACTACTAAAGTACAATTAACGTACATTTGCGAATTTTGTCAAAAGAAGCTATTGTTGTAGGTGGTATACGCGGTGAGAGGCTGAGGTAGTGGAAAAAGGAGGTGGTAAAGAAGAAGGTGTGATGGGGTTGTGATCTTCTGATGATGTCACCCTTCTACAGTTCTACCTTAAAGTTTAATAATAGAAGTCCTTTCAAACATGAAAGGGCAAGTTCATCCCAGGCTAGCTAAGATTTACAGCAAAAGTTGAAACTTTTCCATCACAAGCCATGAAAAGTCACTGTAGATATATTTGTTTAGTAATAAATAAAATATCTTCCAGCATACAAAGTAATGGTTCTAAAGTAGGCAAGGAGATGGTGGTATGAGGGTCAGTCAACAACAGGCCAGAAGGTTCAGTGATTTTAAAATAATTTGCTGAAAGTTGAAAGGCCACATAAACTTTAACCAAAGCAGGCATTGTTACGTAAGATACTAAACAAAGCCAAAAAGTGGACTCACTCTTACAGAGTGGTGAGAGAATAGCTAGTGTTTTTCTCTGGTAATAAAACTTTTGCCATTAAAATAAGCCGCTGTTTGCCTATAAGTAAAGTGACTTGCAAGTTCTGGCAAACGCAGCCTCTATCATCTCACCTGCACCAGGTTGAGATCAGCCTTTTGAAGTAGAAATAACCTTTGATTCAGGTATTGCATCTGTGCCTTCTCCTGAAATGTTTGAGGGCAACTACAATGGCAAATGTTCAGCTCCTGAGTTCCTAGCTCACATGCTTGGATACCAGGAATCGTCCCGGTTACAGGAGACGCATCAGTTGAGAGTGTTCTGGTATCCCGCCGCCCTACCTCATCGAAATCAGGAAAGAATCAGGTCGTTTCTTCTATCGCTACAATACCCGAGAGCAGAATATATACTAGTACAGTTCTGGACTCCTAAAACAACCTACAACGGGCGTATTATGCTTACTGTGTCTGGACAACCTTTTGGCATCAGTGATCTTTACAATGGACTCTGTAGATATAGATACTATTGCATTCAGCATTACAGTTGGCTGCAAGATATCAGTGAGCTTGGTACTCTTGGGAGGGTGTTTACTGAGGGATCTCCTGAATATTGTAGAAAAATTGACTCTTACTCTGTAGAGGACTTTCCGATGAGAAAGTATGCTGAATACTGCAGAATTGTGGATTATTCCGCTTTCCCAATTTATGAGCGTGATCGTGGTGAGCAACGGCCACAACAACGGCAGTGTATTGGAGTACTCGAGTTCCTTTCATGTGGTATTTCTGTCAATCCAGACATATGGTCACTTGAGGTTTGTGCCACTTTGCTACTATGTTAATGCCCTGCATTTCTTCTCCATTCATCATCTTTATGTATGTTTGGTCATTTTTGCAGTATTCAGACTTTGGATGCACAATTTCACACCACCAGGAGTGCAAAAAGGTTGGTAAATCCTATTATTTAGTCCCCTTGTTGCAAAGTGCTTCTTTTATTTCTATTGAAATTTGTCAATAATTTCTATCTATCCAGATTTGTCAAAATGTGCTAGAATCAACATTAGACAAAAATGTGCTGAAACATGTGAGGGCAAAGCACCGATTACCTTTGATTCAGATATGGGCTCCCTGCACTTGTAACAGAACAAGTAGGTTGTTTTGTCAGTGGACAAGTCTTGACTCCAGTATTGAGTACATATGGGATGCTATATTTTTTAATTTATCCAATGGTACTTGTGTGGAAAACGGGAAAGGTTTGGTTGGAAGAGCTTATTTGCAGAAAAAGTCGTGTTTCTTTGGTAACACTAGTCAATTCAAAAGATCAGATTACCCTCTTGTTCATTTTGTTCGTGCATTAGGTCTTACCGCTTGCTTTGCAGTTCCCTTGCAAACAATTCATCCCAAGCTCAGCAGTTTGGTGTTAGAGGTCTTTCTTCCATTCCAACTAAACAGTGATGAAAATGTTGGGGATGTTTTGAAGTCCTTCTTGTGTACAATGGCTCGGGATCTTTCAAAATGTGACATTGCTTTTGGGTTGAAGGGAACTGAGGAATTCTGCGTCCAGTACTCTCATTCGGATGATGACAAGTTTGATTACTTTGATGTGTCTCGAAAATGCACAACTACAAGCATCAGTGAAGTCTCAGGAAAAGGAAGAGAAGTTCATTTTGTTGAATCATCACATCCATCACCAGAATTAGAACAGAATGCGGAAAATTATGGCGAGACTTCCAAGTATGCTTTCAAAAATGCTGAAGCTGATATTACTCTGGATGCTACCCAGACTGGACAAGTTGAATCAGCTGTAGAAAATCCTGAAGTCCTAAATAACAGAAAAGCGCAGCAGTTTCCTACGTCAGATGATCATACACAAGATATGGCCGAGAGTTTCAAGGAATCTTGCAGGCTTGATGAAGGCCAAATCACTTTGGACATGATAACTCAATATCTTGGTCGCGCAAAACTTGCAGACACTGCAGAAAAACTCGGCGGTGATGATCTCCAGAACCTTCTTAGTTCATATTTTGTGCAATATATTATGCCTATGTCTTAAAAAGGTATTGATATTAACATTATACTTCATTTTGATTGTGCTGTACTTTTTTGCAGTGAGTCGGTCCACTCTGAAGCGCAGATGTCGGGATTTTGGTATAAGAAGGTGGCCATCCCATAAGAGAAACAAAGTCCAGCACATTCAATCAAACGCAAGATTCCCAGCTAAATCTGTTACTGGTGGGGGTAAAGTTATCCACGAATCTGAGATTGTGCGTATTCCAAAGGACAATGCAAGAGGAAACAATGAGAGTGACCACGATTACCGCGTGATTGTCAAGGCAACGTATGGAAGTGATATTGCAAAGTTCTATTTATGGAGCAACTCGGGGATTGAAGAAATGCACAGAGAATTGCATAAAAGGTTCAAACTGGTAGCTGGAAGCTTTAAAATGAAGTATAAGGATTTTGATGGTGAGTGGATTATGTTATCCTGCAACGAAGATTTGCGCTTTTACTTTGTAGCTTCAGGGCAGGATGAGCAGTCTATAATGCACCTGTCAGTTTTTCCAGTCACTTTGTGATCTTTCACTCTATGAATCACATTTGTCCAAACCTTTTTTAGTTTTTTCTCAGTTGTCGAACAATCCTTCATAGATTTTCCGTTTAAATCCGCCTTAGCATGAAATATAGATGTATCGCAGAAACAAATAGAGCGAATGTACGTGCAACAAGAAGTATGCGGCTCACCGAAAGAGCAGAACAAAAAAAACCTACGCTACTTGCATTAGTGAAGAAGTTTTATCATATGGCCTAGTCAAATCTGTGTTCAGAGTTAGCAAAACATACAACCACCTGCAACATGACCTAAATCCAGCATAGCAATGCCTGCATTAGAGTCTCCAAATGACTGATCATTCAATGTTGCATGCATTTTCGGAAACAGCACGAGGAAGAAAGTATACGGTTTATTTTTTCTGGAAGGTTACTAAACAGAAGAAAGCTAAACAACGACTAGCTATTCCAGTAGCAATAAGGTAAGCCAAACATGGATACCAATCTTTAAGGTGATACCCTCTCTGTCGCAGTGAACCGCACCTTGTAACTAGCCACACGCCCGAGTACCTGACCGTCAGGGCTTATGCTCAGTCTCATCTCCAAGAAACATAATATAATCTAGTGAATGAACCGCGAAAAATGAAGCAAACCTTTCAGCATTTGCGATGAGAAATGCTTCCAGAGCCCACTTTGTGTAGCACCAGTCCCCTACTTTGTTCATCAGCGTGTCGCCCTCCTGGTTTGCGACCAGTGTCAGAACAACGGGAAGCAATACCGACCACTACAAGGGACAAAATGTGTTAGTCAAGTAGCATCCCAACTGACTTGAAGTGACTGATGGATGTTGGAATTCTTAATGCATACCAATTGAGCAGGGCTGGGTTCCAAGTAGATTGCCAGTGCATAAGCTATGCCAGTAACACAGTAGACCAGACACAGAAGCACAATGTAATTATCAAAAATGCTTGATCTTGGATTGTTGAAGAAGTAGAACATGGACAAATAAACTGCTGGCTTTACGATTGTATTGAAATGGTCAATTGTATCCTTGGATAGAAAGTAAGCCAAACTGCTCATTCCAGAACCACTTTCCCTCCAGTAATGCAACTTATCCAGTGAAAATGATCTCAAAGCCGCAATCTTCGAAAGTAGAGCTGAGGAAAAAAGCTCATTACTTGCATCAGACAAGTCAGTAAAATGTAGAGAACGAATTCACGTATCGAAACTTACAAACTGCAATGACCGTGTAGAGATATCCCTGGGACCCGAAGGTTTCATCACTCACTTTCGCAAGCGTTCCTAAGCAAATTCCAGCAAGCAGCAAAATCAGATAGTCTACCACTTGAGTCCTAGCCTCGCGCAATCTCTGCTTGCCAGCCCTGAGCAACATTGTGGGAAGATTTTAAGAAAACTCGGTCTCAATCAACCAATAGTTATACGGATGCATCAAGAGACAGAATGAGAGAAACCTTCCAAGGAAATACTTGTACTGCACCAGTGCACCTGGAGTTTGCCTTCCAGACAAATCCTGAGAGGCAAAAAAGTTGAGAGCTAGGAGGTCTTTCCTCTTTCCAACGCTGAACTTGACATCTTCCCAGAGGTCTCCAGCAAAAGACTGCTCTTCTGGCCCACCCACAGCTTCAGGAGTTGCGCCACCATGCGCAGAATCTCCGACTGCTGGGATTCCAGCAGAATCCAACATGTCTGCGGGTACCGGGTACCCATTATGAAGCATCCATCTTAAAGGAAGATCTTTGGCTGTGACACCTGAGCTTGCATTGGGCTTTATAATTCCCTCCAGAATATCTATGAAGTAATCTGGAGGATTAACGCGCTCCGGCACCACGATCCCCATTCCTGAGAAGTACTCTTCAACCTTCTTTACTGGCCCAAGATATGTGATAAGGCCACCCTTTGCTAGAAGGATCAGATCATCAAACATCCTGAACAATGTGTAGCTGAAGCATGGAACAGAAAAAAGATGAGACACGGACGACAATTGAGCAGCAACAGTCTAATGTGTTTCACAAGTTGTAATTGCACCTTGGCTGATGCACCACCATACATATGTTCACACCTTCAAGTGATTCACGGCGAAGAGCTCTAAGCAGTAGCTGAGAAGAGGAGCTATCCAATCCTGATGTGGGCTCATCTAAGATCAGTAAAGACGGCTCCATGACCATTTCTAAACCAACATTCACTCGCTTTCTCTGGCCTCCGGAAATTCCTCGCATCTCCACTGTTCCCACCAGAGAGTCTCTCACATGCTGCAGTCCTAGGGCCTCAATCACTCTCTCAACAACTAAAACCTTCTCTGGTTTTGGCAGATCAGCTTCTAGCCTACAATTACAAGCTCAGACAAGTGATCAACAGATAAGAGTACTGAAATAGCAGCTAAGTAGCAATGGGAGTGACGCAAACGCACCTGCATCGAGCGCTGAACCAGAGGTTCTCCTCCACTGTCAAGTTTCCATGCACTATATCATCTTGAGGTACATATCCGATGATTCTCTTGTACGACTGCATGGGATCAGGCTTGCCATTGATGAGAATCAGTCCTGATTTGGCGCATCCAGTGGCTTTTCCTGTCAATGCAGATAGAAAAGTTGTTTTACCGGCTCCAGATGGACCCATGACAGCTGACACTCTCCCCGGCAACAGCTTCCCCGACACACACCTTAGCAGATGCTTCTTTTTCCCTTTCAAAGAAAGTGTTAATTCTTTGAAAGCCACCTCCATAGGTGGCCTTGAGATGTATTCTGTATCATTATCAGAGGCCATGGAGATCACTCCAGAAAATGTCAAGTTCTTGTTCTGCTCCTGCAATGCCTTTTCTTTCTCAATTTGGCCATAAGCATACTTGAAGATCTGACTTCTGGTTTGCAACTGCTTAGCTCTTTGCTTCTTTATGTTCTTATCTCCAATCTCAACGTTGAATCCATCATGGCTGTTTGGGTCTTCTTCGAGTTCGCGCATCATTTTTGTGAGGTTTGTTGCTTTACCCTTTTTACCATCACCGGGCATTGGTGGCAAAGCAGCATCTGATCCTGGTTTGGCCTGCCCAAATGGCTTGTCCGATGGTTTCTTTGAGTTTATCCGAGAAAAGGTCCGAGACAGTTGTTCCGTAAGACCAGTTGCTTTTCTAGCAACATCTTTGGCAGATTTCCACTTCTCGCGTGTCTGCGCAGTTTCCCTTGCGCTTTTCGCAGCTGCTTCCCTGGATTTTGCTGACCTTCTTTCTCTGGTACTGATCAGTTGATCAGAGAAGTTGTATATAATGAGGAGTACAAGCATGATGCCACCCTACACAAATAAAATAAAGAAATGGAAAACAACAAATTAGCTCAACTTTCTTACGACCTGAAGTGCTGATGTCTATTGCATAGATTTTGAGCCGTAGGTTATTTAACTTACAAAGAACAAGATACCATATGCTGTGATATTCTGATTTTCCGCTTGTTTACGACAAGTTGCCAACTTATAGCAGTCTGCAATATCATTCATGAGACCAGAGGCTTCCTGTGAACAGATCCATGTATTGGAGTAAAATAGAAGGAAAACGACTTACTTTCTTGTTCAGTAGATCCTGCCCTGCAATAATGCCTGAAAAATATTCAAACAGATCAATTTAGTAGTACGATAACGTTCAATCAAAGATGCAAAATGAAAACATAGAGGTCTTTTAAAAATCCATGACAATGCAGCTGAAACTTTATGTGTTAGAAGTCATGGGATATTAAGTAATACCCACTACTGCATTGAAGCTTTTGGTTAGTACTCGGGCAATGAAATCCAGCTGAACAGAATACTTCTTTAGCACTTAAGAAATCAGCCCAGATATCAGCTCCGCCACAGCTGTGGTTGGATACCCCAGGAGGTAGCTGATAACGATACCTGCGAATTTGCACTACTAATTTCAGAATTTGGTACTCATCAGAAGATATACAGCAGCAAAGCAGAAGCCTTTTGACTTACGGATCGCAGTAGCCAGTGGACTTATTTAGCTCTGCAGTCGGGCAGTAAGCACCTAACGGGCAGGCTTCAGCCATAAGAAATGAGAAAAAGGTCAGAAAATATACATGAGGAACGAGAAGGATGATTTATTTGCGAGGACTTACGCATCATGCAGGTAAGACCACGGGGACAGAAGAAGCCTTCGCAGCAAGGTTGACAGGCAAGAAGTCTGTTTGGAATATCCTTGGAGTTTTTCATGTCCACTTTCTGATCCTTTGGAGCACTACACGCCCATCCTGGCTCACATCCAGAGGTCCATGAAGACAGATTGCAGTTATTATTCGGTTTCAGAAACTTTGCAGTTGTTTGCAATCCTCCATTCCGCGATGCATCATCGATCAAACTTGTGGAGAAAAACTTTGCTTCTGCTGCGGTGCACAGCCTCTGTGTAACATCTGTTCAACCAAAAATTTAGAGGGACAAGTATGCAGCAGAATACAAGAGTTTAGATTGGGAGCACGAGCTGACAAATGAGAGACAAGTGCAATATAAAGCCCACACAACTGGGAGTAAATACTCGTTTTCAATATATTGCAAAAGGTAACCGGATGTGGGTAGCATGTATACCTGGGGTGCTTCTGATGCATGCACCCAAGAACTGAGTATTCTTTGAGAAATTGAATGCTTTGTTCCACTCAGCATCCCTGCAACACAAATGGGGAGGTCCCATTTATTTCCAGCGGAACACATATCTGTATTTATTAAATATTAACAACTTACACGTTGTCGATACAAAAGTCGAGCTGCTTAGTAACATCCTCACTGAATAAAGCGGAGACATTGCTGAAACGTTGGGAGATGGCCTTGGTTAAGACCTCCAGAGCCGCGTCGTCGGCCGCATTAGCCCCACCACCCACAGCCTTACTCGCCGGTGGCGCGCTGCTAACCTCTTTTACGGAGGCGATCAGGCAGCACAGGATTGCTATGAGCATGACGACGCGATCGTGATGAACCAACTTGAGCCCCATTCTTGGCTGGGCGCATGTTTCTTCCAGTTTCCAAACAAGGACCTGCTTTAGTGTTTATTGGTGCAATCCCATGGGAATGATCAGATATTTCTTTTCGGGATTTTTGGATAATAGTTGACCAGAATCCGAGAATGTTGCTGGCTGGTGGAATGATGGACAAAACTGGGAAATTGAGTGGGGAGGGAGGGAAGAATAGTGGTGAAGAAGAGATGGCAGAGAGTTGAAGTAGGAGGAAAATGCTCGTAATTGCGTTGATCCTTTGATGACCTCTACGACCGTTGAATTTCCCGGCATTTCCACTCCCAATCAATTCCTACCTTCTCAACTAGATTCGGGCTAAAATTAACCTAACTTTAACATAAAAGTATCAATAAAAATTTACAAAATGATAAAGTGTTGAAATAACCCTAAATTTATGATAAAATGTGCAGAAATAACATTTCGTCACTATTCCGGTGCTGACTCATCATTTATGTGTTGATCGGGGCTAAAATGACAAAAATACCCTTACCCATATAAGCTAAATATTCATTTTACCCCTTTTCAACTTATGGGGGCAATGAGAAGGGCCTTGTTGGTATTTTGATTTGCTTTAATCAGACTTTCACCATAATGTTTCTTATTTTTCTACAGTGGAGCTTGATCGGTAAAATACATGTCACTAGTGGTGGTTTTCTAGAACCTAAACAATCCACTTCTTGGGAGTTCATGATTTTTGTGTGGTGGAAAGTACGAATTTGGAAGCAAGTGTGGCGTTTTTTTTTTGGAGGCTAAGAGGGGAGGACGCATTTCGATAATGCGTCCTCTAGGGGCCATTTTTTTTCCTGATTTGAATGAGAGGACTCGTTTCCAAAACGAGTCCTCTCCTCCTTTTCTCGAAAATGGTTTTGAATTTTTTTTTGAAAATGGCTTTGAATTTTTTTTGAATTCAATTAGAACGAGTCCTCTCAATTTTTTCTTCCGAAAATAGTTTGGATTTTTTTTATTTTTTCTAAAATCAATTGGAGGACTCGTTTTGGAAACGAGTCCTCTGATGTGGCATTATTTTATTTTTTCGGAAATGATTTTCATAGCACTCGTTTTGAAAACGACGCCTCGGATCCGGCGAATTGTTTTGTTTGAAAGTATTTGGAGGACTCGTTTTTGAAACGAGCCCTCAAACCTGGCAATAATTTGATTTTTCCCGAAAGAATTTAAAGGACTCATTTTTTAAAACAGTCTCCAAATCAGGCATCATTAGCTCTTCGGGATATTATGCGGAGGACTTGTTTTTAAAATGAGTCCTTAGAAGTTGCCTAATTTAATTTCTCGGGGAATTAATCAGCGAAATGTTGGTAATTAGTACAAATTTGCATAAATTTATTTCTCGGGAGGTCCTCAAACGAGTCCTGGAATGGGTATTGTTTCCTACAATTTATTTGAAAATGTTGGAAATGAGATTTGTAATTGACTACGGTGCTAATTTAATCTGTGAATGAAATAATGTTTATTATATTTTGTTATATTTGGTAAACTCAGCGTGTGGGGAATTTTATTTATTGGGGAGAAAGCTTATTATGCAATCCTGCCCTGAAATCAACAAGAGTGTGGTGTTTCAAATGAGTCGTGAATTTAAGTAATAAATTATCGTGGGTTGCTGCAGTGTGTAAGTTACTATTTCTGACCCTCGTGTTTTCGGTCAAGATTGCGCATGAGCAGACTTTTGTTTGTTTGATGATAATTTGGAAAATAGTCAAATGATGATTTAGGGTCACGCTATTTGAATTTTTTTTAACTAGTCTTGAATGTAGGTGCAGGAACGAAGTATTGCATAGTTAGAATGGATACAAATTAGCATAAATGTACAGTGTCGAACAGTACGAGTGAAATGTAATGCAAATTAGTGTTGAATAGCATGTACTGTCCTAATGATGGTCTCTGTATAGCTTTCCACCCGTTCCACACGGGGGAGGACGTATGGTCCTGGATGTCCGTCGTGGTACAGCCGTCTGTACAGGTACATGTTCTTCCTCATGTGGAGCTCCCCCTGGTATGTCCTCCTCCATTTCGTATCCCGCTTCCTCATTCGAATCACAATAGGCATATGGAATACTACCTGTATGTGACGGAGCAATATGCGACATGTATGGACGACTGGATGTTGGAGTGACATATGCATTGTAATCTGATGCATTCACGTTGCACTGTGAGGGTTCCCCGGCTGATGGTCCGCAAATTGGTGGACTCGCATGTGAGGGCCCAGCTTGTGTTGAACCAATGTGTTCTGCATGCCCCCTAGCACGAGGCCTCCGACCTCCTTGTCGACCAGGTGGGGCCTGACGGTGGCTTCTGAGGTCAGTATATCTCACACCAGGGGGCGGTTCCTCACAGTGCACAAATGGTGGATAGTGTTGTGGTCTGGAGGGCTGATGCGCATGTTGTAGACTACGTGTGATAACATGACGCATCCCCCTTACAGCGTCCGCACAATGCGGGGGCCAACCATCCAAATTAATGTCTGACATGCTATGCAACTGTGTCATTGCCTGCAACTACAGAGCCGAGATGAATATGTTAGATATATAATTTTGAGGAGCTCTGTTGTATTCTTTCTTAACAATATTTGAAATTTAGGAAATACCAAGTACTCCGCTGTTGCACCGTCTCCATGGAAACCCTCAGTGGGTGCTACAGGCCGCCCTGGCTGATCAATCATGAACACCGTCTTGCGGAAGTACCACTCCAAGTAATCACGGCCGGGTAAGTATGGATCCGCACTCCCTAGTGTGGGTACTTGTTGATTGGACCGATGTTCCCAAGTATCGAGATATCTTCTGAGTTCGACATGCCAATCCATGCCAGACCTTCCTCGTCGGTCTCTAGTATGAAGTAAGTTGTACTCATCCTTACTGACCAACTGGGTGGGTATTGGCTGGATTAGGCCGAACTGCCTGAGAACACGATGTACATGATGGAACTCCACGGCATGCCAGCAGATGAGGTCGACGGAAAGTAGCCAATTGTTTCTTCCATCTGTACAGTACCGCGGGAGTTGCTCCAGGACATCCTCCGTATATGGCTGCCAAATAAACTGGGACAACATGCATGTGTTGCGGTTAGGTAACTGAAACCATTTTTCCCACGAAGTCCAGAAATTGAAATCCAATTATTCCTATACCTGATTGTGATTGAGAGACGTCAGTTGATCACGGTACACTTTCAAAACGTGCATTGGTGATTGTGAGCAATCGTAACGGGCCCTCCACCTATGAGGAACCGAGTGAATTACATTACACATACTATGGGATTGCATGTGTTTTAAAAATACCACATATTGAGGAATTCGACATGTACCGGGATCCAAGAGCACTCATCGTCACTGTCACCTGTAGTGCCCCGGCAGGTCGGATGGATGGTATGCGTTCCCATGCCCACAACTGCCAATGAATGCAATAGAACTGCCCGTAAATATGAAGCACGTTATGTACAAATGACTATATTGACCAACAAATTTAATTGTAGCAAGACAAGTGGCCCAGATATGGATTTAGCTTGTGGGATTGCCGTGTCACATAAGGACCAGTACAAGCAGGCAAGAATGGAACTCCCCCAACTGTACCGATGGGCTGCACCTAGATCCATCAGTGCGGATAAGTAGAGCAACGGGATGAGGTGGCCGGACGTGTCAGACATCAGCATTCCCCCAACAAGCAGCAGAAGGAAAACCCTAGCCCGCTGTTGGCATTGTACATCAGTGGGATCAGCGGGGAACGGACTGTGCAATAGCATTTCCAACCACCTGGCCCTAATGCGACCCCCCCTGATACAAGTGGGGTCTGGTGTAGCTCCCAGGTAGTCTGTGCAAATGAGCTTCCAGTCCTCTGTCCGCCTAACGGTGTTTACACCTGTTACAGGGATGCCATCGATTGGTAGACCCCACAGGATCCCTATATCCTGCAAGGTGACCGTAGCCTCCCCCATTGGCAGGTGAAATTGTGTGTCTCCGGACGCCAACGCTCCACTAGGGAAGTGATAAGGGAATGGTCAATTTGTATTACGGCAGAATCCAAGAGTCCCTGAAATGCTGCGTCACGTACATACCGCATAACCTGTTCTGGCAATCGATCGGTCCAGCATGCCCCATCGTACCGACGCACCTGCAGTGCCTCGTCCACTAAATTTCCATTGTATAGGGCACGAGCACGGTGCTCCTGATGGAGGTACAACAAATCCTCCTCGATGGGTCCTGGATGATACATTGTATTTCCCTGCGAGCAAATACCAACCCGAGTTAGATTTATTTTTATGTAGAATAACAGAGATAAAAGTAATACTGCATAATGTCACACATATTTGCCAAACAATAGTAACACTACACATATCAAGCAAAAGTAGAGATACCACAGCACACTACGAACGACAGACTAAGCATGCCCTCTCCCATCGATGTACAATGCAAGCCCAACGAAAGATAGAGGCAATATTACAGACACCATATGACACCACGATACTAAGCATGGCCATGCCTACGCACGCCCCTGGTTTCACCCGCCACCCTGTCACCCATTTGATTCCTTATCCTCCTCTCCGCAAACTGTCCACACCTCCTGTTGCGAAACTTTTCTGCATCAGGAATCAACCTCCAACGGGCACGCTGCCAGAGGGTTGGATCTCGCACAGGCATGAAACCCTGACTGTATTGTTGGACATATGTGGTCGTGTGATACACCCTGTCACAGAGAGTAGCAGGATCGTCACGTCTATGCCGATATACGACCAAGGCATGGGAACAAAGGAAACGGAATATTTGCCATTCGCGACAAGTGCACTATCTTCTTCGGTATTTGACCGTGTAATGTCGTTCATTAATGCTCCCATCGATGTTCCTCGCCACAACCCTATAAGTCTGCGATGCATGGCCAAACAAGGTGACGATATGTCCCTGTGCCAATGTATCCTGCTTCAGAAACTTTTTCCAGACCCTCTTAGGAAACACGGACCTGGATAGACGGGCAATATCTCATAATCCGCAAACCGGCATACACATAAATCTGAAAATGCAATTAACTGACAAAGTACCTCCAATTCGTAGCGTCCGTAAGCCTTTGTGCGAACATTTCAACCGTTCGCTCAAACATCGCTTTGACACACGCTTTTATCGGGAGATAGCGTGCACGCCGTAAACAGTTGTTGAAGCTGTCTAACAAATTCTTCGTCAAAATTCCCCAACGCCTATCACTGTCGTCGAAGGCAAGACACCACCTACTCCTATCTTGACGTTCCAGCCAAGCCCAAGCAGATGGATCTACACTCTCCAGCTCCTCCTTGTACTCCCTCCACCTGCTCTCTCGCCTGGCACTACCAAGATGCCACACTAGAGTCTTCATGAGCGCATTCTTGAACTTCCCGCGATCATGTGATAAGAAGTTGGACTGAAAATGCCGTAGGCAAATCCGGTGGTATCCGGCTGGCTCCATCCACTCCGCCATATGTGTCATCGCATTTACAAGTCCGGCATGCCTATCTGATATGACACAGATTGGTCTGTTATCACCACCAACAACGTGAAGCCGCAGTCTCCCCATGAACCAGTTCCAGCTTTCATTCGATTCCTCGTCGACAATTGCATAAGCGATAGGGAGAATGTAATCATTTGAATCGTGGGTCACGATGACCAGCATTGTGGACTTATATGCACCTCTCAAATGAGTGCCGTCTATGCTGATTACTGGCCTGCAATGGCGAAAGGCTGCAATTGCCTGACCAAATGCCTAGAACACAAATTTAAATTTCCTACACCCGGGACCGTGTATTCTGTCGGGTACGTCAGCCCAATCAACAACGGTGCTCAGATTAGCCCTTACAAGCTCATCCATAAAAGTTGGGAGCTATTCGAAAGAATCCTTCCACGTTCCAAACACCATGTCAATTGCCTTCTGCCGAGCATACCAGGCCTTCTTGTAGGAAATCTCGACATTGAACTCATCATCCACTTGAGACTGTACATCTTTCACAGTGTATGAAGGGTTTACGTCAATGTGGTGGCGGATTAAACAAGCGATCATCACCGACGTCAGATTCACGTTACCCGTAGATCGGTCAGCCCCAACACACCCATGGCTACTAGCCCATCTTCGAAGCTCTGCAAACCCAAATACAATTCCCAGTTCCTTCGACGATGTCCTTGCATTTCGCATACCATGTGCGTGACCTGCTCTCCACCACCCTGTGTTCCATGTTCATCATAGAACTCCACCGAGAAATAGCTTCAACCAACTGCGACTTTGTCTGAAATCGCATACCAACGTCCACTTCCCCAGTCTCTTGAACATAGGTAGAAACTCCGGACCCAAAATAGGTAGGGTCATAGCTATCCTCATCGGGGCCCCCATAATCTCTATAGTAGGCCTGTGTATCCGGGTTTGCCAGAATATGGAACGACGTGGGTACATTGTTCGTGCACACCAATTGCTCCTCCTCGTCGCCGGGATTCAAGTCGGTTGATAAGGAACGATCATCCTCAGTTCCACCGTCAAGTTCAGCTTCCCCGCCATCATCTTCGCTGCTATCAGGGCGAACATCGCGGTCGCTAATGTCGCCCACGTAATCATTGGGGAAGACATTCTGCTCACCATGGTCTACCACATACATACCACCACTTGTGGACGGCTGGGCATAATTCACGTGGCCATACCTACCCGGTTGGCTGGACTCACCAAATTCAAATCCTCGGCTACAGGCAGCTGGTGGGATGCTTGGTACAACGACGGAGTTCTGCATGTTGCTCAACAATGACATGAACGTGCTTGCCCATGCCCCATCATTAGCGATTGGTAACTGTTCCATAACAATGTAAAAATCCGCGGAAGACAATGACATTCGATCAACAATGTTGAAGAAGAATGTGGTTAACTCATCATCTTCCACAGGATAACATCGATAGTATACCGCGGAACCAATCAGCTCGGGACAACGGTAAAACATTTTCAAGGAACAACTATCTCTCACAATGGCCAGTCTCGTGACAATTAAATCAACCAATTCTAAGTGGTTCAACCTCCTCTCGAGAGTCACAACTCGCTCCGGTATTGGAGGATCATAGTACACTCCCAAACTCAAATCAAACTTAATCTGACCCTCTCTGTACATATACACCGTAAAAAACATCGCACAACTGCAACACACAAATACATAACTTCAGATTCATACTCGTTCGACATTCCTATTCATTGTATCCTCCGGTACGTACATGTACTCCACCCGGCCACTTTAACAACACTATTGGTACAGACATAACACATTAATCAGTACAACCGCTATACATAGGCATCCCCTCATTTCCTTCTCATTCCACATTCGTGTTCACAGTATTCTCAAATGTCATTACTTTTGCTACAAGCTCAATAGATCAATCACTAAATAATTCACATAATTACTTCATTCAGTCACACAGGATTATTACACGCAACGGACCAAACTTAATCATTAGGAGTACACACAATCAGACAACACAATCGAACACATACAATTAAATTAACTAAATTACTCCGAGATCTCAACGGATTATAATTCAACCCAAAAGCCAACAACTGACTGTCCGCGGGTAATACACACATAATCTTGGAACACGTTCGTATAATTATTTAGGGCGCAATTAACTACAAGAAAACGGATAACAGAGTGGGTGGGAGTCTGAGACTTACGGGGTCAACGTCGGGTCGATGCGGTCAATGCAGTCAATGAGGGGTCGATGCGGTTAACGTCGGGTCAACACTGTCAACGACGGGTCAATGCGGTCAACGTTGGGTCAATGTGGTCAACGACGGTTCGCAGCGGTCAAGGTTGGGTCAACGCGTCAAACTCGGTCAAAGGCAGGTCTAGCGGTCCACAGTGGGTCAACGACGTGCACTACACTCCGAATCCGATCTGCACAAACAAAATCCCATTACAAATTCAGTAGTAATTAACAAAAACCAAAACAAAAATTAAGCAAAAAATAGGGAATCATACCGGATCTTGTAAAAAACATGAATTGCGGATGAAAATGAATGAACGCCGGTAGCGCAAAGCCGGCGAAGCGTGGAGAGAAATTCTCGGGATGGCAAGACCCTGGCGGAATGACGGGTAACAGAAGGAGAAAATTGGGAAATGGTGGAGGAGGAAGATGAACAATGTTGGAAGCTGGAGAAATTGGCTGGGATATAAGTAATTGAGAGGATGCATTACGGAAATGCGTCCTCGCCACGTGGCGACGGCCCATTCGACCGCCAATTTTTTCTTGGACTAGAATTTTAAAAAATTTTTGCAAGGAGGACGCATTATGGAAATGCATCCTCGCCACGTGGCAGGTGCCCATTCGACCGCAATTTTTTACTTTGACCGGATTTTTAAAAAAAAATTAAAAATTCCAGGGAGGACGCATTACGGAAATGTGTCATCGCCACGTGGCGGAACCCTATTCGACCGCAATTTTTGACTTTGACCAGAATTTTTTCAAATTACAATTTCCACGTGGCATCACCCCCATCCGCCACGTGGCTTCATCTCTATCACCTAAAATATTATCCAGAAATTTTCCGAAAAAATATTAATCTCCACGGAGGATGCATTACGGAAATGCGTCCTCGCCACGTGGCATCACCACCACCCACCACGTGGCATCAACTTTTTTTGTTCCAGAAATTTTTATAAAAACAAATTCAGCAGAGGACGCATTACGGAAATGCGTCCTCGCCACGTGTCATCACCCCCTTCGTCGCTTGACATTTTTGACCAAAAATTAACAAAAAAAATAAAAAAATGAGGACGCATTACGAAAATGCGTCCTCCACATGCGCTTGCAGTTTGTGGAAACTGTAGCCACAAACTTAGCAATTTTTGGTGACTTTTTGATTTTCCATTATAATTTCATCATGGGTGTTATCAGAAAATGCATTTTTCTATACACACCTCATAGCCAAAATCACTTGATTGAACCTCGCCTCGTCGGTGTAAAATCAACCAAAGATCCTACCTTGACCCTCGAATTAGAATGAACTCTCGAATTAGAATGAACTGTGGAAATGTGGGGGGATTGCCCCCTAATGTTTAAGTCAATAAAGATCTTGGGAAGGTGATATTGATTGCGTACCGTAGACTAAGACATGTGACCTTATTTTATAGACATGATAATCCTCTAATTATGGTAGGATGTGTAGTATTTACTATGGTAATATTCCATGAATGAAGGAATCAGATTACTTGTAGAGGAAGTATTGTACTATGTAGAACCATCTGGTCAGATTCATCCAGCGACCTGCCTTGTCTTTGGGATTAAGGCCCTTGGGCCCTCAATGAGGTACTCATGTTGAATTGGTATAAGACCCTGAAGGTGGTCTAATGAAAAAGAATTGAATTCAAAAATTAATTTGACTAAATTTTTTTTTAGTCACCTACAAAGTATCTTATAACATGTTTTGGTCACCATTTCCAAATCAATCCTTAAACGGCACCCAAAAAATTCAAAACAATTTGTCTGGTCCCCAAAGGTGGTTTTCAGAAAAAGTCAACGGTAAAATTGGTCAAAATGTGTAAAATAACCATTATACCCCTGAGTTTTAAAAAAAAATAAAAATACAAAAACTCTTCATCTTCTTCGCCGCCGTCGCCATTGTTGGAATCTGGAACTCATCGGAGCTCACCGTTGTTGGAATCTGAAACGATTTCTTCTTCCTCCCCCTCCTCGTTGGAGCTCGCCGGCAACGAATCAGTTTCATCATCATTATCCTCATCCTCATCATCCACACTGGTGTTATCTCCACCATCCTCCTCCCGGATCCTCTCCCCCCAGAGGCGGTGGCGGGATTGTTGCAGCTCTCGAAACATCCCTCGCAGAATCCCTCGCAGACGGAATTAGTGTGGTTGAGCTTGGTGCCAGAGGCTTTCCGCAGCGCCGGAGATTGGCAGGCGTTGCAGAGAAGCATTCTCGAATGCTTCGCCACCAGAAAGTTAATGCTGTGGACCTTCTTCACCAGCCACCAGCCGTGGACCTTCTTCTTTGCTACCAGCCACTCCTCGTCGTGGACATTCTTCTTCGCCACTAGCCGTGGGCCTTCTTCTTTGCCACCATCTGCGCCTCGCCAGAATCGCAGAACATCCTCGCCGGAGGACAGTAGCTCAGCTCATAGCTCCTCTCCATCTTCGCTGGCGAAGAAGACGCGGAGAAGACTCTGCGAAGGCGGCAGAGAAGACTCTTTAATTCGGAATTTTAAAGAAAAAATAAAAAATTAGGAATTGTTAATTGAAAATGTTTTTTAATTAGTAAAATTATCATTATACCTCTGACTATACCGGAAAACCATTTAGTCTTACCTGAAAACCACCTTTGGGGACCAAACAAATTGTTTTGAATTTGTTGGGTACCGTCTAATGGTTAATTTGCAAATGGAGACCAAAATATGGTATAAGATACTTTGTAGGGGACTAAAAAAATAATTTAGTCAATTAAGTTTGATTAACCAAGGTAATCTTTATATGTAATTATTGACACACAAGTATTTGAAATGAAGGATGAAGGTATTATTGCACTAACAATGATACATAAATTAAGTCTTCTCGAAAGTTAGTTTGTGATTATTTTATTATTTTAGTTAATCTACCGAAGATTGAGATATCGTACAAATGGAAATATTAAGTATATTTTCAAATGCGTTGTTTGTATATTTTTTTGGTTACATTTTGATTTTGTACAAACTGACAAGACCATGTTGTTGAAGTTAATTTCAACATTGACAACGATGGAACCATCCTTTTTCATTTATTCTCGCTTATAATTTATGTTTAGTATTTAAAATTTTTTATGTCAAGTGCATATATTTTCTCAATAAGAATACTAGTGATATTTGTTGGACATTTTCTCAATAAGAATACTAGTGATATTTGTTGGACATAATTTATCCTTCTACGACGTGTTCATGGTAGTGCTTCATAGAATACTTGAAATCAAATATCATCATTATTTTAATATTGAGTTTTTTTTAATATTATTTTGAATTTGTACATATAATTTTCACACATCTAGGTACCATGTAGCCTGCACATTGCCATATTCATATTAATCTTAACTTCACTTGACTTTACAATTTTATTTTTAATTGGGTGGAATAGAATTGAGGCAATTGGTTGCATAGATTCACAACCCCAGTCATAGTTTCTGTAGATACATTTAATATGGCTCAAGTGGCAACTTTCGTTGATGACACCACCTCTTGGAGCCTGTAATAGAGAGCTCGCCATCTTAGGTTTCCAAATATATCCGCTTGGCGGGATTAAATCTAGCCCGAGTTGATCCCTCCCCATTTCAACACAGATGAGATTCCATTGGTGCATCAGGTCTACACCACTAGCAAAACTAAAGTAACAACCAAAACCATAAGTGAAGGGATTAGTGGTCAAATACGTTTGAATTATTATGGTGAGAATTTACTTTCAGTAATTATAAACCCTCGAGAAAATCAATTGATGTTGAAAATATTAGTGTTGTTGATGTTAATGACACACTTGTCAAATAATATATTGAGACTTAACTATAGCAGGATAAGAAAGAATTTGTTTGCCAAAGATGTGATCGATTTTGATATAAAAGTGCTTGACACATGCACACATTATAGCATGCACGACACATGCACATATTAGAATGTACGACCATGCACATATTTTAAAGTGTATGGTCCATGCATATATTGTAAAGTGTATGAAACATGCACGTGTCTGTTTATTAATCAGCCCAGCGTGAGTCCGGATGACTCTATCGAATCAGGTAGCATGAAACTCTATTCTCTCGCAATTGAGAATTACCTTTAAGAGGTAGGACTAATTGTGGGAATCCAACATGGATTAATGACCAAGATGCTGCTTGACAAACTTAGAGCTGTCAATTGTTGCCTGCCAAGATTTTGACACCACTCGAAAATGCATAACACTGCGTAGAGCTAATTTTGTAAGAATTCCCATCAATAGATCATCGGGAAGTATTTCGGAACATGAATCCATTGAATCATTTGCAGGGCAATTAGGAAATTTTGATGCGAGTTAAGGGGTTTCAGATTTGTTTAAAGTTTATCCTTATAACATCTTTTAAACAGGGTCGTGGTTTTATGTTATATCGAACTAATAGTTACAATGAAATTATATTATACATGCAACTATTTATGATCATTTACTAATGTGGAATTTGTGTACACTCACAAATTTAAAAGTAGATTCTAATTGTTAGTTTCCCTCAATCTCTTTATTGAATATTCTTATTCTCCCTATCTATTGATCTTGCATGCTCCTTCCACTTTGTATGTAAAAACTTTTAAAATGAAACAATTTTAAAAATAATATTATAAACATCCTATATGAACTCAAACTAATTTTTTCCAATCCAAAAAGGATTAAAAAATTACTCTCCCGGTGAAAGCTGAAGTTCAAAATTGTACCTGATCTAACCTCAAGTGTCAACATTTCCATCTTTATCGATGTGCATGTGTCGTGCACATTGGCATACTAATCATCACATATATGCATGTGTTGTGCACATTGGTATCCAAATCCTTCAACTAATTCATGGACAATTTTTTTTTGCCGACGACACCTCAATTTTGTACCTAATGGAGACATTGTTTTCTTTAGGGATAAGTGTCAATATAACCCTATCTACTTGAATAAGTGTCAATATAACCATATGATAATTTTTAGTGAAAAAATAACCCTAAGTAGTTAATGAAAGGGCCAATATAACCCTCAGACCCCATTTTTGATATTGACCTCAATTTTCCGGCGTTAACTCTATTTAAATTGACCAAAATACCCTTTGGGCTAACTCTAAAATTTGGTGGACAATTTTACCCTCACGGGCGGGCGGTCGTCGCGCCCGCCGTGCAAAAGATAATTTATAAGCCCTAAATGCTTACTTTCTACAACTAGGTAGATAGTGACAAATCGGGGTCGTCCAATGAGAAGAGGGATCTTCCTAAGCGTCTAAGCACACAATGGTTGATATTAGGCTAGGAGTAAATATATATACACACACATAAAAGCAAGTAAAAGGGGGGGGGGGTTGGTTGGTTGGTTTCCTAAGTTAACAAAGATAAAAAAAAAGAGATAACTAGCAACGTCAAGTGACTATGCTAATCATCAAACAAAACTAAAGAAAAGGGGTTTTAAACTACAAAGATAAAATGCCTTGGGGGCAACGGATATCCACTTCCACATCTAATGTAGTTCATCGAATCATTCACACATTCCATCATATAGCATTCAGGACCCAACACTCACACACCCATCTAGCAAGTACCACAACACACACATCACAAGGAGTTCTAAGTTCATGCTCATAGATCTTCATGCAAAGGCGCTACGGAATTCGTCACGTTCCTACGCCTAAACAATTCAACCACACAAGCACTGCCTATGCTCAAACAACTCATGGCACACATGCAGTGAAACACACCGTCAAGAATACATAAACGTCAAATAACAAATGCTTCAAGAATGAATTTAAATCATCTATTCAATACTTCAACTACTTGTCGTTGAGACTAAACTCCTATCCTTCTTAGTTCGTAGTTTGCGAGAGTGAGTTCGAAATCTCTCGTCAAACCTCACCAATGACTCCCGAGTTGCGACCACGACTCAAGGTGTCATTGGTGGCATTTAATCACGAAGGACCAACGAGCTTGGCAATGCCTATGACCACTACACCGTGACTAAGCATTTAATCAATTCATGCAATTACACGAGATTAGTCAAGAGCGACCACTCATAGACCACGAGCATATAACTCTTCTCGTTTGCTACACAAACGAACATGACGAAGAGTTCGACATCAATCACATTCGTCTAGCACATTGTCAACACACTAACACAATCAAAAGCTCTAATTCACAGTCATACATTACTAACAAGAACAGGGGGAAATTAACCCAAATCCCCCAAACCCTAGCTAGCAATTCATACAAGCATTCATATCCTCAAGCTCCCAACAACATCAATGGAATCAACAATTAACATTCAAAGCACAATAAATGCACAATAGCAAAAACACCAAATAGATAGATAGAAATGGTTCTCAATACATAGAAGTGGAAGCTTCAATCCATAACTCCCAAGTACAAGAACTACTCTAGAACAACAAAAAACATAATTAAACTAAGAGAAAGCTAAGAAAAGAAAGAAGAGAAAAACCTAGAGTTGGAGCCCTAAAACCAGAGAGAAAAACGGGCTGGAAAAGATGGAGAAGAAGAAGAAAGAGAGTAGTATTTATAGTGCAAAGAAGATAAAGTTGATTTCTGGCCGCCCGTTGGTCGCGACTCGCGACGAGTTTCGTCGCGACTCGCGACGGTGCCCCGATGGTCGCGATGGTGTCGCGACGGGGTCGCGACGGGAGCCAGAGTTTTGCATTGTTTCTTTGTCTTCTTCATAGCCATCCCTCTCAATCTTCAAGTCTTCAACGGCTCCAAAAATGGTCTTCAACGGCCTCCGGTCTTCATGTCTTCGAAGTGAGTATCCAAAAGTCTTCGAAAGTATAGTCTTCAATGTCTTCCGGTCTTCGTTGCTTCCGTGTTCTTCCCTTGTCACACAAAATCCACTTAGAAGAGGTAAAAGAGTACAAAGTTGCTTTTGCCTCTCCTAAGTGAATTTCAAGGTAAAACACAAGCTCTCGATAATAAAAGAGCACAAAAGTGATCCTAAATACTACTAAATAAAGCATATAAAATGGACACATCAAACCTCCCCACACTTAAACATTACTCGCCCTCGAGTAAGAAAAGATTCAAGCATACGGAGGAAATGGCATATCCACATCCTAAAACCCCTAAAATAACCACACAAAATGGACACATCAAATATCCCCACACTTAGACCTTACTCGCCATCGAGTAAGAAAAGAACCAAGCACACGGAGTAACTGATATATCCAAAACCTAAACTAATCCCCCAATCAAAGCCTCACAAAAACTCTCAATATCAGAAAATCCCAAAATAAAAGCTCACATGAGAATTTTTTCACACACACATCCCCAATCCTAAATCTAACCAAACCTACCACTTATCAATTCACTACCCATAAAAATATTTCACAGCCCAGAATTGATATTCCCAGAATCCAATGACACACACATCCCCAATCCTAAATCTAACCAAACCTACCACTTATCAATTCACTACCCATAAAAATATTTCACAGCCCAGAATTGATATTCCCAGAATCCAATGACACAAAATGAAGCTAAAACCATAGAGGAAGTTTTAAACACATGCTTCACCTAATGCCAATATATCAACCAAAAACGAAGTAGAAAGAGATAAGGAATTTCATAACCACACTTCGTTTCCTAACCCACTAAGCTACCCAATCCCAAGAGGTCTATAGATGTTGAGCTACCCGATCCATCCGTGTGACAACCGCAACCTTATGACTCCAACGCCGGAAAATGAGTGAAATCATGGAAATTGTCAATTTTTCTCAATTTCTCTCATTTTGCCTAGGAGCTCTTTCGAGTTTTCATCCTAGCCACACGTCATGTTTCTTTAGCTCACATCTCACCTTTTTCCACACATTTTAGCCTCTCATTTTTTCCTAGGCTGCCCTTTAAGGGTTTTCGACCTATCCGGGCCCCCAATGTTGCCTAAGTTGCCCTCTCGGGTTTTCAACTTAGCGGGTTTTCTTTTTCTTTTTTTTTCTTTTTCTTTTTCCATTTTTTTTGTTTTTCTATTTTTTTTTTCTGTTTTTCTAATGAAAAGTAGCAAAAAGCATTCCAAAACAATCTAGCATGCATATGAGTCCTCTAACCCCTCCCCACTCTTAAAACATTACATTGCCCTCAATGTAAACACGTAAGGCAAGAACAATAAAAATCAAGGTAAGGGAGTTAGAGTGACACCCATTTTTCCGCAAATTCGCCGGTGATATGGCGATATCCAAGTACTTGGATGGTCCCGAGATAGGTTTCGGAACCGGAAGGGTGAGCAAAGATGCCGTAGAAGAACTCACCCCTCGAGAAAAGCATTGTCTCCATGGCGCCGTTTGATCAAGACTACACCACGAAGAACATATTAAACTTACCAGTACATAAGGATATATAATACTAGGTTTAGCATCAAGAGTTAATAACCATAGTATTTTCAAAGAACAACCAAATCACACTCAACCAACACTATAAGAATAATCATGAAAAATATCCAACATATATTGACATGTATACAAGCATCATTATAGGATATGATCTTACGATCACAATGATGTAGTCGGCATACTACAATCAACAAATGCACTATAAAGATGCAGGAATGTTCATATGTCAACATATGTAGGATGGTGGAGGAATGAGTGGGTATGTGGTGGTTCTTGGGAGTGTTGGGTGGAGAAGAAGGTAGGATCATGCAATGTTTGAAATCATTTGGAAACTTGGAAGCTTGGAAATTTGAAATCTGGGCTCAAAAAATTTTCAACAGTTACTGAGCACGTCGCGACTCGCGACGAGGTTCGTCGCGACTCGCGACGAGGTTCGTCGCGACTCGCGACGAGGTTCGTCGCGACTCGCGACGAGGTTCGTCGCGACTCGCGACGAGGTTCGTCGCGACTCGCGACGAGGTTCGTCGCGACTCGCGACGAGGTTCGTCGCGACTCACGACGAGCCTCGCGAAGTCATCGCGACTCGCGGAAAGGTGAGTCCGAGAGCTCAAAATTTTCTGAGCTCGTCGTGACTCGCGACGAAGTGTGTTGCGACTCGCGACGAGCCTCGCGAAGTCATCGCGACTCGCGGAAAGTTGAGTCCGAAAGCTCAAAATTTGCTGAGCTCGTCGCGACTCGCGACGAAGTGTGTCGCGACTCGCGACGAGCCTCGCGAAGTCATCGCGACTCGCGGAAAGGTGCGTCCGGAAGCTCAAAAATTTCTGAGCACGTCGCTCGCGACTCGCGACGAGCCTCGCGAAGTCATCGCGACTCGCGGAAAGGTGCGTCCGGAAGCTCAAAAATTTCTAAGGGTGTCGCGACTCGTGACTCCCCGGCAACGGCGCCATTTTGACGGACGGGCGGTCGTCTCGCCCGCCGTGCAAAAGATAATTTATAAGCCCTAAATGCTTACTTTCTACAACTAGGTAGATAGTGGCAAATCGGGGTCGTCCAATGAGAAGAGGGATCTTCCTAAGCGTCTAAGCACACAATGGTTGATATTAGGCTAGGAGTAAATATATATACACACAGATAAAAGCAAGTAAAAGGGGGGGGGGTTGGTTGGTTGGTTTCCTAAGTTAACAAAGATTAAAAAAAAGAGATAACTAGCAACGTCAAGTGACTATGCTAATCATCAAACAAAACTAAAGAAAAGGGGTTTTAAACTACAAAGATAAAATGCCTTGGGGGCAACGGATATCCACTTCCACATCTAATGTAGTTCATCGAATCATTCACACATTCCATCATATAGCATTCAGGACCCAACACTCACGCACCCATCTAGCAAGTACCACAACACACACATCACAAGGAGTTCTAAGTTCATGCTCATAGATCTTCATGCAAAGGTGCTACGGAATTCGTCACGTTCCTACGCCTAAACAATTCAACCACACAAGCACTACCTATGCTCAAACAACTCATGGCACACATGCAGTGAAACACACCGTCAAGAATACATAAACGCCAAATAACAAATGCTTCAAGAATGAATTTAAATCATCTATTCAATACTTCAACTACTTGTCGTTGAGACTAAACTCCTATCCTTCTTAGTTCATAGTTTGCGAGAGTGAGTTCGACATCTCTCGTCAAACCTCACCAATGACTCCCGAGTCGCGACCACGACTCAAGGTGTCATTGGTGGCATTTAATCACGAAGGACCAACGAGCTTGGCAATGCCTATGACCACTACACCGTGACTAAGCATTTAATCAATTCATGCAATTACACGAGATTAGTCAAGAGCGACCACTCATAGACCACGAGCATATAACTCTTCTCGTTTGCTACACAAACGAACATGACGAAGAGTTCGACATCAATCACATTCGTCTAGCACATTGTCAACACACTAACACAATCAAAAGCTCTAATTCACACTCATACATTACTAACAAGAACAGGGGGGAAATTAACCCAAATCCCCCAAACCCTAGCTAGCAATTCATACAAGCATTCATATCCTCAAGCTCCCAACAACATCAATGGAATCAACAATTAACATTCAAAGCACAATAAATGCACAATAGCAAAAACACCAAATAGATAGATAGAAATGGTTCTCAATACATAGAAGTGGAAGCTTCAATCCATAACTCCCAAGTACAAGAACTACTCTAGAACAACAAAAGACATAATTAAACTAAGAGAAAGCTAAGAAAAGAAAGAAGAGAAAAACCTAGAGTTGGAGCCCTAAAACCAGAGAGAAAAACGGGCTGGAAAAGCTGGAGAAGAAGAAGAAAGAGAGTAGTATTTATAGTGCAAAGAAGATAAAGTTGATTTCTGGCCGCCCGTTGGTCGCGACTCGCGATGAGTTTCGTCACGACTCGCGACGGTGCCCCGATGGTCGCGATGGTGTCGCGACGGGGTCGCGACGGGAGCCAGAGTTTTGCATTGTTTCTTTGTCTTCTTCATAGCCATCCCTCTCAATCTTCAAGTCTTCAACGGCTCCAAAAATGGTCTTCAACGGCCTCCGGTCTTCATGTCTTCGAAGTGAGTATCCAAAAGTCTTCGAAAGTATAGTCTTCAATGTCTTCCGGTCTTCGTTGCTTCCGTGTTCTTCCCTTGTCACACAAAATCCACTTAGATGAGGTAAAAGAGTACAAAGTTGCTTTTTCCTCTCCTAAGTGAATTTCAAGGTAAAACACAAGCTCTCGATAATAAAAGAGCACAAAAGTGATCCTAAATACTACTAAATAAAGCATATAAAATGGACACATCAATAGTTCATCGGACCGCCGTCGGACTGCTGCTGGGCCTCCGTCCGACCGCTGCTGGGCCTCCGTCCGACCCAACGCCGTAACAGGTAGGGTTACATCAACACATTATGAAATCTTATTAGGTTATATCAGCACATTCTTAAAACTAATAGGGTTATATCAACACATATTATAAATATTAAGTGTGTGGTACTCGGCCGACCTTAACGGGCAACCACATCATCATCATATACCATTATAACATCATAACAATATCTTATACAACATAAAATTTAATATCATGACACCATTATTAATATTAAACACCATTATCACATATCATAACCTCATTTCAAAACTTATCAACAATAAAAACCCCTAAGTCGAATAACACAACAAAATAACAATCACATACAACATCAAAGGTCATCCAATCATCAATCCGGATTAAACATAAAAATAAATAAAATATCATTAAAACCCCTATAGTCTATAGTATGTGCTGATACGATCCTACAATTTTTACTAATGTGCTGATATAACCCTATAAATTTTAGGAATGTGCTGATTTAACTCTACTCATTTTCATAATGTGCTGATATAACCCTACCGATGGTAGTATTGATGAGTCTAAGGGTAATAGCATCATTTCCTTTTTTTTTAGTATTTTAATTTTTTTCAGAAGGGCAAACGTGTAATATTATAAAATTCTGGCTAAATGTTGCCGGAGAGGGTTATATTGGCACTTTCACCGACTAGATAGGGTTACATTGGCACTTTCGAATATTGAAAGATTATATTGGCACTTATAACTAGGTAGGGTTATAAAAATACTTTTTTCTTCTCTTTAATATTTCGACAATTAGGAATGGAAATTCTATTTTTCTCCTTGATGACCTTTAAGGGAGCATTGTTAGAAGTCGAATTGATCAAACTAATCTACTTTATAATAATCGAATTATTTTTAATTGGTCATTATTAATGTATTTAATGGATAAATATAGATTTATTAACATCTATACTATATATAATTACTCATGAAAAAAATCTAAAACAGACTTAACTTATCTCAAATAAGAAAAATAAATTAAACATCATCAACGAAGCTCATCTTCGATGTGTCAGTAGTTTCATCAAGAACGTGGAACTTCGATAAGCTCAATTCAGTGTCCTATAGCATAATCAAGCTAAAGATGTTAACACTCATTCTTGTACTGAAAAAACTCACAAAATACTCAAAAGAATAATAATACGACAAATAATTAAAAAGAAACAAGATGTTGTCTCTTGTAAGACCGTCTTATGGTAAGAGTATGTGCTAATCATAAAATGAGAGCTGGTAAATTTCAGGGGTAAATTTATAAATAAATATTTCTTGGGGTTAAACTGAGAAGAAGAATAATCTTTGAAGTTCAGGGGCTGGATAGAAAATAGTCAAAATAAAAAAACTCTAACTTTTGCAAATCTTCGTGGGTGATTGCAGGGTTTCTGTCGAATTTCATTGCCAGTATTAACCAGTACTAAAAGCCCTTGCCTTAGCTAAATGATTTTTGTTCCTTTGGAGTTATCGAATGAATAGCTATGAAATGAACTTGAAAGGGCACAATAGCAATGCAAGAAATAATAAAAAAGGAAAGTAAAACAAGCATGTTGATAACATTTAAACCATACTATTTAGAAGGTGATCCAAAATTTCACAATCCTGGTTGATGCAAACACGGGAAAACAACTACACGATTCCAATGGAAAAGTACAAAGATAAAAAAGAACATTATTTATAGCTAGCACTAAAATCATTATAATAAGAAATAATAAATCTTTAACAAGGAGATTAGGGAAATGACATTCACATGTAGGTGGAAGCTATCAATTTGGTTAGGAAATTTAGATATAACTACCATGAACACTTACAATAGAATAAACCTGATAATTATGTCAAGATAGTTTTTACCTTAATAATAATAATATATATATATATGTTCTTCTAAGCAAGGTGTGATTGATACAAGTTTCAAAAACTGACTATGACTAAGGAATTTCATTTTTCTCTTCTTTAAGTTTCTTACACATTGCTCTTTCTTAGCGACATTAGAATGTTGACAATTATAACCAATGAAAGAATAAAGAGAATGGCACAATTAAGTGATGTAATATAAAAAAAAAGTGATGTAATATCATAGATGAGCAATTATATTTACAAATATTAAATTCAAAATTTAAATTTGATTTATAAAGATAATCTTTGTATGTGATTGACGACATTCTTTTATGAGAAATGAAGAAAGAAGGTATAGGTCACTAGCAATGTTAAATAGATATGGTTTTCTTATTAGTTGAATTTCATTTGTGATTACTATTTTATTTTGGTTAATCAACTGAAGATTGCGACATTATATATATATATATATATATATATATATATATATATATATATTATTTGTTCCTAAATTTGATATTTTAAAATTATATTTTCAAATGTACTCTTTGTAATTTTTTTTATTTCGTTCAAATTTAGGTCAAATTGGAATCGCCAGTGCCTACTGTCAGAATCAATTTCACCACCGACAACAATGAAATACTCTTGTTTTTGTTTTTTCTGTTAATCACACTTATAGTTCAAGTTTTTCATGTGTAAAATTTTATGTGAAGTGTGCATTTTCTTAACAAAAAAATGGTCGTACTTTGAGATATAATTTCTCCAATTAGGGCTTGATTTTATTAGATTGAGTAATTTATATAACACTTGAAATAAAATATTATCAATATTTTATATATTGAGTTTAATACATTACTTTAAATTTAAAACTGAGTGCTAAAACAACCCTAACTTTTGGCTGAAAGTGCCAATATAACCCTGCAAAATGAGAAAGTGTCAAATAACCCTAACTTTATGATAAAATGTGCAAATAACCAGTCATCACTATTCCGACATTGACTCATCAATTTGGGTGTTGACTGGGGTTGAAATAACAGAAGTACCCTTGCCCTAGTCAGCCGAATTCTCATTTTCCCCTTTTCAGCTTATGGGGGCAATGAGGAGTGCCTTGCAGGTATTTTGGTTTGCTTTGATCAGACTTTCACGATAATGTTTCTTATTTTTCTACCGCGAAGCTTGATAGGTAAAATACACGCCACTAGTGTTTGTTTTCTAAAACCTCAACAATCCACTTCCTGGTTGGTGAATTTTTGATTTTCAATTGTGATTTCTTCATGAGTGTTATCAGAAAAATCATTTTTCTATATGCTTCCCATAGCCAAAATCACTTGATTGAACCTTACCTCGTCAGCGTAAAATCAACCAAAGATCCTACCTTGACCCTCGAACTAGAATGAATTGTGGAAATGTGGGGGATTGCCCCCCTATTTTGACTCCAATGTTTAAGTTAGTAAAGGTTTTAGGAAGGTGATATTGATTGCTTACCGTAGATTGAGACATGTGACCTTCTTTTATAGACATGATAATTCTCTAATTATGCTAGGATATGTCTTCAATATGGAATGGGATTTACTATGGTAATATTCCATGAATGACAGAATCAGATTACTTGTAATGGAAGTATTATACTCACGAGATGTAGTACCATTTGGTCAGATTCATCAGGTAACCTTCCTTGTTTTTGGGATTAAGGCCTTTGGCCCTCAATGAGGTACCCATGTCGAATTGGTATAAGACCCTGAAGGTGGTCTAGTTAAAAAGTATTGAATTCAAAAATTAAGTTTGATTTACCAAGGTAATCTTTATACGTAATTATTAACACACAAGTCTTTAAAATGAAGTTAGAAGGTATTATCGCACTAACAATAATACATAAATTAAGTTTTCTCAATGAAAGCTAGTTTGTGATTATTTTAATATTTTGGTTAATATACCAAAGATTGAGATATCGTACTAATGTAGAGATTATTTTTCAAACAATTTTTGTCTTTTTAAAATATAAATATTGAGTATATTTTCAAATGTGTTGTTTGTATATCGAATAGAATTGAGGCAATTGGGTGGCGTGGATTCACGACCCCACTCATTGTTTCTGTGGAGACATTTAATACGGCTCGCGAGGCAACTTTCGCTGATGACACTACCGCTTGGAGCCTGTAATACAGAGCTCGTCATCTTAGGTTTCTAAATATATTTGCTAGGCAGGATTAGATCTAGCCAGAGTTGATCCCTCCCCATGTCAACACAGATGAGATTCCATTTGTGCTTGAGGTTTGCACCACTAGCAAAACTAAAGTAACAACCAATACCATAAGTGATGGGATTAGTGGTGAAATACATTTGGATTATTATGATGAGGATTTATCTTCAGTAACTATGAAGCCGTGAGAAAATCAATTGATGTTTAAAATATCTGTGCTGTTGATGTTAATGACACACTTGTGAAAGAATATACTGAGACTTAACTATAGCAAGACAAGAAAGAATTTGTTTGCCAAAGATGTGATTGATTTTGATTTAAAAGTGCTTGACACATGCACACATTATAGCATGCTCGACACATGCACATATTAGAAAGTGTACGACCCATGCACATATTTTAAAGTGTATGGTCAATGCACATATTGTTAAGTGTATGAAACATGCACCTTGATTTTCCCCAAAATACTGCCGCCCTTGTGTCCGGAATCTGCAAGAGAAAGGCCTCCAAGGTTTTTGCGGGGAAGAGGCTCGAATGATCAAGTAAGAAAATAGTCATTAATTAGGAATGAATAGTTGAGTTTGTAGGGTTACCTCTAGCCTTATATAGGTTGGCAAGTAGGGCAACTGTTTTGTTTGCTTGTGATGTAAGTACTCTTCTTCTGGGCCGTCCCAAAGGATATTACCCAAGGGACAAATGGGTGACCTGGGTCTGTTATACTAGGCACTTGACACAGTAGAAATTTACATATTATCAATAAGCCCCTAGAAAGATGAGGGTTCGGCCCTCAGATTCATCCCAAGGCCCTGGGTTGAAATTTGGGTCTTCCCCTCCGAGTTTGGTAACTCACCCTTTGATAAGATTTCTTCAAATTCATTGTTGAGCTGGGGTATGACTTCCGCACCCCCGCAATGCTTCAGGGGTATAACTTTGAGCCCCTGCAATATTTCATGGGTTCGTTCAGAGGGCCTGGTTCGGGATCCTCCAAGTTAGCTTTGAATTTATCCTTCGAGCAGGTTAATTTTTTGAGAGTTTGACCCTCAAATTTCTAATTTGTTTTAAAGCTCGAGGGCCAGGCTTTGGCCCCATTTATTTACGCGAGGTCTTCGGGCTTTGACAGTAAGGTATACAAGGGTGGGATAATATTTTTATTCATGAGAGGCCTCCAACATGAGAAGTGGAAAGGTTACGAGGGGTGTAATGCTCACTCACACCTTCAAGCGCATGAGGTCTAGGCTGAGTTCTACGCACGCCACTTCCCTCATTAATGCCTAGAATTTCTCACCCACGCGACCCACTTACCTACATTCTTACTTACTATTTTGGCAGCCCAAGGTAATGATTTATTTTTCTTTCTTCTCTATAAGGCACTTCTCAACACATTAAATCACTTTTTACCCAGATTACTTTCAAACTTCAAAAACCCTCTCTTAGAAAGCTCTTTCTTTTTCAGAGCACTTAGAGCTCCGGCCAAACACTCTGGCGAAAGACCAATAAGTATGCCTTAATTCAACCTTTCTTTCTCTTTATAAAATTTCGCTAATATATTTGGGGGGTGAATTGATTCCGGCCTATTTTCTGGCCGTACCTTCTGCCGGCGGGGTTGAAAACTCTTGCCTCCAGGATTCTGGTGCTGTTCCCTCATTGGCCGCCGGTTCTAATTCATTTGGAAGGAGAGGTAGAGAGAACTTTGCCAACTATCCAACGGCATCTAGGGGGTAACACAAAAAATGGTTCACCTCGAGGTCTAGGGTTCTGAGGGAGGCCGAGGTCTAGAAGGATGAGGAGGGCCGATCCTTCATTTTTGAGAAGATCTTAACCCCAGTCCCCATAAGCCCCCATCTAATCCCTAAGGAAATTTCCCACAAGCCGACCCTTTCATTTGCAATTAGGGTTCCGGAGTACTTGAGATTAGAGGTCATTCGAGAAGACAAAATCCCTAGGGATCAGAGGCATGACATGTGCGCTGTTTACGAGCCCCATTTTAGATTTGGCCTTTTCTTTTCCCTACCCCATCCTCTCTCTTCTTCTTAAAGAGAACTAAATAAATTTGGCCCAACTCCATTCGAATGTCATACTTTATATTATGGATTTCATGACCCGTTGTCATAGCCTAGGAATCACCCTGGGCTACGAATTATTTAGGTACCTCTATTATATTTCCTGTAGCAAGGCTATAAAACATAGGGAGACAAAAATTGGGGGGATCCTGACCCATAGAAATTGGTTCTTGAACCATCCTATAAAAATTTCTTCGAACTGTCAAGACTGGCTCAAAACCCCTATCTACACTTTTGACAGTGATGCCGAGAGTTATTATATCACGGGGTGGAATTCAAAGCTCAAGTTTGAGAATATTTCCAATTACTCCACTTTGGACAATGTGGTAGTGGATAGGGACATACTATTGAGTGACCCCCTAGATATTTCTAGGAATTGTAGCTATATTTCGACGGAAGAGGCTTACGAAAGAACCAGTTTTGATTAAGCCTCTCATCTAGTTGACCCTTTGAAGGCCTATTCTGTGGATAAGAGAAAGGGTAAAAAGAAAATAGTTGAGGACGACAAGCCCAAAAAGGTTAAGAGAAAGGTCCCTTAGACTGCCGAAGGTGAGGCCTTCAAAAGTCTGAATAAGACAAAGGCTGATTCTTTGAAGCCCTTTGAGCCTATTTTCGAGGCCTTTCAAAGCCATTTCAGATCCCCTAGAGTCTAAAAAACACTGCGGAGGCCCCACCTATAAGTTCCTCCCACCACACAAAGGTGTTTGCGGCATCTTAGTTTTTGTCTTAATTGTTTGTTCTTTTTTGTTTCCTCAACTGAAGTTTCTTTCTTTTGTCTATTTCAGTGGGTTTCACTAACTTCTTTGATTTTGGGGAGGAAGAGGAGGGAATGGTTTACGAGGAGAAGATTGATAGCCCCCCTCATCAGCCCCATCCCCAGGCTTAGGTAAAGCCTCAAGCAGAGGTCTGAGGTCCTCCGGTAAATAACAAGAGGAGTTGTGAGGGCAATTATTCTCGCAGCCCCTTCCTCTTAAGGCAAAGAACTGGCAAACATGTTGAATTGTAGGCCAGCTCCATGGCCGGGCTTACTTTGGGGAGGGTAGCCTTATCCTTCTAGGGGTGGTTAATCCCACCCTCACTGCTATTTCGGAGGTGGCCAACACTGTGAGCGCCCTGGACTCCGTCCTTCAAACCCTCTTGGTGAAGGCAGGCCAAGCTCAGGTGGTTGAAATAAATGAGCTTCGAGACGAGCTCAAGAAGACTGCTTCCGATCAAGAGGAAGAGTTGAAAATGGTGGCCTCCCAGCATGAGGAGGAATTGAAGAAGGTGGCCTCCCAACACAAAGAGCAGTTAAATGAGCTTCAAGAGACGTTGTTGGAGGCCCAGACATCCATTCAAACTCTGACCATTAGAAATGATAAGCTGGCCAGTCTTTATTCCGCCTAGTGGAAAGTCTCCCTTCTCGAGGCTTATACCAACAAGCTCGTGAAAACTAAGGGATTCCGATATTTCTTCTCGTCCCTATCTGGGGTCTGCGTGGGGTCACTCAAAATGTTCTTGACAAGTCCATCCACATGGATCTACCCACCTAATACGCTACCATGGTGGATGTTTACAAGAACAACTCCAACCTGCTCCAGTTGGATCACTCTTGGTGGAAGTCCATCCAGGATGGGGGTATCGAACTCCCACTGCTCGATCATTTGAATACCTTCAGTTGACACTTCTTTGCAAAGGAAATCCACAACCTGGGGGTAGATGAGGATGACGAGTAGAGCTAGATGGACCTATTGACTCGGCCAAAGCCCCAGCGCAGGACAACTTCTTCGAGTTATACTCATGCGGAGCCTAGCATAGGTGAAAAAGAGAATGTATGAATTATTATCCTTTAGATTTTGAATGTACTCTATTTTTTCCTACTTTGAATGAAATTTTTTTCTTTACTTATGTGTTTTCATTTTTTCTATCACTTTGTAGATTCTAGATTTGGTGCCCTACCAACCCCCCAATTGCAAAGGGGTACTATCTTTGACTTCTCTTTCAACTGATGAAAGAATGGTACCATAGGAACGAAGAATGGTCGTGGGAGTACCAAATCAAAGCTTCTCAATTATTTTATAAGTTTTCCTGACTCGAGGAAGTGCTTCAAAATGCTTATGATGGGCTTAACTTATGGCGCAATGACTTTCATGAGAGACAGAATGAACCCCTCGATACGCTTGGCCATTTGAGGGAGGAAAGAGACCTTTCCGATTGCTTGCAAGGGTTTTACCTTGGGCGTTTGAATGTGTTAAGGGGATTTCAACCCCAAAGCACTAGATAGGCTGTGGAAGCCCTTCAATTATTTGCAAGGATTTTACCTTGGGCGCTTGCATGTGTTAAGGGGATTTCAACCCCAAGCGCTAAACAGGCTGCGAATGCCTTCCAATTTTTTAATGCTCTGATTTGAGGAGAGTGAGGAGTTTTCATTCCCTCGAATTAGGGTGTGTTTTAGTTCTTAACAATAAATAGAGATGATTAAAAGAAACACACCTCAATAGGTAATTAACAAAAACATAGGAGCCCTATCGACTTACAACACTATTCTCGTCGAAGGAGTCCCTCGGCCCATAGCTACTTTGGGAAGGGCTATATCCTGGCATCACCAAGTGTATTGGGATTTAGGAGAATAGTACCTCCTAAGGTTGGAAACGTTCCATCGGCGTGGAACCAACTTCCCCTAGGAGGTTTCTAGCATGTAACTACCTCTGGGGTAGGCTTCAGTGACTCGGTAGGATTCTTTCCAATTTGCTGCCATTTTACCTTCTGGCTCCCTTTGGATTTTTCCGTTTCTCCTCATTACGAGGTCTCCCGGGGAAAATTGGATTTTTTGGATCCTCCGGTCGTGATACCGCTTGATCTTCTTTGACCTTGGCTTCATGGAGAGATGTCTTCTCTCTTTTTTCTTCAAGGAGGTCCAAGTCCAAGCAGCACTGCTCATTATTGACCTCTTGGTTTTCATTTCTTATGGAAAACCTTTGAAAGGTGGGCAGCCTTATCTCCGTAGAAATACTGCCTCTAAATCGTAGACCAGACCATACGGGGTTTCACCCGTGGCAGAGGATTCCATCGTTGAAGACAACCAAAGCACGCTGGGCAATTCATTGATCCAATTTCCGCCTGTCCTTCAAGCCTCGATCTGATGCTTAGCGATGGTTCGATTCATAACCTCCACCTGCCCATTAGTTTGGGAGTGGTAAATGCTGGTAACCTTATGATGAATGTTATACTCCTTACACCAGCTATTGAATGGGTTATTCACACCGTTGTCAGTTATGATGGTTCAAGGGATCCTAAAATGATAGATGATATTCTTCCAGAAAAACCCGATCATTGCCTTTCCTTTTATACTGGTTAAGGCCACATCTTCATTCCATTTTGTAAAGTAGTCCACCGCTACGATTAGGTATCGAAAGTGGCCCAGGGCCTGTGGGAAATGACCCACTAGATTGATCCCTCGTTTGTCAAATGACCAAGAGCTATTTATGTTCATCATTTCTTCTTGGGGGACATAGGTGATCGGTGCATTCCTTTAGCATTGATGATAGGATTGGATGCGCTTGTTAATCTCATCGAACATCTTGGGCCAATAGTAACCAGCCAGGTAGAGCCTTTTAGGTATCGATTGAGCCCCCTGGTGACTTCTGCACGACCTTCATGAGTCTCACAGATCAGATAGTCAGCTTCATGGGGGCCTACACATAGAAGAAGCGACTGCAGGTGACCTCGCCAATAGAGCACATCCTCATGGATCACAAACTTGGGTGCTTTTAGCCTAACTTTCCTTGCTTCGATTGCATTTTTTTGGAAGGGTACCATCTCAAAGGTAGTTCATAATAGGCGTTATCCATGAATTTTCTTCCTCCACCATCACCACTGTTGTTTCTTCTTTGAAGCTACGTTTAATTAGCATTTCCACCATTAAGTGCCCTTGGGATTGTAAATCCAAGTCCGACGAAGCCAACTTTCTCTGGGTGTCATCCTTGTGGTTCTTCTCTCGAGGGACTTGAGTCAGGGTGTAAAGGTGGAAATTTTAGAGGAAGGGCTTCACCACTTCCATGTAACGCCGTAAGATTCTTTCCCTAACCTCATATTCCCCCTTGACTTGTAGGACCACAATTTAGGAATCACTGAAAATTTCTAGCCTTCGAACTCCCAATTCTTTGGCTATTCGAAGGCCTGTGATCAGTGCTTCGTACTCCGCTTCATCATTCGTGGCCTTGAAGTCAAAGTGCAGGGCATAGGGATAGTCTTTCCAGCCGGGGCTTGTGAGAAGGATGCCAGCCCCATTACCTTCAGAGTATGATGATCCATCAATGTATAGCTTCCATGTCTCCTTGGATTCTTTTTCATCATTGACTACAATTGGTTCTGTAGTTTCCACAATGAAATATGCTAAGGCTTGGCCTTTGATGGCTGTTCTTGGGTGGAACTGGATATCATTCTCCCATATTTCGATTGCCAAATTCATCATTTGCCCCAAGGCCTCCGGCTTAAGGATCACCCACCTGATTGGATGACTGGTAAACAAGATGATCTTGTGGCTTTGAAAGTATAGCCGGAGGTGCCTCACCGCATGAACTAGGGCCAATATTAACTTCTTGAGGGCGGTGTATCGAGCCTCTGGACCATGCAATTCCTTTCTTACCAAATGGATGGGGTGTTGGTCTTTTTTCCTTTTCCTTTACTAGAACCGTACTTATTGCAAAGGGGGAAGCCAAGAGGTATAGGTACAAATCTCCCCCCTTCTCTGGTTTCATCAGGTTGGGCAAGCTTCGTTAGTGTTCCTTTAAGACTCATGAAGGTCTTGACAGATCCTCTTGTGTCCCTCGTGTAGTACGGGCCGCATGTTTTTTCATGGGCCGTTGGTGCTTTACCATGTGTGGTCTGTGAAGTGTCGCCGGTGCTTCAGTGGCTGAACTTTGTGTGCTTGCTACGGGTGAACCGTTAGTCCAAATTCAGAGTTCTAGTAGTCAATTTTGTAGTACTCAAGAAGAGGAATCCAATGGATTCAACCTTGAAAGCTAGTTCTTACTGGATCATTCTTGGACTAATGCAACACTCCTCGAACAATGATTCACCATTTTCTTCTTTGGCCGTCTTGAACTCTGAAGCCGCCTATTTTTTGCTTCAATCTCCTTCTACCACGCGTTGATGTTCATGGCCTTCATCTTCTACCATTCTAATGTGAATGACCTTCGCCTCTTCTACCATCCTTGCGAACGGTCTTCAATCTTCTACCCCCCTTGCGAACAGCCTTCACATAGAATGTAACAAAAAAGTACCCATGTGTAACCTACCAAAGATAATCAAAATGAAGACCAAGGAGCCCGTGGATACAAGATGTCCATTACTACCAATTAAGTCTCCAAAATATGGGATTTAGACAAGAAAACCAAGCATGGCCGTCTAAACCCATTGTCACGTAAACTCAACTAATACTAGAAATCCACCAACTAAAAGTAACTAAAACTATGTCAAATGAAACAGTTAACACACGTAAAATGAAGCCGATTAGGGGGCATCAATGTTTCCACCAACATGAATATAGACTAGAGTGTGTGCTAGTGGAGTGTACTATTCATGCAATTGTAACATTCAAGAACAAGTCACAGTAATATCACAAGCACAATAATTAGGATGAACCAAGAATCTCACAAAAACAAAAATTAATACATGAATACAATTATCCCCAAGCTATGAATCTACTCCCTAGAAATTAGATCCATGACAAATATTAAGTTAGATGCCATGGATCTAGGAAAATAAGATGAAGTAAGAAGAGAAAAAGAGAAGGAAAAAGAAGAAGAACTCTAGAGAGAGAGAGAGAGAACTCTCCTCTTCCTTCCATCTTAACTAGAGAGAGAAAAAAAATCAACATTGTGCCTACTTAGGTTTTCCTAGAAGACTAAAGGTTCCTATATATAATAGTAAGGAATTGGGCCTCAATATATGGCCAAAGATGTGTAAAACCCTAGTTCAACCGCCACTGGCGCGAGGCGTGGGATCAGGCACGGATCGTGCTGGGCGCTGGCACAAGGCATAAGATCTGGCACAGGTCATGCTGGGTGCTGGCATGGTCCAAGCTCGGCGTTAGCGTAGGGCGTGGGATCTAACGCAGTCTGCGTGGACTCCTTGGCACGGACCGTAAGATCTGGCGCGATCCGCATTGACTCCTTGGCGTGGACCGTGGGATCTTCTGCAGGTCGTGTTGGCGTGGTCCGCATTATTTGGCATGGACCGCCATCCAAACCTTATTTTTCTCACTATATTAGCGTAGGCCGCTCAATTCTTCACATCCCACCAGCTGATCTTGACATTTTGTACTTGAAACGGCATGGGCCATAAAAAATGAGACGGCCTGCGCCCACACTTAGCCATTTTGAATGAAACTTGGAACTTGTGTGTGTGGCCCTTCTAGTTTGGCACAATCTGCACCAGGCCTTGGCACGGTCCTTGCCAAAGACCTTTGGCATGAACCACGTTGCCTGGTGCGGGTCGTTGATGCCACCTAGGAGCGGTCTGCACCGACCCGTTTGTGCTTCGACCATTTGAACTTATTTTCTTTGCTATGGATAAATCGTTAGTCAGTTATGAGAGTTCTTATAGTCGATTCATGGTTCTCGAGGAGACAAATCTAATGGAACAAACCTTGAAGGCCAATTCTTCTTGGATCGTTCCCAGAAGTTAGCGCAACTCTCCGACCATGATTCTCCATTTCTTCCTTAGCCGTTTTGAACTCCAATGCCGCATATCTTTGGCTCTATCCTTCTACTACCATGATTTGATGTCCTTGGCCTTCATCTACTACCATTCTCATGTGAATGACATTCGATTTCTTCTACCGTCCTTGCTAACGACCTTCAATATCTTCTGCCACCCTTGCGAGTGGCCTTCACATAGAATATAACGAAAAGTACCCACGAGTAACCTACTATGGATGATCAAAAAGGAAGATCTAGGTGCCCATGGATACAAGATGTTCATTAGTACCAATTAAGTCTACAAAATGCGGGATTTAGACAAGAAAACCAAACATGGCCGTCTAAATCCCTTGTCACGTAAACTCAACTAATACTAGCAATCCAAAATATAAAAAGAACCAATTATTATGCCGAATGCAACAGTTAATGCATGTATAATGAAGGACATCACTGGTAACCAGTACTAAAAGCCTAGCCTTTTTATGGTTTTGGAGAAGAATACAAACTAGTATTATATAAAATTTCAAATACTTGTTGCAATAAAATGTTTTACTCCAATAGATCAAATATTTAACCCTTAATAGAGTGGTGATATTGGAGATTCAAGTATATCAAAACTTATATTATTTTTGTAATTCTTGTGATGAATATGCCAATCATCTCTTTGTCTACTGTGACTATACTAGAAATATTTTTTGAGATTTAAACTTTCCAATTCTATGGAGTTTATAATAAGCTATATGATTTTTGTTCCCTTGGAGTTATCGAAGGAATATCTATGAAATGAACTTCAAAAGGCACAATAGTAATGAAAGAAATGATAAAAATGGAAAGTAAAACAAGCATGTTGATAACATTGAAACCATACTATTTAGAAAGTGATCCAAATTTTCAAAATCTTGGTTGATGCAAACACGGGAAAATAACTACACGACCCTGAAGATAAAAAAGAACATTATTTATAGCTAGCACTAAAGTCATTATAATAAGAAATAAGAAAGCTTTAACAAGGAGATTAGGGAAATAACATTCACATGTAGGTGGAAGCTTTCAAATTGGTTACAAAATTTAGATGTAACTACCATGAACACTTACAATAGAATAAACCTAAATATCGTGTCAAGATAGATTTTACCATAATAATAAATAAATATTTAAATAAATAAATGTTCTTATAAGCAAGTTGTGTTTGATACAAGTTTCAAAAATTGACTATGAATAATTAATTTCACTTCCCCCTTCTTTAAGTTTCTTACACGTTGCTCTTTCTTAGCGACATTAGAATGTCACTACTGGAAAACAGGTGCTTAGGCACCGGTTTGTGTCCGGGAGGCCTCCAGAACCAGTGCAATGGCACCGGTATTTCAACAAAACTGGTGCTGAATTTATTTTCAGCACTTGATTTTTTAAACTGGTGCCCTAAACCGGTGTCATACATAAGAAATAGCACCGGTATCGTATATGGGTGTACAAATAACCGGTGCTTGAATTGGGTAACAACTAATATATAGTTTATTTGGAGCCAAAAAATGGAGGGAAACTAATAGCACCGGTATTTATTAAATTTTGGCATCGATTTATCTGTAACAACAAATCGGTGCTCCAAATATTAATGTTTGCGGGTACTGTTGAAGGTTAAAAAATGGAGTATGTGCTCTGTTTCATTATAGGCACCGATTTATGTCTTAACAGCACCGGTTTACGGACTGATGTTGTATACTTGGATAAAATTTCTCAGATTAGCTCTTGGGTTGGGAAAATGATTTTAAAAAAATCTATCAAGGCAGCCATAAGTAACTGTTTTTTTATGGCGGCACCAGTTTTGATACATGTTCGCGCCAGTTTTAACACCGGTGCTATCCCCTTAGAATTTATTTTGCAAGTTTGTTCTTAGGTTGGGAGAAAAGGCCAAAAAATTAATTCAACGCAGCCTCAAGCATCTGCTTTTGCTAGTTTTAGCACCGGTTTATGGGCTCCATATCGGTGCTAGTAAATTGAAGTTCTAAAATCTATATAGATCCATGGTGGGCTGTTCTTCGTTTTCTAAATTTTGGAGAGAAAATCTAACCTATCTTCCCCATCGGTTCAGACTCCCAAGCTCCCTAAAGGATTGAGGTGAGTTCTCTTTCAAACATTTCTCTTATATTCTACAAGATTATTAATCATGAATCCAAAATTTTTGGAAATAATAACAGCTTTTTTCAATGTTGGTTCACTTTGCTCTACAACTTTGTACGATGTTGCAATCATGTACATATCGTTAATGTGTAATAACTACATATATACATACATTGGATTTGATAGACTCACATTAAGGGTTTGTTGATGTTCATGAAAACAAGTATTCTATGGGGTTTTTTTGTTGCATGGAAGGTGTTAGTTGAAATGCCTCATTTGACACTGTAGGATATGGCACCAAAAACTCCCTACATGAGGAGACACAATGCATACCCTTCCTCCACAGAGGTGCAATACAATATTCAACATGAGAAGAGGTCCATTTAGGAACAGGCGAAGTTAATTGAACACACATACAGAACAAGGTGACATTTTTTGGAGAGAGGAATCGAAAATGCCCCCTCTTTGAAGAAACTATTTGGGCACTTGGGTGGGAGAAATTGGGTGACACACCTCCAATGTTTAACCTTAGCACAGTGAGTGAGTTTTATGCAAATTTGCAATGTGGTGAAAGGGGGAATGAGGTGTTCTTTCGTGGGGAAATGTTGAAATTGACTTATGAATCCATAAAAGAGTTGTACGGGTTGCCAAATGTTCCCTCTGAGGAGGATGATTTTATGCATTCCACTACTATACCGATGAGGGTTGGGATTTTGACGATCCCGCGAGACGGGAGATCGTGAGGACGGTAACTAGGGAGGTAACCAATGTCGAGTCTATTGTGAAAGAAGGTTGGAAAAATATTCCAAAGAAGCTACTCACTCCTGAGATGAATGGATGATACCACTCATAGCATCCAAAATTGACCCTGTCATAGTGAACACTGAGGTTCACAGTATGAGGCTGACAAATCTGTATGCCATAAAAAAAAACTCCGATGGAATGTGAGTAAGCAAATAGTGAACGAGTTGAGACATGGTGCAGAGAGAACATGTTGTTACGGTTTCTATAGCCTAATCTCCGAACTGTGCACAAAAGCAGGTGTCTCCCACTATCAGCCAACATATACGGGTATCCAATGGGTAAGATTATAGTAGACTCTTTCTTCAAATTTCCTCAGGACAAAGTGGGTCCTACTTTGGAATCTAGAGTCATGGCGTTGGAAGTGGGTGTACAAAGTCTGCTGACAGAATCACAATATCAAAGATCCTGGTGCGATCACATGGGAAAAGTTTTTGAATACTAGTTCCTAGATGCCATTAAAGCAGTTGGACCATTTCCTAGATATCCAGGCCCGATCTTTGGGCAGATCGACGTTGGGACCAGCTCAAACAATGCACAGATGTTGGATGAAGAGCCGTATGCTAGATATTATTCATGAAGTTCTATTCTCATTGTCTATATAATGCTATGGTATTTTCACAATCTATTTTGTGGAGTATGGTTTGAAACAATTCTATGTTATTTACAGAAGAAATATAATTATTATCCACTACTTTGAGGATTATCATGCTTTTACATTAAATTTATGGTATTAAAGATGTATGATTTTCCATTTATATTTCCAAACATTTTTTCACAATAATTCTAGGACATGCACTACTACTTTAAAATTTATACAATAAAAAAATTCCATTATTTAGAATTAATTTTTAGATAATAAAAACAAGAATCAAGTGTTTCAAATCAATTCTTAAGATGAAACTGAATTTTGGGCAACACTGCAATTTCTGAAAATGCAACACTTGTTTTTTATGATTAGTATTGAGGATGTTCTATTTACCCAATCAAGTTGTAATCGCGTATTTATGATCATACAATACTCAATTGCACTATTGAATTGCTAATTTTGTGTTTCAACAATTTTAAGATTCTTGGAGGGACCTAAGTGCAAAAGGCAAAAACTTCACTCGGACCTCCAAATTCAATTCCGCTCATATTCAATCCTACATTATGGGACCCAAAAGTAAATTCCTAGAACGAATCAGAGAAATGTTACATATTTGGTGGAAATAACTGACAAAGAAAACTTCCTGTTTGGACTTCCTAACTTCTAAGTCATCTAGAGTTAGATACTTTAGCACATATACTAGCGCTTTACCAAATTCTATTAAAACATGACATTCTGTTTTAAAACATTTATTAACCCAAGAATACACAATATGGGGTTATTGGGCTACAAAAAAGAAGGCGTAGTTGAGTTTTGGGCAACAATGTTATTTTAACAAAGTTCTGATCGGAGGGTTTTCAGATATCCATTGGACACAATTTTGAAACACGAGCTCTATTAAATGTTGAATTGAATATTTTTGAGTTCGATTGCATATAAAAACAATGGAAAAACTATCCCCATCGAGAGGGACTTCAATTGAATATTGCAAAATAGTAGAACCAAAAACCAGCACTGGTTAGGTGTGTTGATGAACCGGTGCAAAGATTTTTAGGTTTACAAGACAAAAAAATTGGTCTATCCCTGGGCGGGAAATTTAAAATTTTGTGATTTCATTTTTGGCACCGGTTCGTCTATTCCGGAGCAGCGGTATCATGAAACAGTACTGGGATTTTACCGTGCGTTGGGAATAAACAGCTCCACACAGCTGCTTCATCGTTGTTTTGGCACCAGTTGTCCTTTCCAGCACCGGTTCATTAACCGGTGCTCCGTAGTTAGACATAATTTTATATGTCTTCTCTCAGGTTGTAAAAAAAAATTTACCCATTCAGCATCAAGCAGTTACTTTAACAAAAAGTTAGCACCGATTTAGGCACTAAAAAGCACCGGTCAAATTAATTAATAAAGAGCCCATCTTAGTTTCATCTGAACCATTGATTTCAATGTGTTGATTTGATCTGAACCATTCAAAATTTATCTATAAAAAGTAAACTTAAAACCCTAAGTCTAATCCTCCCTCCTTGTCATCTCATCCTCCTACTTCTACCCCTTTCTCATCCTCTCCCTCCCGCCTAGCACCACCTCTCCATATCCGCTGCCTAACCTACCTAACACCATCTCTCCATATCCAATGACGATGAACCTCTATCTGCCCTCCCTATTGCGCATCATCCCCTAGCGCAACATCCTTTCTGCATGGATACTATATGTGTTGGATTTTTTTTCCTTTTTTTTTCTAATTTTTTGAGTGTGTTGGATTTTGTTCATGTTGTCTTTCAAGGGGTGTGTGGAATTTTTTCCATTTTGGTGATTTTTGGGGCATGTGAGATTTTGTTCATTTTGAGATCCAATTGAAAGTGTATTAGATGTAGTAATATAGTTCATTGTGTATGGTTTGATGTTTAGGTGTTTGTCTTAAAACATGTTTTGTTCCCTTGCGATATAGATGATTGTGTCATGTTTAGGTGTTTGTCATAAAATTTGTATCATGTTATAAAATGTATGCCATATTGTTGATTGTGTTATATTGAAGTGTGATACAGTTGATTGTGTGATTTTCTAGTTTTTCTCATAGAATTTTAGAGATATAATGGAGGTGAGATATTTAGCTATAATTTTCTATTTAACTATGTATGATGTTGCAGGTTTTTTCTAAAATTAAAGTGACATAGTTGATTGTGGGATATTGAAGTGTCTATGGTATAGTTTTAATTGCCTCTAACAACTAAAATGTTTGAATGAATGACGAACTAGATTAAGGTTTGTAGGCCTTTTTGCTTGTTTTGATGATTTCAAGTTGATCTTTAAACTGTGGAGATGTTGCAGTCTATCAGCACCAAGGAAACGTGGGGTGTTTGACATGGTTTGTTTATACACGACATGTTTCCTTGGTACTGAAACACAACATCATTTTGATATTTTAAATCATTTTCTATGCCAAATCGTATTGTGGACAAACTTAATGGAAGAAGCATTAGTTAAATGGAACTACATTGGATGCTTTGTATTCAAGTAGTACCCTTTAATTAAGTAATGTTTCTCCCATTATGAAAAGTGTTGTAACATTTGTAGAACTCCATAATTTAAAATGTGGAGAATTTGTAGTGTATTAGCACCAAGTAGCATGGTATGTTTATCATTAAGTGTTTAACATTTAATCATTGTTAATGTTAAATACATAGTTAAAAAATAGTTATATACACCATGTTTCCCCGGTGCTTAAATGTTGTAACATTTCATCATTTTAAATCGTTTTCTATGAAAAATCGTACTGTGCATGAACTTAACGGAAGAAGCATTAGTTAAAGGGCACTGCATGCAAAACTTTTGCTTGTTTAGATGATTTGAAGTTAATGTTTCTGCCTTGTTTGTGATGAATCTTAATTTTTCTCTGGTGTATTGGTTTCTTTCTATTCATGTGCCCTCTAACTAAGTCATGCTTCTTCCAATATGAAAAGTGTTGTAACATTTGTAGAACTTCACAATTTAAAATGTAGAGATTTTGTAGTATATAAGCACCAAGTAGACATGGTGTGTTTATCACTAACTATTTAACATGGTGTGTTTAACATTAAATCATTGTTAATGTTAAATACATAATTATACACACCATATTTCCTTGGTGCTTAAATGCTGCATCATTTTGACATTTTAAATCGTTTTCTTCGACAAATTGTAGTGTGCACAAACTTAATGGAACAACTAAGGCTGAACAGTACCTCTACAGATCTAATTCTGGAGTTTAGTTGACATATTAAAAATTGAACATTTCTTATTCTTACTTATTGATTACTTTCACATTATTAATCATTGAGTTATTTTGTGCACAATAGATATTTCCCCCAACAAGAGGAGCGTACAATGACAAGGAGATAATAGATGTCACAGATACAAGGTGTGAAGTTTGGGTGAACGTGTCTTCATAACAATCCAAGACTCCGGTGGACCTAGTGTATTTCAATGTGTATTTGATTGGGACACATTTACCTTTTTTTCTTAAATTATATCATATTGATGGATTGCTTTTTTTCCACTTAAGATTCTTACTTTTTCAAATGTTCTTGCTTAGCACCAATTAAAATTTTATATTGTGTTCTTGTCTCATCTAAGTTTCTTGTATGATTTTTCCCCGGGTTTCATTTTCGGGAGGGCCTGGAAAAATTTTAAAAAGGAAATTGCAAATTTTAAAAAGTAAGCACAAATTTTACAAATATTACTACATGCTTAGACATCCATCCCCAAAGCAAGATCACCAAAAAATAAAAAATAAACTGGTGTTGGTATTTGTAATCTGTCTGGTTTTAGGCACCGATTTATGTTCGTATATCGATGCTACAAAAAATAGTGATCATTAACAATGATTCGACTGTCAGCACCTGCATCTTAAATACCAGTGTTGTAATAAAAGTTTCCAGTACCGGTTTTATTTTCTAGTGCCATAGTAACTACATTCTAGCACCACTCTACTTAGGCACCAGTTGACTAAAGGCATGAAATATTGGTGCCATTGACCTCAGCGACCGGTGCCACAGGGGAGGGGGGGTGTCCCTGCAGTAGTGTGTAGTGTGTTAACAATTATAACTGATGAAATGATAAAAAGAATGGCACAATTAAGTGATGTAATATCATAGATCAACAATTATGTTTACAAATATTAAATTCAAAATTTAAATTTGATTCATAAAGATAATCTTTGTATATGATTGACGACATTCTTTTATGAGAAATGAAGTAAGAAGGTATAGGTCACTAGCAGTGTTAAATAGATTTGGTGTTCTTATTAGTTGAATTTTATTTGGTTTTATTTTGGTTAATCAACTGAAGATTGAGATATTTTTATATATATATATATATATATATATATATATATATATATATATGTATATGTATGTATATGTATGTATATGTATGTATATGTATGTATATGTATGTATATGTATGTATATGTATGTATATGTATACATATATGTACATATACATATATGTATACGTACATATATGTATACCTATGTATATATATATTGTTTGTTCCTAAATTTGATATTTTTTAATTATATTATAAAATATGCTCTTTGTATTTTTTTTCCCATTCAAATTTAGGCCAAATTGGAATCGCCATCGCCTGCTGTTAGAATCAATTTCACCACCTACAACAATGAAATAATTTTTTTCTATTAATCACACTTATAGTGCAAGGTTTTCATATTTAAAATTTAATATAAAGTGTGCATTTTCTTAACAAAAAAGAAAAACAGGTCGACGTACTTTGAGATACAATTTCTCCAACTATGGCTTGATTTGATCAGATTGAGTTGAGTTTAATACATTACTTTAAATTAAGAGTCAAATGCTAAAATGATCCCAACTTTAGGCGAAAAGTGCAAATATAACCCTGCAAAATGAGAAAGTGCCAAAATAACACTAACTTTATGATAAAATATGCAGAAATAACTTTCGTCACTATTTCGGCATTGACTCATCAATTTGGGAGTTGATTAGGGTTGAAATGATAAAAATACCCTTGCCCCAGTAATAATTCTCATTTTACCCCTTTTCATCTTATGGGGGCAATGAAAAGGGCATTGTTGGTAATTTGGTTTTCTTTAATCAGACTTTCACCATAATATTTCTTATTTTTCTACCATGGAGCTTGATCGGTAAAATACATGCCACTAGTGGTTGTTTTCTAGAATCTAAAAAATCCACTTCCTGCTTGGTGAATTTTTTATTTTCCATTGTGATTTCTTCACGAGTGTTATCAGAAAATGCATTTTTCTATACACTCTCCATAGCCAAAATCACATGATTGAACCTTACCTCATCGGCGTAAAATCAACCAAAGATCCTACCTTGACCCTCGAACTAGAATGAACAGTAAAAATGTGGAGGATTGCCACCTATTGTGGCTAATGTTTAAGTCGGTAAAGATCTTAGGAATGTGATATTGATTGTGTACCATAGACTGAGTCACGTGACATTCTTTTTTAGATATGACAATCCTCTAATTATGGTAGGACGTGTCTGGAATGGGATTTACTATGGTAATATTCCATGAATGATAGAATCGGATTACTTGTATAGGAAGTATTATACTCACGAGATGTAGAACCATGTGGTCAGATTCATCCGGTGACCTACCTTGTTTTTGGGATTAAGGCCTTTGGGCCCTTAATGAGGTATTCATGTCGAATTGGTATAAGACCTTGAAGGTGGTCCAGTTAAAAAGTATTGAATTCAAAAATTAAGTTTGATTTACCAGGGTAATCTTTATACGTAATTATTAACGCGCAAGTATTTGAAATGAAGTTAGAAGGTATTATCGCACTAACAATGAGACATAAGTTCAATTTTAACAATTAAAGTTAGTTTGTGATTATTTTATTGTTTTAGTTAATGTATCGAAGATTGAGAATCGTACTAATGTAGAGATTATTTTTCATCCCAATTTTGATCTTTTTTAAATATAAATATTGAGTATATTTTCAAATGTGTTGTTTGTATATTTCTTTGGTTACATTTTGATTTTGGACAAACTGACAAGTGCATGTTGTTGAAGTTAATTTCAACATCGGCAATGATGGAACCATATTTTTTTTATTTAATCTCTCTTATAATTTATGTTTAGTATCTAAAAATATTTTTGTCAAGTACATATTTTCTCAACAAGAACACTAGTGATATTTGTTGGACATAATTTATCCCTCTACAACGTGTTCATGGTCAGAAGAAGTAATTCATAGAATACTTGAAATCAAATATCATCATTATTTAATTTATATTGAGTTTTTTTTACATTATTTTAAATTTATATTGAATATGTACATGTAAATTTTACACATCTAGCTACCATGTAGCCTGCACATTGCCTTATTCATATTAATATTGTCCCGACTTTACAATTTTTTTTGATTGGGTGGAATAGAATTGGGGCAATTGGGTGGCATGGATTCACGACACCACTCATAGTTTCCGTGGGGACATTTAATACGGCTCGCGAGGCAACTTTCGTTAATGACACCACCGCTTGGAGACTGTAATAGAGAGCTTGTCATCTTAGTTTCCAAATATATCCGCTAGGCGGGATTAGATTTAGCCCGAGTTGATCCTTCCCTATGTCAACACATATAAGATTCCACTGGTACATTAGGTCTACACCACTAGCAAAACTGAAGTAACAGCCAAAACCATAAGTGATGGGATTGCTGGTAAAATACGTTTGGATTATTATGGTGAGGATTTACTTTTAGTAATTATGAATCCATGAGAAAATCAATTGATGTTGAAAGTATCAGTGTTGTTAATGTTAGTGAAACACTTGTCAAAGAATATATTGAGACTTAACTATAGCAGGATAAGAAATAATTTGTTTGCCAAAGATGTGACCGATTTTGATAAAAAGTGCTTGATACAGGCACACATTATAGCATGCACGACACATGCACATATTAAAAAGTGTACAACCTATGCACATATTTTAAAGTGTATAGTCAATGCACATATTGTAAAGTGCATGAAACATGCACGTGTCTACTTATTACTCAGCTTAGCATGAGTCATGATGTGTCTATCGAATCATATAGCGTAGAACTCTATTCTCTCGCAATTGAGAATTACCTTTAAGAGGTAGGACTGGTTGTGGGAATCTAACACGGATGAATGACCGAGATGCTTCTTGTCAAACTCAGAGGTGTCAATTGTTGCCCGCCAAGATTTTGACACCACCCAAAATTGCAAAACACTGCGCATAGCTCATTTTGTAAGAATTTCCATCAATAGATCACTAGGAAGTATTTTCGAACATGAATCCATTGAATCATTAGCAGGGCAATTGGGAAATTTTGATGCGAGTTAAGGGGTTTCTGATTTGTTTTAAATTTCATCTCTATAACCACTTTTAATGAGGGTCGTGGTTTTAGGTAACATCGAACTAATAGTTACAATGAAATTATATTATACATGACACTATTTATGATCATTTACTAAAGTGGAATTTGTGTACACTAACAAATTAAAAAGTAGATTCTAATACTTACTTTCCCTCAATCTCTTTATTGAATATTCTTATTCTCCCTATCTATTGATCATACGTGTTCCTTCCACTTTGTATATAAAAACTTTAAAAATGATAACAACTTAAAATAATATTATAAACACCCAACATGAAATCAAACTAAAATGTTCTAATCCTAAAAGGTTTTTAAAAAATGACTCTCCAGATGAAAGCTGGAGTTCAAAATGTACCTAATCTAACCCTCAAGTGCCAACATCTCCATCTTCATCGATTTTCTTGCGTCGTGTACATTGGCATAATAATCCGTCACATATGTGCATGTGTCGTGCAAATTGGTATCCAAATCCTTCAACTAATTTATGGAATATATTTTTTTGTCGATGATACCAAAATTTTGTACTTAATGGGGACATTTTTTTAATTTAATATTACAACAATTAGGAATGGAAATTCTATTTTTCTCCTTAATGACCATTAAGGGAGCATTATTAGAAGTAGTATTGGTCTAACTAATCTACTTTGTAATATCAGAATTATGTTTTATGTTCAATTGCTTATTATTAAGGTAAATAATAGATCGAGATAGATTTATTCACATATATATATATATATGTGTATATATTACTCATAAAAAATCTAAAACAGACATAACTTATCTCAAATAAGAAAAATAAATTAAACTTCATCAATGAATCTCATCTTCGATGTGTCATTAGTTTCATCAAGAACATTGAACTTCGATAAGCTCAATTCAATGTCCTAGAGCATAATCAAGCCAAAGATGTTAACACTCATTCTTTTACTGAAACAACTCTTAGAATACTCAATAATAATAATAATAATATGATAAATAATTAAAAAGAATCAAGATGTTGTCTCCTGCAAGACCGTCTTATGATAAGAGTATGGGCTAATCATAAAATGTGAGCTGGTAAATTTCAGGGGTAAATTTATAAATAAATATTCTTGGGGTCAAATTAAGAAGAAGAATAATCTTTGAAGTTCAGGGGCTAGATAGAAAATAGTCAAAATCGAAAATAATCTCTAATTTATGCAAATCGTCGTGGGTGATTGCAAGGTTTCCATCAAATTTCATCGCCAATGTTAACTAGTACTAAAAGCCCTTGACGTGGCCTTTTTATGGTTTTGGAGAATAATACAAATCAATATTAAATAAAATTCCCGATACTTGTTGCAATAAATTTTTTTACTCAATAGATCAAATGTTTAACACTTAATAGAGTGGTGAGATTGGAGATTCGAGTATATCAAATATTATGTTATTTTTGTAATTCTTGTGATGAATCTGCGGATCATATGTTTGTCTATTATGAATATACTAGAAATATATTTTGAGATGTAAACTTTCCAATTGTATGGAGTTTAGGACAAGCTGAATGTTTATTGTTCCCTTGGAGTTATGTAAGGAATAACTATGAAATGAACTTGATTTTAACTATTTTTTATCTTCTTTAGTTAGATTAAATATGTTCTATTTTTTATCTTCTTTAACTAGGAGGGATTTTGAGAAAAATATGTTCTATGTTAAGGGTTTTTGTCACATTATAATTTTTTAACTTTCTTTGTGAAAATATTGAATATTTTGTAATAGTATAGGTGGGATGGCATATAGTAATATATTAAGTTGAAATGTTTTATACTTATGAATATTTTAAAAGAAATGAAATCAAAGGTTCCATCAAAAACTCATCTGCGTAGGTCTCTGCTCGAACCCGACTGGAATCGCTCGAAAAATCAAAATAGCTTGGAACCCGTCGCTTGGAAACTTTGAACCGTCGCTCGAAAAACCATTGTTGCTGGTGTATCTCAAAACCGCTGCATTGATCTCCACTTAGAACCATTGCAACAACCCTGCGTTCAGATCTTCTTGAAAAACGTCGCTCAGAGGGTTCATAGTCTCTAATGAGGTTGGGTAGAGTGGGTTGGGGTGTTGGGGAGGGTGGGATTGGGGTGTTGGGAAGGGTGTGGGGTAGGGATGCCGGAGGTGGTGGTTTGCAGTGGTGGCCCCGCATGGAGATTAGTGTTTAGTGGAAAATGAGCGAGGGTTGTATAGAGCTTGGGGAGTAGAGAGAGAATCGAGAGTGAAGTTGCATTGATTTAACAAATCTACCCCATATAATATCTTGATTTTATTCAATTGCTCATTATTTAGGTCAGTAGTAGATCAATAAATTTATTCACATTATTATTAGAGTAAAATGCTTAGAAAACCCCTAGTTTTTTGGAAAATACAAATATAACCTCCACTTCTTTAAAAGTGCTAATATACCCATGTTCGGCTAACATATGTGCAATTATACCCGAGTGTTTGTTGACTAGCAACTATTCAGCATTGACCAAAAATGAAATTACCAAAATACTCCCTATTTCCACACAAATTCCAAACTCCTACTCTGCCACTACCACTCCAAACTCCAACTGCCACCACCTCCTACTCCACCACCCCAATTTCACAACCGCCACCACCACCACTTCAACCACCAAAACTCCGAAACAACCACAACCACCTCGCCACCTCTAGCGAGTCCCCTTCAGTGGCCACTCACCTAGCCACTCCGACAGACTAGTTTCACCCTAACCAGAGCTTAGCACCGCCACTCACAACTCCGGCAATGCGTACCACCTCCAGCTGGCTAAACCTCCAGTTCTAACATAAAAACTCTGGCGTCCATAGCAGAGTTCCGCACCTCGTCACCTCCGGCGTGGCGAGTCACTTCAGTTGCCGACAAAACTTGTTATTCTCATGGCCATCGGTCGACAAAACCCACTACTGTAGACACAACTCCGATGAGGACCTAGAAATCACTGCAGTAGCGTAGCTTCAGCTAGTAGGAGGATTTATTCTGGGAAAATCAACACATGCCGTCGCTACACACTACTCTAGATGCCACCCTCATCCGTTGTGTGAACAAGTTCGCTAGCAACACACTATTCCCCACACATATTAAAAAAAATGGGGGTTCAATATTCAATATGATCCTAGAATAATCATGCCAAAGAGGTTAAATATTCATTCTTTTACCAAAATAAATACTCAAAAAATACTAGTGGAGAAAGGGGTCAATAAAGTTAGTGGTAATTGCCTTTTTCGGCTCTATCTTTAATCGTGCAATGATTGAAGGTGGTTAAAAAAACTTGAATTTGAGTTTAGAATTCAAAATGGGTATAGGGAGCTCTAGAAAAAGGTGATACAAACTAGCATTGGCTTTCGACATCCTTTTACTGAAACAAAGCCCGGAAAATCACCTAACGTAAAAATCTATCAAACACATTCATCTACCCACTCGCAACCAAAATATCCAATATTGAGTACAAATGGAGTGAACACCAAAAGGAAGGGGGAATAGTCAGAAGAACACAACAATCAAGAAGTAAGATTACATGGGGAAAAGAAAACAAGAAGTTGTGAAAATGGAGTGGTCGTGAAGAGTTTGGTAAATGGGAACCCAATTGTGTAGGTTCAGGCCAAGTATAAGGAGCTTGTAAATGGGTTCAATGGTCTTAAAGCAGGGTATTCGGTGGTCTACAATGGAGATGGTCAGTAGGTGTCACAGGCTTTCTTGGCTTATCCGCATCCGGGGTTCGTCATTTCGATAAATAATTTGGGACGCAAGCAAGTCAAAGATAATATTTATACTTGTCTCCTTAATTTACTCATAACTACTATGAACGGTAGCTAGTAGTAAGATCAGGTGTCATCCATAGAGGCCAATGGGTTTAAGAGATAGTTTCCCATAATTCACACACAAGCGTCACCAAGTGTGTGTGTGTCAGGAATAGTATAAATGAGAGGGTTTTGTTTGAAAAGTTTATCTAACAACTAATAACATGAAAAACTAGATAACGAGATAAATATGATATAAACTAGGGGGCATGTGCACCACATGTTTAAATTTTAGATTTCGTCCTCGACTCATATTCACATACAAGATATTTTTCCTATTTTACGCTCTATCACACGATGTGGAGAGATTTGATTCCCCGGGAACTCTCTCAGTCTGTCATACCCCGATTCCGCCCCCTTCTCAAACTTTCACCTCCTTCGAGTATAACTAGTGGTGTTCTTTCACTACACCTCTAGCCCTCACTCCCACGGTTAATAAACTCGCGGGCACACACAATAATTTATACCTGAGAGTGGCATAGGTCACCGGGATCTCTACTATAAATTCCCATCTTAAACTCATCTTGTGCCACTTAGGACATTAGTACCTCACATTAACTCCACGAGCATTCCCCACCTAGTTACTACAAACAAGGGATATAGCTTTTGGGTACCTACCGCCCCAACAAGATCAATAACATTAATAAGTTTCATGAACTTAGTATTTGATGTTTGACCAAACCGACATAAAGAAAAAATACTCCCGGGTTCATTCCCAAGCCTAGCACAAAATCATGCAAAGACATTAATTAAGTGTACATACTAATATCAATCTTAGCATAATCATAAGCATGAGAATTCAAGCACAAATTAATAATGATAAAGAAGTATTCAATAGAGGGAATCTAAGAGTCTCAAAAACCAAGTGTTAAACATGCTTACAAATGCTCCCAATTAATGAACTAAGTTACCATAATCAAACTCAAAACAAATTTAGGTTTGGAAAACATAAATGCACTATTGGAAAACATGTACATATGCACCGGTAAAAAATCATAAGTATAAAATACCGGTACAAAAGTGATGTGTCTATTTTATGTGCATATTTTGGGACTTTTTGGGATCACGTTTGTGCTATTTTGTCATCTGGAGCTTGTGTTTTACCTTTAAATTCTCTTAGGATAGGTAAGCACGACTTTTATGCTCTTTTACCTTTTCTAAGTGGATATTGTGTGATGAGGTAATAACATAAAGACTTGAAGATCGGAGGCCATTGGAGACCACCTTTTGAAGACTTTGAAGATTAGATTTGACGATTTGAAGACATGAAGAATTGAGGAAACTTGTTGTGAAGTGATGGCTAGAAGACAAGAAGAAGAAAGAAACCATTTTTTGTTTCTGGGTGCCCGTCGCGACTCGCGATGAACCTGTCGCAAGTTGTGATGAACGGGTGGCTAGAATTCTATCTTCTTTTTCTTGTACTATAAATAGCACTTTATTTTATCCCTCTCCCCACTTCTTCTCCAACCCAATTTTCCCTCTTTTCAAACCCTAGTTTCTACCATTTTCATTTTTTTGGCTTAATTAATGTTTGGATTGTTGTTGTTAATTAGTATGTAGTCTGACAGGTAAGTAAGCTCTTGTGAGTAATTGATTGAAACTTTCAAACCCATGTAGTGAGATTCTTGATTTTTCTCATTCATGAACATTTATTGGGAAGCATTTATTGTGACATTAGTGCTATGTTTTACTTCATTTATACCATGGATTGTTTGAGAATAGGAAGTGTTTGTATGATTGAAGTGTTAGAGTGTTAGGAAAGTGCACAATTTCTTAGCTCATTTAACAAGAAAATCCAAGAACATGGAATAAGAACTTCTTGTGTATCATGTGTTGTGATTCTTTCTAGATAAGTATTTTAATGTGGACTGCTCTACGGTTTAGCCTAATAAATGCTTTGTTTGGTTACATGACTATTTCTTTGGTAGAAGACTTGTTGTTATCAAATCTATTGTTCTTCATGTGAAATGTCGTTGATGAAACACCTTTAGGCATTGTTTGTCTAAAGTGATTGTCTATGAGGTTTGCAAAATATCGTTGTTTGCATTCACAAATTACTATTAAGAAGGAATGAATGTTGCTCTTCAATTGGGAAGTGATAGCATTCCCCATAGGTAATAAATGTCAATGAATGAGTGAACGAATCTATGATCTATAAAAGGTTTGGAAGTGAGGATCAATTGCCCCCAATGCTCCGTTAATTGTTGATAATCATCTTTTTAGTTGTTGTTACATGATTAACATTGTTCTCTTGCTTTGCTAGTTAGTTGCCTTTCAATTTCATAATTTAAGAAAAACCAACAACCCCCCCCCCCCTATATACTTGTTTTTATAGGTATGTGTACATTTATGCCTAGTATGTTTTCCTCTTTATATGTTTAAACACTTGAAAAGACCCCTCTTCTCGTGGACGACCCCGACTTTCCATTATCTACTTAATTGTAGATAGGAAGAATTTAGGGCTTCAAATATTAACTTTGAGAGGTACGGCGACGACTCCCAAGAAGTACACTATTGCACCGGTAAAGCTCATGTTTACCATATTGCCGATGCCTTTGAATACATACACACCTGTGTAAGTTCTACCGGTGTAGGTTTTCATATTTTTCTCACCGGTTAAATGTATAGAGATGGTCACTATCGGTACTAATGTATACTATTGCACCAGTAACAAAAGTACCGATGTATGAACATGGTGAACTTATCTGAATTTGGTGCCAAAGGTTTTTTTTTAAACCGATTCTATGTTTTACCGGTGTGTGGAAAAAATATTGTGGGAAAATGGCAGAAATTGTACGCCGGTACTCTAAATTACCAGGGTATATTATCATGGTTTTTCAAAAAAAAAACATACGCACCCGTATTTGTCTTTATACTGGTGTATGAAAGTGCATTTAATGCTCACCTACCACCTTTTTTTGGTGGTTTAAAATGGGGATTTTGGGAGAATGAGTTCATTAATGGTGGTTTTTGGTTGATGAAGGCATTGAATGATCTTCTATGAAGACCCTTGAAGGTACCAATTTAAAAGGTATATTTATGGATATTAATGATCTCATTGTTGGTTTTGGTTTGTAGACATATAAATCTTGTGTCTTTGATCATTTGATGGTGATTGAGGTATAATTGTTGATATTAGTTTGTGATTTGTTCTCAAGGTTGATGTAGTTATAATGCTATGGCTATTGATTGTTATATTGTAGGACATTTTATGAATGTGGTAATTGTAATGTGGAATATTGGTGTGCATTAATGATCTAGCATGATTTGGATGTGGTCATGATATTCTATTGCAATAAATGTCTTGAAGTTTGATTTTTGGACATTTGTTGAAATGTAGAGTTGTATCGTCCCATCGAGAGGCGTAAGCATGTGTATTCCAACGTTAGTATGATGAGCGGTGAATATATTGTCTTCGTGGATGAGTTTTTGGACCATGCTTTTAGTCGTGAGAAGCAAATATTATGTCCTTGTCGTGATTGTAGAAATCAAAATCGTACTGATAACAAGGACATGCTGAAACTCCATTTGTATAGTCGGGGGTTTGAAAAAGATTATGTGCTGGGGACGTTTCATGGGGGAAAATCACCACCAGAGGTGATACTTAGTAGTGAGGGAGAGTTTTTTGGGGATGCTAAATTGGATGACATGTGTGAGGAGGTAGTTAATGAATTTAGAGGGAGGCTCGAGGTTTTGGCTAACTTTCTAGGTGAGAAGGATAGACCATTGTATCCCGATTGCAAGAAGAAAGACATGGTCATGTCATGTTTGATGGAGTTCTTTGATTTGAAAGGTCTTGGTTCATGGAGTGATACTAGAATGAATAAATTGCTTAAGTTTTTGAATGAGAAGCTTTCATTCGGTAACGGGGTGACGGACAACCTTTACGAAACTAAGAGAATTTTGTTTTCGATGGGAATGGAGTATGAAAAGATACATGCTTGTCCGAACAATTTTGTCTTATATAGGGGTGACCTAAAGGATAAGATTGTTTTTCCAGTATGTAATGTGTCGAGTCATAAGAAAAATAGAAATGTGGGTGTTGGCAGACAGCATGTTGTGTCAGTGAGGAGGCGAGTGCCCACCAAATGTATATGGTACCTTCCAATTATTCCGAGGCTAAGAAAGTTGTTTAGGAATTTTAAAGATGAAAAGAACTTGACATGGTACATGGATATAGGAGGTTGTAAAGATGATGATATGATTCGAGACCCGGCTGATGTGGACTAGTGGAAAAATTTTGATAAGATGTATCCAAAGTTTGCATCCAAACCTAGAAATTTGATGATGGCTTTGTGTACTGATGGTATGAACCCGTCTGGTAATATGTCCTCGAAACACAGTTCATGACTGGTTATGCTTGCCATTTACAATCTCCCCCCGTACTTGTGCATGAAGAGGAAATATGTGTTGATTCCCATCATGATTTCAGGGCCCAAACAGCATGAAAATGACATAGACACTTATCTTGCCCCTTTAATAGAAGATTTAAAGGTGCTATGGTTGGTTAGCGCCTTAGGAAGTCATCGCCGTACCTCTCAAAGTTATATTTTTAAGCCCTAATGCTTCCTATCTACAACTAAGTAGATAATGGCAAGTCTGAGTCATCCACGAGAAGAGGGATCTTTTCAAGTATTTAAATATATATAGGAGAAAACATACTAGATATAAGCATATATGATTACATATAAAAGCATGTAAAAGGGGGGGGGGGTTGGTTGGTTTTTGGTCCTAAATCATCAAATTGAAAGACAACAATTAGCAAAGCAAGAGAACTATGCTAATCATGCAACAACAACTAAATACATAATTAAAGCAACAATTAACGGAGCCTTGGGGGCAATCGACTTCCACTTCCAAACTTCCTATAGCTTATTGATTCATTCATTCATTCAATTACATTTATTGTCTATGGGGAATGCTATTACTTCTCATTCGAATATCAACATTCATTCCTTCTTAATAGTAGTTTGCAAACACAAGCAACGACCATTTGCAAACCTCATTGATGATCACCCTAGGTAAACAACACCATAGAGGTATTTCATCAATGGCATTTCACCCAAAGGACCATAGATTTGATAACAACAAGCCTTCTACCAAAGACATAGTTATTTAACCAAACAAAGCATTTATTAGGTTAAACCTAGAACAAACCACATTCAAGGTTCAACCTTTCTTTGCATCTATGAGATAGATATGAGAACAATCCACATTAACATACCCATCTAGCTAGAATCACCACACATTATACACAAGAAGTTCTAAATCCATGCTTTTGGATTTCATGTCAAATGAGCTAAGAAATTTTCAACTTTCCTAACACCCTAACACTTTAATCATACAAACATTTCATATACTCAAAAAACCCATGGTATAAATGAGGCAAATCACAACATTAATGACATAATAAATGCTCTCCAATAAATGTACATAAATGAGCAAATATAGAATCTTACTACATAAGTTTGGAAGCTTCAATCAATTGCTCCCAGGAACTAGATTTAGCTACTAGAGTTAATACTAATTAATGCTAACAAACCAAACATAGTACAAAAGAGATCAAAGATGAAAATGGTGAAAAACCAGGGTTAGAATAGTACCAAAAATGCAGGAAGAAGAAGTTATGAATGAGAGGAAAGAGATGCTATTTATAATACAAATATGATAAGGTTAGGTTCTGGCCACCTGTTCGTCATGACTCGCAACAGGTTTGTCGTGACTTGCGACGAGCACCAGAACTTAACCTTGTCTTCTTTTCTTCTTATTGTGGTAAGCACTCATCTTCACAATGATTTCTCTCATTTTTCAAGTCTTCAAATATTTGAATAAAGTCTTCAAAAGATGGTCTTCAACGGCCTCCGGTCTTCAAGTCTTCAAATCTATGAAGCAAGTCTTCAATGTCTTCGAAAAGTGATCTTTAATGACCTCCGGTCTTCAAGCCTCCATGTTTTTCCTTTGTCACGCAAAATTCACTTAGAAGAGGTAAAAGAGCGCAAAGTCGCTCTTACCCCTCCTAAGAGATTTTCAAAGTAAAACACAAGCTCTTGCTAATAAAACAACACAGAAGTGATCCCAAAAAAGTACTAAGTTATGCACATAAAATGGACACATCACGCCTTAATGTTTGATGGTTTTCGTGGTGAAGAGTTTACCTTCAAGGCGATGCCTTTTTGTACCATAAATGATTTCCCGGCATATGGTAACCTTTCCGGGTATGTAGTCAAGGTTCACAAGACTTGCCTCTTTTGTGAGGATGAGACCAATTACCATTAGTTGAAAAATGGGCGTAAGACTGTTTATTTGGGTTCCTCCCGTTGAAGCGCAAGTTGCGAGATAACACGGCTGCATTCATTGGTGGGAAGGAGAGGAGAAAGGAACCAAAACCATTGACCGGAGTAGCTATTTACAACAAGGTGAAGAAATTGAATGTTGTTCTTGGTAAGAAGTTATCAAAGAGTGGTGGGGCTATAGAAGGACCATGGAAGAAAATGTCCATTTTCATTGATTTGTCGTACTAGGAGAATTTAGAGGTTTTCCATTGTTTGGATGTTATGCATATCGAAAAGAATTTTTGTGAGAATTTGATTGGCACACTACTAAACATTCCTGAGAAGACTAAGGATAGCTTAAATTCAAGGAAAGATTTGGTCGACCTTAGTATTCGGTTGGATCTGGCACCATAGATTAGGGGGAAGCGAACGTACCTGCCTCCCGCTCCTTACAATCTGTCAGTTGGTGAGAGGAGATCGGTGTGTGAGAGCATCCAAGATATGAAGGTACCATCCAATTACTCCTATAATGTTAGTCAGTTTGTGAATGATGGATTGTGTCTTAATGCTTTGAAATCACACAATTGCATATCCTTATGCAACAAATTTTACCCGTTGCGATCCGAGGTTGTTTGGGTGAGGAAATTAAATTTTTGATTATGCGCTTGTGTTTCTTCTTCAACTCGATATGCAGGAAAAATCTTAGCAGGCAGCATCTAGATGAAGTAGAGTAGGAGACTGCTGTTGTTTTATGCCATATGGAGATGTACTTTCCCCCATCATTCTCTGACATCATGGTGCACCTTATGGTACACTTGGTTAGGGAGATAAAGATATGCGGGCTTGTTGGAATGCATTAGATGTACCCATTTAAGTGTCACATGGCTATTTTCGAGGGTTATGTTTATAATCGTAGTTGGTTTGATGCCTCAATTGTTCATAGGTACGTCACTAAGGAGATCATCGAGTATTGTACATCGAACTTGGTTGGAAAAAGAGCGGTAGGTGTTCTCGGTGGACCACACTACGGAAGGTGGAATGAGATTCCACGATTTAAAGGTACGCTTCATACACCCTTGAACATTAAGTTGATAACAGTTCACCTGTATGTTTTATGTAATAGTAGCAAGACCGAAATATATGTTCAAGAGCATATTTCCATGTTGGAAGAGATTCATCCAGACTGACACTTGAATAAAATACAGGTAGACTATTCTTAAAGGTTTGTTAACTGGTTTTACAAGCGTTGCAATGTGGAAGGGATGCCCAGTAAGCTATGGGCCTTTGCAAGGACACCAAACTACAACGTAAGACAGTACCATGGCTATGACATTAATGGCTTTAGTTTCTCAACATTTGAGAATGATGAGAAGGGCACGACATGAAACAGTGGCAAGCAAGCAAGATTGATAAAATCCTTTTGTTGTTGTAATGCCTTTTCTATGGGGTGATTGAGGAAATTTGGGAGTTTGATTATGTAGAGTTCAAAGTTGTTGTGTTTAAGTGTGGTTGGGTAGAACATGGTTCTGATGTTGTAGTTGAAATGCCCATGGGCTTTACGTTGATCAACTTGAACCGTGTAGGATACGAAGGTGACAAATTCACCTTAGCTACCCATGCACGACAAATTTTTTATATCAAGGACCCTTCAAATGAGAAGTTCCATGTGGTGCTTCATGGGAAGAAGGTTTACTTTGAAGAAGAAGTTGATCACCCAGTAATAGTTAATAGTCCAGAGTTTCCATCAGTATTTCCTGGTTTGGAGGATGTAAGGGGAGCCATGGTAAGACAGCATTGTCATGGTGATGGGTTGTGGGTTGATGAGAGCAGTGAAATAGTGGGTGGTGACAATGTGTTGATGCGGAAGAGATAGATAGTAATTTCCGCGCAGTTGAATTTCCTACCAGTGTTTTATATAATACCCATCCCTTTATGTTGTGAATTAGTGTGACATGTATGTGGACCGCTCTTTATTTTCTAATTTCTTGGTATAACATGTACTTCAATTGGAATGTGTTCGTAATAAATGGATGAAAACTTAGTATTAATGGTTTTCAATTTTTTTGCTTTAAGGACATATGCACTGGTAAAAGAGAAAAATACCGATGTAGAAAAATAGAGTAGATGCTCAGTTTCTTACATACACACCGGTCTATTGTATATACGCACAGGTATAAATACCGGTGCTAGATACTTAGAAATATTATTAGAATTCTAGTCTCAGGGTCACAAAATGATTTTTTTTTACATTTAAAGAAACCTGAAGCAGCTGCTTTTGGACTTTATTTGCATCGGTATGGTGAAAATACGCACCTACAAGTGCTGGATTCTTAGAAATATTTTCAAAATTACAGTCTCGGGTCACAAAATGTAATATTTTTTTACATTTAAAGCAGCCTAAAGCAGCTGCTTTTGCCTTTTTGTTACACCGGTATACCGTAATTACCAGTGTAAAAAAAATAAAGTTTCCTTAAATTCAAAGCAACAACACATTTTCACAAACCAAGTTTTGCATCTCCCACCCTATATCATTTCCCTCAAAGGCATATCAATTGAAATCCGACAATGGAGCCGATAGAATCAGGTATATCACTTTAGTGCCTTTTCTATATGATTAAATAACCTTGGAATATCAACTACATTGATTGACCATTTGATATCATGAATAATTGCATGCAAGGTGTTTGATAAAATGCTTCAATGTGTTTTTTTAGGATATGACACATAAATCCAATTTGAAAAGAATACACCAATCATCATCTCCTTCTCTGCCAAGTGCGTCATCGAACACTTACCCGGATGGTACCTTGGTGTCCAAGGAGGCTAGGTTGGTACATGAATCAACAAAGGGCCCGTCATCACCTAGAGAGAGGAATTGAGGAATCTCTCCCATTTGAACAAACCATCTGCACGCTTGGGTGGGAAAAATTCCGAGAGACTCCACAACCATTCAACCTAAGTATCATAAGTGAGTTTTATACAAACTTGAGGTGGGGCCCAAACCTGACTCAGGTGTACTGCAGAGGCATAATTGTCTCTGTCATGCCAGAATCTATAAATGGTTTTTGGGTTGCCCAATGTTCCAAACGATGAGGACGAGTTTCTCTCACTCTATAATGTTGGTGGCGATGGCTATTATCTAAAAGATCCATTTGGGAAGGAGATTATTAACACAGTAACTAGGCAAGGTACCAACATAGATAAGCTTGTCAAACCGGGTTGGAGCAAAATACTGAAGAAGACTCTAACTCTGGAAATGAATGGGTGGTATCACTTCATGGCATCTAGAATAGACCCAGTTACTGTGAATATGGAAGTCCACAAAAGTTGCATGACCTTCTTGTACACAATAAAGAACGAACTTAAATGGAATGTTGGTCGTCAAATTTGTATCATGTTGAAGGCGGAACCGTCAGTGTATAGAACTTGCTTGAAGAATCAAAGTATTAGAGGTCCTGGTACAACCACATGGCTAAGGTTATATACTATCAATTTCATAGACGTCGTCTAAGCTGTTGGAAATTTCCCTACCTTCCACAATTGCGATGTGGAAGACATGGATATTGGTACAAGTAGCCGTGATGGGGATGCAGCATGAGACTATGATGATGTAGAGCCATTGATGGAGATGCCAAGACGACTACCACTATTAATGAAGACATTCCACATCTTGATAAAACATTTAAAGGTTATGTTCATGATCCTCTAAGTGACATGGTGGGACCTATGACTAGGTCAAGAACTAAGCTTAGGAATGCTACTTTGACTGATCGCCTTTATGATGAAGAATTGAAAAAAGGATCATCGACATCTTGGATTTATTGTTCAAGACTGTCAAAGAACTGAAGACATTATGACGAACACTATACTCTTTTTTCCACTGGGTTTTTAATGAGGTAGTGTGATCAATGTAAAATATTGTAAAAATATTTCACTATAGGTTTATGGACTGACAGTTTGGCTATATGGGCCTTGAGAGTGGAATTTCAAAAATACTGTCCATTAGGGTTTAGCCTATTCAGTTTTATTCTGATTAGAATTAGTTTTGGTAAGATTAGATAAGGCAATATTCATCCAAGTTGTAATATGGATAAATTTCAGCCATAGACAGTTTATTTTAGGTATTTTAGTTAAATATGGTTTTAGCTTCTTAAAGCTACCATTATTTCTATTCAGTTTCTGACAAGAATTACCAAATCTCGTCTTGATTAGGACTGGAGTTTTGGACGAAATTCAGCCCTATAAATAGGGGTTGAATTCTCGAGATTTTTACCACTATCATCATTCAAGAATATAAACCTTTGAGTTCATACTCTTGTTGCTTGCGAACTTCTTCCATTGTCGCTTAACCCCAAGGGTTAGTTAAGTATTAAAAAAACCTTGTATCAATTTTGGTTTTGTTGACTTTTATACCCTCCTTAGAGACCACAAAATCGAGAAACACCACTTCCGAAGCACAAAATGTGCAATTCTTGATGTTCTCATATAAACAAGACTCATGGAGTGCATCAAGGACCATTTTAACATGCTCAATATATTCATCAATCAGCTTAGAATAAATCAATATATCATCAAAATAGATCACAACAAATCGACCAATAAACTTTCTTGAGACATGATTCATGAATTGCATAAAAGTACTAGGAGCATTAGTTAAACCGAAAGGCATAACAATCCATTCATACATCCCAAACTTAGTCTTAAATGCAGTTTTCCATTCATCCTCTTCATTAATTTAAATCTGATCATAACCCTGAGTCAAATCAATCTTAGTATAAATCACAGATCCATGCAAATCTTCAAACATACGATGACGATACTTAATTGTAATCTTGTTAATAGCATGAAAATCAATGCACATATGCCAAGTTTTTGTCTTTCTTAGGAACTAAAATGACATGCACAACACAAGGAGAGAGGGATTCTCGCACATAACCTTTTTGAAGTAACTCCTCGACTTGTCACTGTAGTTCCTTTGTCTCCTCGGGGTTTCTTTATACGCTAGATGGTTTGGAATAAATGAACCCAAAATCAAGTCAGTATGGTGTTCAATGCCTTGCAAGGCTGGTAAACACGTAGGTAAGGCTTCTGGAAAGACATCCTCAAATTCCTGCAACATTTGAGCAAACCGTGCACAAACATGCATATGAATATCATCACTGGGAAAATAGCTCTCTTTAAAATGCATGATAAGTACATAAGAATATTTAGCTAAAACAAGATTCACATCCCTACTTGATGCATAAAACGATCTACCAAAATCAATAGGAAGTTCATGTCTCATCATGTAAATCGATGGCAAAGGACTAAGATGTGAAGATAGAATTTTATACGACTTATCAGAATCATTCTTAGACTTACCTGGCTTACCTGAATCGGCCTACCTTGATTTTTGGTTGAAAATATCAAGGTTTTTGCCTCCTATTTTCACTATGTGGCCGATCTCCTTCAAACCCTAGCTAGGGTTTTGTTCGGCCACTTTCTCCTTGGTTGCAAACTTCTCTTTGTCGACTTTCATGCGTCTCTGTGCTTCTAAGACTTCCACTGGAGATAATGGAACCAACTGATACCTTGTTCTATCCTTAATCACAGTAATTTTGTTAGTGTAAACATCATGCATAGACTTACGATCAAACTGCCAAGGTATCCCTAACAAAATATGACTAGCTTCCATAGGTATAACATCACATAAGATAGAATCATGGTATTTTCCAATCTTAAATTTAAATATACATTGTTTGTTAACCCTAATTTCACCACTACCATTTAACCAAATAAGTTTATATGGTGATAGATGACTAGTCACAGGCAAAGACAATGATTTAACAAGAATATTAGACACAATATTAGCACAAGAATAACCATCAATAATCAGTAAACACGTAAATAGTAAATGTCAGCATATTTTCAAACAATTTTTGAAGTCTGTGGGGTTGGTGATGCCGCCCTCCTTTAAGTAGGATTATAAGTAAGATTTGAATAAGTCTGAACCAATCCTCGTTCTCCTATGGGTGTGCCCCTACTGCGACCATAACTAGGGTTTTCAGAGTCAAACCCTGGTCATTGACTAGAAAATCTAGGTTGTGGCCTCCTCGGTCGCAAGGTACTCTCAACCAATCTTGCTTTCACCAATAAATCATTCATAGATATGTGATGTTGAAGCTTAACTGGCATTTGAAGGTTTTCACGCTAGCCTTCAATGAATCAATTTTTGATGAATGCGTCGTCTTCTTTCATTCCAACCCTTCTCATGGTTAACATAAGATCTTGCCAGTATTCATCACTTGTGCAATTTCCTTGCTTCAAGTTGGACAGATAAGAATGTTGTTCCATCAAGTAAGTAGGTGAAACATGATATTGGTGAAACTCGGATCTCAATCTCTCCCAGGTGGAGATAGGTTTCTTTCTGGAAAGATATCGTGAATATTTCTTTCTCCCGATAATTGTTGAGATCAAACAGATTCTCAATCTGTCGCTCTCAATCAAGATACTTCACTAGATTGTGTTGACCATCAAATCAAGAGATGTTATATTTTAAACACTTGATGTCTCAAGCATCATCTAAACCTGAATCAGATCCCGAGTTAATTTTCACTCTCCTTCGGGAATGATGCTTACTATGGCGATGCCCTCTAGAAAACCCTCGGTGTGATCGCCTTTCCGAACCATTATCAAAATAGTCATCTGAACTTCCAAAACCATTGAATTGACAGACATATTTCTTGGTTTCTTCTCTCTTGACCAATGATTTAGGTGTAGGCAGTGCCATGCTGTCAACTTTTCTCGCCAACCTTTGCACCTCACTCATAAGTGCATTTATTACGATAGCAAACCGATCAGGATCATTGGATTCATTTGGATGAATTTGATGTCGCTCCCAACTATCTGGAGCCTCTTCACGTGAATGATTACCACACCTTCCATTAGAGGTATTCATCAATGGCAAATTGTTAGGATTGCTAACAAAAGGCGGAACAAATGGATTTTTGTCCTCCATCTTTGCTAAACTACTAAGAAAATCAAACGGTTAGTTTCAAAATTGTCCCCCCCCCCCCTTCCCTTTTTTTATTAAGGCCACTCACCAAGTGTATAACACTCACAAGGAAAAGGCTAATGTAACAACAATTGATCAATTCTCCACAATTTAAAGCATAATATGGAGATGAGTACTGCTGAACTTATTTTAAAATTTAAAAATATATAAACTCAAAATTGGGATCTAAGATCTGGAATTCAAAGTTTTATAGAGAATAAGGAACAAAATTCAATTTTAATGGCACAAATTGGAGCTGTAATGAAGAAGTTATGATCAAAATAAGAAGGATTTATATAGGCAACAAATAGGTTCTGAAAATTCAACTTTTCCAAAAATAAATTGGAATAGGAACTCAAATCCAAATCCCTTGTGGAAAATAATTTTAATGACTTACTTGTTTGTCAAGTCAAAAATTCAGATCAAAACCCCTCTCAATTGGCTTTTATATCCCTTTCCTCTTCCGATTAAGATTTTGACTTTTCTTTTCCTTTTTCAAATTGGATTTCCTTTTTCTTTCTTTCTTTTTCAGCCACAAATTTTTTTTGTTTTTGTACTATAAAACACTCACAATCAGAATCTTATTCCCCAAGAAAATTTTTCGATCACAATTCCCAAAGTTTTTGGAAATTGCAAATCTGCCCCCAAACTTTTGAAAATTACAAATCTGCCCAAATTTCCGATTTCAAATCCTAAATTCCGATTTTGAAACCCAAAAATCTGCTACCTTTTGTTTTTTATTTTTTAAAAGTTTTGGAACAAAAATGCCTATACAAACTTGGAATAAGAAACTGCGATAACTTTCTCTTGATTCAAATGAACTTCGAGGTATTCAAGATTGTAAGGATCAAGAATATGACAATATATATATTGAAAATGACACAAGACTCTTTTTTTTAATAAGGTGTAATCAAGAATCAATAACAATTCAAGATCACGGAATCAAAGAACAATAAAGAAAACAAATAGGATTATGAGCATGCAATAATTTTCAGAAGAGTCGACGAAAAATATCACAAGCACATAAACTGTTTAAGCTACCTAAAAGCTATGAAACTGACCAGGAGGTGAAGACATATAATACTTGTTAACGCTTAGACCCTTCGGCGTCCTTCTGAATCGATTGATGAAGGTGAAGGCAGATATTAAAACCAAAGTATTATAACTCTCGAACCCTTCGACGTCCTTTGACTCTAGATTCAATCCTCCTGATAAGAAAGATCAGACAAGCACAATTAAAATACAACACCAATGAGTTTATAAATTTTAAAAAATTGAAAATAAATTCAACAAAAACTCAAAACCCTTTTTTTCTCGGCCTCAGTAGATCTTTCACTTTGCTTTGATACCAACTGATATGAATCTCCTTCGAAGACTCACAATTGCTGAATTAATATCTTTGATCTAGTGAAGGGATCTGTAAACCCTCCCTATCTCGCACGAAATTAAGGTGTATAGCCCTCGGGGTATGCCTAATCTCGACTTGCTCTCTAACTAGCCCTCGGGATCAGATTACAAGGTTTATTGATACTTAACTAGCCCTCGGGGTTGAGCAATAATGGAAGAAACTCACAACCAACAAGATTATGAACTCAAAGGTTTATATTTCTAAAAGATGATAGTGGTAAACCTAGGACAAAATCCATAGAAATGTCAACCCAAGGATGTGTAGGAATAGGTAATGGAGTATAAAGACCATGTGGCTTAGTTTTTTACTTAGCCTTCAAGCAATCAAGACAATTCCTACAAACCCTGTCAATAGCAAGTGCCATTTTCAGCCAATAGAAGTGTTCTCGCAACAAATTATAAGTTTTAAATGCACTAAAATGTTCCATTAAACCCCTTGAATGAGCTTCTCTAACAAGTAATTCACGCATAAAACATAGAGGATTGCATAACCTATTACTCATAAACAAGAAATCATCATGTTGAAAAAACTTCTCATGAGCACCATTTTTGTATGCAACATATATAGATGAAAAATCAGAATCAATCACATATAAATCTCGCACGAATGAAAACCTTAACATAATGCATTCCAATCGTGTAAGAAAAACATGTCTACGACTCAAAACATCAGCAACAACATTTTCCTTCCCCTTTTTGTAACGCAAAACATAAGGAAATGATTCAATGAAACTGGACCATTTAGCATGACGCTTATTCAACTTTTTCTGTCTCTTGAAATATTTCAAGGATTCATGATCATTATGAATGAAAATTTCTTTATGCAATAAATAATGTTGTCAAGTTTCTAATGCACGCACAATTGCATAAAATTCTATATCATACACATGATAGTTTAGAGTGCCACCCTTTAGCTTTTCATTGAAGTAGGCTATAGGTTGATTCTCTTGCATCAAAACAACACCAATACCATAACGAGAAGTATCACAATGAATCTCAAAAGTACCATTAAAATTAGGTAAAGCAAGAACATGAGCATTATATAATCGTACTTTCAATTCATTAAATGCATTCTCTTGACTCTCAGTCCAAACAAATTTCACATCCTCTTTAACTAGTTCATTTACAGTTGCAGCAATAGATGAGAAATCATGAGCAAACCGTCTATAAAAAACTAGCTAAACAATGAAAAGAACTTACCTGGTGGGCATTAGTAGATCGCAGCCAGGTAATGATTCAATCTTTGTGGTTATGGATAGATTTTTGAAAATGGCACATTTTATTCATTGCAGGAAAACAGATGATGCAAAGCATGCTGCAGATCTATTTTTGAAGGAAGTAGTTTGGTTACATGGCATTCCTGTGTCCATTGTCTCTGATTGTAATGTTAAATTTTTATCCTACTTTTGGAATACCTTGTGGCGCAAGTTAGGGACAAAGTTGCTATTTTTTACTGTCAGTCATCCTCAAACCGATGAACAAACATAAGTGACCAATCGAACCCTAGGGGCTCTCCTGCATGTACTAGTTCAGAAGAACTTAAAGAATTGGGAAAAATGCCTTCCGATTGCAGAGTTTGCTTACAATTGCACTATTTATTCAACTACTTTTTTATCTCCATTTGAAACTGTTTATAGTTTTCTACATATTACACCTCTCGATCTACTTCCTTTGAATATTAAACAGGTTAAAACCTTGATGGAGAAAAGAAAGCTGATTTTTGGAAGAAAATCCATGAGAAGGTGCACATGAAAATTGAAAGGACAAATGCACATAATGCTGATAAAGCTAATCAAAGCCTCAAGTTGATGAAGTTCAATGTGAGAGATTATGTTTGGGGTTCATCTGCGGAAAAAGCGGTTTCCAGATGCTCAGAAATCTAAGTTGAGTCCACGTGGAGATGGTCCTTTTAAAGTGTTGGATCGTGTGGATGACAATACTTACAAGATTGAATTACCAGATCATTATGGTGTTAGTGTGACCTTCAATGTAGCAAATTTATCTCCATTTACCTTTGAAGATGATTTAGTTTCGAGGGCGATACCTTTCGACCACAGTGGGAATGATAGAGATGCCAAGATGAATATCACCATAAATTAAGACACTCCACGTCTTGATCAAACATTTAAAGGTTATGTTAAGGATCCTCTAAGTGATATGGCGGGACCTATGACTAGGTCAAGGACTAAGCTTAGGGATGCTGCTTTGAATGCTTTGATTGATTGCCTTTATGATGAAGAATTGAAGAATGAGTCATCATTGACATCTTGGATTTATTATTCAAGACTGTAGAAGAACTGAAGACATCATGAAGAACACTATACTCTTTTTTACCACTGGGTTTTTAATGAGGTAGTGTGATCACTGTAAAATATTGTAAAAAAATTTCATTATGAGTTTATGGACTGACAGTTCGGCCATGTGGGCCTTGAGAGCTGAATTTCGAAAATACAATCCATTAGGGTTTAGCCTATTCAGTTTTATTCTGATTAGAATTAGTTTTGGTAAGATTAGATAAAGCAATATCCATCCAAGTTGTAATCTGGATGAATTTTAGCCATAGACAGTTTATTTTAAGTATTTTAGTAAAATATGGTTTTAGCTTCTTAAAGATGCCATTATTTCTATTCAGTTTCTGACATGAATTACCAAATCCCGTCTTGATTAGGACTAGGGTTTTGGACGTAATTCAGCCCTACAAATAGGGGTTGAATTCTCGAGATTTGTACCACTATCATCATTTAGAAATATAAACCTTTAAGTTCATACTCTTGTTCCTTGAGATCTTCTTCCATTGTTGCTTAACCTCGAGGGCTAGTTAAGTATCAATAAACCATGTAACCTGATCTTGAGGGCTAGTTAGAGAGCAAATTGTAGTTTTATTATAATCTAATTCATTCCAACTTAAATAACATGATCAATAATGGTTCGATTTAGAGATTTTATAATCTTTGTGGTTTTGTTTTGGGTAAAATTACTCCCGAACACACAAATTATGTCTAAAATGTATAGTTGGGCTACAAGAAAGATCAGCACCCTGTATGAAAGCTTCATTATATTGCATGCATGGTTATAATAAAACATTTGTTCAATTCAGAGCTACGGAGGTTCCCTGTATAAATATTGGGGCCATAGTGCAATTTTTGGTAATATAGTGGAAACATTCAATGTTGGTTTTACAGGCCCTACCGTGCACTCGTTGGGTGCCAAAATGCATGAACATGATCGTATTATGTTGAATTGTATATTATTTCAACCAATTTTTCATTTTGACGATTCCAAGATTCTTGGAGGGCCTCAAGTGCAAAAAGTAAAAAGTTTACTCGTACATCGAAATTGAAATCCGCTTGAACTAGATGGTTCCATATTGTATTTCCAAGCTGCAAAATTGGGTAAATGGATGGGTTCGGACCCTATAGTGAGTTCGGGAGATAGTCGGATTACACATTGAAATTTTAAAGAAAACCTTTACCGTTTACTCTAGAAATGTACTCGCGCTTTCAGTCAATTCACCACCAGGACTCAATTGTGTTACAATTATGATTTAATCCTAGAATATTAAATTTTATACTTTATATCATTTCCAAACATATCGTATACACATGTCACATTTGGAGGACCTAATTGCAAGAAAAGAATATCAACAACTTTTAGGGTCGTATTTACCTTGGATATAAAGAAATTATCCATATTAAGTTTCCAGCACTAAAAAATGGTATTTGGATCCATGGAATAGTGGTAGACATGGTGAATATAAATGATTGGGGTCAAAGTGGAAATTTTACAAAGTATAGAAATGCTTATTCATTTCATCGTACGAGGCCCATGCTTAGTCAAAATAAGGTTCAAACAACTAATAGTATGTCCAATTAAATAAATTATGCTTCAATTTCAGTAATTAGAGTGGCTAAGAAAATATGTGGGAGGTAAATGAAAGACTAAAAAATTTGTAAGATAGACATTCTTTATATACACCGGTATATTTTATATATAACCAGTGTAGGATTCAAATTTTTCGTGGCGGGAAATGAAAAAAAAAATTAATTATATTTTCGACAATGGAGGGAAATATTTTACACCAGTGGTGGTATTAATAGCACCGGTATATGTACCGGTGCTGGATACTTAGAAATTTTTTTGACCACTTCCTCTCAGGTACATTATTTTCATACCTGGGAGTTCCAATTTTCACTAGTGCTGCAAAAAAGATATATTTTCAACCTCTTTTGGAGCTGATTGATAGTAAGATTAGTAACTGGAAAAACAGATGGATATCCATGGGTGGAAAAATTACTCTGATTGAGTCTTGTATCTATGCCATCCCACAGCATATTTGGCAGGTTTTAAAACCAAAAAAAACTGATTATTTCCATCATTGAGAAAAAACTTAGCAAGTTCTTTTGGGGTGAAACTGATCTAAAATCTAAAAGATCATGGAGAAAATGGAAAGATCTTTGTCTTCCTACTGAGCAAAATGGCTTAGGTTTTAGGTCTATATCTACCATAATTAAAACATGTTCGGTTAAATTGTGGTGGAAGTTTCAAATGGCTGAGGCTCTGTGGACTCATCTTCTAGCAGCCCTCCCTCCTTCACATAGGACATCCCCAAATTGGAAGAGGATCTGCTCAGTCAGTTTTTGGGCAGAAGCTAATTCCAGAGTTATTATAGAGAGAGGGGACTGTAATTTTTGGACTGCAAATTGGCTTGATGCTGGTCCCCTCATTGATATGTGTGATCAGAATAGGGTGGATATTGATGGGGACTGCACAGTTTCTCAATTTATATCCAACAAAGCTATTCTCATCACAAAAATTGAACCATTCCTGTCAGCTAACATTATTTCCCTCTTGCAGGATTCAGAGCTTACTCCTCATAGAGCTGATAGGCTAATATGGAAACCAGATATCCATGGGAATTTCTCTTTCAAGGATACATACATTTCTCTATGTAACTACACAGGTAGTATATCCTCCTCTCACCATTTTTGGAATTCTAGATTTGAAAAGAAAATCTCAGTTTTTATGTGGAAAGTGACTAACTCTTTGTTACCTTTTGATAATATCCTTAGAAAACTAAGATTTTGTCTAGCATCTAAGTGTTGTTTGTGCAATAAACAGGAAGACTCTTTAGAGCACCTTTTTAATTCATGTGAATTTTCTTTGAATGTTTGGCTTACTGTTCATCAGTTTATGGGGATTAGAGATAGGGCTTTCCATCTGTTTGGGACAGATTATCCTGCTACCTAACCCTTCCAACTCTTTCTTCTTTACATTCTCTTATAATCCGCACTGCAGCTATTTTCACACTCTGGAATCTGTGGAAGATGAGGAATAGAACTTTATTTGACTCCTTAAGGCCTTCATCTACCTTAGTGCTTCATCAGATTCGAGATCAGATTTTTTACTCATTCTGTGCTAAACCTGCTTATATATCCTCCCCCTTTGATTTCGGTATTGCAGACCACTCTTTCCTACCTCTTCTCAAACGTCCACCAAAGCCACAAATCTGGAAAATTGCTTGGGATAGGCCAAAATCTGGTTTTAAGATTAACGTAGATGCTTCTTGGTGCTGCAACACTTGTACGTGTGGGATTGGAATGAGTATTAGGGATAGTAGAGGTGGCTTTATAGGAGCTTACACATTATTCTCTAATGCTAATTCCTCTCTGGAAGCTGAATTAAAGGCTATCCGGTTTGCAATTCAGCATTCCTCTGATTTGCCTCCACCTCTGTGCATTGAATCAGACTGCCTTAGTGCAGTGCTTTTTGCTAATGATCCACATAGAGCTCACTGGAAATGCTTTTGCTTAGCTGATGAGATTAAGCACTCCTTGAAAGATATCAAACTTGTGCATATTTATAGACAAACTAACTTGGTGGCTCATACTCTTGCAAAGAAATGTCGACAGCTTAAGTGTAATGAATCTTTTCAGTCAATTTTTGTGCTACCTAACTCAGTGCAAGGCTTGATTAGACTAGATCAAATTGGGACCCCTTCTATACGGATAGTTAATTAGGTCGGATGCTACTGATTTTATATTCCATATTTGCAGGTTGGGGACATGCTGCCACCAAACTATTTCTCTGGATCTCCATCTTTTGGAGTGCCACAGTGTGACAACAAGAGATCTTCCCAGGGTTGAGCTTTTGCTCAGGATGGACTGATCAGGATCATGACAGGAAGCTAACAGGATGGGATTCTCAGGCTTGGAAAGCATATAGTTTCTTTTGATCATACATTGTCTATTGTTTCTTCACTTAGAAGAGGTTTATCATGGTTTAGGCTATGTGGAAGTCTCTGACTGTCTTGTGTTTCGTTGATTCGACTCACTAACAAGTTCGATGATTCTCTTCATAGCCTAATTCCATGTTCCTCCTACATAGCTCTCTCATATTTCATTATCCCTTTGGAAGCAATTATTATTGCTTCAAAAGCAGAATGTTTACTCATGTATAAACATCTAAACCTCGGCTTTCTTTTCCATGTTTTGTTCTTATTTATGGGATAGGGAAGGCCTAATATAATTTCCCCCATCTCTGGATGGTATTCAAAAAAAAAAGGTACATTATTTTAATTGAATGATAAAAAGTAGTCGCATGCAGCTGCCTTTATTCTTTTCTTACATTGGTAACAGTAGTATTTGCACCGGTATACCTACCGGTGCTGGATACTTAGAAAAACTTTCAAAATTTTACTCTCGGGTTACCAAAAAATTTTATTTAAAGCAGCAGCGAGCAGCTAGTTTTCACCTCCACTGTACACTGATACCCGGGCTTTTTCACCGGTAATTCTACCGGTGCTGGATACTTAGAAATATTTTACCACCAAATCCTGCCTTGTTATATACATACGCACTGGTAATATCCATATTACCGATGTAAGCGTAGCGGGAATATATAAAAAAAATTGACATTCAAACGGCCATAACCATATCTCCTCATCAAACCCCATCGTTTTTCTCTCCAAAACAGCCCTCATCTCTTCATCCCTTCAATTGCCACTACAATTAACCACCATAAATCCTCATCAATCATCGTAACTTCCCATAACTTCCCCTTATGTTTGCTATGAAAGGTTGAACAACACACTACCATAGTCCAAGTACAAGAGAAAGAAGAACTTCTCCATAATCACCAATTTCGCCTTTTTTAGCATTCAAGTAGAGGAAGTTTGCCCATTTTCGTTGCATTGGTGAAGGTTAGTAATCTTTGTTTAGATATCTATGGGTTTCCATATCAAATTTTTGTGAAAGAATCATTATTATTGATATGCCCAACACATATTTGAGAAGATGCCTCAATGACCAAAAACATGTTATTGATGAAAACCCAAAATGATAGCCTTGTGTGGTATGATTATACAAATGTGGGGATCTTGAGATTTATGTTTTTCGTGGAAATATATTTGGTTATGCGACGTGGTGGTTTGTGATCATATAGGTAGTACATTAGAGGAGATTGTACATCTTGTGTGCCATTTATTTTGTTGTTCAGGTTTTATCATTGGCTAACTTGTAGTAGGTATTATTGAGGGATGTTCTATGCCATGTTCTATCAATTTTCATGACATTTTCGATCAAGTTTTACTATAATGTTGTTCAATTTCTATGCCATGTTCTATTAAGTTTTATCATTTTGTTGTTCAAGTTCTATGCCATGTCCTATCAATGTTGATCTTCAATACGTATTGTTGGGTATCATTTCGTGAGGTCAATGGGTTAGTTGACATATTGAGTTAACAATTATCTATTCTATTGTCGTAGATGCTGCCGAAAGGGGGAAGTTAAACACGAAAAGGAAGCGACCGGTAGCAAACAAGAAGGAGGAGGTTAAAGCTACTGAGGTCGATGTTGCTGAACAAGAACCGCCTCTAAAAAGGATCCCATTGCAAATAAAATTTGAGAAAGAAGCACCACCACGACATGAATGGACTAGTGCATAGAAAGAAGAACCCATCCCATATAGAGATGAGAATGAAAGGGATATTTAGGGAGATGATGCGGGGAAGCAGTGGCTAAACCACCGGTTGGGAAGGGAAAGGGGAAGACCACCCACTGTTAATAAAGAGAACAATGATTTGTCCAATGCTGGGGGCATACAAGGAGAGGGATTCAACAAGTTTGAGATCAAAAGTTGGATGAGCAGACGTGGAACTAGTGTCAGTAATGTTGGCAAAGGAAAACAAGACCGTCCATGTGGCATTTGAGTTCTATGGGAAACAAGTTGTTTGCACTAAGAACTGGATAACATGCCACGCTTATGGCAATTACGCATTCCAGCATTGCATCAAATTTGGCACCTGCAAACACTGGTGCGATGTTCTGGAAGATGTAAAGGAAGAGTCGTGGAAGGAGGTTTTGGTAAGTTATTCCAGCTTGAAGTGAAAGATTTTATGTTCAATTATTTCACAGTGAACACATGATTAATGCCTGCTTGTTCATATGTTTCATTGTAGGCGAGCTTCACAATTGAAAACAAGTTGACTGAAGCTCAAGTTGAAGTGATGAAGAAGGATTGCACGGACAGGGCATGAGACCAACATCGGAACTGGAAGACAAAGGTGGCAAACAAGTTCATCCACGAAGTGGACAACAGATGGATGAAGAAGAATGTTATTTGTTTGAGCAGCGGCGTTGGACGCCGGAATTTCAGGTATGATTCCATGGCATTAATGTTAGTAACTATGTTGCCCATAACTTCAATTAAAGTGTATTTAATATTATATGAATGATATCAGGCTATTCGAGAGATGGATATTGAGCACAATGTGGGCAAGGATTACACTTACCACACTGGGAGAAAAGGTAATTGATACATCCTGGACAAACTAACTAAGGAGCTAAAGGAAAATGAGAGAATTAGGTTGACTACTGAGAGCTTCACTGAAGAGAAGATTGAACAACAACTCAGTCCAAATGAGTTCACACTAGACAGATCTCTCTTCTACCTTGAGGCAAACAAGGATAAGAAAAGGTTGTACACATCAAAAGAGGTTTGGAAGAATTCACTGGACATTGTAAGTTATACAAATATCTCCCACGTAAATTAATTTGTACGTTATTTCTACATTCTTCTTATAGAAATTTTATTTCCAGTATCAATACAGTTGAAAATGAACGAGCTCAAGGAAAAATGAACATTGGTACTGCAGGCGGATGAAGATATTCTCATATGTTACAAAGAAGAAGGATCACCCGGGCAGGTATAAGGGCCTACCCACATCGGTGGCTGTTCCTCATCTTTCCCACAGCAAGTGTGGTAGAAGTTCCTTAAGAAACCATACCTCACAGAGGTGACCATCTAATGATCAACCCGTTGTGAAATCCATGGTATCATACCTTGAGCAGCTGGTAAAGGGCATTGCATCTGTAGGTGGTGTTCAGATCCCACCAGGCCTTGATGATCCCAAGAAGTTTATCGAGAAAGTAACGGATGACCTTGCTGTGGGTGCTACAAAGTTAGTTGAAGAGCCCAGCGATGGAGAAGGTGATAAGGAGGTACGCCTGCAAATTATACACATTTTCTTTACATTGATTTACGCAACTTGAAATATCCATAACCATTTTATCATTTTACTTAACTCTCTAAGACCAGGATGGAAAACAAGGAACTCTTTACATGAAAGAAATTGTCGGTAGGAAGAAAATGGTCGCGCATGGGTTGCGATAAATACCTCGTCGTCAGGATCCCCAACATGGTAGTGTGGATGGCGTGAGAGTATGTGTGCCAGTCTACCATCCTAGGGCGGGATTGCCCTTGATGGACACTGGTTTGATAACGTTGGAGAGGCCTTAAATAGCATCATGGATTGGCCCGTGTCTTTGATAGGCAAGGGAGACGAGCAACCAAGTGACATCGATAAGGAGGATGCAGGTGCAAAAATGGCCGACGAGGACGAAGAGGTTATGATTCTCACCACCGAAGATGAGGTACATTCTTATTAAACCTTAACTTTTATTTTGTACAAATTACACTGACATGTGAAAATTTATAAATCCGTGTAGCAGGGTGATACCGAGAAGAGATCTCACTACAACACTAATTACTGGCCATCAGCGAGATGTAAATTCAAGAAGCTACCAAAATAGAGGGTTCACTGAACCGCAATACTTTGTTATTTATTGCCTACGGCCGTTAATTTCTACATATTTAATTGAGCATTTCGTGTAATTTTTCCTCCACAGATTATCAACAGACGGGACCTGTCAGAGATTGGCCCATTATGGGGGTCTGGGAAGGCAATGCAGTTATCCTAGAAATGATAAAGAAAAATGACTGCATATTCTTCCCAGTGTTTCGACCATCGACTTCACACACAATTACACATGTAGTGTGGGAATATATGTTCTGGTCGAGTTTGGGCGGAGGGTAGGGAATGTGCATTCGATGACCTGGATCGATAATGCATAGGCCAATGTGTGGATGGGGTGAGTTTCAAACCTTACGTCCTTATTTTTTTCTAAATAATTAGGATTTTCTTTTTAAATATCCTTACCAGTACAGGCACCTCTAGGAGAAAATATGGGTAAATAATGCAGGCAACGTCCAATTCTGCCCTTGAAACTATGGAAAATTGAACAACTTCAAGTAGGAGGTCGAACAACGTTTCAACCTTATTTGGAAAACAATGAAGGAAACGGATGCTGAGTTCTACATTTTCCCCTGCATTAGAGTGTAAGGTTTTTTTCTCGGATTTAACATTTACATTTCAAACCACTTCCATTTCTATAATTAATTATTGTTATTTTTTGGCAGCGATCATTGGTACCTCATCATTATCCGTCCCAAAACAGAAAATGTTTTCACGGTGGACACATTATCGGGAGGTATCAAACCAACAAACTTGATCGAACTCAGGGTTATTTCCAGGTATTACGATCAATCAAATAATAAGTCTGTATCGTAATATACTACAAGAAGTAACCGTTTTCATTTATTTTCCTGACATGCTTGTGTGCACATACCAAAGGGAGAAGAGAAAGTCGGAGCCAGAACCCAACTACGCTTGGGAAATCAAGAACATTAAGGTAAGTCATTCTGTCTTTTAATTCGAATAATTTAATAGGTTAAAATTTGGTAATGAAATATACCATTCCTGTGCAGTACCGAACCCAGAATGGTTCATGGCAATGCGGGCACTCTATCATGCTCTTCATGGAAGAATTTGTTAATCATTCGGAGAAAAACAATATCCTGGAGGTAAAGATTACATCTCAAAATTAGTTATTAAGAATTTCTATAACACACAAAATTCTTCACTAACATTGTAAGTTTGAATTTGACAAATCTTTCTAGAGGGCTAAGGGTCATACCATGTGTATGAAATTCAAGTTGTTGCGGAGAGATGGTGTGGGGCTTTGCTCGGTGAGTTTCAACAGCAGGCAAACACTTCGTTGCAACTTCTCGATGATAAAAATGACATAATAGGTTGATAATTGATTTTCTGTGGTTAATAATTTGTTGTTAGTGTTTGGTTATACTAAACTTGTGTAGTTTTTTATTTTATTTCCATTCATGGTGAAGATATATCTTCTATTCATTGTTTTAATAAATTCTTGTGTTTTCCGATCAATATTATCAATGGTGTTTGAAGTTTCTTACATTTTCCGAGGTTTTAAATTTTATAATAGTTCGGATTCTAGTATTTATGGTTGTCATTACCCTGGAAATGATCCGGGAGGGACCACCAAAAGAAAAAGTGAACATTGCAAATTTCATTCTGCTCATACACCAGCATAACTTATAAAAACCGGTGTAAAAATAAATCAGATTAAAATAATATATTATATACAAGAAAAATAAATTACACTGGTAGTGCTGAAAATTTATCATATACCGGTGTGGTTTCTCATACCGGTGTAAAATTAAATACCGGTGCATATGTTAGATTTCTACCAGTGTAAATTTATGCACTATTGAACACCGACACCTATCAACCAGCCGATGCAAATGTGGGTGCCCCCTACCTTTTCAAAAATTCTACACCGGGACATATTTTCTACACCGGCATTTCAATGTCCGGTGTGTTAGATGTATAAGGATTGTTCAATTTTTTGCACTGGTTGTGAATACCGGTGCATATAACAGTTATACATCGGTAGATGTTACTGATGCAAATAGCCTACCTTTTTACACTGCTATACTTAAGCACCGGTATTTTTGGGGCCAAAATACCGGTGCTATTGGGGTGTTTTACCGATTCTATTGCCCCTGTCATGTAGTAGTGATGGCACGAAATGAACAAAGACAAAGAGGAAATTCCCTATAAAAGTATTCTAGATCTGTTGCCTCATTGCTATCCAATGGATAAGGGTTGCTTCTATGGGGGGAGGGAGAGAAAAGCTCTTGACCCATTGGTCAAACCCCCAATCAACAGGACGGCACAGACCGTGCAAAGGTTCCTAGTACAGACCATGTAGACCTACACAGTCCATTCTCTGGGACTAGGTTATGAGGGTTATGAGCGGCATAGACCGTGTATAGTTTCAAGGGAATTTTCCTAGGACGTGTTCTTCATACCATCTGAGTACACGGACCATGTAAATTTTACACGGTCTGTTTCTTGGACTTATTTTTCTTGGAAAACTGAGCGGCACAGGCTGTGTATCCTGACACGATCTATGCCCTATGATTAGTCCTGGCCCCTTTGCTTAAACTTTGTCCTTCTTCGCTTCGTTCTTATCCCGATCACTTCAATCTTCTACAATTGAATCCAATGTCCTTCAATCTACTACCAAACTTTTGATTGGCCTTCTATCTAATATCATTCTTATCCCGATCACTTCAATCTTCTACAATTTAATCCAATGTCCTTCAATCTACTACCAAACTTTTGATTGGCCTTCTATCTAATAACATTCTTGCAAATGGTCTTCTCCAATTAAGATCTTCAATACAGCTCACAAAACAACCAAATAGACCAACTCGTGGAGGAAAACCCTATTAAGGTAAAAATGTTTCCCAAAATAGGCAAGTTAATACAAATAACCACACCAAGTGATTTTAACCTCCTATCATGAAAAACGCTCATAAACCTAACTATCCACCAACAAAAGCATACAGAAAGTGGTGCTAGTTGTGCTAAGAATAAGTACAAAAAGCCAAAAAAAACATATTAAGACATTTTTCTCTCTCTTACTATGGGCGAATACACATAGAAGTATGTGTTCTCCAACTTTCTGAGAAACTCGATCTAGTGATAACTACGCCTCCTAAAAATGGGTAGATCTAGTGGAAATAAAGCGGGGAAGGATATGGGATTACGGTTAGAGGAAGGAAATGGGAAGTATGAGAAACCAAGGTTGCGGGTTGAAGGAAAAGGTGAAAAAGGTTTAAAAGGGTTTTTGAAGAATATAGATGGAGAATCAAAATCTACTCCAGAATCGGTAGTGAAAACCCATGGGCTCATAGCTAAGGCCAAAGAAGATGTTGAATTGTTGGGTTTAATCCCTCCAATTAAGGTGAAAATGGAGAAAGGGGAAAGTTCTAATCCCACAACTGCAATCATAGAGGAAAAAGGTTTTTCTTGGGGTGAAGAGATAGAGGAAGATGAAGGTAAATAGTGGAGTTCATTATTCACAGCTGAGCATAATGAAGTCATATATTATGAACCAGTTAGCATTGAAGGAATGACTATGGGTGAAATCACGGTTGAGGAAGTGGAGGAAAGCTCCAGGAAATGGGAAGCAGTTGCAATTTGTAAAGTGTATGGAAACAATCCTCCGTATAAGGTTATAGAGGGATTTTTAATCAGAATCTGGGGAAAATGGCTTAAAAAGGTATGGATGATTGAAAAGGGTCTTTTCTTGATACATTTTATCAGTAAATGTTGTAGGGATGAAATATTGGAGCAGAGTAGTCTTTTCATTAATGGTAAACCTGTTATAATCAAAGTATGGTCCCCTGATATTGATTTTTCTGATTATGACTTTGTGACTGTGTGGATACATATCCCAGCCCTGCCCATTAGATACTGGCATCCTAGAATTATTTTTAAGATAGTCAGTCTGTTGGGTAAGCCCTTATGTTTGGATAGAGAAACTCTAGATAAAGTTAAGAGATGGAGCAATAACAAAAAAGTAAAAAAATCATAACAATGCATCGAAGAAAGAGGAACGAGTCTCGGCCCTTAAAAAACAAAATCTAAACAGTCATACTTATTGCATGGGTGACATGGAAAAGGGGGATTCAAGATCAAAATTTGAAATCAAAAGAGTAAGTTGGGTCATAGGTTTAGCCAAAAAGCTAACGTCACTTTGCAATGGCAATAAGAGCAATACTAAACGATGAACATGTTGTTCGTGTACAACATCAGTTCGCAGTTATTTTACAACTAATGTCATCGCTTCATGCCTTTTAGTCTTCATGGCTAGAGAGGGCTTATGGTGTATACTCAACCCATAAGCTCCATAGCATTGGGCCGCTGTCCCAAATCATAAACAGGCTCTACATTAGGCCACAAACTAAGCAAGGAAAAGTGGAAGCTGGACCACAAACGAGAAAGGCGGAAGCCACGATCGAGCTCTTGGACACAAACCGCTTTTATTGGAACCACGATCAAACCCACAATGGTAAATCTGGATGAAACATAGTCGTGTTCGTACCACACTACAAAGAGGGAAAGACATAGACCAATTGAGGTAAGTGTGACTAGACTTAGAAATTCCAATTCTTGAAGAGAGGGACTGACTTGATCGTCAGAGATTTTCTCTCAAGATCACTTTCGGGACTTTTTTTGCAGGGGAAGACATTCACGATGTGAGCAACAATTGGTTTGCCTGACTGGATTACCACATCACAACCTATATCACCCAAAAGCTACAAACATCAACTCCTAACACTTGAACCTCATCTAGAAAATGAAAAAAAAAATCAATATAAGAAAAAAGACACTACAAACATCAACTCCTATTACCAAAACCTCGGCTAGAAAATGAAAAACACTAACATGAGAAAATATTTTTTTTAAACTACAAATATCAATCAATATCACCCAAAAAAACTACAAAACACCAACTCATATCAATTAAACCTCACCCGAATAATGAATAACATGAACACAAGAGAAAAAAGCTACAAACATTAACCAAAAAGCTACAGTACCTCAAGAATAAGAATTCTTCAAAAAAATGTACCTGGTGGTATTTGAACCCAAGTCTCTAACCTCAAAGCCAGGAGAAATAACCACTACACCAAATGTTCATTATTGAATATACACTCAGTCAAATAATATTAAAGCCTAGCATGTACTTCAAGAATATAAATTCTTCAAAATAAAGGTCTTGGTGAGATTCAAACCCAGGTTTACAACCTCAAAGCCTAGAATACTAACCACTACACCAAAGAATCTTTGCTGATTAAACACTCAGCTAAATAATATTAAAGCTCAGCAAGTATTTGAAAAATATAAAACAAAAAATTAAACCCCACCTCCCATGAGCAGAAGCTTAGTCGGCTGCCTCCGCCATTGCCACTGTCCGCTGCCACCGTCGTTCGAGTCACCGCCATCCGCGTGTGTTTGCACATGCGGTCTTTTTCTTCACCGAGGCTTGTAGATCTTATGCGCCTGAACGAAAAATGTAATACCACGCCTCGCTTTGCCATCGCATTTACCTCACTGTAAATCTCGACAACGACAAATCGAAGAAACTTCATCTTCTCGAACAGCAGCGAATCGGAGAAGCTCGCTGTGAATCTCGTACAACGGTAAATCGGAGAAGTTTTGTCTTCAACAAAGTTTGCTACTCTTCCAATCGTTGTGCTCTGGCATTGCTCCACCGCGCCATTGTTATGCTTCGCCAATAACTACCGCCACGAACCAGAAGAAGAAGAAGAAGTGTCACACCGACATCGAATTGCAGAGCCTAAGGTTTTGCACTGGAGCATAGCAATTGATTCCGGTGAGATCCCAACGAGATACCGGAGGAGGTGGGGGACCTCCGGCAAAATCTGGTGGTAACTGTAGGCCAGAGGCGGTTTCTGATTGGTGGAGGAGGAGGAGGAAAGAAAAATGAAAATTCACATATTTTTGTGATATATTTAGTATTTTGACAATTGCACAGTAGGTCTCTAAATTTATCAGCATATTTTTAAAAACTCTTATCCCGAATGAAATTTCTTATAATTGCACAATAATCTCTAGTCTAAAGTTTAGGATGGCTAAAACAAGACTTTGTGAAAATATTATATTCATACAGTTATTTTATTTTAAATGCATCTAATTCTTCGAAAGAGTAATGATAGAGGGGTAAATTATACCGTACCCCTGAGATACGGTAAAGGATGGTATCCCTAGCTACGTTATCTAATATATTCGTTAATTATCCCCACCTAAATAATATGGAGTGAATTTGTTTTAATTAAATCATTATAACTATCTCATTCATTTACTAGGGTTGCGGTAAAGAATGTCTCCCCGGTGTACCGTATAGAAGATAGAGGGTAAAGAACTAAATTGGTTCAATAAAATATTTTCATGAACTCAAGTATAACATTAATCGGCATTAACTTATTTTGAATTCATGTTTCAAATAAAATTGAATATATTTTAGAAATAAATTTTTTTACTTTATAAATTAAATAATTATTAAATAAACAGTTAATTAATAAACTTTCTAATTTATGTCTCAATAATATTTTTCTTAAGATTTAAAAAACAAAATGAACAAGTTCATTGGAATTGATATTATTTTTTTTGCTACTTATGATAGAAAACAACAAATCATTTTATAATATTATATTTTATAATCTATAATATATGCATTATTATTATTATTTATATAGTTTGTCAGGCAGTCATTCCATAAGTTTGTGGACATGCCACTTTTTTTTTTATCATATAGATGCATTTGTTAAATTACATACTAAATTTAGAATTTTAGATAATATTTTTTATATTTTTTTTCACATTCAAATACCTATTATTACTTGTTTTAACTTTTAAAACATAATATTTATTTTTTATAAAAAAACTATTTTTAAGGTAAAAGCCATTGTGGACTAACTTCCATAAACTTGTGGAAAGACCGTATTTCCTGGTACTTTCTCTTATTTATATATTATCGAATATAAGCGATTATATTTAGTACTTAATATATTTGTTTGTCATTATTATTAAAATACATCATACAGTTATTTTACAACCTATAAATTCATACTTATTTTTTAGCTTTTGAAAAAAAAAAGTTGAATTCTAACGTTAATTAAACTAAGAGTGGGTCTCCTGACAGGCGGCCTGTCCATAAGCTTATGGACATGCCACTTATTTCTTACCTTATACATTGCATTTCTTAAATTACATACAAAATTTAAAATTTTTGAAAATATATTTTTATATCATATATTTATATATTTTCACCTTCAAATACATATTATTACTTGTTAACTTATAAAATGCAATATTTAAATTTTATAAAAAATTACAACATTTAAGTCAAATGCCCCTGAGGGCTGTCCATAAGTTTATGGAAATGCCGCCTTTCCTGAGACTTTCCCTTAAATTAATATGTATAATTTTTGGAATATAAATTAATAAAATTATTACCACGTAGTTTAAAATTACTTTTAAATCTCTTTAGCAGTATTTTTTTTGTTTTAAATATAAATATATTTAAAGTTTAAAATTAATTTTGCCCTTCCATTTTTAAATTTAGTATGGTATACTTTAAAATTGAAGATTTTTCAAACAAAATTACAACAAGAACATCCAAATTATATTCCGCCAAATAACAAAAATTTAATCGCCTGACCCCCTGAGAATAGAAGCCCGTTTTGACGGGGTCACTTAAATTTTTAGCCACTTATTATCGATGCTCACATCTGACTTCTAGATTGGAGATAAAATTCAATACCGAAAATCAATAAATTATATGTGGCAATGGAAGTTCAGTGCAACGAAGCATTGGAAGTGCTCTAATAAGATCCGTTTGGCATTAGCATTTTGGTTGACGTTTTGATTGGTTGTTGGCGTTTTTGCTAGATCAAACCACCACTAGTGGAAGCTGCCTGATTAATGACAGCCCAAGAAGGCGGTTCCTTCTTTTTTGTTCTTGGAACCGCCTTCCCTGGGATGTTCCGAGTTCGGAACACCTAAGATTCGGGAGCCTAAACCGCTTGAAGGCGGTTCAACCGTGGAAGAAGACAGTTTTTTGGAAACCGTCTTCTTCCAATCACAATAGAAGATGGTTCCTTATTGAATAATCTTTAATTCGAGCTCTTAGAAGTTGGTTCTGCCAACCACCTTCTTTTTAAAGTAGTTCCGAATCCGGAACACATAGGGGTAGAGGGTCTCGAGTTCCGAACCTGTATGGATGTTGTAGTCATAGTGTTCTTGAATCGGGGATTGATTCAAACGCATGTTCTGGACTCGAAACTCAATCTGATCGGGAACTATGTACTCCCATTAATGTTCCAAACTCGGAACATGTAAAACCATTATTTTTACAAAACACAGGGTTTGCTTCATTTTTCATGAAACCTCTTATTCTAAAAAGAATTTGGAGAATGGGTATGATGAAAACTAGCAATGTATGTTTTGTCAACGTTAAAGGTATGAACATTTCAATTACACTAGTTTTATGGTTTTGATTCTTGGGTTGAATTGTTTTGAGACCTAATTTAGAAATAAATGTTGATGTGAATGGTTGGGTGTGATTTGTTGTTACTTAAATGGTAATTCATATTATACTTTGTTTTTATTAGGGTTTGTTAATTTCACTCAAATATAGGTTATCGATTATGGATTTTATTGAACTGATTAGTAGGGATTTGAGGAAATCAACCGAATACTTCTCATTGATAGAATCATTTCTTGTGGTTGCCTTTGAACATGCTTCCAAAAGTGGTGTTGTGAGAGCCCATTGCCTCTATAAGGATTGTAGAAACGATGTGTATTTGGTCAGAAAGAAGTTACATGAACATCTTATAATGCCAGGGTTTCAAACTAGTTACATTTCTTGGGTATGGCATGGGGAGGATGAAATGTGTATCGGGGACGACACAGTTCATAATGAGTCAAATGATCCCTTTATGAACGAGGGGTTCAAGGAGATGGTGGAGGAGGTTGCTAGAGATTTTCATGGCAAACCCAAGGTCCTTGAAGCTTTACATAGTGATAAGAAGACTCCCTTGTACAAGGGTGCCCGGCATTCGGTTTTGAGCTCAGCATTACAATTGATGAATTTGAAAGTGAAACACGGTTGAACTAAAAAGGGATGACATAGACTCTTGAATTGCTTCGTGATTTGCTAGCGAAAGGAAATCTTTTACCTGGCCGATAGTATGCGGCTAAAATAATTCTATATCCAATGGGATTAGAATTGAAAAAGATTCATGCATGTCTCAACGGTTGTATGTTATATTGGGGCAATGAGGACGATATCCTAGACAATTTTTGTGTTTGTGGTGGATCCCGTTACAAGTTAAAGCATGGTGGAATCGCGGTTGGAGCTGAAGCTGAGTTGATTAAGAGGAAGAAGACACTGGCTAAAGTTTTATGGTATCTCCCTATCATTCCTCGGTTGAAGAAGTTGTTTGCTTATGAAGAAGATGCAAAGTTGTTACGATTGCATGCCGAAGGGGAATGATGGGATAATGACATGATTAGTCATACGCCGGATGGTGAACAGTGGAAGAAAACTGATGCTATGTATCCTCATTTTGTTTTTGAACCATGACATTTGAGACTAGGGCTTTCCACAGACGAAATGAATCCATTTGGTAACATGAGTAGCACACACAACTCTTGACCTGTTATGATTGTGATTTATAATCTTCTGTCTTGGTTGACAATGAAAAGGAAGTATGTTTTATCATCCATGATGATCTCTGGGCCCAAGCAACCTGGTAATGACATTGATGTATACCTCGCTCCGTTGGTGAATAATTTGTTGACCTTGTTTGACAGTGGGGTACGTGTGTATGATGGGAATGTAAAAAAAGATTTCACATTGAAGGCCTTGTTATTTTGTACCGTAAATAATTTTCTAGCTTATGGAAACTTGTCAGGGTACTCCGTGAAAGGACACTATACTTGTCCAGTGTGTGAGAAGGAAACAACATTTTGTCAGTGGAAACATGGGTGTAAAACCGTTTATCTTGCCCACAGACGGTTTTTTCCAGACTGTCACCCATGGCGTGATGCAAATAAATGGTTTAACAGCGAAGTGGAGCATAGAGGCCCACCTTACTATTGACTGGTGAATATATTTTTAAAAGAGTGAAGGATTTGCCTAATGATTTTGGGAAAAAATGCGGAAAGCTCCATGCGAGGGTAGTGGAAGAAATGCTCAATATTTGTTGGACTCCCTCATTGGAAGCACTTGGAAATTAGACATTGTCTGGATGTGATGCACATTGAGAAAATGTGTGCGACTCGTTGGTGAGGACATTGTTGAATTCACCTGGAAAAACTAAGGATGGTTTGAGGCTCGTCTTAACCTAGTTGAAATGGGTATTAAGAAAGATTTGGGTCCCGTTCAAAATGGTGATGGTTTTTATATTCATTCCACGTCCGAGATGGAGAAGAAGTCATACTGTAAGACCCTTAGTGGTGTAAAGGTGCTGGTGTTTTATTAATCAAATATTAGTTCATGTGTTTCTTTAACCGATTTGAAACTGCTTGGTTTAAAATCACATGACTGTCACAACTTGATGCAAGACTTGAATGCCATCACGATCAGGTCGTCTCTACAATCTCATGTTAGATTGTGCATCACAAAGCTCTGCTTGTTCTTCAAGTCAACATGTTCCAAAAGCATAACAATTTCCAAGATTGATCGCTCGCAGATAATAATAGTTGAAGTTCTGTGCCAGATGGAGATGTACCCCCCCCCCCCCTTCTTTGACATTATGGTTCACTTGATCGTTCATTTAGTGAGGGAGATTGAACGCTGTGGGCTTGTATTTCTAAGGTGGATGTACCCCTACGAGAGGGACATGCAAATTTTTAAACACTTTGTCAAGAACCAATGTAGGCCTGATGCTAGTATTTTGCAGCGTAACATTGCAGAGGAAGTTACTGAATTTTGAACAAATTATATTAAGGATGTAGATTCAGTAGGCATTCTAACATCTAGGCATGAAAGTCGGTTAGATGGACTTGGTGTTGGGCGGGGAAAGTTGTTAAACCCAAGTTCTGATGATTTTTGTACAGCCCACCTTTATGTCCTTCAGAATCATGATGATGTTGTCTCGTATATCGAGATCCATAAAGAATCTATTAGGTTATCGAATCCTAAATTCAACGAAACACGTGTTCTGCAACAACACACTCGTACCTTTGCTTCATGGCTATGGGATCATGTGGAAAAAGGTAATCATCCCGCCATTGTTAAATGGTTGGCACGCATACCATTAGAAAATTTTTTGTCACATGGGACCTTTGTCGTAAATGGTTTTTTTTGGTATGCCTTGAATACTGTAATAGCCGCTTCTACGACCCTGGCCTGGGGGTCCAGGGGGCGGCAGACGCCCCCGGCTAAATGGGGATCTCCTAGCCTAGCCAATTTCTTTGCGTCTGTAACTTGCTACCTACTATAGTGAATCTGTCTCCCGTGGATGTAGCCAAAATTGGTGAACCGCGTAAATCTTGTGTCTTGTAATTTTCGTTCATATTTTATGTTCTTTCTCCATTCCGCACAACAAACTGGTATCGGAGCAGTTTCTTTTTCCGGTGAGATCCGTAGTGGGTGTATCGGATTCTAGGCTCATCATATCGGGGCTGATCGGGGAGAAAGATGTCTAGGTTGAACGTGAAAATCGACAAGTTTACTGGGAGAAACAGTTTCAGTTTATGGCAGATCAAGATGCGAGCTTTGCTGAAACAACAAGGTTTGTGGGCTCCGCTGACGAAGGATTTCATGAGCAGTTCTGGCGATGTGGCGAGTCTGGAAGAAAAGGCACACTTGACGATTATGCTGTGTCTCGCGGACGAAATCATCACTGAGGTCTCAGATCAGGAGACTGCTGCACAACTGTGGCTGAAGTTGGAGAGTCTGTATATGACAAAATCTCTAACCAACAAGCTGCTTCTGAAACAACGCCTCTTCGGTCTCCAAATGCAGGAAGGTACGCAACTCAGAGACCATCTAGAGCAATTGAATACTTTGTTATTAGAATTGCGAAATATAGATGTGAAAATTGAAGATGAAGATGCTGCTTTGATTTTGCTAGTGTTTTTACCGCTTTCGTATGAGAATTTTGTTCAGTCATTTATTGTTGGTAAAGATTCCGTGTCTCTGGAGGAATTTAGATCCTCTCTCCATAGTAGAGAGTTGCGACATAAGGCAAACAGTACAGGTACAGAAAGTCAGGCCTCTGGCTTGTTTGCTAGTGGCGAAACACAAAGGGCAAGGGAACCGGCAGTAAGAAGAAGGGCAAGAAGTCATCTTCAAAGGGTCCCAAGGCCAATGATGTTTGTAACTACTGTAAGGAGAAGGGGCATTGGAAAAAGGAGTGTCCGAAGAAGGCTAGTAAATCTGGGAGTACATCTAGTACTGCTGTTGTGGCTGAAGGGAATTTTAGTTCTGAAAATGATTTTGCTCTAGTTGCTACTGGCCAAAATAATCATCCTAATGCGTGGTTTCTTGATTCTGGGGCATCTTACCATATATGCCCAAGGAGAGATTATTTCTCAACTTATGAGCAAGCTGAGGACATCATTACTACGGCAAATGGTGTTGCGTGCAAGGTAGTTGGGATTGGTTCAATCAAGATCAGGACACATGATGGTAGTTTCTGTACTTTGAACGATGTCAGGCATGGTCCATCGATGACAAAGAATCTGATTTATCTTCCTACGTTGGATAGAAAGGGTTTCGTCTACTCAGGGAGTGATGGAGTTCTGTGTGTCTGCAAAGGTTCTAGGCTGGCTCTGAAAGGTGTTCTGTATGGTACTTTGTATTTTCTACAAGGTTCCACGGTTATGGATTCTGTTAATGTTGCATCTTTGGAGGTTCACCAGGATGATATGACTAAGTTATGGCATATGAGGCTTGGTCACATGGGTGAAAGAGGGATGCAGATTCTGTCGAAGAATGATCTTCTTGGTGGCCACAAGGTCAAGAGCTTGGACTTTTGTGAGCCACGTAAATCTTGTGTCTTGTAATTTTCGTTCATATTTTCTGTTCTTTCTCCATTCCGCACAATAGTTTTACATTCGGGACAAAATTTATGGATGAAAAAAGTGTATCACAAAACAGTGGGGTAACCCTCATGTCTGAGGCTTTACATGTTGCTAGTGGTAGCGATGACAATCCCATGTATGCCCATAGTAGCTAATTCGGAACCATAATTGAAATATGGGAACTTGATTATGTGTTAGTAAAAGTTCCAATTTTTCAAATGTCAACCGGGGGAAGAGCTCTGATGGTAAAGTCAGTCAACAACCGCTAATAGGTGAATAGTGAAATAATGTAAATAAATAACGTAGTTCTTTACTTATATCTCTCTAAACCTAATTAGGGTTGCCATTTCTCTCTTTTGCTTGTCTTCGTTCTAAGGCCCATTAAGGCCCACCTACGAGTAAGTTCTTCTTACCATGGCCTCCTCATCTTTCAATCCCGATTTACTATTTGCCAACGCCTCTTCCCTCTCAATCTTTCGTAGATTGCAGCAGGGTCGGTTGGAAGGATGATCCCTTCATATTGGCCTCACAAGCTCATCAAGTGTTTTACGTCAACGATCGGATAGACTCACAGTGGGAGATTATTGTCGAAGGAAAGAGAGCTTTCATTGAGGAGTATGAATGCAAAGATTTCATTGGTTTTGGTCGACATTCTAAAATTGGTTTGGACGAAATAGATTTTTTGGTTCAGGAAGATGATTTGAGCGTGCGTGGGTTACTTGGTCGTAGCAACCACGATGAAAGAGTCTGGGTTGATAGACAAGGAAAAGTTACAAAATAAAGACAAAAATGCAAAAAACAGTCGAAGAAGAAGTCGTAGGGGATCAGTTTCAGGCATGTTCAATGTTGTATCTTATGGGTTTTTTTTTCACTGTAAATAGGTAAATAGTATAGACGGTGGAACCTGCAGTAGAGCCCTAAATGGACCCCACCAAATACAAAAGAATCCAACCCTAGGCTACGTAGTAAACCTAAGGAGTAAAGTCCGAAAGAGGTAGGGGGGGGAATAGTAGAGTGTAGATCCAGTAGACAACACTCAACTATCCCCCCCCTTTAGTCCATATGAAATAACAACCAACCCAATGCAAGATAGTCCAGCAAAGGGAGCACAAAAACAACCTGGAAAAACACAGGCTATAACCCAAAGGATGGGGTGAGAACAAACTCACTACCCATAAAACCAATCCGCTTCTACCCCTAACAAATGGGGCCTTCTTCAATCCAATTCCGAAATGCAGCCGAGAAGGATCTCGGGTCTTGAAAGTATTTGGATCGTTGATGAAGGGACTAAGAACCAAGAACATATAATAAGAAAATCCTAATGCAGCCGAGGGTGTCTCGGGTCTTGGACATCACATTTAATTTGAAGCCGATGAACCAAATGGACAACTGCTTCTACCATATACATCCCTAAGATGAAGAAAGAGGGATGTTATTGGCCTTCTGACATTCTCGTTTTGCACCGAAGCTGATCGTATGGGCCAAGATGAATGAGGCCGTGCCTCGGACCTTAGTGTCTCCCAGTAAAACCAACTTCCGAAAGATGTGAGAATGGATGCACTTCTACCGCGTGCACCAAGCGTGGCGAGTATGTACTCGCCCACTCCATTTTGAGCAAATGGACAGCTATATGCTATTTTAACACAAAGTGTAGCGCGAGCATAAAGCGCATAAGTAACCGTCAAATCAATAGTAAAAACTAGGCTTAGGAGAAAGAGTAAGAGGACATAAATCCTTACTCTAAAACCTATTGCCTCCACCTGAATGCCGATTTGCAGGTGCTAACAGAAGTCCAAGAAAAACCATAGGCCAATCCTGACACCATCGAGCACAAAATCACCCTCTCCCGGCGCTGAGAACCGCATCAACCATCGCTGAAAATGCCGTGCCAGCCTATCCAAACCGTGACACACCTTCCAGCCTTCACTCGCCAAAACCATCTCCCTGCTGGCGTGTTGCATCCCCTCGGCCATAACGAATTCCAGCGCTACTCCTGACGCCATAACAGCGCCAGGATTTAAGTACCTTGACCCGAGAATTGTAGCACCTAGTCCCTTGCCAGCAGCACCCTTCACTCGCCAAGCAGCTTCTCAACTTAGAACAAGTGCTCCTCCGGAAACAGCCTATTCATCACCATGTAGCAGTCCTTCATGATGATTTTCACCACTCTTTCCGAACTTGGTTGAGCACCATCCATAACCACATTGTTCCTTTCCCTCCAAAGGCGATAAACCGTAGTGATCAAGGCTAGTATACCAAACTTCTTTCTCAACTTGGAGCCCTTAACTTGCCTCTTCACCCAAGTCATGGAACTTTGGATTGAATTAGTTCGCCTCCTTAAACCAATCCAAGTCCGAATACGCCCCCAAACAACCTCAGAAAATTCACATTTGAAAAACAAATGCTCATTTGTCTCCTCCTCCAAATGGCACAAAGAGCATATCTTCTCCATGCTATCTCCTTCCTCCATCCGATGCTTATCTTTCGTATGAAGCCTCTGTATGACCGCCAACCAAGTGATGAATGAGAATTTCGGCGGGACAAACCCACGCCAAATACTGTTGAAAACCCTTTCACTTGATCGACCAACATCATAAACATTCGGGTATCTATGACGATGCATATGAAGGTAAGCTGCACTAGTAAACTTTCCCGAGCCAGACCATACTCCAAGATGGCCGATTACCTCTTGCAAGTCACCATTAAACATTGAGAACAATTCATCCCGAAGTTTGCAGAGGTCACCAAAATAGCTCGAATACCGTTCTCCCAATCTTCCATTTGCAATTCTCAGATTTAATCCCCAGAAATCAACTCCCTGAAGGTAGTATGAGTGAATCCAGCGGACCCAAAGGCTATCCTTTTTCAAGTGAATATCCCACAGCCTTTTAGCCATTGAAGCCCTATTCCACGTAACAAAGTCCCTCAAACCGAGGCCTCCAAAAGACTTAGGCGCACAAAGTTTCTTCCATGCCACCTTTGCCTTATGTTTTCCTCCCCATAAAAATCTTTTGCATTTCTGTTCAAGAGCATCCATTACCGTAGTTTGAATGACAAAATTCTGGATCCAAAATCCCGCAATACCTCCAACAATTGATCTCACAAGTTCCAATTTGCCTGCATAGGAGAGGGTATGACCCTTCCATTTAGCTATTTCCGAATCTACCTTTCCCAATAGTGTACCAAATTGTGTCACCTTCAACTTGCTAGAATCAAGTGGCACGCCTAGGTATCTAACTGGGAATGTCGCCCAAGGAATACCTGTGAAGCTCAAATCCTCCTTTATACCAACCCCAAAGAACTTCGACTTTGCTGCATTAATCCCCAAACCCGAAGTGCGCTCAAACTCATTCAAGGCGTCCATGAGTATATGTACAGAACTCGTGTTCGCCTTAGAAAAGAGCATGAGATCATCTGCAAAGGCCAGATGCGTGATCCGAAGAGACTCGCATCTCGGGTGGAATGTAAAATGCCTAGATGACGTCCTCCTTTTCAGTAATCTCGAGAAATACTCCATGCAGATCACAAACAGATGAGGCGACAAAGGATCACCCTGACGAATACCCCTCTGCCCCTGAAAGTGATCGCATAGTTTACCATTGACAGCGATCGAGAACGAAGAAGTGGACACACAGGTCATAATTCTGCTCGTCAGTCTTTCCGGAAATCCCAGTCCAAGTAAAACCTCTTCTAAGAAATCCCAAGAGACTGTATCGAACGCTTTTTGAAGATCCACCATAATCATACATCTGGGCGAATTTCGGACTCTGCCATATCCCCGGACAAATTCCTGCGCTAACATGACATTGTCCGAGATGTTTCTGCCCTTCACGAATGCTCCCTGACTAGGGTCAATAATACCCGGTAAAATACCTTCAATCCGATTTGCCATAATCTTCGTGATAATTTTATAAACCACATTGCAGCACGCAATTGGTCTGAAGTCGCCAACCTTCAGATTATCCGGCTTCTTCGGAATTAGGGCCACTGCAGTGTGATTAAGCTGCGCTAAAATGTCACCTGTCTGAAAGAATTCCAGTACTGCAGCCGTAACTTCCTCTCCCACTGTATTCCACTGCTTCTTAAAAAATCCTGCCGTATAGCCATCCGGACCCGGAGATTTATCATCCGCCATTGCAAATAGCGCCTGTTTAACTTCGATACTCGCCACATCCTGGTCCAAGTAAGCTCTTTCCACCTCAGTAAGCTTCGGACTCTCCTCAAAAACTATCGGATCCGTGCCCACTCTTTCCCTCTTCTTACCGAATAGTCCTTTATAAAACTCAGCAAATAACTCTCCCTTGCGACTATTGGAAGTAACAATCCGATTATCACTATCAATAATTGCAGGGATACCTCCTCCTTTTCGTGCAGAGACCATAGAGTGAAAATACTGTGATCCCTTGTCCGCCTGAGTAATATGATTAATCCTTCCCTTTTGCGCAAGAAAGGAAGACTCCGCCAAATAGTACAACATTGCCTGCTTCTTCAACTTGCGCAATGCCGCAACATCATCCTCCGAAGCATACTTAGCATCGAACTCATCGAAAGCCTTGTTATACTCTGCATCCGCAGCCTTTGCCTTCTCGGAAATATGGCTTAAATCAAGTCGACCCAATTCCTTCAAAGGGTACTTCATACGAAATAATTTCCTGGTCACCGAAAACTGTTTAGTCCCTTCAACCGACGGACTCCAATAATCTTCTACAATCTGTCCACAATTCGGATGACCCAGCCACATATTCTGAAAACGAAAAGGCCTTCCCTTTCCATCAATCTCCTGCGACATATCCACCACCATGGGAGAGTGGTCTGATTGAGCCGAGATTGGCAAGAAGATTGTACGACAAGCAGCTTCATCCCAACCGTGATTCAATAGCACTCTATCCAGCTTCCTCCAAATTTTCCAATCCGCACTATGCCAGGTTAAATGTTCTCCCAAAGCCGGTGCATCCCTAAGTCCACACTTCACACAAACATCCTGAAATTCCTTCATCGGATACAGACTAGGTACATTAGTCCCATAGTGATCGTCAACACTAAGAATAGCATTAAAATCACCAAGGACCATCCAAGGCGCATTCAGGTTTGCTCCAAACAACTTCAACTCCTCCCATAGTGGTAAACGCGCCAAACGTCCTTCACTATGCCCATACACAAATGTGCAGAAAAACTCTATGCCAGAAGCAAGATTACGAACTTTCAGATGAATACATTGTGGCGTTTTCCCTAGGACATCGACCAAAAAACCTTTCGGATCCCAGATGATTAATATCCTCGAGTTCTGCCACAGTTCAAAGTTGTGCGTAAACTTCCATCCCTTAAAACTCTTTAGAAAAATGCGCAACACCTTATCCTCCATTTTCGTTTCCAACAAACCACACAGTCCAACTCTATTCGTGGAGATGATATTTTTCACCCACCTCCTTCGTACAGGGGCCGATAGACCCCTGACATTCATTGCTGATGTATTTATTGGGAAACAGAGGTCCCTTGTGGCTTCGGACCGCCGCCTTCAGTTGACTTACTTCCCGAACTGTCTGAGTGACTCCTTGCAGCCGATAGCATTCTCTGAAAAGGTTTTTGAACACCCTTCCCTTGCTCATTTAGTCGAGTCCTACTCTTGCTCCTAGACCTTGTCAAAACCCCTGATGCAGAGGGAGGTCTACTCTTGCTCTTACTCCTGTGCAATCTTGGTATTTTAGAGCCCCGAGCATCCGGATGAATCATCTGCTTAGGCAGTTTACCCGCCCCTTCAGCCGGATTATCATCATCACCAAAAGCTTGCTGTTTTTTGTCGGAATCAGTGGCCAAGGGAGTGCTGGATTGCCTGCGCTCAGTGCTTCTTCCTCTCGCAATTGGTGCTTGTTTTCCTACGCCAGCAGCTCCAGGCAGCGCTCGGACAGAATTGGTGCCATCGGCACGCCCAGCGCCCACAACTTCTGGCGCTGATTGCCTTGATCCCGCGCCCGTGCCTCGAACTCCAGCGCCCTTGCTTGCAGCGCCAGTGCTTATGGCAACGGGCGTAGGTGCTGCAGGCAGCGCAACAACGGCCCGATGATCATCGTCCTGCACTCCCTGAATGGTTATTCCTAGCCCTTTTCTTGCACTTCCAACTTTCTCGATATTCTTGACTATGCTTTCAACTACCTTTCCTTTCCCTTTCCTTTGCCTTTCTACCTCCTCATTGTCCGAAGAGGCGTCCTCAATGGTGACACTCTCATTACCTCCAATCGAATTTGAGTTCTGATTATCTCCAGTAGTTGCAGCTTGCATTTTCCGGACCCAAACATGATCATTGTGCCGAGTTCTCGTAACTTTCTTACCTTTTGCTTTCACAAATTTACTCTCGGCCGTAGGCTTCATTGGCTGGTTGTCCTTAGCATTCCAATAGTCATCGCACTCTTCCATTAGGTGATTGTTTTCGCCACAATTAGTGCACCAAGGTCTACAATAATCGTAGATGATTTTCTGCACAAACAAATCACCAGATGGAATTCGAAAAGTCACCTCCTCCTTGAGCTTTCTTGATGTATCAATCCATACCAAGAGGCGTGCATAATAGCCCCTTAACTCCAGAGTGCCATTGTCCATAAGGATAGGCTCTCCTAGTGAAGTAGCAATTTTCTCTAAAGACTTCTTGTGCCAATACGCCTTTGGTAAGTGTTCCATCCTCAACCAAACTGGTTTAGTGGCTTGAATGGTCGCATCATATTGTCCAGATTCATCAACTAACATCATGAACAACTTCTTTCCATGGAGATAATGGTCAGGACCATTCATCACCTTGTCTCTATCCTCTGCACTGTTGAACTTGAACATGACATATCCATTCTGCTTGGTCTGAACATTACACTGCACCTCCCACTTTGCTACCAACAATGTACGAATGGCATACATACCTGGAAAGAAACCCGGAAACACACCCAAGAATCCGAAAAATGGCTTATGTAGATCCTTATGAATCTCTTCATCAGTGAGCTCAAAATCGACACTTTCTCCATTGTTTGCAACAACTTCGATGTCCGACTTATTCATGAGAATCTCAGGATCATCCCATCTCCTTCTCCTCTCTAATTTCGGATCATTCCAGTCTCTTGGATGCACTTGCTGATTCTTCCTCTGATTAACATTCAGTTCGGCCGACCCCTTGTTGTTCTTTTTGTCCGATTCACTCCCAACATTCATCACCATTGTTATAGGTGAATTCCGATAGAACAGATCGGATTCACCAAAACAATCAAGATCACAGAACAAGCAAGTAAAATTTCAAATCCGCAAATCACCAAACACTAAATCGGTTTCAAGAACAAGCAATACAACTTGATCTCAAATTCGAATAACACCAGCAACAATCAATAAACAAAACCGTATTCCACTATGCACCAAACCGGAATCAAAATCAAGCAATAGCAAACTTGAATCAAAACCGATGAAAACCTATGTGAAATCGAGTTGAAGGTTTAAACCTAAATCCGATTTCGATGAAGCTCTAAATCAGATGCACACACACATAGAATCATGCTCCAAATCGAAAAACAAACAAGATTGAAGGAGATGGATCGAATAAACCTGGAAATCGTGAAAACCTCAATTGCCAAGCAATCCGAAACCAAATCCTCCTCGGCCGAATTTGTTTTCCAATCGAATCCTCCAAACTTTGTGCTATATCCGATCCAAATTGAAGACTTTGATTATAATTTGTGCTGAAAACTATAATCAAAACCTTTATACTCCTTTGCACACACCAAATCCCAATCCAAATCGAAGAAAGATTGGATTTTTTCAACCAAACTCCTGTTCGAACAAGGAATCAGGATGAAGAGTGCGATCTCCCTCCCTACTCCTGATCCGAATCAATCTCCACGAACCAAATCCAATTCACGATCGAAAACCCTCAAGAGTTCTCCTTTGCCGAAATTCAAACCCTGCTCCAAAGCCGAATAAGATCAAAAACAAACCACAAATTGCATATAGTTTTGTGCGGAATCAAGAGTAGAATCCGTTAAACCATAATTCATCGGTGGATTGTTAATGAAATTGAAGAGATCGGCCTCCGAAGATTGGAAGAAAGGCTGCGCCTTTTGTCTTCTTTTTTCGCCCCAGAGCTAGAGAGAGAATTCTATTGAGAGCTCTTTCTTTTTATGGGTTTTTTTTGTTAGGACTGGAGGTGGGACAGGGTTCCGAATTTGGAAGCTGGTCATGAGGAATGGTATTTATGTTCTTAAACAATATGGTAGCCTGTTTATAATCTCCAGCGGTTCCACTATTTTACATAGGCATAGTCAATTGAAATAGACCAAACAATAACACAATCACACTTTTTGACATAAGCATAGTCAATTGAAATAGACCAAAGCATAACATAATCACGATTTTACATAATCATGGTACCTAAACATAATTCAAAGTGTCTAGGACAATGTCGTAGAATGAAACATCAAATAAAACCTTCCAATTGCCAAACTTCACATAGAATTGGTACGCCTCAGCCTGGATGCCCGCTCATATGCCTGGTGACTATGCTCCAACTTCCAAATGCACTTCCTTAAGCTTGCAAGTTTCCTACGGACCCATCTATAGCATACTTTGAAACCCTTAACAAAACTAGAATCAAATTCCTCCACCACGTCCTCTACGCAACACTGAACTATTTTTTAGTACACAATCTATAAATGTATAACATTAGATATTAAAAACTCAAAATGTAGACAAACCTTCTTGAATTCTTGGCCTCTTGTTTGCCGCGCCCTCATTAGTCGGCTTGCGAACCCACTTATGGTCAATTAACATCCATCCATTCTTTGTGAAATATTCCTTGTCAAACCACTTACATCTTTTTTTCTTCCCCATGGAAAGCAAAGCCCTCAACATCCTTCAAAATCCTTGTGATTAGGTTCCCATACGGTAGACTTTTCATCAGCCTTTTTGACATACCTATGTACTAAATATATGCCTGAAAATTGTTGCTCTTGGATTGATCCTCCTGCCCTCCATGATAAAGTAAAATATCATAAGGGTCACGGTTGTAGGCTCGGTGACGTGGATAGATGTGGGTACAATACTCCTAGCAATGATTTCGTATACGATGCTTATATCTATGGGGAGGTTTTTCACGTAAAAACTCTCAGGTTTCCCTATGTTAGCCGAATTATGTCCAAATTATCTAGCACTACACTCAATCACGTTAACATAAGGATAGTCACTTACAAGAGGCCAACTATCTGTATGGTATACATCATGTAACGACCCTTCTTCATTGTTAGGATACACGTCTTTGGGACCTTTATATGGGCAATCTAAATGCTTGTTAATTATCCAGGGACTAAGATCTACGTCGAAGCTACTTACCCTAGTCTAAAAACCACCTCCATCCACCTTATGTAGGTTACTATAGAACTGGCACACTTCATCAAATTGTGATGGTTCATTCATAGTTAACAAATTAAGCACATTTTGATGTTCAAACTTTTGAAGTGGATTGGCTAAACCAATTCTAAAATTTTTGTTCAAGTCAATAATGTAACACCCCAACAATCTACCACCATCACAGCATTCATTAAACCTAGATTGAGCAGACTAGGAAACAAACCTTGCCCTCTCGTAGTCATTGCGTATTCCTCGCCCAAAGTTAGTTGCCTTCAAGCTTCCACGACCAGCCTGACCACCTTGCTTTGATGATAACATACTGATATTGTTGGTGAAATGAAGTGCGTTGGTCTGAGGGAAATCATTTTCGGCGCCGTAAGTTGTTGTATATGAAATTAAGGTTCTCAATTTGGGCATTTTTTATAGGTTGTATAAGTTCCGAATGAGGAACTCTATTGGACAAGGGAATTGAAGGCACGAATTTAAGTTCCGTATGGGGAACTAATTTTAATTACAAGTGGGTTTTTATGACGCAACTTCCAGTCTCGTTTCACAATTGACATCTCCACTCGGAACTCAAATTTTGAACTGATGAAATTGAGTTTCGGTGGAGGAACCCTATTTCCACGGAAAAATGCATTTAACTCGTGCATAGGCAGGTTCATTCCAGAATCGACACCTGATTTTGAAACTCAGAGTTCCGAGTCCGGAACTACATAGTGGACTCATCCATATATTCAAAAAAATAAAATAAAAATGAAATTCAATGAATGGTTGTACATGGTTCCACATTCGAAAGCTCTTCGGTGCAACGTCGCCATATTTGCCCCGACTAAGTTCCTCATTCGGAACCATCATGTTATACAGGTATAACTAACACCCACCGGTTACTCAATTGGAAGATCGTCCTACATTTTGGTCATAATCAACATGCACTCTTTGATTCACAAATTGTTGGCTAAGACATAAATTTTGAAAAATACAAATGACCCACATCTATTGAAGAGTACGACTACGACTATTGAAAGTTAAAAACTTAAACACATAATCTTTTTCATAATTCTAAAAGATTCAATCCTTCAAGCTTACATAATTCATCGTACTACACTTGATTAATTCAAGAAAAAGGTTCAAAGACTTCACAGATTTTGCTAATGCAAATAAATGGCTAGTGATCTTCAGGGTGATCATTAGTGACATCATTAGGGTCATCGGTGGTGAACATTGCAGTGAATTCTGGATCGCTTTCCTCTTGAGGGGGATCTTCATCCACGACATCATCAAGGTTACTGGCTGGGAAGTCCAGATCGAAGTTCGGCATCGTGTCGTTTGTCACTCATCTCCAATTGTAGTCTAGTTGATTTTATGAACTTTTCTTGGAGGGCCTCAACTTTCTCCAGCTCTTTGTTTGCCTTTCTAACATCAGAACAGATACCTTGCGAATAGCGACTGTCGATGCTCTTCCAATTGCATCCACCACCTATAACATTCAAATACAAATTTATCAACAAGAATGTATCAGACTCAAAAATTAATCACAAATTCAATAAAGTAATGATTGAACTTAAATTATCTAGACTACTCCGCCCTGTCAATTTCTGCATCTCTTGTTCTCTTAGCAGCAGTCGCCGCCATGCCTGAACCTTGAGTACCTTGTAACGCCACTTGTTTTCATCCCCCATTTCCAGCTACTGGTGCTCAAACCAAGCCTCATTGTAGTACTCAATGCACAGTGGTCTATCAACTGGCACGACGCCAAGTTTCTTTAGCAAGCCTGTTATAAGTCCCATGTATGGTAGATCCACATATAGTTTACATTTGTGTAACCCGGGTTATTTGGGATACCCTCCATGATGTAATAAATAACCATCAGGTCTCTTATTGTCAGCTCGCATGCATGTCCACCACATGGCAATAAATTCACGCAAATTCACTCATACACAATCCGCTACTATACTGTTAGCTTCCCCACATTGTAAGTGTCAGCCCTACCCATCCCAGCTCTCCCTATGAAAGTACTTACCATCCATTTCAATGGGGTCCAATGGTGTGGCCTTTGTAACAGTGGGCCAGCTTTGCTGATGAAAAATCTCATATAGACCATCAGGGGTATCGGGACGGAGTTTGGAGGGGTTAATGTGGGGGCACTCTAAAACATCATTGATTGTATATTTTGTCACGGTCACATTGATGTCATTAACCCGAGTTAAGTCCCTATTTTTAAAAAATTTTCCCCAAATTCGCATAAAACTGGAAAAGTTTCACTATGGACCCATTGTCAACAATTTATCCATATGTCGGTTTTTAAAATATCGCACTAAGTATTATAGGGATAAGTTTTCAAACCTATCTCCGGGAACAACTTTTGGATTGGAACACTTTTGGACACGAAGGAATTCAACAAACCTTTCTTCTGCATCAGTGTTAAAGAATATTTGGCTCGTCCCAATGTCCCCAACCGGTTCATGGCTCCTTGCCAATGAATTTCCGTGTTTGCTCATCCCCCTACCGCCTCTACTTCTCGACATAGGTGTAGCAATTTAGGGAGATGAAATTGAAGAGGGTTAACTGGGGTAGGGTTTTATGTTCTTTAAACAATTGGGGTTTAAATTTGATTCTCATTTTTTTATAAGACAATAAGTTCTGAATAAGGGATATCATCAGTGGTTCATTTTTCATTTACAGGATAAACTTTCGACTGAGTAACTATTATTTTAATGTAAACATATAGAGCCCCAAGAGTTCCTCAATCGGAACTCTTTACTAGCGGGTTCCCCACAAAACGCATTAAAAACTTTTCAAGGAAGGGTATTCAATGCTCAATGCGGGAGTTCCCCCCCATTTTCCACACACATAAATCCCCAAAACCTTATTTCCACACAAAATCACCACAAATCTTGACCATATAGCAACATCAATGTTCAATCCCCCCCCCCCCCAAATTCCTAGTTATTCTACTCTAGGTTCACTCTCATTGGGTTGATGAAGTTGGAAATGAGGTATGTTCATTGTGGTTGTTGAGATACAAAAAGAGGGTTTGAGATCAAAATCATACATCCAAGGGCAAGGAATTGGGTAAATGCTTCCACATTTTCAACATTCTTTTCTTACACATTTGATATGTTTATGCTTCATAAATGTTTGCAAAATTTTGATTTCACCTCTTATTTTTCCTAATATTTGATCAATGTTATTAAAATCTATGTTGTATTTGTTTTTATATACGAGGAAATTTAAATAAATATATATATATATATGTGTGTGTGTGTGTGTGTGTGTGTATATGATTATTGGTTCCGATTTCATCGATGTTTTTAGGTTTTAAAATGTCAAAAAAAGGTCTCGTGATCATATTTCTTTGGAAAATGGGAATACGGAGACAACGGTTTCCGAACATGAGGACAATGAGGGGTCCGATAAGGTAGTAGTTGCTAAAACCCATTGTAGAACTCTAGAAAGAAGAATGGCTAGAAAGGAATCTACCTTGTTGGTTTTCAACAAGATGGGTCGTTGCTTGTCCAAAGAGCGTGCAAAATGGGGTAATTGGGTTGGCAAAGTCAGAAGGACTAGAGTCGACATCAAATATGTCTATTGGCACAAAGTTCCAAAAAACTACAAGGAGCGATTATGGTTGGAGTGGAAGGTATGCAAACTTTTTAGTTGACAATCTTGTTTTTAAACAATATATTTTATAGCGTTCAAATCAAAATATTTTGAAGAATTAATCATTTGTGTCCCTTTAGAGACCATTTGAAATCGATGCCCCTGACATGGACGACTTGAAGAAGAGGGTCATTAATATGTTATCCAAAGCTTGTCGAGAACACAAATACACACTATCGAGGGATTACATCTTCTCCAATAAAAAAGGCAATAGACCATGGATAACATACACACACATACAATCGGAGAGTTAGGAGATTCACAAGAAGAGCGTTAGAGAATACTGAAAATGTATGTATTACCATATATTGAATTATTAATTCAAATAATTTTTTAAAACAAAATTAACATGAATTGATATAATATCACGAAGGGGACTGGGGATGAGAAAAAATGCATTTGGCGGCTCAACTTAACTCCACATAGGAAGAGTCGTGGAGGTTATGCAATTGCAGCGCTCAAGATAATAAAGGAGAAATTTGAAAAAGATGTTTTGTTGGCAATAGAGGGGGGAAATGACTGAGAAAGAGGCAAGGGCATCAGTTGTTCCAATTTATGTAGAAAAAATTGAATGTTGTGCTCTTTTCCTCAAGGTTCTACAAGACAAAAAAGTGTCGGTACATGAGAGAAGAAGCAACTGAAATTGTAGCAAACGTGGTAAGAATGTTATCATTTGAAATTTATTATTTTCAAATTTTCATTCTATTTTTGCGTACACTATATTCGGGTACTCGTGTAGGAAAAATTAAAACAAGATGAAATTGATGGCCAATTCATTCCATCAGGTAAGCATGACCTTTTGTGCGAGGCTACTTGTAAACCCGATCATGTCGAACACTAAAGAGGGGTGGGTGGATTCTTGATGCAACGAGAAGCTTTTGGAATTCTCCATTCTTACATTGGGGCAAAGCCATCTAGAATAAATGACTTGAAGAAGGAAGCCTTCTTAAGGGACAAGAGGTTGGAGCGTCAAGAAATTTTTATTCGCAAGTTAGCCAAGCACACGGGTCTTCAGCTACCCGATAATTTGGAAGATCTAACGAGCGATTGGGAACCCCCATCGAGAGGGTCTCACCACTCTCCGGTGAAATTGAGGTTAAAAAAATTGTGGCACTGAGGGCAAAAGTTGTTGTCACCCCTAACAAGTCCATATTATCCCCCACAAAAAAGGTAATTGATGGAGGCCCAAATGAGAACATCTTATCCCCCAAGAAAAAGGTTTGATCTTACTCAAAATTTTTAAATGATGCGTTGGAACATTATTGTTGATGGATTTCTTTTCATTCTTTAAGAGCAATTAGGTGTGCAAGCGTTTAGTAGAGGTTGGTGACAAAGTAACACCGATGCATGTGACCAATGATTTTTATTATGAATCAATGAGACAACATCACTCCATACCTATCAGGAAAGGAATTGTAAGGATTTTAATCAAGAAACCATTAGTACATAACGCAAGTTTTCCCATTCCCAAAGGAGTTTCAAGAAAGTGGGACCGGCACAAGGAATGTTCCTCCAATGGCCTTGGAATCTTATTTACGTCGATCCGGATAGGGACGATCATTTGAAAGTATCCCCATGAACACCCACAAAGCCAGCCATACCGGCGGGAAAAAGTGACAAAACTCAAAAGCCAAGACCCCAATTGGAAAAGGGGGCCCTGCATTTGTTTGATTGTTGTCCCACTGGATCTCGCCACACAGCCATAACTCAACATACAATTTTTCTAGGAATAAGTGTGTGTTTAGTAGAAAGTGAGACATCATCGTGTTTTGGAGTGATTTTGATGAATTTTTCCAATGTGACCAAGTCAACCAACCGATCATGTCACCTTTTCTACTGTAAGTGCTTGCTAGGTTTTATTGGTGCACTATGTCTTCAATCAAAATACTTTTTTCTAGAATAGAGCTAATCTACATAGTATTTGGTGTAAGGTACATGTACTACTTTGCCAATCAAAAGGGTAAAGGATGGGTGAGCTATTTGTGTCCATTGATAACTCAAGGAATTGGGTGTTCAGACCAAGAGATGATTGATTACATACGTAAATGCTTGGACCGGAAGGATATGAAGTTCTACATTGCACCTTACATAGAGAGGCGATGTTCTCTATTTTACAATTAATAAACATGCTGAAACATTCTAAGATGCTCAAGTTATTAGATTAATACTACAAATTCAATGTAGGGGTCATTGGTCATTGATATTGATTTCCCAGAAACTAAGCGTGTATATTGAATGGATCTATTGCATTTTGAACAATCGCAATCATTTCTACATATTTTGAGGATTTCGTTCAATGAACCAAATGGTCTAAATGGATTTTTTTTTTGAAAGAAAATACTTTTCATTACCAAAATTGATATTTACAACCTTATAACAACCTTCATCTTCTCTACTCTCCTAAGATAAACTTAACACAATGTTTTCTAAGATTTGGTTTCATCCAAGATCTATTGACTATACACTCAATGATATTGTTTGCTATATTGTCTCCCTATCTTAGTTTCTCGTGGAAGCTTTCATTTCTAGCTTCCAAATAGCATAAACAGTTTTTGCAACTGCATTTTTTAAGATCTGAGCTCTCCAGCCTTTCCTGCTGCACTGCTGCATCAACCATCTCTTTTCCTCTGACCATTTCACTGGCTATCTGCTACATTTTATCCAGGCCAATACAGTACTCCAAATTTCTTTTGTTTTCCTGCATTAAAACATGAAATGGTCCATAATCTCTTTTTCATCACAGAACGGACATCTTTCTTCTACTGTCATCCCTAACCTCTTCATTCTGTCCTTGGTCAGCAGTCTTTGGTGGTAGCTCATCCATAAGACAAATTTTGCTCTTGGTCGGGCTAGGTTATCATACAGCATTTTTACCCATGAAACCTCTTCCCGATCCCCTCTCAGAGCCTGATACATTCTCCTCACTATAAATTTTCTTTGATTCTACTGCTACTTCCACTGATCCGAGGTTATAGCTTTTTTCCTGCACTTCATAAGACTTTTAATCATCAATAAGCTTGAACCTGAAATAGCAGTAGACGTCACATCCCCATTTTTTATGTAATAGATGTGGATCCATCTGATCCACAATCTATCAGACTTCCTGCACAAGTTCCACGGGTTCTTCATCAGAACTGATTCATTCCGATCCACCAGAGATACCACATTCAGTCCCCCTTCCTTTTTAATTGAGTAGATCTTCTCCCCGTCTATAGATGATTTCCTGGTGATTTTATCTCCACCACTCCATAGATATGATCTACAAATAGCATCTGTTTCCTGGTGTTTCAGCACTGTTTTAGGTATAGGGAATCATTAGATCCAGTAATTAGCCACTGCAAAAAGAACACTTCTAATTAGTTCTATTCTTCCTGTATAGCTAAGTATCTTGGCACTCCAGTGTCTAATCCTCTCAGTGATCTTTTCTATCAAAGGTTAACAATCTTGCACTGTTAACCTTCTACTAGTTAAGGGCACTCCCAGGTACCTAAAAGGCAATTCCCCAACTACAAACCTTGTTATCCTGAGCACCTCATGCTTCTGAGCCTCATCCATTCCTCCAAAAGCACTTTACATTTTAATTGATTAACTTTCAGTCCTGTGGAGTTTAAGAATTTCTGGAAAGCTATCATAAGAACTTGCACAGACTTACTATCCCTTTTTGACAGTAATAGCAGATCATCTTCAAAATTCAAACTCACCAGTTTCATCTTGTCACATCTATAATGATAGCTGAACTCAGTGTTGCCCTGCACCTCCTGTAAACACCTATGCATATACTACATGACCAGCACAAACAAGAGAGGAGATATAGGATCACCCTACCTCAATCCTCTTTCAGCTTGAATGAAATTAGTAACATTACCATTCACCACGTACTTGTAAGGCACGGTTTTCACACAAATCATGGTCCAGTTAACAAATTGACCTGGTAAGCCAATCTCATGTAGCATCATCTCAAATGTTATCCAATCTACTGTATCATAAGCCTTTTGCAAATCAATTTGTATCAAACACTTGGGATCACAACTTTTTCTACTATAGCCTCTTACCAATTCACAGGCCAACATGATGTGGTCATGAATGTTTCTGCCAGGCACAGAAACAGCTTGACTTTCATGCACAATGCCTGCAATAACCTCACTTAGCATGTTAGTCAAGACTTTGGAGATTAATTTATAAAGGTAGTACAACCAGATATTGGTCTTAGATCCTTCATTGTCTTAGCATCTGCATGTTTAGGAATCAGAGTAACCAGTGTGTTGTTGACAACCTTATAGAGCCTCAATTTCTCAAAAAACTCCGTCAAAGCTTTCATCACATCCCCCCTTATAACCTTCCAGTTCCTTTTAAAGAATTTAGAACTAAACACATCAATGTCATGAGCCTTTTGGTCACCAATCCACTTAAGAGCTTTCAATAATTCCTCCTCAGTTACCACGTCTACCAGTTTCCTTCTCTTCTCTGTACTAAATAATCTTCCCTTCCTCATGAACATTCTATCAACAACTTCAAAACTCCCAACTTTCTGTCCTTCTAACTCCCTGTAGAAGCTAGTGATTTCCTCCTCAATACCTTTATGGTCCTCCACCATCTCACCATTGTCTTTTATGAATTTCATAATACCAATTTGCTTGTTTTTAGCTTTAAGGGGGCATGGACGTAAGCATTATTGCCATCCCCCAATCTCAGCCAATCCACTTTAGCTTTCTGCCTAGCAATTTTTGCATCAATTGTACTCCATTTCAACACTTCCTTTGTACACCTGATCACCCTTGGTATTTTTTAATTGTCCATTTTCTAATCTGCCAATACTTTCTGTGCTGCAGTGAGCTCCTCTCTGACCTTCTCTAGCTTCTTCTTAACACCAAAAACTTGCCTAGTATGGTCTATTAAGTCTTTTTTTCAATCTAAGTAACTTCTTCCAGACCATATACATAGGCATTCCCTTCATAGGTTTTTCCCAGCTTTGTTGTATTGTCTCTATCACTTCCTGGTTCTCAAGCAAACAATTCATGAATTTAAACTATTTCTTCCTCCATTGCTTCTCCTCATGCACTTAAATTCTTAACAATGTATGGTCAGAAACCCCTGGTTCAAGTACCTGCACTCTCAGCTCAGGATATCTCTGAAACCATTGTAGGTTCCCAATGACTCTATCAATTCTAGAGTATATAACCCTCTCAGCATGCCTATTGGACCTAGTAAAGTGTTCTCCTATTGTATCACATTCACTCAAGCCAACTCTATTCATCATTTGTTCCAGTTCAGTGAATTCAGTCACATGCACTTCATTACCTCCTATTCTGTCTTGAATGGATAGTACATTGTTGAAGTCTCCCATAGCAATCCATGCCTCCCATTGTGTCTGTGGTTGCAGCTTCTCAATATCCATCCACAATTTCTTTTTGGTTTTCAGTTGATTAGCTGCATACACAGCAGTTAGCCAGTATATGAGTTTTCCATCTTTCCTATATATACCACTGTGTATCATTTGGTCAGTACTCCTCTCCATCCTCAAATCCACTCTGATATTATCCCATAGTAGTCAGATCCTACCATTAGGATGATCAACATAGTTATCTGTGTAACTCCATTTCAACCCCAACTTCCTCCCAACATCATCAGCTTTTTATTTTTTTTCACTCTGGTTTCCACTAGTGAAGCAACTATAACATCCATTCCTTTAATACGGATCCAATCTCTCTACACTTTGCCACATTATTCAGCACCCTGATGTTCCATGAGACAATCACGGAACATGTCCACAAAGGTCTCCAGGATCCTTCAAAATCCCGAGACCTCTATTTTCATGTCCCCCAATTGAGCATCTCCCACATTCTCCATCTAAATTACCCTTGTTGCTCAGGTTCAATAATGATGTGTCTATAGTCCTCTTCCCCTTGTTCTTTGTTTTCACCACACTTCATTCCTCTTTTCCATGTTCATCTTTCTCAGTCTGTGTCTTCCATGTGTCTTCTATATGTCTCTAGGCTCCTCCCCTTCAGTGATCTTTGGCTTAATCTTCCATTTCTGAACTACTTTAGGTCTAGGAATCTGCTCTTTATACTAGTGCCCTCCTATTTGACATTTTTCACAAAAGGCAGGTTTCCATTCCAGTTCCACATCCTGCTTAAACTTTTCTCCTTCCACATCCTTTATGCCCAATGTTTCAGGGATTTTTTGTGTGATATTGATTTCTATTAGCACTCTTTCATAGGAAAACAAAAGCTTCTGTGTTGTGCACTCATAACTGAACAGAAACTTCCCTAAGGCACTCCCAATCTTGCCTAGACTCTTAGCTCCTATAGGTGTAGAGGCAGTTTTGGAAAATTCACCCAAATTGGAAACACTTTGACTGTACCATGTGTCATTGAAAAGTTTGGCTTCCAGACATGTAAGAACGTGGACAATGTTATGGATTGTGTACGGACATCTACTCCTATCATCCATATTTCTGAAATTTATGATAAAGTAACCATCATCATTGTAGTATAATTCAGGCATTGAGACAAAAGACCAGTAGTTCATCATATATCTCTTAACTGCATTCATAGTCAAGTTTCCTCCTAGCACATACATGATTAAAGTTGTTTCCCAATATCTGAGTTCCTCCTCAACATCATCTATATCAATTTCTACCTCTACTTCACCATTAACCATCATTTGGGCAGTGTAATCAATTATCATCCTATTCAATTTAACCCCATTTCCACTTATCATATCTACCCACAATTTATCAGATCCCGCTCCAATTCCATCTTTGTTTAACAGTTCAGAGGTATGGGGACTTACTGTGTTCAGTTTTGATTCCATCTGTGCCCCTTGCTGTTCATCAGCTGGATTAGTCTCCACCATCTCCTGCTTAGCTGGTATACTATCCTTCGTGTTCCCAATCTCCATCTGAATCTCCATCTCTTCCTCATCCTGACTGACAAACTCTGCACCATCCCAATGCCCAGATCTATCCTATGTTGTCACCGGCAGGATCACCTTCTTCTTTGGCTTATCCTTCCTGCGTTTCGTAGGCATGGAGGTTTACACCATTAGTGTGTGTAAATTTCCCATACAACCTTGGTCGCATACAGACTTACAAGTGGTCGAGTCAAGGTTGGAGTTTAATTGTTTTAATGACATAATTTTTAAAGCTAATTAGTCTCAACTAATTCGCATTCCAAATTATTAGTATAAGAAACAAGCAAAAACATGGGAGTGTGGCTACTACGTAATGTTATATGCGGCCAATTGCGTTAAAAATATACGGTTGGATTACCTAGAAATTGATAAGGTAAATTTTTAGTGTATATGTATTTCAATTATTTCTATTTATTGACAAAGTGATAACCCACAAAAACTATTTTCTTATATTCTAATGTCCACGGATTTTCCCAAAAGAACAAAAGCCGTATTCACAAGAAGACGTCGATATGGCAAGAAATTGTGTGGCAAGACATCTCGTAAATGTTAGATCCCCAACTTTTGCAAATCCTAAAGTGGTAATATAGCACATATCTCAACACAAGTGACATGCATTTTTCGTAATAGATATTGCTTGTTTTCTATTCCAATCTATAGATAGTTGCTTGATTAGCTTTGTCTATAATTTTTTGGTGGAACTACACTCATGTTGTGTACTATTCGGTTGGCTAATATAGGATTACCGGAATAGAATTTAGATGATTTATATTCCTATGTATAGATAGGTGCTAGTTTAGCGGTATCTATACATTTTTGAAACATTACAAAATCATGAACACATATGTTGCTGAAACAGTTTGTAATTTGTGGCAATAATTAGAAAGATTTGAAAAATTATTAAATCTTACCATTCCTCCCGACACATCTTCCGAACTAGGAACCTCTTCCTCAACATCCATGTACAAATTAGGAAGAGAGGATTGTAGCTTCCTCAATCGGAACAAGTTTTCACACATATAGCTCCTCTATCGGAACTAAATAACGCAATTAAAGCAATTACAATCACAATGCACGGCTAGGGTCCGGATTTAACACATGAAGCGGGAACTACAATATCGGCTCAAACCACAGTTCAGGTACCGGAACCTAATCTTTGTTCCGAGTTTGGAACCATCCTCCACCACCGACGATGTAAAGCATGTTCCGAGCTTGGAACACATTTAAAGGTGGTTCCTTCGTCTCTTCAAAGACACAAAAAGCTGCCTTCTATCATGCATTTTAAAGGCGGTTCTAGGAACCGTCTTTAATCATGGACGATCAAAGTTAGAGCCAGAGAAGTCACCCCAAAAGTTACTTCTCTAGTCCGTAACCGTCTTTAATCACCCCACACTTCACTAGTGCGCCAATGAATACGAAAAAAAAGTGTTGGGTTGCTTGGCTTTTTCACCTAGCGTTTCCGCCAAATACGAAATGCTAATAATAGTAGTGTTTTTCCTTAGCGTTTGGCTTTTATCTTTAACAATCACTCTTTTAACCTTCTACATTTTTATCCTAATGTTATTCCATCAGTAACTGTGTATATTCCATTAACAAAATTTCCTGTGGTGTATGTGCGGCTTACTTCTAAGGGCAGACATTGGCACTACATCATATCACCACTATACCACTATTACATATGTCGAAATGGATTATCGTTGAAACCGTGTAAGTATCAATAACAATACTAGAGTATGAAACTTTTTGATTGTATTTTACATTATTTTTTAAATTATATTTTTATTATCTTAGATTCTAGAGAAAATTGCATATATAATCCTATATAATTGATGAAAGTGCATATATAACCCTGCGATAATGAAAGTGCAGATATAACCCTGCGATAATTGAAAGTGCAGATATAACCCTGGTAAGTCAATGTCGGAATAATGGCTTTAGGGTTATATTTGCACATATGTATAATAGTTAAGGTTATATTTGCACATATGTATAATAGTTAAGGTTATATTTGCACTAAAAAACAACCTAGGGTTATATTTGCACTTTTTCCAACATATAGGGTTATATTTGCATATTACCCTAGATTCTAATAGTTTGTTGAGCGTGGTCATATTTATTGAACATTTATATAAATCTTTAGATGACTCGAGTTGGACTTTTATCGAGTTATATGAATATTTATATGAATGTTTAGAGGATCAGTCTTGGACGTTAATCTTAAATTTTTAAGAAACCAGTAAAAAAATTGAATTTTGTGTCATTTATAAAACAGAAGTATAGTTTTAATTTCATATATTTCTTTATATTTATATAATATTGTAATTTTTAGTTTTAAATATAATTTAAATTTCTTATATCTAATAAAAATAAGTCAACTAAAATAGTTTATATTTATTCTCTTCTTCATAATGAATAATAGTAAAAAAAATATTTGAAATGAATTTATAAATATATTGTTTAAAATATTTGTGAATATGTTAAATAATTAAAAATAAATTATATTAATATTAATTAAAAACAATAATAAAATATGTTAAATAAGTTTATAAATAATGAATCGTCGCCATGTCCTTAAATGTCATTTTGCATAAAATCAATAACAGCTGACGATTACTTTTGTCAAACACTTTTATAAATAGCTAATGGTCAAACAACTAGCACAAACAGGTAACATAAAGCTTTGGTCAAACCAGCTAAATAAAACAGCCAACGAATAACATAAAATTTTGGTCAAACCAGTTAAATGAAACAGAGGTAACCGTCAAGAGTTGATTGCTAAATAGGGCCTTGCCACTAAATCTTCTAATTCTCTCTATGGCCTATCGGGATGTTACCCTCTCTGTCCTCCCAATTTATGAAATGTGAAAGATTTACTTATTAAAAATTGATATAAATTCTTTTTTTTATTTTCATGAGAATGATGGAAGTCCTCAGCATTAGTTAGAGAAAATATGAGCAATAAATAAAGTACAGTAATTCACCAAAATATAAAGATACAATACAACCAAATGAATTTATTATTTCGCCTATTTTACTTTAATTTTTTGGTTAAGGGCAAACAAAACTGAGGCAAAAGCCTGATGGTGCACGCATATCTGGTTTACCGCTGTCAGTTGTGTTTGGGACCAACATAGCAAGTCACTCTCGCGAACATAAATGACTGATGTCGCAAGTATGTTTGGCTTATCTACGTCACAATTGATATCACAAGTCACCCTCACAGACATGAATGACCGATGTCGCACGTATGTCTGGTCAATTATTATTGTGACCGATGTCGCAAGTACTTATCGCAGACATGAAATGACGGACGTCGCACGTACCTCTAGCAGACACCCTTCAGATCCACGATTTAAAATAATTGAATGTATATATATATACATTATATATTCATAATGTAAATTTTTTTATTAAAGCAAAAATATAATATTTAATTTTTTTATGCAACTCTATTTCTTTTAAACTTTTAAAAGATTTCATAACTATATTTTTAAATATGACTTTATGTTTATATTTTTCAAATGAAATAAATTAAATGTAGAGTTTGAGTAACAAATGATCGAGATTTTAATAATAAAATTTAATGTTAAACAAAACTAAAACATAATTTTGTGAATTTTTTATGCTACTCCATTTCTTTTAAACTTTTAAAAGATTTTATAAATATACTTTTAACTATGACTTTACATTTATATTTTTTAAATGAAATAAATTAAATGTAAAGTTCGAGTAACAAATAATCAAGATTTTAATAATAAAATTTAATGTTAAACTAAACTAAAATATAACTTTGTAACTTTTTTATGCTACTCCATTTCTTTTAAATTTTTAAAATATTTTATAACTATACTTTTAACTATGACTTTATGTTTATATTTTTCAAATGAAATAAATTAAACGTAGAGTTCGAGTAATATGTGATCGAAGTCGAATATCAATAAATAAATTTTATTTTTACACTTAACAAAATTTTATATACTACTTATTCATAATTATATAAAATAAGTAGTATAAAATTTGGTTGCTAGGAGGCACCTGTATGAGTTAATCAAGAACATGTACTAGCGATTTCTAATATTTCAATAAAAAAATAGTTTATATTTCTATATTTAGGCAAGAATAATAAAAATCATGTATTTTGGAGTATTGCATAATGGGGGTAACACAATTTTGGGCCATAGTGTAATTTTTCAAAATTGTGTAGAAGTAATCAATGTTAACTTTCGAGGCCCTTTCGTTCACCCATACATGACCAAATTGTAAAACTACAGCTGTATATTATTGAATTGCATTTCTGTATCGTCAATTTCATGATTCGACAACTCCAACTTTCTTGGATGGACCTAAGTTCAAAAAGTAAAAACTTTACACGTAACTCTAAAAATAAATTCACTCGAACGTGATGGCACCCTATACACCCCCGGTGTGTTTTTCAAGTCCGTAACATAGTATTTCTCAATAAACATGCACAAGAATATATTTGTAATCTTTTCAGTTTTACCTTTCTTACTTCTAAGTATTCAACTCTAAGTTACTCTGGAACATGTACCAGTGCTTTTCAACATTTCATCAAAAAAATTATTTTTTTATTTTTATTTAAGCAAGAATAACAAAAATCATGTATTTTGAAGCAATGGATAATAGGGTAACATAACTTTGGGTCATAGTGTAATTTTCCAAGATTCTGTAGAAGTAATCAATGTTAACTTTCTTGGCCCTTCCGTTCACCAATACATGCCCAAATTGAAAATTCACAATTTTATATTATTGAATTTCATTTTGGTGTCGCCAATTTCGTGATTCGATAACTCCAACTTTCTTGGAGGGACCTAAGTGCAAAAAGTAGAAACTTTACTCGTAACTCCAAATTAAAATCTGCTCGAATGTGATGCTACCATATACACCCTCATTGTATCTTTCAAGTCATTAACAGAATATTTATCAACAATCGGGCATAAGAACATATCTGTATTCCTTTCCGATTTTCCTTTCTTACTTCTAAGTATTTAACTCTGAGTTATTCTAGAACATGTACTAGCGTTTTCCAATATTTCACCGAAAAAATAACTTATTTATACTTCTATATTTAGGCAATAATAACAAAAATCATGTATTTTGGAGCAACGGATAATAGGGTAACATAACTTTGGGTCATAGTGTAATTTTCCAAGAGTGTGTAGAATTAATCAATGTTGACTTTTGAGGTCCTTCTGTTCACCCATACATGGCCAAATTGCAAATTCATTAATGAAAAGGTTATAACTTAACTAATAAATGATCCATCCTTAATTGACTTTCCAGACATAAACACTAATGAAAATGTTAGAACTTAACTAATAAATTGTCAACCCTTACCTGACTTTCCATACATAAACACTAATGAAAAGGTTAGAACTTAACTAATAAACGGTCAACCCTTACTTGACTTACCATAAATAAACACTAATAAAAAAGTTATAACTTAACTAAAAATTTTAAAATTTTCTTCTTACATTCCATTTCTCCCTAGTGAATATTATTACCGTATCTTCCTCTTCCATAGTAAATATATGGATTATGACAATAACAATATTTATAATATTAATAGTCTATCTCTTGAAAGACGATCTTTCCATAAGTCATGAAAATATCAAGGTTTAAAATGCAAATTAAAAGAAATGAAGATAAAAATTTTGGGTTGCATGAACCAGGTTATACGCTTTATAACTACTGCACGTTGCATAATAAAATTTTAATATTGCAACTAAAACCTTTTACCTTTAGTAATTTTATTTAAACTCAATCTTTCCATAAACCTATGGAAAGACGGTATTTCCGAAAACTTTGTATAATATAAAAATCTACAAAATTAATATTAAAATAGGTCAATATTAAATTACTCCAATATACAAGTTGTTGTATTCAAAATTTTCTACATCATTTAGTTTTTAGAGAAAATAAATCCTTCAATATTTACATTAATATCTTTATTTATATTCATAAAGTAACAAACAAATCAGCCCAAAAACCCAAAGCCCTAAGCCCAAACACTATTAACCTAAACCCTAGTATATAAGTAGATGAAGCCTTCTCCTTGAACATAAGTTAAATATCTCTCTCATTTATCTCCCACCTACCTTCTCCTTCTTCCGCCAAAGCTCTGTCGTCTTACGCCGCCGCCCCGACGTCCTCTGCTGCCGTCCCGACGTATTCCGCCGCCGCATTGAGGTATTTTGCTGTCGCCTCGACGTATTCCGCCGTCGCTTTGCCGTCTTCCGCTATTTTTTCCATCTTCTCCGGCATTCCAGATCCGCCCTTCTCTGGTGTCTTCCCCGGCCGTGCCACCCGACTTCCCTGGCCATTCCAGATCTGCCCTTCTCCAGTTCTCCAACGTATTCTCCGGCTTCCTGCTCAGCTTGGCTCCACTTCTCTGAAAATAATAAGCTTGTAAAATCTCATTTGTATAAGAACCTCTCTGTTTGGTATAATATATTTTTGTAGAAATCTGTGTGTTTTGCTTTGTAGAAATCTTTGTATAAGAAAAATATATGTTTTGTATAATAAATTTCTACTCGGCTCTCTATGTTTCGCAGTCGGATGTGAACTACAGAAAGCCTAACCGACCTCGATTCTGCTTTCGGTAGTTTTTTTTAATTCCAGAAATGCAACGTGCGACATCGCACTGCGGTTCTGTGATAAGCTGCACTGACTATCGCACCAAATTTTTTAACTGTGGTTTCAGAAATTTTGTGCTACATCGCACACATTTGTTTTCACTTTTTACTTCGATTATTTTCTAAATAAAAAATAATTTTTATCTCGGTTTTAAATTGTGGTAAAAAATACACTTTTTACTTCACTCACATGTACTTCGATTTTTCAAGAGCAAAAAAAAGGTAAATAGACCTGAAAAATCAAAATAATAGGTGTTGTTTTCTGTTTCGATAAAAACAAAAGTCACTATAGGTATATTAATAAAACTGAATATAGAGAGATTTTTAAAAGTTCACAAGGTTCAAGAATAAATCTAATTTTGTTCAAATGATAGAAGCGTGATTTATTCTTTAAATAATCATCCATAGGTGATGAGAAAAAATGCTCAACAATTATTACAATAATGGAATCGATATCCAATTCGACTAGTTTCACAAGCAATAACGTATCTATTGCAAGCATATTTAATTAAATAACTAATCTACTGCAAGCATATCTAAATTCATGTCAACTAAACTGATCGTTTATATTGTCACAGATTGGAGATCCAATAAATTTGATATCACCATCGGAATATTAACTCGCTTTTCGTGAAAATCATGACCACTTGGAGAGAGGAGCGTATCACGCATTAATCACTTTGACAAATAGGGATCTTCATGAACTGCAGCACTGCTCGATCCAAAGCACAGTCTATGTTGTCTAATTTGTAAACATCTTGAAAAACAAAGATTTGACCAAAACCATAAACAAAATTAGAAAAACACGATATGTACAACCAAATCGAGAACAAAAAATCGACGTGAACAACTAAATTGAATGATCATCATGAACACAATAATCTAATCTATCAAGTCGAAGAACAATTCTAATTATGGAGACACATCCATACTTATTCAATAATGTTAACGTATATAGTTCTTGTATAGATGGAAAGTAGATATCTTATACCTATCAATCCCTTAATCAAAGGGATCCATTCTTATCTTGTAAACTCTACATATACGACTCTTTCAGTGAATGAAAATTAACACAAATTCTTCTCATTCTACTCTAAACTTTACACGGTATCAGCCTAACCTTTGATCTCAATATGTCGCTTGACTCCATCAACTCCACCAATACCCTCATTGTTGCCTCGGCTGGTTCTAACTCATAGAACCACAACTTAAGTTTCCCAAACTTGGCTATTCGACTTGATCGCTTGAATTACTCCCTTTGGCGCAACACTGTTCGCTCTACCCTCGAAGCTTAAGGCCTTGACTCATTCCTCGCTGATGTCTCTCCGCTGCCGGAAACCATCACTACATCGGCCATGCCATCCACCGACCCACAAGATCCATCCAATGGAACTTCGGCTAACACAACGACAAATTTGGAGCTCGCGGTCTAGACGAAGAAGGATTGGCTCATCCTTCTGTTGATGTGCTCCACTCTTTCAAAGCTTGGTCAATTCTTACCCGTACCTTGCATGCCCAGACGAACACTCAGTAAATACACCTCCGGCAGCAGCTACAGACCCTACTCAAAGGCTCTCTTTCTGTTCTTGATTATTTTGAGAAAAACGAGCTCTTGCGGATTTACCGTTGGACTGCCTCTAAGTCATCTCAGATGTCGACTTTGTTGGTTATCTTCTCCATGGCCTCGGCTCCCAGTTTGCTGCTCTCTGGCCGGCCCTATCGCTGAGAACTGAGCCACTCTCGTCCGATAAATTGCTCAGAATTCTTCTGTATGAGGAGTCCCGCAGGAGGATGACACTCTCTCACTGCAGAATCCGGCCGCCAACGCTATCTCACGCTCGTCTGGTCTGCAGCAGCAACACCTGGAGTACACAGTGGAGCACGTAGTAGAGAGTCCAAATTAGGACTAGTCTTTGTCTGGCAACACCATGGGTGATAGGATCTGCCCTCTCTGCCAAATTTGCAACAATACTAGTCACGAGGCCTTAAATTGTTTTCAACGGGTTAATTTGCTTGCCTTCCCAGCCACAAACCACAACGCCGCCACCAGACTTCGAAGTGCCATCTCCGGTAAGTCTGTATTTTATATATCCGTAGCTACTCCAACTGACATCGAGGATCCGTGGTAGGTTGATTCTGGAGCTACTCACCATGTGACATCAAACATTTGCAATCTCACCCTTCCGAATGCCTCTAATGGTAATGACCGACTTATGGTTGGAGATGGTACATCTCTTCCCATCTATCATTTAGGTCACTCTATTCTTTCTGTCGAGCATGCTGCATCTCTTTTACATTTACATAATATTCTTCATGTTCCCAATATTTCTAAAAACCTGCTTAGTGTCTCTAAACTTTCCCGTGATAGTAATGTCTTTGTTTGACTTCATTCCAATTGTTGTCTTTTCAAGAACTCACATAGTCAGACACTTCTGAAAGGAACCATAGAGAACGGTCTTTAACGACTTACTCATCATCGTGTTGCATCTCCCTCTTCAAGTCCTTCTCCATTCGCCTGTCTTAGTGAGCGCACATCTCTTCAACAGTGGCATCACTAGCTAGCTCATCCTCATGAATCCATTCTTTATCATTTAGTCTCCAGTCAGAATTTTCCTGTTTCGTGTAATAAGTTAGAGTCAATTTGTGGCTCTTGCTAACTTGGTAAGAGTCATCAACTGCCCATTCCTAGTCATATTGAGTCTTCTTTAAAAAACCGTATGATTTGATTCATTCTTATGTGTGGGGGCCTTCCCCTGAACTTTCCACTACTGGTTGTCATTACTATGTCATTTTTGTTAATGATTGCACCAAATTTACTTGGATTTACTTATCTCTGCAAAATCACAAGTCTTATCCATTGTTGAATTATTTCTCAAACTTTTTGAAATTCAGTTCTCCACACAAATAAAATCATTTCAATCTGATTGGGGTGGTGAATATCGCATTGTTTCCACCCTTCTTGAATCCCTTGGTATCCGCCACAAAATTTCTTGTCCCTATACCCCTAAATAAAATAGCTCGGCTAAATGTCTCAATCGCACCATTGTGGAAAAAGACCTTGCTCTCCTTGCCCACTCCAACCTTCCTGTCAAGTTCTGGGAACAGGCATTTCACACATCAGCTTATCTCGTCAACCACACCATCACTCCCATCCTTGATCATAATCTCCCTACGAATGTCTCTACGGTAAAACCCCTGACTACAGTTTTCTCAAGTCCTTTGGGTGTCTTTGTTTTCCCTTCCTGTGCCCCTACACTACCAAAAAGTTAGAGTATCGCTCTCTTCCTTTTATATTTCTTAGGTACAGCTCAAGCACAAAGGCAAACTCTATTATCAAGCCCCAACCTCCCGTATATATGTCTCTCATTATGTTGTCTTTGATGAATCTGTCTTCCCATATCCCAGTCATATCACCTCACTAGCTGTGTCACCCTCTTCTATTGACTCTATCCCACTATCCGCTCTTCAAGAAACTACCTCGATCATTCCATCCCCTTTAGCTGTGCCAAACCTCTCCAGACCGATAGTCACCATATCTGGCAAAGGTTTCCCAGGCAGCTCTTCTCACACTTCCTCGTCTCCGGCATCATCCTTTTCACCGGTGCCACACTTTTCTTCATCTTCTTCTACTATGTCCTCTCCACTTCCCTATCCCAATTCCCCTAGCTGGTTTCTTCATTGTCTTCTGCTATGTCCTCTCCACCTCCCTACCCTAATGCCCCCGGCTGGTTTCTTCCCCCTAATAAATCCAACCATCGGATGACTACTCGATCATCTACCCACTCTCTCAAGCCCAAAGCACTACTCTCCACTAAAAAGCATCTCCCTAATGCCCTCGTTTCCTCTCCTGAACCCAAATTCTTTCATCAATCCTCTAAGGATCCCAACTAGCAGTATGCAATGCAGCTTGAATATGATGCCTTAATGAGTAATAGGATGTGGGACCTAGTCCCTCGTCATTCAAGTGCTAACATTGTTGTTTGTAAGTGGGTGTACAGCAAGTAGAAGCCAGATAGTACGATTGAGCGCTATAAGGCGCATCTAGTTTTCAAAGCCTTTAATCAGGAAGCTGACATTGACTACTTCGACACCTTCAAGCTGGTTGTCAAGCCCACTACCATTCACCTGGTCCTAAGCTTGGTAGTTTCTTCTGGTTGACCCCTATGGAAAATTGACGTGAACAATGCCTTCCTCAATGATGATCTTACTGAGAGTGTATTTATGGAAAATCCCCCTGGGTTCATTATGTCTAACAAGCCCTCTCCTGTCAACAAACTTTACAAGGCTCTCTATGGTCTCAAACAGGCTCCTAAGGCATGGTTTCACAAACTCACTGCCTCCCTGACTTGTCATAAATTCAATTCTCGTGTTTTCGACCCCGCCCTCTCTCTCTATGAAGAAGGTTGGATATGATGTGGTATATGTTTTTGTATATGTTGATGACCCTATTATTACAGGTTTGCACATGCTTCATTCATTGATGAGTTTGTCCAATCTCCTCACCGTGATTTCTCCTTGAAGGACCTTGGCACCCTTCATTATTTCCTGGGTATTGAATTACTCATGTTGGATCGAGCATTCAGCTTTCTCAGCAGAAGTTCATTTGCGACATCTTAGAGCGAAGTCACATGTCTGGTGTGTAAAACCCCTAACCCGACGTACAGTGTCAGGTTGGGTTTGGTCGTGCTACCGAAAACGATAACAGTAACAAGCAGATAGATTATATGCGGAAGCAATTTAGACCATTCAAATCCCAACTTAGTCTCGTTAATTTAGTCTCGTCAACCACGCCCCAACAGATGTTCAGTTACGAGCTCGTACCAAAACAGTACAGTGGGTAATGCTAGCATACCAGAAAATTCACGAGTAGCCGGTCTAATCAGACAGTCTGGTCAATACCGTTCCCCACCGACTTCGACTGAACTACAATTGCGTCGGGGGCCCCAAAATTACAGACAGGTAATCAGGTAGCAGATATTTCAAGTTTAACACGGAAAGATAAAGTACAAGATGGTCATCCACATAACATCTTAGAGCAGTATATGATTCAAGTTTGACACGGCAAGATAAAGTACAAGCCTGTCATTCACAAAACATATCGGAGCAGTTCATAATTCAGTTTCACGATAATTGAACACAGTCATATACACACTCAGTTTAACAGTCAGTATATACATTATCAATTTAAGTTTAACAGGTATGTCCCTATATAATGGAGTTTGAGTACAGGTTCGAGTATGTATTTCAAGTAAAGGGGTTCGAGTAGTTGGGTTCGAGTGCAAGGGGTTCGAGTAAAGAATTCGAGTGGAGAAGGTTCAAGTGGAATGGGGTATCGGGCGGTACTTGTTTGAGGGGTAAGTGATACCAGTTCGAGTAGTGAGGTTCGAGTGGTAAGTATTACCAGTTTGAGTGGTAAGTATTGTCAGTTTGAGTGGTAAGTATTGTCAGTTTGAGTGGTGAGGTTTGAGTGGTAAGTGGTTCGAGAGGTAAGGTTCCAATGGTACTGGTTCGAGAGGTAAGGTTCGAGTGGTGAAGTCTTTCAATAGGTTCGAGGGGTGAAGTCTTTCAGTAGGTTCGAGGGGTGAAGTCTTTCAGTAGTTCGAGGGGTGAAATTTTCAGTAGTTTGAGGGGTGAAGTTTTCAGTGGTTTCGAGAGGTGAAGGTTTTCAGTGGGTTCGAGAGGTACTATTTAGTAGGGGTTCGAGGACAGGGTTTCGAGAGGTTACTGTTTAACAGGGGTTCAAGATGTAGTATCAGTAGGGATTCGAGGACAAGGGTTCCAAGGTAAAGGTTTAGCAGGGGTTTGAGAGGTACTGTTTAGTAGGGGTTTGAAGCCAAGGGTTCAGTAGGGGTTCAAGGACAAGGGTTCGAGAGGTTACTGATTAACAGGGGTTTGAGATGTAGTTTTAGTAGGGGTTCGAGGACAAGTGTTCAAGAGGTAAAGGTTTCCCAGGGGTTCGAGAGGTAGTTTCAGCAGGGGTTCGAGAGGTAAAGGTTTAGCAGGGGTTCGAGGGGTGAAGGTTTAGCAGGGGTTCTAGGGGTAAAGGTTTAGCATGGGTTTGAGAGATACTGTTCAGTATGGGTTCGAGAGGTACTGTTCACTGGTGGTAGCCTGTACGCATACAAGACAATATATATATATATATATATCTTTAATTAATGCTAAGGCAATGAAAACACTCACTTTGGTTAGATTTGGGCTTGGGCAACTTCCGTCTCCTGCTTTATCACTGCTCACCACTATTCTTTTGGCAAGAAATTTTTCTTAAGGCTGTGTGAGAAGTTAAGAACTGGGGATCAAATATTTATACTGGATAAAAACATAGGTTCCGACACCTACCAACCTGAAATTTGATCATATAATTCTACGTCCACTTGCCAAAAATTACTTTGGATAACTTTCTCATGCCCACCGTCCGTTTCTTCTTTCCAGTAATTTCATTTGCCCAAAATTACTTTAGATAAAATTGTTATGTCCTCCGTTTCTTTCTCCCAGTCATTTCACTTGCCAAAATTACTTTGGGTCAAATTCTTACCCCGTTCATTTTCTCTTCTCAGCAATTCCATTTGCTAAAATCACTTTGGATAAATTTCTTTACATCCGCCGTTTCTTCTTCCCAGTGAATTCACTTGACAAAATTTAATTTGGATAAAATTCTATACGTCCGCCATCCATTTCTCCTTAATTTTCCTTATTTGTTCATTCATTCACTTATTTATTTATTTATTACTTACTTATTTATTATTATTATTATTATTGTATATATATACACACAAATATATATATATATATATATATCTTCTTTAACAACACTAACTCTTAGCATTTAACTATAATTAGTCAACGTATGTATAGTAATAATATACCGGCTATAAATGGCTATATTCCCAGCGGTAATATAACAGTTATAAACGGGCACATTTTATGAATTTATACGACATTTCAAAACCACATTTCCTCTTCTATCTTATATCCTTCTCAATTTTTTCTGCTGAAAACATGTCAAGACTAATGTCAGTCTTTGCTACAGTAATTATCGTGGTACTACATGTTAGTATTCTCACTGGAGATCTTATGCCGGAAGAATTTTGTTACTCTTCAGTAATGATTGGATTCATTTATTACCTTTTACTTTTCACAATCATCATAGATTTTTGTAATTCTAATTTCATTTAATAAATTATTTTATTTCCCTATTATACAGTAACATCAATAAATTGTTAGTTTTGTAGACAAGGTTCAACCATTACGGTTGGGGTTTTCACATGGTGCTCACCCTATATCTTCCCTTGGAGAACCTGGCTCTTGCCTAATTGCCTCTGGAGATTCACTGTCTGATCTGACTTTGTACCGGATATGTGTTGGTGCCCTACAGTATGCCACTATCTCTCACCCTGAGATCTCTTATGTTGTCAACCGTGCATGTTAGATCATGCACTCTCTCACTGAGGCTCACTGGTGTGCGGTCAAATGCATTCTCCGCTATCTGAAAGGCACTATCTCCTTTGGCTTGGTTCTTCAGAAGGCTTGTGATTCATACCTAGTTGCCTTCTTTGATGCTGGTTGGGCATCCGACCCAGACGACTACAGGTCCCAACACGGCTTTGCGGTATACTTTGACGGAATTCTTATCAATTGGTTATATAGCAAGCAAAAGGTGGTTGCTCGGTCTAGCACTAAAGCTGAGTACAAAGCCATTGCAATTCGCTGCTACAGAACTCATCCGGCTTCAACAGTTGTTACAAGAAATGTCTGTTCCAGTTCAACGACCCCGATTCTTCGGTGTGACAATCTCAGTTCCATTTTCTTATCTGTGAATCTAGTGGTTCATCAACGATCCAAGCACATCAAGATTGACTACCCCTTTGTTCATTAACAAGTGGCTTCTAGTAACCTTGTTGTCCGTAATGTTCGTGCATTTGATCAGATTGATGACATTTTCACCAAGGTTGTTGGTAACCATCATTTTGTCACTCTTTGAGTCAGGCTTCATGTTCGTGCCCGCTCATGAGCCTGTGGGGGGTATTAACGTATGTAGTTCTCATATAGATGGCAAGTAGATTTCTTATACCTATTAATCCCTAAATCAAAGTGATCCATTTTTATCTTGTAAACTCTTCATATACGACTCTTTCAGTGAATGAAAATTAACGCGGAAATTCTTCTCATTCTACTGTAAACTTTACAAATAACAAAAACAATCAAAGAATATCAATTAAAATTACCGTTTCTCCATCTCTCCATGATGGAAAAATGGGGAAAAGAATATTGAAGAGAAAATTTGAGTTCTTTTTTGGAAGGACAAGGATCTGCGGCGAACAAAATATATATTTTTGAAATATTGTATACAAGCAACCAAATTATATATAAACATCCTACTCTAGAACTAAACTAAGAGACACCACCATTCAATTTATTGAAGTATAATGGAGTCTGAAACTCCATCCATTCAAATAGATAGGGATAAGAATGAAAGTATTTAATAATGAAAGGAGCGTGATTAATTTGAACCAAATGGCGGTGTACTAAAATAAATGAAATTTCTAAACCCTTCTCCAAGATGCAGTCTTCTCCAAGTCACAACCCTTAGGGGAGATGAGGAATAATACTTTATTTTAATTCATGTTTTTGTCATTGAATAAGTGTGATATTTGTCTCCACAAATTAGTTTTGTTCTTCGACCTAATCGATTGGATCGTTGTATTCATGATGATAACTCGATTTAATTGTTCATGTTAATGTATTGCCCTCGATTTGCTTGTACAGTTCTTGTGTTCACAATTTTGTTTTTGGTTTTATTTTTTGGTTTTCATAAATTTGGGTTTTTCAGATCTGTTTTCAAGGTGTTTATAGTGTGGATAACATAGATCGTGATTGGATCAAGTGGTGTTACAGTTGTAGAAAATTCATGTTTGGCATAGTGATATTGATGTGTGATACGCTCCTTTTTGCCTAGTGGTCATCTTATTCACAGGAAGCAAGTTAATATCCCTGGGGCGATGTTACAGATTTTTATTGAATCTATGATTTGTAATAGTACAGACGACTAGTCTAGTTGACATGTAATTTAGATATCCTTGCAATATGTTAGTTATTGCTAGAGACTAGTTAGATTAGATGTCAATTCCACTCATTGTAATCGTCGTTGGGAGTTTCTTTCAACAATGATTAATTTTTTCAATTATTTTTTAAAAAATAAATGGAATTGAATGGTGTGCTTAAATTAATTTAGAAAAGAACATGTTCAATTTTTTCTCAAGAAAATAACAAGAGCAGCAATGAATAATACTCCATCTGGTCACTAACATTGACTCGGTTTCTATATTCATCTAATTATTTAATATTAGGGGTGGACATCGAGTTTAGCACGTGTTTGGGATCAGGGTGGTACTTCTTCAGAAGTGACACATGGAAAACATCATGTAATTTCCCCAACTGGCTAGGTAGGTTAAGTTGATATGCAACTTGCCCGACTCGTTGTACGACTTCAAAAGGGCCAATGCACCTAGGGCTCAGTTTTCCTTTCTTGCCATGCCGGACGAGACCCTTGTGAGGGGTTACCTTCAAGAACACCTGGTCGCCTATTCCAAACTCCAAATCCCTCCTCCGATGATCCGCGTAACTCTTCTGTCGACTTTGAGCCGTTTGTAAGCGCTGCTTTATCTATTTGACCTTATCCATGGATTCCTCAACCCAAGGTATACTGGTAACTGGAAATGTCTTTTTCTCTCCCACTTCATCCCAAAAGAGGGGTGTTTGACACTTTCTACCATATAGTACTTCATATGGAGCCATGCAAATGGACAAATGGTAACTGTTGTTATAAACGAATTCTACCAAAGGTAAATGAGCGTCCCAACTTCCCCCAAAATCCATAACACAGCTTCGGAGCATATTCTCCAAAGTTTGAATTGTTCTCTCCGACTTCCTGTCTATTTGTGGGTGGGCACTCTTACTAAAGTTCAATTTGGTTCCCAATGCGGCTTGTAGTTGCCTCCAGAAATGGGAAGTGAATCTTAGGTCCCTATCGGACACGATAGTTATCGGTACCCCATGTAATCTTACGATTTCCCGGATGTATAGGACAGTCAGCATTTCCAAGCAGTATTTAACGTTAATCGGTAGGAAATGAGCCGACTTGGTCAACCTATCAACTACCACCCATATTGCATCAAAGTTCTTCGGTGTTTGAGGTAGTCCTGTCACGAAGTCCATCGTGATGTGATCCCATTTCCACTGGAGAATTTCCAATGGCTGTAACAACCCTGATGGTTTTTGATGTTCGGCCTTAACCTGTTGGCACACCAAACAACGTGCCACGTATTATGCTATGTCCCCCTCATATTATCCCAACAGTACCATTGTTTCAGGTCTCGATACATTTTGGTTCCTCCTGGGTGCACCGTATACTTGGATCAGTGAGCTTCCTCCAACACTCTTTAGGTGATTGCTGAATTTTGGGGTAGCCAAAACCTACCTTTACAGGTCAGCACTCCTTCACCGTCTACTTCAAAATCTAGCAATTACCCTTCAGCAACAAGCTTTTTCTTCTTTACCAATGATTCATCTGATTCTTGAACCTTTTTAATCTCTGTGAGTAACTCAGCTTGTACCCTTAAATTGAAGAATACAAGTCGGTCAGGTTTGGTCTCGCATTCCCAATTCTCTGCTTGCGATAACATCTATGTCTCCTTTATCCAGATATGCGCCAAATTCACCTTTCGGCTTAGTGCGCCCGTCACCACATTTGCCTTGCCAGGATGATAATTGATCACACAGTCATAATCCCCCAAAAATTCTATCCATCGACGTTGGCGCATATTCAGGTCCTTTTGGGAGAATAGGTACTTCAGGTTCTTATGATCTGACATTACTTCGAACGTGGCGGCATATAAGTAACGTCGCCATTTCTTTAAAGCAAACACCACTGTAGCTAGTTCTAGGTCATAGGGGGGTAATTCTTTTCATAAGGTTTCAACTTCCTGGATGCATAAGCAATCACGTGGCCCCCTTTGCATCAATACGCATTCTAGACCCTCTCCTGAAGCATCGGCGTACAGTATGAATCCATTATTTCCGTCAGGTAGGGCAAGAATTGGGCCAGAGGTCAGACGCTTCTTCAATTCCTGAAAACTGGATTAAGCCTTCTCATTCCATTCGTACTTAACTCCTTTCTGAGTTAAGCAAAATAAAGGAGATGCATGTTTAGAGAAGTCTTTAATGAAATGCTTATAGTACCCTGCCAGTCCAAGGAAACTTCGAACTTCTGTACTATTGTTTGGCACCCTCCAGTTTAGAATTGTCTCGACTTTAGATAGATCCATGGATATTCCTTCCTTGCTAATCACGTGCCCCAAAAAGTTCACTTGGTTTAGCCAAAATTCACATTTGCTAAACTTGGCGTACAACTTGTGCTCCTTAAGCAGTTGTAATACTTTCCTTAGATGCCATTCATGCTCCTGCTGAGATTTGGAATAGACCAAGATGTCATCGATGAAGATGACAACAAACTCGTCTAAGTATGGATGAAATACTCGATGCATGAGGTCCATAAAAGCAGCTGGTGCATTGGTCACTCCAAATGGCATTACTAGGAATTCATAATGACCATATCGAGTGTTGAAAGCAGTCTTGGGTATGTCCCCCCCCTTCACTCGCAACTGGTAGTACTTATCGTAAATCCAGTTTGGAAAATACAACTGCTCCTTGGAGTTGATCGAACAACTCCTCAATAATGTGAAGGGGGTATTTATTCTTGATCGTCACATTGTTTAAGCCTCGATAATCGATACACATCCGAAGAGATCCATCCTTCTTTTTAACAAACAATACTAGGGCTTCACTAGGAGAGGTACTCGGTTGAATGAATCCTCGAGCTAACGAGTCTTCAAGTTGCAGCTCCAACTCCTGTAGCTCTAACGGTGCCATACGATAAGGGGTTTGGGAGATAGATGTGGCCCTAGGTACCAGATCAATGGTAAACTCGGTCTCCCTTTTCGGAGGTAAGCTTACTAGTTCCTCTGGAAATACCTCAGGGAAGTCTTGGACCACAGTTATATCTTCTCCTTTTAACTGGTCCACTGGCTTATTCAAGATATAAGCCAATATTCCAGTCGCTCCATTGAAAATCATTCATCGAGCCTTGACTCTAGAAACTATTAATGAGGAAAATCTTTTCCTTCCCATATCCACTTCAATCGGAGGTTCCCCTGGTCGACACAGCTTAACTTCCTTCGTATGACAATTTAACTGGGCGTGATTTTTAGCAAGCCAATCCATTCCAAGTATTACCTCATAGCCTTTTAAGGGTAGAGCAATCCCCACACCCCACATTTACCCTATAGTTTCTACATACTCGTCCAGTTAGGATTTTAGCATCGTTTGTGGGAGTGCTAACTTCCAACTTATAGGGTAAGTTCTCTATCTTATCTTCCACATTTTCAAGAAAGGAAGCACTAGCAAAAGAATGAGAAGCACCAGGATCTATCAAAACTTTAGCTCGTTTACCCAAAATAGAAAGGGTGCCTTCAATGACCTCAGTCGAATTCGGGGCTTCATTATCTTCCATTGCGTAAACATGAGCTTGCACCCTTGGTTGGCTTCCCCCACTTACTCCTCCTTTCTGAGCCGGTTTGGCGACTGATGGCTGAGACCCCATGGTTTGAGATGAGTGACTTGGCGGAGCTAGCTGGTATTATGATATTCTATGTTTAGAAATTTCATACCTTAGACACTTGTTTGCCTTCCTCCAGCAATCCTTCTCAACATGGTTTCCCTTTCCACAGTGTGTGCAACAAACCTGAGTCGTTCCTCTCGAAACGATGCTCGAGTTCTTCGACATAGCCAAGGGTTGGGATATGTCTCTCCTAGGGACTTTCTCAAAGTTTACTCCATGTGGGCCTGGAGTGTATACCGACTGGGACTTCACACTTGTTCTTCTTAATTGGAGCATGGCTCGTAAAGCGTTTTTGGTTTCCTCCACTCTGCAAGCAGATTCGATGGCTGCGGCATAACTATTTTGGTAGGTCGGGGCTAGGGCATCCTTCAATTCCAGCCTTAACCCTTGGATAAATATGCTCTTGCGTTCTTCGTCAGTCGAGACCATCTTCTCTACAAATTTAGAGAGACAGGAAAACTTTTCCTCGTACTCTGTTACACTCATTAGTCCTTGCTTCAAGTTTATGAACTCCGCCTCTCTCCTCTTGATAACTAGAGGTGGAATGAACTTCTTCTTAAACTCCCTTTCAAAATTCTCCCAGGTTCTGGGAGTTTCTTCCATGTCCCACTTCCCTTGTATTGTGTTCCACCAATCTAGTGTGGCACATTCTAATTGGAATATAGCAAAATTCACCTTCCGTTCATCCATATATCCCAAGGCTCGGAAGGTTTGAGCCATTATTTCGATCTAATTTTCGACGACTTCATCATCCGGGCCACCGTTGAACTTGGGTGGATGGAACTTCTGGAATCGTTCCAAGGCTGCGTCCTCCGTCTCTGGTCTATGACTTTGATCCCTGACCAGAGATTGAGCTCAATTGTTCCTTTCTATTATGCGGCTCAAAATTTCGGTAACTTGACTTGCAAAAAATTCCATCCCAGCGGTTGGGGGATTCTGTCCTGCGGGTGAGTTTGAACTTTCTCCTTGGTCCCTTTCCATTGTCCTATACGTCAAATAAATTAGTTCCATGGATTATACTAATCCATATTTAGTCATTTAACCAAAAGAATATAATTCACAAAATATTTATTTTATCTTCATCTTAAAACAGCTTCAGCCACACTTCACTACAGCATGATAGTTTTGACGTCCTCCAACGTCAGAAGCTGGGATTTATTTTAGTTTAGTACTCATTTACTACACGTTAGGTTTACATATATATATATATATATATATATATATATATTTTTTTTTTTTTTTCTAACCGGCTCTTGAACCTTCGGTGGAGTTACCTCCTTCTCCTCGCTCAACCCCAGGGCACGCCTGGTCCACCAAACCATCCCGCAATGTGATGAGAGCGTGCTCCATTGTGCCCCGAGTTTCTCTAATGTGCCTCCAACATGATTCAGTGGGTTGTCGGCGATAGGCTGTCAGACCTCATTGTAGTTCCTGGGCATTTACCAGGACCGAGCCTACTTCTCGGATGGATTCCTATCGTTCGGCATGCCATTACCCGAGCTCCCTACTTCTTTGGTTCTTCAGTCAATGGTTTTCAGTGACCACTGTGTTTGCCCTTGCTTCTTCTGCGTTTGCACGCAGGTACTGTTCCCACATTGCATCATTCATCAACTGTTCATGGGTCTCGAGGCTAAAGAACCCGTTGATTAATTCCGCTCATTCCATAATCAAAGTGTGTACTACCCAATTTGGATAGGCGTGAGTTTCCACCCACTGAGAATCGTCAACAATTTCTACCCAAGGAAATAACGCCTCCGGGAAGGCTCTGGTATATCTTTTTTACCTCAATGATCTCTTGAAAAGTATTACTTGTGATTTCTACATTATTATCCATCTATCGAAATAGCAAACTTGTTATTTTGATAGTATACACAACTAACACTCCTTACTTTATTCATAATTCATTTAATTTCCTCTAGAATCTTTTATTAAGGTAAGTATGAGTTTTCCTTTACTTAGTTTGAAAATGCTCTAATACCACATCTGTAACACCCCAAACCCGACGTACAGTGTCGGGTCGGGTTTGGTCGTGCTACCGAAAATGATAACAGTAATAAGCAGATAGATTATATGCGGAAGCAATTTAGACCATTCAAATCCTAACTTACTATTACAGTGAAAGTGTTAATGTTAAATGAAAGTTTCACCTAACTATTACAGATTCAAAATTCATGTTAAAGTTCATCCAGGATCTCCCTCAAAATAAGTAAAGACATCCAAGGGCTTTTCTCTTACAGTTCCTCTTCACATGAGAAAGGGTTGTTTAACTAGGGTAAGCTCCTTACTTAGTGAGGTTCCATTTCCAGTATTTACCCAGTTGAATTTTAGTGATCACAGAATATTAAATAACAAATAGCGACATATGTCCTAGCACATAGTAAAATGATACGGGTGGTTAGTGTCCAGTTGCTGCCAAGTGCCTATGTGGCAACTCTGACTAACATACAAGGCACAACCTTTCAGTAGAGCCAGAAGGCCATCAGTCAGTCCAGTATTCAGTCTCGTCAACCATGCCTAAACAGATGTTCAGTTATAAGCTCGTATAAGTACAGTACAGTGGGTAATGCTAGTATACCAAAAAAATCCATGAGTAGATGGTCTAATCAGACGGTCTGGTCAATACCATTTCCCGTCAACTTTGACCGAACTACAATCGCGTAGGGGGCCCCAAAATCACAGACAGGTAATCAGGTAGCAGATATTTCAAGTTTGACTCGGTAAGATAAAGTACAAGCCGGTCATCCACATAACATATCAGAGCAGTATATGATTCAAGTTTGACACGATAAGATAAAGTACAAGTCGGTCATTCACAAAAAATATCGGAGCAGTTCATAATTCAGTTTCACGATAATTGAACATAGTAATATACACACTCAGTTTAACAGTCAGTATATATATTATCAATTTAAGTTTAACAGGTATGTCCCTTTATAATGGAGTTCGAGTATAGGTTTGAGTATGTATTTCGAGTACAGGGGTTCAAGTAGTTGGGTTCGAGTGCAAAGGGTTCGAGTAAAGAATTCGAGTGGAGAAGGTTCAAGTGGAACGGGTATCGGGTGGTACTGGTTTGAGGGGTAAGTGATACCAGTTCGAGTGGTGAGGTTCGAGTGGTAAGTATTACCAGTTCGAGTGGAGAGGTTCGAGTGGTAAGCATTATCAGCTCGAGTGGTGAGGTTCGAGTGGTAAGTGATTCGAGAGGTAAGGTTCCAATGGTACTGGTTCGAGGGGTAAGGTTCGAGTGGTGAAGTCTTTCAATGGGTGAGGGGTGAAGTCTTTCAGTAGTTCGAGGGGTAAAGTTTTCAGTGGTTTCAAGAGGTGAAGGTTTTCAGTGGGTTCGAGAGGTACTATTTAGTAGGGGTCCGAGGACAGGGTTTCGAGAGGTTACTGTTTAACAGGGGTTCGAGATGTAGCTTTAGTAGGGGTTTGAGGACAAGGGTTCGAGAGGTAAAGGTTTAGCAGGGGTTTGAGAGGTACTATTTAGTAAAGGTTCGAGGGCAGGGGTTCAGTGGGGGTTCGAGGACACGGGTTTGAGAGGTTACTGATTAATAGGGGTTCGAGATGTAGTTTCAATAGGGATTCGAGGACAGGGGTTCGAGAGGTAAATGTTTAGCAGGGGTTCGAGAGGTAGTTTCAGTAGGGGTTCGAGAGGTAAAGGTTTAGCAGGGGTTCGAGGGGTAAAGGTTTAACAGGGGTTCGAGAGATACTGTTCAGTATGGGTTTAAGAGGTACTGTTCACTGATGGCAGCCTGTACGCATACAAGACAATATATATATATATATATATATATATTTCTTCAATTAATGCTAAGGCAATGAAAACACTCACTTTGGTTAGACTTGGGCTTGGGTAACTTCCGTCTCATACTTTATCACTGCTCACCACTATTCTTTTGGCAAGAAATTTTTCTTAAGGCTGTGTGAGAAGGTAAGAACTGGGGATCAAATATTTATACTGGATAAAAACATAGGTTCTGACACCTACCAACTTGAAATTTTATCATGTAATCCCACGTGCACTTGCCAAAAATTACTTTGGATAACTTTCTCACGTCCAACATCCATTTCTTCTTTCCAGTATTTTCATTTGCCCAAAATTACTTTGAATAAAATCGTTACGTCCGCCGTTTCTTTCTCCCAGTCATTTCACTTGCCAAATTACTTTGGGTCAAATTCTTACGTCTGCCGTTCATTTTCTCTTCCCAACAATTTTATTTGCCAAAATCACTTTGGATAAATTTCTTTACGTCCGCCGTTTCTTCTTCCCAGTGAATTCACTTGCCAAAATTTAATTTGGATAAAATTCTTTACGTCCGCCGTCCATTTCTCCTTAATTTTCCTTATTTGTTCATTCATTCACTTATTTATTTATTACTTGTTTATTTATTATTATTATTATTGTATATATATATATACACACAATATATATATATATATATCTCTTCTTTGACAACACTAACTCTTAGCATTTAACTATAATTAGTCAACATATGTATAGTGATAATATACCGGCTATAAACGGCTATATTCACAATGGTAAAATAACAGTTATAAACGACCATATTTTATGAATTTATCCGACATTTCAAAACCACATTTCCTCTTCTATCTTATATCCTTCTCAATGTTTTTTTGCTGATAACATGTCAAGACTAATGTCAGTCTTTGTTGCAGTAATTATCGTGGTACTGCATATTAGTATTCTCACTGGAGATCTTATGCCCGAAGAATTTTGTTACTCTTCAGTAATGATTGGATTCATTTATTACCTTTTATTTTTCACAATCATCATAGATTTTTGTAATTCTAATTACATTTAATAAATTATTTTATTTTCCTATTATACTGTAACATTAATAAATTGTTAGTTTTGTAGACAAGGTTCAACCATTACGGTTGGGGTTTTCACATGGTGCTCACCCTATATCTTCCCTTGGAGAACCTGGCTCTTGCCTAATTGCCTCTTGGGATTCACTGTCTGATCTCACTTTGTACCGGATATGTGTTGGTGCCCTACAATATGCCACTATCTCTCGCCCTGAGATCTCTTATGTTGTCAACCGTGCATGTCAGATCACGTACTCTCTCACTGAGGCTCACTGGTGTGCGGTCAAATGCATTCTCCGCTATCTGAAAGGCACTATCTTCTTTGGCTTGGTTCTTTAGAGGGCTTGTGATTCATGCCTAGTTGCCTTCTCTGATGCTGGTTAGGCATCCGACCCAGACGACTACAGGTCCCAACATGGCTTTGCAGTATACTTTGACGGAATTCTTGTCAGTTGGTTATCTAGCAAGCAAAAGGTGGTTGCTCGGTCTAGCACTAAAGCTGAGTACAGAGATATTGCAATTCGCTGCTGCAAAACTCATCTGGCTTCAACAGTTGTTACAAGAAATGTCTGTTCCAGTTCAATGACCCCCAATTCTTCTATGTGACAATCTCAGTTCCATTTTCTTATCTGTGAATCTAGTGTTTCATCAACGGTCTAAGCACATCAAGATTGACTACCCCTTTGTTCATTAACAAGTGGCTTCTAGTAACCTTGTTGTCCGTAATGTTCGTGCATTTGATCAGATTGATGACATTTTCACCAAGGTTGTTGGTAACCATCATTTTGTCACTCTTTGAGTCAGGCTTCATGTTCGTGCCCGCTCATGAGCCTGTGGGGGTATTAACGTATATAGTTCTTATATAGATGGCAAGTAGATTTCTTATACCTATCAATCCCTAAATCAAAGTATTCCATTTTTATCTTGTAAACTCTTCATATACGACTCTTTCAGTGAATGAAAATTAACGCGGAAATTCTTCTCATTCTACTATAAACTTTACAAATAACAAAAACAATAAAAGAATATCAATTAAAATTACCGTTTCTCCATCTCCCCGTGATGGAAAAACGGGGAAAAGAATATTGAAGAGAAAATTTGAGTTCTTTTTTGGAAGGACAAGGATCTGCGGCGAACAAAATATATATTTTTGAAATATTGTATACAAGCAACCAAATTATATATAAGCATCCTACTCTAGAACTAAACTAAGAGACACCACCATTCAATTTATTGAAGTATAACGGAGTCTGAAACTCCATCCATTCAAATAGATAGGGACAAGAATGAAAGTATTTAATAATGAAAGGAGCGTGATTAATTTGAACCAAATGGTGGTGTACTAAAATAAATGGAATTTCTAAACCCTTCTCCAAGATGCAGTATTTTCCAAGTCGCAGCCCTTAGGGGAGATGAGGAATAATACTTTATTTTAATTTATGGTTTTGTCATTGAATAAGTGTGATATTTGTCTCCACAAATTAGTTTTGTTCTCCGACCTAATCGATTGGATCGTTGTATTCATGATGATAACTCGATTTAATTGTTCATGTTAATGCATTGCCCTCGATTTGCTTGTACAGATCGTGTGTTCACAATTTCGTTTTTGGTTTTATATTTTGGTTTTCATAAATTTGGGTTTGTCAGATCTGTGCTTTTCAAGGTGTTTACAGTGTGGATAACATAGATCGTGATTGGATCAAGTGGTGTTACAGTTGTAGAAAATCCCTGTTTGGCACAGTGATATTGATGCGTGATACGCTCCTTTTTGCCAAATGGTCATCTTATTCGCAGGATGCAAGTTAATATCACCGGGGCGATGTTACAGATTTTTATTGGATCTCTGATTTGTAATAGTACAGACGACCAGTCTAGTTGACATGTAATTTAGATATCCTTGCAATATGTTAGTTATTGCTAGAGACTAGTTAGATTGGATGTCGATTCCACTCATTGTAATCGCCGTTGGGAGTTTCTTTCAACAATGATTAATTTTTTCAATTTTTTTAAAAAATAAATGGAATTGAATGGTGTGCTTAAATTAATTTAGAAAAGAACATGTTCAATTTTTTTTCAAGAAAGGAACAAGAGAAGCAATGAATGATACTCCATCTGGTCACTAACATTGACTCGGTTTCTATATTCGTCTAATTCTTTAATATTAGGGCTGGACATCAGATCGATTTAATCCGTTTTTGGTTTATTCGGTTTGAATTATTCGGTTTTGCCCCTAAAAACTCAAAACCGAAACCAATCCAAACTACCCAAAAAATCAAATTATCCAAACCAAATTTGAAAGTCAGTTTTGGTTTGAATTCGGTTTCAAACCAAATAAATCGAATTCAGGGGAAATTTTATTAAAGAACTATTATATATATAACTAATTTAAAATTCTATAAAAATATGTAATTTAATTTCCACATCATCAAACTCAAGTGTTTAAAATAAAAATCAAACAACTACAATAAAAATTCAACCATAAAAATTTTAGATTTTTAAAGTTATATTATTAAAATATATTAAATTTATTTTTAAATTGGAATTCAGTATTCCGGTCGGTTTTCAGAAAGATTTTTAATATCCAAACCAAACCAAAAACCATTATCAATAATCGATTCACTCAATTCGGTTCTCCAAAAACTATATTTTAAATTTGGTTCGAGTTATTCGAATTTTGATTATTAGATTTTCGGTTCGATTTTTGATTTTTGATTTTTTTTCCCACCCATATTTAATATTAGCTCTCTTACAACGTTTTCTAATTTTACAATGTTTCCTAATTGGAATGATGCAAAAAATTTAGAAGTCCATGATACCATCAACTTTACATTATTGAAGAATTTTTAACCTTTGCAATATTTAAAAAATTCATAATGCCCCTTCAACCCATCATTATTCCAACCGATCTCTCACTTCACCCAACAAAAATATTCTTCCTAAAATTAAGTATCATTTTAAAATGAGAAAGTGTAAGAAAGGCGACATTTTCTTAAACTTATGGATAGTCCACATTGACTTTTACCTTAAATGTTGTAATATTATAAAATTTAAATATTTTATTAAAAAAAGTTAAAACAAGTAATAATATGTATTTGAATATAAAAATATATAATATAAAATAATATTTTCAAAATTTTGTAAGTAATTTAACAAATGCAGTGTATAAGGTAAAAAATAAATAGCACGTGCATAAGCTTATAGACAGGTCGCATGTATGGAGACTCACTCTTTTAAAATAGACCAATATTAGTGAAGCAGAGGATGTGTGAGCAATTAAGGATTGTGAAGAGAAAGCGCTGAAAAGCATAGAAATAGGATGTTGGACCGCTACGCTGACAAGAGAAACCCAGCAGCCCCTAGCTATTGATAGACGGCGAGGCACCTTATCGTCGTCAATTAATGCCGTGAAACCCCACCAAAGACAGAAATAATATTAGTACTCCATTCGTCCCCGATCAAACAACATACTTCACTTTATGTCGCTATTCATTGTTTAACTTTGATAATATATTTGAATAGATACATAAACAATAATATTATCATATGTTATATGGTTGAATTTCTCATAACACATAGTTTTTCAAAAATAAAATATTTTTTTTGCCATTATCATACATAATTATGCATATTAACGACTAGATAAATTTCTTGATAAGCGAAAAAAAGATTATTTACCATTTGAATAGGGACAGTGGATGTATTATTTTCCGGCGCTTTCGCATAATTTCTGAAAGTGAAAGGAGAGTTTGATTCCATTCGGATTCAAATGAATTAATTTAATCAAAATATTGTTGCTCACTCACACATCCCCACTCTCTCTGTCTCACCAGTGACTGCCCTCGTAACGTCCGTCCATATATTTCATTTTTCCCCTTCAATCTCCATCATCACCGCCATAGATTTCAGGATTATCAATCAACCACCGCCGTCATACATCAGGTAATTACAACCACCGCGGTGTTAAAGCTGTTCCTAGCTCTTTTTTTATTTCCTTACGGAGTTTGAAATCAATGTGAGGATCGATGACAGTGTAGTTGTCGGTGCTGCGTTTTCTGTACCGTATGCGTGATTGATTATGTGACTGAATTCAATTTTGGATTTTGATTTTGATTTTTAGTCACTGTTGTTACTGATCTATGCACATTGTCGAGAATGATCATTTTGTTGGTTATAATCGTTGCGATTGCCATCTCTTGGATTGGATTGGATCGATTGTTTAATGAAAATGAACTACTAATATGATTATATGAATGATCCCATTTGGTCAGTCTCAGTGACATTCAGTCGGTCGGCTGCTGCTGCGAAGGTGATTCTATGTTTCGTAAAGAAAGAACGTTGGTGTAAAATGAAATCAGTAGGGGTGGGAGAGATCTATATTTGATTCATAATGTCTTGCAATTGCTATTTAAATAGTTCAAAGTTTTGAGTTCTTGGTTTTGGATGATAAAGAAAACTACAGTGTATTGCTCAAGGGCTGTAACTTGCAATGCTATCTAACAGATGTGCATAATCGACATACAAATCTAGCCTGCAGCCTAAACATCTCTAATTGCAACTTTCGGTTTCTGACAAACATTTATATGTGTGTAAACTCTGCTCTGATAATGCGCTTAGTGATAAGTGATCAAATGTTATGTAATGACACCTTTTTTTGTAAGAACATTTTATCCTTTTTAGAGTGATTGTCTGCTCCTTTTAAAGAATGGGATTTATTTCATATCATACTGTAGCAGTTGTACTCTTGCCTTTATCCGGATTGCTTTGCATTTCCATCACAGAGTTCTTCTTGCAGGTTCTTGGGATGTCACTTGATCATCCAATGGTCAATTGTATTGTGGGTCTTCCTTGTCCAGTGAAGCAAATTTCTGAATTGAATGGCATATGAGAATCCATTTTTTTGTGTGTTCAAGATAACATAGTCCAGTATTTCCTTAAATCTGAGCAAGTTTGCAAGCATCTCACTTTATATTTACCTTGTGTGACCAGCTGAGATTTGGAGTTTATGATTAGGCTTGACTTTGTGTAAGAAAAAAGCTTTAGAAATGCTCACGCAAGAGCAAGATATTGTTCTTCAGTGGGGTCGTGAGTTATTTGATGGCGATCCTTATGCCAATTGTAACTACTATGGTACTGGTCCTCAGAACAATTCAGGCTGTTATGAAAATCAATATAGTACCGAATATAACAGTGTAGAGGGCAGTGAGCTGACTGCGAACTCTTTACAAGAGCAATTTTCTCAATTTTCACTTTCCCAGCAGCCACAGAGTTTCCTTGATAGTGAAGGAAATGTACAGACATCTTTTTATCAACAAGATTGGTATGGTCAATCTATGGGGAACTACACATTTGGTAATGGTATTGCCCAGAAACATGTTACAGCTTTACTGACTTCGGCGTCGCATTCTGATTAATTATTGCGTATCTTGTGGTAGTTGAGAATGGTGGTGAAGGGGCCGCAGACTTGATTAGTTCCAATGAATGTCCTAGCCCTGAAGGAGAGTCATATTCTGGCCAATGGTCTTACCCGCTTGAACTCATGGATGAGCATGCTTTGGATGGTGAGGTCGGCAAAATCTTGAACCAAATGGTTCCAATTCCAGTAAGTGTAGCATCTTGATGAATATCTACATACGTTCATGTGAATCTATTCATAGCACATCTTAGGATTAGCAAAAGTAATTGTAGTAAAACTTTGATCTAATGGTGCAGCATATACCTAGAATCAATGGAGAAATACCATCACTTGATGAAGCAACTTTAGATCATCAGAGGCTTCTGGATAGGTATGCGCTTTTCTTTTAGTGACAGGGTTAAAAATCCTACAGACAAATTACAACATGGCTAAGAATCTAGCATACCTATTAATGTAGCATTTCCTCCTGTCCCCATTGGTCTTTACCATCTTTTAAAAAGTCAAAAGTATATATCAAGGCATATACTTTAAGTAACAGGTATAACCTTTCCAAATTTGACTTTAATTGATTGGAGAGGTTTCAAAGCTTATCATGCTCTCCTTGGACACACTAAGTATATATTATTTGACATGCTCACTAACTGATATCCTACTATTGAATATTGTTAGCTTTACATATAAGGTTGCAGGTTTACGAGCTAGTAGAGTGTAAGATTCAAGGTGATGGTAATTGCCAGGTTGGTTTTCTAATTTCTGGGCCATTACAGTCATTCTTAAAAGTAACGTATGATAAACTTATTAGTTAGGGAGAATGCATCCAGAGTTTGTAAAACTATGTCACAAAATTTGTTGTAAAATTATGTAAGCTTGTGTTATAAGATGTAATTTACTTTGATTGAAAGTGTGATGTAATGTGTTTGAAAGAGTTTCTGATTTGAACTTCATCTGGAAGAGTTGTTCGCTTATATTTACTGAAACTTTGTTCATTCTTGTATGATATGTCTCGTGATTTCACTGTTATCTTTGGCTACTAGCTCATATATTTCAAGGTATCTTATTGTAAGGCTTGTGCCAGGAGCTATCGTTCTCCCAACTGATCTAAGAGATGATATTAGAGCCACTGTATTTAGTTACTGTGATGCCTTATGGATCTTTGAAGGCTTTAATATATTAGCTTGATCAAATATTGCAACTCTGATTGGACTGCCCTTTCCCCCCAGTTTCGTGCTCTTTCTGATCAGTTTTACCGGACTTCCGAGCATCATGAATTCGTGAGACAAGAAGTTGTAAATCAGGTTAGCTCAATACTTGTATAAATCATCACAGTATGCAATTGTTCTTATAATTAGCTGAATGATTTGGTTTTCATGGGAATTTTCTTTGAGGTATCAGCTGAAATCATTCCCAGAGAAATATGAGGGATATGTTCCCATGGCTTATGATGACTATTTGGAGAAGATATCCAAGTATTATTCTTGTCTCCAAACTGATCAATAGAGAATAACTGCTTCTATATAGAGTTTATCAATGTGTTCATAAACTCTTGTGAATGTCTCAGGAAGGGTGAGTGGGGTGATCACGTGACTCTGCAAGCTGCTGCCGATTCGGTAATCCTCACTTGATTGTCTTTCCCATAGATACAATATTTTCTTCACTAGTGTTTTTCTTTTAGAATAAAGGTGAACTTGCACAACTCTTCTCCATACATACGATAAAGTCTATAGAATTTGCTGCACCAATTGCTGTATGAAATATTGGATGGCTTGGATAGTGGATACTAACTAAGAGCTGGTTTTACCTAATTATTGATATTGTCCTTTTTGTTTGGAGAAGATTTTTGGTGAGTGGTTAAGTTATTACCTTCACATCCACGCATTATTTTTATGTGGGATCTGAGGACATATGATATCAATTAGCTAAATTTGGACATTATGTGCCCTTTCCGTCAAAATATCTAGAATGTGGCAGTTTCCTGCACTCGAAAGAGCAAAATTCATACATCCTAACATGTTTTAGTTATTTTATGCAGTATGGTGTAAAAATATTTGTCATAACATCATTCAAGGACACCTGTTACATTGAGATACTACCTAGTACTCAAAAATCTGAACGAGGTACGGTATATTTTCTGCTTCTCACCTTTTAAACCGATTGATGAATTAAGCATTGCATGTTTTAAAAGTTTATGAAGCCTAATAGTAAGGCATGATTTGATTAGCGTTTCGTTAGTGTATTCAGATGTTCAGATTACGAAGTTAGACCAAACAACTGCGACATTAATAGTTAAGCTTTTATCCTACCATCCGTAGTCTGTTGAATTGTTTTTCCAGCTTAGGATAAATAAACATTTGTATATACTCTTTAACAGATACTATGGCCATAATTGTATTTCCCTTTCTGTCTGGGTGTTTGGGTGAAGGCACCAGCTATCACACCCATCCATTGAGAAGTAACTATTAACAAAATCAATCACAAAATTGTTTGTAGAGGTATAAAATGTATGAATATGTTTCTTCACTTTGACTTCTTCGCCAGCATGATCCTTTACTCTTGCCAGGGTTATGTCTGCAATGGTTTGAAGTGCAGCCGCACTTTCCAGAATTATTCTTGTCATTATTTTTTCTCTCTTTAAGCTGAGAACTGTGTTTTGTTTGTGGATCATTGTGCAGTTATCTTTCTGAGCTTTTGGGCTGAGGTACACTACAATTCCATCTATCCTAAAGGAGGTATATCAAGTTTCTCTATCCTTTTACAGATACTTTACATGAGAATTCTTAGCTCTGAGCTACGTCCTCTAGCATATGCTTCTAATCATGTCCTCATGAAGCACGGTTATATTTGATCATTCTTCATGAAGTAATAATAAGAAGTTGAAAGTAGCATCTTGTTCAAGTTCACGTCTTCTTGTTCTCAGTTTGGTTTTTTTCTTGTTACATTCACGCTTTCAGAGATTCCAAAACCGGAAACAAAAAGGAAGAAGAGGCGGTCATTGCCACTGCAGGAGCATATCGAACCACAAGATGATTGTAATTGAGCATAGGACTGAAGAAGCAGCCAAACTAACAAAACAAAGGCTTTTTGTGCTAGACTCACCCCTTAAAATGCTATTGCTTGTCTGTTTCCAAATAAATAGCCTCAATTGTCATGCAAGATATTCAATAATCTCTTTGAGGTCGAATATTTATTTGTCAATACAAATATTGTTTCCATTTGACTCCTGTAGAGCTCTTTTTGGAACCTTAGTTATGGATTTAGAGTTTTCATCAAATAAGCAAGGTTTTCTGTAAAATTCGAACCATTTGTGAACCAAAATGGGCTAATTGAGTGTTCCAAACTTGACTCGAACAATTTGACACAATTTGGCAATCAAACAAAAGTCTAGAAAGAAGACATTGTTGAATTATACAAAACAAACCCTCTTCTCATTAAAAACACTAGTACAAGGATTACTAATATTATAGAACCATTAACATGGACCCTTTCACCCCAACCCACCACACACACAGCAAAATCTAGTCTTTGTACTTGCCAACTTCTCTGAATCTAACGATACGGTTTGGACCAAAAGAAGACCAGTCAAGTCGCGGGACCCACCAGTCAAAGTCCCTTCTCCAGACAGAATTCAAAAACGAGCATTTCAAAAATCCAAGACGACACCGTTCCCCTCACGTCCACCACCAAGAACACTACTATCGCCTTGCAGCAACAGCGACGTAAACGACATCGTATTCGGAAAACCCTCCGTCGTCGGAAACATTTCGAACTCCTTCTTCGGGGAAACCAGCCGCGCCACTTCACCGGCGGACTCGGCGGCGGGGGGAGTGGTGGGGGGAAGGTGAGCGTTGAGAAGCAGCCACTCAACCGTCTGGCCATGCGTGCGGTTGCCGAGCTCCCGAGTGAGCTGGAAGATTCGAGCTGCGCAGAGCGCCGGCAGCCGCACGCGGTGGGCGCCCCGGTTGCTGCCGGGCTTGTAGCAACGGCGGCGGGGTTTGGTATCCTTGTCGGCGGTTCTTTTCGCCTGCGGGAGAGGCTGAGGGAGCTGAACTGAAGTGTAGTTGTTGGGTGGATTTTCGCATTGACACTGAACATTAGGGTAGGGGTCAAACGGCGTCGTTGGTGCCGCCATGGGAGGTTGGTCGGAGAAGGAGGTGGGAGTAAAAAGCGGGGGCTGTGGGGCCATGGTTTTTGGTAGGGAAGGGGTGTAGTGTAGGTTTTGTTATTAGGGTTAATCCGGAAATGGGTGGGGCATGCACCTGCTTTTATACCAATTTTATTTTATTCTGAATTTATTAAAGATAAATAAATAGAGTTCGTCCATCGAGGTCTTTCGTAATAAATGAAAAATTCAAGGTAGAAATTAGAAGGAATAAAGGTAAATTTTTTGAGTTGCATGAATCGGGTTATAAATTTAATAACTACCTACACGTTGTATAATAAATTTTTGATATTATAATTTAAAATTTTTACCTTTTATTATTCTAAATTTCGTCTTTCCATTTCCATAAAAAACATATTTCCCAAAACTTTGCCTAAATAAATTGGCAAAATCTTGAGAAAAATGGTCTTTCCACGGACTTATGAAAAAATATATTTAATTAAAATAATAAAAGGTAAAATGTACAAGTTGTAATATTAAAAATTTATGATGCAACATGCAGTAGTAATAAAGTATAACTCGATTCATGCAACCCAAAAATTTTATCTTAATTTCTTCTCATTTATACTTTAAACCTGGATCAACCTGGATCGTTTTATAACTTATGAAAAGATCGTGTTTCGAGAGACAGACTCAAATAAATTACCATGTTATTTAAATTTCAAATTCAACAACAAACGGATTCGCGTTTATAAGAGGAGCGGATGTTATGTTGGACATTGTAGTCAAAAATATGTTTCCTTTTCTCCATTTAAACTGCCACTCTATGATAAATAGATGTCTTAGAAAGGCGAAGAAAATTTGGTGTGGAAGGAAAAAAATATTGTGGGGGAAGTAACATACCACCTTTATTTTTAATTTAAAAATATATGGATATAACCTTCTATAATTGAGAAAGTGTAAATATAACTCTAAAATAATTTTTAGTATAAATATAACCATAATAAGTGCAAATATAATTATAAAATAATTATTTTGATATTGACCGATCAGAAATGATCAAAATATCCTTTGAACCAAACACAAAAATTTAAAAGACAAAAATGGCCTATCCCTCGCCACCTCTACTGCCACCTCCTCCACCACCAGGTTGCCGCCACCCCCACCACCACCACCCAGCTAGCCCCCACCACCACCACACCTCCACCACCTCTGCCCCCGTCACACAAAACCTGCAAAATTAAAGCAAAACAGAGCTCCTCATTCCCAGTATGCAAAATTAAAGAAAAACAGAGCACCTCACTTTCCTTGCTGTCATGGCACTTCAAATCATCATTCTCTGCCATGGTTCAGATGCTGATTCAGTATTAACCAAACACAGATCCAATTAAGAGTGCAAGAACAAATGAACATAAACAAGAAAATACTCACAAAGAAATAAAGATATATGCACAAACACTAGTAATTCATTTGACAACCCACATGACCCATGAATCTTCATCTAAAGCAAGAGATTGGTCAACCCATTTCCACTAATAATTGAACAGAAAGCCAAGAACAAGACACCAAACCCAGAAACCCGAGAGCAATCTAAGCTCACCGCCGCGGCGATTGGTTGAAAAGCAGCGGCCAGCTCGGGGAGCTCCGTCAAGGGACAAGAGTTGCGGTGGCGAGCTCTGGTGAAAGGCAAAGGCAAGCTTGAGAGGCTACGGTTTCGAACTCCCTACAATCGTCGGCGAGCTCGATGAGAGGGAGCGGCGAACTTGAGAGACTGCCGCAGAGCTACAACGAAAGGCTCGACGGAGAAGCTATCGAGGGAATGCTGGTGAGAGATGAATTATCAAGGGACCATGGTGGCGAGTTTGAAGGCTCCGGTGACCGGGTTCGAAGGCGCCGATGGAAGGTTCGAAGGGCTTCAATAGGAGAAATTCATCGTCGAAGAAAGACACGAACAAGGGAAACGAAGAAAAGAAAGGGCGGAGGGCAAAATATTTTAATGCCTTTTATTTGTTAACGTTGGGGCAAAATAGTTTTTTCAATTAATTCTGGTATTAAATTATGGAAAAACGTTATATTTGCACATAACCTAAATATTTAAAGTTATATTTGTACTTTCAATTATCGCAGGATTGTATCTGCGCTTTCATCAATTATGTAGGGTTATATATGCACTTTGCTCTAATTAAAAAATTATATTTTATGAGTAAGTCTTCTGACAGACGGCTTGTCCATAAGTTTATGGACATGCCACTTATTTTTTACTTTTTTACATTGCATTTGTTAAATTACATACTAAATTTAGAAATTTAGAAAATATATTTTTATATTATATATTTTTATATTTTCACATTCAAATACATAATAGGCAAAGTCTTGGGAAAGAAGGTCTTTTCATAGGTTTATGGAAAGACGGAGTTAATTAGAATTATAAAAGGTAAAAAGGTCTTAGTTGCAATATTAAAATTTTAGTATGCAACATGTAGTAGTTATAAACTTTATAACCCGGTTCATGCAACCCAAAATTTTTATCTTCATTTCTTCTAATTTACAATTTAAACATTGGTTTTTCCATGATTTATGGAAATATCGTCTTTCGAGAGACGGACTCTACATATTATTACTTGTTTTAACCTTCAAAATACAATATTTAAATTTTATTAAAAAATTACAACATTTAATGTAAAAGTTACTATGGACTGTCCATAAGTTTATGGAAACGCCATCATTCCCTAGACTTTATCATATTTTAAAAGTTAAAACATGTAATATGGTGTATTTGGATGTGAAAATATAAGAAAATTATATTATAGAGTATGATATTTAACTTTAAAAATACTCCTTCTGTTTATTTATTTGAGACACACTTTATACTTTGGGATGACTTTTTTAAATACTCTCCTATCTCATTTCAAACTGCAATTTAACTATTCATTTAGCCAAAACTTCTTAACGTTTACCATAGTATTGAATTAGTATATAAGTATAAATATTAGTGAGTAATACTTTGTTAGATTCGTTATAACAAAATATCAAATTTTCACAAGTTTTAATTATCCCAAACACCATACTCCCTCTATTTTGTTATTTATGACACACATACTATAAATGGATATTTTCTTTTATTTGACACCCTTTCCATTTTTGGCAAGATTCCTTCAATTTCATCCACTCATTCTACTTTTTATTTTCTACATTCAATTTATTCACTCATTTTCTTTACCTAAACCCAAACACATAAACCTATGATGTCATAGTAGAAAAATAGAGGAGTATAATAGAAATTGTTTGCTTTGGGATAATGCTATCAACCAGGGATATTGAAGTCATTTTGACTAACCTAAACTCAAGTTGTCTAAAAATAACATACTAATATTATAATATGTTATTAATTCAAATTATTTACTATGTATAATCAATCATATCTTGTTAAGATACTGATATTATAATTTATTACTAATTTTAATACTTTACCATATAAACTATATAACTTCTAAACATATATTTAAAACTATAAATATCTTATTGTACCATATAATACGTATATATATATATATCACTGAAGAAAATCAAAAGGAACATATAATCTGAAATAACAAAAGGTTTGGATTTTTTTATACAATCATAGAGTACTTTTGAGAGAACTATGTACATATTATTTATTTTATATTTATGTATGACAAAGTCTTATTTTAGATCGACTAATTGTTAAATGAGGATATTTTATAATTAGTGAGACTAATAAGGTCATTTGAATTTACTTTTATTTATTACAATGAGATACATATAATTATGATAACGTGAATATCAACATATAAATAATTACTTTTTAAATAATTTTAATGAAATATTATAAAAATAATCAATTTTATTGCATTTAATATTTAATGGTTTACAATTAAATTAATTATTTCACTTCATAACTCATATAATTTTCCTTAGATGACTAAACTTTAAAATTTTAAATAAAATTTAATCTCAATATTTTTGTTAATGGTATCGCACAACGCGCGATGGTACTCCACTAATCCTCAATAAAAAAATATTAAGGATCAAAATTCTTTTGAGTCAATTGTTGAAAATCAAATTGTGCAGTTTAAAATGAGACATCGAGAGTATAATTTTCGCACCTTCCAAATACGGTAGATTTTAGGTTGTTCTTGTCCATCCATTTTACTTATTCTGCACTTTACTCAATTTCATCCACTTAATCATATGGGTGAACAAAAAAAATAAAAAAGAAAATCAAATAACCCAAATTTGAATAGTTCGAACCAATCTATAATATGGTTTTCGGATAACCAAATTGATTAAAGGGAACTTTGATTATGATTTTTGGTTTGGTTTTGAATGCTGAATCTTAATATGAAAATCGACCCGAATGCCGAATTGCAAATAAACACTACAACAAATCACTATAGTTGCTACACTTTTTGGGTCTCAATAATGACATCAACAAGTGTAGTTAATGTTTTTTCCCACTCTTCAAAAAAGTGTAGTAGAGGCGGGTGTAACGGAAAAAAAAACCCACTCTCTTGAAGGCATAGCTTTCTACACCTTAAAGTGTATTTACAAAACGCTACTCTTAAAGGCGTAGTAAATGATTACTACACCAAAGTGTATTTAAAACACTACTCTTAAAGGCGTAGTAAATGGTTACTACACCTCAAAGTGTTTAAAAACAGTACATCTGAAAGTGTATTTTATAAACTCTACATCTTAAGGTGTAGAGAACAATTACTACACCTGGAAAGGAAATAAAATAGAGTCCTCACTTGAAAGTGTAGCAAGTAGTAGAAAAGCCTAATAATTGTATTTCCATCCCTAAACACAATTAAATTGCAAATGAATCCAATTTTTTTCTTAAATTGCAGATTAAACCTGCAAATTAATCAAGAGAACTCTTTAAATTGCAGAAAATTCCAAAAAACTATGTAAATTGCAAATCAATCCAGAAAATTTATTAATATGGGAATTTATCAATCCAGACTAAAACATGCCCTAATCTGGGAGTTTCCAAACAAAAGCCTCATACATCCACATTGGATCTAACACAAATAAAACCTGTAGCCTTGATTAATGCTTCCCAATCATCTCAGCAACTTTTGATACTCAATTTTCTGAAACAAAGATCAGGAAGAAGAAAAATCATCCAACAGTGCAACAAAAGTATGACCTAAATAGATGTCGAAATCCTATGATTCAAAATGGAAATGCCGAAATACTGTTGAATTTCTAGCTAACACATATTGAAGCACAATACGGAAAATACAAAACAATATTTTGCATCAGTATAAGTACTTACAACTTGCCTTCTCAAAATTTAATAGCAAGCCATATAGAGATACAAAAACATTCAGAGGAGCACCTAAAGCTTCAAAACTAGCCATGAAAGTTGGCAGCAAGTAACTTTGCACTGACCTTATGCAGAATAATGTCAAAAAGACCTTCATCTGACAATGGCTGCTTCGTATCAATAGCAGAAAATATTATTCCTTCATTTCTGCAACAAAGAAGTAGAGCAGGTTCAAAGCTTAGAGTTCCTGCATCATATATAATTCAAGAAAACTCGGCAGAAAGTGGATTTAAAGAGTCCAAAGCTAACACGCATGTCCACCATCCTAGTGTAATCAACAAAAAAAAATACTTTTACCAAACATGTACCAAGAGAGGTTGACCGGGAAGGCAAAGAATGCAGATTAAGATACACCTGACAGATGTAATAAACATATGAATGCGACAAGGCACTCAGGTAAACAAATGAAATATCCATCTTCATTCGAATGTAACGAGTACTAAAATTTGACAAAACTGACCGGCAGTTTTGGTCAAGATGCAAGTTCATTTGATCAAAATTCTCAAAAATCTTAAGTGCGGAGGCAGCAAGTGAAAACCAAAGCATGAAAACAGAGAACATTATAAAGTAAAAAACATAAAACATTATAAAAGTAAACAGAGAACCACCGGAAGAAACCATGCAAGAAGCTAAGAGCATGTTTGGTGGGGGTTTCAGAGTGGTTTCAGTTTCAAACTGATTGCACTCTGAAACCGACTGAAATGTTGAAACACCACATTGGAGGGTTTTAAAGTGGTTCCAATTAATTGGAACCGACTAGCGGTTGTCAATAATTGGAATCGCCCCAAGCAAACATTTCCGACACATTCCCACGAGAACGTGAGGTGACCAATTGCTTTGGTTATTTTGTAGACCAAATGACTTCCCCGACATCATATTTTCTAATTTCCAATTGCTTTGGTTATTTTTCTTAAAATAATTCGTTTTAGATTTTTAATATATGTTTTCTTCAATTTATAATTTAATAAATACGAAAATGAATTTAAAAATAAATTTTAAAAGCGAAAATAAATTAAAAAAGTAAAATTTTATTATTAATATCACATTTTAATTTATTTTGAATGGAAAATTTTATTTAAATTAAATATTGAGTAATGGGCAGGATGGAGAAATCAAGTGGGGTTTACGAAGTGGTTTTATAGTGGTTTTAGCCATTGTAAAAATAAAAAATGAAGTGGTTTCTTTGTGGTTTCTTCTGATGAGGTAGAAGAGAGAGATTGAATATTTAATAAACTGAAACGATAATAACGATTTCAAGAGTGATTTTACCGTGCTACATTGTCTAAAGGAAAGAACTTGCACAATGGCCTCACTTGTTTCCTGCTGATGATAAATTTAAGTAGTGATTTGGACATTAGAATTAGATTGACACATGTACATCTTTATTCATTGGTAGGAATTCCGCTTCAAATCAAATGACATTTGTCATCTTTAATTGCACGTTACACAAAATCCGACGTCATTTTGAGTCTTACCGCTAGCTTGGCCCCTTCGGGAGTGTGAAAAACAGAGAACATTATCAAAAGCAGAGAACATTATAAAGCATAGCCAAGGAAAAAGAAGGCAAAGAACAACATAGCATCATCAGGGAGATAACCAATCAGTTATGCTACAGATGTGCTTCATCCACCAAGAAACCAAATCCTGAATTTATACCCACCTAACCACGTTCTGATGTTTCCCTTTTTAATCATGACAAGCATAATACGTTTGAGGAACAAAATATGTTATTGAGAATCCAGATATAAGTGTTACCTTCGAGATGGTGAAACAAATATGAAACATGAAGCAAATAATGGTTTTCAGCTTATCATTGCAGCATCTTAAACATGAAACATATATGGTGTTATGAAAGGTATCAGGCACAAATCCACATTCAGGTTTCAGAAATTTTTAACTTCCGACAAACTCTTTTACTTTAGTGTCGTAGTAAGTCACTGTATAAGTATCGGTACTCAGGTTTCAAAAAGAAGTGAAGTAAAGACCTAACTCTTTCCCAAAGTATTTGTTGCATGCATTGGGTCCCCAAAAAGTGGGTTAAATGGTGTGCGATAAATGCATGCTTACTCTCTCATTTGCCTAATCAAATCACTTGTCTTCGCCATCATTTCTTGATATTGTTCAAGTTGTTTTTTGTTGGATACCGATTTGCATTCGAAGTTATCTTATTTCAGCCACACCACTACCTCTTGAATTCTACTTCTTCATTCCTCAATTTATTGAGTTTTGTATGAAAGCCCATCAATTTTAATTTTGTCACTCCAACACTGTGACCTCGGGCTTGTCCTGGCTTATCCTCACCCATAAGATTAACCCAAACGGAACTCTCCAAATATGTTTAAACATCAATGGTCCCTGCAGCGTTAAGTTTTTCAAACTCCAATTGAGCCTTCACCTGCAATAAGAAATAACTTTATCTTAGGGCTGAAACTCAAGAAAAAATAAGGTGCGGGAATTTAGGGCTACTCACCATAAATTCTCTTGACTCATCATGCACATAAGAACCATCTTTCATTTTATGCGTCAAATCAAAAAAAATTTATAGGCCCTGGTGGTTCCTTATGTTCAGTGACCTAATCAGAGAAAGCAATAGAATCTTTTACAAATTAGTTATAAGAAAAATGAACTAGGAACATAGGGCTTACATATTCATCCTTCACTTGAGCAAAGCTTTTAGATCCATTCACATATGTATGGATTTTCTTGGCACGAGCTTCTTTCCCTTTCTTAGGAAATTCCTACACAAGGAAAACCACATATTAAAATTTGATGCGAAGACAAATAACATATAAAACAGTAAATAGCTTCATCTATGTGATGTGGTGCCTTCACTTTTTCCGATTTCATAGTAAGCTTAAACTTGATCCATTTATGATTAGTAAAGCCAGCCGGAGGCTCCACTTCATCAAGCTCTTCTTCAATCTAATCATCACTCCATTCGTGTATATTTACTTGCATCTCTAACTCTTCACCACGAATGCCATCAAATTCCAAACTTTCTTTCAATTTTTTCCTCAATCTATCTTTTACCATTTCATACTATTTTGCCCTCAAGCGGCGCTTGTTGTTCCTATACTTTGAGCTGAACATCGCAATCAACACTCTGTCCACACTCTCATTCAAAGGGAAATAAAATTTTGCTACCAAATATTAACAAAAATACACCATTTCACATAAAAGTCATGATTTAACAACTGGAAATTGCATGAATAAATCGATTACCCGCACAACTCTTGGGAGTTCAACACCGCACAAATTCTTCACCTCCTTAAAGTCTTTCAAAGCTCCTGGGCAGAGATTTGTATGTCTAATCATCAAAGAATTGTAGTGTTTTAAATTCTTAATCGCATGAATACCTAACTGATGTGGTATTCCCGATTAACCAAAGTAATTGAAGTTCACCATATATTGTCTTCCCCTGTAAAATAGATCCCGAAAGTGATTCTGGGGAAAATACTCCGACGCTCAAGTCCGTACTTTTCCTTCAGAGAATTATAATTTCTCAGTTTAGTCTCACTTACCTTCTTCACTGTTGCTCTCCTTGTATTTATAGGTGTCCACAATCGTGGTTCCACATTGTTAGCGTCCGAGATCATGGGTAGCATCATGGTTCTATAATTTTGGTTTGTGCCTAAACCTTCAAACGTGGTTCCACCTTTATCAGTTTGTGGTCAGGTATTTCAGACCAGGCTCCACCTCTCTTGGTTCGTTAGCCCTATTTATGTTTCATTCTTGGGCTGGGCTTAAAGCCCATCATCCTTTAATTTGTAGGTTAGTGATGTGGTCTATGGGCTAGGTATACACCATAAGCCCCCCTGGCCATGAAGAATAGTTAACACGAAGCGATGGCTTCGTTTGCAGAATGTATGCAAACTATTTTTTTGTGAACTTCTGATGTTGTAATAACATGTTCGTCATTAATGTAACTAAGATTGTCTTCGCGAAGTGTTACTTGCTTCTTAGTTATTGATGCGTTTTTGGTTGGGTTCTTGATTTTGAATATTGAATTTAAATCTACTCTATATCCTTCGTACTTGTAACAAACTTAGTCGTTTGATATTTTGTTTCATTGAACCAAGATTTCCTCCTCTTTACTCATTGCAGCATTCCAAAATTTCCTCTCATACCGTTATATTTCCACTTTATAAGTACTTCGATTTTGGTTACTTAATTCGGTCACTATTTAGTGTACTGTATCTACCCATATAACGTAGACTTCTCGTATTCCTAAAAAAGTAAGTCACTTTTTGTCAGACATTCATCATTACTTTCCTGTCTGATTTGTCTTCTCTTGACTTTTTAGTTTCTTAAATTAAATTCCTTAACCCTTTTGGATTCTCTATCATCTTCCTGCCTTCTTTATTGTTCCAGTTCCTTATCGTACTTCATCAACTCGTAAGTTTTCTTGTTCCTAATCGTCTCCCTTTGTAAAGTGATTCTTATAACCGTAAGCTTGTGTGTCATCTCCATTATATAACTTTGTTTCTCAATCTTGGTGTAGGATTTTTCCAATTTCTTTCCTTCTTCTATGTTTTTTCTTGGCTTGTACTTTGTGTACTTTTCTTAGCTTTACCGGAATATACTCTTTTGCATTCTGTGACTTTGATTGATAGAATTTCTGTCTAAATTTAAGGAATTATGCCTGCCTCAATATCTATCCCTAATGTTGGTGAACCCTCCGTAAAAGATGTTCTAGTTGACGATGTCAACTACGGGGAGGATCCCGACCATCCTACCAGTTCTTCTACCGTCAGTAGTGTTCTTTCCGATTACTACTTGAATAATTTAAAATTTAGTTTTCCTTTTTTTCCTCCTACGAGCTTAAGACCCCTGATAGTTCTGAGAGTGTTCGCACTCCTCCTCCTGGCTTCATCTCTTATTATCTAGACTATCTTAAATTTAGACTTGGTTTTCCTCTTTCTCAGCATATTATAGATTTACTCTCACATTACCGGGTTGCATTATCTCAGCTTCACTCTAAGGCTGTATAGATCATTGTTGTTTTTTATCATGTCTGCGAGGCAGCTCAAATCCCTTTCTCGATTGGCCTATTCTGTAACCTTTATCAGCTCTACAAGGGGAAAAAAATCATCTGATGAATTCACCCTTTACCCAGTCATTCCCAATGTCGAGTTTGTTAGTGGATTTCTTAATAACTGTAGTGTGTGGCAGAAAAAAAATTTCTTCATAAAACTTGGTAATGAAAGTGATCCAGTTTTGCTAGTTTGGAACTATAATGTTCCCAGAGGAGATGCAGACTAATGGTCCTGCTTCCCCTGGGTACCCCTAGGTCCTTGTTGACCGGCTCGTCAAGACGAAGTCCTTCTACAATTTACTTGAGGAAGTTTCTACCTCCGCTCACAACGTTGGGTACTGCGAGGCTCTAGTCAAACTGCGTGGCCTGAACCCTAATGTTAAAGCCTAGAAACTGCCTAAACTAGCTAAGCCTGAGGCAGTGTTGGAGCAAAGGTCATGCTTAACGATGGTTTCATTAGTAGTATTTCTGATGGTGGTCAATTCTTATGCCTTGCTGTCCCATCTCGTTGGTCTTCATTGTTTGCCTTCTGTGGCTGAGTTGAATGAGTGTGAAGTTGATTATTTTAAAGGTCTTCTATTCGGTTCTCGCGCTCCTAAGCCTCCTTCTAATTCTGATGCCAATGCAAACACTGAGGCCAATGTGAACACTGAAGTCTCTACTCAGCATATGAACAAGGAGAATTTTGCTGTCGTTGTCTAGCATGCATCCACTTCCCCCTCTAATGTTAGTTGATCTTAGTGCTATGGATTTTTAGACTTTTTATTTGTAATTATTTTAATTCCCCTCTCTTTTTTCTAAAAAATTAGCTCAGTGCCCCCTTTGGTGATATTGTATATAAAGAAGAACCCCTCTTTTAGGTACTCTGATGTATGTTTGCACTATTTGTACTATTATGGATATTAATTTTAGGCTGCCCTTCTAATTTTGCGACTTCTCATCGTATTTATTTATACATCAGGGCTTTGATATTTTGGTTGATCATAAGTTTTTGAAACGTCTTGACTATTCGGGATAAAATATTTGTTGTCCTCATCGCCCTGGGTTTTTGTCTCCTCATCACATTGCCACATTAGATTGATTGAAGCTCTCTTTATCCAAGGAATATCTTAAGCTTGATCTGTTGATTGCTTCTACAATTTGGAATCCATTCCATTATGTATTGGATGGAAAATTCCTACTTTCTCATCATCCCCATCTCCTTCTACGGCATGCCCTTGTAGCAGGTTTGTACCTGAAGGTTATAGTATTGAATCTTTGGACAAGGATATAGTTTGTAGTTTAGGCAATCTTGAATCTGTCGGTGTATACATGCGTTCACTCAATCTTCCTATTCGTGTTCATTAATGGGTGTTATCGTTGGGTATTCGCCTGAAGTATATGCTACTTAGTATCAATGACCTTAAAGTTGGATGGAAGAAGACTTTGAACTATGCTCAAGACTCTATCCATGAATTGAAAGAATTTTGTGCTGAACAAAACAACCTTATTCAGTGCTAACAGTTGAGTATGGTTAAAATGCTTAGTCAACAAGAGGAGTAAGAATTTTACTGCAAGCAAGGCTCGCAAAGCTCATCAAAAGACCTTAATTATTGATAAGCAGTGTTTTCGAATTGACAATTTGCTGCATCAATTAAAGAAAAAAACGGAATAAGTGTGATCACCTTTCTTCTTTTGCAGTCGGGTGGAAAAGTAAATTTGATGAGCAGTTTTCTATAAATACTTAGCTACGTAGTGAAAATGATCAACTTCGTGCCGAGTGTGATCATTTTGACTCATGTGTGCACCGGCTTGAAAAAGCTTGTGTTGATTACAAAGATAAGCTTCACGTCCTTCCATCATTATCTCGTGGTTCTACTGGTCGTGGAGACCTGACTATGAATATCGACGGGCAGATGATTAACTTGTCTAAGTCTGTTAGGTCGTATATTCGTCGACAAGAGGACAAAGTAAAAAACTTGATAGCTATGAATAAGAATTATCAAAATACTGTTGATGTTATAAGTATGCAGCTTGACCGTGAGGAATTTGACCCTATCACTGATTATAAGGCATGCTATACCAGGTATCTTGGTCATATGGAACGAAGGGGTATAATGCAGCATCCTGCCTACTTGTACATATAATGGTGGTATGATCATATTCTAGATGAAGAGCGCGAGGTTGAGCAATCTCAATGTTGTGGCGGTTCTTCATTTTTTGGATCATCTCGCGCATAAGGGCAAAGATATATTTTTCTTCTTATTGATGTACTATCTTACTTCTTAGAATGTTTTAAGTAGTACTTCTATGTTATGTTAATTCATATTTTGGAATCTGGTTCGTTCGATTAACATAAAGTGTTATGTTTTTCGCATTTTCCCTTGTTCGTTTGTATGTTTATCTAAGAGGTCTATTGCCTGCGTAATTAAGGTCTTAAACCTTCACCATTCGAAGCTGCATGGTTTATTGTTTGCTTCTGTCGTTGACATTATAGGCACATTTGCCTTTTTTTGCAAGATCTGTAGCTTGCACAATTAAGAGTTTGTATTGTGCAAACCAGCAAGATTTATTCCTTACTTTTGTCACTGTCTTTGTAGGCATATATTCCTTTATGCAAGATCTATGGCTTGCCTAGTTAAGTTTATGAAGCTGCAAGATCTATTGCTTGCGAACTTGAGAGCTTGTATTATGCGAACTGCAAGATCTATTGCTTGCTGACGTCGCTGTTTTTGTAGGCATGTCTGCCTTTGTGCAAGATCTATGGCTTGTAAAAGTAAGATTGTGAAGTTGCAAGATCTATAGCTTAGAATCGAAGAGTTGTATTGTTTGAATCGCAAGATATATTGCTTGCCTTTGTTGGTTTTCCTAATTTTGTTAATCGCCTTCGGACAACTTCGTAGCTTGTTGCATCGAGATTAGTTAGACTCAATTTCTTGCGACTATAAGACTTGGTATTTGGTTTGTGATATGCCATAGTTGGCTATTATTTACAAGATGCAAGTGAAGGATAAAAAGTAATTTTCCTCAAAAGACACTTTTTGATATTTATAATGTACGACTGCGATAATATCGCCTTTAAAATAAAACAAAAATGCAAGTATCACCAATGATCATCTCATGGCTCCTATACAACGGGTTTTTTTTATCCTCCTCATTGGATCTACATATAAAACATTCTTAGGTTAATCAAATGCCAAGTATTGGGGACACTGCTGTCATCCATTCTTTGTAACTCGTAGTAGTTGGATTGGTGCACTTTCGTGATCTTGTACGGGCCTTCCCACTTTGGGCTTAGCTTTCCTTTTTCTTCAGTTAGGTTTTCTTCATTTTTCCGCAGTACGAGATCACCAATTCAAAATTGCATCTCTTTGACTCTCTAATTGTATACTCTAGCCATCCTTTCTTTAAACTTTTCTTCTGTGATTGTTTCCCGTTGTCTTTTCTCTTCGAGTTTGTCTAAATTCAACCTCATCATTTTGGGATTATCTTCCTCCTTGTATTCTCCTACTCAAAGGCTTGAGTTCTCAATTTCCACTGGTATTACTGCTTCATGACTATAGACAAGACTATATGGTGTTTCTCCCATTGGTTGTCGAAAGTTATTCTGTACGACCATAGGGTATTGGGTATCTCGTCCACCCAGCCAATTCTTTTTCCTTCCAATCGTTTTTGGATACCCTGAACTATAGTCCTATTGGTTACTTCCACGTGACCATTTGCTTGAGGGTGAGCTACATATGTAAAGTTTTGTGCAATCCCTAGCTTCGAGCATCATTCAATAAAGGTCCCACTCCTGAATTATGTGCCATTGCTGTGATGATAGTTTGTGGCACCTCGAAGCAATAAACTATATTCTGCCAAATGAAATTTCTTGTTACCTCTGCTGTGACTCTTCCCAGTGGCTTTGCTTCCATCCATTTGGTGAAGTAGTCAACTGCCACAATTAGAAATCTAGCATTGCTAACACCTTTCTGAAAAGGTCCGACTAGGTCAATTCCTCTTTTATCAAATGGTCAAGCTCCACATATTCCTGTTAAAGTAGCCTGTGGTTTATGCGACATCCCAATATTAATCTGGAAACTTCTGCACTTGAGCACAAAGTTGTGCGCATTGTTGAACATGGTTGGTGAATAGTATCCCACCCGAATTATCTTCTTTGCAATTGTCAAGACCCTTGATGCATTCCACATAATCCTTATTAAACTTCTTCCAAGATTTTGCCAGCTTGCGATGATCCTACGCACTTTAACCATGGAGATAAGAAACCTTTCTTGTATAAAATTCCCCCTTCATAAACATAGTTGTGAGATTGTAGTTCAAACTTTCTGGCTTGTATCTTGTCTGTTGGAAACTTTCCCATTGTAATGTAATCTATTTAATGGTGTCATCTAGTTTAATTTTTCTGTTTGGATTGTTGACACAGTTGTTAATGTACTTCTGACTAGAATGACCTCCCCTTTCAATTAATGAATCGAATCCAGCTATCTCCATCTTGCTCAAGGCTTCTGCTTTTTTGTTTTCACTTCTTGGTACATGTTGAATATCGAAGTATTCGAGTTGATCAATGAGTTGACGAACTTTCCTTAAATACTTTCTCGACTGCTCTTCTTGCACATCGTAGTCTCCCTGTACTTGTTGGACCACTATTTGTGAATCACTAAAGCAGCGCTACGCTTTTGACCTTCATCCTGATTGTAAGGTCTATACCACATATTAATGCCTCATATTCAGCTTCATTGTTGGTGAGTGGAAATTTGAAACAAAGTGAATATCTGTTCTCTCCTCATTCTAGATTGACTAGTAGTAGTCCTGCGCCACAACCTTCTTTGCTAGATGCTCCATCAACAAAAAATTTCCGTGCGATGTCTACCCACTTGGATTTTCCTTTGTCAATTCCAAGATTTGGTTGCGTATTTGCCTCTTGTGTATCTGTACTTGTCATCTCCGCAATGAAATCTGCTAAGGCTTGTGCCTTGATTGCAGTTTGCGGTTGGAACTAGATCTCATATTTCCCCAATTCAAGAGCCCACTTGGTCATTCTACTAGATGACTCAGGCTTGATTAGGATATTCTTGATTGGGTAATAAGTATAGACTATGATCACATGACTGTGAAAATAGGTTTGCAGTATCCTTGCTAAATATACCAAAGCTAGAGTTAATATTTCAACCAGCAAGTACGCCCAATCTGCACTTCGTAGTATTCTACTGATGTAGTACACTGGTACTTGTTTTTGGCCTTCTCGATGCACAAAATCTAAGCTTACTGCATTCTTTGAAACCTCCAAGTATAGTCATAGTGTTTCTCCAGGGATTGGTGACTTTAGTGTTGGTAATGCTGCTGCTCCTTCAAGGATCCATATGCTTTCTGACTTTCCTCTCTCCAGCAATTTTTTTTGACCTTCTTAAGGAATTCAAAGAGTGAGAAGTGTTTCTCAGCTGCCTTTGAAACAAATCTACTAATCGATACCAACAATCCCATTAATATTTGCACTTCCTTAACTGTTAGTGGTTGAGGAAGGTCAACTATCACTTGTATTTTCTCTGGGTTAGCCTCAATCCCCTTGGAGGATACCTTGTATCCAAAGAATTTTCTGGCACCTACTCCGGTTATGCATTTCTTGGGATTAAGCTTCATGCCAATCGCACTCAGTGTATCCAAAGTTTCCTTCAAGTATTACGCGAAGTTGCATATCCTTTTGCTTTTTATAACCATGTTGTCAACACATGCTTCCACATTTTGTCCTATTTGATTGCAAAATGCATTGTCGCCACTCTCCGATATGTTGTTCTTGCATTTTTTTAGGCCAAACGACATCTTCACATAGCAAAATATTCCAAAGCTTGTTATGAATGCCATTTTTTCCGCATCTTTTAGGTTCATCAATATTTGGTTATATCCCTTATACGCATCTAAGAAGGCTAGGAGTTCGTATCCAGAAATTGCTTTGACCAGTTGATCAATTTTAGGCAAAGGATAACAGTCTTTTGGGCATGCCTTATTTAGATTAGTGAAGAATATACACATTCTCCACCCCCCGTCTGCCTTTTTTTTTACCATCACTGGATTCGCTAACCATTTTGAGTGGATTACCTCCTTTAGAATACCAGCCTGAAGCAATGATGTTTCTTCTTCTTCGATCTTTTTCCGTCTATCACTAGCAAAGCTTCATTGTTTTGCTTAACTGGTTTGACCAAATCACTGATATTTAGAGAATGGGTAGCGATTCTTGGGTCAACTCCTCCCATGTTCTATACACTCCATGTGAATGTATCTTTGTGACTTCTCAAGATTTATATAACCCTTTCTTTCTCCAGGTTTGGAAGATGCTTTCCTATTTTGACGCACTTAGAGGTGTCTTCATCATCCAAAGTGACAACTTCAATCTCTTCACCCAGATCTATTAGGGGAACTGATTGGTTGAGCAAACCACTATTTGATATAGTGCTAACCATTTTTGTTTGCTCCACATTCTTTCCTGCTGTCATCGCAATAACCATAAATTGTCTGGTTGTTTGTTGGTTTCCTCTTACTGTTGCGATTCCTGTTAGATTCAAGAACTTCATTACCAAATGGTATAGAGACCATATCGCCTTGTTGTATTCATCCCAGGCCTACCGATGAAAACATTAAATGGACTTGGTGTGTCTATGACCACGAAGTTGCACATGATAGTACAATTTCTATCATTTTCACCTATTGAAACAGGAAGTTGTATGTTACCCAAATGTGTCTCTGCTCACCCCGTAAATTATACAAGAGAGTATGTTAACTTCTTTAGGTCAGTCTGATTGAACCCCAACCTATCGATGCAATCCACAAATAAGATTCGACGATGCTCCCATCATCTACGAACACCCTATGAGCAATTTCATAAGTTTTTCCGATGCTGTATCAAGATTTAACACCCTGTGTCTAGATGTCCAATCCAGATGATGGTGATTTGATCTAGTTCCTCAACCATAATGAATCAGTTTTAAATGAGTTACTGAAATCTAAAGCTTTGCTACTGAGATCTCAGAAGGAATACAATATTTTTCTGAAGCAAAAGGCTAGGTTAAACTGGTTTAAACAAGGTGATGCAAACACAAGTTATTTTCACCACACAATTAAGGAAAAGAAAGTAAGATCTAGAATTGCTAAAATTAAAGATGGTAATGGAAATTGGATATCTGATCCAAGTTTGATTAAAGAAGAAGGTGTGAGATTTTTTCAGAAACTACTGAATGAGGAGGAATCACAAAAAGAGGGAACTTACCTAAATCATTTCCTGCAAGAAATCCCTAAAGTAATAACTGATCAACAGAACCTCCTCCTGCTTACCCCCATTAACACACAGGAACTGAAAACTGCAGTTTTTGACCTTAATAGATCTAGTGCACCTGGCTCCGATGGATTCTCTGGTGATTTTTATATATCTTTTTGGGATACCATTAATAGAGATCTGTTAGAAGCTGCTAATGAATTTTTAAATACGGGTAACATCCCTAAAGCTATGTCTAGTACTTGGCTCACCTTAATACCCAAAAAAGCCATTCCAAACACATTTGCAGATTTCAGGCCAATAAGCTTATCAAACTTTGTAAATAAAGTTTTTTCTAAACTGTTAATGGAGAGGATTAAACCACTAATGCACTTAATGATTTCCCCTGAGCAAAGTGCTTTTTTTAAAGGTAGGGATATTTTAGATAATGTGATCCTAATGCATGAAATGACTAGATTGCTTTCTAGAAAGTCTAAGATTTCAAATTTGATTGTCAAACTAGATATGCAAACGGCTTTTGATAGGGTTTCTTGGTCCTTTCTTAACTCCATTCTCCTACAATTTGATTTCCATGGAAATTTTGTTAGACTCATCATGCATAACATTGCTTCTGCAAACTTTTCAGTTTTAATAAATGGTGTAACATCTGGATTCTTCTCCTCCTCAAGGGGTATTAAACAAGGAGACCCTCTCTCACCCTTTCTGTACAATATTTTATCTGAGGCTTTTTCCAGGGGTTTAAAGAAATTGTTTAACACTGGCTATTTAAAGTACTTTAGTCTTCCCAACTCCTGTTCTCCTCTTACTCATCTCATGTATGCCGATGACACTGCAGTTTTTCTGAATACTAAGCCTGACAATTTGAGGCGTTTTAAACATTTTTTGAATGCTTATGAGATCACATCAGGTCAAAAAGTAAACTTCGCAAAATCAGTATTCTTTGTTTCCCACAACACTTCTCTTTAGCAAGTCCAGTCTGTTAAAAGGTTACTAGGGATGGAGAATGGCTCCTTCCCCTTTAAATACCTTGGAGTCCCTATTTTCTTTGGTAGTAATTTAAAGATGCATTATCTATCTGTTATTGAAAGAATGGAGAGAATGATAAATAATTGGAAGAATCAATGGTTAAGTTCTGCTGGTAAAATCATCTTGATAAATCATTGCTTCCTTTCGATTCCAACACATATCTTTGCAGTCCTAAAACCCCCCAGGATAGTTTTAAAAACAATGGAAAAAATGGCATCTAGTCTATTCTGGGGAAAATCAGATTTTTCTGATAGGAAAAGATGGAGATCATGGAAAAAAATGAGTTATCCAGTGAATGAAAATGGTTTAGGTTTAAGGGATTTGAATGCCATAGTACATGCTTTCTCATGTAAATTATGGTGGAAGCTCCAAATTAATGAGACTCAATGGTCAACACTTTTATGGACACTACCTGTCTCTTACAAAAAATCCCACATTTGAGGTAGAATAAGCAGTGTAACTACTATGGCAAACAGTCTAACTAGGATTATCTTTGGTAAAGGGGAATGCTCCTTTTGGAATGCAAATTGGATGGGTGATGGTGCTCTCTGTTATATTTGGCCAGAGGAAATGGACATACCTTTTGAGGATCTTAACTTGAGGTCTTTCATTAACAACAAATCTGCTTTCTTACCAAGTCTGGAGCCTTATTTGGCTACCACTATCCTTCATATTTTGCAGGAAGTAAAGCTGGAGCACTCTCATGGGGGTCAGCTAATTTGGACCCCAACCACAGATGGGAAATTCTCAATTAGATCCGCCTACAACATTTTCAGACAGAAGGGACCTGAAATACAACATCTCCAAAAGGTTTGGTCTCCATACATTCCTAGAAAAATGTCAGTACTCCTTTGGAGAGCTTTAAATTGCATCCTCCCTTTTGATAATATTTTAAGTAGGATGGGTTTTTCTCTGGCTTCGAGATGCCCTCTATGCATGAACAATAATGACAATCTTGATCATTTTTTCAATTCATGTCCTTTCTCCTGTTCGGTTTGGAATAGTGTTCACTCGCTTTTACAGCTACCACAAACAGGTTTTAGGAATTTAAATACCAGGGTGGAATTTTACTTATCTTTCAAGGCTGATTCTAAAATCCATGCAAATTTGATAACTGCTGCTTTTATGGTTACAATTTGGTCTCTATGGACTAGCAGAAACAAATTCATTTTTGAGAATAGACCTTTCTCTAGTGAGACTTGTGTCCATGACATTAAACAAATGATTTACATAATTTTCACAGCTCACAAATTGAAAGGTAATAGAGATAGGCATAAGCATTGGATTCAGGCTAAGATCATTCCTCAAATTATTCAAAAAAATAGATCTGCTATTACTGCAGTTTTTTGGGAAAAACCACTAACTGGCTATAAAATAAACACTGATGCATTATGGATCTCTGGTGGATTTTCCTCTGCTGCACTAATAGTAAGAGACTGGAATGGTAAGGTATTGAAAATGAGAGTTAAAATTTTTCAGTGTCCATCTCCTCTGCATGCAGAATTAATATCAATCAAAATGGGATATGAAACCTGCTCAGAACTAGCTCTAGATAAATGTGTAATCGAATCTGATTGCTTAACTGCGGTTAGGAGTATTCATAACCCTATGAGCTGCCCTTGGGGAATCTTCTCTATCTGTAATGCACTAAATGTAGAACACTCTTCACACCCAATTCAACACACACCTAGACAAGCTAACATGGCGGCGGATTTTCTGGCAAAATTTGCTAGGGAAAACAATCTACAAGGTGACATAGACATTAGGTTAATTCCCATTTTCCTTAAGGGATTGTTATCATTAGATACTATTGGCTTCCCAGCAATAAGAGTTGGACCTTCTATGGATAGCAGTAGGATATAGATGAGGCTCTTTCAGTTTCATATTAAGTGCATCTTGACTGTTACTACGAATTTTTAGACACTAGCTTTTAGCACAAATACTGCTAGTTTCTTCTCTTGTAATTTCAGGTACTTAGCCAAGAAGCAAGGATACGGGGTAGTAATGGATACTGGGAACCTGCTGCTCATTCTGATGATTTTTTCTGCTACGTGTCATACCTTCTTTTTGTTTCCTGATCTGATTTATACTATCATGCTGAAAGAATCCTATGCCATTGAATACTACATGCTGCTCTTCCCAAATGTCTGAGAAGAAAAGAAGCTTTCAGCGCCATAGTGTTCACGACAATTTGGAAACCTCTTGGCTTGTACACCGTTGACAAACTGGGGTCTCGATCTTTCGATTCACCGCCCTGTTCACGGTTTTACAGCTACAGGTTATCCATAGGATGACTACTTTTGTACGGGGATAAACTTTTTTTTTAGAATAGGGGCACACACCGCTTTTGGTGGCAATTTCTTTTGCTTAAAGAGCTTCTACTGAGCTCTTGGATCATCATTTGGATGATCAACTTGTAATATTCGTAAACTTTCAGCACCTAATTTTGGCTTATTTACACGGCCTGGGGAGCCTAATAAACACCCCCCATCCTCGGATGGTTTAACAAAAAAAAAGTTCCTCAACCATAAATTCTTGTTACACAATGCCGCTACGGGAACAAACATAGTCTACAATCCACATCAAGAGATTTTCCCAGCATCTATAAGAGCTCATGGTCAGAGGCCACATAAGAAGTTCACCACATTTCAAGCAGATTTTTTGGAAAACAATATGAAGTTTTTCAAATAGTTCAGCAAGATGCAATACCGAATGGCTTTGAATACGTGGTGAATACCGATGACCATTTGATTCATCTTCTACCAGAAGGAGATAACATGCAAGTTGATTCCACAGGTGGCATAGAACAGCCAGGTCAACAACGGGCAAATCCGCAGTAACCATAGCAGCAGACGCAACAGCAAGACGAGCAACACCACTATGATAAACCAAATGGTCATTTAGAGGAGGAAATAGAGCAGGCTCGGGAGGTTCAACCAGATAATAATTCTATTTTTATAGGAGGCCTATGCATGGAGAGGTATACTCTCAAACCATCCTAGTCATACAGATAGGGTGCCTCATATGTAGCATAATTTATTCATAAATTTGAAATTGAGGTGAAAGGAGTGCATATACCTGCACCGGGCTAGAAAATCATAACCAACAATACCCTGGTAACACCAGTAATTGAAACTCCCATCGCTTATGTTTCACATAATCAGAATGAGTTGTATGTAAGTGCATTCTATATAAATACGGGGGCAAGATGGGGAATGGGAGAGAATAGAATGCATTTGGGGTCCACACAAGATTTAAATCATTAGGAACCCTGGCAGGGACTAGTGTTAGCTCATGATATACATGAAGGTGGAAAGTGTAATTGTTTTGAACCTCGCATTGAGCAAACAAGTATTCCACCAGATTTAGAGACAGTAAAGGGCCACGACAGGAACATTATAGTGGTGGAATCATCTATAGAAATAGAAATAAATGTAGAACAAGGGGATTGTACACCCATGGAAGAACCATCACAACAATAGACACAACGACAGAGTAGTAAGGGTACAAGCAACCAACATCTTAAACCCATCAAAAAGTGAATGAAAGGGCAGGTAAGGCAAAGACAGAGGTGGATGTAGGGTAAACACTTGGGGAAATCTCTGGATCGCAAGAGGAAGAACAAGGACAGAGCTAGGGAAAAACTAAAAACAAGATGCCAATTGCAGGTGCAGAATTAGAGAAAGTTTATAATAACTCCAGCGATTCAAAGGCTCAAGGTGACCAGCAGGCTATTTAGGAGGAGATCCAAAGAAAGTTAAGGAAGAGATCAAGAGATGACAAAGATGAAACAAACTCTATCAACACAATCCGGTTAACCAGCTTGAAGGATGAGTTGCTAGTTAATAAGAGGAGAATTCATGATGAGGTGCGAGTAAGGCCTATTGTACAATATAAGAAGAAGAAAAATATCATTGGCAAACACACTACGGGTTCTAGCAGGGCTGTCCCAAATCAGCCTGCCACCCCCCAACGAGGACTCTTGTATGGAACTGTATGTCCATTAACAATGCCCCTATAACAAGAAGGCTGCACCAGCTTGTTAAGAAACATCACTTGTAAGTTCTATGCTTAATGGAAACAAAGCCAGATCAATGGACTATGGAGAAATGGAAGCATGGATCACAGTTTGGGGAATGGTGGTATATTTCAGCTACGACAGCAAGGGGTTTAGCTTTATTTTAGACATATTCAGTAGACTTGGAAGTAGTAAGTAGTGGTAGCAATCATATCATGGCTAAGTGTGTAGGGTTACAGTTAGCGTGGTTTCAACTTTTTGTGTATGGCCAACCAAATTTGAGTAATAGGGTGGCCTTTTAGGGCTACATTAATAGCATAGTGCCAAGTTCCCAGTACCCGATTATGGTCATAGGAGACTTTAATCAATTCTTGTCACCACATGATAAGTTAGGAGGACAGAGATTCCAAACTTCTGATAGCTCAAACACATTAAAAAAATGCTGTAATATCATGGTTCGGTGGAAGTACAAAACTGTGGTTAGTGGTACACCTTGAAAAACAATTGAAAGGGAGTAGTTTGTGTGTATCAACGACTAGATAAGGCTTTCTGTAACGGGGAATGGAGGAAAAAGTTCCAGCAAATGGAGATGGTCAACTTCCCAGTCCTGCAGACGGACCATTGACCATCCCTCATTAATCGATTACCAATAAAAAGACCAGTTAGGTTGTACAAGCTATATCTGGATACACTGTAAAGAGCCTCATCAGATATTGGGAGAGGTATGTGAACATCGACATCAAAATGTGGAAGAAGAACATGCATATAGTACAATATCCAGGGATATTCGACTTACTATGCAGCAACTCCATTTATGGAGTAAACAGGCCTTTGGGAATCTAGATAGGCAAATCCACAAGCTCACTCAGGAATTTTTAAAAAAAAAGCAGAACCAACTCAGTAGGGGAGTGCAAAAATATTAAGCACAAGTACATAAAGTTATCTCCCGTGAGAAAACAATCCAAGATTTATTAGCCAAACAGTCTGACTATTGGGAACAAAGGTTTAGAGTACAGTGGGGTAGCTTAGGTGAACATAACACAAACTTTTTTTCATAAATGGGAAACTCAAGGGAAGGCCATAAATAGAATTAAAATTATTTTGGATACAAGGGGGAACTGGATATATTAGGAAGAGGATATTCATCAGAGAATTACAGAGTATTTTGCAGACAATTACACTCTTCCTAATAACTATCCTCCACTCATTGGATATGAACAAACCTTAGAGCAAGTCATTCAAATCAATCAGGATATCCTAACCACAGAACAAATACAGATGCTTCACAGACGTTTCAATAGCTAGGATGTCCAGGCAGCAATGCGACAAATGAAGCCAAGGAAATCTCCAGGTCTGGATGGCATGCCGACAGGATTCTACAAGCATCACTGGCAGCAAGTAGGTCCAAAAATCTCATAGGTAGTGTTGGCAATACTATCAGGGTAATGTGTAATGTTGTAGGACTGGAACCAGACTTTATTGGTGATCATACCAAAAAAGAGATCCCGTTAAAAACCATAGTGCTCTGCAATGTATAATACAAGATTGTGGCAAAGATCCTGGCAGAACGATTGTCAAAGGTAATGAGCACGCTTATTAGCCAAGAACAAGCTGGTTTTGTAAAGAACGTGCATATAGTAGAGAACACTCTCATCGCTTATAAGATGTTGAATTGCCTGAAAAAGAAGAAGAATGAAAAAAATGGAGTTGCGGCGATCAAGATTGATATGAGTTAGGCTTATGATCGAGTCTCTTGGGTATTTCTACAAAAAGCACTAGAGCATGTGGGGATTCTTGACAATTGGAGGAGGATTATCATGCACTATGTCACCAGTGTAAGCATTGCGGTTAGCATAAATATGCTTCAGTCAGAATTTTTCTATCCCATTCGAGGGTTACGCCAAGGTTGCCCATTATCACCCTATTTATTTATAATCTATCAGCAGTATTTTTCTAGTATGTTACAGAAAAATATGAACATTTTAAGGCAGGGAGGGTATAAGCCAGTGCGTAGAGCGCCACCAATTTCTGACCTCATGTATGCATACAACAGTTTACTCTTCCTCGAATTATAGAACTGGCAACCCGACAGTTAGCTAGAGTTTTGGATGTGTTTTCAAGGTATTCGGATGCAGAGAATCAACTTTAAAAAGTCACCTATCCGGGTCAGCCGTAATACACCTTCTCGGGCAGAATCATTTTTAAGGTACACACTAAATATACATAACTAGGGTTTAGGAGGTAGATACTTGGGTATGGAAATTATACCACTCCAGTCCAGAAGTTAGACACTTAAGTATCTGATACAGAAGATACAAAATAAGTTTGATTCATGGAAAAATAAATCATTAAGCCTTGCAGGTAGAATACCATTGGCCAAGCATATTATAGCAGCAATGCCGATGTCTCCGATGGGAATTTTCAAGATCCCTAAGGAAATTCTGGATAAGATTAACCAAATAACGACCGAGTTCATATGGAAAGGTGAATTGCAAGGTAGGGGAATGCTCTAGATGTCATGGAAATGAATGTACAGATCAAAAAAGGAAGGAGGGTTAGGGATCCGATCCACTTAACAAATGAATAGAGATATAGTAGCCAAGCATGTATGGAATATATTACAACAAAAATATTTTCTTTTTGTGCGGGTCTTTATTGGTAAATATTGTCACAATCAGGAGTTTATAAATACCAAACCAAAGCTACATCACAGCTGGGCCTGGAAATCTATCTTATGGGGGAAAGATCTTCAAGTGCAGCATCTCAAATGGCAAGTTAGGTGACAAAGCTATCAAAATAGGGGGCAAGTGGATACCAGGGGAAGATACCACAAGGACTCCCCCTGTGGCGGAAAATCACACTGACCTCAGAGTATCGTAGTTAATTGATGCACATAGGCAGTGGCGAGTACAACTAATCAAAATAATCTTCTCTCAAAACATAACAAAAAAGATCCTTCAAATACATATTCCGGTGATGCAAAAGATACTAGGCAATGGATACATACCAACAATGGAGTGTACACTGTAAAGCTAGGCTATCACGCTCAGTTCCGGGATAAGGAGCCACTCAGTCAACAATCTGCAAAGGCCAGCTGGAAGAGATTATGGAAGCTGAAAATACCCCGGAAGATAGTTATTCATATTTGGAGAACACTCCATAATGCCATAACTGCGGAAAACGTGCATAAAAGATGAATCATTACTGATCCAAAGTGCAGATTATGCAACACAGATCAAGAGGAGACAATTGGTCATACCTTACTTCAGTGCCCGTCGACTCAGCAGATTTGGCGTTTGTGGCCATTGGGTTTTAATTTCGCCATAGGAAATGCAGTCTCTTATTAACAATGGTTATGGGACTGGGAGAAGCGGGCACCTGATGACGACGTATTTAATTTTCAATATCTCTCTTCCACCTCGTCAACTGAAGCCACAAAGAAATCACTCTATTTTTCTCTCCACAATGGTTGAAACCACTTCATAGACTGCACTTAATTTTCTTTATCCAACTCATTAATTTTACCTTAAATATTTAATATAAATAAATTTTCCTACCTAAAATAAATTTAATTGTGAAATTTAATAAAAAAATATATTTTTATAATTTTTTACAATTTACTTTTTAATTTTGTTTTTCAATTTAATAATAACATTTTATTTTTCAATTTTATATTTAATTTCATTTTTTAAAATTACTATTTCAATTAAATGGAAGGTAGGAGAAATGAAATTGGGTTCGGTAGGAAATATGGAATTGGGGATGGCGGGAGAAATGGGTCAATTTCTGACGCGTGGAGAAATGGCAGTAAAAATCTGATGTGTGGGCCCTACTTCACATGGGTGGCAGGAGAAATGGCATTTGACTAAGTTTCAGTTGGGGGAAATTGAAGGATGTTCTCAATTTATTGAGACCACTTTGAAACCCTCATTGTGAGATTTTAAAGTTTCAGTGTGGTTTTCTAAGTGGTTTTAGTTCTGGATTGAAAGCACACTGAAATCCCTAGTGCAAATGCTCTTAGGGACCAAACCCTTTTATGAAAGAAAATAGCTCATAATTTGTTACATGAGTTAAGGGCAATATAAAGAGATACTAAATCTAAACTAGTAGTTTTGCTGATATAGATACATATATAATAAGAGATGAATTTTCACATATAGCAATCTCCACCCCATGTGTTAATTGCTGTTTTGGCCAGACATCATTTACTATTAAGTTTGATACAAAATATGCATACAAGTCCTGATTAAATGTATTAAGTGTCGAGGTTTTATATTCATCAAAATTGCAATTCCAAGAGGTCCATGTGATTTGAAATATGCACTTTTCTTCTATCTAAGAATGGATTATCTTAAAAAAAAGACCTGATACTCTCTGCAAGCTGATCTATAAATGAGTATAAATCCTTGCGCAAAGTCTTTTTGATCTTCTTCGTATAACTGCATTAAAGGGGAAAAACACAGTACATTCCATTTTAAATAACATGAAGATTATCAATTATCAATGAAAGCATACCAATTTTATCGAGGAACAGCATATCTCCGATTTCAGAATCAAGGGAATTGTGTGTAAAAATTTGATCTGTCAAGTTATTCCTAAGAAAAAGTTTAACCAGTTTATCTGCTGGTTTAATCGCCTCTCGTTTTTCACGAACAACTAAACAACTACTTATGGACTTGTTTATGGTGTTATCTAATTGAAATAAAGTCCATGGTGCCTCAAATGGATCTAATGAACTTGTTTTTGCATTCAAACAGTCAGTGGCTAATGTTAAAATGGCACTAAAATGTTTCCCATATATTAGACCCATTACAATAGCATTAAGTTCAGCATGACGGCTTGATGAAGCATGCATGACCATTCCCCTTGCTCCTAATAAATTACCAGCCGAATCTCTAAAAATTAGACCAATTCCACATAGCAAAGTAGTTGAGTTCCAAGATACATCTACGTTTAGTTTTATTCATGAACTTGGCTTTGACCATCTTTGCTTTGTTATGATAGGTTTGGAAGGGGGATTAAGCCAAGGAATTAAACTTAACTACACCCATTTCTTATCATAAGCTTGAGAGGAGAGAAAAGGTTTTACAAAGTAAGCTAAGTAAATGTCTTATTTCAGGCTCTTTACCATTTTCTTTATATAAGGCTTTTATATTTTCATAAAAATCAAGCTATTTCTAGCTTTTCAAAGTGCCCAAAAAATAAAAGAAGGAACAATGTATACCAATTTTGTGTGTAACCTAGTGAATCCAATAAATGACAAGTAAAAAGATAGTTTGTTCCATATTGTATCAAAGCTCAAATCAAGTAAGTCCCGTCAATTATACATCATTTTCCAAAAATAAATAGCTAAATGGCTTGAATTTTTTTTTAAAATGATTAAGAGTATCTGGCAGTCTGAGCAAGTATGGCATTTCGATGCAAATCGAAATTTCATAAAAGCAAGAATGTCTTTAAAAGGAAGGATAGCATTAGTTAGTTTCCACATAAATTGAAACTTTCCCAGATAATCTCATGTTCAATACCTTTTGTAGAGCCCTGGATCTTCTCTTTCTGCTCCTAATCCAATTGTATGCAAACTTGAATGTAAAATTACCCTTCCAATCAGGATTCCATACAAGTCAATTCTCTTTAATTTACGGTCAATTTTGCTCCTTGGAGAAAACAGATAATTTGAGGATTGAAAAGATGAGTAAGCTGTGGGTGGTAAAGTTGTTTTCTCTCTAAAAAAATATGAGATTTTAATGTTTGGAGCTATTGTGTTGTCTGCATAGCTTAGTCAATTTTAAAAACACCATTGTGTTGTCTGCATAGCTTAAATGAGATGTCGGTATTGCCCGAGCTAGCAGTTGGAAATGTTCCAGTTTACCATTTTGAAAAATAAAAGAGAGGCTACTAGAAAACACCTCGGTAATATTTTGGGCTTGATTTTGGAATGAGTTGAAATTAAAGGGTTGATATCAAAGTTTTCATTTAATTTGTTCAATAGTATAATTAACATTAGGCTAAATTCATTATTATGTTCATTAGTTTAATTAATGAATTTAATCTATTTTTAAAATTCATAAAGTCATTATAAATTAAATATTTATGTTAAGTTAACTTTTTATTTTTATAGAATAAAATAATTATAGTGTTACATAATCGGCACACGAATAATTTTGGGATATTTTGATTTGTTGAATCACGAAATTTGTGATACCAAAATGAAATTCAATAATATAAGACTGTGAATTTGAAATTTGGGCATGTATGGGTAAACGGAAGGGTCTCAAAAGTCAACATTAGTTCATTCTACAAGTCTTGGAAAATTACACTATGGCCCAATATTATGTTACCCTATTATCAATTGCTCCAAAATACATGATTTTTGTTATTCTTACCTACATATAGAAATATAAAATAAATATTTTTTTTGGTGAAATGTTGGAAAGCGCTAGTACATGTTCTAGAGTAACTTAGAGTTGAATACTTAAAAGTAAGAAAGAAAAATCGGAAAGGATTACATATATGTTCTTATGCTTAATTGTTGATACATATATATACATACATATATATATATATATACATACATACATACATACATATATGTATATATATTGTTACATACTTGGAAAATACAATGGGGGTGGATATGGTAGCATCATGTTCGAGTGGATTTCAATTTGGAGTTACGAGTAAAGTTTTTACTTTTTGCACTTATGTCTCTCCAAGAAAGTTGGAATTGTCGAATAACGGAATTGGTGACACAAAATGAAATTCAATTATAAGATTGTGAATTTGTAATTTGGGCATGTATGGGTGAATCGAAGGATCTCAAAAGTCGACATTGATTACTTTTACACAGTTATGGAAAATTACACTATTACCCAAAATTGTGTTAACATATTATCCATTACTCCAAAATACACGATTTTTGTTATTCTTTCGTAAATATAGAAATATAAAAAAATTGTGAAATGTTGGAAAATGCTAGTACATATTCTAGAGTAACGTAGAGTTGAATACTTATAAGTAAGAAAGAAAAATTGTAAAGAATTACGGTTACGTTCTTATGCCTAATTGTTGATATATATTCCGTTACAGACTTGGAAAATACAATAAGGGTTTATATGGTAGCATCACGATCGAGCAGATTTCAATTTGGATTTACGAGTAAAGTTTTAACTTTTTGCACTTAGGTCCCTCCAAGAAAGTTTGAATCGTCGAATCACAAAATTGGCGATGCCAAAATGAAATTCAATAATATAAGATTGTGATTTTTTAATTTTGGGCATGTATGGGTGAACGGAAGGGCCTCAGAAGTCAACATTGATTACTTCTACACAATCTTGGAAAATTACACCATGGCGCAAAGTTATGTTACCTTATTATCCATTGCTAAAAAATACATGATTTTTGTTATTCTTTCCTAAGTATAGAAAAATAAAATAAATTATTTTTTGATGAAATGTTAGAGAGCGCTAGTACATAAAATCTATTAAAAGTGTACGTTTAATTTATTTCATTAAAACGTATTAAAAGTTTAATTTATTTCATTTAAAAAAATATAAACATAAAGTCATAGTTAAAAATATAGTTATAAAATCTAATAAAAGTTTAAAAGAAATTGAGTAGTATAAAAAATTTACAAAATTATATTTAAGTTTTGTTTAACATTAAATTTTATTAATAAAATCTCGATCATGTGTTACTTGAACTCTACATTTAATTTATTTCATTTAAAAATATAAACATAAAGTCATGGTTAAAAGTATAATTACAAATTCTTTTAGAATTAAAAAGAAATGGAGTTGCAGAATTTTTTTTAAAAAAAATTAATTAAAAATTGACACTATTAAAATTACATTATTAACACTACCTTTTATATCGTGCATCGCAAGGGTGTCTACTAGAGATACGTGCGACGTCAGTAAGCTAGACATACATGCAACGTCGGTAAGCCAGACACACGTGCGACGTCGGTCATTTCATGTCTACAAGAGGTACATGCGACGCCAGCCCAATAATAATCAACGGTAAGCCAGACATGCGTTCGGAGTGGGTCATTTCATATCTGCGAGAGTGATGTGCGACTTCGGTCTCAAAAAGAACCGATGTCGGTAAGTCAGACATGCGTTCAGAGTGGGTCATTTCATGTCTGCGGGCATTTCATGTCTGCGAGAGTGATGTGCTACTTCGGTCTCAAAAAGAACCGATGTCGGTAAGTCAGACATCCGTGCAATATCGGTTATTCATGTCTACGAGAGTGACGTGCAACTTCGGTCTAAAAAACAACTGACTTCGATAAGCCAGACGTGCGTGCAATATCTGACGCGCGACTTCGGTCTCAAAAACAACCGATGTCGGTAAGTCAGACATGCGTGTAATATCGGCCATTCATGTCTATGAGAGTGACGTGCAAATTCGATCTCTTAAACAAACGATGTCGATAAGCTAGACATGCGTGCAATATTGGACTTTTTACCTCAGTTTTTTAAAAATCAAGGTAAAAAATATTTTTTACTTCGAAAAAATATTTTTTACTTTTTACCTCGGTTATTTGCACTTAACCAAAAAACCGAGATGAAAGTGACGAATTAATAGGTTAAGTTTCTTGTATTGTATATTCTGATGCATTGATCCCAAAATACAAAGAAGTTGGATTTTGATGACTTTTGATTAATTTTTTTAGACTTATTATGGATGATTCCATTCCTCTCCAGGTTAGATAATTAAAATTGGAGTTGTCTATTCATATTTCCTGTTAGTATAGCACTTTGATGGTGATCTAAGAGGCATCTTGTTAAGTTAAGAGAAAAAGGTTGTTTTTCTTTCTTATCTACTGTAGTAGTTGGAGATTTACATACCTGATCGTGCAAATGCTCTTAAAAAATTGGTAGGTATTCAATTTCATCTTCATCAGAGGTATCTTGGTCATCCAGTAAGGGAAGAAACATGTTATTTGTGATTGGAGATGATCTATCCAAGGGAGGAGCCAAGTGATCAGTTTCTAAAACAAGATCGGAGTATAATGTAAAGTCAAGAGATTTGCATTGAATATTTAATTGGCAGTTTTTGTGAACATATTTAGAAGCGAAAAACTTTCCATGTTGGAACATGTGAAAACAGCATATTTACGGCAAGGATTTTCATGGAAAAAAGAAGACAGAATATTATGGTATTTGTGAGTTATGAAAATTTGTATATTATGCTATATATCAGGCGTATGGAAGCATGGTTGATTTATGGAAAATCCCTACATATATGGAGATGAGATTTGCGAATATATGAGATGTATGGTGATAAGGAAAATCTCTTTATTTATGGGATTTGGATATGCTTCAAGAAGAAGATTTTGAATAGGAATATTGTGGAAATAATCAAGGAGTATTCCGATCTGCTCATGGATATAAAAGGGGACAAACATGGCTGCATAGTTGACACTTTTAATAGAGAAAAATATGCATACAGATTTTTATACTTTCGAGAGAATTGCAAAGAGCCAAATATCTATGTTCCAACATACTTGACCTGCTGTTCAAAGTTCAGAATCATATGCCTTAATTCCTTTGGAGGAGGAGATCCAGCGCCGACGAGTTTCGAGGTCAGAGAGAGTCTGATCAAGGCGGATCGGTCACACGTTATAGTTAGTAAAGATAAGTATTCTGTATGATGTACTTTGTACTGTATCTTTCTAATTAGTGGATTCATTCTGATCTAGGCCAGGCTCCGCAGATATAGGTGGATTTCACCGAATTGCGTAACCAAGTCGTGTGTCGTTAATGCTTTAATTTATTGCATACTTGTTAAGATAGGTCATGTTGGAACATACTAATAAGGATTAGAAAAAATTGGTAAAACCAAATTACAATTGGTATCAGAGCTTGGTCAGTTATTATTCCCTTGGTTGTGTCAAGGAAAGTGTGATATAGTTTTACCATGGCAACTAAAGAAGGAGCTTCGGTGTCTCGGCCACCTCTGCTAGAAGGCAACAACTACAACTATTGGAAGGCGCACATGAAAGTTTTCATCAACTCACTAGATGAACTTGCGTGGTTCTATGTTGAGAATGAGTGGAATCAACCTACGGAAGATACAAGCTCTAAGGCAATAGAAGGAGAGTCAAGTCAAGGGGAGCAGAAATTCAAAGACAAAACTAGTTGGACTCCTAATGACCTCAAGTCATCTCTGGAAAATTCAAAGGCACTGAATGTCATCTTCACTGCGGTTGATGAAAACCATTTCAAACTCATCTCTACATGACATCAAGCCAAGAAAGCATGGGATATTCTACAAACTGTTCATGAAGGAACTAGTCGAGTTCGTGAGTCTAAACTACAGATGTTGGCTACAAAGTTTGAGGAACTCAAGATAGAGGAGGATGACCCTATTGCTACATTCAACGGAAAACTTAGGGACATCTCCAACATGACATATCAATTTGGAAAGGTTTACAAAGAAACGGAGTTGGTGAAAAAGACCTTGAGATCACTTCCTAAGAGATTTGCAATGAAGGTTGCGGCAATAATAGAAGCAAGAGACGTAGCCACCATGAGCCTAGATGAACTAATGAAATCATTACAGACATATAAGATGACGTTCCAATAAGCTACAAAAAGAGTCCATAAGGAATTAGTATTCAAAACCTCTTCATCAAAGGACAATCACGAGTCTTGCAGTGATGATGAATTTGAAAAACTTACACTTATCACAAAGAACTTCTCAAGGATGCTGAAGAAGGTAGCTACCAAGAAATCGCAGGAGAGGTTCGGTGGAAATAGACCAAGGCCACATGATTCTGGAAATAATCGTGGAACGAGGTTTGAGCAGGGAAATCAACAGTTCTTCAAAAGTCAAAGTAGTGAACCAAAATAGCCTGGACGAAGTCAATGCAGAGAATGTGAAGGATATGGCCATATTCAGGCTAAATGTGCAAATACATGGAAAAAACAAGGAAAATCATATGTCACCTCATGGAGTGAAGATGAAGAAAACGAGAAAGACGAAGAGGAACTTACAAGAAACTATGTGCCATTTGGAGCAAAAATCCATGATGCATCGAAGGATGGATGTGCCAACACACTGGACGAAGTCGAAGTTGTATCTTCCAACATAGATCCGTATGAAGCACTCAATGATGAAGATGATGGAATTTTTGTAAGTGATGAAGAAATCTACAACACTTATGAAAAGATGTACGCTATGTGGGTTCAAGTAGTCGACACCAACAAAGAGCTGAAAGAAGAAATGATGAAGTTGATGGAAATAGAAAGAAAATTGCATGAGAAAGTTGCTGAACTTGCAAAGGAGAGTGAAGAAATAAATGGGAAGCTAATATTAGCAATTAAGAGAGCTGAGACTTCTGAAGCAGTAATTTCTAAACTAAACGCTGGAAAAGCAAAGCTTGATGATATTCTGGACATGGGAAGGAACTTTGGTGATCGACATGGTATTGGGTATTACAACCCACACGAGGCTGAAGCACACGAGATACTTAAGAATCCAATAACCCTCAAGACCAAGATTCGAGAGGTAAAACGGAAGTTTAGCAAGCCTCACCGAAGAAAACCGCTCATTTGCAGCTACTGCTCATATCAAGGTCATTCAGAGGAACAATGTAGGAAACTGATCAGAGACCAAATGTCAGGACAACAACTCTCGGTATGTTCCAATATAGGCGGGGTCCAGAAAATAAAAGTGGTCAGAAAGGTATGAGTTGTCAAACGATCTGGCACATGTCTGATTGTACACACTTTGCTTATATCATATTTCAGAGATTCGTGGTACTTTGATAGTGGCTGTTCTCGCCACATGACTAGCACTCCAGAATTTCTCACAAATATCACACCATACGATGGCGGGTATGTGACTTTCGGTGATGGAAAGAATAGTAGAGTGATTGGAAAAGGTGAATTAAAGATCGAAGGTTTTCTAGTATTCACTAGTGTGCTGTTTGTTGAAGATCTGAAGGCAAATCTGTTGAGCATAAGTCAGTTGTGTGATGACAATATGACGGTTGAATTTCAGAAGGATAAATGCGTTGTGAGACACAGAGAAACCAAGGTTCTTTCAGGCATAATATCATCAGATAATTGCTATCTGTTGGAGCAGGAAGTACGATGTATGATCTCGAAGCAAGATGAAGGAGTTCTATGGCACAGGAAGCTCGGTCATTCAATTATAAAACATTGGTGAAAATTGCAAATATGAAAGATGTACGAGGTATGCCTATCTTAACCAGCAAGGATGAGATTGTTTGTGGACCATGTCAACAAGGTAAAAAAATTCGATCTCCCCATTCTTCAGTTCAGTATATAACCACCTCTAGAAATCTGGAATTATTGCATATGGATTTGATGGTTCCAGTCAATACACCTAGTACAGGTGGAAAGAAATATTTCTTTGTATGTGTTGATGATTTCTCCAGATTTACGTGGGTAGCTTTTTTGAAAGATAAATCTGATACGTTGGAAGTATTTAGAAGTTTGGTAGTAAAGTTACAAACTGAAAAGGGAAGTCCAGTTGGAAAGATTATTCGAATTCGTAGTGATCATGGTAGAGAGTTTGAGAATTCTCAATTTAGTGATTTTTGTGATGAGCTCGGGATTCAACAAAAATTTTTTGCACCTATCACCCCTCAGCAGAATGGTATTGTAGAATGGAAATACAGAACCTTGCAGGAGATGGCTCGATTCATGTTAGCTAAGAAAGAAATTCACAAGAAATGGTGGGCAGAAGCTATTAATACAGCTTGTTATACAATTAATCGAGTATATCTGCTGCCATTCACCAGCAAAACATCCTACAAGATTTGGAAGGGCAGGAAACCTAATGTCTCATACTTCCATGTGTTCGGAAGCAAGTGCTACATTCTCAGAGACAGAGAGCAGTTGGCAAAATTTGACAATCGAAGTGATTCAGGAATTTTTCTTGGGTATTCTGTCAACAGCCGTGCATATAGAGTTTTTAATCATCGAACCAACATTCTCATGGAGTCTATAAATGTTATTGTGGTTGATTCAGAGGAAGAACAAAAGTCAGATGTTGTAGAAGAAGAACCTGGTAACACTCATGTTCCAACACAGCCACGTCAACCTGACAAGGCAGATCCATTAGTTGAAGCTGAACCTCATCAACATGCTGGAACAGCTAAGCAGATTGGTGCTGAACCTGTCGAAGATGAGCATGTTGGAGTATTGTCCCCGACTACTGAACTCTATGTTCCAACACAAGACCATCTTGAATCCATCATGAGAAATACTTGATCGGTTCCTCGAGTGGATTACCGAAGGCTAGCTGGATTGCATTGCTTTACCTCTCTCATTAAACCTAAGAACTACAAAGAAGCCTTGCTGTATGAGTATTGGATTGCTGCTATGCAAGAAGAACTAAGTCCATTTGCACGAAATGACGTCTGGTATCTTACTCCTCATCCTAAAGGCATTAATGTCATTGACACAAAGTGGATTTTCAAGAATAAGTCTGATGCTGATGGTCTAGTTACTCGAAATAAGGCCAGACTAGTAGCTCAAGGATATACACAAGTGGAAGGAGTTGACTTTGATGAGACATTCACACCAGTTGCCAGGTTAGAGTGAATTCGAATATTACTTGCTATTTCTTGCACTATGAACGTTATGTTGTATCAAACGGATGTCAATAGTGCGTTTCTAAATGGAGTGGTGAATGAAGAGGTTTATGTTGAACAACCTAAAGGCTTTGAGGATCCTCATTATCCACACCGTGTGTATCGCCTCAAGAAGGCTCTATCCGGTCGAAAGCAAGCACACAGGGCATGGTATTAATGACTTTCTAACTTTCTTCTTCAGAAAGGCTATCGTCGAGGGGGAGTAGATCGCACTTTATTTGTTCTTGAAAAGTCATCAAAATTTCTGATTGTTCAAATTTATGTTGATAATATAGTATTCGAATCCACTTCATCCTCTATGGTACAGGATTTTGTCACCATCATGCAAGCCGAATTTGAAATGAGCATGGTTGGAGAGCTCACATAATTTTTGGGATTGCAAGTCAAGCATGGAAGGAATGGTTTGTTCATAAATCAGAGTAAGTATGCTTTGAATTTAATTAAGAGGTTTGGTCTGAGCAATGCACGAGCAGTTCGAACTCCCATTGGTGTGTCTGATAAACTGGCAAAGGATGAGAAAGGTGTCACAGTTGATCAGAAATTATACAGAGACATGATTGGAAGTTTATTGTATTTAACAACTAGTAGACCAGATATATGTTTCAGCGTTGGGATTTGTGCAAGATTTCAGGCTGATCCAAAGGAGTTGCATCTCACCGCAGTTAAAAGAGTTATTCAATATGTAAGTGAGACTTCTGAATATGGTGTCCGGTATTCTAAGAATCAAGATTCTGAGTTGATTGGGTACATTGATTCTGATTGGGCTGGTAATGCTGATGATCGAAAAAGTACCATAGGTGGATGTTTCTTTATTAGTACGAACTTAGTGTCTTGGTATAGTAAGAAACAAAACTCGATCTCTTTGTCTACTGCAGAAGCTGAGTATCTTTCAGCAGGAAGCTGTTGTGCACAACTATTATGGATGAAACAAATGTTGAAAGACTATGGAATTCATCAAGGCCCCTTGAAGATTTTATGTGACAACACAAGTGCTACTGATATCTCAAAAAATCCAGTTCAGCACTCGAGAACCAAACATATTGACATAAGGAATCACTTTATTAGAGATCTGGTTGAAAGGAAGGAAGTGGAGGTAGTCTATGTTCCAACATACGAACAATTCACTGATATCTTTACAAAGCCGTTAGACACTGCTACTTTTGAAAGTCTCAGACAACACTTAGGTGTTTGTCAAATTTGAGGTAATCCTTGCCTTTAGTTTAGTGTAAATATTTTATTTTTTTTATTATTTTCTGTCGAAAAATTTAGAAAAAACAAAAAAAATAAAAAGAAGAAAAGGTGTTTAAAAATAGAAGTTGGAAGTTATGGTATGTTGGAAGTTGGCAAGAGCGAATCATTTTAAATCTTGGAAAAGGAAAAAGGTTTACATGGAAAACGAGGAAGTAATGTGAAGAGTTGGTGTTGGGTTCTAAGTTGTCCAAATCCTCCCATATCCCCCCCTTCTTATCAGCCACTTTCACAATTATCCTGATTCCTCTCCTTAATCCTCTTGTCAAACTACTTTCCGATCCCTCTACTCATCAAATCCCTGCTATAGAATGGCTTCCAGCCCTAACCCTCCCACACGAGAAGAAGAACTTCCAGGAACCTCTCAATCTTTAGAGGGCATGGAAGATGAACCAATGACTGACCAACTTGAGACCGAAGCACTTCTCAAAGAAAATAATGGTCAATGTGAAGAGAATGTTGAGGCAGAGATAATAGATGGTGGTGAAGAAAAGGAAGAGCCCCGTGGTTCTGGAGGCAATGACGACGGTCAGGAGGAACTCACCAGCGCTAAAAGAAAGAGCCCGTATGGAATGGTAACTGGTCCTGATCCCTCCACTTTAAAACTTATGGGTATGGGTTTAAGAGCATAGATTAAATATTTGAATGGTTAGAGGCCAATAGAGTTGTAGTTGACTTAACCAAAAATTAAGAGTATAAAAGGTGAATACTTGTCTATTAAGATTAAAGAACTAATGACGGGTGATATTGGGGATATGTGGAGCATTGAGAACTGGAAGGTGAAATTTCTAAGCGGAAAATATGAGGAGTACTGACGAAAGGACAAATTTCATGTGTATTGTCGTATGCCCTATCCAAGTTATGTATTTTTTAGGGAGATTAGTGATGAAGAAACTGCAGGAAAGGAGGTTATAAAGTGTACAAATAGATTACCTGTTGGGTTCTTTGATTCAAATGCTGCACAGAGAATGAGGGAACTAAGGAAACCAATAGTAATTAACCTCTCGGACAATGAGGAAGAGGAACATGGTACATATGTTCCAACACAGTGGGTTAAGGATGAAAGCAGTAAGGAGGTGGATTCTGATGATGACATGGGAGGTGAAGACTAGGATAACATATCTGGTAATGAATTTGATGACAAAGAAGGAGATCACAATGAAGAATCTGGAGCAGGAGGTGATGAGACTGCTGAAACTGGAGGAGCGGAGGATAATCAGCATGTTCCAACACAGGAACATCTCGAGATGCAAAATTCAAGTGATGAAGTTCTGGAGGAGTTTTTTCAGTCAACCAAGGGCAAGAGGAAGGCCACTGATGCAGAGGTACCTCCACAATAAAAAAAAACCAAAAAGAGTCAGGAGCGCATCAAGCAGAAAGTACTTCCTCCCCTCCCAGTAAGTGATGCACTTTCGTTTTCTTACTTTGATTTAAAAGGTGAAGAAATGGGAGAGGTCTTTTCTGAGAGAAAATTTATCCCTGAGAGATAATAGATTTAGAAGCATACAGGGAAAGTGGCTTTTCAGATTTTTTGGAGTTGATAGGAATAACAAGAGCAGCCACGGTTCAGCTTCAGTATAACAGGCAGGTTGTCATTGAGGTGTACTCCAACCTAATGGTTGGAAATTTGGAAGCCGATTCCCCTTGGTTTGGAAGAGTGTATGTAAGGGGAAGGATTATAGACTTGTCTGCTGCCAAAATCAACAAGGTATTGGGGATCCAAACACCTGAGATTGATGGAGTTTTTCCTGAAGATTTGGAAGTCACGGATGATCAAATTCTGGAAACTATCTCAGGTGGATACAAGTCAGAGTGGCCTGCAACAGGGTATTCACAAGCTTCATGCTTCTCCTCAAGGTTTTTCAGATTGTATCAGATTGCAGTTCACTTTTGGATGCCATTGCCCAATACTACAACACTGACAAGAGAAATGGCCAAGTTGCTATACTGTGTTGGAACACAGAAGCCTGTAAATCTTGGACTATTTATCCAGCAAAACCTGGTCAGGCAAGCCACTGCTCCCAAAACCAAGCATTTTATTATCCATTCGGGATTGATCTCAACACTGGCTAAAAGTGCTAAAGTGAAAGGAAAGGCAAAAGATGTGGTGATTGACACTGAATTTCTGAGTCCCAACAAGAAGACTTTCGAGTTGAGGCATGTGTATGATCTACCATGGAGTTCTTCTGGATCAACTTCTTCATCGGTTAAAAAGAAGAATAAACTGGTAGCTCTGAATGCCAGACTGGGAGCCATCGCAATTCAAATGGCAGCGCTAGAGGTAGAAAAGGCAAATATGGAGGAAGAGAAAGCACAGTTGGAAGCCTGCACCTGATCTGGATTTCTTCTCTATAGAGGTCAGAGTCAGGGGGAACCTACTTGATGCTTGTGTTTTTGGTGATTTGTTTTGCCTTTGGCATATGTGTGGTCCCAGGGGGAGAATTTTTTAAGTTTAGTTTTGTGTGGCTCTATAATCTGGAGTTTATTTTGTGATGGAATTCTTGGATTTATGGTATTCGTTTTTTTGGTATTCATGTTTTATGGGAATTCAGGTATTCAAATTTTTGTTCAGATTCAGTATTATGCATATTGTGCATATGTTCCAACATAGGTGAAGTTTTGAAGACCTATGCGTATGATGACAAGTTTTTCGTTGTGTGATTAATGGTAAAAAAGTTATGGGTCCATAAAATGCCAAAGGGGGAGATTGTAAAGTCAAGAGATTTGCATTGAATATTTAATTGGCAGTTTTTCTGAACATAATTAGAAACGAAAAACTTTCCATGTTAGAACATGCGAAAACAGCATATTTACGCCAAGGATTTTCATGGAAAAAAGAAGACAGAATATTATGGTATTTGTGAGTTATGGAAATCTGTATATTCTGCTATATATCAGGCGTATGGAAGCATAGTTTATTTATGGAAAATCCCTACATATATGGAGATGAGATTTGCGAATATATGAGATGTATGGTGATAAGGAAAGTCTCTTTATTTATGGGATTTGGATATGCTTCAAGAAGAAGATTTGGAATAGGAAAATTGTGGAGATAATCAAGGAGTATTCCGATCTGCTCATGGATATAAAAGGGGATAAATATGTCTGCTTAGTTGACAATTTTAATAGAGAAAAATTTGTACACAGATTTTTATACTTTCGAGAGAATTGCAAAGAACCAAATTTCTATGTTCCAACATACTTGACCTGCTGTTCAAAGTTCAGAATCATATGCCATAATTCCTCGGGAGGAGGAGATCCATCGTCGATGAGTTTTGAGGTCAGAGGGAGTATGATCAAGGCGGATCGGTAGCAAGGGGAGCTTGCAGAATTCACACGTTATAGTTAGTAAAGATCAGTATTCTGTATGATGTACTTTGTACTGTATCTTTCTAATTAGTGGATTCATTCTGAACTGGGGCCAGTCCCCGCAGATGTAGGTGGATTTCACCGAACTGCGTAAACAAGTAGTGTGTCGTTAATGGTTTAATTTATTTCATACTTGGTAAGATATGTTATGTTGGAACATACTAATAAGTTTTAAAAAATTTCGGTAAAACCAAATTACATATACATTACCAGGGAGACTTAAACCATCTTTAGCATATAGCTTTTGTTTATTCATGTCATTGGTAGGTTCCCAGTTACCTTGCAGGAAGTTATCTGGAATGGAAAGGTGATAGCATTGATTCATAGAATAATTAGTCATTGAAATATTTTACTGAGAGTTACTGGCATGAGAGTTATGACTGTTTTTTTCCATTGGTAACTAGAGCATTATTATTCTCAGTTTTATCTTTATTAACGTGGTGTGGAGATTGATAGAATAATTTTCCGTAATAAATTGTATTATTGATATTTTAATATATAGAGAGTACAATAGAAGTGTAATAAGGAAAGAACTCTAACCATAATAAATCATAATCTAATCAGGAGTCTGATTTATTCTAACACCCCCCTCAAGCAAAACGTCGGATGCTCGCCGATGCATAGCTTGGATATGCAGAACTTGAACAACGGACAAGAGAGCCCCTTAGTGAAAATGTCTGCAATATGAAGAGCAGTCGGAACATGAGCAACGCGTAGCTTTCTAGATGTCACCAACTCACGAACAAAATGGTAGTCGGTGTCGATGTGTTTCGCCCACTTGTGCACACCGGATTCTGAGCCAAGAAGATATCACTACTATTGTCGCATAACAATAGTGGAGAACCAGAAAGCGGAACTCGAAGATCACGAAGCAAATGAGTGAGCCATACCACTTCTGAGGTAGTGTTGGCGAGAGCACGGTATTCAGACTTAGAGCTAGAGCGAGAAACAGTGGGCTGTTTCTTGGCACTCCAAGAAACCAGATTCCCACCAAGAAAAACTGCATAACCATAAGTGGACCGATGAGTCTCCAGACACCGAGCCCAATCAGCATCAGAGTACCCTAACACATCAGGAGTACTAGCAGAACAAAACCTGAGACCGAAATGAGGAGTGCCACGAACAGATCGCAAAATCCGAGTCACAGCAGCAAAATGGTCATCTCTGGGATCCTGAAGATACTGACTCACCGTGTTGACCGAGAATGCCAAATCTGGGCGAGAGATGGTGAGATACTGAAGAGCACCAACAAGAGAACGATAAAGTGTAGGATCCCGGAATGGAAGACTGGTAGTGCTGTGAAGCTGAGAACCAGCGACAAATGGAGTAGAAACGAGTGTTTTGTTGGACATACTAGCCCGATTCAAAATATCGCGAGCATACTTTTCTTGGCCAAGTAGTAACCCTGAGGAGGTAGGCAAAACTTCAAGACCAAGAAAGTAATGAAGAGCACCAAGATCCTTGATCGCAAACTCTCTGTGTGTCCAATCAATGAACTGGCAAAGAAGAGTCGAGTCATTGCTTGTAAGAATGATATCGTCCACATACACAAGTAGATACAGTAACGATGACCCTCTCGAAAGGACAAATAAAGAAGTATTAGCTGAGTTGCACCAAAAACCAAGGTGTGTCAGATAACTGCCGAAACACTGGAACCAAGCCCGAGGAGCCTGCTTAAGAGCATAAATGGCCTTTTGCAAGCGACAAACATAGTCTGGATGGACAGAATCCTGATAACCAACGGGCTGCTTCATGTAGACTGGAATATTAAGAACACCATTAAGGAAAGCGTTCTTGACATCCAATTGATGAAGTGGCCAGGAACGCATAGTGGCTATGGCGAGAACCATCCTAACAGTAGAGGCTTTGACCACAGGACTGAAAGTGTGGTCAAAATAAAAACTCGGAATTTGCGAGAAACCATGCGCCACAAGTCTAGCTTTGTGATGCTCAATAGTGCCATCTGGTCGATACTTGAGCCTATAGACCCATTTGGAGCCTATAGACCCATTTGGAGCCTACAATGTTGACATTCGAAGGTCGAGACACCAAATCCCAAGTGTGCTGACCATGAAAAGCGGCCATCTCATCATCCTGGCTGAAACTCAGGCTGGATCCTGAAGGGCAGAGCGATAATCAGTGAGCTCTGTCTGAGAGAGAAGTGCGGCAGTGAAACCATGAGCAATAATATCCGAATAATCCTGGCGCTAAATGGCACCAGTAGAAGACCGAGTGGCCATCTGATGAGAACAAAGCTGGGGCGGTGAAACTGGAGGAGTCGAACCAGCTGACGACACCGAGGAAGATCGAGCTGCATTGACCGAAGAGTTGCCGTCGGAAGTCACCGGAGAAAGAATAGCTGATACTGGCTGAGACGTGGTGGCCGGTGGCTGAGATGGTGGCTGAGGAGTGATGGCCAGTGGCTGAGATGTAGTGGGCATTGGCAGAGAGCTGGATCCAGGTCGGCCATCCAGATGGAAGATGGTGGTGAAGGAGGGGCGGCTGGCACAGGCGTGGTGGCCCCAATCGATGAAGGAACGACTCCATCAAAAAATGATGAAATCTCCAGATCTGAAATAGAGCAATTGTCCGCAGAAGATGAGACATAAGGGAATAAGGTTTCATCAAAGCGAACGTGGCGAGAAACATAAATACGCCTAGAAGTGGGATCGAGACACTGAAAGCCCTTGTAACGAGGGCTGTAGCCAATAAAAACACATGGAATGGATCGCGGTGCAAACTTATCAGTAGCAATGGCACGCAGACATGGAAAAGCATGGCACAAATGGGTGAAAGAGGGTATAGTCAGGCACAGGACCAAAAACAACCTCAAATGGTGATTTTCCACCAAGAACTGAATGGGCAGACGGTTAATGATGTAAACCGCAGAGGAGAAAGCTTTCACCCAATAACAATGTGGCACGGAAGAGTGAAAAAGCATGGCAAGACCAGTCTCTGTGATGTGACAATGCATCCGCTCATCTCGACCATTCTGAGCAGGTGTATAGGGCGATGACATCTGATGATGAATGCCACATGATATGAAGTGAGTCTGAAGTCGATGATTAGTAAACTCTGGGCCACCATCGGTCTCAAAAATTTTAACCCTAGTAGAAAACTAGGTCTCAACAAATTTCTGAAACTGAATAAATGTGTCATAGAAGTCCGACTTATACCGCATCGGGAAAAACCATGTGAATCGCAAAAAATCATCGTTGAAAATGTCATAATAAGAAAAACCACCCGCCGATAAGACAGGGGCTGGTCCCCACAAATCACAATGCACATTGTCCAACAACCCAGTAGCGCTTCTGTCATTAGTGGAAAAAGGTAAAAGGCTACACTTGGCCATCTGACAAGGAGAGCAACTAACAGATGCCGGCATATTAGAAGTGACAGTAATATGGCCACGTCGACTTAACAACTGAACAGTATCATGAGACACATGACCGAGGCGAGAGTGCCACTGCTAAAAAGAAGCCTGGAGATTTCCCGAGCATAATTCGCCTAGAAAGCTGGAATCACCAGTATCGAGAAAATAAAGACCTGAACTATGACTGCCTTTACCAATTATCTTCCATGTATGCTTGTGCTCAATGGAAAAAGCGTTGGCATCAAATATAACACGGACAGGTAAATCACGAGTAAGCTTACTAATGGATAATAAACTTCTAGTAATCTTAGGGACCACAAGGACATCATTTACAGAGAAACCAGATAAATAACATTGGCTGATGTGATAAATAGATAATGATTCACTATTTCCAACAAGAATAGAATCAGAACCACGATAACATTGTACCTTATCAAGATGACTGGTGCGAGCAGTGATATGAGATGTAACACCTGAATCAACGATCCACTGATTCGATGGAGGATGACGGTTGGGACCATTCAAACTGGCCTGAAACAACACCTTGTCCGCAATCCAATTAGTAGAGAAATCTTCCCGAGATATAGGGCCCAAATAAGCCATAGCAGAAGACCGAATTGCATAGAAATTGACTGGGTGCTGACGATAATTTGAGCAACTCGTGAGAAAGCTCCTCAACTCGCGATAATTTGAGCAATTCGCGGGAAATTTGTTCGACTCGCGTGAAATTGGTTCGACTCACGAGAAGTTGAAGGATGTGAGAAACAGAGCCGCCACTACGTGCAGCGAGAAGTTGAAGGATGCGAGGGTGACTGACGCGTGTGTACCTTATGCGCGCGTGTCTGGACGCTGGTACTACCTCGAGCGCGTGGATCTCACGTGCGGTACCTGTTTGTCGGACGAGATGCTCAGAAGACGCCGACACCTGCTCGCTGATCGAAGACGAGGAAGAAGATGCCGAGAGCTGGTAGATGAGTACGGACGTCCGAGAGGTTGCTTTGCTGGACGCCGGAGAATAATCTGCGAGAGTGTATGAGAATTTGAGAAGTCGCCGAAGAATCTGAGAATTCACTGAGAAAGAAGAATCTGGACGCCGGAGAACTTGGAAGCAATAGCCGAAGAATCTGAGAATTTGCCGGAGGTCTGAACTGCTGCCGGAGAGAAGATAAGACCGAAAAAGATACGCCGGTGATTTGCCGGAGAAGAGAAGCTGACTGCCAGAGATCACCGGAATTCCACCGAAAAAAATAGGTTTTAGGATTTAGGATCAGAACTTGCTCTGATACCATGATAGAATAATTTGCAGTAATAAATTGTATTATTGATATCTGAATATATAGAGAGTACAATAAAGGTGTAATAAGGAAAGAACTCTAATCATAATAAATCATAATCTAATCAGGAGTCTGATTTATTCTAACAGAGATTCAGAGATTGTGTTCTTTTCAGATGTGAGAATAGGTAGTGTTCCAGTTTCTTGATTTTGAAGATTATCCTTATCCTTAGAGCTAGATGAAGACAAAACAAGGTTTGTGAGTTTTCCTGGGCTCTTTGTAAGGTGAGAGGCAAAGGTGTGGTTATCCCGTGTTTGAAAATGATCTGCTATACTTGTTACCTTATTTATGTGAGATATATCTTCAGTTTCTTTTTCATTTTCAGCTAGTACATATTGAGGATCTTCCAACAGTTGTCATGTTGGCTTCCAGTTAGACTTAGGTTGTTCTCTAGAGTTCTTAATTCTACAGTTATCGAGTGAGTGGCCTAGTTTACTGCAGTGACTGGATTGCAAAGTACCAAGCCTAATGGATTGATGAAGGTTATTAATCAGGTTAACTTCTACACAAATCTTAATTGCAGAAGACCCAGTTAAAGCTTCAGTAGCAACATCCAATTTAATAAAACTTCCAATAGAATGTATAGAGGAAATATTATAGTAATAGAGGGGAGCATTACGAATCGTTACCCAAATTGGGACGGTGGATGATTCTAAGTAAGGAGTGAAATCCGGAGTCCACCAAAGAACTTTCACCGATACTCCATTCAATGTCCACCCACCCTTAATCCAGCATCTTTGAAAATCATCCATGAGTTTGAACATAATTAGGATGTGCTTGAAGTCTAACGAACCTAGCTGGAATTTCCCTCTGAAGCACATCATTTTGAAAGCTACGTGAAGCTGCTCCATAGTTTGCCTTCCTCGGATAAATTTACCAATTAAAGTATTTTTGTAGTGTTCCGAGAGTTGTATAACATCGTGCTCATAGTAGATGCATGCGATATCACCACGATGTTCTATGATGGGGTTAAGATTGGGATTTGATGGGAGTTTGTGAGATAGCGGTGGAGAGAGAGTATTAAGTATTTGGAGAAAATATTTGTTTCCACCGGCGGCGCAGGGTGGCGTTTCCGCCATAGCAGTCGATGAAAAGAGAAAATAACATTATTGGTTGTACGGGAAAGAAAGGGAGAGGTCGTCGTCGTACCTCTTAAAGTTATAATTTATAAGCCCTTTATGCTTACTAAATACAATTAAGTAGACAATGACAAATTGGGGCCGTCCACGAAGAAGAGATATTTTCTTAAGCGTTTAAACATATAAGATTCATGTTAGGCTAGAAGTAGATATATATATATAGGTATATAAAAGCAAGACAATGGGGGGGGGGGTGGTTGGTTGGTTGGTTTTCCTAAGTTATGAAATTAATAGACAAACTAACTAGCAAAGTTAAGTAACTATGCTAATCATACAACAAACTAAGAAAAAGGGGTGAAAACTACAAAAGATAAAGCTTTTGGGGCAATTGATATCCACTTCCAAACCTCATGTAGATCATTGAACCATTCACTCATTCTATCAAATTTGTTACCTATGGGGAATGTTATCACTTCCCATTCGAAGATCAACATTCATTCCTTCTTAATAGTAATTTTCAAAGACAAACAATGACCATTTGCAAACCTCGTTGACAATCACTCTAGGCAAACCACACCACAGAGGTATTTCATCAACGGCCTTTCACACTAATGGCCATAGATTTGATAACAACAAGCCTTCTACCAAAGACATAGCCATTTAACCAAACATAGCATTCATTAGGCTAAACGTAGAACAAACCACATTCAAGATTCAACCTTTCATTGCATCTATAGGATAAATATGAGAACAATCCACATTAACATACTTATCTAGCAAGAATCACAACACATTATGCACGAGAAGTTCTAAGTCCATGTTCTTGGATTTTCATGCCAAAGAGCTAAGGAATTTGTCACTTTCCTAACACCCTAACACTTTAATCATACAAACATTTTCTATTCTCAAACACCCCATGGCATAAATGAAGTAAAACATAGCATTAAGAACACATGAATGCTAAATAACAAAAGCTTCAAGAACGAGTGAACTAATCTATTCATTGCTTTAACTACTTGTTGTGAAGATAAATATCCTTTTTAGATAGTAGTTTGTAAGAGTGAATTCGACATCTCTTATCAAACCTCACCAATGACACCCTTAGTCGAAACACAACTAAACGTATCCCATTGATGGTATTGAGCACGAAGAATCAACAAGCTTGGCAACACTTATAAACACTACACCGTGTCTAAGCATTTAACCAATTCATGCATTTACACAAGATTAGCCAAGAATGATAGACATTCATAGACTTATCTCATTTGCTACCTAAAAAAAACATGACAATGAGTTCAACATCATCACATTCATCTAGCAATTATCAACACATAAACATCACTTAGAAGCTCTAACTCATGCTCTTGGATTCAACAATAAAAAAGGGGAAAATTAGCTACTTTCTCCTAACCATAACAAGCAATCATACAAGCAATTCATATACTCAAACTTCCAACAATATTAATGCCATTAACAATCCACATTCAAAGCTCAATAAATACACAATAGAGAAAGAAATAGATAGATAGAAATAGTTCTCAAGACATTAGAAAGGAAGTCTCAATCAATTGCTCCTAAGTAAAAAACTAAGCTAGATAATCAAAACCTATAACATAGAACATAAATCTACAAAGAAAGAAGAAGAAATGGAAGAAAATGGTGAAAAACTAGGGTTTTAGAGCCCCCAAGTCGGGCTTTGGTAAATGGGGAAGAAAGGGGGCTAGTTATACTCTAATTTGGTCAAGAAAAACCAAAACAATGCAGTAGGCTCCCGCCCTGGCAGAAATGGCATCGCCTGGGCGGCGGAGGTTTCAGCCCAAAAAAATCAGATGGGCTACAATTCGCGGCTTCTTGTTTTGCTTCCCACGGGTGAACCGTTGATCCGTTTTGGGAGTTCTTGTAGTCGATTTTATAGTACTTGAGAAGAAAAATCCAATGAAACCATCCTTGTAGGCTGATTCTTCTCGGATAATTTTAAGAACTTTGCCTAAATTTTCGGGTGACAATTCATCCGCTTCTTTGCCTTCCTTCTTCTACGCTTCTATCTTCTACCATGTTTTGGCACGTGGCCTTCACTAAACCACTCCAAAAGTCTCACTAGAAATCTACAAATGAAGCTCACAAAATGGAATCTAGATGCTCATAATGACCCAAAATCCATTAGACTAAACATAGGTTACAAAATGAAGGATTTAGATATAAAAACAAAAAAATAGTCATCTAAACCCCTTATCATTTAAACCTACCTAAATATAGCAAAATTATAACAAAAATTTGACAAAAGAGATGTTAAATTCTTTGGAAAATACAAGCATTTCATGTCTCATCAGAAAGTAAGAGAGATTGGTCCTTTGTATATACTTGTTGGAGAGTTGGAACTTCGAGATTAATAAAATAGAAGAAAGATAAGGAAACTAATTCCTTTCCGGCTTGGATTATAATATTGTACTTCTTGTATGATTGTATCATCTGTATACACTAAAATTATCAATACACACAACATCAGTAATTGTGAGTTTTACATTATATCATGATGTTAGATAGGTTTTACTCCAAATTAAGAAAAAAAATCTGGCAAGAAATACTCTCTACTAGTGCAGGCGATTCACACCATTAGTATGTGTACTTTCCCGATCAAAATTTTCTGGCAGATCTGGTGAGCTTTTTTAACGCCGCTGCCATGGGCAAGTCTGGCAAGAAAAGGGCGACGAGGAAGGAAACTACAAAACTAGTAGTGGAGAAGATACGAGTAAAGGGGAAAGGTGGTTGAAGGGGATGTACAGGGACTTAAAAGTGTGCTAGCTAAGAATGACGAAGGCGTGAGCAAGGTGAAGAATTCGGTGAACCCTAATAAGGAGAAGATGTAGAATCTCAGATCACGTTCAGTACTCCTGACAAAGGTATTATGTGGGATTAACCGAGAAGCTCAAAGGCAGGGCAGAAACTGTCGTGGGCAGAAAGAATGGAGAAGGATTCTAATTGGACTTCTCTGCTTGTACCACAACAGCAGGAAGTGAGATACTATGACACTGTAAATACTGAAGGGATGGTAGTGGGTGAAATTACAATGGAGGATGTGGAAGGGGGAGCTAAGCAGTGGGATTCTTGTGTCATCTGCAAGATATTGGGAAGCAAACCACCTTACAGAGTCATGGAGGACTACCTACATAGAATTTGGGGCAAAAACCTTATGAAGACGTGGCAGCTAAGAAAAGGTACTTTTATGGCAAAACTGTCTACCAAAACATATAGAGATGAAATTTTTGAGAATGGTTTATTAATGTTTGATGGGAAACCCGTAGTGATGAAAGCTTGGTCACAGAATTTTGATTTGATGAGCCTGAAAAAGTGCCCGTTTAGATCTAGCTTATTATCAGCCTATGATTATCAGTAAAATTGTGAGTCCATTGGGTAAACTAGTTTGTCTAGATAAGGATACTTCTGAGAAGGACAAGCTTACATATGCAAGAGTGAAAGTATAAATGGTGATATCTGATTTTGTTCCTGATAAGATAGACTATGTTAATGAATGGAAGGTTATAGTGCAGCAGGATGTATTATTTGAATGGAGTCTTCTAAAATGTAGTGCTTGTGGAATGTATGGGCAGACAGGGGAAACATGCAAGAAAAAGGGAGAAGTGGAGAACGAAAAAAAAGGAGAGAAAATGAAAATCTTCTTGCATGTGAGGAAAAAATAGGAGGCTGAAAAGGTTGAGACAATAACACTAGTAACTGGTGAAGGCAGTATGTTGAAAAATAATAAAGGCAAAGAGGTGATGGGAGCAGAAAAGGTTAAGATAGTAGCACTAGTAACTGGTGAAGGTAGTAAGTTAAAAAATGATAAAGGCAAAGGTGTGATGGGAGCTGGGGTTTTAGTTCTTAAACAAAAGGGACTGAAGTAAAAGCCTCCTAGTGATCAGTAAACTTATTATTTGGAATGTGGGAAATAAATAAGGGGGAGAAGCAAGGTGTGATCAAGGGCTTTTGTCTCAAAAATCATGCCGGGATTCTTGCCCTTTTAGAAACAAAAATACAAAAAGAAAAAGAGATAGAAGTCTGGGGGAAAATTGGATTGGGTTGGAAATTAATTATGAATGGGGAGTTGATAAGAGGAGAGATATTTTGGCTAGCATGGAGGGAGGACTTATATGACGTCACAATACTGGATATTTGGGAATAAGATTGATTCTAAGATATTGATGAAAGATTTATGTAAGAAACTATATTTCACTTTGATCTATGGTTTTAATACCATTGAGAAAGACGGGAAATGTGGCAATTTTTTAACAACATAGGTGATAGGGATATGCCTTGGCTCATTAGTGGAGATTTCAATTCACCACTTTATGTGAAAAATAGGCTGAGGGGGGGGGGATGTAGTGGAGGACAAGGAAATGGTGGATTTTCATATACAATGGGGCAACTGGATTTGGAGGAAATCAAAACTGCGGGGGAAATGTATACTTGGGATAATAGAAGGTTAGGAAACTACTGAATTATTAGCAAGCTTGATAGGGGGCTAGTAAACAAGAAATGGTTGGAGGAGTGGCAAGCTACTGTATGTGAGGTAATAACTACACTCATGTCTAGTCATCTGCCCCTTGTGGTAAGTTTTAATAGGAATGATGGGAAAAAGAACAGGCCATTCAAATATTTTAACATGTGGTCCCAATCATAGTTTTTTGAAACATTCATAAATAAAGTATGGAGAGCCAAACAAATAAGGAGTATAGATGGCCTGGCTTAGCCTAAGGAGATTGGAAAAGCCTTTAATTAGGTTAAATACAAAAGAGTTTGGCAGTATAGGAGAGAGAGCTAAACAAGCTGTGGAAAAATGGAGAAGAGCTCAGGAGGAACTCAATGAGAATCCTGGATAAGGTCAATTACAAGGCATGGAATTTGAAGCTAGAAAAAAAGATAAATATTTGAAGGAAGCTGAATTTAGCTACTTGCATAAAAAAACCAAGGTGGAATGGCTGAATGATGGAGACAGACCAACTAGGTTGTTCTACTCAACACTGAGGAACAGATAGTATAAAAACAACATAGTAGTGCCGGAAAATGGTGATGGACTGATTAATGAGCAAAAAATGGTGGAATCTGTGTTGATTAACCATTTCAGATGTTAGTTAGGGGCTGTGAAGAAAGTGATCATAATTGAACCTAATGTGGTAAGCTATGGAAGAGTGGTGAGCCTAAAGAGACAAGTGAAGATGATCAGGCCAGTCAATAGAGCAGAGATAAAGGGTGCACTCAGGGGAATTAAATATACTAAATTTCCCAGCCAGGATGGATACTCAAGCTAGTTTTTCAAGGATACTTGGGCAATCACAGGAGAGGGTGTGCTGGAAGCAGTGGCAGGATTCTTTAAAGGTGACCCCATTCCAGGTATCTTTAAAAATGTTGTGATTACATTGTTGCCATAAAAGTTACAACCACAGTCCCCAGTAGACTATAGACCAATAGCATGTTGCTCTGTTGTCTATAAAACAATAACCAGAATCATGTGTCATAGATTAAAAAATGTACTCCCAGAAATTGTGAGCAACAATCAGCGTGCCTTTGTCAAATTTAGACTTATTGCACATAATATGTTGTTAGCCCAGGAACTTTTACACAGGTATAAGATAGAAAAAATGAAGTCTAGATGTGTTGCTCAAGTAGATATTTCAAAGGCTTTTGATAGTATTAGTTGGGACTTCCTTCTTTACTGGCTGGTTGAACTGAAGTTTCCAAGTAAGATGGTTGAATAGATTAAGAATAGCACCCGAACTTTGATTTGTGCTTAAAAGCGAATGGTCAGTATACATATAGGTTTGCTGTTAAAAGGGGTGTGAAGCAAGGTGACCTCATCCCCCCCTCCTTTTTGTTTGTTATATGCATGGAGAATTTAACAAGATTGATGGGTAGAGAATTTGATTATAGTAATATTGAATATCATCAAAGGTGCAATAAAGCTATAGTCCACACTTTGTTATTTGTTGATGATCTATTGGTCTTCTGTGGTGCAAGTATAAAGTATTTGGAAGTGTGAAGAAATTATTGATCAGATTTAATGAAGTTACAGGTCTCTTCATTAATGAAAGTAATTCAAAATTTTACTTTTCTAAAATGGTTGACGGTGAAAAGGTCGTTCTGGCCTCAGTTTTGCAGATGGAACAGGTACAATATCCTATGAAATATCTAAGTCTGCCTCTGTCATCTATGGAGTGGGGGAAAATGGATTGTCAAGTGTTAATAGAGAAAATCAAGAGTAAGATCAAGGTTTGGGCTTTAAGAAAACTATCTTATGCAGGAAAGTTAGAGTTGATAAATGGAGTGCTACTCAGCATCTCAGGGTATTGGGTTTCTGTAATGAAAAATCCATAGGGAGGTCATCAAAAACTTGTACAGATTTGTACAAGTTACTTGTGGGGCAGAGAAAAAGGTCAAAGAGGTTTCACGGCTGCTGCTTGGAGTTCTATATGCAGAAATAAGAAAAAAAAGGGAATGGGTGTAAATGATCCTTCTATCTGTGGGATTTGACTCAAAAGAAAGACATACTTTGGATCAAATGGGTGCAGTAGTATTACTTGAAGGGATCAGATATAGAAGGATGCAAGTTTACTGCTTCTATATGAAGATCAGAAATGGTCTTTTTCCAAATTTGAAAAATGTGTGAAATAGAGAGGACAAGTCAAGGTTTATGCATAGTAGCAAGCTATGATGAGAGAACTGTAGACCATATAAAAAAATAGTTTGGTATGGCATAGAAGAATCCCACCAAACAAAGATTTTTCTTGTGGATGATGGTGAATGGGAAGTTAGCAACTACTGATAGGTTCCAGAGTTTTAATGTCCTTGCAAGGGTACATAATTGCAGGTTGTGCAACTCCGAGCAAGAAATGACCCAGCATGTATTCATTGAATGTGTCTATGTGAGAGCTGTGTACAAATTGCTGGATTTGGAGATGTGAAGAGGAAGATGTGGTGTCTTATTAGATGGAAGAAAGATAGAACACTGGTGATGATTGTTTCAATTGTATACCAGATTTGGTAAGAAAGAAACCGAAGAGTGTTTAATGACAAGGAGTTGAAGGCTAATCTTTTGGCATTTTAGACACAAACTGAAGTGGAATGGAGATGGAGATGGAAGTTGCAGGCTAAAAAGGGTAGTTCCAAAAAGTTGATACTTAGTACATGTTTGCAGTTTTGCATGCAATAGGAAGGCTAATGAAAATGTTTATTTTGCAGTTAGGGAGATGTGATCAGAATGGTTTTTGTGTATAGGGTCAGGGGTGAGAATCCAAATTTTGTAAGTTTTGTTGAACTTTAATTTATAATGAAAATGCTTCATCAAGAAAAAATAGATAGGTTCCTTTAAACCATATTTTTTCTTTCAAAAATTTCTGAAAATCAACACCCTAAATCCTTTTGTTTTCATTTAATTGACTACCTTTTTTCCAATCGCCTCTAGTACGTCCTTCTACCCCGTTGTGTAGTCCTCTTGCCGCTAGTTCTCTCTCTGATCAGATTGCGTTGAACTACTCATGTCGCTCGCACGCTTGGCGCTGCCGATGATCCTCCCCACCTATCGGCTAACAATATTTTTCTTCCAGATCTAGACTTCTCGCTGGCCTAAATAGCTAATGGATCTTTGTACATTGGTTTTTGTCTCAATCATCTTCATTTTTGGATGTTATCAGTTCCAGTAGATTCGTCAAATTTTCATCCCGGTAATTGACTTCATGCATGCCTCCTTCAAAACGTGGCTTCTCCTTTGTGGCGCATGAACCCACGCACGAACACCCCGCAACTCTTGGAGGTTGTCATCATCTTGTATCTCTTTATATCACGAACTTATTAATTTATCATGAGTTGCTCATTTATTTGCGACCGGTCCAAATTCTTACGAGTTCCAGCTAATCTAGCACCCTGTCTGCACCTCATCATCGTGGAATTTCTTCAATTTAATAATAATAATAATAATAATAGTTCAATTGAGTTATAGCTTGTCAATGGAGTAACATTCCAGGCCACATTGCTCCTTATTCTGGTAACAACCATGTTAATGTTGGTAATTGTTCTGCCATTAACATTATGCATATTGGTTATTCTTGAGTCTTTGATTCCTTATCTTTGTATGATGTTTTGGTTGTTCCACAAATTACTACAAATTTTTTGTGTATTAGTAAGTTGAATCGGGATATGAATGTTGTCATTTGTTTTGATGATTCCTCCTTCACTATTATGAACAAGTTTATTGGGAATTTTACTGGGAGTGACCATTGTGATGGAGGCTTATATGTTTTGTATAATAGTGGTGATGCTTTAACTCCTTTTGTTGTGTCAATTAAGTGTAAGAAATATTTTTAACTTTGGCATAGTTAATTAGGGCATGTTCCTCACAACATCATTTCTTCCTTGAACAAGGCTTGATGTTTATTTGTTACTAGTCTACTTACAAAACTGCATTTGTGTTCCTCTTGTGAGATATCGAAGGGAAACATCTTTCCTTTACTGAAAATGATAGACGTGCACCATATTTTCTTGATTTGGTTCACTGGGATCTCTCGTGGTAAACGTCTTTCCTATCTAGCTACCTCTCGTGCTAGTTACTTTTATTATTTTATATTTGTTGATGTTTACTCTCGTTTTACAAAGTTATAACCTCTATGAAGAAAGTATGATTTTGTAGAGGCTTACCTTCATTTTGAGGCATTAGTTAAGAACCAGTTTTCTACCTCTATTAAGGTTTATCAGAGTGATGGTGAGACAAAATTTGTAAACTCTCGCATGCGGTCTTATTTTTCTTCAAGGGGCATTCACTATCAGCTTTCATATCCCAACACACAAGAGCAAAATGGTCTAGATGAGCAGAAGCATAAACACATAATTGATATGGGTTCTCTATGCTTTTCCATTCCAATTAGAATAATTCTTTTCAGCCCGAGGCATTCACAACGGCTGCCTACCCCAGTGTTAGCTGATCAGTCTCCGCTCTCTATAATTTCTGGCACTACTCCGGATTACTTCAGTTTTCATCCTTTTGTCCATCGGATTTTTTCTGTATTTGCATTCTACGCTCTTCATAAGTTGGCACCACGTAGTTTACCATGTAATTTTTTGGGTTATATCTCTTAGTATAAGGCTATCGATGTTCAAATTCTCAAACTATTGTCCTTGTCAACGACATTTATTCTCCCTTTGTAGTGGTTGCCCCTCTTCTGTGGCCATCCCCTGTGTCACTTGTGATTTCCCTGTTTTGTCCATTTTGCATGTGCTGCAGCTCCTAGCTCCCGCGCCAGCCTCTGCTGCTCATGCATCGTCCATGGAAGTCCACACACCACCTTTCCCGGTGCACTAGTAATCCTTGATGATGATGCCTCCGCCAGCTGGTCCATCTCAACCTAGCACAGTAGCCCCTTCCTTATCAGCGCCACAGTTGTCTGTGCTTGCTTCTCGGAATCTTATGACTTTTCGCTCTAAAACTGGCACCCTCAAGTACAAGGACTATTCTGACTATTATATATTTGAGCTTTTGAGTGCTTTGTTTGTTTAGAACAAGCCTTGTAGATATCTTTCAACAATCAAGGATGTTGATTTGGTTGCTACTATGGATTCTGAAATGGTTGCCCTTCGTACTCATTAGACTTAGGAGTTAGTCCTGCGACCTTCTCATGTTAATGTGGTTGGCTTTAAATGACTATTCATATTAAAGTTCAAGGCATATGGATCAATTGAATGACACAAGGTGAGGCTTGTGGTTTAGGATTTTTGCAGCTTCCAGGTTTCGAATATGATCACACCTTCAGTCCAGGGGTCTAGGCTTTTCTATACACACTGTCTTGTCTCTAGTTGTTCTTCGTGAGTGGAAGCTACATAATTTGGATGTCAAAAATGCCTTCTTGAATGGTGCTCTTGACTCACCGGTCTACGTGGAGCAACCTGCTAGTTATAAGGATCCCATGCGTATCAACTGTGAAAGGCTATATATTGAAATAGGCTCCTCGTGCTGGGTTTCAGCGATTCATCTCTTTCCTTATTAGCCTTGACTTTGTATGGAGCTTTTTTGATACTTTATTGTTCATGTTTGCTAAAGGTGTCTCCTTAATTTATCTCTTGGTTTAGGTTATTGATATTAATGTCAAAGGAAATTATAGTACTCTCATTCAGATGTTTATTGATTATGTGAATCATGAGTTTAATATCACCAACTTTGGAACCATACAATATTTCTTGGGGTTGCAGGTTGTTCATACTTCAAGCTGTTTATTTGCTTGGTTAGGCAAGAAATGCGAAGGGCATTCCTCTTCGTGATGTCTGATTGTTTGTCCTATTTCCACTTCTTTTATGGCGTATTATCAGCTCCTTAACTCTTCCAGTGAGTCGTTTAGTAATCCCATGCTTTATTGCTCTTTGGTTGGCGCTCTTCAGTACTTGGTTACCACATGTCCCGATTTGTCTTATGTTGTCAATAAGTCATTCAGTTTATGCAGGCTCCTACTGATGACCATTTCCCGGATGTCACTCAAACTTTGCACTATGTTCGTTGTATCTTCATTTTGGGATGTCTTTTTCGTGTGAATCCATTTGCCCTTGCTTTCCTTGGTCATTCTGATGCCGTTTGGGCTTGCTGTTTGGAGACTCGTAGGTTGAGCTATGGTTACGCCATCTTCCTTAGTGGTAATTTGGTTTTTTGGAGTGCAAATATTCAACCTATAGTGTCTCGTTCTATCTCGGAATCAGAATATTATACTATGGCCAATACTGAGTTTTAACTTGCTTGGAAGATGAATATTTTTCCTGTATCTTTGTGTGTTGTCTACTGTGCCTCCTATTTTAGCTGTGATAATAATATTTCTCTCTTTCTTTCTTAGAATATCATTTCACTTAAGAGAGCCAGGCATATTGATATTGATTATCATTTTTGTTGGTGAGATGGTGGATTATGCCAAGCTCAAAGTTTTTCATATATCTTTGGACCTTCAGCTTGTAGACTTCTTTACAAAAGGTATACCTCGTCCATAAATTTGAGTTTACATATTGCTATTAAACCTACATCTTTAAGATTTAGGTTACCTACTTCATCTATAAAATGCTGCTAGCAACATCTTTACATGTTGCTAGTAAACCTACGCTTCGCTTGGGGGGGGGGGGGTGGTAATAGAAAAGAAGAAGGAAAAGGAAACTAATTCCTTTCCTACATGGATTATAATATGTAATCCTTGTATGATTGTATCATTTGTACTCACTATAAATATCACTGTACATAGCCCTACCATTTAATTTTATAATCTATTAGTGATAAACTCGTGAAAATTTTGATTATGTTATCGTACAATTTGATCTAATATTTTATTCCCTTGATTTGTTTAGGTTTTTGAAAAAGATAAGTGCTGATGAAAATGGACTATTTGATCACGTATTTAGGGAATCGGTTGGCCTATTCTGATTGTTATAAACATGAGAGATGATGAAAGTGGTTTAGTTTACCCATTTCTTGTGATGGCATCGAAAATGCTATCTTCAACTGCTCTAAAGCAACAAGAATTCTACAATCTTCATTTTCTTCTAAGCCAAGGGATGAGGTCATTGAGCAAGTTATTTCTAAAAATCATTCGGCAAGCCAATCATTTGTTAGAAAAGGTGAATCCCAAGTGAGTCCCAAAACATATTATTCTATCTTTCCCCTCTTTCTTCTCTTAACTCCCTTCTCTCCTCACTCATATATTTTCTCTCAAATGTCATTGGAGAAGACGCCAAAGAATATAACGGAAGAAAACAAGTGTAGGGTACTATATAATTATCTCATGTGCATCTCATTTGTGAGTTTAAGAAATCGGTGTAGAATAAGACATGATCCTCTCATACGCATCGCACATTTTTTAGTTTCCAAACAATCACTTCAAAATCAAATAGGAAAGTTTGGGGTAGCATTACATGGTGGCCAATTTGGTGTTGATAAATAATTACAGTTTAATACACATTCAATGTGGCCAAGCTGTGTGACAAGAGTGACATATTTGAAATAGAGACATGGTGCCAGAGTGAAAAAAGAATTGTTACCAAACTTGGTTGGATTCTAAGAGATAATACAGACTGCCAAGTGATCGGCGCAAGCAGTAGGTAATACTTTAATTTTTATTCTAGCACATTGATGTCAAAAAGTTAATTGTAAATAACATTGTGATAGTGTTCAATTAATAAAGAATCAGTTTAATACTATCTCTAACCAACCTTTCTAGCCTTTCGTATACACCCAAGTTAGCATGAGAAGGAAGATAATCGATAAATGTGATTTCTAGTTAGTGGACAGGCACAAGTTCAATTAAGCTCACACATTGGGCTATTAGCTTAGTAGTAGAGCATACCACTGAAGTCTAAGTCATTGAAAATGGGGCTAAATGCATGTACCGTGGGGGTTACGGAGTGGTTTCATATGCAGTAGGGGTTTCAGAGTGGTTTCAGTTCAGAACTGAAACCACACTATTTTGAAACCCCACATTGGGGGTTCCAAAGTGGTCTCAATTAAGTGAGATCAGGTAGCGGTTGGAGTTTATTGAAACCGCCCGCTTCAATTTTTTATCAGCAACCCACGTGAACCTCAGCAGCCCATTTTTTTATCTCCCCCATTGCACGTGAACCTGCTTCCCCATTTTGTTTTAAACTTTCTTGGACACGTGGCGCCACCTAATTGGGCCACATGTCCAACTGATAATTTTTTTGAAAATTAACTATTTAAAAAAAATTAGTATTTCTTATTCATTTAAAATTTAATAAAAATGAAATGAAATTTTAAAAAACAAAAATAACTTACAAAATTAAAATTGTATTATTAAATTTCACATTTCAATTTATTTTGGGTAGGCAAATTTATTTAAATTAAATATTGAAGGTAAAATTAATGAGTATGATAGAGAAAATCAAGTGGGATCCATGAAGTGGTTTCATAGTGGTTTCAAACTTTGCGGGGGTAAAAATGGAGTGGTTTCTTTGTGGTTTCAGTTGATGAGATGGAAGAGAAAGATTGAATATTTAATGAACTGAAACCACAATAACGGTTTCATAGCACTTTCACCATTGTACATGGTCTAATATGTGAAAAAAGATCATTCGGTGTAAGTTGGTATTCAATGATCTTCAATGGTAAGCTGCAACATATTGTAGTTTGCCTTGTCATTTCATTTTACAAGTGGGTGAATTGGCAAGCTACATACATCTCCAATGCTAAGTTACACTCTTTATTACTTGATGGGTGGGTCTCTTATATATGATTTTTAAAATTATTTAAAATGTGGTTATATCATAGTAATTAATTTAATTCTAGTAAGAAAGTAATTTTCTATAAATTTATATCACTTTGCATTGATAACATCCGACATCTAGCGATATGCTTTGTTGAGCGGTACCACTCGACTAGCAACATACATCGCATTTGCAACAATGGTGAGAAACCATGCAACAAATTTTGACATATTGCAAGAAGGTCCATAAACACTACCATTGGAGATGCTTTTAAACTACAACATTTTGTAGTTTGCTTTGCCATGTCACTTTTTTTTATTAAAAAAAAAATCACCGTAGTGAGGGGGTGTTTATTAGGCTCCCCAAGCCCAAAAAGAAAGATGAAATTATAAGCTCATTAGTTTATACATAAAAAAGAAGCAAGTGGGAATGCTATGTACAAAGAGCTATTTCTAAACCCTTTGTTTTCACCCTTGTATAAACAAAAGGTTCGGCCACTGAAACCCAAGTTGGAGTCTATTACGGCTTACCATTTTTCTGCCTTCACACCCCGCGTTGACATGAAATGATGCCCTTCCGTAGTAGCCTTTAGTAAACCACTTACCCGGAAGTGGTTCACTTAAGTGACCTTTCAGCAAAAGGATAACATAGCCCTGATGAAAGCCTGTTGCAGTTAGGTGAGGTAGTAGCAATCCTGAAGCAAAGGACATGTTCAAGAATGCCATCTGAAGTAACCAACTGATTGTTGAGATTTGAGAGCATTGCTGCAATGTGCCAGGGTCATTCTCCTCCAGCCTTTTGCCAACCAAAGCAATGTAATCCAGCAGTAAGAAGGTAAGGCCTATTAGTCCAGCTTCGGGTAGCATGACCAGTTACAGACTTGAAACAAAAATAATGCTCAGTAGTGCCATCTAGAATATTCCTTCTCCAGCTTTGCGTTACTCCAGGTAACCAAAGTCCGGTAGAGGTCTTTTGTAGCTATCATAAGACAATAAAGAGAGAAGTAAAAAGTTCTTAAAAAAAGTGCAATAACCACATACAAATCAAGAGCATCTGAAGTATGGAAAACATATAGCATCAAGATAAATTAGGCCCCTGAGATTACTTGGTAAACTGAGATGATTAAAGTATAAGCTCACATTTTTAGAACTTGCAGTCTTCTTGACTAAGCAATCAGTTGCACTATTGCCTTCGCCAAAGATGTGATCAATGGAGAAGTGAAGTTACTCTGCCATTTTCCATATATCTCTGATGATAACAATATACTTCCATGGAATTTTTAATTCTTTCCTTATCATTTTAACCAGTAGCAGAAAGTCACATTATATTTCTAATTATGTGTGTCCATTCTCCAAAGCTAAGTGTAAGCCTAACTTCAGTCATTCCATTTCTTCCATCAATGAAGTACTCATTCCCAGGTATTTTGCAGCAGCAAGGACAACTTTTCCTTAAGAGTCTCTAAGTATAGCTAAAGCTCCAACATCACCATTTTTCAGGGCTGATTCATTAGTGTTCAGTTTAAAAACCTTTGGGGGTTGGCATCTGATGATCCTTGTCTGAGGATTACCCTTTAAACCTGATGATCCTTGTCTGGAAAACCAACAGTTAATCTCTATGAGAAATTCAGTTTATGATCTTGGATTATGTCTTGGAACTGAGTGAGGATCTTCTTAAAACTTGACTGTATGTTTGGTTTAATGGATTCAAAAAAGGATTTATTTCTTGCACACCAAATAAACCAAACCACAATGCAATGAATAATGCTGATTAGATTTAGCATATCGGAATTTTTGTGCTTTAAGTTTCAATAGAAATAGAATTTGTCTCATAAAGAGTTAAAGCTTCCATTTTGAATGCTGGAGATTCTATTAATCATACTCCATAAGTATCTAATTATTTTTACAAGAATTAAAAACATGGTGTAATTCCTCTGAGTTAGATTAAAAAAATATACATTTTGAAGGAAGCTGGAAGTTAAAATTTTCTAATATATCAGGAAGAGCTAATAGCTTGTTTAGTAACTTCCAAGTGAAAACACTAATCTTTTTTTGTATAAGCTTGGACCAAAGATACTTTAAAAAATGGCATGCCATCTTTTTTTGCTCTAATTCGCTCTTAAGAAGATTTAGCAGAGAAGTCATTCTCCGTCGGTTTCCATATCGGTAGATCCTGGTATTCATGGGAGAGTATAACCTTGATTTTCAAAATATTTAGAACCTGATCAGGTAGACCTGGTTCAGACTTTCATAGAAAAGGTTTTGATTCCCTGCAAACTCACTAACTGATGCATCCGCAAATGGTATAGGTATAAATGAAGACCATAGATGGGATAAAGGCCCAAAGTAAGACCATTTGGTGTCCCAAAGGAGATATCTCCAATACCTAATTGCGAAAAAGTATTATCTATGGCCAGGTCAGAAATTGCAATGATTCTTTTCCATGTCTTAGAATTTTTTAAATGGTCTGGGATTAGGCCTGTCAAATGGGTTAATGGGATCAACCCATTATCCAAACCCAATTAATCCATTATCCAATGGGTCTTTATCCAATTAACTCATTTATTAATGGGTCATAATGAACTAGATCATAAATGGATTGGGTCATTAAATGGATAACACATTGGGTAACTCGTGAGATAACTCATATGACCCAATATGCTAAAATATATTATCCAATATCATTATGTAACTAACACAATAAGTTATCACTCAATATTATCTTTTTATTTGGGTTACAAGTTGTCATTATCAAATAGGATCAGGTATTAAATGCTCATTAGTTTTTGGGATTTGGCGGGATGCGAATAATTATGTTAATGAGAAATTTGGATCTCAATGGGTCCCATATTATGTTAACTCAATGGAACCTAACAAATATCCAAAAAATATCCCAAATTACCCAATTAAATATTTATGTAATATTTAACATAAATATTCACTATAATTCACAAATTATACAAAATATAATTCACAAATTATTCGAGTTCAATCTCATATAATATTCGAGTTCGTACAGTATTCGAGCTTGTATAGTATTTGAATTCAATCTCGTACAGTATTCGAGTTCGTACAAAATTTGCACTCAATCTCGTACAGTATTTGAGTTCGTACAATGTACGAGCTCAATCTCGTACAGTATTCGAGTTCGTATAATATTCGAGTTCAATCTCGTACAGTATTCGAGTTCGTACAGTATTCGAGATCAATCTCGTACAGTATTCGAGTTCTTACAATATTCGAGCTCGTACAGTACTTGAGCTTGAGCTCGATCCCAACTAATATTGTTTGTTAATTCCATCGAGTTTACAAAGCCAACATATTATATATTTTTTATTTTTATTATATATAATATAATATAATGTACATAATATTATATTACATAATATAATAAATGATTATATATTAGGGAAAAATTAAATTATTTGTAATCAAACTTGTGAAAATTTAGTTATCTTGTCATATGAAATTATCCACGGGTTACCCATTACCCAACCCAACTCAATCCACCCAAAATTATCCAACGGGTAACCCATTATCCAACCCAACTAAACTCAATAACTACGACTCAATTATATCTATTAACCCAATGAGTCATTATCCAATAAGTTTTATCCAATAAGTGAAAATAGTATATGGATAACGGTTATCCAATGGGTGACCCGATCCGTTTGACGGGCTTATCTGGGATACTCCTCATAAACTGAGATCATAAAGTTTGGCCTTGTTGAAGTTTCCACCTTAATTTGAGTGAGAAACACTGAACCATGGTATGAATATTTTTAAATTTCAGTTCATTTTCTGCTGTGGGATAACATAGATTGGAATATGACTTCCAAACTTTTTTGCTACAAGTGCCATTTTCAGTTAGATTCCAAAATAATTTGGGAAAGATTACATGGAGTTTGTCTAAAATGCCTTTAGTAGGTTTTAAAGTTGTTAAACGATAGAGTGGGATAGCTGAGAGCACATGTTTTATTAAGACCAATCTTCCAGCTTGATTCAGAAATCTGTTTTGCCATTTAAGAATTCTTGAAGAGACTGTATCTACTAAATTCTAGAAGTAGATATTTTTATTTCTACCTAAATAAATGGGGCATCCCAAGTATTGAAATGGAAAAGAGCCCTCTAACATCCGAGTGTTAGACATAATCTCATTCTTAACTCTTGGGGATGCAAACTTTGAAAGGTAGAAGTTGGATTTATTAAATTTTATCTTTTGACCTGTGGCTTTTTCAAAAGAATTTAGGGATAGTAGAAGGGTTTGTAAACCTCTCTTGGAATATCAGTGTCATCTGCAAAGGCAAGATGAGAAACTTTTGTCATAGAGGAGGGAAGCTTAAATATTCAATATTAGCATATTGAAAGAGGAAATTTAGGTTTTTTGAGCAAGTCTCTGCAAGGAGTATAAACAGGTAAGGGGATAGGGTATCCCCTTGTTTAAGACCCCTTGAGGGTTTAAAATAACCTTTTGAGGCACCATTTACTAAAATGGAGAAATAGGAAACCTGAATATTTCCAAGAATAAGGTTTACAAATGAGGTTCGAAATCCCATTTTGATTAGACTGCAGGAAAGAAATTGCCAAGAGACTCGATCAAAAGACTTCATCATGTCTAATTTGAAAATGACATTGAAACCTCTGTGCTTTGAGTTCAGAATATTATTAATCTCTTGCATGAGAAGCACATTATCTGATAATTCTCTTCCTTGAACTAAAGCAGACTGTTCAGAAGAGATCAAAGAAGGCATGAGGCGCTAGACTCTAAAGTTAAGTAACTTTGAGAATATTTTGTTAACAAAGTTACATAGGCTTTTGGGTCTGAAATCCTTAAAAGATGATATAACATCTTTTTTAGGGATTAGAATTATGAGAGTGGAGGATATGGCTTTAGGTATTAAGTTTCCTTGTAAGAAATCATTTACAGCCCGCAGAAGATCCATTTTAATTATTTCCTAACAAGATTTTTAAAAAATTCCTGAAAAGTCATTTGGATCAGGGGCTGAGTCACAGTCCATGGATTTAACTACCTCTGATAACTCCTCAATAGTCACTATTTTTAATAGGTTCTGGTTCATTTCATCAGTGACCATATTTGGAATATTTTCTATTAGCCAAGCTGTATGACTACCTGAGGGGTCCTCATTTTCCTCAGTGAGAAGGGTAGAGAAGAAAGAAACAACTTCTTGACTAATTTCAGATTGATCGGTTAACCAAGAGCCTTGGGAATTTTTTATTGAGGCAATATATTGCTTACTTTTCTTAGCCTTTACTAAACCGTGAAAGAATTTTCTACTAGGATCCCCTTCTTTTAACCATTTAACTCTTGATTTTTGTTTCCAAAAAATCTCCTGTTGTGAGAGAGCTAAGGTAAGTTCAACATTTGCTTTATTATAAGCAATGAGATTGGTGTCATTTTCCAATGTTTGGAGATCTTGTTCACCTTTAAGAACATATTCCTCACATGTTTTCACCTTGTCGCCAAAAGTGTGTTTATTCTAGGTTTTTAAGGCTTGTTTTGTGTTTTTTAATTTAAAGGAAAAGTTATTCATTCCAGATTGACTTGAATGAATATTCCATGCTTTATGGATTAGGGGGGATGATAGTTGGATGGCTTATCCAATAGTTTTGGAATTTAAATGGTTTAGGACCTGAAAATTGGCTCTGGAATTTGATATGCAAGATCAGTGGTGAGTGGTCAGACTGATCCCTAGGTATCACATTTGTATGTGAAGTAGGGAAGTCACTCATCCATTGAGGATTTGCTATACATCTGTCAAGTCTTTTCCACACTCTACCTTTTGGTCTCATTCCTGTCCATGTAAATAGACTTCTCGAAGTTGGTAAGTTTAAGAACTAGCCAGTGATTTAAACTGATTGAAATCAGCAATGGCTTTTGGATCAGAATAGAATACCCTAAATATTCAAATTGATTTTCAATGACATTGAAATCCCCAATTGCCAGAATAAGGATATTATTATGAGACAAAAGGTCTTCCCATAGTTTTGCTCTCACTTTCTAAGAGTGTCTTGCATTTACAAATGCAATTAGGCAAGCTGAGGTCAGTGAAGGATATTCAATTTTAACCAGGATGTTTTGTTTATGGATTTTTATTATGTCAAACAACCAGATTTAGCATCTTTCAGTGGAGAAGAAGTGTTTATATCCTAGGTCAAAAGATATTTATTTAATTTTATTATGTTTCCAAATTGGTTCAATTAAGGCAGAGAAGGAGATATGATGCCTTGCCATGTCACTTTACAAACGGGTGAGTTGACAAGCTATACATTCTCCTATAATAAACTACGCTCATTATATTTTGATAAGTCCCACATATTTTATTTAAAATATAGTTATATCATAGTAATTAATCTAATTCTAGTAAGAAAGTAATTTTACTTGAATTTAAAGCATTTTGGTTAATGGCATCCAACACCTAGCAGTACGCTTTATTGAGCGGTACCACTTGGATAGCATCATACGTAGCATATGAAATAATGGTAACAGACCCTACTAGAATTTTTTAGAGCGAAGTGCTTATATAACCCTACATAATTCACGATAACGCAAATATAACCTTGTGATAATTGAAAGTGCAAATATAACCCTAGATAGTTAGTTTGTGTGCAAATATAACCTTTACCCGGCAGTTTAAAGGCCAAATTATTATGAACAAAACTATTTTACCCCCTTGGAAAACAATATATATATATATATATAATGTCTTTAGTGCCCCAACCCTAATTTTATTTCTCCTTCCATTTCTTCCCCTTTTCTTTCTTCTCTGGCGCATCCTCCATTATTCCAGAAACCCAACCCAGCCCGCCTAACGTTATACATCGCCCTCGTTTCCACCGCGATCGCCCCCACCATTTCCCGCCACAAGCTCTGGTTTAACGCCGTTGCTGAAACAATCACCTGCGAGAAAGTGGTGGCGATGTACGGGAAAGCTGGAAGATGGGTTCAAAGGGTTTCTAGCAAAGCAAACTATGCCGGTGGAGGCAGCGGTGGTCACCGTCACCAGCGCCACCCAATGGGTGGCGATTGGTGCTCTCATGAGGAGTTTTACCAGAGACTTCGCTTCTTCTATGTCCACTCCTCCACCTGGGTCCCCCAGTTTTGACCCTGAGGCCATGGCCTCCCTCAAGCAAGCTTAGGTGTGTGTTTTTGGTTTGTTTTGCTGTTGATAGTTTAAGGGTTTTTTATTTTGGATTCTAGGTTGTGTTCAAAATTTGCGCTAGTGAAATGCTGAATTGGGATATTGGAGTTGTTTGTTGTGTAAATTATAGTGTTTTTGAGATTGTGGAAATGTTTGGATTTGACATGCTCTGCTGTTGAGGATGTTAGATGTTATTGTCTAGGAATTTTGGTCTTGAAGTTGTTAGATTGGAGAAAGTTTAGTTTTTGAAATATTTGGTTGTTATTGTGGAAATGTTTCTGGTAGTACTATGTTCCATTAGGATAGAAAATGGTTTTATCTGTTCAGGTGGATTGGATTCGTGTTTGATTGATGATGTAAATGTACAGATTGGTCTCCTAGGCTTAAGATGAGATTTTTTTTGGTGGGCTCAAGATTTCTGGAGTATAAATAGAATTACTGGGTTTAGGGTTTTCAGATTGGAGCTGGCTGAAGAGGTGGCAGAGTGCCGGAGGAGGAGGCAGCTTGGTGGTGGAGGTGGAGCAGCATCAACGGCAGAGGTGGCGACGAAAGTGGCGGCTAGGTGGCGGGGGTGGTGGTGGCTATTTAAGGAGAAAGGGTTATTTTGTCTTTCAATCTTTTGGATTAGGCTGAAAAGGTATTTTGGTCATTTTCAGTAGGTCAATGGCCAGAAATGGCCAATTAATGTCGGAATATAGTCTTTAGGATTATATTTGCACTTATGTAAAGTAGTAAGGGTTATTTTTGCACTAAAAATTATCTCATAATTATATCTCCACTTTCTCAATTGTATAGGGTTATATTTGTAATTTTCCAATAAAGAAAGAAAAGTTATAATTGATAAATGAACATTAAATGAATTTTTTTACATTTCATGTAGAACTATGAAGCTGGAATTCGAGCATAGAATTTGGCTGGGGGGATTCTAAGAGCTATGAGTGATGGTATGCAGTTTTTATGCAAATGGCACCCATCCTCCTAGTCCTAGAGGCAGCTTGTTCATCAAGGATGTCATGAAAATGCCCTCAATCAGAATGAAATGGATGAAAAATGCAAGAATCAGTTGAATCTTGGTATTCTAGATGATCAACATAAATGTCATATTTGACATTGTTTAAAAAATCAAGTTCATGATTAGCTAACTTTAATGTCGGTATGATAAGTTATAAAAAAAAATATTTAAAATACCTACATCAAATATACAAAATAGTTCTCTTGTCATTTCTTTGAACTATATGTTGTATTAGAATTGGAGTGAGGGTATATGGATAAGATGGCTGGTGTGACGGGAAGTGCGTGCTCTATCAATTAATTTTATTACTTTGAAATGACACCTGAATTTGGATGTATGTACCCTATGTTAACATTTACCGTGATTGTTGTATAGAGCAACACAATTAGTATTTTATAACGTGTAATCGAGATAGTTTAGCTTATACGACCAAGTTAAACAAAGTTTGGTTCAATTATTTTTCCAACATACAAATATTCGGGACAAATATCCGCGAGTCCGGGAGGAGATTATTGAAATCAGGGGAGGTAGGTCTATCTCAAACAAAGATTTTGAAATTAGGGGCGTTTATTAGATGAGTTGGACCGCGATTAGAAATTCGCTAGACTCGTACTCGTATAATTTTTACAAATATATCAGTGCCTTGAAATGATGGAGTTGGCGCCCTCGTTCAAATTAGCGCCCTTCATCTTCAGTATGCGATGAGTAAGTCCATATAACGCAGTAGCGACCAATATTTTATTGGTTGACCGTGTGAGTTTATTTATTCTAACTGATCTGTTAACATGTGTATACCAAGGATCCCGTTTTTCTCATATCCAGAGGAAAGGTCATTTCCACTTTTGATATGAGGGAACCAACCTCTTTTACAATTGTTGAAGAGGTAACCATTGACAAATTATTTATTCATGGACTATATAAGCATCGATCAGACAAGGACCCAAAGCAAGATGACTATAACATTGAGCTAATTTCTTATTTTTATTTATAATATATACTTTTATAAATTTTTATCTTACAACTAAAAGATGTTTATTTCTATCCTTCCCGCTAGAGGAGGAGAACAGGTGTTAACTTAAGAGGAAAATACCTTGGAAGTTTGATTCTTCCTTCAAAAACATTGCTGGCATTCAAGTTGAAGCTGTAGACATTCTGAGTTGACCGGCCGGCGTTGACCGGCGAAAGGGCAGCCGGAGGCAACTGGCCACCATCGGACGGCGGAAGGGCAACGGGTGCCGGAAGCGGTTGATCGGAAAAATCGTACGGTTCCGGCGAGAAGGAGGAGGAATCTGGCGGTGTAGTGGTGGCACCGCCAGGTTCATCAGATGAAGCAGATTGCTGAGGTGCAGAATACGGGAACTGGTCTTCAAAGAAATCAGCATCCCGAGTATTAAAGATAGCTCGAGAGTCAAGTTGAGAAGACGATAACCTTTCTTTCTGGCAGGATAACCAAGGAACAAACACCGGCGACTTCTTGGTGCAAACTTGTCACGGTATCTAGGAACACGAGCAGCAAAACACAAGCATCCAAAAATCTGTAAAGAAGAGTAATTTGGCGCCTGGCCATAGAGTAACTCAAAGGGTATGACCGTTGAGAAGCTGAGTCGGTGTTCGGTTGATCAGGTAGGCAGCAGTAAGAACACATTCTCCCCAGAATTCAATAGGAAGATTGGCTTGAAACCGTAAATCTCGCGCCACATTGAGTAAATTACGATGCTTTCTTTCAACTCGACCATTCTGTTGCGGAGTATCAACCATAGAAGTCTCAAATACGATCCCAGATGCAGTAAAGTGAGATCGGAGAGGCAAAAATTCAGTGTCGTTATCAGCTCAAACTCGTTAAATTGTTCTTCCCCACTGGTTCTTAACTAAGGCACTAAATTCTAAAAATCTAGAAGCTACTTCATATTTAGCTACTAACAAATAAACCCAAACAGCTCAGGAGAAATCATCTACTATTGTCAAGAAATAAAAAGCACCACTAGAAGATGGTGTATTATAAGGTCCCCAAACATCACAATGAATGAATTGAAATAATACAGTAGCATTAGTAGTACTTAATGGAAAACTATGTCTAGGCTGTTTTGCTCTATAACATATAGAACAAGGTACAAAATGTTTAGTATTGCTAGGAGAAATAGAAGACAACACCGTGGAAGATGGATGACCAAAACGCCGATGCCATAAATCAGAAGAGGACAGTGAAGCAACTGTAGGAAGAGACTGTAGGACAGGACTGGGAACACGAGCATCCAGCAGACGAAGCCAAAGCACCCCCCCCCTTTCTGTTCACCCACGCCAATCACTCTCCTCGTACTGATTGTCTGTAAAATGCAATAATTTTCAGTAAACAAAGGTAGACAGTTTAGGGTAGATAACAATCTAGAGCATGACAGTAAGTTGCAGCGCAATGTAGGGATATATAACACGTGCATCAGTATAAAACCATCAAAACAAATAGATCCAAATTGAGTAGCGGAGAACATCAAGCCATTGGGCAGAAAAATATTCACAGCATCAATAGTAGTAGTAAGATCAAAAAGAGAACCTTTGTCACCGGTCATATGATAAGAGGCTCCCGAATCAAGGATCCATGGTAAAGTATGCTTACCGGACTCATCACCAAGAAGAGAATGAAGCTGATTAAACAGGTTCATGGTCGTGCTCCATTGTTCATCAGACAGAGCAGGGCCAAAATTGGAGCGGGCAGGTATAGCAGAGGAGGCCGCCGCCGCCAAACTGGGTGGCGACAAGGCGGCTTCGGCGAACAGCGGCGGGAGCGAGAGATCGGTGGCGCCACTTGTTTGACCGGCGTTGACTAATGGCCGGGCAGGTGGTGCCGATTTCTTGCCCTTCTTGAACCACTCTGGGACACCATGTATCTTGAAACATGTATTTTTATCATGACCCTTGCGACGACAATGGGTACAAACAAGATTCTTGTGGTCGGCTGTAGAAAGAACAACTGGCGAAGAACTTGCAGGTGGTGAACGTCGTGCAGCATACGCCATGGAGTTGGAAGAAGACTCACGAGCTCGAATGATAGCTCTATGATTCTCCTCCTGAGCAACAAGGGCATACACCAGGGGAGGTCGCATGCAGTGATAATCTGCAAACAACTTCTTCAGTGTGGCAAAGTAGATGGCGATGGGCTGACCGTTTTACCTGCAACCTTGCATGGCTTCTTGCGTCTGCAAAAGCTTCATACCATCGGCGAAAATAAATCGTGCATTCAGATCATCCCACAAATCCTTGACTGTGGAAAAAGAACTTGTAGAAGATCTTAACACCAGATCCAGAGTTTGCAAGATCCAGCAGACAAGAGTAGCATTAACCCCAGGCCAAACAGCAGCATCAGGATGATCATCCTGGGGTTTGGTGATGGATCCAGTAATGAACCCAATCTTATGCTTGGCCAAGAATGCGCGACAAATCGCATCGGACCATTCATTGTAATTTTCTTGACCTTTCAGCATGATCAGTACAAGTTGTAAACTCGAACCATCGCCAGGACCAATGAAGTAAGGATCAGTCGACACACGACCAATCGGTAAAGTAGGATGAGGGCCAGATTGCAATTGCAGCTGCTGAAGTAAAGCTGTAATCACATCATAACCACTCATGTCCTGAATCTTCGGAACAGCAGAACCAGGCTGATCTTCAGAGCCAGGCATATTGTAAAAATCAGGTACACACCGATGCAGGGGAAGCGGCAGGGCGTGGAGAACGTTGATCGGTGGACGTTGGACGGCGAGATGGCACGACGGCGGATCGGCACATGGCGGACGGTGCGTGAAGGAAGACGGCGACGCGTGGTGTCGGACGGCAGCGGATCGGAAGGTTTTAATGCAGCGGAAAATTTTCTATTTTATGTTTCATAATTTTAGGCTCTGATACCATGTAGGAAATAAGGGTAATAATCTGTATTCTATTCATGAATTTCGGATACATTATATAGTAGTACAGGATACCTATCCCAGCTAGGAGAAGGTAACAGAATACAATTATATCTACAATTATGGTAGGAATACAAATCCAATTCCAATACCAATACTAATTAACACTAATTCCATAACAACACTAATACTAATTCCATAACAGAAGCACATGTACGATGTGGACAGGACCTGACCTGAACTTGTATTGATGGAGGATCTGGACCGATCGAACTCCTTTAATGAACACACCAAATTTCAAAAAAAAAAACAAACTTCGTTTGTGATTTGATAATTAAAGTTCCTAATTTCAATAATCTGTACTCGCGATCAACTCGCTTGATATTTGCATGTGTTGGAAAAATAATTAAACCAAACTTTGTTTAACCTTACTACCAGAGGACACCCATATGTACCGGTATTTTTAGCATTTTCATATTGGTGCACAAATGAGCCGGTGCAAGAAATGTAGTTACATAGGCATCGGTAAGGGTTATTGGTGCTACAAATTTAATCCAGCACCGGTACCACTTACCGGTGCCTATGTTACAGCACACATTGGTTTGAAAATGTTCAAATTAAAGATGATGTGACATACTGGTGCTAGTAAATAGGTGATCAATAAAATAAATACGGCCAGTGATTATAAACTCACCGGCCGGAATATTAAACCCAGAGATTCATTAAGAACAATAGGTCGTACAAAACAACAATAAAAAATGTAAGTTCATGTAAAAAACTGGAAAATTTATAACCACAACCAAGAAGTTCATTACATTCATTTGAAAAAACATAACCCTACATTCATGAAACAAACTAGACCTAAACATAGATAAACAACAACAATTATCATAAAAATGGTCACCTAACCTCCATAAACCCTAGATAACATCAACGACCTAGATCTGTGAAGGTGAAGCCGGACACAAGGCATGAGGTGCGGTCGAAAGCGGTAGTGTCGTTGAGAGCTAAGGTGAGGCGGATCTTAGCTGAATCATGCATTTTTGGTGCTCTAGTAGGGTTAGGGTACTCTAACTATTGCTTCTTCCATTAAATTTGTGCACAATATGATTTGTCGAAGAAAACTATTTAAAATGTCAAAATTATGCAACGTTTAAGCACCAAGGAAACATGGAGTGTATAACTAAGTTTTAACTATGTATTTAACATAAACTATGTATTAATGTTAAACACGCCATGTTAAAAACTTAATCTTAAACACACCATGCTTACTTGGTGCTCATATAATGCAAAATCTCCACATTTTAAATTTTAGAATTCTTCAAATGTTACTGCACATTCCATTAATTTTGTGTACAATATGATTTGCCGAAGAATACTATTTAAAATGTCAAACTTATGCGGCGTTTAAGCACAAAGGAAACATGGTTTCTAATTATGTTTTAATTATGTAATTAACATTAACAATGTGTTAATGTTGAACACACCATGTTAAACACTTAATCGTAAACACGCCTTGTTTACTTGGTGCTCACATACTACATTTTCCATAACGGAATCATTACTTAGTTAGAGGGTAACGCATGGGACAACCAATGCAGTAGAGAAAAAACAAATCCATCCTAAGCTAGGCATAAAGATCAAGTTAAAATCATCAAAAGAAGCAAAAACTTGTAATAAACTATCAATGACACGGTCCAAAGCAAGCTATCCAACCCTGTTTTCAAGCTAGCACATTTGGTGACACAGTGATATGAATCTTCTAGCGAAAACTCACGATTTGCGGAATTAATATTTTTGATCTAGTGAAGGGATCTGCAACCCTCACTATCTCACACGAAATTCAGGTGTCTAGCCCTCGAGGGTACACCTAATCTCGACTTGCTCTCTAACTAGTCCTAAGGATCAGATTACAAGGTTTATTGATACTTAACTAGCCATCGGGGTTAAGCAATAATGAAATAACTCGCACGCAAGGAGTATGAACTAAAAATGTTGTATAGTTGATTGATAAAAGTGTGTGGTAAAAATAATGTTGAAAACCACCCCTATTTATAGTACATAGGTATGGTCTTCAAAATACAAACAAGAAACTGAAAAGGATTATGCCAGCTTTAAGAAGCTAAAACCATATTTAACTAGACTACCTAAAATAAATGACTATATTCTTCAAGATAAATCTTGAATGAACATTGCCTTATCTAATCTTACGAAATCTAATTTTAATCAAATCAGAACTGAATATTCTAAACCCTAAAATAAATGCATGACCGAAACATTAATTCTTCCAAGGCCAACATGACTGAATTAATGGGCGTTATTCTAAAATAAAATAAATGATCACACTACCTCATTAAAAAAACTCAGTGAAAAAATAGTATAGCATTATCTTCTAAAAACCCAAATAAATAAAAATAAATAAAGAAAACCTAATTCGAACCACACCGTCCAAAGCAAGTTATCCTACAAATACACTAATTCTTACATTAAAAATCACACAAGTTATTCGCACACAATACAACAATGTAGTAAAAGTAAAAAAACATTGACTATAATACTATAACACGGATAACGAAAAGTAACTACTAACTGTGATCCCCGCTAGTCAAAAATAATCACACTAGAAAAAATTCCAACAACACGGACAAAGAGAGCTGAGACCAACCTCCAATATAATGCTTCAATGAGATTTCCCCAATATGCAAATCTAATAATAAAGACAATTGTTAATAGAATGAAAACTACGGAGCTATTGGTTGGTCTAAGAAAAACTAAATCGATTGGAAAGGAAAGAAACATTGATGAAAAGGAATACCTTCATTAGGTGGATTGCGTTCTAGGTCGTTGTTGGAATACGATCTCGAAAAATCAATGGATCTGGGATGGCAGACCTGATTTCATCTCTGGTCGTTGGATTGTTCGCCGGTTGCCATAAGATTGCTCTTCATAGGATTATTCGCCGGGCATTGGACGGCGGACCTGCTTTCTCCATCTCAAGCCATTGGATTGTTTACCGGTCGTCATAGGATTGCTCGCCATTAGATTTTTTCTGATCATTAATTTGTTCACTGATTGGCATAGGATTCTCTCGGGTTTGCTCGCCGATTTTTGGCTCTCCTGGATGGGTGGCATTGGTAGATGTACAGGTGAAAGCAGGGTGGGAAAAATGGACAAACACGACGAAAATATAGAGAAAGCAGGGTGGGTTAATATGGAGAGGGTGTACAAGTGAAGTGTGGGAGGGATGATGAGGTGGGGATAGAATTAGGGTTTCAGGATTTATATACATAGTAAAAACTTTTAACGGTTGAGATTAAATGAAAGAGAAAATTTAATGGTTCATATTTACTCATACAAATAGCACCAGTATGGGTTGGATAATATCGGTGCCTATGTGTATTAAACGCAACTGCTCCGGGCTGCTTTAAATGGATTTTTGTCGTAATTTTTGGAACCCGAGAGCAAACCCGAGAGAATTTTTCTAAGTTCCTAGTATCAGTACAAATACCTGTGCTAAAACTTCTAAACAGGTGCTCAAATTAGTTAAAAGCAGTTTCCTGGGACTGCTTTGGATTTTTTTCCAGAGGCAGAGAGGAAAGCAGAGAAAAGTTTTCTCAGTTTGTAGCAGCGGTAGTAAAACAGGTACCATATATATACATTGGTGTTATATTTTTATGGGCTTCAAAAATATTTCAGCCCAAAATAGTTTGGCCGGGAATTAGTAATTTTGTTACAGCACCGATATGTAAACTGCTATGTTGAAATATTCAAAAATTCAAAGTTTCACCCCACACTTTCTATCCACTGACCAGAAACGTTGGATAGTTTTTTCGGTTAATGTAGTTATATAATTGGATTGATAAAAAAATCAATCATACATTCTTTCTTTCCCGTGTTCGAAAATTGTGCTTGACGGATCCCCAAAATGGATCCGTATGTAACTTTACTAAAATTTCACTATTGCCCAAAATTGTGTTACACCTTTATTTTTTATCGAATTTACTTTATATTGGGTATTCTTGGGTTAATTGAAGTTCTGAAATAGAAAAGAAATTTTTCATGAAATTTAATAAAGCGCTAGTACATGCGTTAGAGTATCTTACTATAGATTACTCAGAAGTTAGGAAGTCCTAACAGAGAGGATTACTGGTAAGTGTTTTCCCAAGAAATATTAATACTTATTTGATTAGGTCTTGGAATATGCTTTACGGATTCATAATGTAGCATTACATTCAAGCGAATTTTAATTTGGATGTCCGAGTGAACCTTTTGCTTGTTGCACTTACGTCCCTCCAAGATTTTTGGAATTGTCGAAAACCAAAATTCAAAATTCCATTTTAAAATTTCATAATTCAAGTTCACAACAATGGGATTTGAACATGATTGGATAAATGAAACATCACCGAAATTGAAAATATAAATCTTTACAACATAATAATGAAATTGCACTACTACCCAAATTTGAGTTTATCATTCGTGTCTATATAGAATTAACTTTATATTGGGTATTCTTGGGTTAGTTGAAGTTTTGAAATAGAAAAGTATTTTTTTCATGAAATTTAATAAAGCACCAGTACTTGCATTAGAGTATCTTACTATAGATACTCAGAAGTTAGGAAGTCCTAATGGGGATGATTACTGGTAATGTTTTTCCGAAGAAATATTAATAAATTTTTTTGATTAAGTCATGGAATATACTTTACGGATTTATAACGTAGCATTACATTTTAGTAGAATTTAATTTGGACGTCCGAGTAAACTTTTTTCCTTTTGCACTAGGTCCCTCCAAGATTCTTGGAATTGTTGAAAACCGAAATTAGCATTTTCATATTAAAATTTCATAATTCAAGTTCACAATTTTGCGATTTGGACATGATTGGATAAATAGAACATCCGTGAAATTGAAAATAGAAAATCTTGTACATTATATTGATAAAATTGGTCTTACAGTATAGCACCGGTAAGTGAACCAGTGCTACATCGAAAATATCAAACCGGTGCTGAAATTTTCCTATTTCCTTCATAATTTTTTTTGTTGAACTGGTTTTATGCACCGGTATATGCCTTATAGATGCTCAAAATTTTCATATTTGTTAGTTATTTTCACTTACGCACCGATATCGAGCACTGGTATGTTTGTAACCGATGCAGTAGATTATAAAGGCACCAATATCGAGCACTGGTATGTTTGTAACCGATGCAGTAGATTATAAAGGCACCGATATCGAGCACTGGTATGTTTGTAACCGATGCAGTAGATTACCACATTATTCAGATATTTATACTGGTGCTGGTGATGTATTTAGCACTGGTATTGCGGCACCATTACATTCATACCAGTGCCTATATACCTATTTTCCAGCCGTGCTTGTCGTTTAAACTAAACTATCTTGATTAGTCCTTACACCTCGTAAAATACTAATTATCTCCTCTAATTATGTCAAAACAAAGAATCCAATTCAAATACACAGTTATGGGAACATGTGATATCAGAAAGCAATTTAAAGAAATGACTGTTTTCTTCATTTGATGTAGGCATTTTACTATTTTACTAGCGGATCACTACCTACATTAGAAGTTAGCTGATACAACAAAAAAATCATAAGCTTGATATTTAAGAATATTTACTTACCGTTAGTGTTTTCTGATGCACAAGTTATTTAAAGTATAATTGGATTCGAATAATTGTGCACTTGAGACTTTAAAACAAGTTCAGGATGCGAAATGTCACTTGTATAAACTATCTATGAGTTTACCATTGATAGTATAATGGTTGAATATTTTGGTTAAAACTATCACTACTGGATAATACCTCCATAGGCGGTATTTTGGGCCTTTTAAAATACCGGTGCCTAAGTGACCTAGTGCAAATCCGCCGTTACATAGACACCCGTAAGTGGTACCAGTGCTAGAATCTATATTCTAGCAACGGTATGCACTACCAGTGCTACATATCTACAATCCAGCACTATCCTACTTAGGCACCTGTATTTGGGGTCAAAATATTGGTGCCTATGCTCGTTTGAACAGGTGCTAGTAAATTGTTGATCAAAATAAATTTTGACCAGTGAGAATAAACTCACCGGCCGTAATATGAAAACCAAATATTCATAAAGAAATATAGGACAAACAAAACACAAAAAACTAAGAGGTTCATGTAAAAAACTGGAAAGTTCATAACCACATCCTAGAAGTTCATTACATATATTGGAAAATACATAACAACCCACAATTTATGAAACAAACTAGATCTAAACATAGATTAACAACATCAATTATCATAAAAACTAGAACATAATCTCCATAAACCCTAGATAACATCAATGAACCAAAACCATGAAGGTGAGGTCAGACACAAGGGTTGAAGCGTGGTTGAACGCGGTGGTGGCGCTGAGAGCTGAGGCACAACGGCTAAACCCCTCATTTTTATGGAGCTCGCGACTCTCACCAGCGACTGGAGTGCAGGGAGATGGCTTCCGGGTGGTCCAGGAGAAGGTGTCGGAGTTGGTGCATCGAGGCGGCGGAGATTGCGAGCAAAGGTGAAGCGGCACAGATGCAGAGAAGAAGAATGGCTTGAAGGTGTGCGATTGGAGTGCCGTGGCGACTTAGTAGCGCCAGAGACAACGATGGCGGATTTGGATGAGCCAATGTGGATTATCAGAGAAGATGAAGTGAGGATTATTAGGAGAATATAGTTTCATATGATAAGGGTTTGGGTGCTTAAACTTGGGCCAAGTTGGGTTTTTTTAACACAGTAGCACTAGTATGAAAATCGGTGCGTATGGTGATCATACCGGCGATAGGTACTTCAAACGCACCTACGTGAAACTGCTTTAAATGAGTGTTTTAATATATATTTTTCATCCTAAGAGCAAAGAGATGAAAAATATATGAAGTGCCTAGCACCAGTAGTCTGACCGGTGCCTCTGATGGTGGTACTTCAAAAACATTCCTAAAAAATATTGGACATAAATTCAAAATTTTTATTTTCCTGTTACACAGTAGAACTGGTATGGCTGAAAAACAATGCCAGTGCTAGTATATTTTGCCCTCTAAGTTAACTTTTTCATTTTTAGAATTATGTTCATAAGAATAAATTTGGAGGAGGGGAATCACAAAATTGGAGAAACAAAATGCAATTAAATAAGAGATAATTACATTATTGAAAATTGGGCTACAATGGGTGAACGGAAGAACTTGTAACATAATTCTTTGAAAATTACACGGTTGCCCAAAATTGTGTTACCCTGCTACCCATTACTCCAAAATACATGTTTTTTTAATTCTTGCCTAAATATGGAAATATAAAAATAAATGAATTTTTTGGTGAAATATTGAAAAGCGCTAGTACATGTTCTAGGGTAACTTAGTGTTGTTTACTTGGAAGTTACAAAGTGAATTCAGAAAGGATTATGGATATGTTCTTGTGCTCGATTATATATATATATATATATATATATATATATTATCTTACATACATGGAATAAACAATGGGGGTGTATAGGGTAGCATCACGTTCAAGCGGATTTCAATTTGGAATAACGAGTGAAGTCTATACTTTTTGCACTTAGGTCCCTCAAAGAAAGTTGGAGTCGTCGAATCACAAAATTGGCGGAACCAAAATGCAATTCAATGATATACGATCGCAACTCTGCAATTTCGGCATGTGTGGGTGAACGGAAGGGCCTCGAAAGTCAACATTGATTACTTCTACAAATTTTGGAAAATTGCATTGTGGTCCAAAAACCCCATTACCCATTACTCCAAAATACATGATGTTTTTTATTCTTACCCAAATATATAAATATAAAATAAAATATTTTTTTAGTGAAATATTGAAAAACACTAGTACATATTCTAGAGTAACTTGTGGTTGATTAATTGGAAGTTACAAAGTGAAATCGGAAAAGATTATGGATATTTTCTTGTGCTTGATTTTTTATAAACATTCCCTTAAAGAAATGGAAAATACAATAGGGGTGTATGGGGTAGCATAATGTTCCAGCGGATTTCAATTTGGAGTTACGAGTAAAGTTTTTACTTTTTGCACTTAGGTCCCTCCAAGAAAGTTGGAGTTGTCAGATCACAAAATTGGCAACACCAAAATGCAATTCAATAATATACGATTGCAACTTTGTGATTTGGGCATGTATGGGTGTATGGAAGGGTCTCGAAAGTCAATATTGATTACTTCTACACAGTCTTAAAAAATTACAATGTGGCCCAAAATTGTGTTACTCCAATATCTATTCTTCCAAAATACACAATTTTTGTTATTCTTACCTAAATATAGAAATATTAAATAAACAAATTTTGTGGTGAAATTTAGAAAAGCGCAAGTACATGTTCTTGAGTAAATTATGCCATAAACCTATTTTAAAAAGTAACTCATACCATAAGCCTATTTTTTTGAAAATTTTCTATGTATCAACCACGGTACTATTGCCGGTGCCATTTGTTAACATACCCGTGCAAGCTATTTTTCCATCAAAATTTTACCTGCCAAAATTACTCTTCCGGTCATAGGCACCGATATTAGCACCGTTTTATGTCATTCATTTACAACTGGTGCTGAAAAATATTAAAATCAGGCTTTTTTTCTTCAAATGCATCGGTATCTGGCAGCGGTATTCAGTGTACCAGTGATGGATTTATTCATAGGCACTGATATTCAGTGTACGGGTGCGGGATTCATAGGCACCGGTATTTTTGTTTCGTAATACCGGTACCAATGCCTATGTACCTATTTTTGAGTAGTGTATGATGACTAAACTGTAATAGAGATATAGTTGATTTTTGAATCAGAAAGGATATTCCTTTCTTATCCCGATTCTAAATCAATTGTCTCTATTACCCCCTAAAGCAAAGTGTAGGACTGGTCGCAACGCAAAACTTGGAACGTAAAAACTCAAATCGATGACGAGATAACCCCTTTGTAAAGATGCCAGCAAGCTACAAGTTTGTAGAAACATGAGCAACCTTGAGATTTTCAGAAGACACCATCCCAAGCCCAAAATTATAATCAATCTCAATGTGCTTTGCTCTCTTGTGTGAAACTGAATTCTGAGCCAAAAAAAGAGCATATTATTATCACACGGCAAAACAGGAGGCACACAATTCGACACACGTAAATCTCAAAGAAGAATTATCAACCGAGTTAATTCCATAGCATTGTTTACCATAGCACGGCATTTTGATTCTGAACTAGAACGAGGGAATGTAGGTTGTTTCTTAGCACTCCAAGACACTGGGTTGCCACCAAGAAAATGGCATAACCGTATGTAGACCTACAAGCCTTAATACAACGAATTCAATCAACATCAGAATAACACAGAACTAGTAAAGCACACGAATTTTCACAAAATTGGAGTCCATAATGAAGATTACCACGCACATAGTGCAAAATTTGAGTAACAGCTTGGAAATGGTCATCGGTAGGAGCCTGCATGAACTGATTGACCGTATTCACAGCATAAGACAAGTTGGGACGTGTAATCAACATATACTGAAGTGCACCAACCAGAGACCGGTAAAGTGTGGAATTTCCAAACGGCTTACCAGAAGAGCAAAGAAGCTGCAAAAAAAACCACAAATGGAATGGCAACAGGCACGCAATCATGCATCCCTACGTGCAAAAAAAATGTCCTTGGCGTAACTGTCTTGACCAAGGAATAAACCGTCGGAAGTACGAACAACCTCTAAACCCAAGAAATCCTGCGGAGTGCCAGGATCGGTAATCTTGTAATACTGATTAACCCGGTCAATAAACTTGCAAATGAGACGACCATCATTCCCGGTGAGAATAATATCATCAACATAAAACCAATAAAATAAAGGAGAGAGGTACCTTGAGAGAACACAAATAAAGATGTATCGAAATAGCTACATACAAAACCGAGGAAAATCAAAGATGAGCTAAAATGTTGAAACCAAGCACGAGGAGTCTGCTTCAAACCATAAATGGCCTTGCATAGACGACCAAAATAATCTGGACGCATGGGATCTTTGTATCCCGCGGTTGCTCCATAAACTAGAGAGTCAAGAACACCATTTAAAAATGCATTATTGACATCCAGCTATCTGAGCATCTCTAACCCTAGCCTCAATTAGATGGGTGTCAAAATCCACGTAATCAAAATAGACCCCAACCTAAAATATAGCCTCCAGTGCAGGAGTCAATATAGAACATCAATATGACGTGGCACAAATATTATCATACCCCATAAATTGCACTCTCAATTTATTGATGCCCTCTTTGAAGGCATCACTTGTCCAAGTCATCAAAAAATTGCACAGATTAAATTCTTAAAGTGCAGGATTTGCAAAGTTCGAGATAAAATTTTGGGCGTACTTTCGAATCTCTCTGAATCATCTTCCCTTTTCCCTTTTGAGATGAATTGTGAATTTTACTGATCCATTGTTCTAGTTTATCATACTATGAATTGGTGAAGTTTAATTTGCTTCTGTTGATTGAAGAATTGAAGCGACAAAGGGATCTTTCACAAGTAGAAGTAGATGATTTGAGTCGAAAGTTACAGGATGAACATGTATTCTGCTTTCTCCTTCTCTGTCTGAAAAGATTTCTCTTTTCTCAGTTCCTTTTGTACTTAAATTTTTAGCATGGTTCATTGTTAGTTAGTTTGCCAATTAAAAATTGTAGCTTTCTTCAGGGTTGAAACTTGAAACTACCTCGAGTCATTAAGCCCTATAGCATAGAAATGCCTCTCATTTTGTGCAGTACTATTATCAAGCCTTGAAGCAAAGGAGCCTGGGCATTGGGATAGAACTAGAAATACTATGGAGTGAAGTGCATATATAATTCTACATAATTCATGAAAGTGCATATATAATTCTACATAATTCATGAAAGTGCATATATAATTCTACATAATTCATGAAAGTGCATATATAATTCTACATAATTCATGAAAGTGTATATATAATTCTACATAATTTATGAAAGTGCATATATAATTCTGTGATAATTGAAAGTAGGGTGTTCATGATCCGGTCCGGACCGATAAAATGGACCGGATCGAACCAGAATTGTATAAATAAAATTTCGGTCCAGTCCTAGGTCCATATTTTTTTTAGATTCTGGGTTCCGGTCCATTACGGTCCAAAATTGGATTTTTTCTGATCCGGTTCTATACATATTTTTAAAATGTTGATGAATTAGTGTAACATACTAGTTTAGAGTTATTCGTGACTACTAGTGTTCTTCTATTATTTTGAGATAATTTTTCTAATAACTTCTATTTTACTATGTTTTAAAGGAAAAAAAATATTGATTTGGCATTTTTATAGCAAAATTTAAAGTAAAAAAAAGTATACTAGAATCCGGTCCAACTGGTCCGGACCGGTCCAAGACCAGAATTATTCCAGCCCGGTCCCGGTCCAAAATGCCCACTAACCGGTCCGGTCTTCGGTCAAAGGTTTTTGGTGATTCTAATTCCGGTCCAGTCCGGTCTGGTCTTAGGCCGATGAACACTCCTAATTGAAAGTGCAAATATCGTCCTACATAATAAGTGAAAGTGCAAATGTAACCTTTTCCAGCAACTTTTAGCCAAATTTTCTTTAAAAGACATTTTTTTCCTTCTGAAAAAAATAAAAAATATAAAAAAATTGGAAATCATGTTATTTCCCTTAACATCATCACCTAAATATCGTTGTTAGACCACCGTCGGACCAGATGGGGTTATATTAGAACAATATGAAATTTCAAAGGGTTGTATCAGCATATTTCTAAAACTTATAGCGTTATAAGCACATTTGTAAAAAAAATATAGTTATATATGCACATACTGTAAAATAAAGTGTCATATTAGTACAAAATCAATGTCAACTGCATGCAACCGTCATTTCAACCTCTTCTACTGATTGCCTACGTTCCAGAGTGTGATTTTAGTTTGAAGAAAGAGATTTGGCGAGGTTGACGTAGCGAACGTTAAAGTGGAAGTGCAGGAAAATTTCAAAAATTGTATCTTCATCTGAAGTTCCCCTTAATTCACTAGATTAACGCAATATTGAGTTTGATTATGTGATTTTCTTTTGTTTCTCGTCACATGAATAGTGATAAGTGGTATATATGGTATTGAATATAAGGTTTTTGATGACATTTTTTAATTTTGTTGAATTAAGTTAGGATTAATGATTGGATAACCTTGGATGTTGTGTGTGTAGTTGTTATTTTATTGTGTTTTTCGACCTAGGATTTTTAATGTCGATGGATTTTGCTTTTATAATATATGCTGATATAACACCACACTTTTTGTGAATGTGCTGATATAACCCTATAAATTTTAGGAATGTGCTGATATAACCCCATCAAATTTCATAATGTGCTGATGTAACCCACCAACTTGGTCTGGCGGTGGTCCGAGGGCGGCCTGGCACGGGTAAGGGTATAATTGTCCACCCGAATTTAGCTTTTGGTCCGAGGGCATATTTGCATTTTTCGGGGCTTCATGCCAGAAATACACGATCAACGCCGAAAATGTCTCTAGAAGGTTATATTTGCACTTTCATAAAGTAGTTAGGGTTAAATTTGCACTAAAAGTTATTGCAGGGCCATATCTGCACTTTTTTCAATTATATAGAATTATATTTGTATATTTTCCAATTTTTAAAATATTATACGCCGGTCAAAAAGTAATACCACTGGAGATGCTACTAATGTTGTTGACTCATATTTGATATTGCGCCACATTGGATAATCAAGCAATTATCGTAACATTATAGAACACTAATCAATATTCTTCAAACCTACAATAATCATCAATAAAGACTTGTGCGAGACCTTTTCATAGCGAAATTAAGGTTTAATGTGCAATATTATGATGTTTAATTAGAGATGGGGTTCGAAATATAATTAATAAAGTTTGGGAGAGGAAGGAGGGATCTGCATGCAAATACCACTTTTTGGGGAGCGTTGGGCATAAATAATTGGGGAATTAATGATTTTGGATCATAAAAATATCGTGGGTCAAGAATCTGGGTCGGAGAAATTCGCGGATCAGTTTTTTCCTCATTTTCGCGCAATTCACGGGTTTTTACTACAAGACTTGATGTTTCATTCTCAGTACTTGAAGTTTCAACCAAACCATTTGATGTTTTTTCATAAGCTTTTTTTTCCCACGAAATTCATGTGTTTTAATGTTCAAAATTGATCTTTTATTGTAAATCTCGTGTTTGCATGTTAATTTTTCGACACTTTATACACGTTGACACTAGTTAGTGATGTTTTATTATCTTAAATTTAGTTTATAATTTATACTTTCATTTTGATTGATGTGCTAGTTTTTCAACAAATAATTTTAAAAAGTAAAACTAACGTTTCTCTCTTTTTTGGAATATTTTTATATTGTGTAGCCTTTGATGTTTCAAGTGTGCGAATTAGTTTTTAAAATTTTAATATTTTTTCTTTTTTTGAGATTAGTGTCACATTTTGATGTGACATTTTGATGTTTTAAAGTTTATGTGTATTTAAGTCTTTTATGTGATTTAAATTAAAAAATATAATTAGGCTCTGACAGTGCGGGCGAAAAAACCTTCAACTACATGTTTCATTCATCAGTTTTTCCATTCTGATTAGGCGTGATTCTTGGATCATCGTCAGCATGGGTAGATCAGGGGGAAGAAATTTACAAAGAAACGCATGGTTAGATTGTCTAACAGTGTTGAAGGTGAGAAATTCAAGGCGGATGCGACAGTTGGTGCGGAGGGTAAGGGGTTTTGGGTGAAGAAGGGGGTAGCAACACTACCCCAGAATCGATGATTGTGGTAAAGGGTATGGCGAGTAGGGCATGGGATGATCTGGAATCAATAGGGACTCTGCCTCGTATGAAAAAAAAATCCAAATAAAGTTGAATTGGGGGAAGGTTTTGGGTCTAAAAAGAATGGAAAAAGTCTCTCATGGGGTGACAGAGTGGAAAAAGGAGGAGGAGAAGGGCTGGAGTAAGTTGTTTCGGGCAGAAGGGGATTAGGTTAGGTTCTACGACCGACCTTGATAGAAGGAATGCTTATGGGAGAACTCATGATGGACAAAGTTGAGGACAGTGCTAAGCAATGGAATTCAACCGTGGTATGCAAAATGCTCGGGTTTAATCCTCCATTAAAGTGATGGAAGGATTCTTTCACATAATCTAGAGCAAGAAAGTAAACAAGGTATAGATGGTTAGTAAAGGTGTTTTCATGGTAAAATTTGTTTCAGTTGATCATAGGGATGAGATGGTGGAGAATGGTATTGATTTCTTTGATAGCAAGCCTATTGTAGTTAAAGCCTGGTCTGTGGATCTAGATTACTCTGAACTCTGTACAATCCCTGTATGGATTCAGATGCCTACCCTTCCTAGTGCTTACTGGCATCCAAAAACAATTAGCAAGATTATAAGCCTCATTGGAAAACCAGCATGTTTAGACAAAGCTACCCAACAGAAGGATAGGCTAGCCTATGCCAGAGTCCAGGTGGAAGTTGAAATAGCTAACAAAGTGCCTGAAATGGTGTTGTATATGAATGAATATAAAGTAATCATACATTAGAAACTTTACTTTGAGTGGAAGCCTGTTAAATGTAGTGGATGTTGTCTATAAGGACATAACATGGAGGAATGTAGAAGAACAAAAGAGGAGAAAACTGAAACTGGAAAATAGGGTTGGCAAATTTATGTACCAACTAAAGAAGTTGTAGGGAAAGCATGACAGAAAGGGGAGAAAACTGAGGCTGATCGGGGTGTTGTAAATTGAGATGCAAGATTTCTTTAGTCAAAAGTATTAGAGGTTAAGGCAAGGAAGACAAATGACAGGAACCAAGAAGATGATCAGAGAAAAGTGATAAGGGGATCTGATAGGGGGAATGGATGCAGTGTTGGCTTGAATGCAGATGAAAGAAAAATGAAAAATGGATGCTAATCAGAGCATAGAGAATGAGAGGAGGAGCAGGAATGCTGCTCTGACCTTGAAGGATATCCCTCTTGATGGAGTGCAACTGGCTCATGTGGAATGTACGTGGCTTGAATAAACCCAGCAAGCATAGTATAGTCAGAAAGTTCTGTATACAGAATAATATGGGTCTGCTATATTTACCGGAGGAGTATTGGTTTAGGCTGGGATATGGCAAAAAATATTGATGTGGTTACTGGTGATAGAATATGGGTGATGTGGAGAAGATATTTGCTTGGAGTAAGCATAGAAACAGTGGGGGATCAGTGGATAGACCTGAAGATCCACATCAACAAAACAAGAGTAAACTGTTACTGTACGGTTGTATATAGATTCAACACTGGCCAGCAAAGAGAAATTTTATGCCAGTACCTGAAAATTTGTGGGGATAAAGGATTGCCTTGGATTATTACAAGTGATTTCAACTTTCATCTTGAGCTCCAAGACAGAATAAGTGGTACCCCAGTGGATGTTAAAGAGATAAAAAAATTCTAGGAAGTTATGGAAGTTGGACTTGGCAGAAATAAAAACAACATGATGCCAGTATACTTGGTGCAATAGAAGGGAGGGAATGGATAGATTAATGAGCAAGATTGATAGGGGAATATTCAACAAAATCTAGTGGAAAGCTTTGGGTGACATGTTTTGTGAAGTAAAAAACGAGCTTATGTTAGATCATCTGCCAATTATGGTGAGATTTGATGTCAATAAGGTAAAGTTTAAGAGACCTTTTAAATACTATAATATGATCTCTCTATCCCCCCCTATTTGAAAACACAGTGAAGAAGATTTGGTAGAGTAGAGTTATGCTAACTTTGGCAGACTTAGCCACAGTATTGAAGGCATCAGAGAGGCCATTAGGGAGGCTTAATTGGAGAGAGTTTGGGGCAATAGGTAGAAAGGTGGAGGAAAAAAATGAAGGATTGGGTTCAGGCACGGGAGGAGTTAAATGCAGATACACTATCAATCCTAAAACAGCAGGCTGAATGTGGTGCTAGAAAGGAGTTGGAGATATTACAGGAGGCTGAGTATATATTTCTACAGCAGAAGTCTAAAAAACAATGGCTAAGTGAGGGAGACAGACCCACTAAATTGTTCTATGATGATGTCAATCAGAGGCAGCATAAAAACAGCATCATGGCATTGAATATTGAGGGAGTTCAAGTTAATGATCAGAGAAGTATTGAAAGAGAACTGGTATGACATTTTAAAACCCAGATGGAAAGAGAAAAGTTGACAATGAAACTGGATGCAAGTGTGGTGTAGTATGGGAAAGTTCTGAGTATAGAGCACGAATCAAAGTTGATTTTGTCTGGCAGATCAGAGAAAATACAGAAAGTTTTGAGGGGTATTCATTCCTCCAAAATCCCAGGGAAAATGGGTATACTAGTATGTTTTTTAAAAGAACTGTGGAGCATAGTGAGTGAAGTGTGGTGAGGGCAGTGAAAGGGTTTTTTACAGGTGAAGATATTCCAGAGAACTTTAGCAGCACTGTTTTAGCTCTACTGCCAAAAGTGACATTACCTTAGGTAGCTTTTGATTTTAGGCCAATTCCTTATTATTCTGTTATCTATAAGCTGATCACAAAGGCAATATGTGCTAGGATGACAGAGGTGCTACCTGAAATTATAAGTGCTAATCAGAGTGCTTTTATTAAGGGTAGGTACATTGCATATAGTTTATTACTTGCACGGGAGCTATTGCATAGATATAGCAATGGTAATATGAAGCCTAGTTGTATGATGCATTTAGATATCCGTAAAGCTTTTGACAGTGTTAGGTGGAAGTTTTTGAAGTATTGGTTGATAGCATGATTATGAGATGCATAAGTGGTTCTGGCTTTTATTTATCAATCAATGGAAGGTATACTGAAGTGTTTGAGGCTAAACAGGGTGTGAAGCAGGGAGACCCTATGTCCCCTCGTTTATTTGTTATATGCATGGAATACTTGACTAGATTGTTGTCTAGAGCAGTTAGATGTAAAATTGTTGACTATCATCAGAAATGTAGCAAAGTGGGAGTACACTCACTATTGTTTGCTGATGATCTGTTGGTGTTTTTTGGTGCTAACAAAGTATCTATGGAGGGTATAAGGAGTGTATTGGAGAATTTTAAAAAGGTAACAGGACTAGGGATCAATAGAGATAAGTCAAATGTGATATTTTCAAAATTGGAGGAAGGTGAGCAGTTTGTCTTGGTTGTTGTTTTACAGGTGCAGAAAGGGGAGTTTCCAGTAAATTATTTGGGGCTTCCTTTGTCAACTGTAAGTTGGGGTAAGGAGGAATGTGAGAAACTTATTGATAATATTAGATAGAGAATAAAAAGTTGGGGCTCAAAAAATTTATCCCATGAAGGCAAGTTATAGTTGATCAACTTAGTGCTCTTGAGTATAGTTGGATAATGGGGGAATGTGATGAAGATTCCTGGAAGTGTGAATGATAAGATAGTGAAAATCTGTGGGAGTTATCTTTGGGGCAGGGGTGAAGATCAGAGGAGATTTACTGCAGTCTCATAGGATGCAATTTGCAGAGGGAAAAAACAAGGTGAAATGGGAGTTAGAGATCCACGTATTTGGAATAAGACTTCCATATGTCAGCACTTATGGGATATTGAAAAAAAAAAGACATATTGTGGGTGAAATGACTAAGTGCTTATTATTGAAGGGGAGGATAATAATGAAGTGCAGAAGGAACGAATCTTAAAGCTGGCCTTGGAGGGTGCTGCTAAACTTAAGGACAAGGATGTATGATAAACTGGGGGAATATGTGAACTGGTAGGGGAAGTTGATGATTAAGGAGGTTTATGCTGTAATGAAAGGTGATACAACTGCAAAGGCTATAGCAGCAGTTATATGGCGTAAAGCAGTACATCCCAAGCATAAATTGTTCGTGTGGATGTTAATCAACAAGAAACTTGCAACCTGTGATAGGTTGCAGAGGTTTTGTGTAATTGGAGCACAAGCTAACTGCTTTATATGTGGCTTATTGCCTGAAACTTAGCACCACACGTTTGTAGCCTGCCCCTTTATACAAGATATGGGTTTGAGCCTGAGATTGCATAGGACAGTTAGGGAGCTGAAGAAAGGGTGTTTCCTGATGGCAAGGAACAGAATGGGAAGAAATTGGGAATGCTAACAACTGCACTATACAATGTGTGGTTGGAAAGAAATCGAACAATCTTCTAGAAGCAAGAACTAAAAGCATAGATCATTGTTTTTTAGACGACAACTGAATGTGAGTGGAAGACTAAAAAATATTTGAAAGGTCGATTGAAGATGGTGGAAGAAGAGATCTTGTTGTAGTAAAGTTATTCTACTGCATCAGTTATGTTTAAACTTGTGTACATTTTTCTGTTATTATGTTTGGGAAAGGTATGCACGTTGGGCTGAAAATAGGGATTGGATGGGCCGTTTGTTTGTTTTGGGTTTGATGTGTATGGGCTTAGAGGGATAGCCTAAAGATGATGTAGTTTTGCTCTTCAATTGATATATTCATTCTTCATTAAAAAAAAAACTCTTTTATGTGATTTTGGTGTATTGGTTTGATGTTTATCAATTTTAATTTGATGTGTATTATAGTCTTTTTAATTTATGTATATTTTAGCGTTTTTATTTGATGTTTCAACTATATTTATTTTTATGTGCTTTTTTAGTGTACCATTTGATGTTTAATTATTTTAATTTGATGTGATTTTTTAGTGTTTTTTTACTTAGCTATTTTTAATTTAAATATATTTTAGTATATTTACTTGATGTTTAATATTTTATGCATATATTTAGAATTTACTTTGATTTTTAACTATAATTTAGTGTATTTGTAGTATTTTTATTTGGTGTTTAACTATTTTAGTTTGATGTCTATTTTACTATATTATATAATTTAATGGTTTAGAGTTTCTATTTGGTGTTATTTATTTTTAATTTTATGTGAATTATAGTTTTAAGGCCAAATACACATCAGGCCAACAACAAATACTAGTATATGTTTTCAGCCCAAAATTTTCGACCTAATTTCAGCCCAAAATGTTTTACCTAATTTCAGCCCATTTCTGACTTCCTTCCCCACTGAACCCTCGGTGAATTTCCGATAACGAATGCAGTCATCGGAACGGCGCGCCAAACCCTCGCCAATTCGACCTTGACGACCTCGCTGGTTCAACCTTGACGACCTCGCTAGTTCAACCTTGACGATGCCAGCAAACCCATTGCCTCCAACCCCTTCAAGAATCTCCTCAACAATGACGAAGCTTCCGGCGAGAAGACGATACTGCTCCTGCAACCACGCTTCCAGCGAGGTGACGATGTTTCTTTTGCGACGATGACGTGATTGGCCGATGGGGTTTTCAACAATGATTTTCAACAACAATGTTATAATGAAGACACCGGAAAAGGACAATGACACTAGCAGGGAAAGAGATCATTTAAAGCAGTTTTATTGGACTAGAGAAGACACTTTTAAAGTGGCTTCTTTGGTTGCGCCTTTAATCGCCTTCGATTAAAGGCGGTTTCAAAAACTGCCATTCAAGGCGGTTCTAAACCACCTTCGAAAGGGTGGAAGAACCGCCTTAAATTGCTTCTGAACTCGGAACCTACGCTGCTTCCGCCGCCCTGAGAGACCTTTTCCAAACTCGGAAGACATATGAAGGTGGTTCTAAACTGCCTTTGAAAATATAAAGTAAACGCCTTAAATTGGTTACGAATTCAAAACCAGTCATGTCCCCCCCGGTGTGGAAGACATTTTCCAACTCGTAACCTGATTCCGTTACGAGTTTGAAAGAAATGTCGAACCTAGAAATGCCTTAAATGTTAATGGAATTCCCTATTTGGATGTACAATCCGGATCAGCACTGTAAGTTTCATGCGTATAATTTTTTGGGGGTATTATTTCATTTGTGAGTTTGGAAGTGAAATCGGCTTTTAAGAATTGGAAGGGGCGAAATGAGTTCCGATTTCAAAAGAGCTCACGACTCCAATGGTCAAAAACACAATTTACATTCATTTTCCTGGCTAAATAAACCTCGTTCAACATCCACAATTGTAGTACAATACATAAAATCATTCTACAAGCTAACTAAAATCTATAGAAAATGCTACCTAAGCAATAATCTATAGATAGGAATAGAAATAAACACATTTGTATTCCAAAATTACACGAAATTTTAAATTAACAAATATGTGTTACTCTACCACGTTAGGGTTTGCAAATATTAGTAAGCGATTGAGAATGAGACGCCTAGCCAAACAATTTCGGACGTTGTTGATGTCTTCTTTTGAATACGACCTCGTTGCCTTAGGAAAAAGCTGTGACTCCAAGAAAATAGCTAACGGTTTAAGATGATTTGAAGACACGATTAATGTTTAGTTGAACCAAATGCATGAACCAAACGTGATCACGCAACCATGATGCAAAAGTCCCACTATGTAATCGTAGAACATGTACTTCGTTGAAGTTTGGGCTGGCGATTCTAATGGCATCCATGTGAACTGATGTGTCCATTTTGTATGGTTATTTTAGGACTTTTTGGGTTCACTTTTATACACGTTTGTGTTCTGGATGTGGTATTTTTCCTTGAAATTCTCCAAGGAGAGTTAAGAGTGACTTTTACGCTTTTATTTCTTTTCTAGAGCATTTTGTGTGACAAAGCAAATATGCTTGAAGACTTTGAACCTTTGAAGACTAACTTTGAAGATTTTTTAAAAACTTTCATTTGAGCTTTTGAAGACTTGAAAAATTAAAGAAAAGTGAAGTGAAGAGGAGGACTTGAGACAAAAAGAAGAAAGAAATCAAGATGCTCGATTTGGCATCCATCGCGAGTCATGATGAACCTGTCGTGACTCACGATGAATGGGTGGCCATAACTCTTTCTTGATTTTTTGTGCTATAAATACCCACCTTATCCTCTCTCTCTCTCTCCCACTCATTTCTCCTTCGTCCCAATTTTGGGACTAAAACCCCTAGGTTTTCCTTCTTTCTTTTTTTAGTTTTTGTAGGTTAATTATGTGTTTTCATTATCTAGGCTAGTTTGTACTTGGGAACAATTGATTGAAGCTTTCAAATATATGTAGTAATATCCTCAATTTCACTACTTCTTGATGTTTTTGTTATTTAGCATTCATGTGTTCTTAATGTGATGTTTTACTTCGTTTATGCCATAAGTTGTTTGAGAATATCAAATGTTTGTATGATTGAAGTGTTATGGTGCTAGGAAATTTTCAAATTTCTTAGCTCATTTGACATGAAAATCCAAGAACATGGAATTATAACTTCTTGTGTATAATGTGTTGTGATTCTTGCTAGATGAGTATATTAATGTGGATTGTTCTTATATTTGTCCTATAGAAGCAATGAAAGGTTGAATCTTGAATGTGGTTTGTTCTAGATTTATCCTAATGAATGCTTTGTTTGGTTAAATGGCTATGTATTTGGTTGAATGCTTGTTGTTATCAAATCTATGGTCTTTCGTGTATAATGCCATTGATGAAATATCTTTATGGTCGTTGAACGTCTAAAGTGATTATCAATGAGGTTTGAAAATGATCGTTAAATGCCTTTGTGAATTACTCTTAAGAAGAAAATAATGTTTATCTATTTAAATAGAAGTGATAGCATTCCCCATAAGCATTTATGTCTTATAAATATTAACTTTGAGAGGTACAACGATGACTTCCCATGAACCTCTATATACGGTACAACATCTTCATGATTAAGAAGAACATAGAGATAGGATGTATTTAATTCTTCCGCGCTCGGGCTGAAGGGTTCCCCCAGCCGAAGTGCATGACCATCCAACCATCCATCCATCCATCATGTCTATGAGTTGGAACCCCGATAGAATCAATCTCTTTCAAATAATCATTACAAAACTCTATGACCTTTTCCGCAACATACCTTTGTACAATACTTGCATCAGGCATGTACCGATTCTTCATAAAATGTTTAAATATTTTCATGCACCTCTCGAACGGGTGCATCCACCTCAAAAACATAGGACCACAAAGCTTTATCTCCCACACAAGATGAACACACAAGTGGACCATGATGTCAAAGAACGAAGCGGGAAAATACATTTCCATCCGGCACAAAACTTCAATAATCATTGTCTGCAAACGGGTCAACTTTGACACACGAATGTTTTTGCTACAAATGGACTTGAAAAACAAACAAATCTTTGTAATGCACAATCTTACATGGGATGAAAATGACGATCAAATGACAATGACATTCAATTCCTGCATAAGATTGTGACTATTATGAGACTTCAACCTAAGCAACTTCAACTCCTTAATTGACACCCATGCACTAATGTTGGACGAATATGCTGCCAGGACCTTAATGCTACTAATTAAGCATATCAAAAAATGACTTCTTCTCCAGCTGAGACATTGAATAGCAAGCAGGAGGCAAGTCGCAACGGTTGGCCTTCTTAATTCCCATCTCAACCAAATCTAACCAAGCCTTAAGCCCATCCTTTGTTTTTCTAGGGGTATTCAACAACGTCCCGGCCAGGGAATCACACACGTTCTTCTCAATGTACATCACATCAAGCCAGTGTCTTACATTCAAATGCTCCCAATAGGGCAATCTGAAAAATATAAAGAATTTCTTCCAGCTCCCATCCACAGGGACCTTCCGTTTCTTTTTCCCGAAATCATTTTCCAAATTCTTCACTGTTTCAAACATCTGACTCCCTTTTTGAGCAACCGATGCTTCTCTTGACTCAACTTCCCCATTGAGCCATTTATTTTGCCAATCTCCATGGATGGTCATCCGAAAGAAACCGTCGATGACCTTGACAAGCTGTTTTACAACCATGCTTCAGTTGGCGATAATCAGTTTCCTTCTCGCACACAGGTTAAGCAAAGTGACCTTTCACTGAGTAACTGGATAAATTACCATACGCAGGTAAGTCATTAATAGTGTAAAATAACATAGTTTCAATGTAAATTAATCTTCAGCACTACCATCATATGTCCTAACACCATCCTTAAATAGGGTTAACAAATCATCCATAAGAGGTGCAAGATACACATCAATCTCAGTACCTGGTTGCCTAGGACCGGAAATCATAAAAAGATAGAAAAACTTACTTACGTTTCATTGTCAACCATGAAGGAAGGTTGCAGATAACCGGTATCACAGGCCAAGAACTTTGTGTACTACTCATATTACCAAATGGATTCATTCCATCAGTACATAAGCCTAACCTCAAATGCCAGGGTTCTTCGCCAAACTTAGGGTAAAGAGTATCAAATTTTTTCCATTGCTCACCATCTGACGTATGTATAATAACATCATCCACATGCCGACCCCTCTCAGCGTGCCAGTGTAAAAATTTAGCATCTTCTTTAGATGCAAATAACTTGTGCAATAGCGGAACTATGGGAAGGTACCACATCACTTTTGCCGGAGTTTTTTTCTTTGATTTGGTTAATGCTTCCGCTCCCACCGCAATTCCACCCCTCTTCAACTTGTATCGAGACTCACCACATACCCGAAAAGATTCATGATTTTCATCTTCTACCTCACGGTAAAATAAACAATCATTTAAGCAAGCATGTATTTTTTTTTCAATTCCAATCCCATAGGGCATAAAACATTTTTCGCGGAATACAACTTATATGCCATAAGATTACCTCCGGGTTACAAATCCCTAAGCAATTCAAGAGTGTTTGTCATCGACTTATCGATTCACCCAAAGTTCGCCTTCAAATTCATCATCCTCAAAGTCGCACTCAATACCAAATGTTTAGAACCATTATACAATGGCGTTTTGTTGTCATCGAATAAAGCTTGTAGCATTCTGGGTTTACCTTTGAACTCTCTAGCAATATCTTCAACCATTTCGTCAAATTCAACATTCTCATCCAACTCATCTTCCACATTCTTGTTATTTGTTTCACTCGAACGAGAAGTTTGACCTACTTCCCCATGCCATACCCAAGAAGCGTAGGTTGTTTAAAACCCTCTCATTATTAGATGTGCCTCAATTTCCACCTCACTAAATAAACATCAATTCTACCATCTTTACACGGGCATCGGGCACGCACAAAACCTTGTTTGGATGCATCTTCCAACGCTACTGTTAAAAAAGTTTCAATCAATGGCATGTAATTGGGAGATTTCCTAAGATCATTACCAATGAGTTCATTTTGATCCATCGCTACAAGTCAATTACAATGCAACCCATTAGTATTCACGCAAGCATAATCGTAACCAACCACAAATGAACCTTTACACAAACCCTAATTCTACATTTATATATTCAAACCCTAATTCAAGTAGTAAATTCATATACGATTTACCTTCACCAATGCAAAATGATGCACTTTAATGTATTAGATTTGCTTCTTCATCAATATTGGACTAGAAATGGAAGAACACACTCCTTCATCAATGTTGCGCAGAATTAAAATTGATGACCCCCCTTTTTTTTAATAAATACAGAGTGGGTTCCAAACTCGGAACCCAGAACAATTTTCAATAATTCACAATTTTCAACCTTTCCGAGCTCCTGTTTCCGAGTTCGGAAGGTCTCACTAGAGTGAAAGAGAAAATGGTTCCGGACTTGAAAGGGTTATCGGCCCTTGGTTCCGAGTTTGGAAACTTGGACAATTTAAGGCGGTTATGTCTAACCGCCTTTAATTAATGTTAATTAAAGGTGGTTAACTAAATAACCGCCTTTAGTTAATTGTTACATACTCGTAAGGTATTTTGGAGCCCTATATAGAATTTGGAACCTCGTACAATTCAAGGCGTGGTTTAATAAATAACCACCTTTAACTTAAAAGCGGTTTTCAAATAACCGCCTTTGAAGGATTTTAAATCACATTTAAAATAATTTGGCAAGATACGAACTGAGGTTCCGAGTTTGGAACCTTTATTTTAAGGGGTTCCGCATTTTTCCCTTCAAACCACCTTCTATTACTGCATTTAATGACCTGGTCTCTACTAGTGTGATTTTCAATGATGATAATTGGATTTGCACTGGCAAAGGAGGGGAATCCATATACATCGGGAAACACCCGTGAATTTAAGCTCATTGGCGACTACAAATCGTCCGGCGGCGGCGAACCTATAAGAGAAGATGAAGTCTGAGGGTTTCTATTTTCATTTCTTTGAATTTGTATATAAGTCTCTAAATTTCCAAAGTTCTTTTTAAAAATACCCCGAATCAGATATTATTACTTTTAAGCTCTTAAATATATTAGGCTCATACCTTATATTTATACTATTTATGATTTAGTCTCTCATCTTACCATAAGACGGTCTTGCAGGAGACAGACTCACAATAATCTACTCTCTCCATCCCGAAATAATGGCACATAGACTTTTGGCTCAATATTTTAGGCAAGCTGATGTGATAGAGAATAATTGTGAAAAAATAGGAATTTTTTGGAAAATGGTTGGCCCGGTTAAAAAGTTGTTGAAATTAAAGAGAATATTGTAGGAATTTTACAATATATTTTTTACTATTTTGGGTAAGAATTAAAATGTATCATTTTATGTGGGATAAACGAAAATAGAAAGTGAACCAATTATTCGGGGACGGGGGGTATTTAGAGCACCATATGCTGCAGCTTGCTACTCCCTTCGTCCCAATCGAATTTGCACAGTTTTCTTTTTTGTCTATCCTAACCAAATCTATTCACTTACCATTTTAAAAAATATTTAACATATAATAAGAAATAATTACATTTGAAATATTAAAATTTTACACGATCTTTTTTTTTCATAAAAATCGTCTCTTCATTTATCCACCCTCAAAATTCACACAATCTTCTTCCATTACACACACTATCTTTACACAAAATTTACCATTTCCCTTTCTCTCCATTATTCTCGAAGAGACTCTCCATTAATGAGCTACTCGTATCTCCTCATTATTCTTCCACTCGATATTTGAAAAAGACCTCAATTATTCAATTATTATTCTACAACTCCCTTCCACTTAATCTCCCTCCTCATCTCGAATATTCTACAGACCTCTCTCGGAACCCCCCGCTTCCCTGCCAAATCCAAATAGCGCCACAACAACTACCGTTTCTGTTTGGCGTCGTCGAGTCCAGGTCATAGTTCAATATGCTGACCCGGTTCAATTTTGCCTCTTCCTATTGGTTTGGAGACCTGGTTCATTTTCGTCGCTTCCGATCAATTCTGTTGCTTTGATTTGATTCCCCCACTTTTGTTGGACATGCAGGCACAAGTCGGAGGCGAGCGCGAGGGCAAAGGGGCAATTGGAGAAGCCCTTCATCGTGGTTCATTTGTGCGCGATGGAGGAGCGACTGATTTGGGAATGCTGAAGAAGATAGCAGTGGACAGACCCTTTCCCATCATATAAATTGTCCGTAGGCCCGTTAAATGGGTCAGGTGACCAGTTGGATAACAGTTACCCATATACTATTTTCACTTGTTGGATAATGATTCACTGGAATAATGGATATAATTGAATTGTAGTTATTGGTTTTAGTTAGGTTGGATAATGAATTATCCATTGAATAGTTTTGGGTGGGTCGAGTTGGGTTGGATAACGGGTGTATTATATCATAAGATAACAAAATTTTTATAAGTTTGATTACAAATGATTTAATTTTTTTCTAACAAATATAATCATTTTAGAAACGATCAAATTCCCGATTCATCATATTTATTGATTTCGATTCATGTCTTAATCAATTTTAATTTGAACCAATTAAAAATTGATAAAAGATCTTAACGAAAGAAGTAGAAGTAGTATTTAAGAAACTTTTACTAAATTTGAAAAATCTCCTCCATGAAATATGGAGATTTTTAAAAATATTTTCTTTTATTGAACATAAGAAAATAATAAATAAAATCCCCACATTTAGCCACTAAAATAAATATTTCCTCTTTTGTAGTTATGTACACGATTCAGCCTATGTCAAAAAATGATTAGAGTTAATCGTATTTTTTTACTCCAAGTAAAATGTTACGTGATTTATCCATTTAAAGTTTAAATGGTTGAAAACATCAATTGTCCATTAAGTATATACTTAATTATCTATTGGGTATATACTAATTATCCATTGGATCTATACTAATTATCCATTGGGTCTATACTAATTATCCATTGCGTATAGGTCATTTATTTGGGTGAAATGTGAATTACCCATCAAGTCCGTGTTCTTTCTCAGTTCTCAGTTTTCACTTCTCACTTCCCAGTCTGCATTTTGTTTCATCAGTCCGCGTTTTGTTCATCAATCGGTCTGCATTTTGTTCATATTCGAGTTCATAATATTATATTATGATATTATGTACATTATATTATATTATATTTAATAAAAACAAAAAATATATAATATGTTGGTTTTGTAAACTCGACGAAACTAACGAACAATATTACTTGATATCGAGCTCGAGCTCAAATACTGTACAAACTCGAATACTGTACTTGAATATTGTACAAACTCGAATACTGTACAAACTCGAATATTGTACGAGATTGAACTCGAATACGGTACGAACTCGAATACTGTATAAGATTGAGCTCGAATACTGTATGAACTCGAATACTGTACGAGATTGAGTTCAAATACTGTCTGAACTTTAATACTGTACGAGATTGAACTCGAATACTGTACGAACTCGAATACTGTACGAGATTGAACTCGAATATTGTACGAGATTGAACTCGAATACTGTATGAACTCGAATACTGTACGAGATTGAGCTCGAATACTGTACGAGATTGAACTCAAATATTGTACGAGATTGAATTCGAATATTGTACGAACTCGAATACTGTACGAGATTGAGTGCAAATTTTGTACGAACTCGAATACTGTACGAGATTGAGTTCGAATACTGTACGAGATCGAATACTGTACGAACTCGAATATTGTACGAGATTGAACTTGAATAATTTGTGAATTATAATTTGTATAATTTGTGAATTATAGTGAATATTTATGTTAAATATTACACATGCATTTAATTGGGTAATTTTGAATATTTATTGGGTATTTGTTACGTTCTCATTGAGTTAACATAATATGAGATTCATGGAGATCAAAATTTCCCATTAACATAATTATTCTCATCCCGCCCAATCCCAAAAAATAATGAGTATTTAATACCCGATCTTATTGGATAATGACAACTTGTAACCAAAATCAGAAGAAAATATTGAATGATAACTTATTGAGTTAATTATATAATGACTTATTGGATAATATATTTTAACCGATTGGGTCATATGAATATCTCATGGATTATCCAATGGATTATCCATTTAATGACTCAACCCATTATGACCCATTAATAAATGGGCTAATTAGATAATGACCCATTGGATTAAGACTCATTGGGTTTGAATAATGAGTTTATCCAATTAACCCATTTGACGGGGCTAATTGTCCGTAAGTGATTTTCTGGATTTTGTTCGATTTACCAACGAAGGAACAGATTGGCATTGCATTTCGATTCATTTCCCAAATATGGTTGCAAAGGTCGGTGTTGGTGGTGGTTGCTGGATCTGGTTGTTACTGATGGTGCGAAGGGACAAAAAAGAAAGTTCACTTGGCTGGAAGTTTTCGGTTCTCTCTTTCGACAAAATCCGCTCCGAAACTAGGTCATTCCATACCAAATACTCCATATTCATTATAAAAGCACTCAATTATGTACAATATTGAAAGGAAGAAAACTTGGTAACAAGTTAGTATCAACAAAACCCTGACAGAGCCTCTCAAATTATTCTGCTACAGCCAGAAATAATTTGTTCAAAACATCTGACAAATAATGATAATGTTCGAAACTGATTCACCAACAGTTATATGAGGATTGACCACCACTCTATACACCCACTAGCCTAAAACTGAACCAGAAAATAGTCAATCCCGCAGGAAGGCAAATGAATGTCAGGTCCAACTTTTCTCACTGGACACTTTCAGAACTACGGAAACTTGCAGGATTTATGTCAGGTACTACTTCGATGTCTCCGTCAGGCTAAAGAAGTAACAGAAAATCAGTAACCGGCAAGCAAAAGAAGTAACTGGAGTACAAAAGAAAGAAAACATACATGCCATAGTCGCAATAAATGCCAGAGTATGTAATCAATGAGCATAACCAGGTAAAACAGCTTTCCTGCCCAAGCACCGCAAGAGAGGTACCTAGAATGAAGATGAGAGATCAACTACTGTTATTTGGACACCTCATTTGACAGGAGTTCTCTACTCTCATATCTCTCTCTGCGGCTTGGCATCCATTAAAGATGCATTAACTCTAGAATAACAATGATTTTCTTCTACACCATACAGCTAGTTCATTGAGTTTGATTTAGGTTACTAATCAAAATTCCTTGACTAGATTATGATGGCATACCGTGACAGTCGTTCCAACAAGGGCTGATTTAAGCATCTTAATGCACGGTCATACACAATCTCTGTCCTCCTAGCAACATCATGCCAGCTGTACAGTCTCTTCACCTGCAAGCAAAACAGTTTCAAATTAAGAAGAAACTCAAAGCCAGTACCTAACTTCAAGACAAACAAAGAGGATACAAACTTTTCCTTGCAATTCAGTAGAACTAGAGATGCATAAATGAGACGGGATGAATCTTCATATAGTTTGACAAGTGAATGAAGGACTTGAGATGAAATCAGACCAACATTTTAAAAGTAACAAAAAGGATTTTCCTTTTTATACATTGGGGGCTCGAGTCTTGACTGCTAGATATCTCAATAGCAAATTATTAACAAAAAGATCATTTTAGTTTAAATAGAGAATGGAGTTTTCGAAGACTCACACGTAAATGCATAGTCTGTGGATCAATCTGAGGGAGCCTATGTATTGCCTTTGTGATAGCTTGTACCATGTCAGTGGGATCTGGCTCAGCAAGAACAATCATATCATCTGGCAGAACCTACTACAGAAAAGATTAAAAGTCATAACACAGTCCACAAGTTTCCAACATGGACAATATCAATCCTAACAAAATATCATTTTCTTTTGGGGAGAGGACAGCAGAACTAAAAGAATCCATACAAATACAAAACTGAATATCGATGACTACTTGCCTCTGGAACTCCTCCAACACGTGTACTGACAGTCAATAGTCCACAACTGGCAGCTTCCAGAAGGGCTATGCAAAAAGCTTCTGTCAGGGAACTGCCAAAATAATTAGACGATCAGAAGTAAGCCAAAGGACACAAAGAGAGACTAAAAGACCATTTATCCTGTAAAAGAACAAATCTCTAACTGCTCTTACATAATGAGAAACTTCAAAGTTATTCTCCTAGCTTAGTAAAAATGAGCTGGATCCATTTTATATGATATACAGTATAATTCATTCACCTTTGCACCAGAACATTAAGGAAATAACTATGCAGCAAGACTACTAGGCACTTCTACTTCCCAGGGGCCCAGCCTCAATTTAACAAGTTAACAGAGAAGGAAAGACGTCTCTTTGTTAATGATACATCATCAAAATATTTTACCTGTTTAAAAATATATGGCCACTAATCAGCACAGATCTAACTTTTGCATGTGGAACAGCCCCAAGCATGTCTACTCGATCCTGAAGGGAGTGCTTTTCCCTCATTTCTTCAAGACGCACCCTTTTAGGCCCATCTCCACCAATGACAAATCGTACCTACATTCAATCTGACATGAATTTAATGTGTGAAAAAGAAATTGATACATCCTGACAAGGGAAAAAAAATAACTTGGTCTGCCACATAGAGTGGAATTGCACTGGTAATAAGATTATTTTGTTGTTTTGGGGACAATGTAAAAATAAATTAGCCAGGAATTATAATATGGTGCAGTGAATGCAAAAACAATACTTGCTTTAGTTTAAAGATTGCAACCACTAAAAGATGAACTCTACAGAAAGACTTCACACATTTCATAGATGAAATCTTCCATCAGAAGAATCACATGTAGATAAACTTGACAATTCCTTTCACTAGACATGTCAGCCAGAAAACCTATAACGCAGGCTACACAAGTAGATAAACTTACATTCGGGTGTAAATGGCACACATCAGGAATGACTTCAACAAGAAGATCAGCCCCCTTCCTATAAACCAACCTACTGACCACAACAATAACAATTTCGTCATGGCTGAGTAGTTCTGGAGCAGGCTTGAACATGGTTGTATCCACTGCATTTGGAATAACAAAAACCTTTGCAGGTGCCAGCCCAGATCTCAAAACCGTATTCTCCTTACTCGTATGAGAAACACATATAGCCTGGCTTACATCTGCCAGAGTAAACTGCAGTACCTTGTTCATATGGATGCTTCCAATATCAGCAAAGCCATAAAGAGAATGATCGGTGAAGACAACTTTATAACCCATTGTGCGTGCATGCATTAAAGCTTCATGGCATAGAGTAGAAAAGGCCTGATGCCCATGAACTACAGATATCTTTTCTCGAATTAAAATTGTCCTCATGATTGGAAGAGTCGCATAAAAGGTTGGTAGTGTGTTCTGCATCAGAAATGGTTTCCAGGGCACATAGTAAACTTTCAACCCATTAGTCATATATCTGACTCCAGTACGATCACTATAAGCATGAGTCATGACAACCACCTGCATTCATTTCCTCCAAGTAAAATTAATACTTACAAATAGAGGGTGGTAGACTCAATTTGTAAATGAAGACACTTGAATTCAGTATCCAAATGGGGCCAATGACTTAACTGAAAACAGAAATACATTCAATAAAAAATTAAGCCTAAAGAACAGATCACGGAATTTTACCTTGTGGCCAAGCTTAATCAAGCATTGAGATAGATAATATATGTGATTTTCTACACCTCCAAAGTTGGGGTAGAAAAAATCAGAAACCATTAAGATTCTTTTCTTTCCTTCTTCAGCCATTAGACACCTATCCAAGAAACAGATAGCAATGAAATTGTCAATTCTTATGGAAACGGAACAGAAGCAGAATTTGTTACTTCTTAAAAGTTTGTAAGATAAGGCCTACCATAGAAATAAAAAATAATTCCTAGTGTAGTAAAGTTATTATATATGAACAGTGATAGAGCGTAACAGAAAGTTCGGTCATACATATGCAGTATTCACTCTGGTTAGGCTATACAAAGAACTTCAAACTAAACTATTTTAACCCATCAAGCATGAGGATACAGAGTAAGTAGGGATGTGCATATGAAGAAAACTGGGCGAGTTGGTTCGGTTAGAGTCAATACCTCTGTGCACCCGAGTCAACCCGGCTTAACAAAAGAATTCAAGACATAATAATATACTTCATTCATTCATTCTCTCAAATCCTCAGACACAATTATGCATGGAAATTTCCATTTGGAGAATATATAAACAACAACCATGCATGGACCAATTACAGACAGTACTAATGCGTGGCAACAAGCTATAATAGATTACTATTACTCCTATAACTATAAGTACCTCCAAAGGTTAATAAAGCAACTTTCTCAACATTTCATTATTCTATCTGATTGTTTGCTCACTTCTCAAATTTGATCTGACAACTTATTTTACTAGTCTAATCTACTTCCAATATCTGCACTCTGCAATTCAGCACATTGACCGCTGATTTAGTTTCTCACATTGAACTCTACAACCCACGCCTGTAAATGCAGATTCTGCAGACTCTATGATTACCGCATTACACTGTTATATCTAACAGCCAATCAGACTTTACAAAAATTCTTCACATTCAACCTACCAATTAGCCATTGCAAGCAATGGGACTAAATAAGGAACAAATAAACCCACTCATGTCCAGTTGAACAATTCTTGTTTTAAGTCTGTATTGATACAATGAGGGTAACAAGCTTGCCAACCCGTTAAAACCAATTAAATTTATCGAATACCATTTTCACCCCAGCAAGATACTAATGGGAGTTCAAGGATCATTAGATATTAATTAAGCAAATGTCTCAACTCAAACAGTTTCATCCCTGACAGTACCAAACTCACAATTTCACCTTCTCCCCATCTTAGCAAGCAACCAGAAACCAAATCTAAGATGCAAACGAAATCGTACCGAACAACAATATCACATGCCAAAATTCTAATCTAGAGTAACGCAACAGCTTCATAATCAAATCAACGCTGATTCAAAATATTCTGTAATTTGATTAACTGCACCTCTAAGTGTTCAGCCCAAGTTCCCGCCTATAGATGGAATAAACAAGAAGTTCCCCCCCTCTTGAACCTGCATAAAACCCATAAAGTATTTCAGTTTTTTCCCAAAATTTCAGCAAATGAAAGATTTGAAACAAAACCCAGATGGAAAATTTGTCAAATAAATTGGTAACCAGGGCGATGGCGCCATTTGGAGAAGGTGGTTGTGGCCGCCGGACGAAACAGAAGGAGGCGAAGAGGTGGTGCCGGAGGGAGGGAGCAGAGCAGTAGCACCGCGCCAGAGAGGACAGGCAACTGGGTTGGGGGTGGGTGCGGTGGATATAATCCTGTGATAATGAAAGTGTAAATATAACTCTGCGATAATTGAAAGTGTAAATATAACCCAGTCAATATCGGAATAATGGTTTTAGAGTTATATTTGCATATATATAAGGCAAAGTCTTGGGAAAGACGGGGTTTGATTAGAATAACAAAAGGTAAAAGGTCTTAGTTGCAATATTAAAGTTTTAGTATGAAACACGTAGTAGTTATAAAATTTATAACCCGGTTCATGCAACCCGAAAATTTTATCTTAATTTTTTCTAATTTACACTTTAAACCTTGGTCTTTCCATAACTTATGGAAAGACCGTCTTTCAAGAGACAGACTCATATATATAATAGTTAGGGTTATAGTTGCACATATGTACAATAGTTAGGGTTATATTTGTACTAAAAAATAACTCGGGTCATATATTTGCATATTACCCTAAATCAAATATATTATTTCTCTTAATCTCTCTTCCATCATACTCTAGGAATCTAAGAAACCACTCAAGAAACCATCTCATTTTTTCTCGACAATGGTAAGAAATCACTATATCTACTACTTATGTACATCACTTGAATTTCTTCATCATACTCATTAATTTTAAAATTAAATATTAATTTAAATAAATTTGTCCACCCAAAAATAAATTGAATATGAAATTTAATAGTACATTTTTATAATTTAATTTCTTTTTTTTTGAAAAATATTATTAAATATTTCATTTTTTTCATTTCATATTTTGTTTTATTTATCAAAATAATTTTTTTGAAATTTATTTTCAACTTCCAAATGCTATTGTAGACTGAAAATTGAGAAAATAGAACTATATTATGAAATTAGTGTTTCAAGAGACTCCACCAGATGAGAGATAGTGATTTTTAAGTAGTTTCTTAGTAAAAAAGTAGTAGGTGATTTCTTATCTTATTAAGAAATCACTTAAAAAACCTCATTGTGGACTTAAGTGGTTTCTTAACATTAAAAAACTACCATTGCATATGCTCTGAGTGTGCACTGCACAGGGCCAAAGGAGAAAAAACTGGTTGGAGCAGAAAAGGGCCACGTCTAGCATCGGCTGTTCAAAGTCTAGCGCGTGACCATGCTGCAGGAGAAGGAGAGAAAAACTGGGTCTCGATTAGAAGTTTGTTTTGGTGAAAAATTAGAGGGAAAAAAACAGGAAATGGGGGAGAAAAAAAGAGATTAGAATTATGTTTTTGGTGGGAAATTTCATTCTTACCAATAGAAATTGCTTGTTGGTGCTGTTAATTGAGAATATTGATGTCATTTTGGCTAATATATATTATAAAGTTGTCTAAAAATAACATAATAATATTATAATATGTTACGAATTTTAATTCTTTATTATATATAATCAATCATAACATATTAGAATATATAACTTCTTAGGATATAAATAAACCATAAATATCTTATGGTCCTATATATATATATATAAACTATATATATATATATATATATATATATATATATATATAATTAGAATCAGGTGAGAACACCTCATTAACGTGAGAACACTCTATTGTTTGAAAACAAATCCTGACCATAGAAATAAGTACATCAATGATTGAGATTTACCTTAATTTATTACTTCCCTGATATACTCCCTCTGTTCCACTAATAGTGGCATCATAGGTTTAGGTGTTTGGATTTAGGTGAAGGAAATGAGTGGATGAAATTGAAGGTAGAAAGTAAAAAGTATAATAAGTGGATGAAATTGAAAGAATCTTGCCAAAAATGTAAAGTGTGTCAATATAAAAGAAACAATCCAAAAAAAAAAGTGTCACTATTAAAGAAACGGAGGGAGTACTTCGTGCAGTTATCATGCAAATCCTGCCCAAAATCAAATCGGCACCACTATTTCGAATATCGGTACTGTTGCTTTAATTTTTCGTTTCAAAATTCAATACATCATAAGAAACTATAATCAATCACGCATCAATGATCAGGTAATTAATAGCAACTTATTTCAAATGACAGGGATTTAAATTACCATCCGAATCCCGATTATCTCCTTTTCAATTCCTTTCTCATCAACAAAAATTCCTGATCAAATAGTATTAGTTGATTCTTAGAGTATATTAACAAAGTTCATATTGTGCGAGACTCACTTTGACCTACTGCAACGAAATACCTTGGCATCAAGAAAATTAAAAAGTAACTGATGAAGCCACGGGATTGAGGAGAAATAAAGGCGATTGCTGGAAGTTCAACTTGGAGGCTTCATTCATGGACTTCTCAATGCTTGGCCAAAAAGGCGAGTGCAAATTGCTTCAACCACCAAAGACTCCACGGTCGACATGTATTATATATTCCTGTAATGTTTTCCATCTGGTAAGCTCAACCAAAATGGGCAGGCAGTTCACCTGGAGAACAGGAAAAACCAGCCTTGATGGCGTTTTTTATCTCATTGTTAAACTCTAACCATTACGATCAGATGGACATTCCCCTTGAATATTGATCTCAACTCCTCATTCCTGTTCTTCCTATTTTAGAACCATTCTTCCCAACCAAAATCTTGCGTTGACTCACTTTGGGAGTATTAAAATGGTGCTCAATCCTGAGAGAACCCTCTCGCAACCCCTTCCAATCCATCTGTATGGAATTTCCTGATGTCCGTGATCTAGTAGTCCTTCTCGAACCACTTCTAATGATATCCTCTTCATAACTTCTTCAGTCAAAGTGAATGGATCTTCTTCCCATGGTTCTGTCAAATACTGAGTTAGCTCTCTCTCCAGATCCCTTCAAGGCTGAAATCATGAAGCACCTTTCATATCCAGGAGGATCCTTGAATTCTTCGGTAACCTTCACCAAGTCTTTCGTTTTCTCAACCAAATCTCATGCAGATTATACGCTTTTGATTTGGATTAACCTGAGAGCCCATTCGTTGTATCAATATTCTTACCACTCTTGACTCAGGCCTCTTAATATGTCGATCAACATCAAAAAGAGCCATTAGTACATCGAATAAACCAATTGAACTCCAAGCGCTCTCGATGCCAACTTTTATATCATTTGTATGGGAAACCACTTTTCTTTAGCATGAACCCTGGAGTATCAAAAAAACAAATTTGGGTGTCGCCTTTGGTCATCACTCCCACGGACTCGCATTTCCTTCTCCGAAAACTATGCTCTCTACTCTGTCCCGGTGCTTCTCGACCCACAGCTTCGCCACTTGTTCCGAATCATTCTTGACATCGAACCTCACACAGTATTGTGAGCTGTCAAACACTGATGAGGAGGAGCTGCCATCTTCCTCCTCAGTTGGCTGGGTTTCTGCGCTGTAAAAATGGTGAGCTTTTCTGAGAGTTCAATCTCAGCGTCGAGCTTAATATTCGCAAACCTCTGTACGGTCTCATTTGAAGTAACCTAAATCCGATATTCAGTACAAGTACTAAGTATTCTTAAATATTCAAAAATCAATCAAAGAACTAGAGTTCCATGGATGAACAGGAGCGCTGGGTTTATGATGGCAGATGATCGACTATTACAAGAACCCCCTCTAGCACCGGTTTTTTCTTGTATGCGGTGAAAAGATTTCACCGATTTTTTAACCGGTGCTAAAATAATTACAACGATTAAAAAAAACCCCGCGCAGCCACTTTCAGAGGAAGGAAAAAAGACCCAAAATTAACAATTTAGTAAGACATTAATTTAATAATAAAATTAACTTCACAAAATTGAACCAAAAAAATGTATGATACAAAATTAATAATCTATGAGACTAAAATAACTATCCCAAACATAACTATCAAGGTCAATGAAGGAAGAGGTGGAAACAACTAGATCTAAACAACTATTTACCCTGGTTTGTGGGCTTCCCATACACAATACCCTTCGACACTAGCATCTTTCTTCCACCATGTCTCACACGAATACGGTACATAACATAGCCCTAAAAGAAGTCAGCCACCAATCAATCCTTACTCACAAAACATTATCCTAGTTCAAAATACAAATGTACTCAGGTACAAAAGAGCACAGAGAGCATAAGCAGCATACAAACATGCGCACAGATTGATTTAAGGGGTGGACCGTGATTGATTTTTATATTTTTATACTCAAACTTTGTTGGAATAATTGTAAATATCCAGGATATCGGTTTTCCCAATTTCGTTAATTGTTGCAATACAAATAAATGGTAATATACATGCCGTACAATATGAACAGTGAACTAATTCATTTGTTTTAAATATGTATAAGGGTATCACTTGAGAATATATTGTGTATTACTGGTTAAGTTTAAATATAACAGACTTCAGAACTCCCAATTCTTGAAAAAAGTGACAACCACAACTTCAACATCACTACCCTAGATTTTAAACAATTTTCCACTCATATTACTAAACATATATGTTAGAATAAAACATCAATGTAAAGGATATTTTTGTCTCTGAACTTTTCAAACTTACGTAAAAGGATGCATAAACACGAGACGGGTCATATTTTACCTTATTCCACAATGTTAGAGAGAAAGCAGCTAACCAGCACAGAGTTCATGCGTTCATTTTTCGCTTAAGATCTTCCCAGTTCCATAAAGAACTTGTCATGAGTCAAACCCACCATGAAGCTGGACTAAGACCATCAGCATCAAGTGATCCCCGTCAATGCCAATGAAAGTATTCTGAAAAGAACATCACCTGAGCAAAACAAATCGAAAGAACATGACTAATTTAAAAGAAGGAAACAAATCTAAAGGCTGACTTATGATGAATATCATTGGGGGGAATGGTTTAGCATCTTTTTCTTGATCAAGGGGTATTGTTGGATACTTAACACTGTGAACCCGGAACCTAATCAGCACTCAAGAATCAGAAATGAGATGTGAGCTTCCCTATGGTTAAGATGAGCAATAGCTGAGTTGCAATAACTTTTGACCATAAAATACAAAAAACAACCTCATCTAGTCCATCGATAGGATAATTCACGTCTTCGTACTTCCACATCCACCTGATTTGGTTCTTGCGATGAAAATTGACACACAAAGAGGGAAATAAACTTATTGCCAAGGTCATGAACAATCAATTTAACGCCCTTTACTGAGTACTAAAATACTGATACTCACTTCCTATCTAGATCAGGTTCAGAAAATGAGCCATGTGGCATCATAGTTACATGCACACACACACAGATATATATATATATATATATATATATATATATATATATATTGCCGAAGAATCCAAGTGATACAAAAGGCAAAAAAAGGAATCATGAAACTGTTAATGTTCCTTCACAAAGCCAATATGCAGTTCAGATTTATCTTGAAATTATTCAATAGGTTATAAATACGAAAGGAGTACTCCTCGAGAACAAGGCATGATCATTTTCGTTACAGCATTCAGATTCAATCCAAGCTAACACTATGCACCTACGAACACACAACCAAAATACCTTAATCCAAACAAAACCAATTATAAAGTCAATGAAAGTGAAAACTTCTCTTCTCTAGAGGAAATTAACGGTAACTCTTCATGTAATCCTTCTCCCGTGAGACATATAGATAGACCTATCACACGGAAAATTGCAATTACTCTAAACTAAGACTTCAAAAAGAAAACCACAACATAAATAAGGAAACCCCAGTTAGAACTGATCTGGTCTCCAAACAAAAAAAAATTAGGAAACCCTACAACCACAAGGGCTGAGATTCAATGTCAAAAATGTTGATTAAAAAGTGGAAGTAACTCTGGACGGAGAAAGCACATGAATAACACGATATCAAATTATGATGAACATAGTTGTTAACAGTTTCATTAGTCAATTAGATTTCCCAATTTCATTTTCACTATCTGTAAACTAGGAAAATCAACTTAGTATACCGGAAGAAGAAAGGGAAAAGAACGAGAATCTGAAAGATACTGCAGAGTGCAGGGAAAGCAGCGAGTCGTCCGTTGGAGCGAGAAGCAGTTATGGCAACCTGATCACTGAGAGCTTCGAGAAGAATTGTCGGCCAAATGCGATTGCCAAGCCGCCGTCGAATGCCGCGAGATTTCGATGGTCCAGCAAGCTGATCGCCACCCTCACCGGTGCCGACGCCAGCGCCATCTCCCCTTCCTTCAACTTTTTCAGATGATGCGTGGCCGGTGGCTGATCGGCGGAGAAAACCAGAGGAGTTGGAGGGACGGTAGGGTGTGGGAGAGTTGCATCTAGGGTTCGATCGAATTAAATTGGGGCAAGGGAGAAGTAAGGCTAAGTATATGAAAATAGGACATGGGGTTTGGGCCAAAATTTATGGGTTTTAGCCCATTAAAGTTTTCATTAGCTAAAATCAAATAAAGTTTGACCGTTAATTAGTTAAAGTCGACTTAGTTACTAGTGTTTATATATTGAAAGCCAAGTAAGGGTTGGCCGTTGATTAGTCAAAGTCAAACATTTTTATTTGTATTTGTATATACTAATTCAAATAAATTTTGATCGTTAATTAGTTAAAGTCAAACATTTTTATTTGTATTTATATATACTAATTCAAATAAATTTTGATCGTTAATTAGTTAAAGTCAACTTGGTTATTAGTGTTTATATATTGAAAGTCAAGTAAGGTTCGATCGTTGATTAGTCAAAGTCAAACATTATTATTTGTATTTATAATATAATAATTCAAATAAAGTTTGACCATTAATTAGTTAAAGCCAACTGGGAGGTCGTCGTCATACCTCTCAAAGTTAATACTTTTAAGCCATGTTGCTTCCTATCTACAATAAAGTAGATAATGGCAAGTCGGTGTCGTCCCCGAGAAGAGAGATCTTTTCAAGTGTTTAAACATATATAGGAGAAAACATACTAGGCATATACATACATAGATATATATATATATATAAGCATGTAAACAAAAGGGGGGGTTGGTTGGTTTGATCCTAAGTTACCAAATAATACAACTAGCAAAGCAAGAGAACTATGCTAATCATGCAACACAACTACAGATACGATGTAAATGATAATTAACGGATCCTTGGGGTCAATCGATTTTCACTTCCAAACTTCATATAGCTCATTGATTCATTCACTCATTCAATTACATTTATTGTCTATGGGAAATGTATCACTTCTCATTCAAAGATCAACATTCATTCCTCCTTAAGAGTAGTTTGCAAAGACAAAGAACGACCATTTGCAAACCTCATTGATGATCACCCTAGACAAACAACATCATAGAGGTGTTTCATCAATGGAATTTCACCCAAAGGACCATAGGTTTGATAATAACAAGTCTCTACGAAAGACATAGTCATTGAACCAAACAAAGTATTCATTAGATTAAACTTTTTTTTTTAGAAATCCATCCGAGGATGGGGGAAATTTTATTAGGCCTTCCCTAGCCATTAAATAACAAGAGCAAGAAAAGGAAAGGAAGCCGAAGCTTAGTTGGATATACAAGAGTGAGCATTCAGCTCTTGAAGTAATCGTAATTTCTTCCAAAAGGAATGAAGAGATATGTCTGATACGGTGAGGATTTCATAAAGTGTTAGGCTATGGAAAGAATCATCGAACTTGTTAGTGAGTCGCATTAAACGAAACACAAGACAGTCAGAATCATCCTCATAACCTAACAGATTTTATCCTCATCTAATAACAATTTTCTATGGTGCCGGGAATTTCGTTTGCAGCTTGATCACCAAAAGCCAGGAAGTCAGATTAGGTCATCCACTTTCCCGAGCCTAATGGATAAACCATCACTGCTCAGGAAGCATCAAATATTTCCATCTTGTAGAGCTTCCAAATTCCTGGTTGTGGGGCCAGAGTATGAGGAGACACCGCAGCATAAACAAGATCCTGCATGAAATGAGTAGAAATCAGTAGCATCCGATCTAGTTGGCAATCCGTAAAGAAGGGGTACCAATTTGGTCAAGTCTAACTAGTCCCTGGACCAAGTTAGGGAGCACAGAGAATCTGTGGAAGGATGAGTTGGTCTTTAATTGCAGACAGTTTTTTGCAAGAGTATGAGCCACCAGGTTTGCCTGTCTATAGATGTGCACAAGTTTAATATCCCCAAGGGAATTGTGAATCTCATCAGATAAGCAGAACAATTTCCAGTGAGATCTTTGTGGATCAGTAGCAAAAAGTACTGCACTGAGGCAGTCAGATTCCATACAAACAGGAGAGGGCAAATCAGTAGAAAATTGTATTGCAAACTTAATTGCTTTCAATTCAGCTTCCAAGGGGGACAAAGCATTAGTATATAAAGAATAAGACCCTTTAAAACCCCCTCTACTATCCCTAATAATCATTCCAATCCCACACATATTAGTATTACAGCACCATGAAGCATCTACATTTAACTTAAAACCTAAGCAGGGCCTCTCCCATGCAATTTTCCAAATTTTAGGCTTTGGGGAGAGTTTAATCAGAGGCAGAAAAGAGTGATCTTCAATACTTAAATCAAAAGGAGAGACAATGTAAACAGGTTTAGCACAAAAGGAATAGAAAATTTGATCTCTAATATGTTGAAGCACTTGGATAGTGGAAGGCCTGACTGAATCAAAAAGAATTTTATTTCTCATCTTCCACATATTTCAAAAGGTAAATATAGTTACAGTTCGGATTATAGTAGAATGTAATGAAGTTAGAGTAGGGTAGGTTAGGTAGAATGATAATCTCTCCCATACAGATGGAAAGGTTCTGTCCCTAATTCCCATAAACTGGTGAACTGATTTCCAGACATTTAGTGCAAGCTCACAGGAGTTAAAAAAATTATCTAAGGAGTCTTCATGTATATTGCACATACAACATTTAGAAGGCAAGCAAAATCTAAGTTTTTTGAGGATGTTATCAAAAGGTAAAAAAGAATTTGTCACTTTCCACATAAAAACAGAGATTTTCTTGTCTAATCTAGAATTCCAAAGGTGTTGAGAGGAGGCAATAGAACCTGTATTGTTGCAGAGTGAAATGTATGTGGATTTAAAGGAGAAATTCCCTGTAATACCAGGTTTCCATATTAGCCTATCTGCTCTGTGATGTGTCCATTTTAGGCGCATTATTTAGTAGTATTTAGGATCACTTTTGTGCTCTTTTATTATCGAGAGCTTGTGTTTTACCTTGAAATTCACTTAGGAGAGGTAAAAGCAACTTTGTACTCTTTTACCTCTTTTAAGTGGATTTTGTGTGACAAGGGAAGAACACGGAACCAACGAAGACCGGAAGACATTGAAGACTATACTTTCGAAGACTTTTGGATACTCACTTCGAAGACATGAAGACCGGAGGCCGTTGAAGACCATTTTGGAGCTGTTGAAGACTTGAAGAGTGAGAGGGATGGCTATGAAGAAGACAAAGAAACAATGCAAAACTGTGGCTGCCGTCGCAACCCCGTCGCGACGCCGTCGCGACACCATCGCGAGCCGGGGCACCGTCGCGAGTCGCGACGAACACCGTCGCGAGTCGCGACCATCGGGTGGCCAGAAATCAACTTTATTTTCTTTGCACTATAAATACCATCTCTTTTCCCTCTTCTTCTCCAAGCTTTCCAGCGCGCCTTTCTCTGGTTTTTGGGCGCCAAACTTAGGTTTTTCTTCTTCTTTCTTTTCTTAGCTTTTTCTTAGTTTGATTATGTCTTTTATTGTTATTCTAGAGTAGTTCTTGTTCTTGGGAGCAAAGGATTGAAGCTTCCACTATCTATGTAGCAAGAACTCATTTATATCTATCTATTTGGTATTTTTGCTATTGTGCAATTATTGTGCTTTGAATGTTAATTGTTGATTGCATTGATGTTGTTGAGAGCTTGATGATATGAAATGCTTGGAATAATTGCTAGCTAGGGTTTGGGGGATTTGGGTTAATTTCCCCCCTGTTCTTGTTAGCAATGTTAGAGTATGAATTAGAGCTTTCGATTGCGTTAGTGTGTTGACAATGTGCTAGGCAAATGTGATTGATGTCGAACTCTTCGTCACGTTCGTTATGTGTAGCAAACGAGAGAGTCATATGCTCGCGGATGAATGTGCGTTGCACGTTCATCCAATCTCGTGTAATTGCATGAATTGGTTCAATGCCTAGTCACGGTGTAGTGGTCATAGGCATTGCCAAGCTTGTTGGTCCTTCGTGCTAAATGCCACCAATGTCGCTTTGAGTCGTGGTCGCGACTCGGGAGCCATTGGTGAGGTTTGACGAGAGATGTCGAACTCACTCTCGCAAACTACGAACTAAGAAGGATAGGAGTTCAATCTCCACGACAAGTAGTTGAAGTATTGAATAGGTGATTTAAACTCATTCCTGAAGCATTTGTTGTTTGGCGTTTATGTACTCTTGACGGTGTGTTTCACTGCATGTGTGCCATGAGTGGTTTGAGCATAGGGAGTGCTTGTGTGGTTGAATTGCTTAGGTGTAGGAACGTGACAACTTCCGTAGCACCTTTGCATGAAGATCTACGAGCATGAACTTAGAACTCCTTGTGGTGTGTGTGTGTTGTGGTACTTGCTAGATGGGGTGTGTGATTGTTGGGTCATGAATGCTATATGATGGAATGTGTGAATGATTCGATGAACTACATTAGATGTGGAAGTGGATATCCGTTGCCCCCAAGGCATTTTATCTTTGTAGTTTAAAACCCTTCTTTTTCTTAGTTTCGTTTGATGATTAGCATAGTCACTTGACGTTGCTAGTTATCTCGTATTTTTATCTGTGTTAACTTAGGAACCAACCAACCAACCAACCCCCCCCCCTTTTACTCGCTTTTATGTGTGTGTGTATATATTTACTCCTAGCCTAGTATATCAACCATTTGTGTGCTTAGACGCTTAGGAAGATCCCTCTTCTCATTGGACGACCCCGATTTGCCACTATCTACCTAGTTGTAGAAAGTAAGCACTGAGGGCTTATAAATTATCTTTTGGCGCGCGGGCGCGACGACCGCCCGCGCTTGTCAAAATGGCGCCGTTGCCGGGGAAGAGGCGTTTATTCTTAAGTATTTAGGTGTATTTGGTTGTGTATTAGCTAGTTGTTTTTATTTTCCACTACTTGGTGGTTGTTTTTGTTCGGAGTAGGTATTGCTTGAGTTCTTGGTGATTTATTTTATCGAGAATCCTTGCACTATGATTCCGAACTTTTGAAAAATAAAAAAATTAAAAATTTTTTTTTTTTTTAATGGAGCGTCTCACCTTGAGGGAACTCATGATGAGAAGAGAGGCTCAACAAGCAAGGTTTTGTAGGATGTGTCATTCCGATCATCCTACCGAATCTTGCCCTTTGTTGTGGGAAGAGCACTATGACCGAGAAAGAACCCTTGGTTTCCAAAACCATGGGTACTATGAAGAGTGCTATCAAGAGGTAGGAGATATTGGTTTTCAAGGGCAAGATGCTCATGAATGCTATCCATACCACTCTTATAATCCGGAATGGAGTAGTAGTCCGGATTTGTGGTATGAGAATGAGCCGGAAAACCAATATTACGAGCAACCTAGTTGGCCATCACCACCCTATACCATACCCCAAAACCAAGCCCAACAAGGAAGTTCAAGTTTGACACGTGAGGATGTCTTAAATACCATAGCAAACTTGAACTCCTTTACTAGTGAGGAGCCGGATACCCAGCTCTCCTCTAGTGTTGGGGCCATTGAGGGGCATGTGAGGAACATATTAGAGGTATTGGCCCGCATGGAAGCTCGTGATTCCGAAAACACACCATACCAATTTGAACTCGATGACTCGGTGAGTGAGGTCACCAATAGACATGATTTTGAGTTTGAAAGGGATGAGGAGTTGGTTGTAGAGGATAGAAAAATGGAGGAAGAGGTGATAGTGCTACATTATCCATTAGCATTGTCACCCCTTCTCCCACCTAGTGAACCAACTCTTCCATTTTCGGAAGTTTTGAGGGAAACGAGAGAGGAGCCAAAAGATTATCCTAAGCTCCCTAACCACTTAATTCCCTTTGAACCATCTCTACCTCCACAAGACTTTCCTCTTGGAAGTTTTGTGCCCCCACCTCTCTTGTTTTGGATGCTCATGGTGAAGAGCTTCAAGCCTTCACCATACGGATAACATTAGGGTCGTGCCGACGACCTTAAAAATACGGAGCTTCGTCGTGCCGATGACGTTAAATAAATTCGGCATTTCTTTTAGTTTTTGTTTCTTAGTTTGTGTTTCTTAGTTTGTTTTTGTTGTTGTTTTGTTTTGTTCTTTTTTATGGCATGTTTTTCTATGATGTTGTAGCAACATGAAGTGCATTGCAATGAAGGAGATGAAGGAACGAGATCAATGAACGAGGGAAGCAAGCTTGGACAGTTGGTAAGAAAACAGAAAAAATTTTAAGCCTGGGATACCCTGCCGTCGCGAGTCGCGATGTGCTTCGTCGCGAGTCGCGACGAACAGGGGAGCAAAATCCACTCCCAGCGCCAACTTTCCGCGAGTCGCCCTGACGTCGCGAGGCTCATCGCGAGTCGCGACACCCTACGTCGCGAGTCGCGACGAGCTCAGAAAATATTGAGCTCCCGGACTCCACTTTCCGCGAGTCGCGATGACTTCGCGAGGCTCGTCGCGAGTCGCGACCTACTCCGTCGCGAGTCGCGACGAGCTCAGAAAAATTTGAGCTTCCGGACTCCACTTTCCGCGAGTCGCGATGACTTCGCGAGGCTCGTCGCGAGTCGCGACACCCTTCGTCGCGAGTCGCGACGAGCTCAGAACATTTTGAGCTCCCGGGCTGTACTTTCCGCGCGTCGCGATGACGTCGCGAGGCTCATCGCGAGTCGCGATGAACCTCGTCGCGAGTCGCGATGTGCTCAGTAACTTTCGAAAATTTTTTGAGCCCGGATTTCAAGTTTCCAAGCTTCCAAGTTTCCAAATGATTTTAAACATTGCATGATCTTTCCTTCTTTTCCACCCAACACTCCCAAGAACATCACATACCTCTCATTTCTTCCACCATCCTACATATATTGACATATGAACATTCTTGCATCTTTATAGTACATTTGTTGATTGTAGTATGCCGACTACATCATTGTGACCGTAAGTTCTTATCCTATAATGATGCTTGTATACATGTCAATATATGTTGGATATTTTTCATGCATAATCTTATAGTGGTAATTGAGGGTTGATTGGTTGTTCTTTGACAATACTATGGTTATTAACTCTTGATGCTAAACCTAGTATTACATATCCTTATGTACTTGTGAGTTTAATGTGTTCTTCGTGGTGTAGTCTTGATCAAACGGCGCCATGGAGACAGTGTTTTTCTCGAGGGGTGAGTTCTTCTACGGCATTTTTGCTCACCCTTCCGGTTCCGAAACCCATCTCGGGACCATCCAAGTACTTGGATATCGCCATATCACCGGCGAATTGCGGAGACACGGGTGTCACTCTAACTTCCTTACCTTGATTTTTATTCTTCTTGCCTTACGTGTTTACATTGAGGGCAATGTAATGTTTTAAGTGTGGGGAGGGGTTAGAGGATTCAATGCATGCTAGATTGTTTTGGAATGCTTTTTGCTACTTTTCATTGGAAAAACATGAGAAAAAAAAAATAGAAAAACAAAAAGAAAAAAAAAGAAAAAAAAAGAAAAAAGAAAACGAAAACCCGCTAAGTTGAAAACCCGAGAGGGCAACTTAGGCAACATTGGGGGCCCGGATAGGTCGAAAACCCTTAAAGGGCGGCCTAGGCAAAAATGAGAGGCTTAAATGTGCGGAAAAAGGTGAGATGTGAGCTAAAGAAACAGAATGTGTGGCTAGGATGAAAACTCGAAAGAGCTCCTAGGCAAAATGAGAGAAATTGAGAGAAATTGAAAAAATGCTATGATTTTACTCATTTGCCGGCGTTGGAGTCATAAGGTTGCGGTTGTCACACGGATGAATCGGGTAGCTCAATATCTTTAGACCTCTTGGGATTGGGTAGCTTAGTGGGTTAGGAAACGGAGTATGGTTATGAAATTCTTGATCTCTTTCTACTTCGTTTTTGGTTGATATATTGGCATTAGGTGAAGCATGTGTTTAAAACTTCCTCTATGGTTTTAGCTTCATTTTGTGTCATTGAATTCTGGGAATATCAATTCTGGGCTGTGAAATATTTTTATGGGTAGTGAATTGATAAGTGGTAGGTTTGGTTAGATTTAGGATTGGGGATGTGTGTGTGCAAAATTCTCATGTGTGCTTTTATTTTGGGATTTTTGAGATTGAGAGTTTTTGTGAGGCTTTGATTGGGGGATTAGTTTAGGTTTTGGGATATATCATTTACTCCGCATGCTTGAATCTTTTCTTACTCGAGGGCGAGTAAGGTTTAAGTGTGGGGAGGTTTGATATGTCCATTTTGTGTGGTTATTTTGGGGGTTTTAGGATGTGGATATGCCATTTCCTCCGTATGCTTAAATCTTTTCTTACTCGAGGACGAGTAAGGTTTAAGTGTGGGGAGGTTTGATGTGTCCATTTTAGGCGCATTATTTAGTAGTATTTAGGATCACTTTTGTGCTCTTTTATTATCGAGAGCTTGTGTTTTACCTTGAAATTCACTTAGGAGAGGTAAAAGCAACTTTGTACTCTTTTACCTCTTTTAAGTGGATTTTGTGTGACAAGGGAAGAACACGGAACCAACGAAGACCGGAAGACATTGAAGACTATACTTTCGAAGACTTTTGGATACTCACTTCGAAGACATGAAGACCGGAGGCCGTTGAAGACCATTTTGGAGCTGTTGAAGACTTGAAGAGTGAGAGGGATGGCTATGAAGAAGACAAAGAAACAATGCAAAACTGTGGCTGCCGTCGCGACCCCGTCGCGACGCCGTCGCGACACCATCGCGAGCCGGGGCACCGTCGCGAGTCGCGACGAACACCGTCGCGAGTCGCGACCATCGGGTGGCCAGAAATCAACTTTATTTTCTTTGCACTATAAATACCATCTCTTTTCCCTCTTCTTCTCCAAGCTTTCCAGCGCGCCTTTCTCTGGTTTTTGGGCGCCAAACTTAGGTTTTTCTTCTTCTTTCTTTTCTTAGCTTTTTCTTAGTTTGATTATGTCTTTTATTGTTATTCTAGAGTAGTTCTTGTTCTTGGGAGCAAAGGATTGAAGCTTCCACTATCTATGTAGCAAGAACTCATTTATATCTATCTATTTGGTATTTTTGCTATTGTGCAATTATTGTGCTTTGAATGTTAATTGTTGATTGCATTGATGTTGTTGAGAGCTTGATGATATGAAATGCTTGGATTAATTGCTAGCTAGGGTTTGGGGGATTTGGGTTAATTTCCCCCCTGTTCTTGTTAGCAATGTTAGAGTATGAATTAGAGCTTTCGATTGCGTTAGTGTGTTGACAATGTGCTAGGCAAATGTGATTGATGTCGAACTCTTCGTCACGTTCGTTATGTGTAGCAAACGAGAGAGTCATATGCTCGCGGATGAATGTGCGTTGCACGTTCATCCAATCTCGTGTAATTGCATGAATTGGTTCAATGCCTAGTCACGGTGTAGTGGTCATAGGCATTGCCAAGCTTGTTGGTCCTTCGTGCTAAATGCCACCAATGTCGCTTTGAGTCGTGGTCGCGACTCGGGAGCCATTGGTGAGGTTTGACGAGAGATGTCGAACTCACTCTCGCAAACTACGAACTAAGAAGGATAGGAGTTCAATCTCCACGACAAGTAGTTGAAGTATTGAATAGGTGATTTAAACTCATTCCTGAAGCATTTGTTGTTTGGCGTTTATGTACTCTTGACGGTGTGTTTCACTGCATGTGTGCCATGAGTGGTTTGAGCATAGGGAGTGCTTGTGTGGTTGAATTGCTTAGGTGTAGGAACGTGACAACTTCCGTAGCACCTTTGCATGAAGATCTACGAGCATGAACTTAGAACTCCTTGTGGTGTGTGTGTGTTGTGGTACTTGCTAGATGGGGTGTGTGATTGTTGGGTCATGAATGCTATATGATGGAATGTGTGAATGATTCGATGAACTACATTAGATGTGGAAGTGGATATCCGTTGCCCCCAAGGCATTTTATCTTTGTAGTTTAAAACCCTTCTTTTTCTTAGTTTCGTTTGATGATTAGCATAGTCACTTGACGTTGCTAGTTATCTCGTATTTTTATCTGTGTTAACTTAGGAACCAACCAACCAACCAACCCCCCCCCTCTTACTCGCTTTTATGTGTGTGTGTATATATTTACTCCTAGCCTAGTATATCAACCATTTGTGTGCTTAGACGCTTAGGAAGATCCCTCTTCTCATTGGACGACCCCGATTTGCCACTATCTACCTAGTTGTAGAAAGTAAGCACTGAGGGCTTATAAATTATCTTTTGGCGTGAGGACGAGTAAGGTTTAAGTGTGGGGAGGTTTGATGTGTCCATTTTAGGCGCATTATTTAGTAGTATTTAGGATCACTTTTGTGCTCTTTTATTATCGAGAGCTTGTGTTTTACCTTGAAATTCACTTAGGAGAGGTAAAAGCAACTTTGTACTCTTTTACCTCTTTTAAGTGGATTTTGTGTGACAAGGGAAGAACACGGAACCAACGAAGACCGGAAGACATTGAAGACTATACTTTCGAAGACTTTTGGATACTCACTTCGAAGACATGAAGACCGGAGGCCGTTGAAGACCATTTTGGAGCTGTTGAAGACTTGAAGAGTGAGAGGGATGGCTATGAAGAAGACAAAGAAACAATGCAAAACTGTGGCTGCCGTCGCGACGCCGTCGCGACGCCGTCGCGACACCATCGCGAGCCGGGGCACCGTCGCGAGTCGCGACCATCGGGTGGCCAGAAATCAACTTTATTTTCTTTGCACTATAAATACCATCTCTTTTCCCTCTTCTTCTCCAAGCTTTCCAGCGCGCCTTTCTCTGGTTTTTGGGCGCCAAACTTAGGTTTTTCTTCTTCTTTCTTTTCTTAGCTTTTTCTTAGTTTGATTATGTCTTTTATTGTTATTCTAGAGTAGTTCTTGTTCTTGGGAGCAAAGGATTGAAGCTTCCACTATCTATGTAGCAAGAACTCATTTATATCTATCTATTTGGTATTTTTGCTATTGTGCAATTATTGTGCTTTGAATGTTAATTGTTGATTGCATTGATGTTGTTGAGAGCTTGATGATATGAAATGCTTGGATTAATTGCTAGCTAGGGTTTGGGGGATTTGGGTTAATTTCCCCCCTGTTCTTGTTAGCAATGTTAGAGTATGAATTAGAGCTTTCGATTGCGTTAGTGTGTTGACAATGTGCTAGGCAAATGTGATTGATGTCGAACTCTTCGTCACGTTCGTTATGTGTAGCAAACGAGAGAGTCATATGCTCGCGGATGAATGTGCGTTGCACGTTCATCCAATCTCGTGTAATTGCATGAATTGGTTCAATGCCTAGTCACGGTGTAGTGGTCATAGGCATTGCCAAGCTTGTTGGTCCTTCGTGCTAAATGCCACCAATGTCGCTTTGAGTCGTGGTCGCGACTCGGGAGCCATTGGTGAGGTTTGACGAGAGATGTCGAACTCACTCTCGCAAACTACGAACTAAGAAGGATAGGAGTTCAATCTCCACGACAAGTAGTTGAAGTATTGAATAGGTGATTTAAACTCATTCCTGAAGCATTTGTTGTTTGGCGTTTATGTACTCTTGACGGTGTGTTTCACTGCATGTGTGCCATGAGTGGTTTGAGCATAGGGAGTGCTTGTGTGGTTGAATTGCTTAGGTGTAGGAACGTGACAACTTCCGTAGCACCTTTGCATGAAGATCTACGAGCATGAACTTAGAACTCCTTGTGGTGTGTGTGTGTTGTGGTACTTGCTAGATGGGGTGTGTGATTGTTGGGTCATGAATGCTATATGATGGAATGTGTGAATGATTCGATGAACTACATTAGATGTGGAAGTGGATATCCGTTGCCCCCAAGGCATTTTATCTTTGTAGTTTAAAACCCTTCTTTTTCTTAGTTTCGTTTGATGATTAGCATAGTCACTTGACGTTGCTAGTTATCTCGTATTTTTATCTGTGTTAACTTAGGAACCAACCAACCAACCAACCCCCCCCCTTTTACTCGCTTTTATGTGTGTGTGTATATATTTACTCCTAGCCTAGTATATCAACCATTTGTGTGCTTAGACGCTTAGGAAGATCCCTCTTCTCATTGGACGACCCCGATTTGCCACTATCTACCTAGTTGTAGAAAGTAAGCACTGAGGGCTTATAAATTATCTTTTGGCGCGCGGGCGCGACGACCGCCCGCGCTTGTCACTCTGTGTGGTGCTAGTTTTGCTTCCTGCAAAAGAGTAATTATGTCAGGATGCAGGAAGGGGTTAATTTTTGTGATGAGATTAGACTTGTTAGATATAAATTCCGAGCCAGTACAATCCCCTCTAATATCCACACTATTCTGATCACACAGATCTGTAAGAAGCCCTACATCTAGCCAATTAGCAGTCCAAAAATTACATTCTCCTCTCCCTATAATAACTCTAGAGTTACCTTCTGCCCATGAATTAACTGGACATATCCTTTTCCAGTTTGGAGAGGTCCTATTTGAAGGAGGGAGACCTGCCACTAAATGAGTCCATAGAGCCTCAGCCATTTGAAATTTCCACCACAGTTTTACTGAACATGTTTTAATTATGGTGGATATTGATCTAAACCCTATACCATTTTGATTAGTTGGTAAACAAAGAGCATTCCATTTTCTCCAAGATCTTTTAGGATTGAGCTCAGTATCCCCCCAAAAGAAGTTGCTCAGTTTTTTTTCTATGGTGGTGAGAATCAGTTTGTTTGGCTTTATAACCTGCCAAATGTGCTGGGGTATTGATGTGTCCATTTTAGGCGCATTATTTAGTAGTATTTAGGATCACTTTTTTGCTCTTTTATTATCGAGAGCTTGTGTTTTACCTTGAAATTCACTTAGGAGAGGTAAAAGCAATTTTGTACTATTTTACCTCTTTTAAGTGGATTTTGTGTGACAAGGGAAGAACACGGAAGCAACGAAGACCGGAAGACATTGAAGATTATAATTTCGAAGACTTTTGGATACTCACTTCGAAGACATGAAGACCGGATGCCGTTGAAGACCATTTTGGAGCTGTTGAAGACTTGAAGATTGAGAGGGATGGCTATGAAGAAGACAAAGAAACAATGCAAAACTGTGGCTGCCGTCGCGACACCATCGCGAGTCGCGACCTCGCGACCAACACCGTCGCGAGTCGCGACGAACTCCGTCGCGAGTCGCGACCAACGGGCGGCCAGAAATCATTCTTATTTTCTTTGCACTATAAATACCATCTCTTTCCCTCTTCTTCTCCAGCTTTCCCAGCCCGCTTTTCTCTCTGGTTTTGGGCGAAAATTCTAGGTTTTTCTCTTCCTTCTTTTCTTAGCTTTCTCTTAGTTTAATTATGTCTTTTGTTGTTCTAGAGTAGTTCTTGTACTTGGGAGCTATGGATTGAAGCTTCCACTTCTATGTATTGAGATTCATTTCTATCTATCTATTTGATGTTTTTGCTATTGTGCATTTATTATGCTTTGAATGTTAATTGTTGATTGCATTGATGTTGTTGAGAGCTTGATGATATGAATGCTTGTATGAATTGCTAGCTAGGGTTTGGGGGATTTGGGTTAATTTCCCCCCTGTTCTTGTTAGGAATGTATGAGTGTGAATTAGAGCTTTTGATTGTGTTAGTGTGTTGACAATGTGCTAGGCGAATGTGATTGATGTCGAACTCTTCGTCATGTTCGTTTGTGTAGCAAACGAGAGAGTCATATGCCCGCGGATGAATGTGCGTTGCACGTTCATCCAATCTCGTGTAATTGCATGAATTGGTTTAATGCCTAGTCACGGTGTAGTGGTCATAGGCATTGCCAAGCTTGTTGGTCCTTCGTGCTAAATGCCACCAATGACACCTTGAGTCATGGTCGCGACTCGGGAGTCATTGGTGAGGTTTGACGAGAGATGTTGAACTCACTCTCGCAAACTACGAACTAAGAAGGATAGGAGTTTAGTCTCCACGACAAGTAGTTGAAATATTGGATAGATGATTTAAATTCATTCTTGAAGCATTTGTTATTTGGCGTTTATGCATTCTTGACGGTGTGTTTCACTGCATGTGTGCCATGAGTGGTTTGAGCATAGGGAGTGCTTGTGTGGTTGAATTGCTTAGGTGTAGGAACGTGACGAATTCCGTAGCACCTTTGCATGAAGATCTGTGAGCATGAACTTAGAACTCCTTGTGGTGTGTGTGTTGTGGTACTTGCTAGATGGGGTGTGTGAGCGTTGGGTCATGAATGCTATATGATGGAATGTGTGAATGATTCGATGAACTACATTAGATGTGGAAGTGGATATCCGTTGCCCCCAAGGCATTTTAGCTTTGTAGTTAAAACCTTTTTCTTAGTTTCGTTTGATGATTAGCATAGTCAGTTGACGTTGCTAGTTATCTTTGTTAACTTAGGAAACCAACCAACCAACCCCCCCTTTACTTGCTTTTAAGTGTGTGTATATATATTTACTCCTAGCCTAGTATCAACCATTGTGTCCTTAGACGCTTAGGAAGATCCCTCTTCTCTTTGGACGACCCCGATTTGCCACTATCTACTTAGTTGTAGAAAGTAAGCATTGAGGGCTTATAAATTATCTTTTGGCGCGCGGGCGCGACGACTGCCCGCGCCTGTCAAAATGGCGCCGTTGTCGGGGATGAGGCGTTTATTCTTAAGTATTTAGGTGTATTTGGTTGTGTATTAGCTAGTTGTTTTTATTTTCCACTACTTGGTGGTTGTTTTTGTTCGGAGTAGGTATTGCTTGAGTTCTTGGTAATTTATTTTATCGGGAATCCTTGCACTATGATTCCGAACTTTTGAAAAAAAATAAAATAATAATAATTCTTAATGGAGCGTCTCACCTTGAGGGAACTCATGATGAGAAGAGAGGCTCAACAAGCACGGTTTTGTAGGATGTGTCATTCCGATCATCCTACCGAATCTTGCCCTTTGTTGAGGGAAGAGCACTATGACCGAGGAAGAACCCTTGGTTTCCAAAACCATGGGTCCTATGAAGAGTGCTATCAAGAGGTAGGAGATATGGGTTTTCAAGGGCAAGAAGCTCATGAATGCTATCCATACCACAACTCTTACAATCCGGAATGGAGTGGTAGTCCGGATTTGTGGTATGGGAATCAGCCGGAAAACCAATATTACGAGCAACCTAGTTGGCCATCACCACCCTATACCATACCCCAAAACCTAGCCCAACAAGGAAGTTCAAGTTTGACACGTGAGGATGTCTTAAATACCATAGCAAACTTGAACTCCTTTACTAGTGAAGAGCCGGATACCCAGCTCTCCTCTAGTGTTGAGGCCATTGAGGGGCATGTGAGGAACATATTAGAGGTATTGGCCCGAATGGAAGCTCGTGATTCCGAAAACACACCATCCCAACTTGAACTCGATGATTCGGTGAGCGAAGTCACCAATAAAAATGATTTTGAGTTTGAAAGGGATGAGGAGTTGGTGGTAGAGGATAGAAAAATGGAGGAAGAGGTGATAGTGCTACGTCATCCATTAGCATTGTCACCCCTTCTTCCACCTAGTGAACCAACTCTAATATTTTTGGAAGTTTTGAGGGAAACGAGAGAGGAGCCAAAAGACTATCCCAAGCTCCCTAACCACTTAATTCCCTTTGAACCATCTCCACCTCCACAAGACTTTCCTCTTGGAAGTTTTGTGCCCCCACCTCTCTTATTTTGGATGCTCATGGTGAAGAGCTTCAAGCCTTCACCATACGGATAACATTGGGGTCATGCCGACGACCTTAAAAATACGGAGCTTCGTCGTGCCGACGACGTTAAATAAATTCGGCATTTCTTTTAGTTTTTGTTTCTTAGTTTTTGTTGTTTTGTTTTGTTCTTTTTATGGCATGTTTTTCTATGATTTTGTAGCAACATGAAGTGCATTGCAATGAAGGAGATGAAGGAACGAGGTCAATGAACGAGGGAAGCAAGCTTGGACAGTTGGTAAGAAAACGAAAAAATTTTTAAAACTGGGATACCCTGCCGTCGCGAGTCGCGATGGGCTTCGTCGCGAGTCGCGACACACTTCGTCGTGAGTCGCGACGAGCTCAGAAAATTTTGAGCTCCCGGACTCACCTTTCCGCGAGTCGCGATGACTTCGCGAGGCTCGTCGCGAGTCGCGACGAACACCGTCGCGAGTCGCGACGGGCTCAGAAAAATTTGAGCTTCCGGACTCCACTTTCCGCGAGTCGCGATGACTTCGCGAGGCTCGTAGCGAGTCGCGACACCCTTCGTCGTGCGTCGCGATGAGCTCAGAATATTTTGAGCTCCCGGACTCTGCTTTCCGCGAGTCGCGCTGACGTCGCGAGGCTCGTCGCGAGTCGCGACGAACCTCGTCGCGAGTCGCGACGTGCTCAGTAACTTTTGAAAATTTTTTGAGCCCGGATTTCAAGTTTCCAAGCTTCCAAGTTTCCAAATGATTTTAAACATTGCATGATCCTTCCTTCTTCTCCACCCAACACTCCCAAGAACATCACATACCTCTCATTTCTTCCACCATCCTACATATATTGGCATATGAACATTCTTGCATCTTTATAGTACATTTGTTGATTGTAGTATGCCGACTACGTCATTGTGACCGTAAGTTCTTATCCTATAATGATGCTTGTATACATGTCAATATATGTTGGATATTTTTCATGCATAACCTTATAGTGGTGATTGAGGGTTGATTGGTTGTTCTTTGACAATACTATGGTTATTAACTCTTGATGCTAAACCTAGTATTACATATCCTTATGTACTTGTGAGTTTAATGTGTTCTTCGTGGTGTAGTCCTGATCAAACGGCGCCATGGAGACAATGCTTTTCTCGAGGGGTGAGTTCTTCTACGGTATTTTTGCTCACCCTTCCGGTTCTGAAACCTATCTCGGGACCATCCAAGTATTTGGATATCGCCATATCACCGGCGAAATTGCGGAGAAATGGGTGTCACTCTAACTCCCTTACCTTGATTTTTATTCTTCTTGCCTTACGTGTTTACATTGAGGGCAATGTAATGTTTTAAGTGTGGGGAGGGGTTAGAGGATTCAATGCATGCTAGATTGTTTTGGAATGCTTTTTGCTACTTTTCATTGGAAATACATGAGAAAAAAAATATAAAAAAAATTGAAAAAAAAAGAAGAAGAAAAAGAAATCCCGCTAAGTTGAAAACCCGAGAGGGCAACTTAGGCAACATTGGGGGCCCGGATAGGTCGAAAACCCTTAAAGGGCGGCCTAGGCAAAAATGAGAGGCTAACATGTGCGGAAAAAGGTGAGATGTGAGCTAAAGAAACATGATGTGTGGCTAAGATGAAAACTCGAAAGAGCTCCTAGGCAAAATGAGAGAAATTGAGAGAAATTGAAAAATGCTATGATTTCACTCACTTGCAGGCGTTGGAGTCATAAGGTTGCGGTTGTCACATGGATGGATCGGGTAGCTCAATATCTTTAGACCTCTTGGGATTGGGTAGCTTAGTGGGTTAGGAAACGAAGTGTGGTTATGAAATTCCTTATCTCTTTCTACTTCGTTTTTGGTTGATATATTGGCATTAGGTGAAGCATGTGTTTAACACTTCCTCTATGGTTTTAGCTTCATTTTGTGTCATTGGATTCTGGGAATATCAATTCTGGGCTGTGAAATATTTTTATGGGTAGTGAATTGATAAGTGGTAGGTTTGGTTAGATTTCGGATTGGGGATGTGTGTGTGAAAAAATTCTCATGTGTGCTTTTCTTTTGGGATTTTTGATATTGAGAGTTTTTGTGAGGCTTTGATTGGGGGATTAGTTTAGGTTTTGGGATATATCATTTACTCCGTGTGCTTAGATCTTTTCTTACTCGAGGGCGAGTAAGGTTTAAGTGTGGGGAGGTTTGATATGTCCATTTTGTGTGGTTATTTTGGGGGTTTTAGGATGTGGAAATGCCATTTCCTCCGTATGCTTAAATCTTTTCTTACTCGAGGGCGAGTAAGGTTTAAGTGTGGGGAGGTTTGATGTGTCCATTTTAGGCGCATTATTTAGTAGTATTTAGGATCACTTTTGTGCTCTTTTATTATCGAGAGCTTGTGTTTTACCTTGAAATTCACTTAGGAGAGGTAAAAGCAACTTTGTACTATTTTACCTCTTTTAAGTGGATTTTGTGTGACAAGGGAAGAACACGGAAGCAACGAAGACCGGAAGACATTGAAGATTATAATTTCGAAGACTTTTGGATACTCACTTCGAAGACATGAAGACCGGAGGCCGTTGAAGACCATTTTGGAGCTGTTGAAGACTTGAAGATTGAGAGGGATGGCTATGAAGAAGACAAAGAAACAATGCAAAACTGTGGCTGCCGTCGCGACACCATCGCGAGTCGCGACCTCGCGACCAACACCGTCGCGAGTCGCGACGAACTCCGTCGCGAGTCGCGACCAACGGGCGGCCAGAAATCATTCTTATTTTCTTTGCACTATAAATACCATCTCTTTCCCTCTTCTTCTCCAGCTTTCCCAGCCCGCTTTTCTCTCTGGTTTTGGGCGAAAATTCTAGGTTTTTCTCTTCCTTCTTTTCTTAGCTTTCTCTTAGTTTAATTATGTCTTTTGTTGTTCTAGAGTAGTTCTTGTACTTGGGAGCTATGGATTGAAGCTTCCACTTCTATGTATTGAGATTCATTTCTATCTATCTATTTGATGTTTTTGCTATTGTGCATTTATTATGCTTTGAATGTTAATTGTTGATTGCATTGATGTTGTTGAGAGCTTGATGATATGAATGCTTGTATGAATTGCTAGCTAGGGTTTGGGGGATTTGGGTTAATTTCCCCCCTGTTCTTGTTAGGAATGTATGAGTGTGAATTAGAGCTTTTGATTGTGTTAGTGTGTTGACAATGTGCTAGGCGAATGTGATTGATGTCGAACTCTTCGTCATGTTCGTTTGTGTAGCAAACGAGAGAGTCATATGCTCGCGGATGAATGTGCGTTGCACGTTAATCCAATCTCGTGTAATTGCATGAATTGGTTTAATGCCTAGTCACGGTGTAGTGGTCATAGGCATTGCCAAGCTTGTTGGTCCTTCGTGCTAAATGCCACCAATGACACCTTGAGTCGTGGTCGCGACTCGGGAGTCATTGGTGAGGTTTGACGAGAGATGTTGAACTCACTCTCGCAAACTACGAACTAAGAAGGATAGGAGTTTAGTCTCCACGACAAGTAGTTGAAATATTGGATAGATGATTTAAATTCATTCTTGAAGCATTTGTTATTTGGCGTTTATGCATTCTTGACGGTGTGTTTCACTGCATGTGTGCCATAAGTGGTTTGAGCATAGGGAGTGCTTGTGTGGTTGAATTGCTTAGGTGTAGGAATGTGACGAATTCCGTAGCACCTTTGCATGAAGATCCGTGAGCATGAACTTAGAACTCCTTGTGGTGTGTGTGTTGTGGTACTTGCTAGATGGGGTGTGTGAGCGTTGGGTCATGAATGCTATATGATGGAATGTGTGAATGATTCGATGAACTACATTAGATGTGGAAGTGGATATCCGTTGCCCCCAAGGCATTTTAGCTTTGTAGTTAAAACCTTTTTCTTAGTTTCGTTTGATGATTAGCATAGTCATTTGACGTTGCTAGTTATCTTTGTTAACTTAGGAAACCAACCAACCAACCCCCCCCCCCTTTACTTGCTTTTAAGTGTGTGTATATATATTTACTCCTAGCCTAGTATCAACCATTGTGTGCTTAGACGCTTAGGAAGATCCCTCTTCTCTTTGGACGACCCCGATTTGCCACTATCTACTTAGTTGTAGAAAGTAAGCATTGAGGGCTTATAAATTATCTTTTGGCGCGCGGGCGCGACGACCGCCCGCGCCTGTCAGGTATGGAATAGATACATGACTCAATCAGCGTAATTTTACCCCCTGTAGATATCCACCTATTTTTCCAGTTACATATTTTACTATCAATCTGTTCGAAAAGAGGTTGAAAATAGATCTTTTTTGCAGCACCAGTAAAAATTGGAACTCCCAGGTATGAAACTGGAAATGTTCCAATTTTCATCCCCAAGATTCTTTTAATGTAGTTAGCCTTTTGAACAGAAGCATGCTTACTTATGAAGATATCACTCTTATTGTAGTTAATAGATTGGCCCGTGACTTCCTCAAAGGTAGACAAAAAAGCTTTTAATCTAATCAAAGTTAACTTAGTAGCTTTAAAGAAAACAACGGTATCATCCGCATATGATAAATGTGAGATTCTCGGAGGATTACCTGGCAGGTCAAAATATGACAACTTACCGCTGTAAAATATGAAAGCCAAACTCCTTGAAAAGGACTCAGAGAAAATGTTAAACAAGAATGGAGATAAAGGATCACCCTGCTTAATACCCCTAGTGGATCGAAAGAATCCCACTGGCTTACCATTAATAAGAATAGAGAACCAGGCCTGGGACAAGTTTTTCATAATTGAGAAGATAAATTTAGCATGGAATCCAAATTTTGCTAAAAACACTATATAATAACGACCACCTAACTCTTTCAAAAGCCTTTTTGAGGTCCAGTTTAACAATGCAATTTGGATCTCTTCTCTTCCTATTAAGAAACCTAACCATTTCCTGTAAATAAATTACACTGTCTGAGATGTCTCTTCCATGTAGGAAAGCTGTTTGGTTAGGAGAAATAATCCTAGGCATTATAGACTTAAGTCTTTCCATAAGAACTTTAGAGCAAATTTTATTTATCACATTGGAGAGACTTATAGGTCTATAATCATCAAAAGAAGTTAGGGTATTCTTTTTAGGGATTATAGTGATCCATGTACTACCAATACCCCTAGGCATGTTAGTTGAAGTAAGAAAGTCCTGAACAGCCATAAGTAGATTATTAGCTATAATATCCCAAGATTTTATGTAGAACTTGGCTATAAAGCCATCCAGACCTGGACTACTAGATTTATTAAGACTAAGGACAATCCCTTTTAGCTCATCTAATGAAACCGGTTGCAGAAGTTTTTCATTATCATCCTGAGTGACCAATTTAGGGATATGGTTTAGAAAATGAGATTTAAAAGGAGAACTGTCAGGGGAGCTGTCATCCCTCAGAAGGTCCTGGTAATAATGTATAGCTTCCGTCTCAATATCATGTATATTACCTAACCACTGACCATTCTTGCTCTTAATTTTTGTAATCTTCAATCTATTATTTCTTTCCTTTACAGAATTATGAAAGAAGCTTGTGTTATTGTCCCCTTCTTGCAGCCATTTTATCTTTGCCTTATGTTTCCAAAATTTTTTTGTTCGGACATAGCCCTAACTAATCTAGCTTTAGCCTCCTTAAGCTTAACCAATTCAATCACAGAATCTGATTGATCAGTTAAGGATTCCTGAGCCTGTAGAGCCAGTTCAGCTTGTACCACATTGTTATGAATGTTGCCAAATTTATCTTTGTTCCAGATTTTTAGAACCTTCTTAAGTCTAACAAGTTTTAGATAAAAGGCCAGCATTCCTGATTTATGCAAAGGAGAATCCCAATTTTGTTTGATAACCTCATTAAATTCCTTTCTTTTGTACCATGTGTTTAGAAATCTAAAAGGCCTAGGATTGGATGGTGTATCACTACCAACAGTTAGCAGCATAGGGTTGTGATCTGAACTAACCCTATTCAGAATCTGAATAGAGGAAGCAGGAAAAGCTAATGACCAATATGAAGTGCACAATCCTCTATCAAGTCTTTTACTGTAGGAGATCTTAATCTATTATTAGTCCAAGTGAATAAGTTCCCTACAGTGTTGATTTCTTCCAGAGCCATTCCATTAATAAAATCATTAAAGTCCCTCATACTCCCCAATTTGGGAGTAGATGGACCTTTATACTCATTTATTGATGTAATGGAATTGAAGTCTCCAATAAAAAGGGATTCAGATTGACTATGTGAGCTGAGATCTGACCAAAGAGATTTTCTACCTGTTCTAGTTCTGAGCCCATAGATAAAAAAGGCATCCATAGACTTGTTAAGATTAATACTGTTCAGGTTAACTGCAAGGAACTGCAAATTATCATTTTTAACTGTCAGTATTAAGCTTGAAGTCCAGAAAATCCAAATCTGACCATTATTTGCTGAAATACAATTATCATATTTCAGCCTTTGTCTATATGAATCACATTGCAAGTAATCATGTTTAGGCTCAATTAAACAAATGAGTTCAAATTTATGCCTATTGATAAGATTACAAAGTCTTAACATAGATGTGTCCATTCCCCTGATGTTCCAAACCAACATTTTAATCCTAATAGTTGTATTATTCATAGGGAAACATTAGTAGAGCTTTTTGATCTAGTCATGATAGTATTTTTCTGTGAGAAAAAAGACTCATTACTTTGTTTAGAATGTTTCCTTAATGACTTTCCATTCTTCAGCTTACCAGGATTAGAGAAACTAACCTTGTTTACCTGATCATCATCCACATCCTGGACATAATCAGTATCCAAGGAGGCAGGGAGTTCAGCACTGGCTGGAATATCATTTTGAGTGGCTTCTTCACTTGATATTTCCTCATCAGCCAGAGGTAAAAATCTGTTGTCCCTGTGTTTCTGCTGAGAGAAGATAAAATTTTTTGCAGCAATAATAGAACTGAAAGGTGAGAAGGACCTTCCCCGTTTACTAGGTAAATCATCTTTAGCAAAAACTGTCCTAAGGTTCGAGGGAGCAGATTGTGAAAGCCTAGTCAGTTGTACTGATGCACTGGGATCGAAAGAAAGCACTTGGGGGGTTAATGAAATAGGCTGTAGTGTTTTAGATTTAGGTGATTGAGATTTATGATCAGTCTCTATCTCAAAATTGGTTTCCTGATTGGGAACAGGGATAGAGACATCTACATTATTAGTTACAGCTTGTTGTTGATCAGGAACCTCCTCAGAAATCATAGGATCAATAACTGGAGTATCAATGTCAATTAGGATAGTCTTATTAGTTTCTTGTTCAGTAACAGGGATCAACTGTTTCTTCGGAATGTATTTAAATTTCTGAGCCTGATTTTTTTTTTGTTTTTCTATTACTGACACCCCAGAACTCCCAGCCCTGAAATTTCCAGCCTGGTTCATATTAATGTTCACATTACTCTGGCCAACAGTACCATTTAGTTGAAATTCAGTTTGATTCATTTGAGGCTTCTCAACCTTCTGTGGCCATGATCTCTTAAGTTCAGGATGTAAATAGATACAGTAGTTATCCTCATGTCCTATACATTTGCAATGGAAGCCATAGGGTGGAATATCTTCAAATTCTAAAGGGAGTTTAACCACATTATATTCATTACCATCCTCTTCAATTCCTACTCTGATAAATGATGGGAGCTTTTTTTTTAAGTCGAATTCTACACACATTTTAACACAAGAAGGCCTAGACAGGGCAGCAGTAGCAGCGTCAACTTTAATGTAGTTTCCAATTTGATTCCCCATGATTTCAAGCATAGCAGAATTATAAAAATATACAGGGACGTGTGGTATTGAAACCCATACCGGAACAATGGACGATTCTGCCTCGGGGGAGAAATCGGAAGTCCATTTAAATACCTTCATTTGGGCGTTATTGAAACTCCATTGTCCCTTGAGCCAGAACCTTTGGTAGTCCTCTTTCTCTTGGAAGCGTATTAGCACATGCCGGAAGTCGATTGATCCTAGCTGGAATTTTCCTTTGAAACCTACAGAATTGAAAGATTCGTTTAGTTGGACCATTGTTGGCTTCCCCCTGGCGAACTTACCAATCAGAGCATTGCGATAGTGGGAGGCGAGGGTGTCTGCATCTTTGCGACTAACAAGGCAAGCGATATCCCCCTTATATTGAGTTTTGGGGACAATCTCTGGGTTCGAAGGAAGTGAATCATGAAGAAGCGGAGGGCGATTGGCTAGAGCATGGAGGAAGGATTTTCCTCCCCCGTAGCTACCAAACGGAGGAGCCGCCATAGCGGTGGTGGAAAGAAAATGACCGTTATCAGTTGAAAGCAAGATGAAGGAAGAAGAAGAAGATGAGAGAAAAAGATAAAACGACAGTAGGATTAGCGTTTTGGCTAAATCGCACCAAATATCGCATAGAGCTACAGTATTCAGTTATCGCGGTTGACACCTCTGACGCCGACTCCTATTATTATTAGATTAAACTAAGAACAAGCAACATTCAAGGTTCAACCTTTATTTGTATCTATATTACAAATATGAGAACAAACCACATTAACATACTCATCTAGCAAGAATTACCTCACATTATACACAAGAAGTTCTAAATTCATGCTCTTGAATTTCCATATCAAATGAGTCAAGAAATTTGCAACTTTCCTAACACCCTAACATTTCAATCTTACAAACATTTAATATACTTAAACAACCCATGGTATAAATGATGTAAAACACAACATTAATGGAATAATAAATGCTCTCTAATAAATGTTCATAAATGAGCAAACATAGAATCTTACTACATAATTTTGGAAGCTTCAATCAATTGCTCCTAAGAACTAAATTTAGCTACAAAATTTCATACTAATTAATGCTAAACAACCAAACATAACACAAGAGATTGCAAAGATGAAAATGGAAGAAATAAGGGTTTCAAACAGTGATAAAAACGCAGGTGAAGAAGATTGTGAATGAGAGGAAATAGAGTGCTATTTGTAGTACAAAAAGGATAAGGTGAAATTCTGGCCACCCGTTGGTCGTGATTCGTGACGGGCTCGTCTCAACTCGCGACGGTCTCGCGACGAGGCCATCGCGACTCGCGACGGGTGCCCGAATTTTGCCTTGTTTCCTTTTCTTCTTCTTGTGGTATACAATCATGTTCATAGCAATTCCTCTCATTTTTCAAGTCTTCAATGTCTCCAAAAATGGTCTTCAATGGCCATCGGTCTTCATGTCTTCGAAGCAAGTCTTCAAAAATGTGATTTTCAATGGCCTCCGGTCTTTATTGCCTCTGTGTTTTTCCCTTGTCACGCAAAATCCACTTAGAAGAGGTAAAAGAGTGTAAAGTTGCTCTTACCACTCCTAAGAGAATTCCAAGGTAAAACACAAGCTCTTGATAATAAAAGAGCACAAAAGTGACCCAAAATAGTACTAAGTTATGCACATAAAATGAACACATCAAACCTTCCCACACTTAAACCTTACTCGCCCTCGAGTAATAAAAGATCCAATCATATTAAGGAAATGACGTATCCACATCCTAACTACTATTCCCCCAAATCAATACCTCACAAAACTCTCAATATCATACATCCCAAAATTAAGGTCAAATGAGAAGTTTCCCAAAACCCCTATTCCTAAATCTACCTAAACCATATCAACCCATCAATTCATTGATATTCCTAAAACATCTCCAAATCCCAAATTGATAATCCCAAATCCAATGATAAAAGGTGAAGCTAGAGACATGTAAAGGTTCAAAACACATGCTCCACTTTATATCAATATATCAACCTAAAAACGAAGCATATTAACGATCAAGAATTTCATAACTTACTTCGTCTTCTCCCGCTAAATTTTCCACTCCCAAAAGGTCCTCAAGATGTCAAGCTACCTGATCCATCCATGTGGTCACCGCAACCTTATGACTCCAACACCGGCAAATGAGTAAATACTTAACGTTTTTCAATTTCTCTCGTTTTCTCTCATTTTGCCTAGGAGCCTTTTTGGGTTTTCATCCTAGCCACACATCATGTTTCTTTGGCTCACATCTCACCTTTTTTCGCACATTTAGCCTCTCATTTTTTCCTAGGTCGCCCTTTTGTATTTTTGACCTATCCGGACCCCCAATGTTGCCTAAGTTGCCCTCTCGGGTTTTCAACTTAGCAGGATTATTATTGTTTTAAAAAATTTTCAGCATTTTTCACGTGTCTCCAATCCAAAAAGTAGAAAATTGCTTTCCAAATGTTAAGGCTAAGAAAATTATCAAAGAAAACATTATCCAAGTACATCAAAAGAAAAACATCCCAAAGAAAAGGGAGAAAATATCCCAAACAAAACAAAAGAGTTATGCAAAAGTGTTTCCAATCCCAATCACCTCAAAGTAGTAGATACCCCTCCCCATACTTAGAACACTACATTGCCCTCAATGTAGAAAATAGGGCAAAAATGTACAAAGCGATGTATGGAAAGGGTAATGATGTGGTGCTCACAAAATCAATGCTTTGATGAAGAAGAGCCACCACCAAAGTAGCGATGCTGATACTGTGCTAGCCACTCCGTGCTTCTCTACCTCCTCACTCTCTGCCTTTCTGCTCCTGGATCAGGGCCTGAGATACCACCTGCCTAGGACTGCAGCTCATGGATGGGAGCTGACAAGTGGTCAATTTCCTCGTCAATGTCAAATCAAGGTCTGGGAGACAAATGCATTGTGCTCCAATATCATGTTGTCCTGTCGGTGGAATCAATCCTGCATAGTCTGTATCATCCGCTCGTAGAAGTTCGGTGGAGGCTGTGAATAGTGAGGTGGCACATCGTCCTCCTACATGAGCTCTGTCTCTGGTGGAGGCTGCGTGGAGTGCTGCTGCTGCTGTTGCTCAGAGGGAGGTAGAGTGCTATCATCATGCTGGACAGGAGTTGGGCCAAGGTCACGGAGATTGCACTGGAAATCATCTCTACATGGGAAGTCCGGTGAAATCGCCAGATCTCCCAGAGGTGTGTCAAATTCCAGCTTCGTCTTGCTCGACTGAGGAAGTGCCATGAATGTGAACTTCCTCGCACCATACAACCAATGAAAGAGCCTTGTGGTCCGTGTGGCACTGAGCATCTCAAATCTAACTAGCCTATCAACGGTGATAAGATAGAACGTGCGCCTCCCTAAGCATGAAAAGTCACCTGGAGGAACCAATCCCAAGTACTCTGCTAAAAGGCCTATCATGCCTCCGACCATGATCTTCCCCTTGGGTTTTCCTGCCACCTCCATGATTCTCTTCATCCACAATTCTACCCACAGCCCGTATCCTGGCCCCTCACTCGTTAAGTGCCACAGAAAGTGAATGTAATTGTCTGGCACATTCGTCGGCTCCGCGGAGCAAAGTACTGTGCTAGCCAACGGACGATGCACATAACGGAGTGCAGGGTGGATGATGGCACTACTCTTATCATGGTAATTCTTCGGTCTCATGTTGATGACATTCCAAAAGTGCATGTCATCCTCAATTGATCGCTCATGGGCCTCTGGGTCCAGCCTGGCCCGTATCTCCACGGTGTCAAATCCAATGGCCTATTCGATCTGCAAGACGGTCATTTGCCTAGATATATCATCTAAGTGAAAAGAAATGTACCTCTCGCAGGGTTGGTCGCCTCTCATGCTGCTTATATTGACCGTGGATAAGAATTCCAATGTGTACCTCCGGTAAGAGGGAGCGTTCCTACTCATAAGCCCTTCCATTCTCCCTTTTGCGAGGAGACATCTGACAGGCTGAGTGAGGCCGAGAGCATCTAATGTGGGCACATCAACAAAGCTTGTCTCCTTGAGTTGGCGCTTCTCCAGGGCCTTTCACCTTTCCACATAGGACCCGGTGATCCGGGTCAGACCCATGTACCTATCCGGAGGAGGAGGTACAGGGCTCGATTTTGGAGGCGGTGGAGGTGGAACGGTGGTGCGCCCACCTCGGGGAGGAGCCTTAGGTCTCTTCATGGGGGCCATATCTAACAATCACAGCAAACAAGTCAAACGCACAGGAATATGTGTATATGCAATATTGCAAATTCATACTCAACCTTAAACTAGTTCATCATCATAAGCCAAATTAAAATCAAGTCAACTAGTTCAAGTCCTAGTCACAATTGCATATACAATCCATACTATGTCCAACAAGCCCATATTCTCAAACCCATAAGTTCTCATATTGTTGAAACCAATATGCTATGTCTCAAAACCACAGTTGTGCTCAACTGGCTTAGCTACCATTAGTACATTCACAATGTCAACATTCACGTCCCATGGTTAAACCACCCTAAAAATAACATTGCAAAGCACAATAACATTTTATCCAAATAACAACTATGTTGAATCAAGGGCCAACTTGCCTCTTATCTAGCATAAGTCACAATCCGTTCTCAGCCACAACAACACAATTGCACACAATCTCAACTCAAACAAGCACAATACAATCCAAACCACAACCACAAAATATGCACACAATATCCATCAAATTGAATTGCTGGCACAATTTATTCACCAAAATCAACCAAGATCCAACAATTCAATTTCCTAAGGCATCACACATAATCTACACAATATCCATAAAAAAATAGAGTAAACATTTATAATCTCAATTCAAGCTCAATAAAGTGAAGAAATGTACCACCAAGATGCGTAGGAAGAAGAAAAAAGGAAGCCCACAGTCAATTCAAAATTGAATTGCTCAAAGTGACAAAACTCCCAAATTCTAGGGTTTGTGTTCTTCAATGATTTTTTCCCAATTTTTGGGTGGAGGTTAGGAAGAAAGGATGGGGTATGAAGTGGTGGTTGTGAGTGGTGGAGGGCGACGGTTAGCGGCGGCGAGCGGCGGCGCTTGTGGAGGACAGATTGAAAATGAAAGAGTAGCGGGAGAAGATTAAAGATTGTGGATATGTTTGTGTAAAAATGGGTTTAGCCCATATTTTTAATGCAGATTCGTACGACCGTCGTGACTCGCGATGGGTGGTCTCGAGGGGCATTAGGTCTGGCTAGGCTCGAGGATGAAAGATAACACTTCGAGGGCTCATGGCTTCGAGGTCTCGAGAAGCTAGGCTCGAGGATGAAAGATGACACTCTGTGGGCTCTCAGCTTTGAGGTCTAGAGAAGCTAGGCTCGAGGATAAAAGATGACACCTCTAGAGCACGAGGCTTCGAGGTCTCGAGAAGCTAGGCTTGAGGAGATGAAAGATGACACCTCAAGGGCTCGAGGCTTCGAGGTCTCGAGAAGCTAGGCTCGAGGATGAAAGATGACACCTCGAGGGCTTACGACTTTAAGGTCTCGAGAAGCTCGGCTCAAGGATGAAAGATGACACCTCGAGGGCTCTCGGCTTTGAGGTCTCAAGAAGCTAGGCTCAAGGATAAAAGATGACACCTTGAGAGCTCGAGGCTTTGAGGTCTCAAGAAGCTAGGCTTGAGGAGATGAAAGATGACACCTCGAGGGCTCGAGGATTCAAGGTCTCAAGAGGCCAGTCTCGAGAGAATGATAGACTTCAGGTTTGGCTTGAGTCGAGGCCTTGCTACCTCGAGGCCTCGAGGGGGTGATGTCTCAAAGGGCTAGCCTCGATAGGGTGATGGACTTTATGGTTCGGCTCGAGTCGAGGGTTCAGGGCTTCGAGGTCTCAAGGTGGTGATGTCTCGAAGGGCTGGCCTCGAGAGGGTGATGGACTTTATAGTTCTGCTCGAGTCGAGGGTTCAGGGCTTCGAGGTCTCGAGGTGGTGATGTCTCAAAGGGGTGGCCTCAAGAGGGTGATGGACTTTATGGTTCTGCTCGAGTTGAGGGTTCAGGGCTTCAAGGTCTCGAGGTGGTATGTCTCGAGGGCTAGTCTCCAGGACTGGCCTCGAGAGTGTGATGGTCATTCAAGTTCTGCTCGAGTCGAGGGCTTGCTGCCTCGAGGTCTCGAGGGGGTACACTTCGAGGGCTAGCGACGAGGTCCTCGCGAGGCCATCGCTGCTTGCAAAAAGTGGAAGCCAAGACCTCCATTTCAACACAAGATTTCTGAGTACATCGTAACTCGCAACCACTCCATTGCGAGTCATGACGAGGTCCTCGCGAGGCCATCGTACTCGCAGAAAGTTTTGGGTGAGACCCCCATTTTTAGCCAAAATCCTTGATTTGGTTGCGACTCCTGACGAATCTCTCGCGATGCCTTTGTGACTCGCGATGAAGCCTCGCGAAGTCATCATGACTCACAGAAAGTGGCATCCGAGAGCTGAAATTTCACCCAAAATTACTGAGCCCGTTGCGACTCGCATTGATGTGGTTGCGACTCACGACGGGCTACTAACCTGGCACTTAGAAATTGTTTTTCTTATTCCTTCTCTTGTCCAAGTCTTTCCTTCTTGACTCCAAGCATTTCTCCCTTCAAAAGTCCAATGCCTTGGCTTCAAAATTGCTACAAAATCATGGAGAAAACAACCCGTGAAAAGCATAAAGCAAAACAATGAAAATTAATGATAACATTCAAAACCAAACACCATCAACAGAAAGTTATGAATGACGATCTGAATGATCAAAACCAAGTTTATTTAACGTCTTCGGCACGACTTACTCCTTTTTCTTGGGTTTTACTCACAAACCAGATTGAGGAGATCAACGCCCTCTCCTTTTTTCGGCACAAAATTCTCGTGGTAAGGTTTCAAACGTTGTCCATTAACCTTAAAAGTATTGGACTTAGCTCGATCTAGAATCTCCACTGCACCATGCGGGAATACCTTAACCACCTCAAAAGGACCAATCCACCGGGACTTCAACTTACCTGGACATAGGCAAAGGCGAGATTGGAATAGGAGGACCTTTTGATCAACATCAAAGTCCTTCCTGATGATCATCTTATCATGCCACACCTTTGTCTTCTCTTTATAGATTTCAGCATTCTCATAGGACTCCCTCCGGATCTCATCCAGTTCATCCAATTGTAATTTCCTATGCAAGCTGGCCTCATCTATATCAAGATTGAATTCTTTGACCGCCCAGTAAGCTTTATGTTAAATTTCCACTGGTAGATGACAGGGCTTACCAAACACTAACCGGTATGGTGACATACCGATTGGTGTCTTGTAAGCCATCCTATACGCCCATAAGGCATCATTCAACCAAGAACTCCAATCCTTCCGGTTAGGGTTAACCATTTTTTGAAGGATGGACTTGATGTCCCGATTGGAAACTTTGGGTTGCCCGTTGGTTTGCGGGTGATAGGCGGTTGATGTCTTGTGAGTGACGCCATACTTCTTCAAGAGTGCTGGTATGGTCCGATTGCAAAAATGGGTGCCGCGGTCACTAATCAAGGCTAGGGGTACCCCAAACCTGGAAAAGATGTTATCTTTCAGGAATTCTGTAACCACTTTAGAATCGTCAGTCCTAGTGGGTTTTGCTTCAACCCACTTCGACACATAATCAACGGCAAGAAGAATATATGTAAAGCTATAAGAACTAGGTAAAGGTCCTATAAAGTCAATACCCCAAACATCAAAGATTTCACAATATAGCATAGCTTTTTGGGGCATCTCATTTCTAGATAAGATATTTCCTACTCTTTGACACTTGTCACAAGCTTTACAAAATATGTATGCATGTTTATTCAAAGTAGGCTAATAAAAACCACTTTTCAAGACTTTCCTAGCGGTCCTTTTAGCTCCAAACTGGCCGCCACATGCATGAGAATGACAAAATTCAAGAATTGAGTGTACTTCATTATCAGGGATACATCTCCTAACAACTTCATCCGCACAATGCCTCGACAAAAAAGGATCATCCCACACATAATACTTAGCATCACTCTTTAATTTATCCGTTTGGGCCTTAGAAAAATGAGGAGGGAATTTACCGGCGACAAGAAAATTTACAATGTCGGCATACAACGGTTGGAGATCCCTTATGGTGAACAATTGTTCATCAGGGAATTCCTCCCCTAGTTGCTCCTTCATTGTGGGGTTTACCTCAATGTCTTCGCATGGAGTCAACCATCTCAAATGATTGGCCACAAGGTTTTCCGCACCCTTCTTGTCTCGCACCTCTGACTCAAATTCGCTCAAAGGCAGGATCCACCTAATCAATCTTGGCTTGACCCCTTTCTTCATCATTTAAATGATGAAGCGCTGCATGGTCAGTGTACACAATAACTTTTGTATCAAGCAAGTAAGATCAAAATTTTTCCAAAGAAAATACCACTGCTAGCAACTCCTTTTCGGTGGTGGAATAGTTTCTTTGGGCTTCATTTAGAGACATGGATGCGTAGTAGATGGTGTGAGGTGCTCTCCCCACCCTTTGACCAGGCACGGCTCCAACGGTGTAATCACTCGCATTGCACATAATCTCAAAAGGCATCGACCAATCCGGGGGTTGTATAATAGGGGCCGAAACTAACCTTCATTTCAATGTATCGAAGGTCCCTTTACAACCCTTATCCATCACAAATTCCACCTCCTTTTGCAACAACTTGCATAAAGGAGATGCTATCTTCGAGAAGTCCTTGATGAATTAGCGATTGAATCCTGCGTGACCAAGAAAAGAGCGCAATTCGCGCACATTATTAGGATATGGCAAAGTTTGAATTGTGTCTATCTTTGCCTTGTCAACCTCAATACCCTTAGAGGAGACAACATGGCCTAAGACAATGCCTTGATCTACCATAAAATGACACTTCTCAGAATTTAACACAAAATTAGTATCAATGCAACATTTAAGAACTTGTGCCAAATTCGCTAAACAGTTGTCAAAAGAATTACCATGAATGGTGAAATAATCCATGAAAACCTCAACAAAATTTTCAACAAATTCTGAGAAAATGCTTACCATACACCTTTGGAAAGTTGCGGGGGCATTACATAACCCAAAAGGCATGCGCCGGTAAGCAAACGTACCAAAGGGGCACGTGAAAGTGGTCTTTTCTTGGTCTTCCGAGGCAATAACCACTTGAAAATACCCTGAGTACCCATCCAAAAAGAAATAGAAGGGATGGCTTGCTAACCTCTCAAGCATTTGATCTATGAATGGCAAAGGAAAGTGATCCTTCTGGGTCTCAGTATTTAGCCTCTGGTAGTCAATGCAAATGCGCAACCCGTTTTGGACTCGGGTGGGCACCATTTCTCCCTTCTCATTTTTTACCACCATCACCCCACTCTTCTTGGGTACCACTTGAGTTGGACTCACCCACTTTCTATCCGAGATTGGATAGATCATGTCCGCTGGGAGTAACTTGAGGATTTCCGCCTTCACCACTTCCATCATTGGTGGGTTTAAACGGCGTTGGGGTTGCCGGACGGGTCTTGCATCTTCTTCCAACAAGATTCTATGCATGCAAGTGGATGGACTTATGCCTTTGATGTCAGAAATAGTCCATCCAATTGCTTCTTTATTCTCCTGCAACACCACCATCAACTTTTCTTCTTGCTCCTTGGTGAGCTTGCTTGAAATGATGATCGGAAGCGTCTCCCATTCCCCAAGAAATGCATACTTGAGGTCACTTGGCAATGGTTTAAGCTCAATCACTGGAGCCTTCACAAGTGATAGGAGGAATTCTGGTTCTTTGGGTTCCTCTAAGACTAGAGGGTCGGGACTTTGCACCACTTCCTCAAGAATGCTTAACTCCTCAATGCTTTCCTTCAAGTTAGTACTCATGGAATACACAAGACATACATTTTCAACATCATTTTCCAAAGCAACTAACAAGGAATCATCACCACTCAATTCAAAAACATCTTGCACCACATTGTCAACAAAATCAATAGCATGGCAAGAATACTCTTCAAGAGGATACTTCATAGAGTCATTTATGCTAAACTCTACTTTAATCCCATCAAATTCCATGTTGAGGGTACCGTTATGCACATCAATGATGGTCCTAGATGTCTTAAAAAATGGCCTCCCCAACAATATTGGGGTGGCATATTTATCATGCTCCATGTCTAGGACATAAAAATCCATGGGGAATATTAAGGAATCCACCCTAACCAACACATCCTCGATGATACCCTTAGGGTACACACTGGAACGATTGGCTAGTTGGATCACCACCTCGGTTTTGTGCAAAGTACCAAGATTGAGGCTTTCATACAAAGAATAAGGAATCACATTTATTGATGCACCTAAGTTAAGCATTGCTTTTTCAAAATGTGTATTTCCTATCATGCAAGGGATCTCGAACATGCCAGGATCGCTACATTTAGGGGGTAACTCCCTTTGGCACAAAGCGGAGACATGTTCACTTCTCCCATTTTTAGCTTGTTCTTCGTTCTTTGTTTCCTATTTACTACACATAATTCTTTCAAAAATTTTGCATAGCTAGGAATTTGTTCAATCGCATTCAAAAGAGGGATATTTACCTCACACCTACGAAAGACTTCGTAGATGTTCTTGCTGGATTCCTTCCTCCTTTTGTGTTTTAGAGGTAAACAGGTAAATAGTATATACGGTGGAACCCACGGTAGAGCCCTAGGAGAGCCCTACCAAATATAAAACCAGTCCAACCCTAGGTTACTTTGATGAACCTATGGAGCAAAATCCATGAGAGTGGGGGAGGAATGAATCTCTAAGAGCACCCCTTCCCCCCCCCCCCCCACCCCATTTTCTAAATAAAAAGCTAACTACCCTTAGCAATATAAGTCTAGCTAAGGGAAATAAAACAAGTTCCAACGATAATGGGACTGAAACAGCAACCTGAAATGAAGACAGGCTTAGAAATACTAGGTAAATGGGGTGAGAACAAACTCACTACCCATAAATAAGTGAACCGATTCAACCCCTAAGACACGGGGCTCTTCATTTCCATTCCATAAAGCAGCCGAGTATTATGAATCTCGGGTCTTGAGAAAGTTGAGCTACCGGAATGTTGGTGAAGGTACAAGAGTCCAAGGACCAATATTTTGAAATTCCTTGTGTAGCCGAGAGTGTCTCGGGTCTTGGATGTCCCAAAAAGTGTGAAGCTGATGCCAAATGTTGCACCTATCTGGCACGGTGGATATCTGCTTCTACCATATACACCCTTAAAGTGGAGAAAGAGGGATGTTGTTGGCCTTCGAACATTCTCTTGAGGGCACCGAGAGTAATAAAGCGGGTAAGGGTGTGTTGAGGCCGTGCCTTATATCCTTAGGAATCCCAGCTAGATCAATCTCCTGAAGATGAGAGAATGGATACACTTATAACGCGTGCATCAAGCGTGGCGATTATGTAATCACCCTCTCCATTTTGAGCAAATGGACAGCTTTATGCCGATTTAGCTCGGGGTGCAGCGCGGGCATAGGGCGCAGAAATAACCGTCAAATCATAAGTAAGAACTAGGCTTAGGAGTAGGAGCATTAGTAACAAAGGCCTTGTTCTTAAACTTCTTGCCTCACCGTGGAATCCGAGCACCTAGACCATGCCAAAGATCGAGCTATCGAGCGCCTCATGCTGATGCTCCTCGAGCACTCGAACTCCTTCGGATGTTCCATCGAGTACTCAAACTCCTCCTAGTTCGAAAGTCTCCTCGAGCTGTCGAAGACCTTCTGAAGTCCACGAGGACGTCCAACTCTCGAATGCTCCTCTTCGAGCAGTCGAACACCTCCACGTCTCGAAGGCCTCCTCGAGCTATCGAAGACCTTCTGAATTCCTCGAAGACCTCCAGCTGTCGAATGCTCCTCTCGAGCAGTCGAACACCTCCATGTCTCGAAAGCCTCTTCGATCATTCAGATTCTTCTTTCCCAACAACGCCAGCCCCCTCGAGTACTTGGGGACATGGATGTCGTGTCACTCACTTGAATAAACTTGAAGCTCAAAGACCTCCTCTAGTGCTCTCGAAGGTAGAGTCGCTTCTAGTGCACGAACACCTATTACTCGAAGATCTCCCATTCTCGAAAACCTCCCGAGGCTCTCGAAGATCACCGGCAGTCGATGATCTCCTCGAGCACTCGAACATCTACAGTCATCTTGAGCATTCGAAGGTCCCCCATATTCGACATCTTCCATAAGTTAGTCGCCACAAACTGGGCAAAAGTCCAGATAATACCATTATTTGGTCTTTTAGAGCTTCCGGGAATGGTGGCTCCAGAACATATGGAGGGATCTCCACTACTCTTGCCTTCTTCTGAGGGGGGGATGAAGGTTCAGAAATGGAGTTTGATCTCTCAATGGTGATCTCCTCTTCCTTCCTCCCTCCCTTCCTTGCTTGCTCCTTGGCCTCCTGCTCGTTCTCCTTTCTCCCTTCTTTCTCAAGCATTTCAAGCTCCCTAGGTTCATCCTCAACAACTTCATCAACCGTGGGAGAATCAACCTCTTTACCACTTCTCAAAGTGATAGCACTTGCATTTTGTCGAGGGTTGATCTCCGATTGGGAGGGTAGCTTACCTCGTTTCAGAGGCCGAATCCACTTTGACTTTGATAAATGCATCCCGGGCTTCTATCCGATTCACTACTTGAGCTATTTGGCTCACTTAAGTTTCCAAGGTCTTGATACTCGCCTTGGCTTCATCTTAGAGGTTGTACTTGGTAAGCTCGATGAGGTGATTGTAGCAGTGGAGAGGTTGTAGTAGGAGGCGGTGGTGGGTGAAGAAAGGGGATGGGAAAACAAAATGCGCAGAGGGGATGGGAAAACAAAATGCGCAGAGGTGATGGGGAGAAAGGATGGTCGGTGGTAGGGTTTTGATGAATTAAGGCTGTTGTAGCTTTGTTTAGTTGGGATGAGCAATAGAGTGGCCTTTTATGCACTAGCTTATTAGGGTTTGGCAGCTTTGGGCTTTGTTTATTTGGGCTTAAGAAATGCCAGACAAGATATTAAGCTCATTCAAATGACCCAAGTTTTTGTTATTAAAATTCTCTATTAAAAAATTTATTAGCATTATATTAATATTAATATATATACTTATTTATTTACAATTCACCATTCGGGTCAGTTTTCAGTTTAAGTTTCAATATCCAAAACCAAACCAAAAACCATATTCAAAATTCGGTTTATTCAATTCGATTATTCAAAAATCGTATTTTAAATTCGATTTCAAATTCGGATAATTCGATTTTTGGTTTGGTTTTTGATTTTTGGTTTTTTTTTTCCCACCTTTAGCTGGAAAGACGACCCATAATCCAAATCCAAAATCAACCAACACCTTAAATTCAGTAAATTCAAGAATTCAGAGCATAATAAACAAGAGATCTAGAAGAAAAACGAGAGATTCCAACAACAAATGACCCAATTCATCTCAAAATCTACTTTTCCTCCAAAATTAGAAAAAATCTTACGTTGAACATTGGGGATTACCTGTCGAAATTTCTCTCATTGGACTGCCCAGAGGTTAGAACGTATCTGAATTAACCCCAAAACAAATAACGACATGAGTATCATGAAAATTCCACGGGATGAGATGGTCTTCTTCCCCCAAACCAGGTCTGAAAACTCAAAAACCTATAGTGAATCCCATCAAAACTCAACAATGTTGGATTCCTCGCTGGAAGAGCACATATTAGAGGGGGAAAATGCAGGAATTGATGGATGAAAGATATCCGAGATTATCTTGGAGAGGTCACGCCTCTTTTTCTCCATAGAGCTTTTTTCGGCCTCTACTACTGAGAGCTCTTTCCACTGTGATTGCTCCGTTGCGTGAGACAAGTATGAATGGTTGTCAAAAAAATCAAAATATTTTTTTACCTTTCAAAGTAAAATAGCCCATTCACTTGTCCGTGGAAAAATAGCCCAATGGTATGTTTAAAAGTTGACTGATGACTCCCTACTTTAGTAAATAATATTCTCCTGATATTGGGTCTTCGTCCCCATTCTTTACCGGAACTAAAGAAAGCTTCATAAAACACACCGCTTCAACAACAACAGTGCTAATTCAAAACTGAGGTGGTACCAATGCAACTTATTCCTTTCATATATTTAGAGGGAGAACAATGAATTTATTTTCTCTAAATTTTAAGTGGTGCCTCAACTAGAAAATAAGTATGCCTATCTCTTGTTTCTCAAAACTGATGTGGTACTTGAGCACTGTCTGGCGCCACCCTTCATCCACTTTCAATAGCTTCCACCGACGCCTCATGTGTGGCAGGGTTATCCACATCTCCAGTCGAGGCTTGAGACGTTGAGGATGTGAGTGTAGCTTTGGGAAAGGTTGCCACCGTTGTCGCTGTCTCCTATCAGCTTGGACATGAATTGGCCTCCTCCACTACTTTTCATCAACGTCACAAGTATGGAAGTCGATATCCCTTGCAATGAAGCATTGAGTGTTACCTCGAGAGTGCTCACCAGATTCCCAGTCAAAGTCATAGCATTTTTCCACCGGTGCCACATCTTGTGTCACTGTTGCGTCTTGAGCTTCAAAAAAGGTCATCAAATTGTTCAATAATTAGGTCAAAAGGTCCTTCCTTAATTGAAGCGGTTGGGTTCTTCTTCTTATTTATTTCCACTGTTGCCATTTGGTCCTTGTTTGCTTTCGGATTCTGCTCTGCCTGTAGTATCTTTGGTGGGCTCGACTCTGTGGTACGTTCTTCTAACTTGTCAAGGTGAGTTGGTGTGGGAGTGGTTATTTGTGTTAGGCTAGTTTTGATATGTTGGCTTTCTTTGTGCTATCATTCAAGGGCTTCTTTGTAAATAACCTAAAAAGTTTTAACACCCATTTTAACCAACCGAAATCAGTTGGAACTCACACTTTGAGCTAGCTGCTTTCTGTTAGGAATTAGCAGCAGTTAAGTAGGGGGGAAGGAAGGGGTATTATCCATTTTGTTGAATCCATTGTTCTAGTTCTTCTCTCATCTCAAATTCTCCTTGCTTTCTCATCTTAATCTATACTCAATTCTTTGATTTTGATGGTTTATGCAATAAGAATCAGTAGCAGAATCTTCAATCTGCTACATTTTTTAATCTAATCATGTTGGATCATAACAACTTGGTACCAAAGCGAGTTTATCCTCAGATTCTAATGGCAGAAAACACCAGACACCTAGCTATAGATAATTACTTGAAATAGATGGATTCCAAACTTAAGGAAAACATTTAAGAGTTCCGAACTCAGAATAGAGATCTTCGAGAACAAATAGAGGCTTTGACCACTAAGGTGAGAAGTTCCTTGGATTCAAACACAAGAAGTCAAGCGGAGCTAAGGGGTGAATTCATAGCTGAGCTAAATAAGCAGCAGGATAATTTGAATAAGAAGTATGAACTGTTAATGTAGATGATGCAAAAATGGGGACAAATTACTAGAAATCAAGGAAATGTTGTAGCTTGGAATTCTCATCAACATTCTGAAGTAGGAAGCACAAATCCAGGTAAGAGACATGGTCAAGAACATATATTTGTGATTAGCCATGCTAGAGCTTAACCAAATCAAATGATAAACAATTCTCCCGTTCTGATCAACCTTAAAGTACTGCCTAATGATGTTGTGAATATGTTTGGATTGAAAGATATGAATGATACTCATGATAGGGTTGCTTTATGTGGTTTTTGGGGTCAAAATCCATCTGAATGGTTGAGGAAATGTCAAGGATTTTTTGCATATTATAATGATACCGAGGCACAAAAAATAGGAATGTTTGAACTGTATCTTGAAGGAAAAGTTGGTATTTGGTTCTAGGGATAGAAATTTATAAAAGGAAGTATGTCATGAAGAGAATTTAGTGTAGCATTAACTAAAATATTCTCTGAGGTTCGGGGTAGAGATGCTATTAAGGATTTTAACAAGTTATATCAGAGAAGTTTTGTAAAAATGTATCAAGAAGCTTTTGAAGAAATCAAATCTTTGGTGTTAATGAAAAATCCAGGTTTAGATGACAATTACTTCATTTCTAGTTTCATAAACGGCCTGAAAGATGAGATCAAACCTATGGTTAATATGCTCAAACCAACTAGAGAAAAACTATGGAAATTGCTGCATTACAGGAAATGAACTTATAATTGGCAAACATAAGGGGTAGACCTGGAAATAGCAGTGTAGATACACGAGGTGGAGTTAAGTCTGGTTATGGATGCAAAGGTTTTCGAAGTAAGAAATAGCTATAATAAGAAGCCGGTTGGTGAGTGATTTAAAAGAACATCTCCCCAGGATGAACAATACAGGAGTATAATCATCTTTGTTTTAAATGTGGGGAAAAGTTTAGACACGGTCATATGTGTAATTATAGACAAATTCATCACATTTCTGCTTTAATTGAGGATTCTGAAGATTTACTAGTTATTGAGGAAGATTATGAGGAGTTGAAAATGTTAGATAATCCAGAGGAAACTATTCTGAATATAGTACAAGGATCGGGAAGAGATGGCACTATTTCTCTGTTGGATATATTCATAATCAGCAAGTTTTAATGCTACTAGACACATGTAGTAATGATAGTTTTGTGGATCCTAGTGTAATCAAACGTTTGGGATTGAAAGAAGTTTTCAACAAGCCATTTATAGTCACTATTGCTGATGGAAGTAGAGTAGCTAGATTTACTCTATGGCCTCAAGTAACTTGGAGGGTTCAACATCATAAATTCACATTTGATCTGAAGGTTTTAAAACTAGGAGTAGCTGATGTTGTGTTGGGAGTGGATTGGACGAAACATTGTAGTCCAATTACATTTTATTTTTATAGACCATATGTGCAGATTAGTGATGATGGATTACAGTGGGTACTCAAGGGAAATTACAAGGAATCAAGTGTTCAATTTATGAGGGATGTTGAAGTTGAGATACACATAAATGGTAGGAATGTCAGAAAGGAAAGATCTGAGTATTACAAACCCAGAGAAATAGAGAACATAAAACACTGCAATGATGAGCAGAAAGAATATGAGAAAGAATCGGAATGATAAGAGGATAATCAGGAAAAATTTGAAGCTTACATTTGATGATTATCAGAGATATTACGAGACTGAGTGAGAAAGAGTCCAGAAGTAGTATGTATTAGATGGTTGGGAGTATAAGAAGAGAATACTTTGGATGGTTCGTCAGAAAATTACAGATGCAGATGCAGACCTTATAGTTTCAGAATAGAAGAAATAATTTCAGAAACTTTCTGAAATGGAGGTTCATGAAACTTTGAAACATGTGCTTATTGAATATGCTAATGTCTTTTCTTTACCATCCTCATTACCACCTTCTAGGAATGTTGATCACAACATAACTTTGAAAACCAATACTAATCCAATTAAATTGAAACCTTACAGATATGCCCACTCTCACAAAAATGAGATTTAAAGGCAAGTTCAAGAGATGCTCAAACAAGGCATCATTCAGAGGAGTACAAATCTATTTGATTCCCCAATGTTGTTGGTCAAGAAGAAGGATAATAGTTGGAGATTATGCATAGATTACAAAAGATTGAATGGAAGTAGGACATGTTTCCCATTCCTATTATAGATGAGTTGCTGGATGAGCTATAGGAGGTCGTCGTTGTACCTCTCAAAATTAATACTTTTAAGCCCTGATGCTTCCTATCTACAATAAAGTAGATAATGGCAAGTACGGTTCGTCCACGAGAAGAGAGATCTTTTCAAATGTTTAAACATACATAGGAGAAGACATACTAGGCATATACATACATAGATATATATATATATATATATATATATATATATATATAAACATGTAAACAAGGGGGGGTTCGGATGGTTTGATCCTAAGTTGCCAAATTGAAATATAACAACTAGCAAAACAAGAGTACTATGTCAATCATGCAATACAACTAAAGATAAGATGTAAATGATACTTAACGGAGCCTTGGGGGTAATCGATTTCCACTTCCAAACTTCATATAGCTCATTGATTCATTCACTCATTCAATTACATTTATTGTCTATGGGGAATGTTATCACTTCTCATTCAAAGATCAACATCCATTCATCCTTAAGAGTAGTTTGCAAAGACAAGCAATGACCATTTGCGAACCTTATTGATGATCACCCTAGACAAACAACATCATAGGGGTGTTTCATCAATGACATTTCACCCAAAGGACCATAGGTTTGATCATAACAAGCCTCCTACCAAAGACATAGTCATTTAACTAAACAAATCATTCATTAGATTAAACTAAGAACAAACAACATTCAAGGTTCAACCTTTCTTTGCATCTATATGACAAATATGAGAACAAACCACATTAACATACTCATCTAGCAAGAATTACTCCCACATTATACACAAGAAGTTCTAAATCCATGCTTTTGGATTTCCATATCAAATGAGTTAAGAAATTTGTAACTTTCCTAACACCCTAACATTTCAATCTTAAAAACATTTCATATACTCAAACAACCCATGGTATAAATGAGGTAAAACACAACATTAATGGCATAATAAATGCTCTCCAATAAATGTTCATAAATGAGCAAACATAGAATCTCACTACATAAGCTTGGAAGCTTCAATCAATTACTCCCAAGAACTATATTTAGCTACAAGAGTTTATACTAATTAATGCTAAACAACCAAACACAATACAAGAGATTTCAAAGATGAAAATGGAAGAAAATAGGGTTCTAAACAGTAATAAAAACACAGGTCAAGAAGATGTGAATGAGAGGAAAGAGAGTGCTATTTATAGTACAAAAAGGATAAGGTGAAATTCTGGCCACCCGTTGGTCGCGACTCGCGACGAGACCATCGCGGCTCACGACGGGTGCCAAAATTTTGCCTTGTTTCCTTTTCTTCTTCTTGTGGTACACATTCATCTTCATAGAAATTCCTCTCATTTTCAAGTCTTTAATGTCTCCAAAAATGGTCTTCAAAGGCCTCCGGTCTTCATGTCTTCGAAGCAAGTCTTCAAAAGTCTTTGAAAATGTGATCTTCAATGGCCTCTGGTCTTCATGCCTCCGTGTTCTTCCCTTGTCACGCAAAATCCACTTAGAAGAGGTAAAAGAGCGTAAAGTTGCTCTTACCCCTCCTAAGAGAGTTTCAAGGTAAAACACAGGTTCTTGATAATAAAATAGCACAAAAGTGACCCAAAACAGTATTAAATTATGCATATAAAATGGAAATATCAAACCTCCCCACACTTAAACCTTACTCGCCCTCGAGTAATAAAAGATCCAAGCATACGAAGGCAATGACGTATCCACATCCCAACTACTATTCCCCCAAATCAATACCTCACAAAACTCTCAATATCACACATCACAATGTTAATGTCAAATGAGAAGTTTCCCACAACCCCTATTCCTAAATCTACCCAAACCATATCAACCCATCAATTCATTGATATCCCTAAAACATCTCCAAATCCCGAATTGATAATCCCAAATACAATGATACAAGGTGAAGCTAAAGACATGTATAAGATTCAAAACACATGCTCCACTTTATATCAATATATCAACCTAAAAACGAAGCATATTAACGATCAAGAATTTCATAGCTTACTTCGTCTTCTCCCGCTACATTTTCCACTCCCAAAAGGTCCTCAAGCTGTCAAGCTATACGATCTATCCGTATGGTCATCGCAACCTTATGACTCCAACGCCGTCAAATGAGTGAACACTTAACGTTTTTCAATTTCTCTCATTTTCTCTCATTTTGCCTAGGAGCACTTTCGGGTTTTCATCCTAGCCACACATCATGTTTCTTTGGCTCACATCTCACCTTTTCCCGCACATTTAGCCTCTCATTTTTGCCTAGGTCACCCTTTCAGGTTTTCGACCTATCCGGACCCTCAATGTTGCCTAAGTTGCCCGCTCGGGTTTTCAACTTAGCGGGACTCTCTTTTTTCAAAAAATTTTTAAAAAAAATTTCAGCATTTTTCATGTGTTTCTAATCCAAAAAGTAGCAAAGTGCTTTCAAATGTTAAAGCTAAGAAAAGTATCAAAGGCAACAGTATCCAAGTACATCAAAAGAAAAACATCCCAACACAAAAGAGAAAAAAATATCCAAAACCCATTAAAAGAGTTATGCAAAAGTGTCTTCAATCTCAATCCTCTCAAAGTGGATACTCCTCCCCATACATAGAACACTACATTGCCCTCAAAGTAGACAATAGGGAAAAAACATACAAAGCAAAGTATGGAAAGGGTAAAGATATGGTGCTCACAAAATCACTGTTGTGATGAAGAAGGGTCACCACCAAAATACCGCTGCTGATACTGTGCTAGCCACTCCGTGCTCCTCTGCCTCCTAGCTCTCCATCTCTCCGCTCCCGGATCGGGGCCTAAGACACTGCCGGCCTGGGACTACATCTCATGGATGCGAGCTGACAAGTGGTCAGTCTCCTTATCCATGTCAATCAAGGTCTGGGAGACAAATACATTATGCTCCAATATCATGTTGTCCTGTCAGTGAAATCCATCCTGCATAGTCTACATCATCCGCACGTAGAAGTCCAGTGGAGGCTGGGAATAGTGAGGTGGCACACCGTCCTCCTACATTGGCTCTGTCTCTGGTGGAGGCTGCACGGAGTACTGCTGGGAGTGCTGCTACTGCTGTTGCTCAGAGGGGGGTAGACTGTTATCATCACGCTGAACATGAGCTGGGCTAAGGTCGCAGAGCTCGCACTGGAAATCTTCTCTACATGAGGAGTGCGGTGAAATCTCCAAGACTCCTAGAGGTGTGTCAAATTCTAGCTTCGTCTTGTTTGGCTGAGGATATGCTATGAATGTGACCTTCCTTGCACCATACAACCAATGGAAGAGCCACATGGTCCATGTGGCACTGAGCATCTCAAATCTAACTAACCTATCAACAGTGATAAGATAGGACGTGCACCTTCCTAAGCGTGGAAAGTAAACCGGAGGAACCAATCCCAAGTACTCTGCTAAAAGGCCTAGCATGCCTCCGACCATGATCTTCCCCTTGGGTTTTCCTACCACCTCCACAATTCTCTTCATCCACAATTCCGCCCACAGCCCATATCCTGGCCCCTCACTCATTAAGTGCCACAGAAAGTGAATGTCATTGTCTGGCACATTCGTCAGCTCCGAGGAACAAAGTACTATACCAGCCAACAAATGGTGCACATAACAGAGTGTAGGGTGGATAATGGCGCTACTCTTATTATGGGAATTCTTCGGCCTCATGTTGTTGACATTCCAAAAGTGCATGTCATCCTCAATTGATCGCTCTTGGGCCTGTGGGTCCAGCCTGGCCCGTATTACCGCAGTGTCAAATCCAAAGGCCTCCTCAATCTACGAGACAGTCATTTGCCCAGATAACAATGTACCTCTCACATGGTTGATCGCATATCATGCTGCTTATATGGACGGTGGACAAGAACTCCAGCGTGTATGTCTGGAAAGAGGGCGCGCTCCTACTCATAAACCCTTCAATTCCCCCTTTTGCGATGAGGCATCAGACATGCTGAGTGAGCCCGAGAGCATTCAATGTGGGTACATCGACAAAGCTTGTCTCTTTGAGTTGGCGCCTCTCCAAGGCCTCCCACCTTTCCGCATAGAACCCAATGATCCGGGTTAAACCCATGTACCTATCCGGAGGGGGAGGTACAGGGCTCAATTCTGGAGCCGGTGGAGGAGGCATAGGTGGAGCAGCAGTGCGTCCGCCTCAGCGGGGGGCCTAGGTCTCTTCGTGGGGGCCATACCTAACAATCACAGCAAACAAGTTAAACGCACTGTAATATTGCAAATTCATACTCAACCTTAAACTAGTTCATCATCACAAGCCGAATCAAAATCAAGTTAACTAGTTCAAGTCTTAATCACAATTGCATATACAATCCATATTATGTTCAACAAGCCCATATTCTCAAGTCCATGAAGTTCTCACATAGTTGAAATCAATATGCTATGTCTCAAAACCACAGTTGTTCTCAACTAGTTTAGCCACCATTAGTACATTCACAATGTCAACATCCATGTCCAATGGCTAAACTACCTTAAGCAACATAACACTACAAAGCGCAATAACATTTCATCCAAATCAAAACTATATTTAATCAAGGGCCAACATGCCTCCTATCTAGCATAAGTCACAATCTATTCTCAGTCAAAGAAACACAAATGCACACAATCCAAACTCAAACAAGCACAATACAATCTAAACTGCAACCATAAAAATATGCACACAATACCCATCAAATTAAATTCCAGGCACAATTTATTCACCAAAATCAACCAAGATCCAACAATTCAATTTCCTATGGCATCACACATAATCTACACAATATCCAAAAAAAATAGAGTATACATTCGTAATCACAATTGAAGCTCAATAAAGTGAAGAAATGTACCACCAAGATGCGTAGGAAGAAGAAAGGAGGAAGCCCACAATCAATTCGAATTCGAATTGCCCAAAATCACAAAACCCCCGAGTTATAGGGTTTGTGTTCTTCAAAGATTTTACGGTTATTTGTGGATGGAGATTGGGAAGAAAGGATGGGGTATGGAGTGGTGGTTGTGAGCGGCGGAGGGCGGCTGTTAGCGGTGGAAATTGGCGGTGGTGCGGTGGAAGAAAGGTTGAGGACGGTGAAGAGGAGCAGGAGAAGATAAAGAACAGCAGCGGATTGTGGATATGTTTGTGGAAAAATGGGTTTAGCCCATCATTTAAAGCATATTCGTACGACTGTCGCAACTCGCGATGGGTGGTCTCGAGGGGCATTGGGTCTGGCTAGGCTCAAGAATGAAAGATGACACCTCAAGGGCTCACAGCTTCGAGGTCTCGAGAGGCTAGGCTCGAGGATGAAAGATGACACCTCGAGGGCTCATAGCTTTGAGGTCTTGAGAAGCTAGGCTCGAGGATAAAAGATGACACCTCGAGGGCTTGCGGCTTTGAGGCCTCAAGAGGCTAGGCTCGAGGATGAAAGATGACACCTCGAGGGCTTGCGTCTTTAAGGTCTTGAGAAGCTAGTGGCCTCGAGGACCCGAGGTGGTGATGTCCCGAGGAGCTAGTCTCGAGAACTGGACTTAAGAGGATGATGGACTTCAGGTTCGACTCGAGTCGAGGGCTAGCTGCCTCGAAGTCTCGAGGGGATGATATTTCTGAGGGCTGGTCTCGAGAGGGTGATGGACTTTATAGTTCAGCTCGAGTCAAAGGTTTAGGGCTTCAAGGTCTCAAGGGGATGATGTCTCAAAGGGCTGGTCTCGAGAGGGTGATGGATTTTATGGTTCGGCTCGAGTCAAAGGTTTAGGGCCTCGAGGTCTCAAGGGGATGATGTCTCGAGAACTGTCCTCAAGAACTGGCCTGAGGTCTCGAGGGCTGATGGACTTTTAAGGTTATGATCGAATTAAGTGCTCGTGGCCTCGAGGACCCAAGGTCTTGAGTGCTTCATCTTGAGTCGAGGGAATGCAGCCAAGGATTTTACTCAAGTCGAGGATGACAGAGTGCTTCAGCTCGACTTGAGGAATGATGGTCTCAAGGAATGATGGTCTTTCAGGCTTGGCTCAAGCCAAGGACTTTGCGGCCTCAAGGTCTCTAGGGGATGATGTCTCGAGGGCTGGTCTCGAGGACTGGCCTCGAGAGTGTGATAGTCATTCAAGTTCTGCTTGAGTTGAGGGCTTACTGCCTCGAGGTCTCGAGGGGATATGTCTTCAAGGCTCGCAATGAGGTCCTCGCTAGGCCATCGCAGCTCATGAAAAGTGGAGTCTGAGACCTCCATTTTAACATAAGATTTCTGAGTACATCGCAACTCGCGACCACTCCGTTGCGAGTCGCAATGAAGCCCTCGCGAGGCCATCGTGGCTCGCAAAAAGTGGAGGCCGAGACATCTATTTTAACACAAGATTTCTGAGTACATCGCGACTCGCGACCACTCTGTCGCGACTCGCAACGAGGCCCTCGTGAGGCCATCGTGACTCGCGGAAAGTTTTGGCCGAGACCCCCATTTTAAACCAAAATCCTTAATTTTGTCGTAATTCGCAACGAGGCCCTTGCGAGGACATCGTGACTCGTGACGATGCCCTCGCGAGGTCATCGCGACTCACGACCACTTCTAACCTGGTACTTAGAAAAAAATTCTTATTCCTTCTCTTGTCCAAGTCTTTCCTTCTTGACTCCAAGCCTTTCTCCTTTCAAAAGTCCAATGCCCTGGCTTCAAAATTGCTACAAAATCATTGGAAAAAAACAACCTGTGAAAAGCATAAGCAAAACAATGAAACTTAACGATAAAATCCAAAACCAAACAACATTAACGGAAAGTCACGAATGACAACCAGATGATCAAAACCAAGTTTATTTAACGTCATCGGCACAACTTACTCCTTTTTCTTGGGTTTTACTCACAAACCGGACCGGGGAGATCAATGTCCTCTCCTTTTACCGGCACAAAATTCTCGTGGTAAGGTTTCAAACGTTGTTCATTAACCTTGAAAGTATTGGACTTAGCTCGATCTAGAATCTCCACCACGCCATGCAGGAATATCTTAACCACCTCAAAAGGACTGATCCATCGGGACCTCAACTTACCTGAGAATAGGCGAAGACGAGATTGGAATAAGAGGACCTTTTGCCCAACGTCAAAGTCCTTCCTAATGATAATCTTATCGTGCCACACCTTTGTCTTCTCTTTATAGATTTTGGCGTTCTCATAGGAATCCCTCCGGATCTCATCCAGTTCATCCAATTGTAACTTCCTATGCAAGCCAGCCTCATCTATATCAAGATTGAATTCTTTGACCGCCCATCCTTCTGGTTAGGGTTAACCATCTTTTGAAGGATGGACTTGATTTCCCGATTGGAAACTTTGGCTTGCCCGTTGGTTTGCGGGTGATAGGTGGTGGATGTCTTGTGAGTGACGCCATACTTCTTCAAGAGTGCCACTATGGTCCGATTGCAAAAATAGGTGCCACAGTCACTAATTAAGGCTCGGGGTACCCCAAACCTAGAAAATATGTTATCTTTCAGGAATTCTGCAACCACTTTAGAATCGTCAGTCCTAGTGGGTTTTTCTTCAATCCACTTCGACACATAATCAACGGCAAGAAGAATGTATGTAAAGCCATAAGAACTAGGGAAAGGTCCCATGAAGTCAATACCCCAAACATAAAAGATTTCACAATATAGCATAGATTTTTGGGGTATCTCATTTCTAGATGAGATATTTCCCACTCTTTGACACTTGTCACAAGCCTTACAAAAATATGTATGCATGCTTATTCAAAGTAGGCCAATAAAAACCACTTTCCTAGCATTCCTTTTAGTTCCAAAATAACCCCTGCGTGCATGAGAATGACAAAAGGTGAGAATTGAATGTACTTCATTATCGGGGATGCATCTCCTAACAACTTGGTCTACACAGTTCTTCCACAAAAAGAGATCATCCCATACATAATATTTAGCATCGCTCTTTAGCTTATCTTTTCGTGCTTCAGAAAAGTGAGGAGGAAATTTACCAAAGACAAGAAAGTTCACAATGTCGGCATACCATGGTTGGAGGTCCCTGATAGCGAACAATTGTTCATCGGGGAACTCCTCCCGTAATTGGTCCTTCATTAATAGATTTACCCCACTATCTTGGCAGGGTATCAACCGGCTTAGGGGATCAGCCACAAGGTTCTCCGTGCCTTTCTTGTCTCGTACCTCTAACTGAAATTCACTCAGGAGCAGGATCCACCTAATCAATCTTGGCTTGGCCTCTTTCTTTGTCATTAAATGACAAAGCGCTGCATGGTCAGTGTACACAATAACGTTTGTACCAAGCAAGTAAGATCAAAAATTTTCCAAAGAAAATACCATTACTAGCAACTCCTTTTCGGTGGTGGAATAGTTTTTTTGGGCTTCATTGAGAGACATGGATGCGTAGTAGATGGCGTGAGGCACTCTCCCCACCCTTTGACCAAGCACCGCTCCAACAGCATAATCACTAGCATCGCATATTATCTCAAAAGGCAACGACCAGGTTGTATAATAGGGGCCAAAACTAACCTTTCTTTCAATGTATTGAAGGCCCATTTACAACCCTTATCCATCACAAATTCCACCTCTTTTTACAACAACTTGCACAAAGGGGATGCTATCTTCGAGAAGTACTTGATGATACGGTGATAGAATTCTACATAGCTAAGAAAAGAGTGCACTTCGCGCACATTAGTGGGATAAGGCAAAGTTTGAATTGTATCTATCTTTGCCTTGTCAACCTCAATACCCTTAGAGGAGACAACATGGCCTAAAACAATACCTTGCTCTACCATAAAATGACACTTCTCAGAATTTAACATAAGATTAGTATCAATGCAACGTTTGAGAACTTGTGCCAAATTTGCTAAACAGTTGTCAAAAGAGTTACCATGAATGGTGAAATCATCCATGAATACCTCAACAAAATTTTCAACAAATTCTGAGAAAATACTTACCATACACCTTTGGAAAGTTGCGGGGGCGTTACATAACCTGAAAGGCATGCGCCGGTAAGCAAACGTACCAAAGGGGCATGTGAAGGTGATATTTTCTTAGTCTTCCGGGGCAATAACCACTTGAAAATACCCCGAGTACCCATCCAAAAAGCAATATAAGGGGTGGCTTGCTAACCTCTCAAACATTTGATCTATGAATAGCAACGGGAAGTGATCTTTTCGGGGTTTTTGCATTTAGCCTCCGGTAGTCAATGTAAATGCGCCATCCGTTTTGAACTCGAGTGGGCACCATTTCTCCCTTCTCGACCACTGTCACCCCACTCTTCTTGGGTACCACTTAAGTTGAACTTACCCACTTGCTATCCGAGATTGGATAGATCATGCCCGCTTGGAGTAACTTGAGGATTTCTGCCCTACCCACTTGAGGATTTCATGCCCGCTTACCCACTTGCTATCTAGAGGCCGGAAAGTATTTGGCTAGAAACTTCATTTTCATATCAAGCCAACTCTTAATGCTCTTGGGTGGTAGGTAGTGGAGCCAATCCCTTGCACCATCTCTTAGTGTCAACGGGAATGCCTTCAACTTGTAGAAATCTTCATCCACTCCATGGGGGACAGTACCACCACACAAGAAGTGGAACTCGGTGAGGTGTTTGTTCTTCCCTTGCCTGCCAAGGAAGATGGGTAGCATGCTGATGAACCCAGTCTTTAGCTCAAAGTGCCCGTTCGGTCCAACCACGGGATACTCAATACACATCGGTTGTTGATCGAGGTTGGGGGCCATTATGTCTCTTAGCAAAGCTTACCCCAAAGGAATCTCTCTTTGGTGGAGAGGGGTAGCTCGCCCTTGGAGAGGATGATGCTCATCTTCTTGCTCAATTTGATGCTCCATAGAGGAAGATGTATCCACAAAATGGTCACTAGGAGGGGTGTTATTCACACTTTCCAAAATTTGAGAGGTCGTCACCATACCTCTCAAAGTTAATACTTTTAAGCCCTAATGCTTCCTATCAATAATTAAGTAGATAATGGCAAGTCGTGGTCGTCCACGAGAAGAGGGATCTTTTCAAGTGTTTAAAAATATATAGGAGAAGACATACTAGGCATATACATTCATAGATATATATATATACACATATATATATATATATAAACATGTAAACAAAGGGGGGGTTGGTTGGTTTGATCCTAAGTTACCAAATTGAAATACAACAACTAGCAAAACAAGAGAACTATGCTAATTATGCAATACAACTAAAGATACGATGTAAATGATAATTAACGGAGCCTTTGGGGCAATCGATTTCCACTTCCAAACATCATATAGCTCATTGATTCATTCACTCATTCAATTACATTTATTGTCTATGGGGAATGTTATCACTTCTCATTCAAATATAAACATTCATTCCTCCTTAAGAGTAGTTTGCAAAGACAAGCAACGACCATTTGCAAACCTTATTGATGATCACCCTAGACAAACAACATCATAGGGGTGTTTCATCAATGGCATTTCACCAAAAGGACCATAGGTTTAATAATAACAAGTCTTCTACCAAAGACATAATCATTTAACCAAACAAATCATTCATTAGATTAACTAAGAACAAACAACATTCAAGGTTCAACCTTTCTTTGCATCTATATGACAAATATGAGAACAAACCACATTAAAACACTCATCCAGCAAGAATTACCCCACATTATAAACAAGAAGTTCTAAATCCATGCTTTTGGATTTCCATATCAAATGAGTTGAGAAATTTGCAACTTTCCTAACACCCTAACATTTCATATACTCAAACAACCCATGATATAAATGAGGTAAAACACAACATTAATGGCATAATAAATGCTCTCCAATACATGTTCATAAATGTGCAAACATAGAATCTCACTACATAAGCTTTGAAGCTTCAATCAATTGCTCCCAAGAGCTAGATTTAGCTACAAGAATTCATACTAATTAATCCTAAACAACCAAACATAATACAAGAGATTTCAAAGATGAAAATGGAAGAAAATAGGGTTCTAAACAGTAATAAAAATGCAGGTCAAGAAGATGTGAATGAGAGGAAAGAGAGTGCTATTTATAGTACAAAAAGGATAAGGTGAAATTCTGGCCACCCCGCGACTCGCGACGGGTGCCAGAATTTTACCTTGTTTCCTTTTCTTTTTCTTGTGGTACATATTCATCTTCATAGCTATTCCTCTCATTTTTAAAGTCTTCAATGTCTCCAAAAATGGTCTTCAATAGCCTCCGGTCTTCATGCCTCTGTGTTCTTTCCTTGTCACGCAAAACTCACTTATAAAAGGTAAAAGAGCGTAAAGTTGCTCTTACCCCTCCTAAGAGAATTTCAAGGTAAAACACAGGCTCTTGATAATAAAAGAGCACAAAAGTGACCCAAAATAGTATTTAATTATGCGTATAAAATGGATATATCAAGCTTCATGGTGCAAATATTTTCACCAAAATATACTTGAGATCTAGTTACTATCATGTTAGAGTCAGGCCTTATGATGTACATAAAACATCCTTCCAAACTCATCATAGTCACTATGAGTTTCTTGTAATTCCTTTTGATTTGACAAATGCACCAGTAACCTTCCAATCTTTGATGAATCAAATCTTTCAGAATTTCCTTTAAAACATTTTTGGTATTTTTTTGATGATATATTGATCCACGGAAAATCTTTTGATGATCATGTGAAGCATGTTATAGAAGTGTTACAGGTTATAAGATCACATACTTTATATTCCAAGTTGAGCAAATGTGTTTTTGCTGAATTAAAAGTGGAATATCTGGGGCATTTGATATCATTTGAAGGGGTTGAAATGGATAAGAGCAAGGTAAGCCTTATTCTGAATTGGCCTGATCCAAAGAATGTGAAGGAACTGAGAAGCTTCTTGGGGTTAGCTGGATATTACAGAAGATTCATATCAATTTATGGAGTAATGTGTAAATCATTACATGATTTACTCAGAAAATATAAGTTTGAGTGGACTAAAAAATCTACAGAATCTTTTCAAAAACTTAAAATGGCTATAACAATAGCTCCAATCCTTAAAATGCCAGAGTTTGACAAAGTTTTGAACATATAAATGGATGTCAGTGGCTATGGAATGGGTGCAGTGTTATTACAAGAGGCCGGACCAATAGCCTTTCTAAGAAAATCTTCTTGTGAGAGGAATGGAAGCCTATCACCTTATGAAAATAAACTATTAGCTTTGGTTTTAGTTGTGGATAAGTGGAGGCATTATTTAATGGAAGGGCATATTATAATCAAAGTTGATCACCAAAGTCTCAAGTATTTGTTTGATCAAAAGATATCAAAAGCTATTCAACACAAATGGATCACTAAGTTGCTTAGAATGAACTTTGATATATAGTACAAGAAGGGAACTGAAAATGGAGTTCCTGATGCCCTTTCAAGATTACAGTCATATGACAAGGTTTCAGTTAGATGGGTTGAAGATGGAATTTCTAATGCAAACATTCAGGATAAGGTAAATATGATTTTTGACAGTTTGGCTGGGAAGCATCGAATATCTGACCGGACATATGTTTCTGAACGTGATCATACTGATTCAGATATAGGATTTCAAACTGAACCTCAGACTGATCAGAATTCAAACCTATTAGAACCTAAATCAGAAACAAGCATCAGGGAACATTCTAAAGGAAGTAACAATATTCCTTTTATATTTGAATGTTGCACTTTCTTCCACATATATATTACCATTGTCAATGTCTCAGATTGAATCTAGATATAACTGATATTACTCGATTCCTTATATCTATAACATTATTACAACAAGATCAACCACCAAAATATACATATGTTAATGGCATTCTTAAGAAGGGTAGAAAGATCTATGTTGGAACTTATGGAGAAGCTAAACAACAGCTATTGGAAGTTATGCATTCCTCTCCTGTTGGAGGACATTCTAGTGAAATTGCTACAATTAGAAGGGTTTTAACATTTTTCCATTTGCCAGGTATGAAACGAGAGATTACTGAATTTGTCAGGAACTATGGTGTTTGTCAAAGACATAAGAGTGGACATTGCAAGACACCGGGTCTACTGCAGCCCTTACCTATCCCCAACCATGCTTGGAGGCATATATCTATGGATTTTATTGATAGACCACCAGATCTCATGGTTATGACACTATTCTTGTAGTTGTGGATAGATTAACTATATATAGTCCCTTTGTGGCTCTTTCACATCCTTTTACTGCTCAACAAGTGGCACAAATATTCTTTGATAACATCATTAAGCTTCATGAAATTCCAAAGACTATTACATCAGACCGACACAAATTGTTCACAAGTCATTTCTGGACTGAGCTTTTTAAGAAGATGGGGGTTAAACTTCAACTGAGAACTGCCTATCATCCAGAGAAAGATGGTCAAACTGAGAGAGTTAATCAAATCTTGGAATTCTACTTAAGGTGTTTCTACATCCATAGACCTTCTTCTTGGCATGAATGGTTAAATACAACTGAATGGGGGTATAACACTACTCACCAATCCAGTATTAACATGATACCATTTGAAGCTTTCTATGGAGTTAAACCTTTACAACTGCCATTAGGTACTTTAACAAACTCTTTTATACCTGTTTCTCAGAATATGTTGCAACAAAGAGTAAAGATAGATCAATACCTTAAAGATCAGTTACATAAATTAGTGGAATGAATGAAAGCTACAAATGATCAGAGAAGAACTGATAGGACATTTGATGTGGACGATTGGGTTTATCTGAAACTCCACATATACAGGCAACAGTTAGTACAGATAAGAAGCAATGCTAAACTGGCTGCTAAGTATTTTGGACCTTATGAAATTGAAAAGAAGATTGGTTTTGTTGCTTATTAGTTGAAGCTACCTATTACTAGCAAAGTTCACATGATTTTCACGTTTCTTTGCTAAATAAACATGTTGGACCGGTTCCAGATATTAGGACTGAAGTTCCTGTAGTTGAAGAAGAGAATTTGGAGGTGCCGAATCCAAAACAAATTCTTCAAAGAAGGATGGTTGACAAAAAAAGGTGTACAGAAAGTTCAATGGCTGATAGAGTGGCAAGGATTTCCAGTGAAACATGCTTTCTGGGAGAATGATGCATTCATCAAACATCAATTTATGAATTTTTAAGCTTGAGGACAAGCTTCATTTTAAAGGACATGGAATGTTATAATCCAGGGGGCTTCTTTGTAAGTAAGCTAAAAATATATTAATAATTGTTTTAACCAACCGAAATCAGTTGGAACTCACACTTTGAGCTAGCTGTTTTCTGTAGGAATTAGCAGTAGTTAAGATGGGGGAAGGGAATGGTATTATCCATTCTATTGAATCCATTGTTATAGTTCTTCTCTCATCTCAGATTCTCCTTGCTTTCTCATCTAAATCTATACTCAATTCTTTGATTTTTCTGATTTATTCAATAAGAATCAGTAGCGGAATCTTCAATCTACTACATTTTACAATCTGATCCTGTTGGAACATAACACTTTGGTGGTTTGGTTAATTGTGTTAGACTGGTTTTATGGATACGTGACGTGGATGTTTTGGGCTGGTTTGGATTGATTGTTTTTCTGTGGGCACTTGTTGGGTGGCACTATGTGATGAAGTTGTCATGATCCTAAGGGCTAAATAGTCATTTTCTATTCAACAAAGCCAGAATGGTCAAAACGGAAAAGGCAAAGCTGAGCCAAAAGATGAACTGGGAGCTGACGGCTTCTTGACCGAAAGTTAGAGTCAGGTTTAGAGCAATTAAATGGTAGTTAGAGGGAAATTCTTACATAGGAAAGTGTATATAAGCTGGTAGTGATCAAGATTTATTTCTGTTAGAATAATGATCAAGATTTGTGAAGTTTGAGTTGGTTTCTCAGCTATTTATTTCTTTCCTAAATCAGGTTTCTTTTGATTATTTTGCTTTGTAAACTCTAATTGTAACAAGTGGTATCAGAGCACAACTTTCCTTGGCAACAATAACGAAACACACATGTGTCAAATCTTGGAAGAATGATGCCGAAGATATGAAGAATATCTTTGAATCGATGAACAACAAATTAGATGCGATAATGTTGATGCTTATAGAGCTCAGGGATGAGGAATCAAAGAATTCAGATCATACGTTTCAGAAGAATCAATCTTCTGTGGATGTTTACCCCGAGCAATACGAGTAGGTGATTCAGACGGAATTGGATGCATTTTCGGATGACATATTGGAAGAAGAGAGTGAGCAAGAAGAAGGCAGCGAGCAGGTCAATGAGATTGACGAGTTTCAAAAGCAAACAGAAGCTACGATTGAAGCGGTAAATTTTCTGATATTTTCCGGAGAGAATCCCACGAACTGGGTGAATGACATAGAGCCTTATTCAACCTCAATGCGATTCCGGTGAGTCAAAGGTTCGAGTTAGTTCACCCTTATTTGGAAGGTAAAGGGAGTTCTTGGTACAAGGGGATCATATCTCATTTGGACTCTGTTACTTGGAAAGAGTTTCTGGATATGGCAATTTATCGATTTGGCTCCGATAACAAAACTAGCTTGTAATGAAAAGGTAGGCAGAGTCTTTGGATGATGGAAAAGGTGTACCCGAGGAAGTTGAAATTTCTGAAATCTTGGAAGAAAGAAGCGAGGGAACATCACTTCTTGTTGATGATTTTCCGGCTCCAAATTCCGGCTCCAACTTTCAGGACCTCATTCTTGCCGAACCTTCTCCGAGTAATGTTTCTCTAACACTTCTTGATAACCTTGATACTGGTGTTGAACCTGTGATAGAAATTGAGCCTAAAAGTATCTCTTCAAGTCTTCATTTGTTGATGAAATCTTGGAAGTTGATTCTGAAAAATCGGTTGATTGGAATGCCATAGTTAAGTCATGTGGAGTATTAGAAAAAGATCGGTATGCGTTTGGAAGTGCGACTATGAAAAATGACATTGGTGAATTTGTTGTCCCTATATTGCGTTATGACCCTGGAATCTATGAGATGTTGTATAAAGGTTCTGCTAGAGTTGTTGAAAGGTTTGGTGCATGTGAAATTCTAGAATTGATATCAGCTTACACTAACTTAAGTTTTTGCAGAGAGAGGATAAGTAATGCTTGAACAACTCATAAATCTTGGGTCGAAATGATTACTAGTTTTAAAGGAGGTACTAGTTTTGCTGAAAGTTCAAGTATTGTTGCTGATTTTGATGAAATGAATGTTAAAGATAGTAGATTGGCTGAAACTATAATGTGCTACGATCCTGGGATTTTAGTGAACTATTTTACAAGTTCAGATGTTAAGTTGGACAAAAGAGTTAAACATTGTATTTTCATTGTGAATTTAAGCTTAGAAAATGGTGCAGAGGTAATGTGGAAACTAAAGGGCATTGGCGGAACCAATGGTACGTGAGGTAGGGCTCCAGCCCTACCTCAATCGCCGGCCCGAGGTAGAAGGATTCGATCCGGCCGTTAAGCGCGTCTTGCCCTACCTCAATCGCCGGCCGGAGGTAGAAGGATTCGATCCGGCCGTCGAGCGCGTCTTCCGCCGGAGCTTGGCGCGTATTCCGACAACTCAGACGCGAAGCTCGGAGAAGAAGGCCGCGATTTTTTTTGCTGCTGAACTAGTAAAACGACGTCGTTTCATTTGTAATAAGCAAAAAAAAAATTTAAAACGAAATATGAATTGGATTGGGCCAAAACTGAAAGCCCAATCCAATAATTCATTTCTTCTCACAATTCAAACGAGCAGAGGAGGAGCACAGCATCCGTAGCCGATAGCAGAGCTTCCGCCACGCATCCGCCAGGTCTGCCAGCTCTCCACCGCCTCCTGCCGCTGTCGTCCCGCCGCCTCCTGACGCCGGACGCCGCCTCTCCACTAAGCCTCCCCTGAAATTTTTTTCTGGTTCCGCCACTGCTAAAGGGAATAGATTATTTTGAATGTCAGATGATGAGTGATTTTAAGGGAACTGGAGTTTCAGATTTTGATAAAGCAATTGTTTGGAAGAAGGAAGATAGGAGTGATTTAGGAGAAAGGAAAGTTATCTTGTCAAAGTTGCGAGCTTGGGATCACTTGAAGTATTTTGTAGACATCATTAATATCACTGCGGAATTCTACATCTAGATATTCCTTTTTGAACCAAAGATGGCTTTCACGGCTCTACTGTAGTTGAATTTGAAAGATGCTATTAAGAATGATGCAGAGTGCTATTTGCCTTTCGTACAACTCCTTGATGAATGTGGATCAGTTGAAGTTACTGGTAGTTCGGCTTTAAGAGAAATTTGTGATCAAGTTTGGTTCCTTGTACACAAGTTACAAGACTTGTTGAGAAGCTTGATTGGAAATGAAATAAAGGGATCATCATCCTCTTTGGTCACTATTCAGTTCTTTATTGCAGAAGAAGAAGAAGAAGAGCAGAAGAAGTCTACTGCTGAAAGATGGAAGTTTCGAAATGAGTCAGAACCAGTGTTATGCGGAATGGAGAAAGAACAGGAATTATAAATGAAAATAACAAGACACAAGATTTACGTGGTTCACCAATTTGGCTACATCCACGGGAGACAGATTCACTATAATAGGTAGCAGGTTACAGACGCCAAGAAATTGGCCAGATTTCTACCTATCTAAGTGCAGAACAGAATTAATTTTTACAGAGAGAAGAGAAATACTTTATATACTGTCTCTACTAAACCCTAACAAACTGGGATTGGAACAAAACACAATTCGGCTCAAATCAACATCAGTCCAAATTGGAATTGGAATTATATTCTTATCATAATTGTAGATGTAGTTGTATTCCAGGCCAGGGTCGCAGAAGCGGCTATTACAGTATTCAAGGCATACCAACAAATCTCCACCTTGACTTGAATCCTCAAAGTAGAAAACTCCAGATGCACCATTACAGTGCCAGATGAGTAGACTTTGCCCTCCACTCCCGGGACTGCCCATAGAGCACCTAATCAGCTCTGATGTTCAGCAAGTCCAAACAATGTTGAAACTTGCTATGTGGAACAGGTTTGGTGAACATATCAGCGAAATATAGATGTGACCTGCTACCTATTATAGTGAATCTGTCTCCCGTGGATGTAGCCAAATTGGTGAACCACGTAAATCTTGTGTCTTGTTATTTTCGTTCATAATTCCTGTTCTTTCTCCATTCCGCACAACAAACTGGTATCAGAGCGGTTTCTTTTTCCGGCGATATCCGTAGTGGGTATATCGGATTCTGGGCTCATCAGATCGGAGCTGATCGGGGAGAAAGATGTCTGGGTTAAACGTGAAGATCGACAAGTTTACTGGGAGAAACAGTTTCAGTTTATGGTAGATCAAGATGCGAGCTTTGCTGAAACAGCAAGGTTTGTGGACTCCGCTGACGAAGGATTTCGCGAGCAGTTCTGGCGATGTTGTGAGCCTGGAAGAAAAGGCACACTCGACGATTATGTTGTGTCTCGCGGACGAAATCATCACCGAGGTCTCAGATCAGGAGACTGCTGCACAACTGTGGCTGAAGTTGGAGAGTTTGTATATGACGAAATCTCTAACCAACAAGTTGCTTCTGAAACAACGCCTCTTCGGTCTCCGAATGCAGGAAGGTACGCAACTCAGAGACCATCTAGAGCAATTGAATACTTTGTTATTAGAATTGCGAAATATAGATGTGAAAATTGAAGATGAAGATGCTGCTTTGATTTTGCTAGTTTCTTTACCACTTTCGTATGAGAATTTTGTTCAGTCATTTATTGTTGGTAAAGATTCTGTGTCTCTGGAGGAAGTAAGATCCTCTCTCCATAGTAGAGAGTTGCGACATAAGGCAAACAATACAGGTACAGAAAGTCAGGCCACTGGCTTGTTTGCTAGTGACGGAAACACAAAAGGCAAGGAAACCGGCAATAAGAAGAAGGGCAAGAAGTCATCTTCAAAGGGTCCTAAGGCCAATGATGTTTGTAACTACTGTAAGGAGAAGGGGCATTGGAAAAAGGAATGTCCGAAGAAGGCTAGTAAATCTGGGAGTACATCTGGTACTGCTGCTGTGGCTGAAGGGGATTTCAGTTCTGAAGATGATTTTGCTCTAGCTGTTACTGGGCAAAATAATCATTCTAATGCGTGGTTTCTTGATTCTGGGGCATCCTACCATATATGCCCAAGGAGAGATTATTTATCAACTTATGAGCAAGCTGAGGGCATCATTACTACGGCAAATGGTGTTGCGTGCAAGGTAGTTGGGACTGGTTCAATCAAGATCAGGACGCATGATGGTAGTTTCTGTACTTTGAACGATGTCAGGCATGTTCCATCGATGACAAAGAATCTGATTTCTCTTCCTACGTTGGATAGAAAGGGTTTCGTCTACTCAGGGAGTGATGGAGTTCTGTGTGTCTGCAAAAGTTCTAGGCTGGTTCTGAAAGGTGTTCTGCATGGTACTTTGTATTTTCTACAAGGTTCCACGGTTATGGATTCTGTTAATGTTGCATCTTCGGAGGTTCACCAGGATGATATGACTAAGTTATGGCATATGAGGCTTGGTCACATGGGTGAAAGAGGGATGCAGGTTCTGTCGAAATATGATCTTCTTGGTGGCCACAAGGTCAAGAGTTTGGACTTCTGTGAGCATTGCGTTTTTGGGAAGCATCACCGCAGCAAGTTCCCTAAGGCAATTCATAGAACAAAGGGCACATTGGATTACATCCATTCTGATTGTTGGGGACCTTCCCGAGTTGAGTCGCTGGGAGGTCACATGTACTTTGTTTCTCTGATTGATGACTACTCAAGGATGACTTGGGTTATCATGATGAAACATAAGAGTGAAGCTTTCTCAAAGTTCAAGGAGTGGAAAGCTTTGGTGGAGAATCAGACCGGGAAGAAGATCAAGAGGTTTTGAACTGATAATGGGCTGGAATTCTGCTCGTCTGAGTTTGATCAGTTTTGTAGGGATGAAGGGATTGCTCGTCATCATGCAGTCAGGAATACGCCACAGCAGAATGGCGTAGCTGAGCGGATGAATCAGACATTGCTGGCGAGAGCGAGGTGCATGCTCTCTAATGCTGGTTTGGAAACGAGATTCTGGGCAGAGGCGGTGAGTACAGCTTGTTACCTGATCAACCGCGGGCCTCACACGGGTATAGAGTGCAAAATACCTATGGAGTTGTGGTCAGGTAAAGTTGTTGATTACTCCAAGTTAAAAGTTTTTGGTTGTACATCTTATTATCATGTTAGTGATGGTAAGTTAGAGCCCCGAGCCAAGAAGGGTGTCTTTGTGGGTTATGGAGATGGAGTTAAAGGCTCCAGGATATGGTCTCCATTTGAGAAGAGGGTTATTCTGAGCAGGGACGTTGTCTTTGATGAAAATTCTTTGCTTAGATCTATGGTGAAGCCCACAGTTGTGCCAGAAACTAGTGGAGTTGATAAACAGGTGGAGCTTGAAGTCACTCAAGGTGAAAATAGATTGGAACAATTTGAGGTGAATCAAGAGCCACAGACAGAATCTGAGATACCGGAATCTCCACCACCAGATCTCCAACCATCAGGAGCTACAGTCCGTAGTTTAGCTCAGGACCGACCCAGGAGGGTTGGAGTTGGGGCGCCCAAGAGATATGGGTTTGAGGATATGGTGGGTTATGCACTACAGGTTGTTGAGGAGGTGGATACTCATGAGCCATCCACCTACAGAGAAGCTGTTTCAGGTACTGATGCTGACAAATGGCTTGCTGCAATGGGAGACGAGATGGAGTCTCTTCAGAAGAGTCAGACATGGGATTTGGTTCAACAGCCTCAAGGGAGAAAGGTTATCACTTGCAAATGGGTTTTCAAGAAAAAGGAAGGGATATCACCTACAGAGGGAGTCAAGTACAAGGCTAGAGTTGTTGCTAGAGGTTTCAGTCAGAGAGAGGGAGTAGATTACAATGAGATTTTCTCACCAGTGGTCAGACACACTTCCATCGGGGTGTTGCTAGTTATAGTGACACATCAGGATTTGGAGCTTGAACAACTTGATGTGAAGACCGCTTTTCTACATGGAGAGTTGGAGGAAGAGATATACATGACTCAGCCAGATGGTTTCCAAGTTCCTGGCAAGGAAAAGTATGTTTGCAAGTTGAAGAAGTCTTTGTATAGACTTAAGCAGTCTCCGAGGCAGTGGTACAAGAAGTTTGACAGTTACATGCTTCAACTTCTCACCACTATGTTTGCTCCTCAGTCAGACGAGGAGAAGGAGTATATGTCTCGGGTTCCTTATGCCAGCGCGGTGGGGAGCTTGATGTATGCTATGGTTTGCACGAGGCCAGATTTAGCACAGGCAGTCAGTGTTGTGAGCAGGTTCATGGGGCAACCGGGAAAGGAACATTGGCAAGCTGTGAAGAGGATCTTCAGGTATCTTAGAGGTACGTCTGATGTGGGTCTCATTTATGGAGGTGATACCGAGTGCTTAGTTACAGGCTACTCGGATTCTGATTATGCTGGTGATGTTGACACGAGGAGATCGATGACTGGTTATGTATTCACTTTGGGAGGTTCTGTAGTTAGTTGGAAGGCGACTTTGCAACCTACAGTGACGTTGTCTACTACGGAAGCAGAGTACATGGCTTTGACAGAGGCTGCAAAGGAGGGAATATGGCTGAAAGGACTGGTTAGTGATCTTGGTCTACATCATGATCAAGCTACTGTATATTGTGACAGTTTGAGTGCAATCTGCCTAGCCAAGGATCAGGTCCATCATGAGAGGACCAAGCATATTGATGTCAGATATCATTTCCTGAGGAGTGAGAGGAGAATCAGGGTGAAGAAAGTGGGAACTGCTGACAACCAGAATATAAGAAGTGGAGTTCCGGGTACTGAACAACAAGATGCACAAAACTTTAAGTAGTATGGAAATGTATTGAAGACTTTTGAAGTTAATAAAAGGATAAAGTAGTTAGGGTGTCATGGAAATTCGGTGCAATTCTTGGAAATTTATCAAGTGATAATAAAGATGAGAAATCCTGCTGTGATACTGGTGCAGCAAATGAAGAAATCAACCTGCATGAACAAAATTGACCACCAACCTGCATGGATTATCTTAAAATCAGCAGAATCGAGGAAATGCAAAATGAAAGAGGCTAATGGCCATTGGCCAATACATAGCTAGTGCAGGTGAAGATGGGATTGTTAGAATATGGTGTGTTGCATCCGCACGACTAACTTGCAATATAGGAAATGGCAGGGCATAGGCCCTTAAAACGGGTCGGGATGACAGGGCATAGGCCCGTAAAACGGGTCGGGTCACCAGTTGAATAATCATTATCCATATACTATTTTCACTTGTTGGATAACACTTATTGGATAATGGATATAATTGAATTGTAGTTATTGGGTTTACTTGGGTTCGATAATGGGTTATCTGTTGGATAAGTTTGGGTGGGTTGAGGTGGGTTGGGTAACAGGTGACTCGTGAATAATTTCATATCATAAGATAACAAATTTTTCACAAGTTTGATTACGAGTGATTTAATTTTCCCCTAACATATATAATCATTTTAGAAATGATCAAATTCTCGATTCATCATATTTATCAATTTCGGTTCATGTTTAAATCATTTCAATTTGAACCAATTAAAAATCGATAAAAGATCCCGACGAAAGAAGTAGAAGTAGTATTTAAGAAACTTTTACTAAACTAGAAAAATCTCCTCCATGAAATATGAAGATTTTAAAAATATTTCCTTTTATTGAACATAAAAAAATAATAAATGAAATCTCCACATTTGGCCACTTGAAAATATTTCCTTTTTTTGTAGTTATGTACACGATTCAGCCTATATCAAATAATGATTAGGGTTAATCGTAATTTTCCACTCCAAGTAAAATGTTACATGACTTATCCATTTAAAGTTTAAATGGTTGAAAACACCACTTATCCGTTGGGTATAAACTGAATTATCTATTGGGTTGAACTAAGTGACTCATTGGGTATAGGTCATTTATTTGGGTCCAAACTTGGATTACCCGTTGAAACGTGAATCACCCATAAAAGAACGTTGCATTCTATTCTTTCTCAGTCCGTGTTTCATCAATCTGCATCAATCAGTATTTCATCAATCTATCGTCAAACGCGACTCGAATTTGGAGTTGCGTTCGACATATTAGGTTAGTTCATTGATTTTTTTAATGATTTTATTGAGTATATTGAAATGATGAGGGATTTTGGAATGTGGGTTTTTCTGGGTTTTGAGACGGTAGTAGTAGGAGGTGGTCATTCGGCCGTACGGGGGGGAGGGGGCAGTGGTGGGGTTGTCCATCTGCTCGAGGAAGTCGTTGCGGCAGTGGAGACAAATGAAGGAGAAGGGGGAGGACTGAATTCGTGACACCAGTAGGCGGTTGGGCTGCCAGAGTCAGTGGTGGCTGTGGCAGTGGGTGGGGGATATTGACATGTTTGTTTCTTTGTTTTGGGGCGGTGGAGTGAGGTTGCTTTGCATTCTATTCTGATTTTGTTCGTATAGCTAGGACTGATTCTGTTCTAATTTTTTTAGGTTGGCTAATCACAAGTCACATGAATCTTACCAAAATATACTCTTTTGATATGTTCTTAGGCACCCGTGGGGACCAGGGAAAAGTTTTTTTAGTTCTCAAGTTCATGTATTGTTCTCTTTTCTGTTTTTACAAGTGGCATTGCAGTTTTTGTAGTGTAGTTTGATCGCCTCCATTTGTCTGTTATGCTAATGCACAAATATGCTTTGCTTGATTACTACAAATGCTTATTGTACTACACAACCTTTAGATTTTTAATTTAGGTCAATGATGTGTGTCTTTTTTTTCATGTCTGTACCTAGTAATCTCTTCTGAACAAATTGTAATACAAGAAACGATGTTGTTGGGACAACTTTAGGATCCATTAGTAAAAATATTTGATAGAATTTATAAGGGCTTAAACGTTGTTGCTTTAGGACCCATCAGTAGGTTGATACAACATTATTGTAGTCTGATCATATTGTAAAGAAGCTTCAAAACTAAAAAATCACATACACATGGAATTGTATCACTTGTCTCAGCTACAAGATCTGCTGTAACCTTCATTTTCTAAAAGCATAATCTAAAACCATGTTCTTCTGCGAGAAAAGTAATATCTTCTGCGAGGAAAGCAGAATCTAAAACCATGTTCCCCCTCAGATTCTTTAATGGGGTTGGTAGACTTGCTCTTAAATTCTAAACTGAGTCCTACTTGCTAAATAATATGACCCAAAGATACTTTCAAGTTACAAGCTAAGTGTTGTCGCATAGTTTCAGTTTTGGCTTTCCTTTTTGGTCACAAATCTATAATGCTCAACTCTTCCATTAAAGAGCATTGCATGGTGAGCAGTATTCATAGAAAAGGAAATAACTGTGAAATTACAGTACCTTAATATGTGAAATTCCAGTACCTTAATATGTGGATATTTTGACAAAATGCAATCACAACAAGACAATATTCATAGTTTTAACCCACAGTAGGCATAGTTAAGCAACAATAGTCAAAATATTTTGAACTTTAAGTTGATGAAAACTAAAGAGCTACTTTGCCAAGACACGATTAACTTGACTTGAGATACATAAATAATTAGGGAGGCAGCATAAGTGAGTGTTGAAAGTATCACATATAAAAAGTGCACTTTAAAGCAAATAGTAACTAGATTATTGAGTAGAAATAAAATGATAGAGAGCACGCTCATTTAGTGAAATATAATAGCAGTAAAAGAATGTATATTGAACCCAGTTTCAAATTGTGCAACACACTTTGCTTTAGGAGTTTAGGGACAGAAATGAGCACTAAAAGTTAATTTTCTAGTTCATTATCAGGGTTCACTGCTCGACCCGCATGGAGTCTGAGACTCAACATAAGTGATTGTTTAAAGTACACTTTTTTAAGTGATTGTTTGAGTTCTTTTGCTTTAAAGTGCACTTTTATATGTGATTGTTTGAGTTCTTTTGCTTTAAAGTGCACTTTTATATGTGATTGTTTGAGTTCTTTTGTTCTAGTTACCTGGGAAATTGTAACTCTATTAATGTTGGTTTCATTGGATATGTTTTGTTGTCCAAGAATGCTTAAAGTACAAGAAGGCTTGTAGGAGTAGTTGTTTGTTTTACTGATATAGAGAAGGGATTCAGTGGGAAGTTTGTGAGCATCATAGAGAATGATTGTTGTATGGTTTTGAAATAAGTAGAAAATGCAATCAATCTCTTATCATTTTGATGGTAGCAATGGCAAAGTAGTGGAACATAATAGTTTACCTCTACAATTATTAGGATTGCACTGCGAAACATCCTCTATTTATTTGTTACATTTCTCCTTGATGAGTTCAACAATAACATGTTTCTCATATCCTCTTAGTTCAACTACTCCTGTTGGAATATGAGATTGATATTGTTTTCACATATGTAACTTGTTTTTGCAATTTTTTCTTCTTTCTATTGTACAATAAAGCTTGAACTGTGCAGTTTTTTCAAGGATGAATTTTTTTTTGGTAATTTTGGTTTTAGGAATCTGCCAAAGTTTGGTTTTTTTAATCTCAGTTCTTGATTAGATCTACTGATAGCCATTTGATTTTAGATATATATTTTTAGTTTGATTACTTGAACCGGTGAATGGGATGAATGAAACACGATTTTGCTTTTCAGCAAATCAAAGTTTTATCTGTAAAATTTTGAAGTTTGATTATTCAATTCTTTGTTTTGCTTGCTTTGTATCCAGTCTTAATCCCCGAGGGTTGTGGAGCTTTTTTAGATAAAAATTATAGAGGTTTAAGCCTCTAAGGCTATGCATAAACATAGAAAGAGACATAAAAATGTTAGCTAATGCCATGAGGTTGTTTCTTTTGTGTATTGCATAGTGTTTCTGATGGATATGATTGTTTTTTGGTTTTTTTACTTCTTTAGTAATGGTATATAAATATTTCTTGGTGTATTATCATATCCCGTCCAATGTGATTTTGGTTCTAATTAACTCAACAACACGAATATTAGTTTCTGAATTCGTGATGGAGAAAACTTTAAGAGTTCTGAAACTAGTAGCTTTATACATTTCTGTCTATATTATCTTCGATTTCACTTCTTGTTTTTGATTGGATGCCAAATGTTATGGTGTTAAATTGTATGGATTAACATTTTTGTTTTTGGTTTCGATTTGTAGCATGTCGGCTTCTTTTCATGGAGAGGAAAGTGGTGAGCAGTGTTTCTCTCAAGCGTAAAATGACTTCATTTGTTTGGTCTAACTTTGGCCTAGTGCAAGCTACGGAGAACATATGAATGCAAGCAATATGTAGGCTATGTTTGAGTCATTTTAATTATAATCCAGCCTAAGGAACTACAAATTTGAGTAGCCACTTGAAAATTCGGCATGCTGAAGGAGATTTTGCCACATTAAGGTTAGTGGATCTAGAACTGTATCGTGAGAAATGTGTGAATGCCATTGTAGATCATGATTATCCGCTTATGTTTGTAGAGCATGAGGCAAATAGAGATTTGCATGCTTTTTTGAACCCAACTGTGAAATTTGTGTGTAGAAATACAGCAGCCAGGGATATGGTCAGATATTATGAAAGTGAGAAACAAATAATCAAGAAGGAACTTGATTTAGTTTTTGGAAAATTATGTTTAACTTCTGATATGTGGAGTTCACCAACTAGTGATGGGTATATGGCAATTACAACTCATTATGTTGATGTAAAAGAGGAATTGCAAAATAGGCTTTTGATATTTCGCCATGTCCCTCCCCCTCACAATGTTCTAGTGTTAGCAGAGAAAATGTTTGAGTTTCTCAAGAAATGGGGCATTGAAAAGAGAATCCTTACCATTACTTTGGACAACGCTTTTTATAATGATAGAATGATAAGATATCTGAAAAATTACTTTTCTTTTGAGGGTTCAGCTGTCTGTGGAAGTGAGTTCCTTCACGCCCGTTGTAGTGCTCATATATTAAATTTGATTGTGAAATCGAAATTGTTAGCGATTGAGGGGTCAATTTACAAGATTAGGGAAAGTGTCAAGTATATGAAATTTTCTGAATTGAGGTTGAAAAAATTTGCTACTTATGTTAGACAACTTTCTTCGCTGACAAATAAGAAATTGAGGCAAGATGTATCCACGCAATGGAATTCAACATTTCTCATGCTTGAAAGGGAAATACTATTAAAGGGTACATTTATTCTATTAAAGGATGATGATGATGGATATGGACATTGCCCCACGCATGAAGAGTTGGGGAGAATAGAAAAGATTGCATGTTTCTTGAAGCCTTGCTATGATTTGACAGTATTGTTCTCAAAGAGGAAGTATCCTACATCGAATCTTTATTTTCAAAATGTTTGGAAAAATAAGTATTTCATGGAGAAAGACGCAAGTGATGTGGATGATTCGATTAGAGTAATGTCATTGAAAATGAAAAGTAAGTTTCTCAAGTATTGGAGTTGTTACAATATGGTTCTGTCATTTGCCATTGTTCTAGACCCTCGTTTCAAACTTTAGTTCGTTGATTTTAGCTTCGAGATGATGGATTCTTCAACAGAGAGAGAGAGAGAAAGTAGAGGAGATAAAAAGCAAGTTGACATATTTTTTTGATGAGTATTCCAGAATTAGTTCTAGCCAACCTTTAGAGACTACTACAGGTGGCGGTGATTCTTCTACTGATATCATTGATGTAAGTTAGACTGCAATATATAATATTTCACAATTGATATATTTGTTAAATTTTAATCTGGTACATTTACTTGTTACTTTTATCTTTTGATTTGTAGGCTTTTGACTTGTATACTTCTCAATATGGTAGTAGTGGGGGTACAGAGCTAGACACATATCTTGGTGAAAAGCTAATGGATCGAAAGGTGTATCCACATCTTGATGTTCTTGGTTATTGGAATGATATGGCAATTTGATATCCTCAACTATCTTTTATGGCTAAAGACATTTTGAGTTATCCAATTACAACTGTGGCTTCTGAATATCATTTTAGTCATGGTGGAAGAATTTTAGGCACGTCCCAAACTTCACTTTTGCCTGAAAATGTTGAAGCAACTGTATGTTATCGTGATTGGAGGAGTGCCAAAAGAGCTATTAGATTATGTATTCATTTTTTTTATAGTTTGTATAACATACATCAATATAATTTTAACTGAAATTGTTATAATTTTTTTGTTTTGTAGCTGCATTACATAATGAAATTGGCGGACTTGCTTCTGAAGTGGAAGAAAAAGCACTTGGAGTTGATATAACTCGATTTATTAGTGAGAAAGATATAGTTTGGAATACACAATGAAGGTAATAATGCATATTAGCTCAGTTTTATTTATTTTTCACATTTTATATAATGTATAATGCAAATATTGTGACACAGAGTTGAGTGTAGCACCGAGAAGTTAACAAGGAGGTTCAGCCTGTCGGAGAATGCGAAGGTGAATGAAGTTAAGGTGGATGTAGCTTCGAGGAGGTGGATAAATGGAGAAGGCATTGGACACTTTGTTTCTACTGTTTAGTGTCTAGTGAGGAGTATCATACTTTTGATCATACCTATCATAATTTGGCGAAGAAGCCCCATCATATTTTGAAAGTCCAACAATCACATTTTGCTTCGTTTGTTTCATATGGATCATAAATGTGGACAGGTATTTGTATACTTTTTAATATAAGGGATAAGTGTCAATATAACCCTACCTACTTGAGTAAGTACCAATATAACCCTGAGATAATTTTTAGTGCAAAAATAACCCTAACTAGTTAAGGAAAGTGCCAATATAACCGCCAGACCCCATTTTCGGCATTGATTTTGATTGTCTGGCATTGACTCTATGTAAATTGACCAAAATACACTTTGGGAAAAATATGAAATTAGGTGGACAATTTTACCCTCATAGTTCGTCGGACCACCGTCGGAACAGGTAGGGTTATATCAGCACATTATGAAAACTGATAGGGTTATATCAACACATTCCTAAAACTTGTAGGGTTATATCAACACATTCCTAAAACTTATAAGGTTATATCCGCACATTATGAAAACCAATAGGGTTAAATCTGCACATTCTTAAAACTTATAGGGTTATATAAGCACATTTGTAAAAAGTGTAGGGTTATATTAGTATACAATGTAAAATATAAGGGTTTTCATGATATTTTGTGTATTTTGTTGTGTTTAGTCCGGATTGATTATTGGATGACATTTGGTGTTGTGTGTGGTTGTTATTTTACCGTGTTATTCGACCTAGGATTTTTAATGTTGATAAGTTTCGAAATGAGGATTTTTAATATGTGATAATGGTGTTTAATATGAATGATGGTGTCATGATGTCAAATTTTATGGTGTATAAGATATTGTTATGATGTGATAATGGTGTATATGACGATGTGGTCATCCGTTAAGGCCACTCGAGTACCACACACTTAACTTTTATAATGTGTGCTGATATAACCATATAAGTGTTAGGAATATACTAATATAACCCTACAAGTTTTAGGAATGTGCTGATATAACCATACAAGTTTTAGGAATGTGCTGATATAACCCTATATGTTTTCATAATGTGCTGATATAACTCTACATGTTCCAGAGGCGGTTCGATGGTGGTCTAGTGGCGGTCTGACAGCAGTCCGATGGTGGTCTAGTGGCGGTCTGACAGCAGTCCGACGGTGGTCCAGTGGCGATCCGACGGCGGTCCAACTATATTGAAGTATTAATGACTCTAAGGGCAATAATGTCATTTCCTATTTTTTTAGTATTTTAATTTCTTTTCAGAAGGGAACAAAAATGTATTTTTATAAAATTCCAGCTAAAAGTTTCTGGAGAGGGTTATATTGTCACTTACACCAACTATCTAGGGTTATATTGACACTTTCAAACACTGGAAGATTATATTGACACTTATGTCAATTGAGTAGGGTTATAGAAACACTTTTCTCTTAATTTAAAATCTCAATCACTATTTTCATCATATAATATATTATAATGTAAATAGGAAATAAAAAAATATGAAAATATATTTAATTATGGATCAAGTTCGAGCTAAAAAATGAGCTTGAGTCAAGATCTTACAGGCTCAATCGAACTTGAGCAATATTAGTTTCACCTGAGCCCGACCTCGAATGAAGATTTGAGGGATACGGTTGACCTTGAGCTCGTTCAACCCGAGCTCGAGGTCGAGATATTTTAAACGAGTCAAGTTGACACTAAGGGTTTTTTTTATCTCGGACCGACTCGACAACTCAGACTTGAAACACAGCTCGATAACCCATAAAGCTCTAAATATGACTGACCCTAATCCATAACCCATCCCTAGTAACTTAAGGTTGAAACTCAAATCGGAAGAAAATATTGAATTATAACTTATTGGGTTAATTATATAATAAATTAATGGATAATGACTTATTGAATAATATATTTTAACCCATTGGATCATATGAATTATCTCATGAGTTATCCATTTAATGGTATATTCCATTTATGATCCAACTCATTATGATCCACTAATAAATGAGTTAATTGGATAATAATCCAATAAATAATAGATTAATTGAATTTAGATAATGAGTTGATCCGATTAATAGCGCTTCGGCACAACTCAGTTTTTGGATGAGAAAGACTAAGAATGCATTGGTAATTGTATCTGACAAGGTTTTCCACAGCACAAGGTCATCATTGCATGAATTTTCGCAAGTCAAATTTTTGGACATTGCTTGGTCCTCTTCCAACCAAATTTTATTGGCATCCAAATGATTATCAGCTCTTAAATTTCAAGCTCGAGGACAAGCTTGTTATTAATTGGGACGGTTTGTTATGATTTTAAGAGTTAAATAGTTATTTGGTATTCAATAAATTCAGAACGGTCAGAAGGGAAAAGGTAAAACTGAGCCGAAAGATGAATTGGGAGCTAATGACTTCTTGATCGAAAGTTAGAGTCGATTTCAGAGCAATTAAATGTCAGTTAGAGGGCAATTCTTGCATAGGAAAATGTATATAAGCTGGTAGTTGGAGTATTAGAGTATCAATTAAAATTCTGATCAAAATTTCTCAGCTATTTATTTCTCTCCTAAGTCAGGTCTCTTTTGGTAATTTAGCTTTGTAAACTCTGATTTTTAACATAAGTTAATAGGTGGTATTGGGCTTGTGTGTTTGGGCTGAACCGTTGGTTTGGTTTGTGGAGAAACATTCAGAAGCTTGGAGATGTGGGTCCTAGTTTTTAAAATTCATTCACCGAGATTTTTTTTGTTACTTATTAGTCTAGGGAGTGATAGACACTTGGAACCACCGAAGCATAAGAATCATCAGAACGGGTTGAACCACGTCCCACCCGCACCCGGAAAACGACGCAGGCATTATATAGGAGGCTCAACGGTTCTCGAACCAAACGAATCTTCTGGAAACCCCTCTCACTCTATAACCCTCTCCTTACTATATCGCTTAAGCCCTACTGTTTTCTCTCTCACCAAACCCTCCTTCCTTATCCACACCCAAAATGGCTTCTGCAAACGCCATTTCTACTGCCTCAATCCTCGCTTCTACCTCCAAGCAGGTAATCCATCGCACAATCTCATCATTCTCCCTGTTTCCGATGTTTTTTTTCCCGTGTTTTAATGTTGGTTTGCTTAGGGTGGTTTGAGAGGTCGGAAGGCGAACAAGCTGCAAGGACAAAACTTCAACTGTACTCCCACCAGACCCAGCAAGAGCAGGTTTGTTGTGAAGGCTGCGGCTAAAGACATCGCATTCGACCAGAAGTCCAGGTCTGCTATGCAAGCTGGAATCGATAAGCTTGCTGATGCTGTTGGCCTCACCCTCGGCCCCAGAGGTAACTAAAAGCTGTTAATTATGCAATTTGTTGTGTGATTAATCAGGATTGAAAGCTAGTCAATCATTGTTTTCTATTTTACTTCAGGTGCCTAGTACTAAGTTTGAATTATGTTATAATCAAATGAATGAACTGTAGGAAGGAATGTTGTGTTGGACGAGTACGGTACTCCCCGGGTGGTCAATGATGGTGTGACGATAGCTCGAGCCATCGAGTTGCCTGATGCTATGGAAAATGCTGGTGCTCAGTTGATTAGAGAGGTCCTCTTTGGGCTCGTTTCTTTTTTTATTGCATTAGTAGTCCTGTCTCTGCTATCCCCCATCTTTGTTGATGTGTTGGAATGCGTTTTGAAGGTTGCAAGCAAGACTAATGATTCTGCTGGTGATGGAACGACTACTGCATCCATTCTTGCGCGTGAAATCATTAAGCTTGGTTTGCTCAGTGTTACCTCTGGTGCCAATCCGGTTTCCGTGAAGAGAGGCATTGACAAAACTGTGACAGGATTGATTGATGAGCTGGAAAAGAGAGCTAGGCCTGTTAAAGGGCGTGAAGATATCCGAGGTATGATCTCCATAGGTTTCTGGTTACGAGGTTATTCTTATGCACTACATAGGGTTATGTTTTGTTGTTTAATTCTGATTTCTGAGTTGTGTTTTCTTGCGTATTTTGTAGCTATTGCTTCCATCTCTGCTGGTAATGATGAGATTATTGGGGCCATGATTGCTGATGCTATCGACAAGGTTGGCCCTGATGGTGTATTGTCCATTGAGTCATCCTCTTCATTTGAGACAACTGTTGATGTGGAGGAGGGTATGGAGGTACGATCTAATGACATGTTTGAGCTATCTCATATGCCTTTCCTTTTACTTATGATGTCGATAATGCGGTAGTACCTAAAGATGAGTTTTTGTTCATGGTTATTATATTCTGCAGATTGACAGAGGTTACATCTCTCCACAATTTGTTACCAATCCTGAGAAGCTTATTGTTGAGTTTGAAAATTGCCGAGTATTGGTCACTGATCAGAAGATCTCTGCTATTAAAGACATCATCCCCTTGCTGGAGAAAACAACTCAAATACGAGCTCCTCTTCTTATTGTTGCTGAAGATATTACCGGAGAGGCTTTGGCTACTCTTGTTGTAAACAAGCTGCGAGGTATCATTAATGTTGCTGCCATCAAAGCTCCAGGGTTTGGTGAAAGAAGAAAGGCCCTTCTTCAGGATATAGCTATTCTCACTGGTAATTCCGATCTTCCTGTTATTCTGATTGCCAATATTGTTATTCTGATTGTTTGCTTCAGTCAGCAAGCTTGGATAAATTATAAAACATGATTCTGTTAGACTTCTAATATCTTTGGATTTACAGGGGCCGAGTACCAAGCAACTGACCTAGGTCTTCTTGTTGAGAATACATCCATAGAAGACTTGGGTATTGCCAGAAAGGTGAAAATTACAAAGGACTCCACAACCATCATTGCCGACGCTGCATCAAAGGACGAGTTACAAGCTAGAGTTGCGCAATTGAAAAAAGAGCTTTCTGAGACAGATTCTGTATATGATTCTGAGAAACTTGCAGAAAGGATTGCTAAATTGTCTGGAGGTGTTGCAGTCATCAAGGTCGGTGCTGCAACAGAGACTGAGCTTGAGGACCGTAAACTCAGGATCGAAGATGCCAAGAATGCGACATTTGCTGCTATTGAGGAAGGTATTGTGCCTGGAGGTGGTGCTGCATTGGTTCATCTGTCAACCTGTGTTCCCGCAATAAGGGATAAAATTGAAAATGCTGATGAGCGACTAGGTGCTGATATTGTGCAGAAGGTAAACATAAACTACTTAATTCACCTAGTATTGTTGTCATTATACTTCTGGTTCAAATTCAAAAGTGAATCAACTTCTCTAATTCTCCACATTGTTTTGCTTGGATCAGTTTATGGTTGGAGGTCATACTTGTTTTTTAAACTTTCAGCACACAGTACATATCTTTTTATGTTGACATCAGCATAGAATTGTTAAAAATTAACTTACATTTCCTGTAATATTAAATTTAACTAGTCCGATAGCAGTGAGTGCATTAAATGCTTAATCTCAGAGATTTTGGATGAATTTGAGGAACTTGTTCAAGACAATCAGCTAGTAATTTGGTAGCAGGCGTAGTCAGTTTGGATCTATTTCTGGTTGATGTCAAATAGAATTATGTGAAAGAGCATGGGGGACGAATATTTGGATGGATGATTTTTATACAACTTATTCCAAGATTCAGTCCATTAACCTAATGCCATTGATATTTATTTTGCAGGCATTGGTGGCACCTGCATCCTTGATAGCTACAAATGCTGGAATTGAAGGTGAGGTGGTGGTTGAAAAGGTGAAAGACGGGGAATGGGAGTTTGGCTACAATGCAATGACAGACAAGTACGAAAATCTTGTTGAGGCTGGAGTGATTGACCCAGCTAAAGTGACAAGGTGCGCATTGCAGAATGCAGCTTCAGTTGCAGGAATGGTCCTTACAACACAGGCTATTGTTGTGGAGAAGCCTAAGCCGAAGGCACCTGCAGCTGCTGCACCACAAGGCCTTACAGTGTAAAACTCAGGAAAAATAAATGTAGTGGATTAGGAATTTTGGACGGTGAGCTATTTAAAGAACTAGCGAGGAGAAATTCTTGGTATTTGTGGTCGATGAAATTAAGTGCCAGAATAGACGAACTCTCATGATAAAATTTGGCTTCTGATTTGCATAAAAGTTGGAATGTAAACTCCGCTGGAGTAGTATCATTTTGCTCGTGATTCTACAGTTACGGACTGGATGAATAAGCTAGCGATTTACGGTTGTGATTCTGCGTTTTTGCAATCTACTTTATTTGTGTGTTAAACGTAGGAGTGTTCAAATTCTTCGATCTGACTTGTTATGACCTGGCCCGTTTAGGTTGGGCTAATGTCTGCTTGATCTAGTGGGTTAGGTGGTTGGGCTAATATCTGCTTGATCTAGTGGGTTTGGTGGTTGGGCTAATGTCTGCTTGATCTAGTGGGTTAGGTTAAAACGGGTCAGGTTGGATTTTGATTCAAATTGATTTATTTTGATCCATTTTCTCAAAAAAAAATTCATAAAAAAGATTATAAACTTTTGTTGTATATAGGCTAAACTATATGTGTAGCTTTATTATGCAATTATAAGAAATTTTATTTACGATGAAGTTTTTTCAAATATATCCTAATAAATTTGGGGACCAATATGTGACTTATCGTACAATTATTTAAATATTATATATTCCCTCCGTGCTAGTTATTTTTGCGGAGAGAGAGATGAAGTTTTTTTAAGTATTTATTATCATATGCTTTCTTTTCCATGTGCGGTAGGGTACATTAATTTTATTTTCCCTTTTCATTTAATTTTCATTTTAACATAAAAAATAAGAGTTTATCTCTTGAAAGACGGTTTTTCCATAAGTTATGGAAAAATCAAAGTTTAAAGTGTAAATTAGAGGAAATGAAGATAAAATTTTTGGGTTGCATGAACCGGATTATAAATTTTATAACTACAACATGTTGCATACTAAAATTTTAATATTACAAGTAAGACCTTTTACCTTTTATAATTTTAATTATGTCCCGTCTTTCCATAAGGCTATGGAAAGACCGTCTTTCCCAAAACTTTACCAAAAATGAATAAAAGTTGGCCAAAAAAGAAAATACAGTGAAAAATGTAAAAATAGGTGGAATGTCTAAAAAAAAGGAAAGAGTGAAAAAAATAGTTGGAGCGGAGTATATCACAAAAATATCAGAATATCCATTTTCCTTTTATCTTCCTAGTCCTCCCTCCCCCGCTGGTAACCATCTCCGACAGACAGTTACCACCGGGTTCCGCCGCATTTGTCGGAATATCGCTCCGCCGCTCACAACCGCCGCGATTCTTTTTCCGCCGGAGAAATCGATGCGACGCCGTGCCCTAGCTCCGCTGCTGCAATTCCTCTGCGATTCGAACCTCTCCTGCGATGGCGACGCTCTGTCATTCGCACCACTGCGACGACGACGTTTCAGCGGCGCTTCGATGGCGACGACGACGAGTTCCACTACGAGCGCTGCAATCGACGACAGTGAGAAAGCTGAGTCGACGACAACGACTTGTCTGTCTGATCTTCGTTGACCGCGAAGGCGACGGCGAGGAAGCTGTCGACGGCAACGGCTTATCTGTCCGATCTTCTTTGACCGCGAAGGCGACAACGAGGAAGCCGAGTCGACGACGATGGGGTTCCTGCTAAAGAAGATGAGTGCGTGAGATTCACGTGCTCATTTTGGGAACGACGCCTAATTTGCACGTGGTTCACACGACGTCACGACGATGACGAACGACGGAGGCGAATCAGCTTCTGATTGTAAGAGAGGTGAGGTTTGATTTCATTTTTTTATGTTTTTTCAAATACATGCTATGGTTCATTAATCTTTGACTGAGATAACTTTCATTAAGAGTTGTTTGGCCTGGTGGTTGATGTACATAACAGTGCTGTTGGAGGTCACATGTTCGAGAATTCGTACGAATTTTATTATGTTTTTCATTTTTTAACAGAGGTTTTTTACTGTTTAATTGAGTTAATTTTGAACAATCATTGATTGCTCCAGTGGTTAGGATCCTTAACATTGATGTTGGAGGTCTCGGGTGTGAGTCTTTGTATGATCTTTATTTTGAACTTTTTTTTAATGTTTTTTTAATTTAAGCTGAGGTTTATTACTGTTTGACTGAAGTATTATTTAATAATAGTTGACTGGTCTAGTGGTTAGGATCCTAGATGTTGATGCTGGAGGTGTCAGGTTTGAGTCTCTGTATAACCTATTGTTTTAAAGATTTTATGTTCTTGATGTATATGCTGCGGTTTAATATTATATGAGAACGTGTTCAATAAAAGTCTATGGTCTAGTGGTTATTGCTCAACGCTCTGAGGTTGGTGATCCAAGATCAAATCCCACTAGAACCTTTTTTCTTTTTTGAAGAATTTTTATTCTTGAGGTTTTTTTTGTTGATGTTTTAAACCTATTTTCCCCCTCTTATGTTGATATTTTTTTTCATTATTCGGGTGAGATTTAATTGAATGAGTTTAGATTCTGTAGTTTTTTTTTGTTGATATGGATTGATATTTGTAGTTTTTTAAAATTAATTTTCGACAGACAGTTACCACCGGGTTCCGCCGCATCTGCCGGAATATCGCTCCGCCGCTCACAACCGCCGCGATTCTTTATCCGCCGGAGAAATCGATGCGACGCCGTGCCCTAGCTCCGCTGCTGCAATTCCTCTGCGATTCGAACCTCTCCTGCGATGGCGACGCTCTGTCATTCGCTCCACTGCGACGATGACGTTTCAGCGGCGCTTCGATGGCGACGACGGCGAGTTCCACTACGAGCGCTGCAATCGACGACAGTGAGGAAGCTGAGTCGACGACAACGACTTGTCTGTCTGATCTTCGTTGACCGCGAAGGCGACGGCGAGGAAGCTGTCGACGGCAACGGCTTATCTGTCCGATCTTCTTTGACCGCGAAGGCGACAACGAGGAAGCCGAGTCGACGACGATGGGGTTCCTGCTAAAGAAGATGAGTTCGTGAGATTCACGTGCTCATTTTGGGAACGACGCCTAATTTGCACGTGGTTCACACGACGTCACGATGATGACGAACGACGGAGGCGAATCAGCTTCTGATTGTAAGAGAGGTGAGGTTTGATTTCATTTTTTTAATGTTTTTTCAAATACATGCTATGGTTTATTAATCTTTGACTGAGATAACTTTGATTAAGAGTTGTTTGGCCTGGTGGTTGATGTACATAACAGTGCTGTTGGAGGTCACATGTTCGAGAATTCATACGAATTTTATTATATTTTTCATTTTTTAACAGAGGTTTTTTACTGTTTAATTGAGTTAATTTTGAACAATCATTGATTGCTCCAGTGGTTAGGATCCTTAACATTGATGTTGGAGGTCTCGGGTGTGAGTCTTTGTATGATCTTTATTTTGAACTTTTTTTTAATGTTTTTTTAATTTAAGCTGAGGTTTATTACTGTTTGACTGAAGTATAATTTAATAATAGTTGACTGGTCTAGTGGTTAGGATCCTAGATGTTGATGCTGGAGGTGTCAGGTTTGAGTCTCTGTATAACCTATTGTTTTAAAGATTTTATGTTCTTGATGTATATGCTGCGGTTTAATATTATATGAGAACGTGTTCAATAAAAGTCTATGGTCTAGTGGTTATTGCTCAACGCTCTGAGGTTGGTGATCCAAGATCAAATCCCACTAGAACCTTTTTTCTTTTTTGAAGAATTTTTATTTTGAGGTTTTTTTTGTTGATGTTTTAAACCTATTTTACCCCCTCTTATGTTGATATTTTTTTCATTATTCGGGTGAGATTTAATTGAATGAGTTCAGATTCTGTAGTTTTTTTTGTTGATATGGATTGATATTTGTAGTTTTTTAAAATTAATTTTCGACAGACAGTTACCACCGGGTTCCGCCGCATCTGCCGGAATATCGCTCCGCCGCTCACAACCGCCGCGATTCTTTTTCCGCCGGAGAAATCGATGCGACGCCGTGCCCTAGCTCCGCTGCTGCAATTCCTCTGCGATTCGAACCTCTCCTGCGATGGCGACGCTCTGTCATTCGCTCCACTGCGACGACGACGTTTCAGCGGCGCTTCGATGGCGACGGTGACGAGTTCCACTACGAGCGCTGCAATCGACGACAGTGAGGAAGCTGAGTCGACGACAACGACTTGTCTGTCTGATCTTCGTTGACCGCGAAGGCGACGGCGAGGAAGCTGTCGACGGCAACGGCTTATCTGTCCGATCTTCTTTGACCGCGAAGGCGACAACGAGGAAGCCGAGTCGACGACGATGGGGTTCCTGCTAAAGAAGATGAGTGCGTGAGATTCACGTGCTCATTTTGGGAACGACGCCTAATTTTCACGTGGTTCACACGACGTCACGACGATGACGAACGACGGAGGCGAATCAGCTTCTGATTGTAAGAGAGGTGAGGTTTGATTTCATTTTTTTATGTTTTTTCAAATACATGCTATGGTTCATTAATCTTTGACTGAGATAACTTTCATTAAGAGTTGTTTGGCCTGGTGGTTGATGTACATAACAGTGCTGTTGGAGGTCACATGTTCGAGAATTCGTACGAATTTTATTATGTTTTTCATTTTTTAACAGAGGTTTTTTACTGTTTAATTGAGTTAATTTTGAACAATCATTGATTGCTCCAGTGGTTAGGATCCTTAACATTGATGTTGGAGGTCTCGGGTGTGAGTCTTTGTATGATCTTTATTTTGAACTTTTTTTTAATGTTTTTTAATTTAAGCTGAGGTTTATTGCTGTTTGACTGAAGTATTATTTAATAATAGTTGACTGGTCTAGTTGTTAGGATCCTAGATGTTGATGTTGGAGGTGTCAGGTTTGAGTCTCTGTATAACCTATTGTTTTAAAGATTTTATGTTCTTGATGTATATGCTGCGGTTTAATATTATATGAGAACGTGTTCAATAAAAGTCTATGGTCTAGTGGTTATTGCTCAACGCTCTGAGGTTGGTGATCCAAGATCAAATCCCACTAGAACCTTTTTTCTTTTTTGAAGAATTTTTATTCTTGAGGTTTTTTTTGTTGATGTTTTAAACCTATTTTCCCCCTCTTATGTTGATATTTTTTTCATTATTCGGGTGAGATTTAATTGAATGAGTTTAGATTCTGTAGTTTTTTTTTGTTGATATGGATTGATATTTGTAGTTTTTTAAAATTAATTTTCGACAGACAGTTACCACCGGGTTCCGCCGCATCTGCCGGAATATCGCTCCGCCGCTCACAACCGCCGCGATTCTTTTTCCGCCGGAGAAATCGATGCGACGCCGTGCCCTAGCTCCGCTGCTGCAATTCCTCTGCGATTCGAACCTCTCCTGCGATGGCGACGCTCTGTCATTCGCTCCACTGCGACGATGACGTTTCAGCGGCGCTTCGATGGCGACGACGGCGAGTTCCACTACGAGCGCTGCAATCGACGACAGTGAGGAAGCTGAGTCGACGACAACGACTTGTCTGTCTGATCTTCGTTGACTGCGAAGGCGACGGCGAGGAAGCTGTCGACGGCAACGGCTTATCTGTCCGATCTTCTTTGACCGCGAAGGCGACAACGAGGAAGCCGAGTCGACGACAATGGGGTTCCTGCTAAAGAAGATGAGTGCGTGAGATTCACGTGCTCATTTTGGGAACGACGCCTAATTTGCACGTGGTTCACACGACGTCACGATGATGACGAACGACGGAGGCGAATCAGCTTCTGATTGTAAGAGAGGTGAGGTTTGATTTCATTTTTTTATGTTTTTTCAAATACATGCTATGGTTTATTAATCTTTGACTGAGATAACTTTGATTAAGAGTTGTTTGGCCTGGTGGTTGATGTACATAACAGTGCTGTTGGAGGTCACATGTTCGAGAATTCATACGAATTTTATTATGTTTTTCATTTTTTAACAGAGGTTTTTTACTGTTTAATTGAGTTAATTTTGAACAATCATTGATTGCTCCAGTGGTTAGGATCCTTAACATTGATGTTGGAGGTCTCGGGTGTGAGTCTTTGTATGATCTTTATTTTGAACTTTTTTTTAATGTTTTTTTAATTTAAGCTGAGGTTTATTACTGTTTGACTGAAGTATTATTTAATAATAGTTGACTGGTCTAGTGGTTAGGATCCCAGATGTTGATGCTGGAGGTGTCAGGTTTGAGTCTCTGTATAACCTATTGTTTTAAAGATTTTATGTTCTTGATGTATATGCTGCGGTTTAATATTATATGAGAACGTGTTCAATAAAAGTCTATGGTCTAGTGGTTATTGCTCAACGCTCTGAGGTTGGTGATCCAAGATCAAATCCCACTAGAACCTTTTTTCTTTTTTGAAGAATTTTTATTCTTGAGGTTTTTTTTGTTGATGATTTAAACCTATTTTTTCCCCTCTTATGTTGATATTTTTTTCATTATTCGGGTGAGATTTAATTGAATGAGTTCAGATTCTGTAGTTTTTTTTGTTGATATGGATTGATATTTGTAGTTTTTTAAAATTAATTTTCGACAGACAGTTACCACCGGGTTCCGCCGCATCTGCCGGAATATCGCTCTGCCGCTCACAACCGCCGCGATTCTTTTTCCGTCGGAGAAATCGATGCGACGCCGTGCCCTAGCTCCGCTGCTGCAATTCCTCTGCGATTCGAACCTCTCCTGCGATGGCGACGCTCTGTCATTCGCTCCACTGCGACGACGACGTTTCAGCGGCGCTTCGATGGCGACGACGATAAATTCCACTACGAGCGCTGCAATCGACGACAGTGAGGAAGCTGAGTCGACGACAACGACTTGTCTGTCTGATCTTCGTTGACCGCGAAGGCGACGGCGAGGAAGCTGTCGACGGCAACGGCTTATCTGTCCGATCTTCTTTGACCGCGAAGGCGACAACGAGGAAGCCGAGTCGACGACAATGGGGTTCCTGCTAAAGAAGAAGAGTGCGTGAGATTCACGTGCTCATTTTGGGAACGACGCCTAATTTGCACGTGGTTCACACGACGTCACGACGATGACGAACGACGGAGGCGAATCAGCTTCTGATTGTAAGATAGGTGAGGTTTGATTTCATTTTTTTTTTATGTTTTTTCAAATACATGCTATGGTTTATTAATCTTTGACTGAGATAACTTTCATTAAGAGTTGTTTGGCCTGGTGGTTGATGTACATAACAGTGCTGTTGGAGGTCACATGTTCGAGAATTCGTACGAATTTTATTATGTTTTTCATTTTTTAACAGAGGTTTTTTACTGTTTAATTGAGTTAATTTTGAACAATCATTGATTGCTCCAGTGGTTAGGATCCTTAACATTGATGTTGGAGGTCTCGGGTGTGAGTCTTTGTATGATCTTTATTTTGAACTTTTTTTTAATGTTTTTTTAATTTAAGCTGAGGTTTATTACTGTTTGACTGAAGTATTATTTAATAATAGTTGACTGGTCTAGTGGTTAGGATCCTAGATGTTGATGCTGGAGGTGTCAGGTTTGAGTCTCTGTATAACCTATTGTTTTAAAGATTTTATGTTCTTGATGTATATGCTGCGGTTTAATATTATATGAGAACGTGTTCAATAAAAGTCTATGGTCTAGTGGTTATTGCTCAACGCTCTGAGGTTGGTGATCCAAGATCAAATCCCACTAGAACCTTTTTTCTTTTTTGAAGAATTTTTATTCTTGAGGTTTTTTTTGTTGATGTTTTAAACCTATTTTTTCCCCTCTTATGTTGATATTTTTTTCATTATTCGGGTGAGATTTAATTGAATGAGTTCTGATTCTGTAGTTTTTTTTGTTGATATGAATTGATATTTGTAGTTTTTTAAAATTAATTTTCGACAGACAGTTACCACCGGGTTCCGCCGCATCCGCCGGAATATCGCTCCGCCGCTCACAACCGCCGCGATTCTTTTTCCGCCGGAGAAATCGATGCGACGCCGTGCCCTAGCTCCGCTGCTGCAATTCCTCTGCGATTCGAACCTCTCCTGCGATGGCGACGCTCTGTCATTCGCTCCACTGCGACGACGACGTTTCAGCGGCGCTTCGATGGCGACGACGACGAATTCCACTACGAGCGCTGCAATCGACGACAGTGAGGAAGCTGAGTCGACGACAACGACTTGTCTGTCTGATCTTCGTTGACCGCGAAGGCGACGGCGAGGAAGCTGTCGACGGCAACGGCTTATCTGTCCGATCTTCTTTGACCGCGAAGGCGACAACGAGGAAGCCGAGTCGACGACGATGGGGTTCCTGCTAAAGAAGATGAGTGCGTGAGATTCACGTGCTCATTTTGGGAACGACGCCTAATTTGCACGTGGTTCACACGACGTCACGACGATGACGAACGACGGAGGCGAATCAGCTTCTGATTGTAAGAGAGGTGAGGTTTGATTTCATTTTTTTATGTTTTTTCAAATACATGCTATGGTTTATTAATCTTTGACTGAGATAACTTTCATTAAGAGTTGTTTGGCCTGGTGGTTGATGTACATAACAGTGCTGTTGGAGGTCACATGTTCGAGAATTCGTACGAATTTTATTATGTTTTTCATTTTTTAACTGAGGTTTTTTACTGTTTAATTGAGTTAATTTTGAACAATCATTGATTGCTCCAGTGGTTAGGATCCTTAACATTGATGTTGGAGGTCTCGGGTGTGAGTCTTTGTATGATCTTTATTTTGAACTTTTTTTTAATGTTTTTTTAATTTAAGCTGAGGTTTATTACTGTTTGACTGAAGTATTATTTAATAATAGTTGACTGGTCTAGTGGTTAGGATCCCAGATGTTGATGCTGGAGGTGTCAGGTTTGAGTCTCTGTATAACCTATTGTTTTAAAGATTTTATGTTCTTGATGTATATGCTGCGGTTTAATATTATATGAGAACGTGTTCAATAAAAGTCTATGGTCTAGTGGTTATTGCTCAACGCTCTGAGGTTGGTGATCCAAGATCAAATCCCACTAGAACCTTTTTTCTTTTTTGAAGAATTTTTATTCTTGAGGTTTTTTTTGTTGATGTTTTAAACCTATTTTTTCCCCTCTTATGTTGATATTTTTTTCATTATTCGGGTGAGATTTAATTGAATGAGTTCAGATTCTGTAGTTTTTTTTTGTTGATATGGATTGATATTTGTAGTTTTTTAAAATTAATTTTCGACAGACAGTTACCACCGGGTTCCGCCGCATCTGCCGGAATATCGCTCCACCGCTCACAACCGCCGCGATTCTTTTTCCGCCGGAGAAATCGATGCGACGCCGTGCCCTAGCTCCGCTGCTGCAATTCCTCTGCGATTCGAACCTCTCCTGCGATGGCGACGCTCTGTCATTCGCTCCACTGCGACGACGACGTTTCAGCGGCGCTTCGATGGCGACGACGACGAATTCCACTACGAGCGCTGCAATCGACGACAGTGAGGAAGCTGAGTCGACGACAACGACTTGTCTGTCTGATCTTCGTTGACCGCGAAGGCGACGGCGAGGAAGCTGTCGACGGCAACGGCTTATCTGTCCGATCTTCTTTGACCGCGAAGGCGACAACGAGGAAGCCGAGTCGACGACGATGGGGTTCCTGCTAAAGAAGATGAGTGCGTGAGATTCACGTGCTCATTTTGGGAACGACGCCTAATTTGCACGTGGTTCACACGACGTCACGACGATGACGAACGACGGAGGCGAATCAGCTTCTGATTGTAAGATAGGTGAGGTTTGATTTCATTTTTTTATGTTTTTTCAAATACATGCTATGGTTTATTAATCTTTGACTGAGATAACTTTCATTAAGAGTTGTTTGGCCTGGTGGTTGATGTACATAACAGTGCTGTTGGAGGTCACATGTTCGAGAATTCGTACGAATTTTATTATGTTTTTCATTTTTTAACAGAGGTTTTTTACTGTTTAATTGAGTTAATTTTGAACAATCATTGATTGCTCCAGTGGTTAGGATCCTTAACATTGATGTTGGAGGTCTCGGGTGTGAGTCTTTGTATGATCTTTATTTTGAACTTTTTTTTAATGTTTTTTTAATTTAAGCTGAGGTTTATTACTGTTTGACTGAAGTATTATTTAATAATAGTTGACTGGTCTAGTGGTTAGGATCCCAGATGTTGATGCTGGAGGTGTCAGGTTTGAGTCTCTGTATAACCTATTGTTTTAAAGATTTTATGTTCTTGATGTATATGCTGCGGTTTAATATTATATGAGAACGTGTTCAATAAAAGTCTATGGTCTAGTGGTTATTGCTCAACGCTCTGAGGTTGGTGATCCAAGATCAAATCCCACTAGAACCTTTTTTCTTTTTTGAAGAATTTTTATTCTTGAGGTTTTTTTTGTTGATGTTTTAAACCTATTTTTTCCCCTCTTATGTTGATATTTTTTTCATTATTCGGGTGAGATTTAATTGAATGAGTTCAGATTCTGTAGTTTTTTTTTGTTGATATGGATTGATATTTGTAGTTTTTTAAAATTAATTTTCGACAGACAGTTACCACCGGGTTCCGCCGCATCTGCCGGAATATCGCTCCGCCGCTCACAACCACCGCGATTCTTTTTCCGCCGGAGAAATCGATGTGACGCCGTGCCCTAGCTCCGCTGCTGCAATTCCTCTGCGATTCGAACCTCTCCTGCGATGGCGATGCTCTGTCATTCGCTCCACTGCGACGATGACGTTTCAGCGGCGCTTCGATGGCGACGACGGCGAGTTCCACTACGAGCGCTGCAATCGACGACAGTGAGGAAGCTGAGTCGACGACAACGACTTGTCTGTCTGATCTTCGTTGACCGCGAAGGCGACGGCGAGGAAGCTGTCGATGGCAACGACTTATCTGTCCGATCTTCTTTGACCGCGAAGGCGACAACGAGGAAGCCGAGTCGACGACAATGGGGTTCCTGCTAAAGAAGAAGAGTGCGTGAGATTCACGTGCTCATTTTGGGAACGACGCCTAATTTGCACGTGGTTCACACGACGTCACGACGATGACGAACGACGGAGGCGAATCAGCTTCTGATTGTAAGATAGGTGAGGTTTGATTTCATTTTTTTATGTTTTTTCAAATACATGCTATGGTTTATTAATCTTTGACTGAGATAACTTTCATTAAGAGTTGTTTGGCCTGGTGGTTGATGTACATAACAGTGCTGTTGGAGGTCACATGTTCGAGAATTCGTACGAATTTTATTATGTTTTTCATTTTTTAACAGAGGTTTTTTACTGTTTAATTGAGTTAATTTTGAACAATCATTGATTGCTCCAGTGGTTAGGATCCTTAACATTGATGTTGGAGGTCTCGGGTGTGAGTCTTTGTATGATCTTTATTTTGAACTTTTTTTTAATGTTTTTTTAATTTAAGCTGAGGTTTATTACTGTTTGACTGAAGTATTATTTAATAATAGTTGACTGGTCTAGTGGTTAGGATCCCAGATGTTGATGCTGGAGGTGTCAGGTTTGAGTCTCTGTATAACCTATTGTTTTAAAGATTTTATGTTCTTGATGTATATGCTGCGGTTTAATATTATATGAGAACGTGTTCAATAAAAGTCTATGGTCTAGTGGTTATTGCTCAACGCTCTGAGGTTGGTGATCCAAGATCAAATCCCACTAGAACCTTTTTTCTTTTTTGAAGAATTTTTATTCTTGAGGTTTTTTTTGTTGATGTTTTAAACCTATTTTTTCCCCTCTTATGTTGATATTTTTTTCATTATTCGGGTGAGATTTAATTGAATGAGTTCAGATTCTGTAGTTTTTTTTTGTTGATATGGATTGATATTTGTAGTTTTTTAAAATTAATTTTCGACAGACAGTTACCACCGGGTTCCGCCGCATCTGCCGGAATATCGCTCCGCCGCTCACAACCGCCGCGATTCTTTTTCCGCCGGAGAAATCGATGCGACGCCGTGCCCTAGCTCCGCTGCTGCAATTCCTCTGCGATTCGAACCTCTCCTGCGATGGCGATGCTCTGTCATTCGCTCCACTGCGACGATGACGTTTCAGCGGCGCTTCGATGGCGACGACGGCGAGTTCCACTACGAGCGCTGCAATCGACGACAGTGAGGAAGCTGAGTCGATGACAACGACTTGTCTGTCTGATCTTCGTTGACCGCGAAGGCGACGGCGAGGAAGCTGTCGACGGCAACGGCTTATCTGTCCGATCTTCTTTGACCGCGAAGGCGACAACGAGGAAGCTGAGTCGACGACAATGGGGTTCCTGCTAAAGAAGAAGAGTGCGTGAGATTCACGTGCTCATTTTGGGAACGACGCCTAATTTGCACGTGGTTCACACGACGTCACGACGATGACGAACGACGGAGGCGAATCAGCTTCTGATTGTAAGATAGGTGAGGTTTGATTTCATTTTTTTATGTTTTTTCAAATACATGCTATGGTTTATTAATCTTTGACTGAGATAACTTTCATTAAGAGTTGTTTGGCCTAGTGGTTGATGTACATAACAGTGCTGTTGGAGGTCACATGTTCGAGAATTCGTACGAATTTTATTATGTTTTTCATTTTTTAACAGAGGTTTTTTACTGTTTAATTGAGTTAATTTTGAACAATCATTGATTGCTCCAGTGGTTAGGATCCTTAACATTGATGTTGGAGGTCTCGGGTGTGAGTCTTTGTATGATCTTTATTTTGAACTTTTTTTTAATGTTTTTTTAATTTAAGCTGAGGTTTATTACTGTTTGACTGAAGTATTATTTAATAATAGTTGACTGGTCTAGTGGTTAGGATCCTAGATGTTGATGCTGGAGGTGTCAGGTTTGAGTCTCTGTATAACCTATTGTTTTAAAGATTTTATGTTCTTGATGTATATGCTGCGGTTTAATATTATATGAGAACGTGTTCAATAAAAGTCTATGGTCTAGTGGTTATTGCTCAACGCTCTGAGGTTGGTGATCCAAGATCAAATCCCACTAGAACCTTTTTTCTTTTTTGAAGAATTTTTATTCTTGAGGTTTTTTTTGTTGATGTTTTAAACCTATTTTTTCCCCTCTTATGTTGATATTTTTTTCATTATTCGGGTGAGATTTAATTGAATGAGTTCAGATTCTGTAGTTTTTTTTTGTTGATATGGATTGATATTTGTAGTTTTTTAAAATTAATTTTCGACAGACAGTTACCACCGGGTTCCGCCGCATCTGCCGGAATATCGCTCCGCCGCTCACAACCGCCGCGATTCTTTTTCCGCCGGAGAAATCGATGCGACGCCGTGCCCTAGCTCCGCTGCTGCAATTCCTCTGCGATTCGAACCTCTCCTGCGATGGCGACGCTCTGTCATTCGCTCCACCGCGACGACGACGTTTCAGCGGCGCTTCGATGGCGACGACGACGAATTCCACTACGATCGCTGCAATCGACGACAGTGAGGAAGCTGAGTCGACGACAACGACTTGTCTGTCTGATCTTCTTTGACCGCGAAGGCGACGGCGAGGAAGCTGTCGACGGCAACGGCTTATCTGTCCGATCTTCTTTGACCGCGAAGGCGATAACGAGGAAGCCGAGTCGACGACGATGGGGTTCCTGCTAAAGAAGATGAGTGCGTGAGATTCACGTGCTCATTTTGGGAACGACGCCTAATTTGCACGTTGTTCACACGACGTCACGATGATGACGAACGACGGAGGTGAATCAGCTTCTGATTGTAAGATAGGTGAGGTTTGATTTCATTTTTTTATGTTTTTTCAAATACATGCTATGGTTTATTAATCTTTGACTGAGATAACTTTGATTAAGAGTTGTTTGGCCTGGTGGTTGATGTACATAACAGTGCTGTTGGAGGTCACATGTTCGAGAATTCATACGAATTTTATTATGTTTTTCATTTGTAACAGAGGTTTTTTACTGTTTAATTGAGTTAATTTTGAACAATCATTGATTGCTCCAGTGGTTAGGATCCTTAACATTGATGTTGGAGGTCTCGGGTGTGAGTCTTTGTATGATCTTTATTTTGAACTTTTTTTTAATGTTTTTTTAATTTAAGCTGAGGTTTATTACTGTTTGACTGAAGTATTATTTAATAATAGTTGACTGGTCTAGTGGTTAGGATCCCAGATGTTGATGCTGGAGGTGTCAGGTTTGAGTCTCTGTATAACCTATTGTTTTAAAGATTTTATGTTCTTGATGTATATGCTGCGGTTTAATATTATATGAGAACGTGTTCAATAAAAGTCTATGGTCTAGTGGTTATTGCTCAACGCTCTGAGGTTGGTGATCCAAGATCAAATCCCACTAGAACCTTTTTTCTTTTTTGAAGAATTTTTATTCTTGAGGTTTTTTTTGTTGATGTTTTAAACCTATTTTTTCCCCTCTTATGTTGATATTTTTTTCATTATTCGGGTGAGATTTAATTGAATGAGTTCAGATTCTGTAGTTTTTTTTTGTTGATATGGATTGATATTTGTAGTTTTTTAAAATTAATTTTCGACAGACAGTTACCACCGGGTTCCGCCGCATCTGCCGGAATATCGCTCCACCGCTCACAACCGCCGCGATTCTTTTTCCGCCGGAGAAATCGATGCGACGCCGTGCCCTAGCTCCGCTGCTGCAATTCCTCTGCGATTCGAACCTCTCCTGCGATGGCGACGCTCTGTCATTCGCTCCACTGCGACGACGACGTTTCAGCGGCGCTTCGATGGCGACGACGATGAATTCCACTACGAGCGCTGCAATCGACGACAGTGAGGAAGCTGAGTCGACGACAACGACTTGTCTGTCTGATCTTCGTTGACCGCGAAGGCGACGGCGAGGAAGCTGTCGACGGCAACGGCTTATCTGTCCGATCTTCTTTGACCGCGAAGGCGACAACGAGGAAGCCGAGTCGACGACGATGGGGTTCCTGCTAAAGAAGATGAGTGCGTGAGATTCACGTGCTCATTTTGGGAACGACGCCTAATTTGCACGTGGTTCACACGACGTCACGACGATGACGAACGACGGAGGCGAATCAGCTTCTGATTGTAAGATAGGTGAGGTTTGATTTCATTTTTTTATGTTTTTTCAAATACATGCTATGGTTTATTAATCTTTGACTGAGATAACTTTCATTAAGAGTTGTTTGGCCTGGTGGTTGATGTACATAACAGTGCTGTTGGAGGTCACATGTTCGAGAATTCGTACGAATTTTATTATGTTTTTCATTTTTTAACAGAGGTTTTTTACTGTTTAATTGAGTTAATTTTGAACAATCATTGATTGCTCCAGTGGTTAGGATCCTTAACATTGATGTTGGAGGTCTCGGGTGTGAGTCTTTGTATGATCTTTATTTTGAACTTTTTTTTAATGTTTTTTTAATTTAAGCTGAGGTTTATTACTGTTTGACTGAAGTATTATTTAATAATAGTTGACTGGTCTAGTGGTTAGGATCCCAGATGTTGATGCTGGAGGTGTCAGGTTTGAGTCTCTGTATAACCTATTGTTTTAAAGATTTTATGTTCTTGATGTATATGCTGCGGTTTAATATTATATGAGAACGTGTTCAATAAAAGTCTATGGTCTAGTGGTTATTGCTCAACGCTCTGAGGTTGGTGATCCAAGATCAAATCCCACTAGAACCTTTTTTCTTTTTTGAAGAATTTTTATTCTTGAGGTTTTTTTTGTTGATGTTTTAAACCTATTTTTTCCCCTCTTATGTTGATATTTTTTTCATTATTCGGGTGAGATTTAATTGAATGAGTTCAGATTCTGTAGTTTTTTTTTGTTGATATGGATTGATATTTTTAGTTTTTTAAAATTAATTTTCGACAGACAGTTACCACCGGGTTCCGCCGCATCTGCCGGAATATCGCTCCGCCGCTCACAACCACCGCGATTCTTTTTCCGCCGGAGAAATCGATGTGACGCCGTGCCCTAGCTCCGCTGCTGCAATTCCTCTGCGATTCGAACCTCTCCTGCGATGGCGATGCTCTGTCATTCGCTCCACTGCGACGATGACGTTTCAGCGGCGCTTCGATGGCGACGACGGCGAGTTCCACTACGAGCGCTGCAATCGACGACAGTGAGGAAGCTGAGTCGACGACAACGACTTGTCTGTCTGATCTTCGTTGACCGCGAAGGCGACGGCGAGGAAGCTGTCGACGGCAACGACTTATCTGTCCGATCTTCTTTGACCGCGAAGGCGACAACGAGGAAGCCGAGTCGACGACAATGGGGTTCCTGCTAAAGAAGAAGAGTGCGTGAGATTCACGTGCTCATTTTGGGAACGACGCCTAATTTGCACGTGGTTCACACGACGTCACGACGATGACGAACGACGGAGGCGAATCAGCTTCTGATTGTAAGATAGGTGAGGTTTGATTTCATTTCTTTATGTTTTTTCAAATACATGCTATGGTTTATTAATCTTTGACTGAGATAACTTTCATTAAGAGTTGTTTGGCCTGGTGGTTGATGTACATAACAGTGCTGTTGGAGGTCACATGTTCGAGAATTCGTACGAATTTTATTATGTTTTTCATTTTTTAACAGAGGTTTTTTACTGTTTAATTGAGTTAATTTTGAACAATCATTGATTGCTCCAGTGGTTAGGATCCTTAACATTGATGTTGGAGGTCTCGGGTGTGAGTCTTTGTATGATCTTTATTTTGAACTTTTTTTTAATGTTTTTTTAATTTAAGCTGAGGTTTATTACTGTTTGACTGAAGTATTATTTAATAATAGTTGACTGGTCTAGTGGTTAGGATCCCAGATGTTGATGCTGGAGGTGTCAGGTTTGAGTCTCTGTATAACCTATTGTTTTAAAGATTTTATGTTCTTGATGTATATGCTGCGGTTTAATATTATATGAGAACGTGTTCAATAAAAGTCTATGGTCTAGTGGTTATTGCTCAACGCTCTGAGGTTGGTGATCCAAGATCAAATCCCACTAGAACCTTTTTTCTTTTTTGAAGAATTTTTATTCTTGAGGTTTTTTTTGTTGATGTTTTAAACCTATTTTTTCCCCTCTTATGTTGATATTTTTTTCATTATTCGGGTGAGATTTAATTGAATGAGTTCAGATTCTGTAGTTTTTTTTTGTTGATATGGATTGATATTTGTAGTTTTTTAAAATTAATTTTCGACAGACAGTTACCACCGGGTTCCGCCGCATCTGCCGGAATATCGCTCCGCCGCTCACAACCGCCGCGATTCTTTTTCCGCCGGAGAAATCGATGCGACGCCGTGCCCTAGCTCCGCTGCTGCAATTCCTCTGCGATTCGAACCTCTCCTGCGATGGCGACGCTCTGTCATTCGCTCCACTGCGACGATGACGTTTCAGCGGCGCTTCGATGGCGACGACGGCGAGTTCCACTACGAGCGCTGCAATCGACGACAGTGAGGAAGCTGAGTCGACGACAACGACTTGTCTGTCTGATCTTCGTTGACCGCGAAGGCGACGGCGAGGAAGCTGTCGACGGCAACGGCTTATCTGTCCGATCTTCTTTGACCGCGAAGGCGACAACGAGGAAGCCGAGTCGACGACAATGGGGTTCCTGCTAAAGAAGAAGAGTGCGTGAGATTCACGTGCTCATTTTGGGAACGACGCCTAATTTGCACGTGGTTCACACGACGTCACGACGATGACGAACGACGGAGGCGAATCAGCTTCTGATTGTAAGATAGGTGAGGTTTGATTTCATTTTTTTATGTTTTTTCAAATACATGCTATGGTTTATTAATCTTTGACTGAGATAACTTTCATTAAGAGTTGTTTGGCCTAGTGGTTGATGTACATAACAGTGCTGTTGGAAGTCACATGTTCGAGAATTCGTACGAATTTTATTATGTTTTTCATTTTTTAACAGAGGTTTTTTACTGTTTAATTGAGTTAATTTTGAACAATCATTGATTGCTCCAGTGGTTAGGATCCTTAACATTGATGTTGGAGGTCTCGGGTGTGAGTCTTTGTATGATCTTTATTTTGAACTTTTTTTTAATGTTTTTTTAATTTAAGCTGAGGTTTATTACTGTTTGACTGAAGTATTATTTAATAATAGTTGACTGGTCTAGTGGTTAGGATCCTAGATGTTGATGCTGGAGGTGTCAGGTTTGAGTCTCTGTATAACCTATTGTTTTAAAGATTTTATGTTCTTGATGTATATGCTGCGGTTTAATATTATATGAGAACGTGTTCAATAAAAGTCTATGGTCTAGTGGTTATTGCTCAACGCTCTGAGGTTGGTGATCCAAGATCAAATCCCACTAGAACCTTTTTTCTTTTTTGAAGAATTTTTATTCTTGAGGTTTTTTTTGTTGATGTTTTAAACCTATTTTTTCCCCTCTTATGTTGATATTTTTTTCATTATTCGGGTGAGATTTAATTGAATGAGTTCAGATTCTGTAGTTTTTTTTTGTTGATATGGATTGATATTTGTAGTTTTTTAAAATTAATTTTCGACAGACAGTTACCACCAGGTTCCGCCGCATCTGCCGGAATATCGCTCCGCCGCTCACAACCGCCGCGATTCTTTTTCCGCCGGAGAAATCGATGCGATGCCGTGCCCTAGCTCCGCTGCTGCAATTCCTCTGCGATTCAAACCTCTCCTGCGATGGCGACGCTCTGTCATTCGCTCCACTGCGACGTCGACGTTTCAGCGGCGCTTCGATGGCGACGACGATGAATTCCACTACGAGCGCTGCAATCGACGACAGTGAGGAAGCTGAGTCGACGACAACGACTTGTCTGTCTGATCTTCGTTGACCGCGAAGGCGACGGCGAGGAAGCTGTCGACGGCAACGGCTTATCTGTCCGATCTTCTTTGACCGCGAAGGCGACAACGAGGAAGCCGAGTCGACGACGATGGGGTTCCTGCTAAAGAAGATGAGTGCGTGAGATTCACGTGCTCATTTTGGGAACGACGCCTAATTTGCACGTGGTTCACACGACGTCACGACGATGATGAACGACGGAGGCGAATCAGCTTCTGATTGTAAGATAGGTGAGGTTTGATTTCATTTTTTTATGTTTTTTCAAATACATGCTATGGTTTATTAATCTTTGACTGAGATAACTTTCATTAAGAGTTGTTTGGCCTGGTGGTTGATGTACATAACAGTGCTGTTGGAGGTCACATGTTCGAGAATTCGTACGAATTTTATTATGTTTTTCATTTTTTAACAGAGGTTTTTTACTGTTTAATTGAGTTAATTTTGAACAATCATTGATTGCTCCAGTGGTTAGGATCCTTAACATTGATGTTGGAGGTCTCGGGTGTGAGTCTTTGTATGATCTTTATTTTGAACTTTTTTTTAATGTTTTTTTAATTTAAGCTGAGGTTTATTACTGTTTGACTGAAGTATTATTTAATAATAGTTGACTGGTCTAGTGGTTAGGATCCTAGATGTTGATGCTGGAGGTGTCAGGTTTGAGTCTCTGTATAACCTATTGTTTTAAAGATTTTATGTTCTTGATGTATATGCTGCAGTTTAGAATTATATGAGAACCTGTTCAATAAAAGTCTATGGTCTAGTGGTTATTGCTCAACGCTCTGAGGTTGGTGATCCAAGATCAAATCCCACTAGAACCTTTTTTCTTTTTTGAAGAATTTTTATTCTTGAGGTTTTTTTTGTTGATGTTTTAAACCTATTTTTTCCCCTCTTATGTTGATATTTTTTTCATTATTCGGGTGAGATTTAATTGAATGAGTTCAGATTCTGTAGTTTTTTTTTGTTGATATGGATTGATATTTGTAGTTTTTTAAAATTAATTTTCGACAGACAGTTACCACCGGGTTCCGCCGCATCTGCCGGAATATCGCTCCGCCGCTCACAACCGCCGCGATTCTTTTTCCGCCGGAGAAATCGATGCGACGCCGTGCCCTAGCTCCGCTGCTGCAATTCCTCTGCGATTCGAACCTCTCCTGCGATGGCGACGCTCTGTCATTCGCTCCACCGCGACGACGACGTTTCAGCGGCGCTTCGATGGCGACGACGATGAATTCCACTACGATCGCTGCAATCGACGACAGTGAGGAAGCTGAGTCGACGACAACGACTTGTCTGTCTGATCTTCTTTGACCGCGAAGGCGACGGCGAGGAAGCTGTCGACGGCAACGGCTTATCTGTCCGATCTTCTTTGACCGCGAAGGCGATAACGAGGAAGCCGAGTCGACGACGATGGGGTTCCTGCTAAAGAAGATGAGTGCGTGAGATTCACGTGCTCATTTTGGGAACGACGCCTAATTTGCACGTTGTTCACACGACGTCACGATGATGACGAACGACGGAGGCGAATCAGCTTCTGATTGTAAGATAGGTGAGGTTTGATTTCATTTTTTTATGTTTTTTCAAATACATGCTATGGTTTATTAATCTTTGACTGAGATAACTTTGATTAAGAGTTGTTTGGCCTGGTGGTTGATGTACATAACAGTGCTGTTGGAGGTCACATGTTCGAGAATTCATACGAATTTTATTATGTTTTTCATTTTTTAACAGAGGTTTTTTACTGTTTAATTGAGTTAATTTTGAACAATCATTGATTGCTCCAGTGGTTAGGATCCTTAACATTGATGTTGGAGGTCTCGGGTGTGAGTCTTTGTATGATCTTTATTTTGAACTTTTTTTTAATGTTTTTTTAATTTAAGCTGAGGTTTATTACTGTTTGACTGAAGTATTATTTAATAATAGTTGACTGGTCTAGTGGTTAGGATCCCAGATGTTGATGCTGGAGGTGTCAGGTTTGAGTCTCTGTATAACCTATTGTTTTAAAGATTTTATGTTCTTGATGTATATGCTGCGGTTTAATATTATATGAGAACGTGTTCAATAAAAGTCTATGGTCTAGTGGTTATTGCTCAACGCTCTGAGGTTGGTGATCCAAGATCAAATCCCACTAGAATCTTTTTTCTTTTTTGAAGAATTTTTATTCTTGAGGTTTTTTTTGTTGATGTTTTAAACCTATTTTTTCCCCTCTTATGTTGATATTTTTTTCATTATTCGGGTGAGATTTAATTGAATGAGTTCAGATTCTGTAGTTTTTTTTTGTTGATATGGATTGATATTTGTAGTTTTTTAAAATTAATTTTCGACAGACAGTTACCACCGGGTTCCGCCGCATCTGCCGGAATATCGCTCCGCCGCTCACAACCGCCGCGATTCTTTTTCCGCCGGAGAAATCGATGCGACGCCGTGCCCTAGCTCCGCTGCTGCAATTCCTCTGCGATTCGAACCTCTCCTGCGATGGCGACGCTCTGTCATTCGCTCCAACGCGACGACGACGTTTCAGCGGCGCTTCGATGGCGACGACGACGAATTCCACTACGATCGCTGCAATCGACGACAGTGAGGAAGCTGAGTCGACGACAACGACTTGTCTGTCTAATCTTCGTTGACCGCGATGGCGACGGCGAGGAAGCTGTCGACGGCAACGGCTTATCTGTCCGATCTTCTTTGACCGCGAAGGCGATAACGAGGAAGCCGAGTCGACGACGATGGGGTTCCTGCTAAAGAAGATGAGTGCGTGAGATTCACGTGCTCATTTTGGGAACGACGCCTAATTTGCACGTTGTTCACACGACGTCACGACGATGACGAACGACGGAGGCGAATCAGCTTCTGATTGTAAGATAGGTGAGGTTTGATTTCATTTTTTTATGTTTTTTCAAATACATGCTATGGTTTATTAATCTTTGACTGAGATAACTTTGATTAAGAGTTGTTTGGCCTGGTGGTTGATGTACATAACAGTGCTGTTGGAGGTCACATGTTCGAGAATTCGTACGAATTTTATTATGTTTTTCATTTTTTAACAGAGGTTTTTTACTGTTTAATTGAGTTAATTTTGAACAATCATTGATTGCTCCAGTGGTTAGGATCCTTAACATTGATGTTGGAGGTCTCGGGTGTGAGTCTTTGTATGATCTTTATTTTGAACTTTTTTTTAATGTTTTTTTAATTTAAGCTGAGGTTTATTACTGTTTGACTGAAGTATTATTTAATAATAGTTGACTGGTCTAGTGGTTAGGATCCCAGATGTTGATGCTGGAGGTGTCAGGTTTGAGTCTCTGTATAACCTATTGTTTTAAAGATTTTATGTTCTTGATGTATATGCTGCGGTTTAATATTATATGAGAACGTGTTCAATAAAAGTCTATGGTCTAGTGGTTATTGCTCAACGCTCTGAGGTTGGTGATCCAAGATCAAATCCCACTAGAACCTTTTTTCTTTTTTGAAGAATTTTTATTCTTGAGGTTTTTTTTGTTGATGTTTTAAACCTATTTTTTCCCCTCTTATGTTGATATTTTTTTCATTATTCGGGTGAGATTTAATTGAATGAGTTCAGATTCTGTAGTTTTTTTTTGTTGATATGGATTGATATTTGTAGTTTTTTAAAATTAATTTTCGACAGACAGTTACCACCGGGTTCCGCCGCATCTGCCGGAATATCGCTCCGCCGCTCACAACCGCCGCGATTCTTTTTCCGCCGGAGAAATCGATGCGACGCCGTGCCCTAGCTCCGCTGCTGCAATTCCTCTGCGATTCGAACCTCTCCTGCGATGGCGACGCTCTGTCATTCGCTCCACTGCGACGATGACGTTTCAGCGGCGCTTCGATGGCGACGACGGCGAGTTCCACTACGAGCGCTGCAATCGACGACAGTGAGGAAGCTGAGTCGACGACAACGACTTGTCTGTCTGATCTTCGTTGATCGCGAAGGCGACGGCGAGGAAGCTGTCGACGGCAACGGCTTATCTGTCCGATCTTCTTTGACCGCGAAGGCGACAACGAGGAAGCCGAGTCGACGACAATGGGGTTCCTGCTAAAGAAGAAGAGTGCGTGAGATTCACGTGCTCATTTTGGGAACGACGCCTAATTTGCACGTGGTTCACACGACGTCACGACGATGACGAACGACGGAGGCGAATCAGCTTCTGATTGTAAGATAGGTGAGGTTTGATTTCATTTTTTTATGTTTTTTCAAATACATGCTATGGTTTATTAATCTTTGACTGAGATAACTTTCATTAAGAGTTGTTTGGCCTGGTGGTTGATGTACATAACAGTGCTGTTGGAGGTCACATGTTCGAGAATTCGTACGAATTTTATAATGTTTTTCATTTTTTAACAGAGGTTTTTTACTGTTTAATTGAGTTAATTTTGAACAATCATTGATTGCTCCAGTGGTTAGGATCCTTAACATTGATGTTGGAGGTCTCGGGTGTGAGTCTTTGTATGATCTTTATTTTGAACTTTTTTTTAATGTTTTTTTAATTTAAGCTGAGGTTTATTACTGTTTGACTGAAGTATTATTTAATAATAGTTGACTGGTCTAGTGGTTAGGATCCCAGATGTTGATGCTGGAGGTGTCAGGTTTGAGTCTCTGTATAACCTATTGTTTTAAAGATTTTATGTTCTTGATGTATATGCTGCGGTTTAATATTATATGAGAACGTGTTCAATAAAAGTCTATGGTCTAGTGGTTATTGCTCAACGCTCTGAGGTTGGTGATCCAAGATCAAATCCCACTAGAACCTTTTTTCTTTTTTGAAGAATTTTTATTCTTGAGGTTTTTTTTGTTGATGTTTTAAACCTATTTTTTCCCCTCTTATGTTGATATTTTTTTCATTATTCGGGTGAGATTTAATTGAATGAGTTCAGATTCTGTAGTTTTTTTTTGTTGATATGGATTGATATTTGTAGTTTTTTAAAATTAATTTTCGACAGACAGTTACCACCAGGTTCCGCCGCATCTGCCGGAATATCGCTCCGCCGCTCACAACCACCGCGATTCTTTTTCCGCCGGAGAAATCGATGCGACGCCGTGCCCTAGCTCCGCTGCTGCAATTCCTCTGCGATTCGAACCTCTCCTGCGATGGCGACGCTCTGTCATTCGCTCCACTGCGACGATGACGTTTCAGCGGCGCTTCGATGGCGACGACGGCGAGTTCCACTACGAGCGCTGCAATCGACGACAGTGAGGAAGCTGAGTCGACGACAACGACTTGTCTGTCTGATCTTCGTTGACCGCGAAGGCGACGGCGAGGAAGCTGTCGACGGCAACGGCTTATCTGTCCGATCTTCTTTGACCGCGAAGGTGACAACGAGGAAGCCGAGTCGACGACAATGAGGTTCCTGCTAAAGAAGATGAGTGCGTGAGATTCACACGTGGTTCACACGACGTTACGACGATGACGAACGACGGAGGCGAATCAGCTTCTGATTGTAAGATAGGTGAGGTTTGATTTCATTTTTTTAATGTTTTTTCAAATACATGCTATGGTTTATTAATCTTTGACTGAGATAACTTTCATTAAGAGTTGTTTGGCCTGGTGGTTGATGTACATAACAGTGCTGTTGGAGGTCACATGTTCGAGAATTCGTACGAATTTTATTATGTTTTTCATTTTTTAACAGAGGATTTTTACTGTTTAATTGAGTTAATTTTGAACAATCATTGATTGCTCCAGTGGTTAGGATCCTTAACATTGATGTTGGAGGTCTCGGGTGTGAGTCTTTGTATGATCTTTATTTTGAACTTTTTTTTAATGTTTTTTAATTTAAGCTGAGGTTTATTACTGTTTGACTGAAGTATTATTTAATAATAGTTGACTGGTCTAGTGGTTAGGATCCTAGATGTTGATGCTGGAGGTGTCAGGTTTGAGTCTCTATATAACCTATTGTTTTAAAGATTTTATGTTCTTGATGTATATGCTGCGGTTTAATATTATATGAGAACGTGTTCAATAAAAGTCTATGGTCTAGTGGTTATTGCTCAACGCTCTGAGGTTGGTGATCCAAGATCAAATCCCACTAGAACCTTTTTTCTTTTTTGAAGAATTTTTATTCTTGAGGTTTTTTTTGTTGATGTTTTAAACCTATTTTTTCCCCTCTTATGTTGATATTTTTTTCATTATTCGGGTGAGATTTAATTGAATGAGTTCAGATTCTGTAGTTTTTTTTTGTTGATATGGATTGATATTTGTAGTTTTTTAAAATTAATTTTCGACAGACAGTTACCACCGGGTTCCGCCGCATCTACCGAAATATCGCTCCGCCGCTCACAACCGCCATGATTCTTTTTCCGCCGGAGAAATCGATGCGACGCCGTGCCCTAGCTCCGCTGCTGCAATTCCTCTGCGATTCGAACCTCTCCTGCGATGGCGACGCTCTGTCATTCGCTCCACTGCGACGACGACGTTTCAGCGGCGCTTCGATGGCGACGACGACGAATTTCACTACGAGCGGTGCAATCGACGACAGTGAGGAAGCTGAGTCGACGACAACGACTTGTCTGTCTGATCTTCGTTAACCGCGAAGGCGACGGCGAGGAAGCTGTCGACGACAACGGCTTATCTGTCCGATCTTCTTTGACCGCGAAGGCGACAACGAGGAAGCCGAGTCGACGACGATGGGGTTCCTGCTAAAGAAGATGAGTGCGGGAGATTCACGTGCTCATTTTGGGAACGACGCCTAATTTGCACGTGGTTCACACGACGTCACGACGATGACGAACGACGGAGGCGAATCAGCTTCTGATTGTAAGAGAGGTGAGGTTTGATTTCATTTTTTTATGTTTTTTCAAATACATGCTATGGTTTATTAATCTTTGACTGAGATAACTTTCATTAAGAGTTGTTTGGCCTGGTAGTTGATGTACATAACAGTGCTGTTGGAGGTCACATGTTCGAGAATTCGTACGAATTTTATTATGTTTTTCATTTTTTAACAGAGGTTTTTTACTGTTTAATTGAGTTAATTTTGAACAATCATTGATTGCTCCAGTGGTTAGGATCCTTAACATTGATGTTGGAGGTCTCGGGTGTGAGTCTTTGTATGATCTTTATTTTGAACTTTTTTTTAATGTTTTTTTAATTTAAGCTGAGGTTTATTACTGTTTGACTGAAGTATTATTTAATAATAGTTGACTGGTCTAGTGGTTAGGATCCTAGATGTTGATGCTGGAGGTGTCAGGTCTGAGTCTCTGTATAACCTATTGTTTTAAAGATTTTATGTTCTTGATGTATATGCTGCGGTTTAATATTATATGAGAACGTGTTCAATAAAAGTCTATGGTCTAGTGGTTATTGCTCAACGCTCTGAGGTTGGTGATCCAAGATCAAATCCCACTAGAACCTTTTTTCTTTTTTGAAGAATTTTTATTCTTGAGGTTTTTTTTGTTGATGTTTTAAACCTATTTTTTCCCCTCTTATGTTGATATTTTTTTCATTATTCGGGTGAGATTTAATTGAATGAGTTCAGATTCTGTAGTTTTTTTTTGTTGATATGGATTGATATTTGTAGTTTTTTAAAATTAATTTTCGACAGACAGTTACCACCGGGTTCCGCCGCATCTGCCGGAATATCGCTCCGCCGCTCACAACCGCCGCGATTCTTTTTCCGCCGGAGAAATCGATGCGACGCCGTGCCCTAGCTCCGCTGCTGCAATTCCTCTGCGATTCGAATCTCTCCTGCGATGGCGACGCTCTGTCATTCGCTCCACTGCGACGACGACGTTTCAGCGGCGCTTCGATGGCGACGACGATGAATTCCACTACGAGCGGTGCAATCGACGACAGTGAGGAAGCTGAGTCGACGACAACGACTTGTCTGTCTGATCTTCGTTGACCGCGAAGGCGACGACGAGGAAGCTGTCGATGGCAACGGCTTATCTGTCCGATCTTCTTTGACCTCGAAGGCGACAACGAGGAAGCCGAGTCGACGACGATGGGGTTCCTGCTAAAGAAGATGAGTGCGTGAGATTCACGTGCTCATTTTGGGAACGGCGCCTAATTTGCACGTGGTTCACACGACGTCACGACGATGACGAACGACGGAGGCGAATCAGCTTCTGATTGTAAGAGAGGTGAGGTTTGATTTCATTTTTTTATGTTTTTTCAAATACATGCTATGGTTTATTAATCTTTGACTGAGATAACTTTCATTAAGAGTTGTTTGGCCTGGTGGTTGATGTACATAACAGTGCTGTTGGAGGTCACATGTTCGAGAATTCGTACGAATTTTATTATGTTTTTCATTTTTTAACAGAGGTTTTTTACTGTTTAATTGAGTTAATTTTGAACAATCATTGATTGCTCCAGTGGTTAGGATCCTTAACATTGATGTTGGAGGTCTCGGGTGTGAGTCTTTGTATGATCTTTATTTTGAACTTTTTTTTAATGTTTTTTTAATTTAAGCTGAGGTTTATTACTGTTTGACTGAAGTATTATTTAATAATAGTTGAATGGTCTAGTGGTTAGGATCCTAGATGTTGATGCTGGAGGTGTCAGGTTTGAGTCTCTGTATAACCTATTGTTTTAAAGATTTTATGTTCTTGATGTATATGCTGCGGTTTAATATTATATGAGAACGTGTTCAATAAAAGTCTATGGTCTAGTGGTTATTGCTCAACGCTCTGAGGTTGGTGATCCAAGATCAAATCCCACTAGAACCTTTTTTCTTTTTTGAAGAATTTTTATTCTTGAGGTTTTTTTTGTTGATGTTTTAAACCTATTTTTTCCCCTCTTATGTTGATATTTTTTTCATTATTCGGGTGAGATTTAATTGAATGAGTTCAGATTCTGTAGTTTTTTTTGTTGATATGGATTGATATTTGTAGTTTTTTAAAATTAATTTTCGACAGACAGTTACCACCGGGTTCCGCCGCATCTGCCGGAATATCGCTCCGCCGCTCACAACCGCCGCGATTCTTTTTCCGCCAGAGAAATCGATGCGACGCCGTGCCCTAGCTCCGCTGCTGCAATTCCTCTGCGATTCGAACCTCTCCTGCGATGGCGACGCTCTGTCATTCGCTCCACTACGACGACGACGTTTCAGCGGCGCTTCGATGGCGACGACGACGAGTTCCACTACGAGCGCTGCAATCGACGACAGTGAGGAAGCTGAGTCGACGACAACGACTTATCTGTCTGATCTTCGTTGACCGCGAAGGCGACGACGAGGAAGCTGTCGATGGCAACGGCTTATCTGTCCGATCTTCTTTGACCGCGAAGGCGACAACGAGGAAGCCGAGTCGACGACGATGGGGTTCCTGCTAAAGAAGATGAGTGCGTGAGATTCACGTGCTCATTTTGGGAACGGCGCCTAATTTGCACGTGGTTCACACGACGTCACGACGATGACGAACGATGGAGGCGAATCAGCTTCTGATTGTAAGAGAGGTGAGGTTTGATTTCATTTTTTTATGTTTTTTCAAATACATGCTATGGTTTATTAATCTTTGACTGAGATAACTTTCATTAAGAGTTGTTTGGCCTGGTGGTTGATGTACATAACAGTGCTGTTGGAGGTCACATGTTCGAGAATTCGTACGAATTTTATTATGTTTTTCATTTTTTAACAGAGCTTTTTTACTGTTTAATTGAGTTAATTTTGAACAATCATTGATTGCTCCAGTGGTTAGGATCCTTAACATTGATGTTGGAGGTCTCGGGTGTGAGTCTTTGTATGATCTTTATTTTGAACTTTTTTTTAATGTTTTTTTAATTTAAGCTGAGGTTTATTACTGTTTGACTGAAGTATTATTTAATAATAGTTGACTGGTCTAGTGGTTAGGATCCTAGATGTTGATGCTGGAGGTGTCAGGTTTGAGTCTCTGTATAACCTATTGTTTTAAAGATTTTATGTTCTTGATGTATATGCTGCGGTTTAATATTATATGAGAACGTGTTCAATAAAAGTCTATGGTCTAGTGGTTATTGCTCAACGCTCTGAGGTTGGTGATCCAAGATCAAATCCCACTAGAACCTTTTTTCTTTTTTGAAGAATTTTTATTCTTGAGGTTTTTTTTGTTGATGTTTTAAACCTATTTTTTCCCCTCTTATGTTGATATTTTTTTCATTATTCGGGTGAGATTTAATTGAATGAGTTCAGATTCTGTAGTTTTTTTTGTTGATATGGATTGATATTTGTAGTTTTTTAAAATTAATTTTCTCATCATGGTGTTTTTCATTTTCCAGTTGAGGCTTTGGTAATAGGAGTTGATATTTATAGTGTCTTTTTTCTTATGTTGATGTTCTCATTTTCTAGATGAGGTTCAAGTGTTAGGAGTTGATGTTTATAGTTTTTTTTAAAAAATATTGTTGACGTTTTATGATTTTCAGAGTGAATAATTTATACTCTTGAGGTACATTAGTTTTTTTTTTTTGTTAATGTTTAGTTTTTCCCTCTCATGTTGATTTTTTTTTTCCCATTTTCTAGATGAGTTTTAGGTGATAGGGGTTGATGTTTGTAGCTTTTTTGATGATATTGTTGATTTTTTGTAGTGTTTTTCCTTTCCTTTACGATTTGTTTTTCCATTTTTTGTTAGTGTTTCAAATGTAGGTTGTATGTGCTTATTTCATAATTTGTGTGTGTTATGAAAATAAATTGGTGCTTAGAGTACAACTTATAAGTGCTTCAATCATTGTTTGTAAGTGCTTCAGTCATTGCTTGTTAGGAGTTGATATTTGTAGCTTTTGTGATGATATGGTTGGTTTTTTGTAGTGTTTTTTCTTTACGTTGGCATTTTTTATTTTTTGTTAGTGCTTCAAATGTAGGTTTTAGGTGCTTATTTTAAAACTTGTGTGTGTTATGAAAACAAATTGGTGCTTAGAGTACAACTTGTAAGTGCTTCATTTGTTGCTTGTAAGTGCTTCAATCGTTGCTTGTAAGTGCTTCAATCGTTACTTGTTAGGAGTTGATGTTTGTAGTTTTTTTTTTACGATATGGTTGATGTTTTGTAGTATTTTTTTTAGAAAATGACAATTTTGCTTTGTTGATGTTTTATTATTTCCAATTGATTTATTTTAGTCGTAGTTGACGTTTTTTTTTAAATTTTTTTGTTGATTTTAATTTGATTTTTATATATTTTTTATGTTTTATTTGATTTTTTAATATATTTTTTGCTACAGTTTTTAGTTGATGTTTTATAATTTTTCGATGAGGTTCTGCTATTTTTGCTGATGTTTGTACAGTTTTTTGCTGCAGTTTTTAATTGATTTGTTTTCATTTTTTAATTCTTCTTTTCATTTTTTTGATTTTTTTTTTTGCAGATTGCAGGTGGCGAGAAAATGATGGGAATAAGTTGGACAAAAAGCCCCTAAAAAGTTATTAGCGATAGGTCCTAGACCGTCTTTCAAGAGACAGACTATATGTAATAATCAAATGATGGAAAAATATTAATCAAATTTAATAAAGAGTAAAGTGCATATATAACCCTATATAATTGACGAAAGTGCAAATATAACCCTGCGATAATTGAAAGTGCAAATATAACCCTAGATAATTAGTTTATGTGCAAATATAACCTTTTCCGGCAGTTTGAGATTGAATTACAATGAAAAGACTATTTTGCCCCTCTAAAAATAAAAATAAAATAGAAAAATATGAAATGACTTTATTCCCTTTCTTCTCCCTACATTTCTCTTTCCCCTTTCTTTATTATCTGATTCTTGTTCTCGAGGCTGCTGGGCTTCTTCTCCAATTTGGTCTGCCCATGGAAGAGTCTTCTCCGATTAGGTACTGCCTTCTCTCCTCCGCCGCGCGCGACATCATCGGGCCACCGGCGGCCCGAGCCTGTTTTCTGCTGAACTTGCTAACCGGTGGCAGACCGACTCACAGTAAGGCAGGGCATCGGAGTCGGCGTCGAATAAGAGGCTGACGACGTCGAGGAAGAGTCGCATCAGCATCGAGGAAGGCTGACCAGATATAGAAAGATGGAGATGATGGCGAGCGGTGGATGGCGGCGGGTGTCCTATGTCAGCGCGACGCCAACGTCGATTTGAAGACTAAGTGTCGGGCATTGGAAAACATTCGCAACTTTGAACACCTTGGCCAGCATCGAGCCTTAAAGTAAGCACACATCTTGCTTAATTTAGGGGTTTTTTAATTTCAATTGGGTGAATTTCAAGCAGAGTCGCTGGTGCTCAGCGACGATGTTTGGTAGCTGTGGATTGGAAATAAATTTTGCATTGTTGAATCATAGTACCCTATATTTTGATACATTTGTGGCATCAGAATCTTGTTGTTTTCGGGTGGATTGAACGGCACACTAGGGGTGGAAGACGACAGTTGAAGGCAGCGGTGGTGGGGCTCTATGGGTGGGGTGGTGGCGAGCCAGCGGCAAGTTGACGGTGGCAGTTGTTGTGGGCTGGTGGCAGTGGTGACTGGTGGTGGATTGGTGGTGAGATGGTGGGGCTAGTGGCAAAGCTGGGGGGGAGCATTTTTGTCTTTTAAAATTTTGTATTAGGTTAGAAGGGTATTTTGGTCAATTCCAGTCGGCCAATGGCCGAAAATGGCCGGTCAATGCCGGAATAATGGCTTTAGGGTTATATTTGCACTTATGTATAATAGTTAGGGTTATATTTGCACTAAAAAATAACTCAGGGTTATATCTGCACTTTCTTCAACATCTAGGGTTATATTTGCATATTACCCTTTAATAAATCTAGGTATAGTAGATTCTCTCAAGGTCCGTTTTCCAGGTATTCAAGTACAGGTAGTTATGAAACCCATAGGTATTCAACATTAGACATCCCAGCACATTTCAATGATGCAAGGGTAAGATATTCTACTCCATTACCATAAATTATCCCAGATACTAGTTCTTCAATAGGTTCACCAACTCTAAGTCAAATGAGACAATCTGAAATAAATATGATGAATAAGGAAAAAGAGTTTACAATTGATAAAACATATTTAAATAATGATTATTACAGTTTAAAAAATACTACAAATAGACTTTGGTTTGAAAAACTAAGTACAGATAACAAAGAACAAATTAAGAAAGAATTCTATAATGAACTCACAACTAAAACGATTAGACAAATGAAAATTTTTATGTGGTTAGAATATTACTTAAAAAAAGAAAAAAATAATCAAAAAAGATAATTTTACACAGATTCCAGTTATAAATGTCCAGTCAAATCTTTATAAAAAATGGAAATTACAAAATAATACAATAATTAGTTCTATACATCCACCATTAAAATCATTACACATAACCACATACAACACCACAATAGTAGCCTCCCCTCTCAAATCAGGAAGAGAAGGAGCTGACTCAGAACCACTAAATTTAGAAGATATAAGAAAAGTATACCAACAGAATAATTATTCAAATCAAATATTACACACCATAGCAAATCAAGTTGATTTTATTTCTACTAAATTAGATAACAAACCAGAGACATTTCAGAATAAACTTTCAAAACCTCATTTTCAAGTATCGCCTTTTTCAAAACAAATGGAAGAATCATTATCATTAAAACAAACCGATATGCCTAGTAGCTCTAAGCAAATAGGAGTTATATCTCAAGTTAACCCACAAGTTCAAGAAAATCCGGACGATTCCTATTCTGACATATCAGAAGAAGAATCAGAAGATAATTTTGATAGACAGATATATTCAATAGAAAAACAATTTCAAGAACACTTAGAAGATAAACCTGAAATGCAAATTAATAAATTAAAAAATCATAACAATTGGAAAAACCATAATACAAAAAATTATTATCCTAGACCTACTCCCCCGGATATTCAATATGAAGAAAGAAATCAGTCATTCAATAGTTATGATGGTTCATCCATATACCAATGGAACATAGATGGATTATCAGAATATCAATTATTAAATATATTACAAGAAATGGGTATGGCCAGAATGACCTACAAAGCAAATTTAAATACTACTGAACCAAGCATAGTCATGTTATTAGTAACAGGATTTATTGGTCAATTAAAAGGTTGGTGGGATAATCATCTCACTTTACAAGATAAGCAAACAATAATGAATCATGAAACAGAAGAAGCTCAAGGAGAAGGGGATGGCATAAATTTTGTCATGGTCCAAGATGGATCTGCATTCCTAGTATATGCCATATCAATGTATTTTGTAGGAAATTCAGAAGAAGCATTAGAAAGTTCAAAAATATGTTTAACTAATTTAAGATGTCCAACGTTAACTGATTTCAAATGGTATAAAGATATATTTTTAACCCAAGTGTTTCGAAGAACAGATTCAAACTCTCCATTTTGGAAAGAAAAATTTATTACAGGATTACCAAATTTATTTTCCCAAAGAATAGTAACAAATTTACATAAAGCATTAGGAACAGACAAACTAGACTATAATACAATAACTTTTGGTCAAATTTTTGCTTTTGTAAAAAAAGAAGCATTAACATTATGTCAAGATTTAAAAATTCAACATAAATATGGATCAGAAAGAAAAGAAATGGGATCATTTTGTCAGCAATTTGGTATAACAGGGATAAAACCCCCTTCATCTCAACATAAAACTGAAAGAAAGCATAAATTTAGAAATTATAGAAAAAATAAATATAACTATAAAAGAGATAATTCTAATTATGAAAAACCATATCACAAGAAAGATTATGAAAAACCTAGAAAAAGAAAATTTAATAAAAAACAAAATAAATTTCAAAATATTCAATGTTATAAATGCAAAAAATTTGGCCAAACTGCAAATTATTGTAAAACAGAAAAGAAAATAAATGCATTAGAAGACACAGAATTAAGAAATAAACTATTATCTATATTAATTGATAATTCAGAAACTGAACATTCAAATTATGAGTCAGAATCCGAATCTTCTAGTAGTTCCGAAGATATATGTCAGTGTAGAATTCCAACCATTAATATGTTAAACAGTACAAATAATAAAAAGAAAGAATTATTAGAAATAATAGATAAGATAGGAAATTCTGAGGATAAAACAGAATGTATACAAAGATTAAAAAACCTAGTATTAGAAGAAAATAAACCAAAAATAACAGAGACTTTTAGTTTAAGTAAAACAATTAAAAAATATTCGGAATTAGAAAAGAAAAAATCCATAGTCAGTCCAACTGATACTCAAGCCTTAAGAAAAGAAATTAATCTGTTAAAAACATAAATTAGTCATATCAAAATGGAATTACATAATTTAAAGGAAAAAGATTTAGAATTAGAATTACAAATAACATCATTAGAAAAGCCTAGTAGTTCTGTTATTCCTATTTCAAGTGAACCCCCAACTCATCAGCAATTCTGTAATGTTATCAATAGAATTAATATGGAAAAATGGTATTCCTTAATAACAATAGGAGTTCAAGATTTTAGCACAACCATAGTAGCATTAATTGATAGTGGAGCAAACCAATCTTGCATAAGGTCAGGAATAATTCCAAGTAAATATCTAGAGAAAACTAATGAACAATTATCAGCAGCAAATGGTACTCCAATGATTATCAAAAAGAAATTATCTAATGGATTTATAAGTAATAATGATTATTGTATTAAACACTCATTTTTAATACTAGAGAATGTATCTTATGATGCAGCATTAGGAAACCCATTCTTATATCAAATAACTAATTTTAAAAAGACTCAAGAGGGAATTAGTGCAAGAATATTCGGAAAAAAGTTATTGTTTTCTTTCATAAGTCCTCGTAGTCAAATAGAATTACATCTATTACAAACTAATTATGTATATAAAAGAATATGTATTTTAAGCAGAAAACAAAAAGATATTCTATTTTTAAAAGAAGAATTAAGTTATTCGAAGATAGAAGAACAATTAGGTAATAAAATAATAAAAGAAAAAATAAAAAATTTAGAACAAGCATTTAAGAAACAAATATGCTCAAACCATCCCAATGCATTTTGGGATAGAAAAAAACATATAGTTTCATTACCATATGAAAAGGATTTTAATGAACAAAACATTCCTACTAAAGCAAGGCCTATTCAAATGAATACATAATTATTAGAATTATGTAAACAAGAAATCCATGATCATCTAGATAAGAAATTAATAAGAAAAAGCAAATTTCCATGGAGCTGCTCAGCATTTTATGTAAATAAGAATGCTGAAAAATAAAGAGGAGTTCCTAGGTTAGTCATAAATTATAAACCTTTGAATAAGGTGTTACAATGGATTAGATACCCCATTCCAAATAAGAGAGATTTAATTAATAGATTAGTTAATGCAAAAGTATTTTCAAAATTCGATTTAAAATCAGGATATTGGCAAATTCAAATAGATGAAAAGGATAAATACAAAACGGCATTTATAGTTCCATTCGGTCAGTATGAATGGAATGTTATGCCATTCGGATTAAAGAATGCATCATCTGAATTCCAAAAAATAATGAATGATATTTTTAGTCCTTACTCATCATTTGTAATAGTATATATTGATGATGTATTAGTATACTCTAGTACAATTGATAGTCATTTTAAACACTTATATATTTTACTAAAAGTAATGAAAGCAAATGGTTTGGTCATATCCGAACCTAAGATGAAATTATTCCAAACAAACATTAGGTTTCTAGGATTTGATATACATTTAGGAAAAATTAGACTCATTCAAAGATACATTGAATTTGAAGAAAAATTTCCAGATGAAATTAAAGATAAAAATCAATTACAAAGATTTTTAGGATGTGTTAATTATATTTCAGATTTCTTTCCCAAAATTAAAATTATGTGTAAAAATTTATATGAAAGATTAAAATCCAATCCCCCTGTATGGTCAGATAAACATACTAACCTAGTAAAAGAAATTAAATTAAAAGCTAAATCATTACCATGTTTAGGAATTCCACATCCAGAAGCATTCATGATAGTTGAAACAGATGCATCCAACATAGGATATGGAGGCATATTAAAACAAAAACATTTAGGAAAGATATCTATAGTAAGATATCATTCAGGATTCTGGTCTAATGCACAAAAGAACTACTCAACAGTTAAACAAGAAGTTTTGTCCATAGTTTTATGCATTTCAAAATTTTAAGATGATTTATACAATAAAAAGTTTTTATTAAACATTGACTGTAAATCAGCAAAAGATATTTTACAAAAAGATGTCAAAAATTTAGTTTCAAAACAGATTTTTGCCAGATGGCAAGCTATTTTGTCAGTTTTTGATTTTGATATTCAATTCATAAAAGGAAAGGATAACTTCCTTCCAGATTTTCTGACTCGTGAATTCCTTACAGGGAACCATGAGTAAAAATTCAGGATCCTCGAGTTCTTCCACCTCCAGGACCAGCAGAGATTATGTTAACCCAAAGCCTCTTACTCCAGCTATTCCATCCCAAGATTTTCCTCCACTTACCTATTCCACTATTGCACAAACTCCACATGCCAGATTTGTTCAAAACAAAACTCCTTCATTAACTTCAAATTTTACTCCTCTGACTAGAGCCCATACTCCACTTCCCAACACAAAATCCATTCCTACGAGCTCAAAACCTTCTCCAGCCTATTTTGATAAACCCAATCCAGAACATATATTAGTTACCCATTTTGAAACCGAACCAGAAATTCCACAACTGAAAACCTTTGTATCCAGTATATTCCTACCAACATCTCCCTGGTTGATTGATGATATCCACAAAACTCAAAAATTTTACGAATTAATTTTGGTAGACACCCAGTCTATTGAAATCCAACACATTCACAACCAACATGACCCCAATCGAATAGAATATTCCAAAATCTACATCAAACAAATATTAGGTCCTAGCCAAATTCCCAGTATTCATTCTAGCAATTCCTTTTCAGTTGATTATTTCCCTCCTGGATTTAATTATGCTGATTACATTCAAGTCTGGTATAGAACTTTCTTTATCAGGTCCTTTGACCATTCATGGTTTATTAATTTTCACCAGACATTTAATAAACACATTCCACTCTGGTTCTTTGACTGGTGGTGCAAATTTGGACCATCACAAGATATCCTTCCCCAGCCAATTTTGGAAGGATTTCAGACATTCCAAACCCTTACCCAGCAGACACTTAGCCAATTCAAACCTTACGAGAAAGACATATTATTCCATGCTATTTTCAGAGTTCCTTGGATATTTGCTTGGAGCTTTCAAATCAAATCAGTCCATCCTACCAGACCCTTTTCTTTGGTTCGTCAATACAGAGTAAAATGGTGGGGTAATTTTAAACCAGAATTTTGCTCCCCCAAGGCAGTCACTCATTATTTCCAGACAGGAGAAAAATTAAAATTTTCATTCAAACCAATTATTCAACAAACACTTCCTTCACCTATTCCCATGTACCCTCAGATCCCTTGCCCAACACCAATTCGGCAAGTCAGTACTTTACAACAAATTCCAGCAATGATGAATCCACAAGTTGAACAGGATGCAGACCTCCAGAAAATTCTTGAATTCTATAAACAATTATTCATTCAAAAACAAGCTATCAAGAACGAGGCAGATTCTCAAATGGATGATCTTTTTCCAAGACAGTCAAGATCCCTTTGAAATGTAAGAGAGGTAAGCAATGACGTATTCCACAAACCAAAGACAATCATGAAGGGACCCAAACTCCATTCTACCAAGAGAAAGCAACCAGTGGTGGATCCCAGCTTCCACCAGATTTCAATCAAGACAGAAGATAGTGGTGGGCTCCATATCCCACTAACTCAACCAACCAGCAGATAATGAAGACAGAAGATAGTGGTGGGCTCCACATCCCACTAACTCAACCAGCCAGCAGATAATGAAGACAGCAGATAGTGGTGGGCTCCACTTTCCACTCATCAAGAAAAAGAAAGGCCCAGATTCAAAGAAGCAAATCAACGATCAAGATTAATGGATCCCAAACAACGGATTCCAATTTGTAATAGATTAGAGTTTACAAATTCATTCCAAGGGCACGCTTGAATTATCGCCTTCTTGTACTTTCTTACAATCTCCTCCATCTGAGTTCAACGTACAAACTTGAGTTCCTTATCCAAAGTAAGCCTAAGCCTATTTCAATATAAGAGAAAATTTTATTCAATCTCTGATTGTTCAAGTTCATACAGTTTATATTACTATTGTTTTACATTACTATTGTTTTCAGTTTTAAGTTTTAAGTTTACATTTACATTTACATTACTGTTTACTGTTTTCAAAACGATCCTAACCAAGAATGGTATCAGAGCCAAGTGTGTTAATCTTTTAATCCCTATTGCAGTATTAGAATTATTATAAGTTGAAAGGTTTACCGTTGCTTACGGACTTGTATATCTTAGTGTTGGTCAGCACCATTTTTGTTTATACCTGTAAATCAGTTGGTCAGCCCAGAGAAAGAGGTGGTCCACGTATAGTATAGGTGTGGTCCCGATAGGATACACGTGATTCGTACATCAATAATACTGATCAATTATTAATAATTTCAGGATCTACATATTCTACATTTTCAAATGTTTTACAAAGTCATGAAATCCAACAGATTTTACCAAATAAAACTCTAAAATCAATTTATCAACAGGGCATTCTAGAATTTAATAAGGCATACTCTATTAAAATACATGAGGAAATATTACCTATGAACCAAGACGTACAATCAATTAGATTATTATCATCTAGGGCTATTCAAAAATATAAAGAACAAAATTATAAGTTTTTACATTTTGGTCTAGTACAAATTGCATTACACCCCCTAGTCAGACTAGGAATAGACACACCCATATTCATGGCACTTAGAGATGATAGATTAATAAGATACAAAGACTCTATACTAGCAATGGTTCAAACTAATATATGTAATGGAACAATAAGATTTGATTGTATTTCAAATTATTCAGTTAGTTTAACAGACCCACATATTATGGATTCTTTAAAATTAGACATCCAACTAAAACAAGATAGAATAGTAAATGATACAGAACACTTTGTGTTAATTTACAGAGTATATTTCAAATTAATGCAATCTATGATTCCAACAGCATTAAGATTAAATCCAACAGAAAAAGAGGAATCAGTCTATGTAACAACAAATTCAGATAATATATCAATAGAAACAACTAAGTTACTAAGGTGGAATGAAATAACTATTCCTGAAGAAATATTGGCAGAAAGACCAGTAGGAATTCAAAGAAACTTAAGAATTACAGAACCCTCAACAGTAGAAGAACAAAATGACGGAAAAATATTAATCAAATTTAATAAATCTAGGTCTAGTAGATTCTCTCAAGGTCCGTTTTCCAGGTATTCAAGTACAGGTAATTATGAAACCCATAGGTATTCAACATCAGACATCCCAGCACATTTCAATGATGCAAGGGTAAGATATTCTACTCCATTACCAGAAATTATCCCAGATACTAGTTCTTCAATAGGTTCACCAACTCTAAGTCAAATGAGACAATCTGAAATAAATATGATTAATAAGGAAAAATAGTTTACAATTGATAAAACATATTTAAATAATGATTATTACAGTTTAAAAAATACTACAAATAGACTTTGGTTTGAAAAACTAAGTACAGATAACAAAGAATAAATTAAGAAAGAATTCTATAATGAACTCACAACTAAAAAGATTAGACAAATGAAATTTTTATGTGGTTAGATTATTACTTAAAAAAGAAAAAAAATCAAAAAGATAATTTTACACAGATTCCAGTTATAAATGTCCAGTCAAATCTTTATAAAAAATGGAAATTACAAAATAATACAATAATTAGTTCTATACATCCACCATTAAAATCATTACACATAACCACAGACAACACCACAATAGTAGCCTCCCCTCTCAAATCAGGAAGAGAAGGAGCTGACTCAGAACCACTAAATTTAGAAGATATAAGAAAAGTATACCAACAGAATAATTATTCAAATCAAATATTACACACCATAGCAAATCAAGTTGATTTTATTTCTACTAAATTAGATAACAAACCAGAGACATTTCAGAATAAACTTTCAAAACCTCATTTTCAAGTATCGCCTTTTTCAAAATAAATGGAAGAATCATTATCATTAAAACAAACCGATAAGCCTAGTAGCTCTAAGCAAATAGGAGTTATATCTCAAGTTAACCCACAAGTTCAAGAAAATTCGGACGATTCCTATTCTGACATATCAGAAGAAGAATTATAAGATAATTTTGATAGACAGATATATTCAATAGAAAAACAATTTCAAGAACACTTAGAAGATAAACCTGAAATGCAAATTAATAAATTTAAAAATCATAACAATTGGAAAAACCATAATACAAAAACTTATTATCCTAGACCTACTCCCCCGGATATTCAATATGAAGAAAGAAATCAGTCATTCAATAGTTATGATGGTTCATCCATATACCAATGGAACATAGATGGATTATCAGAATATCAATTATTAAATATATTACAAGAAATGGGTATGGCCAGAATGACCTACAAAGCAAATTTAAATACTACTGAACCAAGCATAGTCATGTTATTAGTAACAGGATTTATTGGTCAATTAAAAGGTTGGTGGGATAATCATCTCACTTTACAAGATAAGCAAACAATAATGAATCATGAAACAGAAGAAGCTCAAGGAGAAGGGGATGGCATAAATTTTGTCATGGTCCAAGATGGATCTGCATTCCTAGTATATGCCATATCAATGTATTTTGTAGGAAATTCAGAAGAAGCATTAGAAAGTTCAAAAATATGTTTAACTAATTTAAGATGTCCAACGTTAACTGATTTCAAATGGTATAAAGATATATTTTTAACCCAAGTGTTTCGAAGAACAGATTCAAACTCTCCATTTTGGAAAGAAAAATTTATTACAGGATTACCAAATTTATTTTCCCAAAGAATAGTAACAAATTTACATAAAGCATTAGGAACAGACAAACTAGACTATAATACAATAACTTTTGGTCAAATTTTTGCTTTTGTAAAAAAAGAAGCATTAACATTATGTCAAGATTTAAAAATTCAACATAAATATGGATCAGAAAGAAAAGAAATGGGATCATTTTGTCAGCAATTTGGTATAACAGGGATAAAACCCCCTTCATCTCAACATAAAACTGAAAGAAAGCATAAATTTAGAAATTATAGAAAAAATAAATATAACTATAAAAGAGATAATTCTAATTATGAAAAACTATATCACAAGAAAGATTATGAAAAACCTAGAAAAAGAAAATTTAATAAAAAACAAAATAAATTTCAAAATATTCAATGTTATAAATGCAAAAAATTTGGCCAAACTGCAAATTATTGTAAAACAAAAAAGAAAATAAATGCATTAGAAAAAACAGAATTAAGAAATAAACTATTATCTATATTAATTGATAATTCAGAAACTGAACATTCAAATTATGAGTCAGAATCCGAATCTTCTAGTAGTTCTGAAGATATATGTCAGTGTAGAATTCCAACCGTTAATATGTTAAACAGTACAAATAATAAAAAGAAAGAATTATTAGAAATAATAGATAAGATAGGAAATTCTGAGGATAAAACAGAATATATACAAAGATTAAAAAATCTAGTATTAGAAGAAAATAAACCAAAAATAACAGAGACTTTTAGTTTAAGTAAAACAATTAAAAAATATTCGAAATTAGAAAAGAAAAAATCCATAGTCAGTCCAACTGATACTCAAGCCTTAAGAAAAGAAATTAATCTGTTAAAAACATAAATTAGTCATATCAAAATGGAATTACATAATTTAAAGGAAAAAGATTTAGAATTAGAATTACAAATAACATCATTAGAAAAGCCTAGTAGTTCTGTTATTCCTATTTCAAGTGAACCCCCAACTCATCAACAATTCTTTAATGTTATCAATAGAATTAATATGGAAAAATGGTATTCCTTAATAACAATAGGAGTTCAAGATTTTAGCACAACCATAGTAGCATTAATTGATATTGGAGCAGACCAATCTTGCATAAGGTCAGGAATAATTCCAAGTAAATATCTAGAGAAAACTAATGAACAATTATCAGCAGCAAATGGTACTCCAATGATTATTAAAAAGAAATTATCTAATGGATTTATAAGTAATAATGATTATTGTATTAAACACTCATTTTTAATACTAAAGAATGTATCTTATGATGCAGTATTAGGAAACCCATTCTTATATCAAATAACTCCTTTTAAAAAGACTCAAGAGGGAATTAGTACAAGAATATTAGGAAAAAAGTTATTGTTTTCTTTCATAAGTCCTCGTAGTCAAATAGAATTACATCTATTACAAACTAATTCTATATATAAAAGAATATGTATTTTAAGCAGAAAACAAAAAGATATTCTATTTTTAAAAGAAGAATTAAGTTATTCGAAGATAGAAGAACAATTAGGTAATAAAATAATAAAAGAAAAAATAAAAAATTTAGAACAAGCATTTAAGAAACAAATATGCTCAAACCATCCCAATGCATTTTGGGATAGAAAAAAACATATAGTTTCATTACCATATGAAAAAGATTTTAATGAACAAAACATTCCTACTAAAGCAAGGCCTATTCAAATGAATGCAGAATTATGAGAATTATGTAAACAAGAAATCCATGATCATCTAGATAAGAAATTAATAAGAAAAAGCAAATCTCCATGGAGTTGCTCAGCATTTTATGTAAATAAGAATGCTGAAAAAGAAAGAGGAGTTCCTAGGTTAGTCATAAATTATAAACCTTTGAATAAGGTGTTACAATGGATTAGATACCCCATTCCAAATAAGAGAGATTTAATTAATAGATTAGTTAATGCAAAAGTATTTTCAAAATTCGATTTAAAATCAGGATATTGGCAAATTCAAATAGATGAAAAGGATAAATACAAAACGGCATTTGTAGTTCCATTCGGAAGCTCCAGTACTACTAGTTCAGTATCTACATCTTCAAATGTTTTACAAAGTCATGAAATCCATCAGATTTTACCAAATAAAACTCTAAAATCAATTTATCAACAGGGCATTCTAGAATTTAATAAGGCATACTCTAGTGATAAAAATCTGAAATATATGTTGATAATGAATCAACAATTATTAAATTAAAGTTATTAAATTCTGGGTATTTTAAAATTAAATAGCAAAAATACTCTTAGTTATAAATAAATTTATAAGATAACATATAACATATAAAAGAAATACTAAATCTAATTTTAAAAATATGTAAGTAACTGTAAAAGTTTATAAGTAATACAACTTATAAGTAAAAATAAATGGATAAATTGTTAAAATATTTTTTTGAACGATTCATTGAAAAAAGATATATAGTTATTAGCATTTAGTGTTAAAAGGCAATTATGAGAATAATAATAATTTGAATATTTTTCTTTTACATTGTCATTCAAGATGATAATTACTTTATAATATTTTTTAGTAAATTTATTGAAAGTACATTTATAATGTAGATTACAAAATGAAAAAGTTTAGACCGGCAATTTAACAGTGAAAAGAATAAAGTTTTTTTTTTAAAAAAACAAATAGAAAAAGTTAAAATAGAGTAAACATGGTTCTAAACTAATGTTCTTCTTCATCATTAGTAAATGAAATGTAATGAACATTTCAAGAGTGAAAACATTCATGAAATTCATTTCTGATTCAATTCCAACAATCAATTGTCCGACCTTTCAATAAGGAATGGATACGATTTAATTGATACAAAGATACACATTAGACACTTTAATTACAAAATGGATACAGTTTAATTGATACATTTTTAAGTGTAAAGAGATATACATCAGACACTACAATTAAGGAATGAATGCGTTGGAATTCTGTGAATTCATTACAGAAAATGTATTAACTAAAGTATTTTTTTTAATAGCAGCTGATGTGGTAATGCTTGGTGATGACAGGTGTCAAAATTCTGTGAAGGGTGATGTGGCTAAGTGTTGGGGTGTCACTTACAAGTGGTTGCTCTTTTACTATATAGTATATGAATTATTAGATTATTGGATAATTAGATATTTAGATATGGCATTAAACATGATTTATAGGTTAAATTTAGTTCTAGGTTAAGTTTGCTTAAGAAGGATCTTATTATCTATACTTACTACTAAAAGGGCAACCACTTGCTTAAGTGGCACCCCACACTTAGTCACATCACTATTCACAAATATTTTTTGGGACAATATAAACTTTCCATTCATCATAAAATCATACTCCACCTGTACAACTTATTCTATCAACCGATCTTTCCTTATCATAAATTTAGCACAAAATTCCCTCATTTTAGTTAACTCCCAATTCCTATATACAATAGTATCCACAATTTTTGGCAAGATATTACCCACCTGTCGATCACCATTAAGGCACACCCTATTTTTCCATTGCCATACTTCGTAAACTGTTTCCGTGATTGCCGTTTTTAGGATCTTCACACTTTTCCTTTTTCCCTTACATTGCCTCAGAATCCATGCAAATTCTCCAGTCCAAACCTCTGGTTGCCTCTGAATTTGCATCCAACCTAACACCTCCCGCCAGATTTGCATAGTTCTCCTACAACCAAAGCACAGATGGTCCATTGTCTCCTCTCCCCCACACAACACACAACGACTATCAACACGTACACCAAACTTTAGTATCCTATTTTTTGTCGGCAAGCGGCCATGACATAGCATCCAGAAGGTGAATTTTGCTCTTGGTCGAGCAAAATTTCCATAAAACAGTGTCATCCAGTTAACTCCTAGTCTCTCGGTTTTCAGTTCATTATATAGGTTTCTGATGCTGAACTTTCTTCCATAAAACGGAGTTGCCACACCTTTATTGTCTTCACTCTGTCTCGACATTTGTTGACCCCCTTCAACACCCAAGAACAGTCATGTGGGAACTTTACATCTATAACGTTTCTCTCTCTGATATACATCTCATTAACCCACTTGATCCACAATCTATCCATTTTCCGGCATAGATTCCACAAAGTTTTACATGTACTGGCAAAGCTCCAATCTATTAAGCTAACAACAATAAGTCCTCCCCTTTTCTTGTCTCACAGATCCGCTCCTATGATATGGGTGACTTCCTGGAAATGATTTCACTGCCAATCCACAAGTATGATAGACAAATGACCTCAATGTGTTTTAGCACTGCCTTTGGAATAGGCAATGCTTGCATCCAGAAATTTGTTATTGCAAAAAAAATGCTTTTGATCAATTGAATCTTACCTGCACAACTTAGTAGCTTCGCGCTCCAATGCTTTACTCTTGCTACCACCTTATCAATGAGGGGATGACACGTTTGAATATTCAGTTTCCTGCTTGCCAATGGTATGCCCAAGTATCTGAACGGCAATATCCATTCTGCAAACCCTGTAATACTCAACATACCGTTTTTCTGCTCCTCAGTCATTCCCCCACAATAGACCCTACATTTAGCTTTACTCACTCTCAAGCCTGTAGAGTTTTCAAACTTGTTGTAGGCCTGCATCAACAGTCTAACTTAGGTCTGATCCCCACTGGAAAACATGAGGACATCATTTGTAAAATTAAGGTTCAAAATTCTCAGCCCATCACACCTGGATGGAACTTGAACTCTGAGTTATCTGTTGCCACCTGTAAACACCTAGACATGTACTCCATAACCAAAACAAAGAGAAGTGGTGAGATAGGGTCACCCTGTCTCAAACCCCACTTCGACTGTAAAAACTATGTAGGACAGCCATTAGCCATATACTTAAAAGATACAGATCTCACACATACCATTACCCAACCAACAAACTGCTCAGGCACCCACATACACTTCAAAATTTCCTCCAAACAGTCCCAAGACACCGTGTTATAGGCCTTCTGGATGTCCATTTGGATCACACACCTGGGTCCCCCTGTTTTCCTGCTGTAACCCCTCACCGGCTCATAAGCTATAAGTATATGATCATGAATACTCCTTTTAGGTACAAAAGCTGCATGATTTAAATTAACCACTTCAGATATTACCTAGCTCAATCTGAGTGTTAGAATCTTGGATATGATCTTGTACACAGTTGTGCAACACGAGTTGGCCTGAGATTTGTGACTTTCACTGCTACCTCATGCTTGGGAATAAGGGTCACAAGGGTTTCATTTACTTCTTTGTACATTTTTCTCCTTAAAAAAACTTCTCCACTGCTCCCATAACATCCTCATTCACCAGCTCCCAATTCTGCTTCAATAATTTGGCATTAAACCCACCATAACCAGGGGCCTTTAAGTTACCAATACCCTTATAGCTCCCTCCAACTCCCTTCTACTGATTGGCTGAATCAATAATCTTCTGCTCGCCTTATTCATACAAGCACCATGTCTAATGATCCCTTCATCAACCGTCTATGTTCTCCCTGCTTCCTGTCCCACCTATTTTCCATAGAAACTGAGCACCTCTCTTTCAAGGTCCTTTTAATCAGTTAAAACTGTGTCATTCTCCGTCTCCAACTTTTGTATGCCTGCCATCTTGTTCTTAGCCTTAGCTGAAGCATGGAAATATGCATTGTTTCTATCTCTAAGCCTCAACCAGTCTATCTTGGACTTCTGTCTGGCAATTTGTTCATTAATTAGGCTCCATTTTTTGGAATGTCTCAATCTCTGCAATCACCTTCTTGATCATATTTGGATTGTTCAACTCCAGTTGTGCCACTTGCCGGTCCTGTCTTGCCTTCTCTAGTTGTAATCTAACTCTACTCAGCTGTTTTATATGTGGTTTAAGAGCTGCTTGTAGCCGGATCAACTTCCTCCATAGGATAAACAATTTATTCCCCTCCATAAGCTCCCTCCAGCTTCCCTCTATTTTTTCCACAACATCTGTTCTATCCATAAGGCAATTTATGAACTTAAACTGTCCTTTCCTCTGAACTATTTGTTCCTGTACAGTTAACTGCAATAGGGTATGATCAGAGATCCCAGGGACCAAATTTTCCACAATTGTATCAGGAAAATTCCTGAACCACTCTGTATTTGCCAGAGCCCTGTCTATCCTGGATATATCACTCCTCCCACTTGTCTGTTAGACCAAGTATAATACTCACCTATAGAATCACATTCACTCAGCCTTGTATTCATCAACATCTGTTCTAGGTCCCAAAACTCCTGAGCCTGGACCTCATTTCCTCTTATCCTATCCTCCTGTCTCAATACATTATTGAAATCTCCCAAAACAACCCAAGGCCCCTGAATCACCTTTTGAGTTAGCTCCACATCTTTCCACAATTATTTCCTGGACTTCAACTGATTACTAGCATAAATGGCAGTTAGCCAGAACAGTACATTTCCATCCTTCAAAACCTGACACAAAATCATTTGATCTGTCTTCTTCTGAGCTTGCACAGTTACCCTTTGTTTATCCCACATCACCCAAAGTCTCCCATTGGGATGCTCCTCATAGTTGTCAACACATTGCCATCTCTCCCCAAAGCCTTTCCTGATACCCCCAGCTTGCTCTCTTTTTACCCTTGTTTCTATAATGATAGCAAACATACAGTTTTGTCCTAGGAGGCGGGCTCTAGCCTCCTTCTGCTTTGCTATGTTATTCAAGCCCCGTACATTCCAAACATATATCATGGGACATCATAGTCCCCCGAAGGATCCTGCCAAATTCCCAAGGGTCGATTCCCATCACTACATTCCCAATGCTTACTCCAAGTACATATTTTTCATTCCCATGGCTATCCCCCATTTTCATCTTGCCTCTGTGTATTGACTGCACCACATTCCACACACTCTTACCATTTTTGCCCTGTATTTTTCCACTTAGAAGCTCCTCATCATCTCCCAATTTACCCTCCACATTAGCTTTCTCAATCTTGGCATCAGTCTCAGAATATTTTTGCCCAGTATCCCCTGCATATGTTTTCTTCCTGACCATCCATTTCTGAGCAGGCTTATCTTTCTCCTTCTGTTTAGGGCACAAGTGTCCTCCCATCTGACATTTTCTACAGTACAACTGACGTCCCTCAAATTCCGGTACTTGCTCAAAGATATTATCCTCCATATCCTTTATAGGCACAGACTGTGGAATATCCTGGGATATATCTATCTCCACAAGGATTCGAGCAAATGAGACTCTCAATTTTGCAGCTGTACACTCATCAGTACAAACAGGCTTTCCAAGTACACTACCAATTTTTCCAAGGCTACGGGGTCCCCATAAATATAACGATAATTGTGGCAGTTTTTACCCAGATTGGAAGTATTCTAGACATATCATCTTTCAGGGAGAATCTATGTTTCCAGATATGCAAGAATATCATCATATTATTTATGGTATAAGGTCCCCTCCTTAATACAATATCCCTATCATCCTTAGATTTAAACCGTATTATGAATAACCTTCCTCATTATAGAATAAATCAGGCATAACAACAAATGACCAGGATTTCTCCATAAATTTTCTCACATCGTTCATACTCAAATCACCCCCAAAACCATACATGATTAATGAATTTTCCTAGAACGATAGTTCATCATGGACATCCTCCATTTCAATTTCAATTTTCCCATCTACCAGTTTTGGTGCAACATACTTGATTTTCATCCCTCTCAATTGAGATAGATTGCCACTGATAACCTCTATCCATGGTTTAGGCATATCTCATACCACTTCATCCCCTATTTTAGTAGTTTAGGAATAGCAATTACCTCCATTTCGATCGCAGCTTCTTATTTCGATTCATACTCTTCGTCTATCTCCAAGTCCCTGATTTGCTGTGTGCTCCCAGTTTCCATGTTTCCTGCGTTGCCTGAGTTGCTACATTCCTCCGGTGGCAGCACCACCTTCTTTCGTGGCCGCCCCGCCCCCGCTTCATGGGCGGATTTAGATAATCTTACCTTCAGTAGGTGATAATCGCCCACAGTAAGAGAACCCGCAGTTTATTTTCTATTATTCAAAAAATTTTGACACTTGGCAATACCAAATACTACCACATCACCTGCTTTAAAAAATTAAACTAATATTCAATTTGGTAGAATTCAAATGTTGGAATCAAAGGATTACTTTAACTCTCATTAATTTTGGCGGATTTCAAAATCTGGAATTAATGGAAATTATTTGGCATGTACCAATTATATATAGTAAAGAATAAAATCAGTAAAATATTATACTACTAGATAATACCTGTGTCGATGCACAGATTTATGAAAGAAAATAATAAATATAATATAATATATAATTTGAATAAGTAATAAAAAGTTATATACCCATATTAAATTACATATAACACATTCAAAATAAATTAATATATTTATTGATATGATAATTTTTTATATAAAATATTAACTTGTATAAAAATACTTTAACTTATTAAAGATATAGTATTAAGAATATGAAGTATCTGTTGATAATTTATACTTACTACCAAAAGAGCAACCACTTATTTAAGTGGCACCCCCCACATTTAGCCACATCACTCTTCACAAAATTTTGACATTTGACAATATCAAACATTGCCACATCACATGCTTTGAAAAAAAAACACTCACATTAAATTTGGCAGAATTCAAATGTTGGAATCAAAGGAATACTTTAACTCACATTAATATTGGTGGATTTCAAAATCCAGAATCAGAGGATATTATATGACTTGTATCAATTATACATATTAAAGAATAAAATCAGTACAATATTAGAATACTAGATGATACCCGTGCTGATGCACGAATTTATGAAAGAAAATTATAAATATAATATAATTTATAATTTGAATAAGTAATGAAATTTTTTATACCTATATAAAAGTACTACAATGCATTCAAAATAAATTAATATATTTATTGATATGATAATTTTTATATAAAAGTATTAACTGTTGTATAGAAATATTTAGCTTATTAAAGATGTAGTATTAAGAATATGAATTCCTGTTGATAATGAATTAATAATTATTTAATTAAAGTTATAAATTTAATTTTATTTTATAGGAAAATAGAAAAACTATCATTACCTATAAATATAGATATAAATAAAATACTCCTCCATCCCAGCGGAATCAAGGAAAAATGAATATAGTAAAATATGTTGATTAACTATAGGAAAAATGATTTTGAAGTCAAGGTAAGGTTTTATCGCCCGTACACGATATGAAATAAATTATCATAATTATTAATATTGTAATTTATTTAATAAAAATCAAAATATATCATTATTTATTTATTAATAAATAATATTATATTATATTATATATTTATAGTTCGTCTCTTGAAAGATGATCTTTCTATATTATTATTTATTAATATTATATATTTTGAGTAGTGTAACTTTAAAAATGATGTTTATGGTTGGAAATGGTCTAACTGAAGATGATGCGGAGATTAACCAAGGTGAGGATGTAATTATCGGTTTAACGCAATCCAACCAGAGTCACTACTAAAAGAGAAACCACTTAATTAAGTGACACTCTCACACTTAGCCACATCACTCTTCATATAATTTTGACACCTGGAATTACCAAATATTGCGACCTCAACCACTTTAAGAAAATAATGTAACTAATGTTTATTTTGATGTTTATGCTGCATTCTGCTTCCGTAATGAAAGGAAATCCATTTATTACAATTAAACATGCATAAATTAAGCCGTAATCAAAGAAAATTTACTTAATAACTAATATTTATTGATGTTTATATGTTTCCGTAATGAAAGGAAATTTATAATTACAATTAAACCCGTATCAATTAAACAGTAATCAAAGAAAATTTACTTTAAAAGAGGAAATTTACTCAAAGTTAAAAGATTGTAACTAAATGAATAATTAAAATACAGTTTAAAATGAGGCAGAGGAAGTATTACTTTTAATAAGTTTTGATTCATATTACAATGAGCGTCATAGTTGGTAAAGATTTAAAATCGTTTCCAATTGCAATTGTTTTATTTTTGTGTCTTTATTAGTTAAAAAATATTAATTTTATTTTTAATAAGATTATAATATATAGAATAATTATCATAATTAGATTTAGTGTTTACCATAAAATAATTTAATTTATGAATTTTGATTGTTGTGATATTTGAATGATTATACCAGCATTATAATTATTTAATTCTTAGCTTCCAAACATTATTTTGATTTAAAAATAGACTTTATTTCTAACCAATTTTCATTCATATTTTTAATTTGAGAGTTTATTTATTTTAAATAAAAAAATTGGAAATTATTATTGTCATAAATGCATTTTAACAACTAAGGCTAACAAATATTTATTCTTTTTCAATGAATAGTTTAAAAATATGTTTTTAAATTTAAAATTACATTCCATTTCATTACGATGATTTTATATGAGACGATATTATAAATAATAATTACATATCTATAAAATTAGCAATTCTTGTTTTTATACATTCCATTTCAGCTTACAATTCTTATTTTTATCACTATATTTTTTACAACGTAAAGTATTTTTATACAATAATAAATAATTTTCTACGTAAAATGGGTATGTGTCGACAAGAATCGAGTCGATATAATTTCATTCAATGCATTATAATATTAGTTTATTATAAATTCTCTATGTGTAATTATCATATACATATGATAACAATACATTACTCATCTAAAATTTAAATTATATTATATATTAAATTTTCGTTCATAAGTGTGTGCATTGGCACAGAAGTTATCTAGTTTCTGATATATAATGCATGCATGACAAATAAATATTTGCGAGAAAGTAGATTAGCCGGACCAAATTAGTGATATATGAATTAAAAATAGACATGAAATGAATTTTGAAATGAAGATAAATATGAAAGTGAAAAGCAGACATGGCAAGCTTACAAGGCAAGGTGAGGAAGCCACCTGACAAAAAATGTACTATTTTAGTTATTACTAGATAATACCAGTGCCGATAAACGTTATCAACAAAATTAATAAATACATAATTTTAATTTTAATAACTAATAAGATTTTGTTATATTTAAATGAGAATTGTACATGATGTAATATTTAGAATAAATGTATATATTTATTTTATTAAAAAATTAATTCAATATTTCTTGATACATAATAATAATTTTCTTATATTTAAACAAAAAAAAAATATATATATACATATATTAAAAAAATATAAATTTTTGTATAAAAATACTTTACATTATAAAATATGTAGTGATAAAAATATGAAATATATGTTGATAATGAATCAATAATTATTAAATTAAAGTTATTAAATTATGGGTATTTTAAAAGTAAATAGAAAAAATACTCTTAGTTATAAATAAAGGTATAACATAACATATAACATATAACATATAAAATAAATACTAAATATAATTTTAAAAATATGTTAAATAATTGTAAAAGTTTATAATTAAAATAAATGGATAAATTGTTAAAATATTTTTTTTGAACGATTCATTGAAAAGGGATAGATAGTTATTAACATTTAGTGTGAAAAGTTAATTATGACAATGATAATAATTTGAATATTTTTCTTTTACATTGTCATTCAAGATAATAACTTTATAATATTTTTTTAGTAAATTTATTGAAAATTCATTATAATGTAGATTATAAAATGAAAAAGTTTAGAAAGACAATTTAACAGAGAAAATAATAAAGTTTTCTTTAAAAAATAGAAAAAGTTAAAATAGAGTAAACAGTGTTCTAAACTACTGTTCTTCTTCATCATTAGTAACTGAAATGAAATGAAAATTTCAAGAGCGAAAACATTCACAAAATTCATTTCTGATTCAAATCTATTAATCAATTGTCAGACCCTTTCAATGAGTAATGGATACGATTTAATTGATACAAAGATATATATATCGGTCACTTTAATTAAGGAATGAATATAGTTTAATTGATACCTTTTTAAGTGTAAAGAGATATATAGCAGATGATGGGGTAATGCTTGGTGATGTGAGGTGTCAAAATTCTGTGAAGGGTGATATGGCTAAGTGTTAGGGACTTACAAGTGGTTGTTCTTTTAGTATATAATATAGATTATAAATTTCCAAACCAACAAATCAAATGCTATTAAACCAAAAATTTATTTTAATTGATGTTTTTGTTATTAAATAAATGTGAGAATTATCTCCATATATTAGTTTTGTTCTTCAACCTAATCAATTAGATCGTTGTGTTCATGATGATAAATGATTTATTTGTTTACTTTGATGTTTTGTTCTCGATCTGCTTATTTAGATCGGGTGTTCATAGTTTTGTTTGTAGTTTTGTTTTTGGGTTTCTATTTATTTGGATTCGTCAGATATATGTTTTCCAGTATGTTTACAGTTTGGAAAACATAGATCGTGGTTGGATCAAGTGGTGTTACATTTGTAGAATATCCCTGTTTGACGCAGTGATATTGATGGGTGATACATTCCTCCCTAGCAAGTGGTCATGATTTTCTACTGGAAGTAAGTTAATATACCGAGGGTGATGTTACAGTTTTTATTGGAACTCTAGTACAGACGATTAGTCTGGTTGACATGTCATTTAGATATCCTTGCAATATGTTAGTTATTGCTGAGGCTAGTTGGGTCGGAGGTAAATTTCACTCATTGTAATTGCCGTTGAGCATTTTTCCCAACATCTTGAAAGATTAATTTTTTAAAAATAAAATAAAATGCTATCTCAAAGTTCGGATATTATGACGTTTTAATATTCTAGATTTAATGGATATTTCGATGATCTTAATATTCTAGATTAAATGCATTTAGATTGACTCGAGTCTTAAAGCCATCAGTAATTATATGGTTTCGAGTTTGGATATTCAGACTCAACTACCTAATACCGTGTTGATGCACGAATTTATGAAAGAAAGTCTATAATATAGCATAGTTTATAATTTTAATAACTTATTATTATTGAGTCCGTCTCTTGAAAGACGGTCTTTCCATAAGTTATGGAAAGACCAAGGTTTAAAGTGTAAATTAGAATAAATTAAGATAAAATTTTTGGGTTGCATGAACCGGGTTATAAATTTTATAACTACTACATGTTTCATACTAAAACTTTAATATTGCAACTAAGACCTTTTACCTTTTATTATTATAATCAAACCCCGTCTTTCCATAAGCTTATGGAAAGACCGTCTTTCCTAAGACTTTGCCATTATTATTTATGTTATATTTATATAAAAATTGTACATAATGTAGTATATAAAATAAATTTATAAGTTTATTACTATTTATTTAATTTAAAAATAAATTGACGTAATGTTGGCTGCTTTATAGTAATTTGTTATTTATATTTAAATAAAAATAATCTATATGTATTTTACATAGTAATAAAGATTGTATAGAAATACTTTATGTTATAAAAAAATAATGATAAGAATATGAAATATATGTTGACGATGAATCAATAGTTATTTAATTAAAATTATAAAATTGTATGTCTTATACAAGAAAAAATAAGTATTCTTAGTGTTGAACTGTAATTTTAAATGTTGATGTGATTATTTAAGGAGATTAGTAGGCATTACCTTATCAGATTAATGATAATTAATAAAATTACAGGGATATGAGATAATTATGTTACCAAGAATAAGTTGACATCTGATTTGTTTAGGTAAATAGATCTCCATTTATAGAGAATGCACAATATTCAAAATAAATATTAAATAATTAAGCTGTAGCTAGTTCATGTGTTAAGAATTGGGAGTGCCACTTGTCAAATATTGGTGAAAGCTAACTTGGCCAAGTGTGGAGATGACACTTGGCCAAAAAGTTGTTCTTTTAGTATATAGTATAGATCAACATATCCATTATAACATTTAATTAACATATCTATTTAGTGTCAATTAATTTTAAAAAAAATTAAAATACTCCCCTAAGTAAGGGGTATATTAGGCTCCAAACCATAAAAAGTAGCGGTAGTACCGAATTGAGTATTTTGAGTGTACAACTAGATAAGTTAACATGGAAAAGCTAATTATCGATATAAGTGTGTAAGTGTGCGATATAAGTGTGTAAGTGTGCGATATAAGTGTGTAAGTGTGCGATATAAGTGTGTAAGTGTGTGCGATCAAAGGTGCGATTCACGCACTAGCCAAAACGCTACTGTTTTCATTTTTTTCTACCTCTTTCCTTATCTGATAACGGTCATAAACGGGTAGTTTTCTTTCCTGTTATGGCGGCTCCTCCGCCTGGCCGCGGTGGCAACGCGGGGGGCAAATCTTTTCTTCAGGCTTTAGGTAACCGACCGTCACCTCTAAAAGTCCCCCTTCCCTCTAACCCGGAAATTGTGCCGAAAACCCATTACAATGGAGATATAGCTTGCTTGGTAACCCGCAAAGACGCTGAAACTTTGGCTTCTCACTACCAAAATGCCCTGGTTGGTAAGTTCGCAAGAGGCAAGCCACCGATGACTGCCCTCAATGATGCTTTCAACTCTGTGGGATTCAAAGGCAAATTTCAACTTGGATCTATCGATTTCAGACATGTGCTAATTCGGTTTCAAGACAAGGAGGATTACCAGAGGCTCTGGCTCAAAGGTCAATGGATATTCAATCATGCCCTAATGAAGGTTCTCAAATGGACTACTGATTTCTCCCCTGAGGCAGAATCTTCCATAGTCCCGGTATGGGTTACTATCCCCTATGTCCCAGTTTTCTTCTATAATACTGCTATGTTAGAATCTATGGGGAATCAAATAGGGAATTACATTAAAATGGATGCTGCTACTGCTGCTCTCTCTAGACCTTCAGCAGTTAAGATGTGTGTTGAAATAGACTTGAAAAAAAAGCAGCCATCATTCATTAGAGTGGGTATAGAGGAGGATGGAATAGAGTATAATGTGGTTAAATTACCCCTAGAATTTGAGGAACTTCCTCTATACTGCCACCACTGTAAATCTATAGGACATGATGATAACCTTTGCATTTATTTGCATCCAGAACTTAAGAGATCAAGGACCCATAGGATAGATAAATTTAACCCTAGCCATATGGATTCAGGGGATGGAAAGGCAGTACTTCAAACTAGGGATCAACAAAGGGGTTCTGATGGTCAAGTTAATGATGTTGTAAGCCTAGTTCATGATGATAACAATAAGGCTGGGGGTTCTGGTGTTTCAGCTACAGAGAAACTCAAAACTCTGTCCTCACAGACCTTCAAATATGTTCTAAAGCAGCAGGTTGTTTCAGTTATAAATGTCGAAGAAGTAGGGGCTTCTGAGTCTCATCATGTGGTGGAGGATAAGTTTCCTGAGAAAAAGGCTTTTACTGAAGATAACCTTATTGGTGAGCAGGAGTTTACTGATGCTGATCAGATTCAGGATACTGATACTGCTGGGCAAGATTCTGATGCTGATGATCAGTTTAAGGTTCCTAATCAGGATATTGATGCTGAGCAGGATTCTGATGATGCTAATGTTGAACATCTTAAGGTGATCCAAGATGATACTGCAGAGTACACAAACTCTCAACTTCAGTCTCCTACACATCTGTCCAAGCACTCTCTATCTGCTCCACCAAATCTCAACACAAAGAAAGTTTTTGCTAAGGATGATATTCCTAGCAAACGGGGTAAGTCTTTCTCACCTTTTAATACCATTATTGCTGCTAAAAATTTTATTTTCTCTCAGCAGAAACACAGGCAAAACAGATTCCTCCCTCTTGCGGATGAAGACATGTCCAGTGATGAAGTTACTCCAAGTGACATCCCAATCATTGCTGAGGTCCCAGAGTTTTCTGTTACATCTGATCCTTCTATAGTAGAGTCCCCGAAGGTTTTAACTGAACACCTGGAAGCATCTTCTGCCAATGGTACAGAAAATAGTGCTAATCAGGTAAGTCAGGTAAGCTCTACTATCTTACACTCCAAACCAAGCAAGCTGAAAAAAGGTAAACAATCAGAAAAAGTAACTAATCATAGTAATGAGACATATTTAACTCAGTTAAATACTATCATGACTAGATCAAAAAGCTCTAATAATGTTTCCCTATGAATAACACAACACTTAAGATTAAATTTATGGTATGGAATCTTAGGGGAATGGATACTTCTATGCTAAGACTTCGTAACTTGATCAAAAGGCACATTTTTGAGCTTATCTGTTTAATTGAGCCTAAACATGACAACATGCAATGTGATTCTTATAGACAACTATTACATTATGACAATTGTATGTATGCAACTAATGGCCAGATCTGGCTCTTTTGGAATTCTAGCATATCTTTAACAGTTAAATGTGACAATTTGCAATTCTTAACTGTTACATTGAATAGTCTCACATTGAACAAAAGCATGGATACTTTCTTTGTGTATGGCCTCAGAACTAGAAATGGTAGGAAAAATCTTTGGCCTGATCTCAAGTCCATTACTCACTCAGATTCTATTTTCATTGGAGATTTCAATGCCATTACATCTATAAATGAATATAAAGGTCCATCTACTCCCAAAATTGGTAGTATGAGGGACTTTAATGAGTTTATTAATGTAATGGCTTTGGAAGAAATTAATACAGTGGGTAACCTGTTTACTTGGAGTAATAAGAGGCTAAGGAACCCTACTGTCCAAAGATTAGATAGAGGTCTCTGTACTCCTTCTTGGTCATCTACTTTTCCTGCCTCTTCTGTTCACATTTTGAATAGGATTTCTTCAGATCATAACCCTATGCTTCTTACTATTGGTAGTGATATCCCATCTAACCCTAGGCCATTTAGATTTTTGAACACCTGGTATAAAAGGAAAGATTTCAGTGATGTAATTAAACAAAACTGGGATCTTCCTCTTAATAAATCAGGAATGCTTGGTTTCTTTCTTAAACTCATAAGATTGAAAAAAGAGCTCAAAATCTGGAATAAGGAACATTTTGGCAATATAAATGATAATGTTGTGCATGCTGAAACTGCTCTAGAAGCTCAGGAACATATATATGACTTTAATTCTTCTGTTGATAATCTGGTTAAACTTAAAGAAGCAAAGGCTAAGGTGGTTAGGGCTCTAGCAGAACAGAAAAGCTTTTGGAAACACAAGGCCAAGGTTAAATGGCTAAAGGAAGGGGACAATAACACTAGTTTTTTCCATAACTCTGTTAAGGAAAGAAAATGTAGACTAAAGATCACAAAAATTAAGAGTAGTACTGGTCAGTGGCTAGATGATATACAGGACATTGAGAATGAAGCCATTCACTATTACCTGGATCTCTTAACAGATGATAGCTCCCCTGATAGCAGTCTTTTCCAGTCTCATTTCTTGAGTCAGATACCTAAATTGATCACTCAAGAGGATAATGATAGACTCCTGCAACCTGTTTCATTGTCTGAACTCAGGGATATTGTTCTTAGTCTTAATAAGAATAGTAGCCCTGGGCCAGATGGATTCACAGCTAAGTTTTACATTAAATCTTGGGACATAATTGCTAATGATTTACTTTCTGCAGTCCATGATTTTCTTGCTGGGAACAGCATTCCTAGGGGTATTGGCAGTACCTGGATTGCAATTATTCCTAAAAAAAATACCCCTATTTCTTTTGATGACTATAGGTCAATAAGTCTTTCCAATGTACTTAACAAAATCTGTTCTAAAGTTTTAATGGAAAGACTTAAACCTCTAATGCCCAAACTCATTTCTCCACACCAAACAGCTTTCCTTAAAGGTAGAGACATCTCAGATAATGTCATCTACCTTCAGTAAATGGTAAGGTTTCTGAACAGGAAGCAAAGAGACCCCAATTGCATTGTCAAATTAGATCTTAAGAAGGCTTTTGATAGAGTTGAGTGGTCTTTTCTAAATTGTGTCCTTGCTAAATTTGGATTTCATGCTAAATTCATTTTTTCCATTATGAAGAACCTATCACAGGCATGGTTCTCTATTTTAATAAATGGTAAGGCTGTTGGATTTTTTCAATCTACAAGGGGTATCAAACAGGGTGACCCTCTCTCTCCTTTTCTAGTTAACATTTTTTCTGAGGCATTTACCAGGAGTTTAGCTTTTATTTTTCAGAATGGTAAGTTGGCATACTATGACCTTCCAGGTAATTCTCTCCAAATCTCACATTTATCCTATGCAGATGACACTGTGGTTTTTTTAAAAGCTGGTGATCAGACATTGATTAGATTTAAAACTTTTCTGTCCAAATTTGAAGATGTTACTGGTCAAAAGATAAATTACAGTAAAAGTGACATCTTCATTGGAAAATATGCCTCTGTTCACACAGTTAACAATATAAAGAGGATTCTAGGTATGAAAATTGGGAGTTTTCCTTTTACATATCCGGGAGTTCCTATTTTTACTGGGATTGCACAAAAAATCTTTTTTCAACCACTACTTGAACAGATAGATAGTAGGATAGGTAGCTGGAAAAATAAGTGGCTCTCTACTGGGGGAAAAATCACACTCATACAATCATGCATCTATTCTATTCCTCAGCATATATGGTCAGTTCTAAAACCTAGCAAAGAGATCATTTCTGTCATAGAAAAAAAACTCAGCAGATTTTTTTGGGGGTCTAATGATCTAAAACCTAAAAGAACATGGAGGAAATGGGATGCTCTTTGCTTTCCTATTAATCAAAATGGTCTAGGTTTCATATCAATAACCACCATAATAAATACATGCTCAGTTAAGCTATGGTGGAAATATCAAAAGGCTAAGGCTTTATGGACTCATCTTGTTGCATCACTGCCACCCTCTTCTAGGTCTTCTCCTAACTGGAAGAGGATTTGTTTCGTTAATGCTTGGGCAGAATCTAATTCTAGAGTGATAGTTGGTAGAGGAGACGGCAATATCTGGACATCGAATTGGATAGATATAGGTCCATTATGGATCCCTGTGATCAAAACCTTGTTGATATCTCTGCTGCCTATACAGTCTCAGAGTTTATCTCAAATAAATCAAGTTTGCTTCAAAAAATTTCTCCTGTTCTACCCTCTTATGCTATCTCTCTTTTACAGGAAACAAAGCTCTCAATACACAGAGGTGATAGGCTCATATGGAAACCTGGAATCATGGGTGAGTTCTCATTTAAATCCACTTATCTCTTGCTCAGAACCCAGAGAGGTACTATTGCTTCTATTCAACATCTTTGGAGTTCTAGAATTGAAAAGAAAATATCTGTTTTCATGTGAAAATTGATTAACTCATATCTACCTTTTGATAATGTCCTGCAAAAAATGAGATTTTGTTTGTCTTCCAAATGTTGTATGTGTAATAATCATGAGGACTCTCTGGATCACTTCTTTAATTCCTACATTTTTTCTGTACAAGTTTGGAAAAATGTCCATCAATTCATGGGAATCAGGGACAGATCTTTCCCATAGATATGGGAAAGACTATCATGCTATCTCACTTATCCTGGTTTGAGTTCTTTGCATTCAATAATTATTTGAACTGCTTCCTTAATAACATGTTGGAACCTGTGGAAAATGAGGAATAAATGTTTATATGACTCTGCCATGCCATTAACAGGTTTAGTACTCACTCAAACAAGGGATCAAATTTTCTATACTTTTAGTGCTAAACCTGTTTTTATAGCCTCTACTATTGATTTAAGCATTGATGAACACTCTTTTTTACCTCTGATCAAATCTACTCCAAAGCCTAAAATTTTCAAAATTGCTTGGACAAAGCCATGTAGGAGTTACAAAATTAATGTTGATGCTGCATGGTGTTGTCATTCTAACATGTGTGGACTTGGTATGATTATCAGAGATAATAGGGGTAGTTTCATAGCTGCTCATACTAAACATACACATGCCAATTCCCCTCTGGAAGCTGAGCTGAAAGCAATTCAGTTTGCTTTAGATAAGTGTGCAGGATACTCTTCACCTGCTCACATGGAATCGGATTGTCTAAATGCAGTTCAATTTGTTCTTGATCCCCTAAATGCACACTGGAAATTGTTCCAGTTAGCTGATGATATTCACCAACTTCTGAGTGATATCAACCTATTGCATATTCAGAGACAAGCAAATCTGGTTGCTGATTCACTTGCAAAAGCTTGTCTCAGAGCTCAGACCAGTACCCTGTTTAGATTTCAAATGCTCTCCAATACTATTCAAGGTTTAATTAGGCTAGATTAGATAGGTACACCTTCATTAAGGATGGTACAATGAATGGATGCTACTGATTTGAACTGTTATTCGTAGGTTGAAACTGCATCAAACTGCTGTGTACAATGCACTGGATGGCATACGGATCGAAGGACTTCACTTGCTGGATCATTTGCTGTATACTGATGGCTTTTTCTACTAGTAGAGGATAAGCTCTTTAGTCTATTTGGAGTGCTTTTGACTGCCTTGTGTTTCGTTATTACGGTTCACTAAAAAGTTCGAAGATCTTCTCCAATAGACGAATAGTTTTTGTAATCCTCTAACTATTAACTACTTACCCTACATTATTTTGGAAGCAACAATAGTTTCTTCAAGAGCTTATGGCTCACTCTTGTATATCTCAACTAAGCTATGGCTTTATCTTTTTCTTTCTGTTTTAAGTTTCTGTTTATTACATGGCTTGGGAAGGCCTAATATAATTTCCCCCATCTTTGGATGGTTTCAAAAAAAAAAGAAAAAGGAAAAGCTAATTATAGTAAGCTTTACTCCATATCCTTCACCTATAACTAGGGGTGTTCAAATTGCCTGACCCGATCCGACCCATTTTGATCCGGTCCATTCGGGTTGGGTCAATGACCCATATGGGTCAAAACGGGTCGAGTCAAAATGGATTGGGTCAGATTTTGACCAGTTTTGACCCGTTTGCAATTTTGCCCTATTTTCTTGAAAAAATCATAAGAAAGAATTAATTTAATACAATATATTCACTATTAATTTACTTCATAAACAATTTTAACATTCTTGAAAAAACTATATATTTATAAAGCTAAAAATATTTTTTTAAAAAAATAAGTTTAATATTTTTATATGATTTTGGTCAATTTGGGTTTATTTGGGTCGACCATGACCTTGTCCGACCCGACCCAACCCTACCCTAAATTTAGGGTCAATATGGGCCGGGTCAACTGACCCGTCCCGACCCATGAACACCCTTATCTATAACTTCTAACTCAGTGAAGAAAATGACTCAAAATCCGTGTCGAGGCCTATTATGCCCTTCCACTTTCTTGTCTCCACACCCATGTGTCAACAAGAAGAGGTGACCTTCCATAATAGCCCCTTGCAACTCTCTTCCCCAGAAAAGAGTTACTCTATGTTCTGCAGGAAAGCAGAATTGAAGAAGTCCTCAATTTTTCTGTATGTTGAGCAGGTTCCATGATGTAGCAGATCCTTGCATCAGCTGTTCTACCATGGTTAGGCTTAATTAGTGTCAATTAGTTATATGAATGGCGAAAACAAAGAGAGACAATGGAACTAATAGTTGATCCAAACTAATATTTTAGGAAGGACGAGTTAATAAACTATATTTTTTTTCATCGAACACAAATGGAGTCAACCATCAAATTGCAAAATTAATACGAACTAATAACATAGTTTTGATACAAAACAAGTTCTAATAAAATCAGTAAGACAAAGTCTTGTGCGAGATGGTCTCGCAACGAGACCAGAGATTAAATTGTTAAGAATGTAGCATTGGGTTTCAAATTGAAGTTTTAAAAGTTCAGGGGCTGGATGTGTAGTTTCATTAATTTACTTTTAAGGTAAGGTATAAATATCAATATTTTCTTTTCTTCTCCTATTATTTTCTGACGCTTTCTCTCTCCTCCCCTTTCTTATATATCGCAATTGCCTCTTTCTTCTCTCTCCTCTCCTCTCCATTTCTCTTCCATTTTCCTTCAATTCATCCGTTCATTTTCTTCTTTTTCTTCCACATTTCTTGCGCAGGGAAGAACACAGGATGATTTGTGATGAAGCAAAGAAGATGTGCTTCATTTTCTGGCATTTTTTTCGGTTTAACTTCAGTTTCCGGCGGCTGAACACAATACAACCTTTGTTTCGTATTTATCTTCGAAGGTAATGTCTTTGCTAAGATTTTTTTATGCATAATTTGTTGTTTTATTTAATTTTTGTTGCCTTTTTGGTTAATGTGATTTTCTAGGGCTTATGTTGTTCAATGTGTTACTATTTGGGGATTTCTCTGTTTTTTTGTGTTTTGTGAGTTGTTATTACGGATTTGTGCTAATATTTGTGTTGTTCCTGCTGTTTCTTAGATGTCTAAGAAGATTTGTCTCATGCTGCTGCAATCGAGAAGAAAGGAGGATTTGTAAGTTTTCTTAATTTTTAGCAGTGATGTTTTAGGTACAGGTATTGATGTTTCTTGTTTTCAGTGTGATGTTTCATGTTTTGGGTTTTAAGTACTGTTATCTATGTTGGTGTGATGTTTTAATTTCAACATTTAATACTTGTGGTGTTTTCATGCTTAAGTGTGCAATTGATATTCGGTTTTGATTGTGTGTGATATCTTAGGATTTTGTTACGATTTGTGTTAGTTTTGTGTTGTTGCTATTTCTTAGATGTGTAAGAATGCTTGCTCACTGTTGCCGCAATTGAAAAGGAAAGAGGATATGTAAATTTTGTTATTTTCACTATAAAAAACAACACCTATTACCTCAATTTTTAAGCCCTTTTAACCTCGGTTTTTTACCCCTGAAAAACCAAAGTAAATGTGGCTGCAGTAAAAAGGTTAGTTTTTACCTTGGTTCTAAACCGAGGTAAAAACTCATTTTTACCTCATTTTTTCATGACAATAACTGAGGTAAATAATACACAACCGACGACAACGACGAGGTGTGTGTGAAATTGCTACGCGTTTGAGGGTTGTCGACTTCCCATTTATCAGCGAGGTCGCATAGCACTACGTCGTACATAGTGTTTGCGACGTCGTTCTTATTCATATTTGATGTCGCATCATGATGCTCCGAATTTGCAGACCAAGATTCATTTCCTGCGGTTTTCAACCACTGGAAATAATTTTTTTGACATTGGTTTTTTGTCAGAATAACCATAGTAAATTCTGTAGTTTGGAATGTTGATGATCGATAAGATTGCGAAGTTACGATGGGCGATGTCGTTTGATTCTAATTTGCGACGTTATAGAACATCGTCAAAACCGCATATTTCATTAACTGACTTCGCAGATTTAGATTTTTAACTGCGGTCATGAACCACTATAAATCAAATGTTTTTGGTTCGGAATAATATCCGCAGTTATAAAACATGGGACAAACAAAGTGTCAGCGATATCGCAAAGAATGTTTACAGGGTCGATCTGTCTGTGATATCTAAGAATGCTTCATGGTTCATTGTGCGATGTCTCCAGTTGGCCTGATCTGTTGGTAACCCAATCATAACTATATGCGACGTTGCAGAGTGTAGTTCTGCTATACCGAATTGTCTATTTAAGTGTGAGAAGTCGCACCTCATATAAATGACAGAAATAAAATATTTCATAAATAGAATGCCTGGCGTCAAATGCCCTATCAAATTGAATCTAACCACACAATTCAATAAGGCATACAGACAAAAACAAGAAGCACTACACCATCCATACACTTAGTATGTTATCAAAATTCTCACAAAATGAACTATACCATTGATACTTCTATCTATAGATCTATATCAAGGTGTCAAAAAATAACTTTGAAAGTATCAATGAGTTATTTAGAGAATGATGCTCTCACAAAAAAATCAACCTATTCCAACTTCCTTATGTTGTTGTTGGGTTAAGTAAATGCTTCAAATTCCTTACCATCATAAAGTTTTCCCAACTGTCGCGTACTTCCTCTAATTGCTTGATAGTGTACAGTTCTCTGTTCTCGTTAAAATACTACAAGGTATAATGTCAAAAATGGCACATAGGTTGTGCAAAGTCAAATAATGTTACTGATTATATTCAACGTGTGAGAATAATAGATACCTTTTATAGATCTAATTGATTCTCCCTCACTTCCATGACCACTTCCTTCATCAACTGCATGCAATAGTAACCACTTTCCCACGGGGCCATTTGTTTCTTATGCTAGTCGATTGGACAAACTGTTCATAAACACATTAATTAGTACTTATGGCAATAGTTATTCCATAATTCACCATCGAATTTAATAAAAACCTTTAGGGACTTCCACGTGAATTCCATGTGCTTGTTAATTATGTGATCTGTCATCACCTCAGTAATTGAAAATGAAATTAGTTTTGGCAGCGTTTGATGTAGTGGATTGTACCAAAACACCGCTTTGGAATCAAGAACGATGATGGAAACCATCCAATGTTTGTTACAAAAATGAAATCCCCATTACCTCAATACAATCACATATTGATCAATACAAACCAAACAATTGTAATAAAGTAAGTATAGTTGTTTCACCTCTCATAATAAGGTGTTATATATATATATATATATATGAGATGGTCCTTTTGCATCAACCGAGAGCTGAAGTAGGACAAACAATCTTCCATCGCATCATGGTGTTGGATCTTTATTAGGTAAAGAACCCCTATCCACCCTTTCATTTTGGAAATGGATTGTACATGCAGGAGCCTGTAAACATGATTAGTCTTGCTTGCTAGAAGCTGAACGCAATAAGTATTATGTTAGCTTAGATTAGGGTGACAGATTAATACTTACACGCAATATAGTTGCATCACTGGAAGGGGTAGATTATTGAAATGGAACAATGATACCAAATCATCCTTCCTGATAATTGCATCTACCTTGTACACTAAAATTCTCACTTCTTCCACGGGGATATTGTACGAACATGTGATAGGGTGTGGTGTCACAATCGTGTGGATGTTCTTTAGGGAACCATCATTTGTGGGATTGAATGGTGGTGGCCTGATTCTAGAGACACAATTTAGATCCCCACATGTATTGGGAAATTTTGCAGGGCTACTTATAACTCCTGTCTCGATCTACATGAAATAAACTGCAAATGTTAGTTTCTAAACATTTATCTCAACTCATAAAAGATATAGTATATAGATTCTCGATGTTATACCTTCTTAGTTGGCATGTTCTCCAAAATATCAACCAAACGAAGGGGTCATTCAACAAACAGTCCATCCTGCATCTAATGTCATGGCCTAGGGTTCTGGGATCGGAAGAGCAATACCATCTACAAGGCTCTTTGTGACATTTACCATGATGTTATCATTCTCGACTGGCTTATGATGATGCACTAGTAATGATGTGTACACTTTACCTTCCGCCATGATGTGACTCTCTCCATTAACACGTTCGGCAAGTAGTATGCACAATGAATTATCATAAATGAAGAGTTGATAATTAGTGTAAAATAATATGGAACATGATTAGTGTAATATGTTTACTTATACCTTCATGTTGTGTTGGGTGACCTCTACTAACTTCATTCTTAGTCAATCAAACGATTGAGGTGTTGTAAATATCAGAGATGGGGGGAAGAGTCTACTAAAAGGCTCTAGGATATCATGTGTTAATGTTTTTGGAGAAGAAGGGCGAGGTGGAGTTGAGCTTTTTGGTTAAGAACATGCAATTATTCTCTCTAAGTCAAGTGGCATTTTCCTCCCATTCGATTCTTGCGAGACATAAGCCACTAGTTGGCTCAATGTGGATTTCAATGCATTAATCTCTCTTTGTTGACTAATTGATGCAATATCAACTTTAGACATTCAGGATTTGACAAAGATGTCTCTATGTGTAGCGAGCGTTTTGACACCCCGGATCCGGCCCGGATGTTCTTTCTTGTTAAGCGCAACCCCCAATACATCTTTTTTTCCAACACCAGTGAACTCGTCAGACTCTTGCTTCCTTTTTAAGTCCTCTTACAAATTACAAAGAATAAATCTCCTACATATTTCTACTTGAATAATTTCATTCCTATCATATGATCTAAAACATAAGATAAACTTACAATTGTTTTGGCAACCACCTCCACATCTTTGGTGTGGAACTTACCCTCCATTTTTTCCCATTCCCTTTGTAGCCTTTTAGCCAATTTTCAAATCGGGGAACCTCATCAGGCATGGGATAATTAGTTGAAGTCCTTGTTTCCTCATCCGTCATTCCTAGCTCCACCTTGTCGAACACTCTAGCCTTGAGCATTTCCTTCATGATTATTCTTGTAGCTAGTGAAAATCCTCCACGACTCATAGTGTGGCGCATCTTGTTCCTTCTTGTTAGTTCACTTTTTTTTATCCCCAACACCCTGTAAGATCATTTACAACACATGGTTCATATTACTAACCAATATTGGTAACCTGCTTGGTAACACAATTTCCCTGCTCTGATCAACATTGGACACCCGTCGGTCAGGACATAGCATTTTGCGGCAGGTGAATGTGCAATTTCACACAAGTAGTTGGTCCTAAGAAGTGTCCAAACTAAGTACATTCACAATCTCATGAATGAGTAGACTACATCGACCAACGACGCGATTGGTAGTGTGCGAGATTGCATGTTCAACAAATGCTACAACTTTCTAGACAAAGGGCATACCTTTACCATTCTAGAACCCTAGAAATCATGCACAACATACACATTCTAACGCTAACAAAAAATCTCTGCCCAGGAACAATCAAGTTTATCCAATAATATAATTCACGTGTACATTTATAAATACGTGAACATTATGTATATACTTGTAAGCATGTCAATGTAAATTCCTTACCGATTTTTTGTCTGCCAGCTTCCTTGCAACAAAACCCTTCCAACTCGATTCATTTATGAATGGATGCTTAATTCTAGGGTTGCAATTATTCTTCTCACCAAACAAGTAATCCCTAGCCAATTTGGCTTGAAATCTCTCCATCTCTCACCAAAGCACCGTATAGTTCTCTTCTTCCATTTTTCCATATTATCGCACTCGATTTCAAAGGCATATTGCATGACCCTTCATAGTTTATCCTTTTAAGCATCATCGACATGATGCCACGACTCGTACAAGAAGATGTCTACCTTTGACCTAGCAATCAAACTGATGTAACTAGACCACCAATTACTTTGCTCCCCTATGGAATTCCCAATGTCATCGAACTTCATAAGAAATTTTGTACCCTTCTCTACCATGTCTATCAATTTCTTGCAAATTTCCCTACCCCAACCTTGCTTATGTCTCTTTGATTGATTCAAATCTTCCCCTTCTTGGGGACGTTTCCTCTTATTGTGGTTCACAACTAGAAGACCTAAATGTAGATTTCAATAAATGCAAAACTAATCATTGAATAGAACATAAACCTTTACTATGTATGGATGACAAAGAAACATAGCAAGCTTAACCATACATGTCAATCCCTCGTTTGATGTTAAATCCATATCATCTAATGGCATGCTCCCACATGTATGTACACCATATTCACTTTAAAAAATAATGTCTTTAACGAAAATATGAAAACTCTACAGGTTATTGTATACAAAGTTAAAGTTAATTTAACGAAGAAGAATGAATCATACCAATCTTAAACAACGTTTCAATAAACGATCCAAAGGGATGTGGACATACACAATTTCATCAAGTAATGATAAAGATGAAAACCTACCACTTTTTTTATTCATAGAATCCCCCACCATGATGACCTCATCCTTCTCCATTTGTTTCTCCAATTGGGAATGAAAGGGTTGTGATGGGTGTGGGTGTGTTTGGAGGTTGATTATTTGGTGGTGGAAGGAAATAGAGGAGATGTATGTTGAGGACTTGGGGGGGGGGGGGTGAAGGGCACCAATTTTGGCAATAAATGCATTTTCAAAGTGTTTTGGGTTTTTTCCCAAGTATTGCGCATAGATGTACTCTCCCGCCACTCATGCAATGTCGGACATATTTCGGGACATATTGATCAATTTCACAGTAATTCTCCATTTGGGTCATAATCGGCCCAATATGTGAAGATCCTTGTTGACCTTGCGACGTCGAGAATACATCGTCTCAACTTTGGCATATAAGACGGATACACGATCTCGATATTACATACTGTTTGATGCCTTGTTGTGGGCTGTTTGATGGGCCAATTGGCCCAATCCCCAGAAATCCACGATGTTGCTCTCCATTCGTACTATAGTCGCTACAGAAGAATGACTGAGCGACTTTGCATAGTAGGTATTGATCTATTATTTTTTATCACTTTTATGTGAAGGGAAAAGAAATTCCTTACCCCGTGTTCCCATTGTAAGAAAATTTCTTTGGGAAACTTGCATTACATTAACTGTTTTAAATTAACTTTGTGAGAGCGTTACTGTTCATAATAACCATTACATTCCCTAGCCATTGTACAAGGTTACTACTTACATTTCCAATAACCGCATATTTGATCTCCTAGGGATTTCGCATTTTACAATTAGAAAAAGCTATTATGTTTAAGCTTTAATTACATGAGTTGTGAAGATAGGTGTGGGTTTGAAATGAAGAACTAGTCTAACCCTAAATGATCGTAGTAGTCTACTACTGTGTTACCCCGACACTTGACACTGTGTGGAGAATCGCATATCAATTCGACATGACACGCGATACAACACATGACACGCGTCAAAATCTGACCGAGTTGCATATTGATAAATGAATTGGAAAGCGGATGTGGGAATCGGAACACAATGCACAAAATGTACAACATATAGTTCTTATTCTTAATTATCATACATTGACATCGTAAATCTAGTTGTCTATTGTATATTTTACTTCCCAGCTCATCAAGAACACCAACAAACTAATTCCAATTATTACATAAATGACTAATTTTTTTTACAGAATGTCTATAAATATCATCCTCTGTAATTTCTTATTCCACACAAAAAGAATATTATACAAAAATTGATGAAGGAGAGGATGGACGTCGTGAGCCTAATTTACCCAATACTCCGCTATGGAAGTATACTACAATTCTTAAATAAAATATCAATGGAGGTGGACACAAACTATGGAAATGTAACTTTTGCAATAAGGAGAACACCAATTGCTATTTGAAGCCGAGGTTTCATCTGCTTGGTCCAAAGGATAAGGGAATTTATGTATATGATAAGGTCATGCTAGTTTCTACTTTCTTTTATTTTTGTTTTATAAGTTAATTAATTTTTTTATTATTAATAAAATAATAAAATATAAGTGTGTAAAAATATATTTTACAACACTTTATATCATAGACGTGTCCATAAGAATAGTCAAGACACTCAGTTGATCGAATTGTTGTGTCGATAAAAATGGAAAATTTGAGTGTCGCCGTATCCGATCCTTACGCTGACACAACACTAAATCCGAGTCGAGGTAACATAGGTCTACTATAAGTATGTTAATTAGTCAACCACATATTTGATATTGTTTTAGGCCAATTGTTGATGTCTTTTAAAGTTACAAATAGGTATTCTGTTAGAGCATATGATATTCAACCATATCACACAACTAGTGCTTTCACAATATAGTTATTTTTCGATACACCAGGGTTTAAGGCAAAACATAGCCATTCACGTATAACATGACAAAACCTTCGTTGATTATATGGCGTCTTAATTTAAACCACACAGATAACAAACCGTATCAAATGTGTGAGACTAGTAGAATTCAGGGTTTGACTGTTCTATAATATGTCAATGGAATACAACTTGATTATTTTCGTTTTGGGAAATTACGTAGGATTGTATATCAGGATACCGATAAGTCAACCCTGATAAATGAATTAGCGTTCAAAGAGGAGCTCTATCGATGATCGAAAAGATAACTGTACTTGTATTATCAGTTAGTAAGGTTTTTGCTGATGAAGAATTTAGAGGCCGAAAATTTATCGTATTTAATTTTTCCTTTTGATAGTACTATTTCACACACATTCCATACCATTTGTGTTGGCTCTACCAAATGACCTTGCAGATGATGAAGATGGGCTGAAAACCCAACCTTTGTGTGCAACCTCATTGAAATGTCGATAAAGGATCAGTCATGCAGAAATCTATGAGAAATCGGTCCAACGGTGTTTTGTTCCCACCACTAGCAAAGCCCACACATTTTTACGATTGGGCCAGTTGTAATATTTGGCCCAATTTCAAGCTTTCATATCGGTAACCCATCGAGCCAGTCGAAATCAAATGCAACACCGCTACATGTCGATTCAATTCCCCCAACCAGTATCCTGCCAAAAATTGTTTTGGGCCTAGGTGAAACACTAGGCCTATTATGTGCAATGTGCGACATCGGCTTCTAATTGCCACAATTGTTTGCGTGAATGACAGCATCCGCAATATTGCAGATATCTAAAAATGACACCATTTGGTTTGTGGTATATAACCTGCTCACCCCCAACCCCTACCTCATTCTTAACTTCGAACTCGCAAGTAGATATTCTCCACTGGGAAAAAAACCACTCAAAAACCATTGGAATCTTTCAAATAACCACATATATTGACATATAAATTGTTAAGAAAGAGCCTAGTTAGACGCATTCAACAAATCTGAGGCAGATTGAGTTCAACAAACACTAGCAATCAAACCCTAGCAAAGGTAACAATGTGTTTAGCACATTTGTTCGCTTGTTAGAATGCTTTCATTTGGTTAATCTATTATAAATGTGTTATGTTTACTTCAATGCTAAGTGATTTGATGTTTTTTTGGGTGTCTATGAATCCGTTTGGAATTGGTCAATCTATTTTAGTGGTTATTCAAATCTCAGTTCATGCATGTTATGTATGTGTCCATGTCTTACATCTTGAGTTTAGTTTCTTACATTTTTGTTTTAGAACACTCATGAAACTCGATTCCATGTTGGTTTTTAGCCCGTTCTATACAAATTGAACATAGATCGTCTTGGCTGATGGTTAATGTGATATCTCACATTCATACTTATGAATGTGCGATATTGCATATGACTTATCAGCCATGGCAAAGTGACTACAACACATGTTCAAACTCGGTTTAAAATTGATCTCCACTGCACTTTCTACTCTATTTTACTGAGATTTCACAAAAATATTTTATCAACAGACGTCTCCAGTGAAGTAAACTGCAAAAGGGGGAAACAACAACAACAATGAAGCTGGTTCATCCCACCCCAAGAAGGCAAGGACTATGGATGCCCCTCCCTTGCCAACGTTTGATAAAAAGTGATTTTTCAAAGAGAAGAATGAGAAGCATTTTGAAATGTTGTTGGAGAGAAGGCTGAAAGAGGTTAGGGTTATGAAGGCGAAGGATGTGGAGAGGCTTCACTTGGATGTTTTCTTAAAGGCATTTAAACCATCAGGAATGGTGGGGTTGATTTGTCTCAACAAGCCAGTCTATGAAATAGAGGTGAGGGAGTTCTACGCCAACTTCACTTGTCTTACCACCGTAAACTATTCCAAAAAAGTGAATGGGAAATTCATGGTCCTAACATTGGTAGTGATCAACGAGGCAATTGGGGCTACATTTGGAGTAGATGATCAAGGGAAGCAGGTAGTGCCAATGCAAATCTACTGTAGGGATGCTTATCCTTTTAGGCCAGGGGAGAATTATACGACGGGAGCCCTCGACCTCAACCTTATGGTGCAAAAGTAATTCAAGAAGAATGTGGGTAGCATAACACCAGGGCTGAGGTAGGTCAAGATTGATGTGCTATATGTGGTGGAAATGATGATGTACAATATGATTGTACAAGCGCTGATCCCTACCGGACATCCCTCCGAGTGAACTATCAACGAAACGGTATTGTTTTATCACATTGCAGAGAAGAAAGCAATCGACCCTAGATTTACCATCATCAATGAGATGCACATGGCATCCCTCGCTCCTATGAACCGGACTCCCCCCTATGGTAACGTGATCACTGCCTTGTTGGAGAAGCAAAGTGTTAGGATCAAATCAAAACTGAAGATTCAGCCAAAGTACTATAATAAGAATTACTTCAATAAGAATCACAGGCATTGGGAGGGTGGTGCGTGGATTTCTCGCAAACTCCCCAAGGAAGTTCCTCCACAGGTCAGCCCTGGCGGTACTCCATCAGCATCCGCACCATCGCAAGCCCAAACCAACACTGCTATCATAGCTTGGGTACGGATTTAATTTGATTTCCACTCATTTGTAATAAAATTATGAACTTTATATTTAATTTATATTAAAGGGCCTTAAAAGTAATGCATTGGAGATGCTTGTGAGGGATACGTGCATGATTCAGGCGTCTAATCAGGTGATGATATACCTCATCTAGCACGACGACATGATAGAGGTGAAGGAAATGTTGGTCGGTGCTATCAAGGCACCTCGTGGGGAGAGGGGTACCGATGAGATGAAGGAGGATAGCGCCGAGATAGAGGAGGTTGACGTCCACGAGGCTGCGCATGAGGATGAGCCAAGGGAGCAGAAAGGTAAGAAGATTTTGGAGGACGATGGTGATGAAACAGACTCCAGCGGTAGCAAGGAAACTAGCTCAACAGATGAGTTCGGTCGTATGAATGTGCCATTAGACTATGGGAATAACTCATCCGAAGACGATGTGAAGCTCATCTTTCTCCTTAAAAAAATTATGATGAATGTTTGGTGGATTTAAGCGAAAATTTTCAGATGGTTGTCTGTGGATTATGTTGGATTTTATTTGTTTAGTTGTTTTTCATGAAGTTTCTATGTTTTAAACAAAGTTTTCTTTCAAATTGAATTTGGTTTCCATGCATAAGTAGTTGTTTTTCATTGCTTTTAACGTTTTTAATGCTTTCTTCACATATGGTTTGGTTTGGATTATGAAATAAGTGGTTGGCTGTGGTGAACTTGAAATGGTTTCTTTAGTTGAATAATTCCTTGTTCTGGTTTAATTGAATTAGAAGTGATGATTTTAGAGCTCAGATTCACCTGTGCGACATCGCACTATAATCACACATACCTGGATTGGCTAGGACGATGAAATACCATCAAGTAGGCAACTTTGCATGTAACAATTAAATTAAGCTACTTTAAGCAGTGACTCCGACCGATGAGTCGGTCCGAGGTCGCCATGCCTAATTGACTCTAAAATTAGTAATCAAGGGTAAGTAGTACGAATTCGAATTCCCTTGTTCACAATCAACATGTGAAGATTGCGACTTTGCATCCTTGGGGTCGCATAACACAAATTGTAAATCAACTAGCGTGAGATGTCGACCATAAACTACCCCTAAAACATTATATATCATCACTACTGAGATAAAATCATTAGCCAATTGATATTTCAGTTACATACAAACATGAATAGTCACATAAACAACCAGTTATCTAAAATGATGTGCAAACCCAAACTATGTCTTCTTCTTCAACTTCTTCGATTTGAGGTGTCTTTCAATCCACAAGCCTTCTTCATGGTCTCTCCTCAAAGATAGCTCCACCTCGTATGTTTCATCCTTCCCAACATTACTGGTGCTTGAGGAACTGTGTGGACTCATTTCAGACAGTGCAGATGGACAAGAGTCTCCCACATATTGACTTTTCCTATGAATAACCACTGATTTTCTAGAATCACTGGGATCAACAACATAAAAAAACTGTGTAGCATGTGAAGCAAGAATGTAAGGATCGCCAGTAGAACGTGTCCTGCTCAAATCGACGAATGTAAAGCCTAGATCGTCCAACGATACACCGGGAGGGCTATCAACCCATTTACATTTGAAAAGTGGTACCCTGAAACTTGTGTAGACCAGTTCCCATATTTCTCCAATCAAACCATAATAAGACATGTTCCTTGATGTGTCCATTTTATGTGCATAGTTTAGTACTTTTTGGGATCACTTTTGTGCTCTTTTACTATCAAGAGATTGTGTTTTACCTTGAAATTCTCTTAGGAGGGGTAAGAGCGACTTTACGCTCTTTTATCTCTTCTAAGTGAATTTTGCGTGACAAAGGAAGAACATGGAGGCTTGAAAACCAGAGGCCATTGAAGATCACCTTTCAAAGACTTTGAAGACTTGCTTCAAAGATTTGAAGACTTGAAGACCGGAGGCCGTTGAAGATAATCTTTGGAAGACTTTTAAGATTTTCTTCAAAGATTTGAAAACTTGAAAAATGAGAGAAATTATTGTGAAGATGAGTGCTTGCCACAAGAAGAAGAAAAGAAGACAAGGTTAAGTTCTGGCGCCCATCGCGAGTTGCGACGAACCCGTCGTGATTCGCGAGTTGCGACGAACCCATCGCAATTTGCGGTGCATGGGTGGCCAGAACCTAACCTTATCATTATTATTTTTACTATAAATAGCATTCTCTTTCCTCTAATTCAGAATCTCTTCTTCCTGCAATTTTGGTACTATTCTAACCCTATTTTCCACCATTTTCATCTTTGATTTCTCTTGTATTATGTTTGATTTATTAGCATTAATTAGTATGAACTCTGCTAGCTAAATCTAGTTCTTGGGAGCAATTGATTGAAGCTTTCAAACTCATGTAGTAAGATTCTATATTTGCTCATTTATGAACATTTATTATGCCATTAATGTTGTGTTTTACCTCATTTATACCATGGGTAGAACATGTACATAACAGTTTTTAAAAGTGGGTAGAAACAGATTGGACATCTCATCTACATTTTTCCCCTTCACTTTCTCCGCCACTCCAGCCGTCCCACTGCCTTTCGGCCACCGCCCACCATCACCCACCCTTAAAACCACCCTACGGCCACCACTCAACAACTCCCAATCCATCTTCCCAATCACTATCCATAAATCATCCTAATTTTTTGAAGAACACAAAACCCTAGAATTTGGGGGTTTTGTGATTTTTTGAAATTTGAATTCAAATTGCGTGTGGGCTTAGTTCCTTTTCCATCCTAAGCATCTAAGTGGTACAATTCTTCACTTTCTTGAGCTTCAATTGTGATTATGTTGAATAATTTATTTTGTGGGATATTGTGTGAATTTTGTGTGATGCCTTAGGAGTTTTGATTGTTGGAACATTGTAGATTCTTTTGAATATATTGTGCTTGTGATTTGGTTTGATGGGGATTGTGTGAAAACATTGTGTTTATGGTTTGGTTGGGTGTGGGATAGCCTTCTGCTCACTTTGATTGTGTTGATTTGCTCATGTTGATATTGTGCTTGCATTGTATTTACAGTGTTGCTTTGGTTGAGAATTGATTGTGGCTTATACAAGATATTAGACATGTTAGCTTGATCAGACATAGTTGATATTTGGATGCAATTTTATTATGCTTAGGATAATTTGGCCATGGCACTTGAACGTTAACGTTATGAATGTACTAATGGTTGCCAAACTAGTTAGGCATGATTGTGACTATGGGATATAGCATATTAGATGTTCAACTATGTGAGAACTTAATGGACTTGAGAATATGGGTATGTTGAATATGACATGGATTGTATATGCAATTGTGGTTAGGACTTGAACTAGTTGGCTTGGATTTGATTTGGTTTATGCTATTGGCAAAATTAGTTTAAGGCTGGGTATGATTTTGTAATATTGCATGTATGTATATTCATGTGTGTTTGACTTGTTTGATGTGGTTGTTAAATATCGCCCCTACCAAGAGACTTAGGGCTCCTCCACGAGGTGGGCGCACTGCCACTCCACCTCCACCTCTGCCGGCTCCGGAGTCGAGCCATGTACCTCTTCCTCCTGATAGGTACATGGGTTTAACCCAGATCACCGATCCCTAAGCAGAGAGGTGGGATGCCTTGGCCAACCGTCAGTTTAAGGAGATGGGTTTTGTAGACGTGATCACATTGGGTGCTCTTGGGCTCACCCAGCCAGTCTGATGCCTCCTCGCCAAAAGGGGGTTAGAGGGTTTCATGGGTAATAGTGCCCCATCCTACCGGCGATACACACTTGAGTTCCTGTCCACAGTCAAGATATGTAGCATGAGGGATGACTAATCGTGTGAGAGGTACATCACTTTCCACCTAGATGGTATATCTTGAGAAATGACCGTCTCGCAGGTTGAGAAAGCATTTGGATGAGACACTACCAAGATACGGGCGAGGCTGGACCCACAGGCCCATGACCAATTGATTGAGGATGACATGCAATTCTGGAGTGTCATCAACATGAGGGCGAAGAACTCCCATGATAAGAGCAGTGTCATCATTCATCCCACACTCCGTTATGTGCACCAACTTTTGAATGGCATAGTACTTTGCTCGGCGGAGCCAACGAATGTGTCAGACAAAGACATTCATTTTTATGGCACTTGATGCGTGAGGGATTGGGATACGGGTTATGGGCCGAGCTATGGATAAAGAGGATTGTAGAGATGGTGGGAAAGCCAAAGGGAAATATTACGATTGGAGGCATGATCGGCCTCTTAGCGGAGTACCTAGGATTGGTTCCACCAGCTGATTTTCCACACTTTTGGAGACGCACTTACTGCCTCATCACTGTAGAAGGTTGGTGCTATTTGAGATGCGCCACATGGACCACAAGGGTATTTCATTGGTTATATGGTGCCGGGAAGGTCATATTCATGCCACTTCTTCAGCCCAACAAGACGAAGTTTGAGTTTGATACCCCCTAGCGGACATGGCAATTTCACCAGACTCCTTGTTTGGTCCAGCCCCTGTTTATCACGATGATAGCAACTTGCCTTTCAATGAGCGACAACATTAAAACTCCTCACATCCTTCACCAGATGCAAAGAAAGGCTGAACCTTGAATGTGGTTTTTTCTAGGTTTAACCTAATAAATGCCTTGTTTGGTTAAATGGTTATGTCTTTGGTAAAAGGCTTGTTGTTATCAAACCTATGGTCCTTTGGGTGAAATGCCATTGATGAAATACCTCCATGGTGTTGTTTTCATAGGGTGATCATCAATAAGGTTCGCAAATGGTCGTTGCTTGTCTTTGCCAACTAATATTAAGAAGGAATGAATGTTGATCTTCGAATGAGAAGTGATAGCATTCCCCATAGACAATAAATGTAATTGAATGAGTGAATGAATCAATGAGCTATAGAAGTTTGGAAGTGGAAGTCGGTTTCCCCCAATGCCCCATTAATTGTTTTTTTAATCATCTATGTATTTGTTGTTGCATGATTAGCATAGTTCTCTTGCTTTGCTAATTGTTGTCTTTCAATTTGATAATTTAGGACCAAAAACCAACCCCCCCATTTTACATACTTTTATATGTATCTATATATGCTTATATCTAGTATGTTTTCTCCTATATATGTTTAAACACTTGAAAAGATCCATCTTCTTGTGGATGACCCCGACTTGCCATTATCTACTTAATTGTAGATAGGAAGAATTAGGGCTTAAAAATATAAATTTGTGAGGTACAATGATGACCTCCCATTCCTATGCACGTGATTCTTATCCTTCGCTGCTTACATGTAAAGCTTCCGCAACTACACTGACACCACTATTTTGTGTAGTGGTGTGTTTGTCCCATGCTAGGGTTGAGAAGGTAAACCCTTTTATGTCATAGCATGTGAAGGAAATCGCAGTTGCAGAGGGCATGAAGGCTAACCAATTCAAGGTGTCACCATGCTGTCTTCGAACTTTGTAATGCATAACCAATCAATGAAATTGTGATTGTGTTCAGCAAGTACTTACTTCTCCAACCAACCGGGGTGTCACTCCTTGATAGTGGCCATGTGCATATCCACATATGGGCGAACCACATCTGAGTTTCGCAGGACATATAAATGTGCTTTCATCAAATCATCGGGAGTTAATAACCTAGTAGTGCCTTTTCCGCCCACTCTATCTGCATAGCGTGATTTTGGTACATCAACCAACTCCTCAACCTTCATGAATTCAATACAGTATTCTACAGCCTTCTCGGTCACATACCTCTGCACAATACTAGTATCCGGGTGATATTGATTTTTCAAATAACCCTTGAATATCTTCATGTACCTCTCGAAGGGATATATCCATCGAAGATAAACATGACCACATATCAATATCCCCCGTACAACGTGAACCAACAAGTGCACCATGATGTCAAAGAAAGAAAGGGAGAAATACATCTCTAACTTGCACAACATGATTACTATTTCCTCTTGAAGTTCTACCAATTTCCGAAGCCTAAGTTTCTTACAACAAATTTCCTTGAATAAGTGACACAACCGGGTAATGCATTTTCTTAGGTAAGTTGGCAAGATGGATCTGATCGAAACGGGTAGAAATTCTATAATCAAACAATGTGAATCGTTCGATTTCATATTTCTCAATATCAATCTTTCATCGAATACTAGATTGCTTACCCTCGAAGAGTAGTTCGTTGGGACAACCATACCTCTTAGGCTGGAAAAAATCAACTCATTCTCAAGCTTTGAAAGCGTGTAACAAGCAACGTACAATTAAGTCTTCTATCCTCGGGCCTCGGGGGCTAATTCAGGTCTAATTCCCATTTCAACCATGTCTTACCTAGACTTCAAACCATTCTTTTTCTTACTGGGGATATTCAACAAAGTACCAACCAAACTGTCACATACATTCTTTTCAATATACATCACATCCAAATAGTATCGGATGTCAAGACTCTCCAAATACGATAGTTCAAAAAAATGAAACGCTTCTTCCAAATACCAACAACCTTAGGTTTCCTCTTCTTCCTTCTAGAGTCATTTTAAAAATTACACAACATGTTTAAGATTGGCACACCTGTTAAAATAGGAGGAGGGGGTTCCAACTCTACCTTCCCATCGAACTTAACCGTACATTTCCTCCATGGATGAGTTGTTGGAATCCATATCTGGTGGCCAAGATACACCGTCTTACTTCCATGCCTCAACTGTCAATAATCAGTTCCTTCCAGAAAAATAAGGAATGCTTTGTGACCTTTAACTGAATAGCCAGACAAGTTTCCATACGCGGGGAAGTCATTAACGGTGCAGAAAAATGGCTCAAAAGTCAAACTCCTCCTTCTGAAACCCATCATACATTGTTATTCCAGGATCCCACAACCTTTTTAGATCATCCACCAACAAGGATAGGTACACATCGATATCGTTCCCTGGTTGCTTAGGACCAAAGATCATTAGAGACAACATAGTGTACTTCCTTTTCATGACCAACCATGGGGGCAAGTTGTAAATCATAACCATCACCGGCCACGAACTATGATTGCTGGTCATATTACCAAATGGGTTTATTCCATCCATGCACAAACCTAGCCTCAAGTTATGTGGCTCATTCCCAAATTCGGGAAAGGTAGCATCTATCTTATTCCATTGATCACCATACGCCGGATGACTAATGACATCTGGATCAACCACTGTCCGATCTGCATGCCAAGTCATATTCTTTATATCCTCGGGATTGTCAAACAATCTTCTCAATCAAGGAATAATAGGTTGATACCAAACAGCCTTGACAGGAACCTTCTTTGTCTGCCAATTACTACTATCTCTATCAGCAACCACCTCCTGTAATTTGAACCTTGGAGCATTGCATTTCAGGCATTCCACCGCATGTAAGTGATCGCCCCTGTTCAAGATAAAATTGTTCCGAAAAACATGTATCTTTTCATAGTCCATGCCCATCAGACATAATACCTTCTTCGCCTCATATACCGTTTCCGATATTCTATTACCATCCGGAAGAATTTCTTTCAACACTTTCAAAAAACCAAAGAACCCAACATCACTATAGGAATGCTTGGCTTTCAATACTTTCATTCCTTCAATACTTTCATTCCTTCAGGGCATCCCTCGAATAGAAGTGTTTCATTATGTCCTTGCAATTCCAAAAGTCTTTCAGGATGCAACTATAGTTCTTCACAATATCCTCAACCAACTCATCCATCCTATCATCCTTCTTGGCCCTTACTTCATTTACGGTATGATCATCAATGTTCTCCCCATACCAAAACCAAGTTTTGTATGTTGGATCAAAACCATGCAGAAATAAATCATCCTTCAAACCAATTGCCTCTTCATGAATAGCAGTGTTCTGACACTTCTTGCAAGGAAGATAAACATACGACAAATTCTCCTTGGAAGCATTCACGAATGCATATTTAATAAAGTTATCTACAAAATATTGATACTCCACACTCATTTGATCTTCATCAAAACATTGGGTTTTATCCATAGACATTCCTACATATTACAACAATGAGTACATAATATTGTTTAACATCCAAGATATTAGCAAAAAATTAATACAAGCACTAACATTCATTCAATTCATGGATTCCTTAATCATATACACATATATGTGTCGATATGTAATCCTTCGTATGTCATGCTCCTAAACACATGTAAACCCATAGTTTATAAGCAATGCATGCATTCAATCAACCCATAGTTAAACACATCATATGCAATACATACATTCAATCAACCCATAGTTAAACACATTATATAAATTGAACTATAACCTAGAACCAAATTTGAAGATGAAAATACAAATTGCGGAATGGAATACTTACTTCTTGAGTGTAGATTTTATTAAATTACAAGTTGAAAACCACAACCATATAGCCCTCCTTCAACAATGAGAAATTGGAATTTGTAGTAATGGGGAAGAAAGTTTAGGGAATTTTGATAGAAAATGGTCAAAGGACCAAAGTTTTACTGAACAAATCCCAACAAGTGCGATGTCACAGTTTCTAATCATTAGGGAATCGGTCAAACTAATTTTAAGTGCAATGTTGGTATTCGCATAAATAACTGCAACTAAATGAAAGACACGTTATGCTGACTTTGCACCGACATCGGTCAAACTATTTAATGCATTTTTGAATGACATTTACCTCAGCTACCTACAACTGAGGTAAAAAACCTGTTATTTAATTGAGTTTTTTTATAGTCGAGGTAATTAATATTTTTTAATTTAAAAAAAGAGGTAAAAGAAATTTTTACCATGTTTTTTGGGTTAAGGCAAAAAACCCAAGTAATACATGTTGTTTCTTATAGTGTTTGCAATTGTGATGTTTTAAATACCGTTGTTGATGTTTCAATTTTTATATTTGAACTTTCATCTTTAGGTTTTAAGTACTCGTATCTGTGTTGGTGTGATGTTTTAATTTCAGTATTTGATGCTTGTAGTGTTCTAAGTGTGCAATTGATGTTCAGTTTTGTTGTTTTGATTGTTCAGTTTTGATGTTCAACATTTCATGCTTATACTTAAGTGTTTTAGTTTCATTATTTGATGCTTGTAGTATTTTAAGTGTGCAATTTATGTTTGGTTTTGTTGTTTTGATTGTTCAATTTTAATGTTCAACGTTTCATGCTTATCCTTATGTGTTTTAATTTCAATATTTGATGCTTGTAGTATTTTAAGTGTGAAATTGATGTTCAGTTTTGTTGTTTTATTTGTGGTGTATACCTAGCCCAAAGGATAGGCCGCAGGTTTAAAACTGCAAATGGGCCTGAGGCTAACCTGCGATGCGAGCTGAGACAGAGTCAACCCACGAACCATGAAAAAATGGAGACCATGATCAGGTGCCTGCCATGAACCGTCCTTCTCTGAGCCACGATCAAGCACATGATGACAAACCCAGGAAAGGCAGAGCCATGTTCATAACTTATTATAAAAGAAATGCAGAGGACACGAATAGAGGTAAGTGCAACCAGACTGAAGAAGCTTAATTCTGAAGAGAAAGTAACTGACTTGAGCATCAAAGTCTTTCCCCCAAACCACTTTCGGGATCTCTTTTGCAGGTATACTGTGGTGAACAACAATTAATAAGCCGAATTGGGAGTACCACAACATTTGGTGCCGTATGTGGGGACGGAATTTTTTTCCAATCATTCATTCCCAATAGGATTGATAATGGTGTTCATCATAAGTGAAAGAAGTCAAAACCACCACACTCAAGAGCAAACATCTGGGAGAAATAGGAATGTACATCCCACCCAAAATCAGGATCACATTCCCAGCAGAGAGCAAGAACACATTAAGGATGACACAGAAGATGGAGAATAGGCAGAATCTCCTAACATGAACATGGAACAGGAAAGGAGAGCGTTTGCGTCATTTCTAGAAGCGAACAAAGAGCAGTTGTATAATCAGTTCCTAGTTACTCTCATACCAAAGTCCTTAAGGGTAAGTCAAAAAATTGTTCAAAATGATGATAGTCTTAAACATGGTGATGAATTGAGAGATATAGTAGCAGATGACAATGCGGACAAGTCATCACTAGAACCACATCTTCGCAACTTCAAGATGCCAAAGGACTTCAAATTATCATTACATGTCAAAATGTACGAAGGGACGACCGACCCAAAGGAATTCCTACACTCCTATCGTAATAGCATGAGGTTCTGCGATGCTGAGATTGAGTAGGTATGTAAGAAGTTCCCTATATTTTTTTTGGGAACATCGATCACATGGTATGAAGATTTACCAAATGAAAGTATCACATCTTGGGCACAATTGTCAGATCTATTTTTGGGACGTTTCTACCAGAACCAGAAGTTTACCAAGACAATCGCAGACCTGAACAATATAGCTCAACGAAGTGATGAAAGTTTGGCAGAATATCAGAATAGGTTCGTTACAGAAAATCTGCAGGTTCGGGACCTATCGTTTCAATCTTCTTTACATGCATTCTTGGGGGCATGCGACCGGGAAATTTCTACAAGGAACTAACAAAGAACATGCCAGAAAACCCAAGAGACCTACAAAAAATGATAGAACAGTATGTACGAACCGATGAAGCCAACAACCGCAAAATAGAGCGGGAGCTAGGCGAGAAAAGAGTAATAGAGGACTCGCAAAGAAGAGAAGCAGGAACACAAACCATCTTGTCCTAGGAGATACCGCTAACAAAATTGCGAAGAGAGATCTGGTAAGCGAACAAAGATCCATTCTACGAACCAGCGCCAATGGTAGCTCCTCCAAAGAAAAGATCAAGAGAATACTATTGCACTTTCCATAAGGATCACGGTTACGATATCGAGTATTGCAGAGATCTATGGATAAAGATAGAAGAAAACTTAAGAAATGGTTATCTTGGACAGTACAGGAAGGAAGATAGCGGTAATAGATACAGCGAAGTGAGCAAGGTAGGAAGGTCTATGGCCAAAACCAAAGCCACGGTGAACACTCAGAACATAAATCAAAAGATAATGGCAGCATCAGACTATGAAGAGGATGTGGCCAATGAAGCTCCAGAAAAAGTAGCTCTCTCCATACATGGGTTAACAGAGTCCTTATCAAATAATTCCTGAAAGGCTAAGGCCAGGTATTCACCTCCACAGGAACCCCTGGTTAAAAGATTGTGTATTGACGAAACAGTCACATTTAGAGAAGATGACGCTGTTCCTAATGTCTCACCACACAATGACCCCATGGTTATTATCGCTAAAATCTTAAACACAACTGTCCATAGAGTGTTCGTAGATGATGGAAACGCGGTAGAAATCCTTTTTGTAGACAGATTTGACAGACTTGGATTCAAGAAGACCGACTTGAAAAAATTCACTCCGCGCTCGTAGGATTCACAGGACGAGCAGAGACACCGCTTGGCAACTTTCAGCTTCCTGTAACAATTGGGGAGAATGAGAGGAACCGCACCATAATCTGTGACTTCGTTGTCATGGATGCTCCAAGTTTGTTTAATGCTATTATTGGCATGTCGTGGATGAACAGAGCGAAAGAGATATGGTCTGCGTACAATTTAGTCATGAAATTCCCAACCCCAATAGGGATTGCAATGGTGAGGGGAAACCAATAGACTGTCATACAGTGTATAATGAAAGTAGGAAGAACTGCAGAACAACCAAAAATAGTTAGTACTATCGTCAATAATGATTCACTCAACCAGGTGGATCATCTAGTAGAAATTGGAGAACAAAATGAAGATATCATTTTGGATGACAACGATGCATATAAGTGTGTCAAAATAGATAGATATCTTCCAGATCAAGAGTAATAGATAGTGATAAAAATTCTAAGAGATCACAAGGACACATTCATATGGAGTATACAGAATATGAGAGGAGTTGACCCAAGTATGGAAACTCAATCTTTGAACATCGTTGATTTGATCAAGCCGGTCAAGTAGAAACAAAGAAGATTCGCCAATTTTAGACAAAAGGAAATTGAGGAAGAACAAGGCTTTGTTGCAAGCTGGGATTATAAAGGAGTTGATATACCCAACATGGCTAGCGAACCCAGTGATGGTGAAAAAGGTAGACTCTGGGTAGAGAATGTGTATAGATTTCACCGATCTAAACAAAGCATGCCTAAAGGATTGTTACCCCCTGCTAAAGATTGATCAGCTAGTAGAAGCGATCTCGGGGTACGAAGTCCTCACATTCTTGGATGCCTACAAAGGGTATCTTCAGATATTGATGAACCCCAAAGATGCAGAGAAAAAAGCCTTCATAACAAGTTTTGGGACATTTTGCTACGTGAAAATGCCATTCGAGTTGAAAAATACGGGGGCAACATATCCAAGAGTGGTTGATAATGCATTATGCAGCCAGATTAGGTGCAATATATAGGCATATGTGGATGATATGATCATAAAAAGCATGCGAACATGTGACTTCGCGAATTACTTAAAAGAAACCCTGGATACATTAAGTGCAATTGGAATGAAGCTAAATCCAAAAAAAATACACAATCGGGGTTGGCGCATATAAATTCCTGGGATACAAGGTATCCTCGAAGGGGATTGAGGCTAATCCAGAGAAAATACAAGCAATCATTAAACTCCCCCAACCACGAACAGTAAAGGAAGTTCAAATCTTAATGGGATCAATGGCTTCGCTCAGTAGGTTTGTGTCAAAAGCAACCGAAAGACACTTCTCACTATTCAAAATCCTTAAAAAGGCCAAGAAGTTTAGCTAGAGAAAAAAGTATCACTCAGCATACGAGTCACTAAAAGACCAACTTCGAACAATTCCAACCTTGAAAGCACCAATTCAGGGAGAAACAATATACTTGTATTTGGCGGTTTCAATATACGCAGTAAGTTCAGTCCTAGAAAGGCAAGAAGGCCACAGATAAATAACAGTGTTCTACACCAGCTGAATAATGCAGCATGCTGAAATGACATATCTTCCAATTGAAAAGTTGACCTTAGTGTTGATATATTCGGCAAGAAGACTACGAACCTATTTGCACAGTCATATGATTGTTGTCTATACTGACTACCCAATCAAGAACATCTTGAACAAGCTCGAGTCATCTGGGAGAATGACCAAATGGGCTATTGAATTGGGACAGTTTGAGATTCAATTTCAACCGCAAACCTCAATCAAAGCACAAGCTTTAGCATATCTCATTGCCAAAATGACAAGTGTGGGGGCGCATTAGGTGAAAACACAAAAATTTCTTAACAAAGACAAAGGAAAGGCCAAATGGGAAGTTGTCGCATGGAAGTTGTTCATAGATGGGGCATCTAGTAAAGAAGGATGCTGCTATTGATTAACTCGGACGGAGGAGAATATATATACTTGCTTCGCTTTGATTTCTCACTTACCAATAACAAATCTGAGTTTGAGGCACTAATATATGTCGTAGATCTCACTGTTAATATGAAGGTGAAGAACGTTCGAGTGTTCAGTGACACACAAATAGTGGTCCAAGAAGTGCGAGGAGATTATGAAGTGCGAGAAGAGCAATTGATGAAATACTTAACCAGGGTTTGTCAACTCATCGCTAACCTTGAGTACTTCAACATTCAACACATCCCAAGAATTGAGAATATGAAGGCAGATGCCTTAAGAAAGCTACCAACAACAGGTTTTTAGTCATTAGCCGAACACAAAGATGTGAAAGTAGAAGTCATTCAGGTTAGAAGTACGGCAAGGACAACCTTGTCAGCAGTTCAAGCACAGGAAGTAAATTGGACGACACCATTGATTGAATACTTTGACAAGGGGAAGCTACCGACACATATGTACAAGCCAGGAAGCCAAAAATGTGATCCCACAACTATGTTTACAAAGACGGAACATTGTACAAGAAGGGATATCTATAACCATGGATAAAGTGTGTGGGGCCATCATAAGCAGGCAAAATCTTGAAAAAAGTGCACGAAGGATTGTGCAGGTCACATCAAGGGTCTCAAATGATCCCAAAGAAAATCATTCAAGCTGGATACTTCTGGCCAACCATGTATCATGACACATACAACTTTGTCCTTAAATATGGAACCTGCCAAATGAATGCTCCAATATCACACAAGCCACAGTCAACATTAAGATGAATATACGAAGCTTGGCCTTTTGATGAATGGGGAATTGATCTCGTTGGACCTTTTCCAAAAGGTGCTGGCCGTTCCAAGCTTTTAATTGTGGCAGTCGACTACTTCACAAAGTGGGTAGAAACGAAGCCCTTAGGAAGAGTAACAGTGGAAGCATCAAGAAAATTTGCCTGGAAGAATATATTTTTTGCTTTGGAGTACCACAAACCATCGTCATCGATAATGGCACACAGTTCACAAGTGGGGTATTTACAGAATGGTGTTTCAAACTAGGAATCACGCAGAAATTCACTTCTGTAGCTCACCCCTAAGCAAACAGTCAGGTAGAAGTAACGATTAGAATGAGTGTCCAAGGTATCCAGAAAATATTGGAAGGAAAGCGAGCAAGCTTGGTTGATGATATACCTAACACATTGTGGTCACACAGAATAATAGTGCGAGAACTAACAGGAGAAACGTCGTACAGTCTGGTATATGAGCACGAGGCGGTAATACCAGTTGAAATCGAACAATCAAGTCTTCAATTCAAGAAATTTAAAGAAGACATCAACCCATAGATGGTGAGGTTGGACTTAGATGAACTCTAATAAAAGAGACAGAGGGTAGCAATCAAGGAAGCAAAGTATAAAGAAATGATGGCCAGAGCTTACAACCAGAAAGTCAAGGAAACACAATTACAAATTGGCAATTTGGTGCTAAGGAATAATGAAGCTAGCCTAGCTGAAGAAAGTGGAAAGTTGTGCCTGAAGTAGGAAGGGTCGTACAAGATAGCGAAGACGCATCGATCCAACTGCTACGAGCTAGAAAGAATGGATGGTAGCAGTGTTCCTAACACTTGGCACATAATCAACTTAAGAAATTTTTTTGTGTAGAATCAGCAAAGGGGTAGGAAAATCTAGTTTCCATATATAGAAACCATGATATAATCATTGGTGGTGTTCGTTCCCTTGTTCTGCGTTGAGGGCGATATTATCGCAATATAAATATTTTGGAGTACCGTGTTCTCTTTTCAAGTAGCTATACTTTGCAGTCGCAAAACTAAGTCACAAATTCTTAATAGACGAACACATGATGATAGTGGCATAAGTATCAATTATGAACGCCACTCAACTTGTCTCTTCTCAAAATATAAAGGAAAACAAGTCATAAACCTTGCAATGAGGCAGATATGCCCACAACGAAGCAACAAAATCAAGTAATAGATCTTGCGACCTCGCACTCTTAATAAAAAGCAAGCTATTGATCTTTCTATTAGGAAAACTGGCTCTAATTTAGCGACTAAAGCAAGCAATAGATCTTGAGGCTTCGCATATTACATACTCTCAATAAAGCAAGCAAGAGATATTGCTACACGGCAGATATGCCTATGAAACAATGACTAAAGCAAGCTATAGATTTTGCGGATAGACAAAGTTTCAATACTCAAAACAAAAATAATAGATATATGAGAAAGAGATCTTGTGAATAAAAGAGAATCACACAGTCAAGAGCATTCAAAAGTATGAAGACAGAAAAAGGACAACCACAACATCCAAAAACCACAACAAAAATAACATTATTGTTTGGAAGAAAAAATCATTACATATTATCTACACCTAGATGCTTGTGATGAAGCAAAAGAAGACAAACCACCCCAACGATGACTATGCTCAGCTTTGTAACGGAGGTGCTTAGTCCTACGTTGGTTTTCTTCAACCCCACGCTCCTCGCTAACCATATAGTCATATCGCCATTTCATGATAAAATAAGAAGGATGTCGTATTAGACCCCTTTGCTCTATATGACTAAGATATCTAGCATAATATGCCTTGAAGTCAGTTATATGGTCAAACTGCTCGCGGTCCAGCTACATACTCATAACATTAACAGTTTCCTCATACCGCTTCATTTTAGCCCTTAAATTATGTGTTTCGTCCTCTAGGTCGTGAATATGTGATCAGACAACCTTAGACAAGTTAATCCTATGCCTACTGATTCCCACAGTAAGATCTCCATGACTAGTAGCACAGCGAGATGTAGAAGGTAGAGCCTGTAGTCTATCTTTGTACTCAACACAAGCTTGGTTGAGTTGGTGCACAGAAGAATCAAGCAGATCGCACTCAGCGCGAAGTTTCTCATTTTCACTTCGCATCTGTGTGTTTATAGAAAACTATTAGTTAAACTTACTTTGCCAACCAAGTGCAAAAGATGAAAAGTGATCATACTCATCCTGCTTTTTCTTCAGCTTATCGAACAAATCATCAATACGAGCACATTGTTTATCAATGATCAATGTCTTCTGATGGGCCTCGCGAGTCTTGCTCACAGCATAATTCCTAGCCTCTTCATGTTGCCGGAGCATCTTCACCATGGCCAACTGCTGACACTGAATAAGACCATTCTGCTCGTTGCAAATCCTACGTAAATCATGCACAACATCCTGGGTGTCTTTCACAGACTTTTCCCAGTTTTCTTTAAGATCATTGATACCCAGGATCATGTATTTTAGATGAATACTTAGAGACAATACCCCCTCTTGGACGCGAGTAAGGAGATTAAGAGATCGCATGTACACACACCAGTGGATTCAAAATCAATCAACCCACGGACAATATCTCTGCCGAGTGATTCAACATTGTAACCATCAGGATCAAACTGACTGCAAAGACACGTTGTAGATGTAGATAAAGATGCACTGGGAATAGGATGTTGCCACCCAAGGCATAACAGAAGCAACTCCATACGAGAGAGGCGATCGGAAGAAAAAAATCTTTCCACATTCTTTAATGAAGGATTGAGTACCACGAATCAATCAGGGCATTGAAAATTAGAGGGCAGAAATCCATCACAATAAAAAAATGATCAGAATATCCAAGAAATTCAAGATGTTTCAAAAACTTATGATCAATCAAAATATTAAAACCCTGCATATAAATAGGTATGATGAGGGGTTGTGAAAGATGAATGATAAAGCAATGGTAATAACCACAATCACACAAATAGTACAAACGTACACCAGAATATTGTCTCAAATCACAATTACAAAAATCCAAAGAGCCCAGTACACTAGAAATCACCTAACTTCAGAGGCTGAACAACAATAGCAGCAGCTTCCTAGCTTGGTTGCTGAGCGGGAGTTTCCTTGCTTAGTTGCTAAGCGGGAGCTTCAACGCTTGCATTAACCCTAGTGGCCACACCGGTATCAGGATTAGGAGATGGAGTAACAGTGCGAGATTTAAATGGAAGATCTTCCTGATAATCCACTTCACAGCCCTTTAGCTCAGCTGCAAATGGATGACAATGAAGCCTGGCAAGATGCGATAGCAAAACATATGGATGTCCCCATATCAGTAATATTTTCAATAAAAGCGTCGTTGAGTTTTACCTTATGCTTCTCCAAGGTCTTAGTACACTTCTTCAGAGAATGCAGACTCTTTAGCGTACAAGTTGGATTCCACTCGCGTTGATCCTTCACAGCCTGGTGGTAACCAACAATGCGAGCATTGCTGGAAACATTCTCAAATAATTTATAGAAATACATGGTCTTGCAGAGCCAATCTACCATAATTTAAGGGTATTTAGGGGAAATAGGTCCATTGGTGTGCATCTCCTCCAAATCAGAATGAAGCTGAGACACTTTCACCTCTGTGACCATGACACGCTCCTGAGCGGCTTTAAGGGAAGTTTCTAGAGTCACACATTTTTTTCATGGGCCTTATACTTCTCCATGAGCGACTCATCAACAAGAGAGAACTTAGAAAGCCTCTCGCTCATGAGTTGAAGGTTTTCGCCGACCTTACAAAACAATAACACATGGGACAAAGTTAGTCAACATTTTACATACAAAGTATCAAGGTATATCGAAGGTCACTAAAATTTAGCTGCAAACTTACCACAACCAGTGTATCGGGTATAGAGAGGTTGGAGAGAATATCATATATCATTCCATATGCTGGAAATTCTCAGTTCATGCCAGAGTTTGCAAACAAGATTAGTTACCACGCCCTTTTTTCATGGGAGGAAGCGAATGTCCTAAATGACCATCACCCATATCCCTCTTGTGCTTCTTCTTTTTCTGCCCACCAACAGAGCGATGGCCACCTGTCTCCCCGCCCTCGGTAGACTTACCCTTATTACCAGGGCCCATTTTGTTAAAACCCTGTCGGGTGGTGTTACTTGCAGCAGCATTATCAGGCTGAACAAAAGTCTTAGCCACCTCCTCATCACCGTCATCAAAGAGTGATTTGTCAATATCACCTCCAGCTAGATCCATGTCTGAAATAAAATGAACATCATAGATCAAATGAACAAACAAAAAAAAGTAAAAGTTTACCAAAATAAAAGAGAATACAGATCAAACCAATAAAAAAACAAAACACCAGCATCAGAGTCAGCATGACGGAGATGTTGTGTATGAGCATGAAGTGTGACTACGATCTCCGTCTCAGCAGTAAAACGGATATTCAGAGCAGGAAGCTTAGACTTGGGAACCTTGTAGCTCCAAGAAGGCACATCCACTTCAAAATTTTTATTTAGTTTTAAAAAAATTTGTACGCCACAGACCAACATTACTAGGGAAACCGCTCACAAGCTCAACCCCAGCAATCACAGGATAAAAGGTAGATTCATCTACTGTGTTTTTCACTTTTCAAAGATGATAGAAGTTGCGAAACAACTCAAGAGTGAAAGGAATATCCACTTTCTCACATGCCTGAAGAAAACACATTATGATAGCGATGCACTTGGGGTGAAATTGGGACAACACAACTTTGTACGAATAGAGAAGATCAACCACATGTTGGGGAGAGGAAAATAAAGCAAAGTTCAAATAGGATAAATTAAACAATATATAGCTAGGCGGAGGAGTGCGAACACATTTAGAATTCGTAGGAGCGCAAAGCTTAAAAGGAGCTAAAAATGGGAATTAGTTCTTGAAGTCATCTAAATATGAACCAGATAGCATACTGCATATGGTAGAGGATCCGGTGACATGACCGCAATCCCCATTGGAGTGAGCATCTTCTACAGGAGACTTGACACGGTTAGAGGAAGACATGTGAATAAACGAGGACCCTAGAGTTGGAAATAAAAACCTTAATTATGGTTCAAGACCACATACACAAGTTTTTCAGTGCAAAGCTCAACAGAAGACGCGTCGGAGAAGATGACCGGAAAATAGTTAGAAACAAAACAAGTACTAAAATTACCAGAAATCAAAGAACAAATTCAACTTATTAAGTTCAGAACATGCAGCAAAGAAATTGGAGATTAAGTTAAGAACAAAACTTACTCTTACAGAAGATGAGGGAAGATGAAACGCAGAAAACCAAGGGATGATCGGAGGAGATGAAAGCTTGGGCAAAAGAGGAGACAAACTGAAACAAAGATGAGACTGGATACTTTAAAATATAGAAAGAAACGACAATCAGTTCAAAAAATGCAATAATGATAATCTAACACAAAAAGCAAGTTACCTTTTGCTTATATTAAAACGGCAACGGTATATGAAAAGACAGTGCACTGGATGAGGGCAAGATTAAAATATTCATTTCAAATTCCTCATTTAAAAAGTAAAGCGAGAATAAACATCAGAAAAATTTGGAACGAAATAGCAAAAAATGAGGATAGAATCTCGGCCTTTAGAAACAATATCTTCGCAAATAGCCTTATCATAAACATAACAAGGATAAGGAATTCAAAATTCAAATTTTCAAACTTGAAAAGGGATTGAGGATAGAGATATAGCCAAAAAGCTAACGTCACTTCGCAATGACTACGAAGGTAGCATTAAATGACGAATAGTTTGTTGATAAACAATATCAGTTTGCATTTAAACCACAATCAACGCCATTACTCCATGTCTTTTAGTCTTCATGGCTAGGGGGGCTTATGGTGTATACCTAGCCCAAAGGCTAGGCCGCATGCCCAAAACTGCAAATGGGCCCTAGGCTAACCTGTGATGCGAGCTGAGACAGAGTCAACCCACGAACCATAAAAAACAAAGACCATGATTAGGTTCTGGCCACAAACCATCCTTCTCAGAGCCATGATCAAGCACACTACGTTCATAATAGACTATAAAAGAAATGGAAAGGACACGAACATGGGTAAGTGCTACCAGACTGAAGAAGCTTGATTCCGAAAAGAAAGTACTGACTTGAGCGTTGGAGTCTTTTCCCCGTAACCACTTCTAAGATCTCTTTTGCAGGCACACCGTGGTGAACAACAATCAATCGGCCGGATTGGAAGTACCATAACAGTTTGTATGTGTGGTATTGTTACTATTTGTGCTAATTTTTGTGTTATTCTTGTTGTTTCTTAGATGTCTAAGAACACTTGCCCACTATTGCTGCATTCGAGAGGGAAGTAGAAACTATGAGTTTTCTTTTTTTTAGCTGTGATGTTTTAGATATTGTTGTTGATGTTTTTGGTTTTATATTTGAGCTTTCATGTTTAAGCTCTAGGTATTTTTTATGTGTGTTGGTGTAATGTTATTAATTTCAGTGTTTGATTCTTGTGGTGTTTTCATGTTTAAGTATACAACTGGTGTTCAGTTTTGTTGTTTTGATATTTTAGTGTGTATTGTTTGATATTTTTAAATTTTGAGATTGGTATTTTAAATACTATATGTGATGTTCCACAGTGTAGTTGCCAGTCATGTTATGTGTGCTATTGTGATGTTTTAATTTTAAATATTGATGTTTTAATCACCGTATGTGATTTTTTATGTTTATTTCACTTGATTACTTTCCAAGCAAGAGCACTACGATGTCATTGATGAGTTGATAAAAAATGTTATGAGGAATCATGCTACTGAAGATGTTCCCTTAAATAGAGGACCGGAGCCGACCTTTGATCTTGGCGTTGGTTGAGTAGAAGAGTCGTCCTCTTCAAAACCAACAGGAGAGGAGGCAAGCCTGTGAAAAAGCCAGTGGCGAAGGGAAACAAGGCGGGGGGAAAATAGAATTTCATTGTTTACGATGATGTTTTATAAATATTGGTTTATTTGTTAGAGGTGAGACACTAGATTGTTATTGATGTTTTAGGTTGATTTGGATTTCTTCAATTTTTATGTCAGCAATTTTTAGGGCATTTGAACCTTTTTGTACTGAATGGCGTTTAACAGTTTGATAGTTATGATGATTGACATTTTCATAGGATGACATAAAACTTACATTAAAGTTTTCTACTTTTATATGCTAATTTTATATCTTTTTGTTGTGCTAATGACGATTCATTTAATTAGTTTGATTTTGAGTTATCAGTGTTTGATGTTTTATGTAACGCATAAAAATAATTAAAATTACTTGTTCATCTGTAATATACATAAACTGATATGAATCACCTTACATTTATAAATTAGAATTTATTTTGATATTTAACTATAATTTAGTGTATTTTTTAATGTTTTTATTTGATGTTTAACTACTTAAATTTAAATTTGATGGTTTAGAGTTTGCATTTGATGTTATTTATTTTTAATTTCATGTGTTATTAGTTAGATGTGAATTAAAGAATCAAAGCCAAATATATATCAGAAGCCCAATAACAAACCCAAGATTTGATGTTTCAATTGTATGGTACATTTGCATTTGATCTTTTATATTTTACATTTGATTGTTTACTATTTGCATTTGATCTTTTACAATATTTGCAAGCTCTTTTTCCCTGATGCTTCAGGTTCTGATGGTGGTGCAAAGAAATCAACAAAATCTCTGTAAGCACTTTGCTTTGAATTTTGTCTTGACTTCCACTGATCGAGACATTTAGCATATCTAGCACATCAAAGAACACATTAAGAAGTAAACAATGGGCAATAAAAGAAGATCAAATGACCAGAGATCGGCTAAACGAACAATCCTAAGTAGACATCAAACTTCTTCAGGATGAAAGGTCCCTGCTTCGTATTGGTAAGGTCCATGATCTCCAGCTTAGTGAAGAAGTTTCAATTATATCCTTTTCAATACTATTGGAAAGGTAGATTTTTCACACACACACAAACTTAGTTGAACAAGCTTAGCCTTTTCACACACACAAACTCCAACACACACCTAATTATGAATAGTTTAGTCCTTTTCAATTACCGTATCAATTATGAACAAGCTGCCTTTTCTCATATAATTGTCTCTCTCATGGCATCAGCCAGCTTAGTGAAGTAGGGGTCCATGTCGGAAAGCTTAGCCTTCGCCTGCTTCGAGGGGAAATCAAACCCTGCAATCTCCCGACTCCAAATCTGGTTGGGCAAAGGCCTTATCGACTCCACAGAAAAACTCTGCCATAAGCCTTCAAACCTTGCAATTCTGGTCAATATCTGAAGGAATCAATTGAGGAAGTTGGAGGGAGGAAGGTTGAAGGGGGGAGGCGGTAGGGTTTGTAGAAGATGAACGGAGACGACGAATATGTTTTATCTTCTGAAGTTGCATACTAGTCCCTGAGTTTCAGCACCTATTTAAAAATATACCCCGAGCCAGAAGTAATTTAAAATTTGCCCCCGAATTTGATTTTCAATTTCTTTATTTCAATCTAGCCCATGGTCTTACAGTAACACGGTCTCGCAGGAGACAGACTCAATCAGTAATTGTTTGATACTAGGTTCAAACATAGAATAAAGTGGAGAGTTATATCCTACTCTTTTGTTTCTTTTAATTCTTTTGCAAGATCTTCTCATTTTCACTTGGAACAAACACTTTTCATTCAACCATGATCTTCTCATTCTTCTAGTTAAAATGACTTTCTTGGTTCGTTGTTCTTCGTCTTTATATAAAATGTCCAGATCGTGTGATCTTGGCCATGTCACACTTTTCTCTTTCAGGATGTGGCCTTGTGGGGGAGCTTTGTGGAAATTAGTGTCTTTCCCCTTCTTCTAGGAATGGGTACCTTGAGGTGAAGTAATATGGTTGGCAGATGCGCGTTTAGCGAACCGGTCTATTCCGGCAAAGTGATTACTCTGATGTTTAGCTGTGCCTGACTAGACTGGGTGAGTCATATGTATATCAGATGGAATGTGAGTTTGTTTTCATTCATGCCTTATTATTACTCTATTGTTTTCTCTTCGTGACTTACTGATGTTGACATAGAATTCTAACTTTATGAATCCTCATATTTTTGGTCATATGTTAGGTCTTCTTGAAAATGTGTTTTAGAAGATGGTGGCGGCACAAGTCGGTCGCTCCAATCCTACTCTCAAAATTTTGGGAACATGATAAAATTTCCCACAATAAGTTGGAGGATGAAACAGCCATGCCCAAACCATTTGTTTTTGTTTATTTTCGATACAATACTACATGCTATATACTCCCCCATCCCAGATAAATGATGCATTTTGACTTTTGAAAAAGTCAAACTGAGCCAATATCGACCATTAAATTCTATTATTATATTTGTAAGACTATAATAATATATATATTGTTGGATTCATCAAAACATATATTTTTAAATAATTAATTTTTTCAGAAATTTTTATACAAATAAATAAAGATAATAATAGTTGGAAATTGATTCAGTTGACTTTCAAAAGTCAAAATGTGCCAATTATTTGAGAGGGGGGAGTAGTTAATTGCAAATGCAATGCTAGGTGTTTTTCAAAAAATTGTTCTCACTAGTGCTTCTTATATATTGTTTTTTACCTTGTTCTAGTGTACTGCACGAAAGTGTTATAAAAATGATTTTAGGTTCAAGACAACCATGTGCTTATAAGTGCATCACGAGAGACAAACAACTCTTCAAATTCATACTGGAAAAATGACTACAATTTATGAGATACGATCTAATCGTAACAAACGTTGGATCGACATTTCATGTGCAAGTTATTTTTTTAAATGACATATTATTATAATATTGGAAGTTATAATTACCTGAACCACAACGAACAAATTGATTACCCTTTAAAGCTTTGATCCCCTTCTTCCGAATTCATTTCCGAGATCGAATACAATATTAGTATAGCAGTTCCAACGACATACCAATTTCCAAAATCTGTTCCTATAACGGAAGTATAAACTATAGAACTTTCGCTACCGTAGTAATGCCTACCTTAAAAAGGGTATCACGACACAACGCAAAACCATGATTTACAGTGTAACACGACAGATACACAAACACCGTAGATTGCAATCCAGTGATTAATGATAGTGCTAGAACCAACTGGGAGTAGCCCAGTGGCCAGGGCGTATGCCCGCCCCAGCAGCACCCCAGGTTCGAATCCGGTCTGGGGCAGTTTCTGAGGTTCAGTCTCCAATTTGCACCGTGTTAGGTGTAGGAGCCTCACTTTGTGTGAGTTGTGTGGGAGTCTCACTCCATCTTTGTGTGAGACACAGGGAAGTCTCACCCCCTTTGTGTGAGGCAACATAAATTTATTAATGTGAAGGGATCTGAATATTTGTTAAAAAAAAATGATAGGGTCCCTTTGGGGACATCCGATAAAAAAATGATAGTGCTGGAGGGCGGATTATGACCGTCATTAAAAAATCTTTTTAACCGTTGTTAATGCCTCTTCTTGCACTAGTAATGTCTTGAAACTGTTTCACGACTCCCTTTATCATAAATGGTGAAGAGTTGTAGTTTTTGACATGTCCTCATTCCATGGAAAAATAAAATAGGGGATCTCGTTTCTTGCTTCCTACCTTTATAATGAGACGAATAATGAGGTGCTGATTATTGGCCGCCAAAGATGCACCACGAATATTGAAAACATTGCATGGGAATATCGTTTGGTTTGACATTTGTTAAAGGAATATAAATGTTAATTGTAATTGTAATCGCATGATATTTCATTTTCCTACCTATATAGATATTTTGTATTACTATATAATGGACCTTGAGGTCATAAATAAAATTACATTATTACCCTTATTTTTTCATGGTATTAGAGTCTAAAATTCTGAAAGCTAAAACCTTAAAATACCATCCTAAATTTTTTGCCGTTGTCCGTGCATGACTTTCACGTGCCGTCGATCCGGACTACTTTTCTTGAAAAAAAAAACAAAAGTTCTTCTTCAGCCCTCCGCGGGTCCTGCTCACCACCAGCCTTACTCAGCACGCCGTCGGCCTTACTCCACCGCCGGTTCTGCTCTCGCTCGGCTGGCTATGCTCCCGCTCCGCCGGCCTGCACCTGCTCCTGCTCCGTCCGGTCCACTCCCACTCTGTTTGACCTGATGTGAAATATTTCCGGCCTTCTCCCGCTCCGTCCGGCCTGCTCCCGTTCCGTCCGGCCTGCTCCCGCTACGTTCGGCTTCCATCTGCAACGTCCGGCAACCGAAAGAGGCGCGCGTGAGATTCACGTGCACGGCCTTCCAGAAGCGCGTGTCCATGTGTGGTTGTCCTTTCAGGCCCGTGTTTCCACTCGCTGCACAAAGACGTGCGTCTCTCATTCCATTTGGCCTTGGTTCAGCGAAATATTTCTCTTCCCTTACTATTATTTTGATTGCACTTGCCATATGTGTTATGGCTCTTTTTGCCGGCGTAGTGATGTTGCTGCAAGGGTTTGCGATGACCTTCTCCTCTGGCACCCCTACTCGATCTGATTTCGGGCATGCTCTGTCTGACGACCAATGGAGTACGATCATACATTTATTTAATCAGTTTAATTCTTTATCTGACCATGAGTCAGGTAAGTCTACTTTACCCTAGATTCTTGATTCGGGAGCCTCATATCACATGACTGGTGACAAGGGTTCTCTTACTGATATTACTAATACTACGATTTATGTGAATGTTATACTTCCTGATGGATCCGTGTCGTCTGCTACACAGTGTGGTTCTATTTTTTTGGTGATGTCACCCTTACTCATGTGCTCTACATACCTACTTTGCGATGTAATTTATTATCATGCTCTAGATTGTTATCTGCCTTGAGATGTCTAGCCTTGTTTACTGAAAATTATTGCATTTTACAGAAAATCAGTACGAGGACTGTGATTGGCATGGGTGAATAACAGGGGGGGTTTATTGGCTTCGTTTGTTTGATACTCGTCTTCGTCCTCATATCGTGCAGTCTATTCCAACAGTTGCTTCCGTTTCTTCATCTGATTTATGGCATCAATGTTTTGGTCATCCATCATCTACAGTGTTGTCTTCTATTCCTACTCTTGATTTTAGCACAAATCATACTACTATACCTTGCTCTGTATGCTATAGAGTAAAATATACTAGACATAGTTTTTCGTTAAGTTTTACAAATGCTACTGTCTTATTTGAATTAGTACATTGTGATGTTTGGGGTCCTTATAGCACACCATCTTCTAGTGGTGCATTTTATTTTTTTTTACAATAGTTGATGATTATTCCCAAGTTGTTTGGGTTTATTTATTAGTGGCTAAGCCAGAGGTAGCTTCTAGATTTTTGGAATTTTGTGCTTTGGTCAAGAATCAATGGGGCCGAACTATACTACGTGTCCGAGCTGACAACGGGACTGAATTTTTGCCGTTGAGATCTCATTTTGCTACATCTGGGATCATTTTTGAGACATGTATGGTAGATACACCACAGCAGAATGGTCGAGTTGAATGAAAGCATCGCCATTTACTCAATGTGGTGCGTGCCTTACGGTTTCAAGCTAGTCTTCCAATTGAGTTTTGGGGAGAATGTGTTCTTACTGCTACTTATCTGATTAACCGGACACTGACGAAACATCTTAATGGTCGCACTCCCTTTGAGATGCTATATGGACAAGCTCCAAATTACTTATCATTAAAGGTAATTGGATGCTTGTGTTTCGCTACTCACGTTTCTAGATACCGCGACAAGTTTTCTCCAAGAAGTCAGCGATGTTTGTTTCTTGGTTATCTTGCTCAAAAGAGAGGCTATCGCCTTTTTGACTTGGAATCCAGTATCAATAGTCGGGATGCCGATTTTTTTAAGACCAGTTCCCGTATGCAGAAACTCCGACATCAGCCTCTTTCGTAGATCCCGGTGGCACTACCACCTCACCACCGACATCACTTCCACCACTGTTGGAGTCACATGCCCAGATTGTGGATCCACCAGTCCCACCAACCCAAGGTCGTCGGTCACCGTCGCTCCAGTCCCATCGGCCCGTCATCATACCCTTATCGCCGGATGTCGTCGTACCTATACCGGTGACAACTTCTCCGGTTCTGGCGATCGACCCAGATCACTGGCAATCCTTCATAGTTCGGCTTGACGATGCACCTCCTGGGATGCCACCAGCGACAGGCGATCATGCGCCTCACGCGCCGCCGGCTCTGGTGACTCCTTCTGCTCCCCCAGCTGATGCAGTATCTCTTGCCCCGACTAAATCCGCTCGCCATTTGCTTCTTTCAGCTCCACTGTCTCCTCCCACCACTGAGTTGCATCCTATCCCGCCACTGAGTCGCCGACCTCCTCCTTATTTTGAAGATCATGATTGCGATGATTACGTATGTGCTCTTACTACTGAAGACCCCCCTCCTACTGCTACATTCACGCATGCGCCGTCACAATCCTTATGTGTTCTTTATCCTCTTACTGATTATGTAAATTGTGATGATTTTTCTTGCATGCATTCTGGATTTTTGGGTGCAGTAACGTCTAGTGCAGATCTTACCACTTATTCTGAGGCATCACAGCATGCTCATTGGCGAGATGCTATGATTGAAGAGCTTACTGCGCTTGAGCGCAATCAGACTTGGACTTTGGCCCCTCTGTCTCTGAATACGAAGGCGATTGGTTGCAATGGGTTTACTGGACGAAGTTCAATTCAGATGGTACTATTGAACGTCATAAGGCACGTCTAGTGGTTCTTGGGAATCTCTAGGTTGAGGGGATTGATTGTACTGAGACATTTTCTCCGGTTGCAAAGATGAGTTCTGTTCGCCTATTCTTATCTGGTGTGGTCATTCGTGGCTAGGAACTGCACAAGATGGATGTCTATAATGCTTTCCTGCATGGTGATTTGCATGAAGAGGTTTTTATGCGACCCCCACCAGGCTATGCCACGCCCCGTGGTCAGGTATGTCGCCTTCAGAAATATCCTTACGGTCTTTGCCAGGCTCCTAGAAACTGGTTTGCCAAATTGGCTCAGGCTTTACGAGCATTTGGTTTTGTCAGAGTAAGGTAGATTACTCTTTGTTTATCTTTTCCTGTGGATCGGTTCTTTGCATGTTCTGGTTTATATGGATGATTTGGTCATTGCTGGAAGCTCTTCTGCACTCATCTTTGAGTTCAAGAAATACTTGAGTTCTTGTTTCCATATGAAAGATCTTGGTTTACTTAAGTATTTCTTGGGCATAGAGATTGCTAGAAGACCAGAGAGGATGTTTCTTTCGCAAATGAAATATGCCTTGGACATTTTATCTGATACAGGTTTGTCTGCCTCAAACCGACTGACTTTTCAATGGAGCAGCAACACGATCTGGCGCTTGTTGATGGCCACTTTACCATGATCCTGAGCAATATAGGTGACTAGTTGGGCGCCTGATATATCTTACCATCACACGTCCTGAGCTTAGTTATTCGGTTCACACAATTGCTCAATTCGTGAAGTCCCCTTGTGTTCCTCACTGGCAAGCTGCAGTTCGTTTATTGCATTACTTGAAGAGCCATCCTGGTCAGGGTTTATTTCTCTCTTCCCTTAGTGCGTTACAGTTGACTGCTTACTGTGATTCTGATTGGGCTGCTTGCCCTATTATCCGGCGTTCTCTTTCCGGTTACTTTGTGATGATTGGTGATTCTCCGGTTTCTTAGAAGACCAAGAAGCAACCTACAGTTTCTCGGTTTTCTGCTGAAGCGGAGTATCGTGCTATGACTGTTACATGTTGTGAGTTGTTATAGCTTAGATCTTTACTGAAAGACTTAGGGGTTGCGCATACTGCTCCTATGTAGTTGTTTGTGACAATCAATATGCTCTTCACATTGCCGCAAATCCAGTGTTCCATGAACGTACGAAGCATATTGAAGTTGATTGTCATTTTGTCCAGGGTCTTGTGCAGTCTGGTACTATAGTTACTTATCATATCCGCACTACAGATCAACCTGCGGACTTGTTTACCAAAACTCTCGGACGTAACCAGTTTCATTCATTACTTGGCAAATTGGGCATTTCTGATCCTCATGCTCTAACTTGAGGAGGTTGTTAAGGAATATAAATATTACTTGTAATTGTAATTAGATTATATTTTCTTTTTCTAACTTGTATAGGTATTTTGTACTAATATATAATGGATCCTAAGATTATAAATAAAATCACATATGTTAATGATTTCCTCTTAGTCACAGATATGCCAAGAGGCATCACCAGTACCTGGATAACTTTAATCCCTAAAAAACTAACCCCTTCTTCTTTTGAAGACTACAGACCAATCAGCCTTTCAAATGTAGCTAACAAGATATGTTCCAAGGTCCTAATGGAGAGGCTGAAACCCTACATGGAGAAACTCATTTCACCTAATCAATCTGCCTTTACGAAAAATAGGGACATCTCTGATAATATACTTTATCTTCAGGAAATGATAAGGTTTTTAGACAAAAAAAAACAGAGTTCCTAACTGTATACTTAAACTAGATCTTAGGAAAGCTTTTGATAGGGTAAATTGGAACTTTTAAAAAAACATACTTTGTAGATTTGATTTTTCAGGTAATTTTTTGAATGCTATGATGAACAACCTCTCTCAGGCATACTTCTCAGTTCTCATAAATGGTAACCCGGTTGGTTTTTTTAAAGCTACCCGAGGCATCAAACAAGGTGATCCCTTATCTCCCTTTCTCTTTAACATTTTCTCTGAAGCTTTCTCTAGGAGTCTTTCTTTCATCTTCCTAAATAACAGTCTTCAATATTTTCAGTTGCCCTCTGCCATCACACCAGCTTCACATTTAAGTTATGTTGATGACATCATAATTTTTATGCAGACCTCAAAACCTAATCTAATAAAGATCAAAGCCTTCTTAGAAATTTTTGAATCTACCTCAGGCCAGAAAATCAATTATGAAAAATCTGATTTCTATATTAGTAAAAGAGCCACAACTGCAAAGATAAATCAGATTAGGACAATCCTAGGAATGAAAAAAGGTTCTTTTCCATTAAAATACCTAGGTTGTCCAATTTTTAAAGGTAGAACACTCAACAGTTATTTCCAACCATTGCTTGAAATCATAGATAAGAAACTGATAAACTGGAAAAATAAATTGTTAAGTTCAGCAGGCAAAATGGTTCTCATTCAATCATGCGTATTTTTCCTTCCACAACATATATGGACTGTCCTTAAACCCCCTAAACATATAGTTAAGTCACTGGAAAGGAGAATGTCCAGCTTTTTTTGGGGTGAAACTGAAGGAAAAAAAAATAAGGTTTGGAAGAAATGGTCTGACATAGTTGTACATAAATCTCAATATGGATTAGGTTTCAGATCAGTACATGCAATAATTGATTCATGCTCCCTTAAACGTTGGTGGAAAAGCCAACTGGGTAAGACCATGTGGTCTAAACTGTTATGGTCACTGCCTCAATCACATAGAAAATCCCAAACCCGGAAGAGAATTTGTAACATAAATTTGTTTGCTGAAAATAACTCTCTGGTTATTCATGGCCAAGGTAACTGTAATTTCTGGACTGCAAACTGGTGTCCAAATGGACCACTGTTTAACTGTGTTCCTCCCTCAATCATCTCTACACTTTCCCCTTGCTCAGTTGCTGATTTCATCAATAACAAAAGCTCTATCTTGACCCAGATTTCACCTTTCTTAGAGCATGATACTCTGATTTTCTTGCAGGAGGCAGGGATTATCCAGGAAAGAGAGGATAAACTTATCTGGAAACCAGAGGAGATTGGAATGTTTACTTTCAGATCAGCATACAAGGTACTCACCCACTCAACAGGTACCTTCCTTGTTACTAAACTTATATAGAACCCCAGGTTGCGGAAAAAAATCTCTATTTTTACCTGGAAAATGCTAAACTCCTTTTTGCCTTTTGATGATGTCTTAATCAAATGTGGTTTTAGCCTTGCTTCCAAATGCCCAGCTTGCAACCATGCTGATTCTCTGGAACACTTTTTTATCTCTTGTTAGCTGGCTCGATCTATATGGAATGATACTGCTGTATGCATGAGTTTTAACCTACATAATCTTGACAATTTAACAGATAGATTCTTTACATATTGGAACTGTAATGACCTTCCTAGAATGCAAAGAGTGGTATGTAGACTACTGCCCTCACTGATTTGTTGGTCCTTATGGAAAGCCAGAAATGTTTTTTATTTGGATAACAAAAATTTCTCAACAGTTCATATATGCAAAGAAGTTAGAGACCTAATCTTCCTATCCCTTTCAACTAACCCTTGTCCCTCAAACTTACACCCTAGTATGAGCCTTCCTTTTTCTTCACTGATCCCTCCCCCCAGACCAACTCCAAAACCCTCCATCTCCATTGTATATTGGGAAAGGCCGGAACCTAACTCTATCAAAATTAATGTAGATGCTTCCTGGTCTTCTACTAATTCATCACTTGGCCTTATTGCCAGAGACAATAACGGAATTCCTTACCTAATCAAATCCACAAGCACCTCTGCCAAATCACCACTTGAAGCTGAAATAAAGGCTATCTTATTTGCTTGTCAGGTTTTCCCTTCTCTGATACTAACTTCATCATTGAATCTGACTCACTGCTTGCAGTGAATATGATTCGTGATCCAAGTTGTGCAAAATGGTCCCTGTATGCACTAGTTTTCCAAGTTCACTCTCTTTTAAGAAATGCCACCCTTAAACATACTTTTAGAGGATGTAACTCAGTGGCTGATGCTATTGCTAAGCACCAATCTTCACACCTAATGGATTTCAGTTTCAACCACTCTAACATCCCTGCAAACATCAGATGCCTCATCAAACTGGATAGGGATCATACACCCTACATTAGAACTCATAGACATGCCACCAAAGATGATTGATACTGCTGACTTGTTTTTCTTTTGTCTGTCTCAGGTACCACTGCTATCTACTCCACACCAGCACCCTGTTTTCCACAATACTCTATTGCTGATCTTTGCACCAGGAAACAATATTCTACACCAGTTACTGCAGTTTTCTTTGCAATACTCCATTGCGTTCCAGTGCTTCAATATTTTGCAGCTTTTTCAAGAATAATGGTGACTGATCTACACTACTACACATCTTCTTGGACTGTTTTTTTTAAAATGCCAGAATGGTGTCTGGCCAAAGTAAATAATTAACACATGGGGTGAAGATTCTTTTATTTTGTATTCGCAACTATTATTCCCACAATTTAGCATATATATACTGCTATATATAACCTTAGTCATTAGATACTAACTATTCTTTTAGAAAATCTGTATAAATTACTCTCTTTGTATCTATCTTTATTCTCATAGATCTGGGGATCCTTATATATAATCTCCCACCCTAAAGTGTTTTTATTTTAAAAAATAAAAAATAAAATCACATCAATAACCTTATTTTCTTCAACATTGCTACACCGCAGAGGAAAACTAGTGCAAGAGTTTTCCGACGAAACGTCAGCTCGGCTAAAAAAAGTCTTCAAATTATTCCTTGTAAATCGTAATTTGCGGTTTCCTGATTTGAAAAGAATATTGGTGTCTTTGTTTACGAAATCACCCTTACATTTAGGTTTCATCAAAAGCTGACGATCTAAAATCGACAGTAATTAAATATATTACATTTTGATAAATTTTATAATTAAAAGTAAAAAAGATATTTAATGATAAAAAATATAGTACTCCCTCCGTCCCATCTATTTGCACCGAAATTTAGTCAAACTTTATTAATTAGAAGAGTAAATTTTCACATGATAAAATAATATATTATCATGTGCGATATCTTTAAAATTGTGGTAACATCTATTTTTATATTTTTTTTTTATCATTTTTAAACATGTGAAATTGTTGATATTAATGGTTAAAAATAGTTTGGACCAATCTGAAAAAAAAATCAATTTTTGCAAATAGATGTGGGACGGAGGGAGTACTTTATTTTAAATTATTTAGTGATTTGTAACAAAAAAATTATTAAATAAGTTTTGTAAAATATATAATTAATTAAGTGTTACTTTCAAAAAATCTAAATGAAAGTTTGATTTGAACATACTCCCCTATTCTCTATAATTGTCTTATTTCACTATTCATCAATGAAGTAGATATTGTTTATATTGTAAAAATTCATAAATATCGTGTGAGATCTTGCTACATTCATCGTTTTGTAAAAAATGTTGAATATTTTTTGTTATACTTAAGTTAAAGTATTATAAATATATAATCCTTCATAAATAGTTGGGAAAAAATAATAACACTTTTATGGTGTGTTTGACAGAGATTATAAGTATTTTTCTTATAAGTTAAGCACTTTTTTAGTGTTTGATAAACTACTAAAAAATGCTTATAAAAGAAGCAATTGTTATTTTTTTGAGAATAAATAAACTTTAATCTTCCCCCACTTCCAAAATGAGTAAAAATAAACATGTTTTACTTATAAGCATCCCTCTACCAAACATATCCTCTGCCAAGCATCTATAAACATAACTAAAAGAGCAATTATTTTATTTTAAAAAAAAGAGCAACCATTCTGACAAGTGACATCTTCAATACTGGCACATCAGCTTAAAATTTTTTTAAAAAATAAAAAAGATATATATTCCCCTGCTTAATAGAGATATATTTATAGCTCAATTCAATGCAGCATCCTGTTTTAGATAGCTTAAAACTCTCTCAATTAATACATATATCTTTCTTGATGAATATAATTAATGTATATCTAACACCTTTTTAACTCCATCTGATTGATGTCTCTAAGAGATGTATGCTACTATATTTTCCATTTAAAAAAGAAATTAGAATGATTTATTGGCCGATTTCAAAATTTGTAAAAAAGATTAATTGATTGGATTGGTTACAATTTCAATATCTGATAGGAACTCTCATTCCTTTATATTTTTTATATTTATAAAATACATTATAGAAAGGTAAAAGTCCTTTTAAATTTTTTTTTTACTTATACACTTTATTGATTAAATTATAAACTAAACTTTTAAAGTTAGTTAACACATTTTAAAAATTAGACTTAGTATTTGTTACATGTTACTACATGTTATCTTATACCCATATTTATAACTAAGAAGACTTTTATTTTTTTTAAAGGTATACATAATTTTATAACTTTAATTAAATAATTATTTATTCATTATCAGCATATATTTCATATTCTTATAATTATGTTTTTTCTAACATAAAATTTTTCTCTACAATTGTTAATACTTCCTTATGTAAACATATAGATTATTAGTACTTAAACATAAATAATTAATTATTATATATCAATCTACATCGAGTCAACTTATTTTTTATATTAAATATATATTAATAAATATATAAATTTATTTTATATACTGCATCGTGTACTCTCATATAAATATAAGGCAAACTCTTGGAAAGGTAAAAAATTTTAGTGACACTATTAAATAATTAATATGCAACATGCAACCGTTATAAGTTTATGACCTAACTAATGCAACACAAAAAATTAATCTTAATTTATTCTAATTTATATTTTAAACCTTAATTTTTCCATAATTATGAAAAAGACCATCTTTCAAGAGACGGGCTCTATGTATAATAAAATTTATTAGTTATTAGTTATTAAAATTATAAATTATGTTATATGATAGATATTCGTTCATAAATTTGTGCATCAATACGGGTATGAGTCCGTCTTTTGAAAGACGGTATTTCCATAAGTCATGGAAAGACCCAGGTTTAAAGTGTCAATTAGAAGAAATGAAGATAAAATTTTTGAGTTGCATGAACCGAGTTATAAATTTTATAACTACTACATGTTGCATACTCCGTACTAAAATTTTAATATTGCAACTAAAATTTTTTATATTTATTATTCTAATTAAACTCAATCTTTCTCAAGACTTTGTGTACGGGTATTATCTAGTATCCATAAAAAAAGGGAATATATGGAGTAAGGGTTTTCGAGACATTTAGGAAGAAAAAGTTAAAAATAATGTCAAAATTGATAACTAAATGAATGACACGGAATCTTAAACGGCGTGCCCGGATTGACTCACAAGATTCCCAGCCTGTCCATGCTGTTGTTTCAATGTTGAAATGTAAATATTTGACAATATTCGACATGTACTTCAATTTGCAATATATGACACAAATTTTTTTTTTTTTAATGAAAACACCCGAATATGGGGGAGTTATGTATTAGGTTCCCCAAGCCCTATAGCAAGCTTAACCGTTTATACATAAGTATATCTAGATCCCTAGACACTTAGGCAACATTGTTGCTGCCAAAAAGTACTAAAACTATCTATAAGAACAACTGTACATAGGTAATAAACGTCTGTGAAGAAGTTACGATCCAAAAGAGAGAATCTCCACCCCTTGTGTTAATTCTCTCCCTTGGCCAGACAACTTCCAAAATATGAGTAATATAAAAGCTATAAACCTTTCTAGTCCAGGAGTGAGTACGAATGATATGGACAACACCAGTTCCTTAGTATGACATAAATGAACTGCCAAAGCCAAAATCCATAAGAGAGCAGCAACATCCATCCAACCTCATTCAGAAACAAGTCCTACATATGAGAAACAAACCATAACTTAGCAGTATCTATTCAGAGCCATTATCATTTCTGCAAACTCGAATATAAGGTATGGATTCTTTGTCTAAAGTAATGAGGCCTTTTATATGCCTAGGGACATTAGATATAGAAAGGCCATGATCTGTATGAGAATGGTACTTAGCCAGAGCATCAGCTACAGAATTACCCTCTCTTAAAACATGTTGAAGAACGGATGTACCAAGCAAAGCCTTAACCTTATAAACTTTGTCAAAAAATTCCCATTGAGCAGCGTAGGGGTCATTTATCATATTGACCACAATTTTTGAGTCTGATTCAATTATAAAAGTGTGGTCAAGCTGAGGGAAAAAATGACAAGCATGCAAAATGGCATCAATTTTTGCTAGTAGCGGTGAAGCAGCAGAAGAGGCAGCAGTACTTATCTTAATTGGGCAACAAAAGGTATCTCTAGCAATAAGACCAACAGAAGCTTTGTTGTGACTCCAAGAAGCATCCACATTAATTTTTATGAAACCAGGCTTAGGCCTTTCCCAAAAAATCTTAGATATGTTAGGCTTAGGAGGAGGTCTAAGCAGAGGTGATAGATGTATGAGTGAGGCTGGGATAGGACCAGAAGGAAACAATTTAGGGGGACACACATATAATGTTAGTTTGATCAGTTCTTGCACCTCATTGCAAATAGAATTGACTAAGAGGGGTTTATTATCAAATAAGAAACCATTTCTAGCTTTCCAGAGGCCCCAGCATATCAGAGAAGGAAGGATTCTACAATACAAGCGCTCAAATTTTGGTAAATCACTACAGTTCCAGAATAAATAAAACCTCTGTGGAATGGAATGAAGAGCATGTAGATTAAAATGGAGCAGAGATGCAAAATTTGACCACGCTGCCTGAGCTATGTGACAAGATATAAAGAAATGTTGAATCAAGTCAGAATGATAACAACCAGGGCATTTTGATGCTAAACTGAAACCCAAAGTCGTGAGCACGTCATCAAATGGGAGAAAAGAATGCAATAATTTCCATGTAAAAATAATGATCTTTTTCTGCAAAGGGATCTTCCAGAGAGAAGTATTTGCAAGGAAGTTACCTGATGCTGCAGTTAAGGCCTTGTAGGCAGACTTGAAAGTAAAATTACCTGAGAAATCAGGTTTCCAAATCATTCTGTCATCCCTTTCCGATGCTATTTCAGCGCCCTGCAAAAACAGAAGTGTATCATACTCCAGGAAAGAAGAGATCTGATCCAAGATAGATTTTCTATTAGTGATAAATTCAGCTACAGAGATGTTAGGCATAAGTGAAAAAATATTCTCTGGAATTTGGTTTATCAGAGGGCCATATGGACACCAGTTGGCCAACCAAAACTATAACTCCCTTTGCCATGAATTAGAGTAAAGTTATTTTCAGCAAAGGAGTTAATAGAGCAGATTCTTTTCCATGTTACAGATTTTCTGTGGGATGGGGGAAGTGCCCATAACAATTTAGACCACAAGGATGTACCTAGTTGACACTTCCACCACAGTTTAACTGAACAAGACTCGATTATGGCCTTGAAAGATCTAAAACCCAGTCCATTAAATTTAGTAGGCTTTGCTAGATCAGCCCATTTTTTCCAAACCTTGTTATTCTTATCCTCAGTCTTACCCCAGAAAAAATGAGACATTTTTTTTCTCAATTAATTTAATGATAACTTTAGGGGGATTTGTTACAGTCCAAATATGTTGAGGAATAGAATAAAGGCAATATTTTATTAAGACCATTTTCCCTCCTCCACTAAGCCATTTATTTTTCCAATTTTGAAGCTTGTGGTCAATGTTAGCCAGCAAAGGGTGATAATATCGCATTAAAGTTCTTCCCTTAAAGACTGGACAACCTAAATATTTAAAAGGGAAAGATCCTTTTTTCATTTTTAAAATGGTTTTGACCTGATTAAGCTTGGCTGGTGTTGCTCTTTTACTTAGATAGAAATCCGATTTATCAAAGTTAAACTTTTGGCCCGAGGTAAACTCAAATATTTCAAGGAAAGCTTTGATCTTAATTAGATTCGACCTTGATGCTTGCATGTATATGATAGTATCATCCGCATACATTAACGTCCACTTCTTCTCAGCTCTCGGGCCAAAAACATTCTTCTCAGCTCTCGGAAAAGCCGTTCTGAAAAATCGAAAGCTCCAAAACACTGTATAACGTCCACTTCTTCTCCGGTCATGGCGGCGATGCCATGGAAACAGGCAACACAAACCTTCGCTCAGGCGCTCAAGCTCAATCCTTCCCACTCCATCCCCGAGGTTTCCGACCTTCACCCCCACTTCAATTATAAGGGGGAAATTGCTGTTCTGTATCCGGAGGACGAAATTGACATTCTTGCTGCCCCGTTCTCCAAAGCTCTAATCGGGAAGTTTAGCAGAGGCCGCCCCACAATGGAGTTCCTCCGAGCTCAGATCAAAACCATTGGGTTTAAAGGCGAAGCCCAACTGTCAGCAATGGATTCCAGACATGTTCGGATTACCTTCGACCTAGATGAGGATTACCACAGATGCTGGCTGAAAAGAACTTGGTCACTGGGAGGTAACATCATGCGGATTATCAAATGGACCAAGAACTTTGATTATGATGAGGAATCTGCCCTAGTTCCAGTGTGGCTTACGATTGAATTCCCTCCGGTATATTTCTTTCATCCTAAAGCTATATCTGATTTGGGAAATTCTCTAGGTGAACTGCTTTTTGCTGATGCTCCCACTAAGAATTTAACTAGACCATCCACTATTAGACTATGTGTAGAAATGGATGTCTCTAAACCCAGGCCTAGTAAGATCAGATTAGGATCTATAGCTCACAATAAGGCTTATGCAATCACCTATGAGGATGTCCCACAATATTGTATGAAATGCCTTAAGCTTGGCCACAATGAGTCCTACTGTAAAAGAGAAGCACAAGCTTACAATGCAAACCACTTAGATCACCTAGAATCACGAAAGAATACCTCAGGTTTTGTTTCTGATCCTAAACATCCCAAACATAATAGGGAAATCAGGAACTTGACAGTCAACTACAAAGAAAAACAGCAGACCTCCACCAAAGTCTACCAGCCTAAGGCTAATCAAAATCAGTTGAAAACTCCAGCATTAATAACTGTGAACCCTACTCAGAGAGAGGAAAATAAAAATTCGGTATCAGAAAACAGATTTGCAGTACTTGAGGAGGAACAAATTCAACCCTTAGAAGGTACTGATCTAGGGAGAACTAATATAATTCTTCAACATGATCTAGACAATAGTGCTGAAAATTCTTCAGTAGATTTCACTACTAACCCTCAAGAAAGGTTACAACACCAACATGCCACTGAAAATGAGGATCCCGGCTCTGATTGCAATTCTGTGGAGGATCATAATGATGAAGGATATGAAACCAGAGGCTACAATACAGCTCCTTCATCTCCGCTAAAGAAGAACATCCACTCTATATCCTTCAATGATGATACTGTTTGTGACAAATTGAAATTTGCAACAAATTCGGATATATTTTTGACTGATCAGTTTTCCTGGCATCCTAATAAAGAAAATCTTTCAGATATTGACTCAATTCAGGTAAAGGAGACACAGTCATTCTCCACTCCAACTTCACTGCCAATAATAAAGGGGATCAGGGTCAGTCAAAAGGAACAGGAGGAATCCACACCTACAGCACAGGATAAGCAAGGGACCCCACAAACTGTAACTCAAGTAAGTCTCCCTAAGAGGAGTTCCAGGTTAGCCTTAAAAACAAAAGTTTCCAATGACAGTTAACTGTTTAATATGGAATGTGAGGGGATTATCTACTTCTAAAGTAAGGCTTAAACATTTAGCCAAAAAACACAAACTGGATCTGTTGGTAATCATTGAACCAAAAGGGAATCTCAATCAGTTAGATATGTATAAAAAAATGTTCTGTTTTCGCCACCACTTAGGACCCATACATAATAAAATCTGGATAATGAATTCTGATAGAATAGGTATTGATTTGCTAGCAGTCCATGATCATTTCATACATGTGGAATTAACTATAAAACAGAGTCAGGAGAAACTCAAAGCCTTTTTCATATATGCCCCACAATCTAGGGAGGAAAGATTAAAGGTTTACAAGGAATTAGAGGATAGATTTGATTCTTCGCCTACTTTAATTGGAGGGGACTTTAATGTGATAAGATCAACAGCAGAATATTCAGGACCTAGCGCACCAAAATTAAACTCAATCATGGACTTTGATTCCTTCATTAATGAGGTCCAAATAGCAGATCTATACACTGTAGGTAACCATCTAACATGGAGTAATAATAGATTGATCAACCCAACCTCCAAAAGATTAGACAGAGTAATGGGAAATACAAGCCTTTTCAATTTATTTAACCATTCCTCCGTTCAGATTCTCAGTAGAACTTCCTCTGATCACTCACCTATGTTATTAGTTCTCTCTAATTCTGACATCTCTTCCCCTAAACCATTTAGGTTCCAGGAAATGTGGCTAAACAGAAATGAATTCATGGATCTTATATCCACAAACTGGTCAAGGCCAATCTTAGAACAGGGTCTTCTAGGATTCTCCCTAAAGCTTAAAAGACTGAAAATTGAAATAAAAAACTGGAACAAAACAGTATTTGGTAATGTACATGATAATATTGCAAATTCTGAATCAGCAGTCTCTAATTGGGAAGCAATCTATGACAGATCACACGCTTTAAGTGATAGGATTAATTTGAATAAGGCCAAGGCAATCCTAACTAAACATCTGGTCGAACAGAACATCTTCCTCACACAAAAAACAAGAATGAAGTGGCTTAAAGATGGCGATTTAAACACAAAATATTTCCACAAGTCTATCTCTGAAAATCAGGCTAGGTTAGGCATATTAAAAATCCAAGACATTGATGGTAACTGGCTAAACACACAGGCTGAAATTAATGAGGCAGCAATATCATTCTTTAAATCATTATTAACAGATGGAAATGATGATCCATCTGGACAATGCCTCTCTTTCCTAATGAAGGAAATCCTCCCTGTTGTCACTGAATCTGATAATATCAATCTTTTACAACCTATTTCAGTTGAGGAAATTAAATCTGCTGTTTTTGAACTATCTGCTAATTCTGCCCCTGGACCTGATGGCTTCCCAGGTATTTTTTATAGAAAGGCTTGGGAAATAATCAAAGATGATTTACTGGTAGCTATATTGGAGTATCAAGCTGGTATCCCAATCCCCAAAGCTGTGGCTAGCACATTCATAACCTTAATACCAAAAACAAACACCCCTAGGAACTTCGGTGACTTTAGACCCATAAGCTTATCTAATTTCATAAATAAACTTATGTCTAAAATCATGGTAGAAAGAATTAAGCCACTCATGAGTTCAATTATTTCAGAAGAACAATCTGCATTCTTAAAAGGGAGAGACATTGCTGATAATATACTAATTATGAAAGAGGCAGTTAGGTTGTTAGACAAGAAAAATGAATCTTTAAATCTAATCCTTAAACTGGACATGATGAAAGCTTTTGACAGGGTATCTTGGTCTACCATTAACTCCCTCCTTCTGAAATTAGGTTTTCATGGACACTTAGTTAAAGTAATAATGAATAACATGAGTTCTACTTGGTTTTCAATACTGATAAATGGCTCCCCCTGTGGGTTCTTCAAACCTTCCAGAGGCTTAAAACAAGGGGACCCAATTTCACCTTTTCTATTCAATATCTTAACTGAGCTCTTAACTAGGAATTTAAAGATTCAATTTCAAAATGGCAACATTAAAAAATTTAGGACTCCGGGATCAATAAATAACATCACCCAGCTCTCTTTTGCAGATGACACAGTGATATTTCTCAAAGGGACTAAAAAATCTTTGCAAAACTTAATCAGGTTCTTGGATATCTACCAAAAAGGATCAGGACAAAAAATAAATTTTTCCAAAAGTGCTTTTTACTCAGGAGGTCTAAGTGTAAATAAGATAAAGGAGATCAAAGATATTACTAACATCACTCAAGGATCTTTACCTTTTTTATACCTAGGAGTCATAGTCTTTAAGGGTAGAAAACTTAATTTGCATTTAAGCACTTAATTGATTCTGTAAATAGGAAAATTACAAACTGGAAAAATCAATGGCTATCTGGAGGGGGGAAATTAGTCTTAATAAATCACATCTTAACAGTTATCCCACAGCACACTTGGGCCGTAACTGCCCCAACTTCCCATACTGTTAAGAAGCTTGAGTCCATTTTCAGTGATTTTCTATGGGGAGAATCAGATCAGGGTCTGAACAAACACTGGCTATCATGGAATAGGATTTCATACCCTCAAAAAGAACAAGGGCTAGGAATTAAGCATATTCAATCAATAATAGATGCATTCTCGATTAAAATATGGTGGAAGCTTCAATTGGGGCAATCTAATTGGACTAAGTTTATGTGGTCATTACCTCCATATGCCAGAAAATCAGAAACTTGGTCTAGATATAGGAAGATAAATATTATTTCAGAATCTGCAACTCAGGTAATTATAGGAAAAGGATCTTCAAATTTCTGGATTGCAAATTGGTTGGGCTCTGGACCACTTATTAATCGGGTGGAAGATCAGGTAAATGTCCCCTTTCCCTTTCTTACTGTGGCAGAATTTCAGCTTAATAAAGGTAACTACCTTCCCCATATCTCTCTGCTATTTGGTTCTGATATTCATTTAGAGTTACTTAAGGACATACAAATCAAAGAATATCAGGATTATATGATCTGGAAACCAGATATATATGGGAAATTCACAATTAAAAGTGCTTATCAGATTCTGAGACCAAAAAAAGCTGAACTGGAGATCTTTTCAAAAATCTGGCATCAGGCTTTGCCAAAGAAGATCAGTTTCTTTTTGTGGAAAATGTTACATTGTACTCTTCCATTTGCTGATATTCTAATGAGACAAGGGTTCCATTTACCTTCTAAATGCCCATCATGTGATCATACTGACTCTATATCCCATTATTTCAACTCATGTGGTTCAGCTTCTTTTCTGTGGGATAAGTTTCATGATTCATTACATCTTCCTGTTAGATCTTTTAACACAATATGGGATAGATTAGAATTCTACTGGCTTTTTAAACCGGCATCATCTCACCATTCTATCAGGCTCACTCTCTCTGGTTTGATATGTTGGCAATTATGGAAAACTAGAAACGAAATTATACACGACAACAGGAGAAGCAGTGTCATTAATCAGTGGAAATATGTAACTGACTTGTGTCACATGAGCTATTCGGTAAATTACAAATTATGTTGTCATTCACAATGTAGTCTGGTTAGCAGAAATCTAGTCCCACCGTACAAACGGAGAACCAGGAAAAAATTAAACATACTCAAATGGGAGCCTCCTGATTATGGATTGAAAGTTAACTGTGATGCGGCTCTACAAGGAAATTCAATTGGATTAGGGTGTGTGTTGAGAGATCAACTTAAAAGAGTGAAATCAGCAGTATCATGCTATATGGAATACCCTGATATCTTACCACACCCTACCTTATTAGTCCTTAATGCAGAATTGCTTGCTATCCTTGCAGGTCTTGAGGCAGCATTGGGCATGACTCTTCAGGTGCACATTCAATCAGACTGTTCGTTAGCGATTCAAATTCTTGGTGGTCATAGCTGCCCGTGGCAGCTTATCAAGATCCGAGACCAGATTAACACGGCAGCATCGAGCTTCCAAGCTGTTACATATAGTCATATCCATAGAGATAGCAACCAAACTCCGGATTTTCTAGCCAAACTAGCAGTTAGAAGAAGGATCACCTCTACATTTACGGAAATTCAGGAGTCCATCAGGTTTAACTTTCTTAATCGTAGGGAAATCTTGTTTCCGCAATTTAGATGGTCTAATCAATTCCTTACTTAGTTGCACTGTATTAGGTTATCGAAATGGTTCTTGGCTTGATTTTCGTTGACTGTCTGGCCATCGTAAGCTTCACACAGGGGGTGGAGAGCTTACCGATGGAATCACATTCAATAAAAATCTGCCGAGAACAGATCCTTTTGTATAGTTACTACTTTTCTTGTACTTGGCTGTTTTGGCATGACTTAAGGGAGTGGGATCCCATAATAAACAAACCCCACTCATCGAGGATGAGTTTTTGAATTAAAAAAAAAATCATCCGCATACATTAGATGAGATACAGAAGGAATAGAAGCAGGAGTCTGAAAACTAGCCAATCTATTATTATGGAATATAAAAGCTAAACTCCTAGAGAAAGCTAAAGAAAATAAATTAAATAGGAAGGGTGATAGAGGATCACCTTGTTTAATACCTCTTGATGCCTTGAAAAAACCTACAGGATTTCCATTTACAAGTATAGAGAAATATGCTTGTGACAAATTATTCATGACAGCATTTAGAAAATTCCCATAAAAACCAAACTTGAGCAAGATTTGTCTAAGAAAGTTTCAATTTACTCTATCAAAAGCCTTTCTTAAATCCAATTTCATAATGCAGTTTGGAATTCTATATTTTTTATCTAGAAATCTGATCATTTCTTTTAAGTACAAGATGTTATCAGATATATCTGTGTTTGTCATAAATGCTGATTGGTTGGATGAAATCAAGTTTTCCATTTAAGGTTTTAACCTTTCCATTAACACTTTAGAACAGATTTTATTCAACACATTAGAAAGGCTAATTGGCCTGAAATCATGAAATGAGCATAGGGTAGGCTTTTTAGGTATCAAGGTAATCCAGGTGCTAGAAATTCCCCTAGGCATAGCAGTTCCAGCAATAAAATCATTAACAGCAGAAATCAAGTCCATTTTAATTATAGGCCAGCACTTAGAGTAAAATTTTGGAGAGAATCCATCTAGACCTGGGCTACTCATCTTGTTCAACCCTTTTATAACTTTTTCCAACTCAGCTTCAGTAGCCAGAGAGGCTAGTACTTGATTATCTCTATCCTTAATAATATTTGGAATCTGACTAAGGAAATGAGAAAAGTAGGTCTCATCAGATTCCTGAGGGGGCTCAGTGAGCAAATCAGAGAAATAATCAACAGCTGCATTTTGAATTCCAACCTGAGAGTGAATCCATTGACCAGCACCATTTTTTATTTTAGTAATCTGCAACTTACAATTTCTTTCCTGCACTACCTTATGAAAGAAAGTTGTATTATTGTCTCCTAACTTGTGCCACTTAAGTATTGCTTTCTGCTTCCAAAATTTTTCCTTTTCTTTTAAAGCTTTAAGCAATAAAGGCATTTTTCTCATTCAGTTTTACCCGTTCCAAGGTAGAGGGGGTCAAATCAAAGATAATTTCCTGTGTTTTTAAAGCCTCCTCAGCCTGTTTAACATTAAGGTCAATATTGCCGAAGCTATCTCTATTCCAGTTCTTTAGAACTTTCTTAAGTCTTATCAATTTTAGGTAAAATCTAAGCATACATGTTTCAGCTAAAGGTAAATTCCAATTATCATTAATTAATACAGTAAACTCATTCCTCTAAAACCAGGCATCAATAAATCTAAAAAGCTTTGGATTGGAAGAGGTCAGAGAAGAGATTTGGAGAAGAAGGGGTGCATGATCAGAGGTCTGCCTATTCAGAATTTGAATGGAAGAGGATGAGAATTTAGAGTTCCAAGAGATGGTGCTAAGTCCTCTATCAAGTCTCTTAGAAGTTGGGTTCCTAAGCCTAGCATTACACCAAGTGAAAAGGTTACCAACTGTATTAATTTCTTGTATCCCATTCAAATTAATCCAAGAGTTAAAATCCCTAATACTACCTAAGCCAGGAGAACTAGGACCTCTATACTCAGACAGAGAAGTAAGTGAGTTAAAGTCAACAATAAAAATTGTATCTCCTTTAGAGATAGGCTGCAGTTCTTTCCATAGGTTCTTCCTACCTTCCATATTTCTAAGAGCATAAACAAAAACTGCATCCATATGCCAATTAAGGTAATGATGCAGAATAGTAACATGCATGAATTGTTCATGAGATGCTAGCAGAGAGACAGAAATTGAATTAGTCCACATTAACCAAATTTTCCCATTATACAAAGTCAAATTATAAGCAAAGGGAAGTTTCTGCATGTATGCTTGACAGGAACTATTGTCATGCATAGGTTCAATGATACAAAGCAGCTGTATTTTCTTAAGTTTACATAAATTAGAGAGCCTAAGCATTGAAGTGTCCATGCCCCTAAGATTCCACACTAAGCAATTTACGTGAGAGTTTGCTATTATTGTTCACATGATTTATGACTTTTTGTGGCTGATCTAAGCATCATTCTGTTTAATTGGCTTAGATAATTGTTTTTCTTTGATTTAGGCTTACCTTGTTGCGTACCTGTAGGAGAAGAAATGGTAGGATTTTGTTGTACAGAATTGGCCTCCATAGATACCGCCACCTCAGGAGTTTTCTCTTGGTTCTTAGAGAAATCCTCTAGAGTCTGCAAAACAGAAAATCTGTTTGCCATCTTTCCAGGCTGGGAAAGTGCCATTTTGTGATTTGGACTATACATTGGTATTAAAAAGGATCCTATCTGAATATCATCTTTAGCATATGACAGAATAGGTGGTTTGGAAATAGCCGTATCCTTTAATAACCTTAAGATAGAATAATCTGAGCTGTCCTGAGTCTGAGTATTAGTAGTAGGAGAACTCTCAGTATTAATGGTAACCAGGGAAGGAGAGCTGTGTGATGAATTATAGATAGTACCAATTGATGGTCCTTCAGTGTTATCAATCGGAGGGGGTGATTGATCATCCACAGAGTCTATAATTAAAGGTGCCTTATCAAATTTCTTACCAGTAGGCTGCCAATGTGATTGGGGTAAGGTTTGAACTAGATTTATTTCCCGAGTTATTCCATTATTAATCAAAGGATTAGCTTTACATTGGGACAGAGAATGACCAAGTTTTAAACAGTGATCACAGTATAAGGGGACATCCTCATATTCAACTTGGTATTTCCTATTGTTGGTTACAGAGCCAAGCCTTATGAAAGAACTCAATGGTTTTTGAAGATCGATTTCTACACAAAATTTTATAGCTGATGGCCTTGTTAGCATATTAGTGGCAAGATCATTCTTAATAAAACTGCCAATGCTATTCCCTATTGCCTCAATGGATGCTGAGTTATAGTAGTATAAGGGAACTTCACGGATTGTACACCAAATAGGAACTATTGGTGATTCAATATGAGTGGAAAAATCAGGTGTCCATTTTAAGATTTTCAGAGAAATTCCATTAAAATTCCACACACATTTCATCCAACATCTTTGGTAATCGTTTATCAATTCAAACCTAATTAGAACATGCTTGTAATCGAGGGAGCCTAGCTGATACTTACCTTCAAACCCCACCGTTTTGAAAGCCTGCTCCAGAAGATCCTTTGAAATTCTACCTTTTGTAAATTTTCCCACCAAAGCATTTGCGTAATGGGCAGAGAGGGTGGCAATCTGATCATCTGAGTATAGGCATGAGGGATCCCCCAAGTGAAGCGTTTTAGGAGTAATTTCTAGATTGTTGGGAAGGATTTTATAAAGAGGCGGAGATTTATTCTGTAACACTGATGCAAAGGTTTTGGGGGGGGGTTTGATCACTGGTAGTTGCCGCTATATTGGCCGGAACCAGAGTAGGGGCGACCGGAATGACTGTTGAATAAAGGGCTAGCCGTTTCCGGCGAGGAAGCCGTTAACGGCGAGCAGCGAAGATAGAAGAAAGTACACAAAAATGTTTTACAGTTGGGAAACTAGGGATTCGTGCCTGAGAGTTCTTTTTAAAATTTCATAGGGAAACATGTGATATGACACAATTTCAATACGGTGCAATGGAAATACAATGTTCCCAATAATTAACTTGTAACTGACCATTAATTTACATACTTAAATAATAAAAGATAAATATAAAATTTACTGTTCATATTTTAAAGAAATTAATCGCAGTAATATTTTAATACCACAGAAGATATAATGCTCATCGTATATCAGGGATACAGTATTAGTAGATGACAAATTATATGGTATCTTTGGGATACCATAAGCACTGTATCCCCGGGGATATTTTATACATTTCATATTGTAGGGAGATTCATTATGTTATATAACATTGTGCATTCTCATAATTTGATTGTAACTACTACATATATATATATATATATATATATATATTTTTATTCACATATAATAGTATTGAAATGCACACTTTACATATATACAATTCACTGTCATGGTACTCCAGGGGTACAATATAAGAATTGGTAGTGGAGATATAATTGATTTAGAATCAGGATAATAAATGACTACCCTTTCTGATTGATTTTGTAATATATAATGTTCCATATTTGTTTAGTATTTCTGTACCCTTTGTACTCACTATATACATGAATACACACAACCACAATTATTTTTGGGCTTTACGTTCTATCATGGTATCAGTAAAGTTTCTCTAAAATTCTTGACTTTTATATATCTCTTTTCCCAAAATTACCAATTTTCCCGTCCCTTTCCGACGATCGGCCGCCGCCCACCGCCGTTGTACAATCACCGGTTCGGTCATCTTCAGCAACAAATAATTCCCCACCACCTTCTTCAGATTTTCCGGCGTTCTCCCGCCGTGCAATTGGCATCTAGTTCCAACATCTCAGTTCTTCGCTCACCGCTGCTAGATTCGCATCTCCGATCGGCCATTTACCACCGAGCTTCATCTACCTTGGACCACTGATTGCCGCTTTCCTTCTCCGATGCCTCCAACATCTCCAGTGCCTCTAGCTTCTTCACCAGTCCTCGTCCTTATTTCTAGGCGCTTAAAGCTTCTTTGGTCGCTAGCGTTCTCGTCAGTTCCAGCTTGCGTTAAGCCAATTTTTGAGATCCACACACTTGGTTCAAGCGCGTGACCACACACGGGTTTCTTCAATAAACCTCCAACCCATCAACTTTCATGTCCCCACACTTCAAAGCAAAATGGTTATGCAGAGCGGAAGCATCATCACATCACTGAGACAGGATTGTCATTCTCTTTCATTCTGACCTTCATTATTTATTTGGTATGATGTTTTTTCTTCAGCAGTCTACATCATCAACGGGCTGCCAATGCCATTTTTATCTGGTCAGTCTCCGCCCTCTGTTATTTTTTGTATGACTCCTGACTACTCAAATATTCCTCCATTTGGCTGTCAAGTTTTTCTGTATTTACGCCCTTATGCTGCACATAATTGGCACCTTGGAGTATGTCCTGTATACTTTTGGGTTACAGTTTGCAGTACAAGGGTTATCACTGTCTTGATCCTCTTACAAAGAAGGAATATATCACTCGTCATGCTTGGTTTGATGAGATGCTTTTTTCGGTCAACTGCACTGGTACTGCCACTGATCCCCATTCACTTGATGTTTCTACATTTTAGGAACCTTGGTTTGTGCCTTCGGAGGTGTTTGAGCCACCTTCTTCAATAGATTTGCATATTATTTTTGGATAATTCTGATTTACAATCTATACCGGGAGCTCAAGGTTGTGTTTGTTTGCCGCACAGTGACCGGCAGCTCCACCGCACACATCAGGCTCTCCGCCAGCGTGTGCTGCTCACACGTCGTCAACAACGGCTCTGGCAGCTCCGGCAGTGATTCTGCCACCTGCTGCTTAGCCCGTGTCGTCATTGCCACCAGCTTCTTCAGCTCGACCTTCATTGCCATCCACCTCAGGTTCAATGCCCGCATTGATATCTACATCCTCTCTGACACCAGGTACCTCTTTTTTTCGTCCGATGGCTACTCAATATTGCACTAGCTCTCTCCAGTACAAGGATTTTTCTGACTATGATATTTCTGGCTTACTAAGTGCTTTATTTGGTAAAACTAAGTCTCGTTCCCATTGCTCGACTGTCAAGGATCCTGAATGGGTTACTTCCATGAATTCAGAGATTGATGGTCTTCGCACTCAGCAGACATGGGATTTAGGTCCATCCAATGCAAATGTTGTTGGTTCAAAAAGGGGGATGAATCTCTTGACAGGCATAAAGCAAGGTTAGTTACTTATGGTTTTTTGCAGTTACTTGGTTTTGATTATGATTATACATTTAGTCCTGTGGTGAAGACATCTACTGTTCGTACTGTTTTATCTTTGGTTGTCACTCGTAATTGGCCCTTACGATAATTGGATGTCATGGTGTTCTTGACTCACCGGTTTATATGGAGCAGCCCGTTGGAGAAAAAGACTCGATGAGTCTTGATTTTGTTTGTCGTCTATGCAAGGCTATTTATGGTTTGAAGTAAGCTCCACGCGCTTGGTTACAACGTTTTAGCTCATTTTTTATTAGTATGGGCTTTGTATGCAGTTCCTATGATACATCCTTGTTTGTCTTTCCACCGGGTGTTTCTTTGCTCTACTTGTTGGTTTGTGCTGATGGAATTATTCTTATTGGGAATGTTGGTCGTCTCATTCAGAATTTTATTGATCGGGTTAATCTGTAATTCAAGATTATCGATCTTGGCAGTCTGCAATCTTTTTTAGGGTTTGGAGGTTGTTCGTGCCTCGACAACTTGTTCCTTGGTAAGGCCAAATATGCCTGGACATTTTGTTGCACGTTGGAATGCAAGATTCTGCACATGTTGCCATTCCTTTTGTGTTTTTTTGCAGCTTGTTAGCTCTTCTGGTTAGCTATTCGGAAATCCCACACTTTATCGGTCTTTGGTTGGTGCACTTTAGTATCTGTCGATTACACATCCCAATTTGTCTTATGTTGTGAACACGGTCAGTCAGTACATGCAGGCTCCTACTGATGACCATTTCCAAGTTGTTAATATAATTTTTGCGCTATGTTCGTGGTACTCTCCACTACGCCTTCAATTTTGCAAAATTTGTCCACTTTACCAGTTTTGGGTTATTCTGATGCTGATTGGCCTCGTTGCATTGAGACTCATAGGTCTACATATGGTTATGCCATTTTTCTTGGTGGTAACCTAGTGTCTTGGAGTGCTAAGAAGCAACCTACAATTTCTCATTCTAGTTTGATTTCATAATACCGTGCTTTGGCATATACTGTTATAGATTTGGCTTGGTTGATGAATCTTCTTCTGGATTTACGTGTATCAATTCGTGCACCACCTATTTTGCTATATGATAATAATAGTGCTCTCTTTCTGGCTCAGAATCCAGCTCTGCACAGGAAAGCCAAGTACATTGATATTGATTATCATTTTGTGCGCGAGATGGTTTCTTATGGGAAGCGCAAGGTTGCTAATGTTCCTATAGACTTGAAGCTTGTTGACATCTTTACAAAGGGGTTACCTTGTTCTCAGTTTGAGTTCTTACGTTCCAAGCTTTGCATTGCGCCTAGTCCTATGCTTCCCTTGAGGGGGGAGGGGAGGGGGTAATAGAGATATAATTGATTTAGAATTAGGATAAGAAATGTTAAGTAATCAAATTTTAAGAAATGTTAAGATATTTTAAATCCTGATAAGAAATGTTAAGATATTTTAAGAAATGTCAGGATGATATTTTAAATCAAATTTGTAGAAATGTTAAGTAATAAGGAAGGATGTAGGTGTATATACTATTGTTTGGGTGCTGGACACAAATAATTAGGGAATTGTTGATTTCAGGTTATAAGAATCTCATGAGTTAAGAATTTAGGTCGGAGAAATTTATGGATCATTTTTTTTTCCATTTTCGCACAATGTGCATATTTTTACTACCATATTGATGTTTCATTTCCAGTACTTGATGTTCCAACCAAATCTTGGGATGTTCCAACCAAATCTTGGGATGTTCCAACCAAATCTTGTGATGTTTTTTCTTAAATTTTTCACTAAAATCCCGTACTTTAAAGTTAAATTTTGATCTTTTATTGTAAATCTTGTGGTTGCATGTTAGCCTTTTGACACTTTATACATGTTGGCACTAGTTAGTGATATTTTAGCATAATGTTTTAAAAATTAATATGGATAGTTCTTTTCTGAATATTTTACTTTTATTTGATGTATGCGTTCATGTTTCAATTTTGTGAATTAATATTTAAAATTTTAACACTAATATTATATTTTTCGATATCAGGCTACATTTTGGTTAGTGTCACATTTTGGTGCACACTTTGATGTTTTAAAATCCCGACATATTTTTATATGATATTTACCTATTTTAATTTTATATGTTCACAAAGTATTGTTTTAGACCGACTAACCGTCAGACGGGGTTATTTTATAATTGATATGTGATTTGAAATCTGTTTTATTTATTCCAACAAAATTGTTATAGCTTTGAATTTTTTTTTAAAAATGTATAGTAATCTATAAACAATTTTAACTTCACCCTGAAAGTTATTGAATTGATGTTTAATATGATTGGTTTAATTGTTAGTCGCTCTAATAATAATAGGAGACTTTCTCTTATATGTTTCATATTATATTTATTTTATTTTTAAACCATTCTAATGTTATGTGTATTTTTTAATATTTTTTATTAATAATATGATTAGTATTTATAGTGTTTTTGTTTGATGTTTAACCATTGTAATTTTATGTGTTTTTTTAGTGTTTTTATTTGGTGCGTCCTGGTCTCTAACTAGAAAAGTAAATGCTTGAGCTTGAGAAGCTTCTGGTCCAGTGGGCCCGTAAAAGTCAAACTATTTTTATTACAATAGTAATTTGTTCTATGTTTTTCTATTTACAATTAGTGTTTTTTTATTACTTAACTATTTTAATTTAATGTATATTTTTTATAGATGGTCTCTTGTTAGGTAACCTAAACTTTAGGCAGGGAGTTTTATGCAATGCTAACTCTTTTTTTAGTATATACCACCGTTATGGTGGGGGGTTTGGCGGACCGTTACTTGTTTATTAATAAAAAATAAAAAAGTATAAAAGGGGGACATAATAGCCTTACCTCACAATGAAAGAAACGAATCCCTTGACTAAATAGAATACCTATTGTAAACCTAAGTCTAAGGGATTCAACACAACGTGGAAAAATACATCAAAGAAAAGAGTATAGTATCTCAAACTATTACAATCAAGATTGTCATAGATGTGAAATTAAATATAAGAACAAATCATTTCAACTTTCGGAGATATGGAAAAGCCTCGGCATCTACCCGCACTCTTATTTTTATCTCCAATGGAAGACCTGAATCCACAAAAATTGGATTTACCTTTGTTGAGCTCGCGAGTCTTGCTAAAGAATCTGCAACACTGTTGGCTTCTCTGAATATATATGATATAGACCATGAACACATCGAGCTGAGAAACATCCAGATTTGCCTTATTTCTAAGTTGCATTGCCATGGAATCTTGTACTCCTTCATCACCATCTTCACTAGAAGCTCTGAGTCACATTCCACTTCAATTGTTTTTATGCGTTGTTCAGTAGTAGTTTTTAGACCTTGTAGAAGAGCTTCAGCTTCAACTTTCAAACTAGAATATTTGCTTAGATATTTTGCAGCTGCAATAACAGTGTGGCCCTTGTTGTCTCGTATGATCCAACCTGAATCAGACTCACCATTTTATAGAACTAGACCATCCGTATTCAATTTAAATAAACTAGTAGGATGCCATTGTATAACCTTTGAGCCTTTATTCATAGAAATTCTTTGCACTAACAATCTAGGCCAAGTATTATTTAATTCCCACTGAAAATGCATCTTAATTAGATGAAGGCTGTCATTTATTTGGAAAAGTATGTTTTTGATTATATAAAAAGCAGAGGGTTGTATGTTTTCAAAATTTGTTTATTTCGAGCACACCAGATATACCATATCACAGTACATGGGATGATTATCAAAAGATGTTGAAATTATGATTTGATTTTACATGTCCAGTGATGAAAGATTCTATCCCATAAAAATATAAAATTATGTGATTGAATATTAAAAATATGATCCACTGAATTCCATATATCTTGAATGAAAGGACAAGAATTCAGAGAATGATGAATAGTGTCACTATTAGCTTTGAAAAAGCTACAAATTGATGGCATATTGAATGAAAAATCTTCCAAGACATCAGGATAAACTACTAATCTGTTTAAGATTTTCCAATTCAAAAAACTTATATTCTTTGGTGAAAGATTAGACCAAAGGTATTTGAATGATTGAACTTTTAGCTTCTTTGGTCTTATAGACTCATAAGCCAATTTAAGAGTAAAAAGACCACTATCCGTGGGTTTCCATATTATTATATCCTCAAATTCTTGAAACTGGATATGCTTCAGATTAAGATTGTTAATTATGTTTGATGGGAGATTAGGTTTCATGATATCAGTGTATTGTTTTTGGTTATGTAAGAATTCTGAGACTGTAGGTCAGAAAATGGAATATTTATATTGATATCCTATAAATTTATCAATGGACCATGACCAGTATCCATCCAATTTGCTTCTCAAAAGGAAACTTTCCCCTTACCAATATGAATCTGAGTGTTTTTTAAACAGATTTCATGAACTTCTTTTATCCTTTTCCTAGTTTTAGAAGTTTTATGGTTATTGGAAGTTGATCACATGACTTGAGACCAAAGTGATTTTCCTTGCTGTAATTTCCACCAAAGTTTGATTGTAAAATTTTTTAATCATTATATGCAATTTTTTGAAACCAATGCCATTCATCATGAGGATGACATAATTTTGGATAAGATTTTCATATTCTCCTACTTTTATTTTCATAATTGGTTGAGTTCCATAAGAATTTAGTCATTATCTTATGAATTTGATCAATTATGTATTTTTTTGGCTTAATTACTGTTATCATGTGTAAAGGGATTGATGATAGCACATGTTTGATTAGTATAATCTTCCCAGATGGTGAAAGTATTTAATTTTTCCATGTTTTAATCCTGGATTGTATGGAATTAATTAAACCTGAGAAATGAGAGTTTTTATTTCTTCTAGTGAAAATTGGACTTCCCGGATATTTGAATGGTAAAGTTCTAGCCATCATATTTTTTTTCAGATTTTAAATTAGAGATTATATGATTTAGTGTATGTTTGGATATGTAGAAGGAAGATTTTTCAAAGTTTACCTTCTGTCCAATTGCCATCTCAAAAGATTTTAAGAAGTTGACAACTATTTGATTCCTAATTTTGAGTATTTCAATAAGATGGCAGTATCATCAACAAATAATAAATGTGAGACTCTGATTATTGGATTTGGAACCTTATAATACTGAAGATTAGAGTATTTGAAGAGAAAGTTGTTCAGCTGAAAGAAGATTGGAAAAGAAATGGATTGCTTCCATTCCAATATCTGATTGATCATGTAACCAAAGTTCTTCTGAATTTTTTATTGATGAGATTAACTGTCTTTTATGTTTTCCTTTAACTAAATTACGGAAGAATTTAGAATTTGGATCTCCTTCTTTTAGAAATTTTATTCTAGCTTTTTGTCTCCAGTATATGTCCTGGTTTTTTAAAGCTAATGTAAATTTGCCTTTGCTAAATTCATGGCTGATAAGTTTTGAGGAATATCATTTTCTTGTAAGTCTTTTTTCAGTTTGAATCAGTTGCTCTTCACAAGTTTTAACTTTGTCAAAAACATTACCAAAGACCTTTTAATTCCAAAATTTGAGGGCAAGTTTTAGATTTTTTAATTTAAAAGAAAGTCTTAACGTGCCCGATGATTCTGTATTAATATTCCAAGCATCCTGGACTAATTTCATGAATGTTGGGTGGTGTAACCAACATTCTTGGAATTTAAATGGTTTTGGAGTTGTCTGTTTTGATGTTTCTGATGTTTGGAAGATAAGAGGTGTATGGTCTGATTGTTCTCTAGCTAACGTTTGGATTTTTGAATTTTGAAAATCAGACCACCATTTGTTATTAGAGATTCCCCTATCTAATCTTTTCCAAACTCTCCCTTTTAGTTTCATTCCAGTCCAAGTAAACAAGCTACCTGAAGTTGGAATATTTGTTAGACCAAATTCATTTAAGAGTTTATCAAAGTTTGTGATGCATTTTTTATTTAATAAAAAATGGGGAACCAAGGTATTCTTCACCTATTGAAATTATATTGAAATCACCTATAAGACACAGTGGAAGGTCTTTAAAGGTAGATAGGTGCTGCCAGAACTTTGATCTTAGTTTTGTGAGTATTTTTCATGTATGAATTCTGTATAACATGGTTTGGTGATTTCTGGAGAAGATATTTTAGTTAAAATTAATTTATCTATAACTAAAATGATATCCGTGTGAACTGAATCATCCCATAATAGCTATATCTTACATTGAAGATCTGCGAAGTAGTTTTTAAAACCCTAATTCTTTAGCTATGTATTGGATGAAATCTGAATTAATCATAGGTTCGATTAAGGTAATGAATTTTATTTGATGTCTTCTTTTAATATCATTAGTTCTTGTTTGAGTGAATTTATTGCCAACTCCATGAGCATTCTCGTTACATGTATTTAGACCTATCTTTGAGATGATTTGTTAGAGTTCATTGAGGAACGAGTTAGCACCATTTTAACTGAAGAAGTATAATCCTTCTTGTTGTATTTTCTAGCTTTAATCTCAATGAACCGATCATTGTTGTTTACATTTGTGGAAGATTTTAGATTTTTTATGGAGTTCTTACTATGGATTTTTGGAGTATATGAATTAGAGTTTACCAGGTTTACAAGCAATTCAGAACCAACAACATAGGACCCAATAGACAATTTATCAGTATCAGAGGAAATTATTACAGATAGCTCAATTTGATAAATATCAGAAATTGTATCAGTAGCAATATCAAAACCATCATCAACAAGAGGGGTAAAAACAGTTGATGAAACACCAACTTGATTCATAGCAACTTGTTTCATATTCTTATTCTCTGTAAGTTTTTCAGTTACAGTCTCATCTAGGTTAATAACTGCAACAATATTAAGATCATATTCAGTAGATAGAATTATGTTTTGAGACATATCATTATTATCAAAAAGCTTATGACTTTATGCATTTTCATTTGCACAATAACTAAACCACAAGGTTGCATTTTGATATTTGTGGAAACTAAAGATGCAGAAAACGTATGAGATGGAACTTGAGCATCGGTAACTGATGCTTTATCCTTTTAAATAGGATCTGCTAAAGTCTTGCTGCTCTTCTCAACTAAATCTTTTCCATTGTTCTTCCTTGCATCTTCATTAGGTACCTGAAAAACTTTGTCAATTTTTTTTTCAAGACAGGCACATATACTTTCTCAGTGATAGAAATGCCAGATGAAGAATCCTTGCCCCCATTACCTAATATCCTTCTCTGATCACCATTAGTAAAATGGGCTTACATGTTTCTTGACTAGAATGACTACTGTCCTTAGGCCTCTAGGCATTGGGGGTTGTTTTTTATGAATCAAACTTACTGACAGCAGAGACATGGCCAAGTTTCACACACTTTGAACAATAAACTGGGACACTTTCATAATCTACATACTGCTAAAAATAGGATCCCCGGTATTCAATCCAAACCCTCTCACGCAGGGGATTCATGACATCAATCTCTACACACACCTTCGCAACATGTCATCGTGTACAGTTAAGAGTGGCCTTGTCAACCTTGATAGGAGTTCCAATTAAACTACCTGTGGACATCATCGCCCATTGATCGAAATATTGTTGCGGCAGTCCATAGAGGGAAATCCAAAATGGAACGAATGGAGAATCGACATTGGGATTAAAATGAGCGGTCCACTTTGTCATTTGAATGGAATAAGCTCCAAAATTCTAGATCTTGTAAAGCCAACATCTGTAATAATCATCTGGTTGATTGAAGTGGATAAGAACTTACCGATTGTCCAGAAGATTGATATCTGTTTGGCCCTTAAACCCAGCAGTTTGGAAATCCCTTCCGAGTTTATCCATCTGCGGTCTACTCCGAGAAATTTTTTTGACTAATTTCTAGTGGAGGGGTGCCTATAATCGATCACACTCAGCATTTAAGATTTTCAGACCTAGCTCTCCAAGGTGATCTATTCTAGGCTTTAGATTAAATATGGCTCCAGTTGGTTTTAGAGCATTAGTGAGGGTGCGACCTAACATCTGTGCATAACAGATAAGAGGAGCTCTCTGGCTCCGCCATCACTGCGGCACCGGTGAAAAACCCTAGTGTAATAAAGAGGTTCCGGGAATTGTGGAGAACGATGACTTAGAGCGAGAAAGCGACAGACTCACATACCAATCTTATGCAATGCTAAATCTAATTAGCTCAAGGGATCTATCTCTAATAATTTTCTAGGGACCCATCTTCAATATTTTTTCAGTGACATATCTCTAATATTTTTCCTTTCTTCAATTTTTCCCACCATTTTCCCTCCAGCTGCAATCTGAAAAAAATATATTTTTTTAAAAAAATTGCAAAAAAAAATCAATATGATCATCAAATTGAAAATCATAAACATCAGCTACAACTAGCAAAACATCAACTGAAAATCATAAAACGTCGACTAAAACTTGCAGCAAAAAATATATAAAACATTAAACAGAAATTGAAACACATTGATTACAACTAATAAAACATCAACTAAAAATCATAAACATCATAAGTTTAGACTGTCTAACAGAAGACCATCTTAAACTTTTATCAAATAAGAGAAATAAAGATTACATGTTTGCCTTATATTTGTCCCACAATAATCGATACAGACACGTGTTACAAAAATAAAAGACTAAATTTTTTTAGGTCCCTAACATATGACCTAATACCATCGTTTGGTTCCTGTTTCCAAGACCACCTCCTTTCGGTATCCTACAAATTCAAAACAATTTGTTTGGTCCTCAAGGCGGTTTTCAAGGTGGTTTTCAAGGTGGTTTTCAAGTGGGTTTGGGGGACTAAAAGATGGTATAAGATCATATGTTATGGACTAAAAAAATAATTTAGCCTACTTAAAAATCACCCGGAATCTGGTTTGGGGACCAAACAAATCATTTTGAATTTGTAGGGTACTGACACTAGTGGAGAGTGGTCAATTAAGGACAATTTTATCAGACCAGAGAAAACACTTTTCAATTGTTATCTTGTCCCGACTTTGATCGAATCGATCAAAGGGGGTTATGAAAAATGCCTTCTATCAGCTCCCGGATAGGTTCTGAGGTCCCAAAAAAAGGCTGCCGAAAACAATCAGTTTCAGGATGCAAATTAATTCCAGACATGGATACCCAAAATAGAACAAAAAAATAACGCATATACAACACTTAAATCACCAAAATCAATATAACTGAAACCTATAACACAGCAACACAGATATGAACAAAAACAAATACATATATGAACACAGATATGTTTGAATAAAAAAATAAAAGATTTACAAAAGAATAAAAACACAGATTTGTAAATTATTCTAGCAGAGGTGGTGAGGGACGATGGGTAGTGAGGGATGCTGGCGGCAGACGTGGCTCTGTGGTGGTGAGGGACACAGGTGGCAGAATTGATGTGGTGGATGCGACTCCGCGACGGTGAGGGGCACCGACGGCAGAGGCGATGTGGCTCTGTGGTTATCAGCGGTGGCTAAGTTAAAGGCACGCTAGCAGGAGCGAGAGGCGAGAGGCAAGCTGGCGGTGATTAGTGTCTGAACAAGAGGCACACCGGTGGGAGTGAGAGGGACATCAACAGGGGGAGAAAGAGGGAGAGAGGGTGGCTGAGTGAGGAAGAGAGACAGCAGGCTGAGTGTGAGAGAGGGAGGTGAGAATGTTAGAAAAATGTTATAGAAGTGTGAGGAATGGAGAGAGGTGGGTGTGAGGGGTGGAGAATGTTAGAAAAATTACAAATGCATAAAAACTAGGGTTTTGCTATATATAGTGGACAATAAGGACACCCAATTAAATGCATTTCTTTAATAGAACCACCTTTAATTGATAACAATTAAAGGTGGTTCTTGAAGAATCGTATTTAAATGAATTATAACCGTCTTTAAAATTTCTGGCTAGGATTGTGGAGGGAGTTCCAAATTCAGAACTCCTTGGGATCTTCATTAAAGGCGGTTCCTCTAGAATTGTCTTTGATTCAGTGTCTTTAATCAAGGTTCATCCACCAATGTCAAAGGAGGTGGTTTTGGACATGAGGACCAAAAAATGGTATTATGTCATATGTTATGGACCAAAAAATAATTTAGTCAAAAGATAAATATCTACCCTTGCAATTCTTTCATGAAATTACTCAAGAAATGTTATGTAAAGTCATGTAGTTTTCATTGGTTAATCAACTGGAAATTTGTGAACTACTTTGGAAAAGAAAAATATTCCATGTTGGAACATACGAAAAGCTGGAGCCTAAAGGTTTTTACGAATGACAGAATATTGAGATACTATTGATTTATAGAAGTTTGTATATTCCGCAATATTTATTTAGACGTGTGGTAGAAGCATACTTGGTTTATGGAAAATCCCTATAATTATGGAAAAGGGTTTATGGGATATTTGAGATAAGGAAAATGCTTTTATTTATGGAATTTGGATATGTTTCAGAAGCATATAAGGAATAAGAATATTATGGAGATAATCATGGAGAGTTCCAATCTTCTTAATAGACTATATAAAGAGGACATCACAGCTACATTAGTCTCACAAAATTAATTGCAAAACTTTGCACACAGATTTTCTATCTTTCCAAGAGTACTGTGAGAGTCAACATACATATGTTCCAACATACGTAACCTGTTGTTCAAAGTTTAAAATCATATACTTTATTTCTCAGGAGGAGGAGATCCAGTGTCGATGGGTTTCGAGGTTAGGGGGAGTCTAATCAAGGCGGATTGGTAGCTAGGGGAGCTAGCAGAATTCACACGTCATAATTAGATAGATAAGTATAATTGTATGGTGTACTTTGTACTGTATCTTTCTGATTAGAGAATTCATTCTAAATTGGGCCAAGCCCCGTAGATGTAGGTGGCTTTCACCGAACTACGTAACCGAGTCTCATGTCTTTATGCTTTACTTTATTGCATACTTGGTTAGATAGGTTATGTTGGAACATAGTAGTAATAATTAAGATAATTTGGTAAAACCAAATTTCATTTGGTATTAGAGCTAACTTATTTACTCTTGCCTTGGTTGTGTAAAGGAAAGTATGATCCATTTTTACCATGGTAACCAAAGAAGGAGCTTCTGTGTCTCGGTTACCACTGTTGGAAGGAACCAATTACAATTACCGGAGAGCATGCATAAGAGTCTTCATCAACTCACTGGATGAATTAGCATGGTTCCTTATTGAAACTGAACGGAATCATTCTACTGAAGATACTGAAACTAGCTCAAATGAGAAAGAAGGTGAATCAAGTACGAAGAAGCAGAAACTCAAAGACAAGTCTACTAGGTCTCCAAATGAAGTAAAGGCTTCATTGGAAAATTCAAAGGCGTTGAATGCTATCTTCACGGTGGTGGACGAAAATCAGTTTAAACTCATCTCAACATGTCATTATGCAAAGAAAACTTGGGATATCTTGTAGTCTGTTCATGAAGGAACAAGTCATGTACATGAATCCAAACTACAGATGTTGGCTACAAAGTTGGAGGAACTAAAGATGGAAGAGGATGATACTATTGCTATATTCAATGGAAAACTCAGAGACATCTCCAATATGGCATATCAACTTGGGAAAGTTTACAAGGAAGCAAAATTGGTGAATTTTTTTTGAGATCACTTCCTAAAAGATTTGCTATGAAAGTTGCAGCAATAGAAGAAGCAAGAGATGTATCCACCACGCCCTTAGATGAATTAATGGGATTTCTACAAACCTACGATATGACAATACAACAGCTTGCAAAGAAAGTCCAGAAGGAGTTAGCCTTCTATTCCTTGTTATCAAAGGTTAATCATAAATCTGATAGTGATGATGAATTTGTAAAACTTGCTCTTATCACAAAGAATTTCTCAAGAATACTTTAAAAAAGGTAGTAAACAAGAAATCACAAGAGAGATTTGGTGGAAGTAGACCTCGGGCACAAGACCTTGGTAATAATCATGGGACACGATTGGAACAAGGAAATCAACAGTTCTCTAGAAGTCAAAGTGTTAAAGCAAAGCAGCCTGGAAGAATTCAATGTAGAGAATGTGAAGGATATGGTCATATTTAGGCTGAATGTGCAAATACTCAAAATAAGAAAGGCAAATCATATGTCACCTCATGGAGTGAAGATGAAGAAGATGAGAAAGACGAAGAGGAACTTACAAGCAATTGTGGCATTTGGAGAACAATTTCACAGTGGATCTGATGATGATGTATGTTCTAACATGTCAAAGAAAGATGAAGCTATATGTTCCAAAACAGGTTCTGGTGACACTTCCAGTGATGATGACAGACCATTTGTGAGTAATGAAGAGATCTACACTGCATATGAGAAAATTTATGACATGTGGCTAAAAGTTGTTGATACAAACAAATCGTTGAATGAAGAGAAAAATCAACTTGCTGAGAAGGAGAAGGAGTTACTAGTTTTAATTGTTAAACTCATAAGAGATTTTGAAGAGCTAGAGTTAAATCTAATCTCAACAACTAAGAGCGCTGAGATGGCCGAATCAGCTATTACCAAGTTAAACATGTGTAATGCGAAGCTTGATGACATTCTGACAATGGGAAAGAACTTTGGAGATTGACAAGGAATCAGGTATGACAACTCACCAAGTGGCACAGTCAATCTCAAGTCAAAGATTCAAGAGATCAAAATAATTTTTATCAAGACTCAACAGAGGAAACCTCTCATATGTAGTTACTGCGTGTATCAAGGTCATATAGAGGAACACTGCCGGAAACTGCTCAGGGATATCATGTCTGGACGACAACTATCGGTATGTTCCAACATAGACGATGTCCAACAATCAAGAATGGTCAGAAAGGTATGGGTTATTAAACACACAAATACTTGTCTTGTTGCTCATACATCTCTAATGGAACATTTTAGAGACTCTTAGTACTTTGACAGTGGTTGTTCTTGTCACATGACTGGTACTCAGGAATTTCATACAAACATCAAACCATATGATGGTGGTTTTTTGTTATGTTTGGCGATGGAAAGAAGAGTAGAGTGGTTGGAAAAGATGAACTATTTATTGAAGGATTCTCAGTATTCACTAGTGTTTTGTTTGACTTGAAGGAAAATCTATTGAGTGTCAATTAATTGTGTGATGACAACATGACAGTAGAATTTTAGAAAGAAAATTCATAGTGAAACATGGTGAAGGTAAAGTTCTCTCAGGCATTAGATCATCAGACAATTGTTATCTGCTAGAACAGGAAGTGAAGTGTTTGAGTTCAAAACAAGATGAAGGAACCTTGTGGCGCAGAAAGCTTGGGTATATCAACTACAAAACCCTGGTGAAAATTGCAAATGTAAAGGCTATGCAAGGTATGCCTACACTTACTAGCAAACATGGAATTGTGTGCGGACCATGTCTGCAAGGTAAACAAATTTGATCTCCTCACTCTTCAGTTTCGTATATAACTACCCCAAGAAATCTGGAACTACTGCATATGAATTTGATGGGTCCAGTCAATACACCCAATATAAGTGGCAAGAAGTATATCTTTTTATGTGTTGATGATTTCTCTAGATACACTTGGATAGCTTTTCTAAAAGAAAAATCTGATACTGTGGATATGTTTAGAAGTTTGGTGATAAAATTGTAGACAGAAAAAGGAAGTCCAGTAGAAACGATTGTCATAATTTGTAGTGATCATCGCAGGGAATTTGAAAATTCTTAGTTCAGTGATTTCTGTGATGAACTTGACATTCAACATAAATTCATAGCTCCAATCACTCCTCAGAAGAATGACATTGTGGAAAGGAAGAACAAGATGCTTCAAGAGCTGGCTCAAGTCATGCTAGCTGAGAAAGGGAACCACAAAATATGGTGGGCAGAAGCCACTAATACAGCTTGCTATACAATAAATCGTGTGTATCTTCGTTCATTCAAAAGCAAAACATCATACGAGATTTGGAAGGTCAGAAAGCCAAATGTCTCATACTTTCATATGTTTGGAAACAAGTGTTATATTCTCCGAGATAGAGAGCAGTTGGCAAAATTGGACAATCGTAGTGATGTTGGAATTTTCTTGGTTATTCTGTGAACAATCGAGCTTATTGTGTTTACAATCTTCACAAAAATGCTCTCATGGAATCCATAAATGTCATTGTGGATGATTCTGATGGCCGGCAAGTATCAATTGATAGAGAAGATGAATCAGATGAAGACCATGTTCCGACATAGAGCAGTCAATCTGATGAGCCAGACTATGTTGGAACTTCAGAGCAGACAGACAATCCTGATGAACCTGAAGAAGTTGAGTATGTTGGAATATATTCCCCCACTATATTACTGCATGTTCCAACACAGGTGAACCAGAACCCAACTTACGGAGAACTCGATCTGTTCCTCGAGTAAACCACAGAGAACTAGCAGGATTACAATGTTTCATCTCTCTTATTGAACCCAAGAACTACAAGGAAGCCTTACTTGATGAGTATTGGATTGCGTCAATGCAAGAAGAACTTGGTTAGTTTTATTGTAATGATGTATGGTATCTTACTCCTCATCCTAAAGGGGTAAACAATATTGGCACCTAGTGGATTTTCAAGAACAAATATGATGTTGATGGCTAAATCACTCCAAATAAAGAAATACTGGTTGTTCAAGGATATACTCAGGTTTAAGGAGTTAATCTTGATGAGACATTCGCACCAGTTTCTAGGTTAGAGTCAATTCAAATTTTACTTGTTATTGCATGCACTGTGAATTTTACTCTAAACCAAATAGATGTCAAAAGTGATTTTCTAAATTGTGTGGTTAATGAAGAAGTATATGTTGAACAACCTAAAGGATTTGAGGATCTTGATAACCATCATCATGTATATCGACTCAAGAAGGCCCTGTATGGGTTGAAGCAAGCACTAAGGGAATGGTATGAACGACTGACTAACTTTCTTATTTAGAAAGGTTATCGTTGAGGGGGAGTAGATCACACTTTTTTGTGCTTGAAAAATCAACAAATATACGGATTGCTCAAATCTATGTTGATGATATTGTGTTTGGCTCTATTTCACCATCTATGGTACATGATTTCGTAACCTTAATGCAGGCTTAATTTGAGATGAGCATGGTTGGAGAACTCACATACATTCTCGGGCTTCAAGTAAAGCATTAAAAGAATGGGATATTCATAAATCAGAGTAAGTATGCCTTGAGTTTAGTAAAAATATTCCGTTTAAGCAATTCTCATGCTATTCGAATACCTATGGGAGCTACTGACAAATTGGTGAAAGACAAGAAAGGTGGTGGAGTTGATAAACAATTATACAGGGGAATGATTGAAAGTCTATTGTATCTAACAGCAAGTAGACCATATATATATATGTATATGTATATATATATATTTCAGCATTGGAGTTTGTGCAAGATTTCAGGATGATCCTAAGGAATCTCACTTAACTGCAGTCAAGAGGATTATTTGATATGTTAGTGGGACTTCTGAGTATGGTGTCTGGTATTCTAAGAATCAAGAATCTGATGCGATTGGGTACAGTGATTTTGATTGGGCTATTAATGCAGATGATCGTAAAAGCACTACAGGTGGCTGTTTCTTTATTGGCACGAATCTAGTATCCTAGTATAGTAAGAAACAAAATTCAATCTCACTGTCAACTGGTGAAGCTGAATATCTTGCTGCTGGAGGTTATTGTGCACAATTGTTATGGATGAAACAAATGTTGAATGATTATGAAATTCAAGGAGGACCTCTTAAGGTACTATGTGACAACAAAAGTGCAATTGGTATATCTAAGAATCCAGTTCAACCCTCTCAAACAAAGAATATTGATATAAAACACCACTTTATCCAAGATCTTGTAGCAAGAGAGGAAGTGGAGGTGGTCTATGTTCCAACATTTGAGCAGTTTGCAGATATTTGTACAAAACCGTTGGACACTGCTACACTCGAGCTCCTCAGACAACACTTAGGCGTGTGTCATATTTGAGGTATTTCTTTATAGATTTTATTTAGCTGTAGTTTTTTGTTTTATTTTGTGTATGAAAATTTAAAAAAAAAACAAAAAAAATTAGAATGAAGAAAAATTTAAACAAAAATAGAAGTTGTATATCTATGTTGGAAATTCAAGTGGTTATGACATGAGTTGACAAGTGGGAAAAAAGGGAAATCATGGCTTCTCTTGGAAAGGGAAAAAGACTTGCACGGTTAATGAGGTGAAAACTGGAGAAGAGTTAATTTTGTTTCAAATATTTTCCATCCTTCCACCTTCCCTCTATTTTCGGCCACCATACTCCTACTTCTTGGTATTTTTTTAAATTTTGGAAGCCCTTGTTAAGAGATTATAGCCGAAATATTCGGTATTATTCTCACCATACTTCTTGAGAGATTCAGTTGTGTTGAAACACATAAATCATCTTATTCAAGAATCCTTCTTACCGAAATCTCTCAAGCTTGACTATAAAAAATGGCCGAACTCTAGAACCAAGAGAACACTCATCTCCCTAAGATCTCGTTTGGCAGTAAAGAGCAGAAGGATACAACTCCAAGCAAGAAAAAACCTCCTTACCAAAAGGTAATTGGTCCTGATGCTCCTCACATAAGTCTGCATGGTAGAGATTTTTAGTCCATGGATGAACATTTTGACTGGGTAAAAGAAAATTGGATTTCTATAGACTTAACTAAGTTCAAAAGGATGGAAGGAAAGTTCTTAGATGTTGATATTGAAGAAATGTTGACTGGGGATATATGGGATCTTGATGTTTTTCAAAACTATACTCCTAGGCTGTTAAGGGGTGATTATGCCATGCACAATGGTAAGGACATGTTCCATGTTTATTCCTATGCTCCTGGTCCTAGCTATGTTTACATTGAGGAGATTGATGATTCGGAGGCTGAGGGATTAGAAGTGGTAAAATCCACTGATAGGATGCCATTAGGATTTTATGATGATGTTGCTAGCAAAAGGATTAAAGATATCAGAAGACCTCCTGTTATTGTACTGATAGACAGTGAGGATGATGAGAGTGTTGGGTATGTTCCAACACATAGAGCAGGGTCAGAAGCTGCAGGGGAGATGGAGATTGATGAACCTGCATTGGGGTTTATAGATGCTGATATGGGTGATCAAGATTAGTATGTTGATGAGTATACTGAGAGTGCTTATGATGATGGAGAGTGCTTATGATGATGTGGAGTACTCCGTTGCAGGAGAGACAAGGGGAGATGAACTGATGACTGAGCAGACAGAGCATTTTCCAACACAGGAACCTAACCTTGCCTACTCTAGTGATGAATTCTTGGATGAATTCATCTAGATTAGAGTGAAAAGAGGAAATAGAAAGGAGCTTACACCTGAGACATCCCAACCACCAAAGAAGAGCAAGAAAAGTACTCCAGAACCCAAGAAGAAGACAACTTTTCCTGCACCTTCTGTAAGTGATGCTATCTCAACCATGTTTTATGATGATGATTGTGAGGAGACATGAGAGGTATTCTCTAAGAGGAAATTATTTCAGAGAGATCCGTAGACTTAGAGGCATACAAGAAAAGTGGTTTTTTCTGATTTTGTGGAGCTAATTAGTTTAAAGAAAGCTGCCTCTTTGTATGAAGAATATAACAAGCAGCTGGTGTGTGAAGTGTATAGTAATTTGATGGCTGGAAATTTGGATGATAAATCTCCCTGGTACAATAGGTTGTATGTAAGAGGCAAGATAATCAATTTCTATGCCAGGAATATTAATAGGTTGTTGGGACTGAAAACCTAAGATTTTGATGAAGTATTTTCTGAAGAGCTGGAAGCTACAGATGATCAAATTTGGGCTGTGATTTTGGGTGGCTATAAAACTGAGTGGCCAGCTACTCGGCATTCTCAAGCCTCATGTTTATCTTCTAGATTTTTTTGTCTCTATCAAATTGACGTGAATTGCTGGATGCCCTCAACAAATACAACTGCCCTTACCAAGGAAATGACTAAACTGTTGTACTGTGTTGGAACACAGAAGCCTGTCAACCTGGGGTTATTATTGTGAGACAAGTCATAGCTCCCAAGGCCAAGCATGCAATGGTTTTCCCATGTCTCATCACTACTTTGGCTAGGAGTGAAAAGGTGAAGAATTATCTTGAAGATGAGATTGAGAAGGTTGAATATCTGAATTCTAATAAGAAGACTTTTCGGATGCAGCAGGTAAAAGATATCCCTTGGAATCCTAAGGTCTCGGCCTTGACTGTGGATGATAAAAGGGCCAGGATTGTAGCAATGGAAGCTAAGTTGGGAGCCTTGACCATACAGATTGCTGCCTTGGAAGCTGAGAAAGCTAAGATTAAGGGGGAGAAGGCTTAGCTGGAAGCACAGATGTCTGCTCCTGAACGAGATTGAAGGTTAAGTGACTATGTTCCAACATAGAGTGTTGAGTTCAGGGGGTGCAGATTTTATTGCTATTTATATATTTTTTGTGCTTTTGTTGACTTTGGCATGTTCATGGCCCTAGGGGGAGAATATTTTGGAGGTCTTTGGATATTATTTTTGGTGATGTAATATGAATTATTGATGTTTGGAATTTCTGGTTTTTCTTGTGGCTTTCATATTAATTCTGATACATCGTGAAGTATATGTTCCAACATAAGTGAATTCTAGAAGACTTATGTTGCGAGAAAATTTTCTTTATGCTCTCAATTCCAAAATGGTTGGGTCCATAAAATGCCAAAGGAGGAGTTTGTAAAGTCAGGTTATTTTCATTGGTTAATTGATTGTCAATTTGTGAGTTACCTTGGAAAAGAAAAACGTTCCATGTTGGAACATACAAAAAGCTGGAGCCTAAAAGGTTTTTACGAATGATAGAATATTGCGATGCTGTTGATTTATGGAAGTTTAGGTGTGTGGTAGAAGCATATTGGGTTTATGGAAAACCCTATAATTATGGAAAAGGGTTTATGAGATATTTGAGATAAGGAAAATCATTTTATTTGTGGGATTTGGATATGCTTCAGTAGTAAATAAGGAATAGGAACATTATAGAGATAATTATGGAGAGTTTCGATCTGCTCAATGGACTATATAAAGAGGACATCACGGCTGCATTAGTCTCATGAAATTAATTGGGAAAATCTGCACACAGATTTTCTATCTTTCTGTGAGTATTGCGAGAGTCAGCATACATATGTTCTAACATACATAACATGTTGTTCAAAGTTTAGAATCGTATACCTTAATTCCTCGAGAGAAGGAGATCCAGCGTCGATGAGTTTCAAGGTCAGGGGGAGTCTCATCAAGGCAGATCAGCAGCTAGGGGAGCTAGCAGAATTTATGCGTCATAATTAGATAGATACGTATAATTGTATGGTGTATTTTGTACTGTATCTTCATGATTAATGGATTTATTATGAATTGGGCCAGACCCCGCAGATGATGTGGTTTTCACCGAACTGCGTAACCAAGTCTCGTGTCTTTATGCTTTACTTTATTGCATACTTGATTAGATATATTATGTTAGAATATAGTAGTAATAATTAAGATAATTCGGTAAAATCAAATTTAATGTTCAAATATGGGGTTGGGATTTCTGATTTTGTCACAATATTGAAAATCTTATGATTCATACCTTACCAAGTCAAAGATTCTTGTAATCGTAGAATCATTTTCCAATGACTCATTTGACCATTTATGATTCACTGTTGCCTTAAAGTGAGTAAACACACTGCATTATCTTGCCAGATCGGTTAATTGAATCTTAACTAAATTTGAGGAAGTGGTTCAACATTTGTGAGGATCTGGATTTCTTTTTCCACCCATTCAACGCAACAAAAGTTGTTGAAACAAAATTATATTAAATGCTCCATCTCATATTTTTCAATAAATGTGTTTCTTCAACTTAAATGCTCCAAATTTAAGGTGTTTCTAATACTATTTTTAGAGATCATTGTAAATTTACGAATATGTGTGGGAGACAAAATTTTAAGATTTGAAGTTTTGATTTTGATCTTACTGAAATTTTCATATATTTATTTGATGATGGTAAATTGACCTTCGATCAAAATCTTAGTATTTGGGTTAACTTTGGGAAGAAACTAATTCTTAAATTTAATTAATTTTTTCTTGTGTACAACAGTGAATGAGAGATTTTAATTTAGGTAATTGAATCAAGTAAATCATTTAATTGTTCGTTAAAAAATTGGGCTAATGTATAAAATAAAGTTGCGGATTAATTTCGAAAGAAGATTTTTTTGTAAATTTTTAGAGGTAAAGGCTTGGCAAAGACCGTATTTCCACTGGCTTGTGGAAAGACGGGGTTTAATTAGAATAATAAAAGGTAAAATATTTTAGTTGCAATATTAAATAGTTATTATGCAACGCGTAGTAGTTATAAAGTTTATAACCCGATTCATGCAACCCAAAATTTTTATCTATATATCTTCTAATTTGTACTTTAAACATTGGTCTTTCCATGACTTTTGAAAAGATCGTCTTTCAAGAGACATACTCATTTTTAAATATCAATAGAAAGTTATTTCAAAAAATAATTCCGGTATCCTAATAGGTAAGTATTACTAAGTGTTACGATGTTTATTGCAAATCACCATATAATAACGATCTTTTGCTATCGCTATCGACCAGGGCTATTTCAGTAATTTTTTGACTTTCCTACTTTGAGAAAATGACACTGTTCTGCCTTTAAATTCCCTCTTCTTCTCTGTTCCTCTTCTCTTCATCGCAATTTGTTTCATCGCCTAATTCCCTTGTCTTCTCTGTTACTCTTCTCTTCACTGCGATTTGTTTCATTGCCTTCTTCATTGTAGTTGTTAATGTTTTGGATGTTCTTTCGGAGAAGTGCCGGAGGAGCCGGTGGCCTCGAAGGAGTCTAGGTTTGTCTACGAGAAGCGGTTAATCGAGCGTCATATATCTGTACGTCTTATTCTTTACTAACCCACCTCGTGACAAAAGTAGGAAAATCACCTACAACTTTGCACATTATGGGAATATTACTCGCCCAGCAACGCAAGTAGGACATTTTCCCGCAACTTTGCTTTAAAGTTCCAAATCTAGCAAAATGTCCCACTTTGACAACATCGAACCACCCCTTCAACTAAGACACAGATACACCCTTACATACATGTCCTACCATTTAGTGTTGACCCACACATCATCGCAACAACACTATATAAAAAGGTTTTTACGTCCCATTCTAGTGTCCACAACATCATACATTCAATTAAAAGTATATACACCAGAACCTCAAGTGCACTCGTCTCATCAAGATATCATATTCACCATTCGTACGTAGAAACCTAATTAATCACACATCCTACAGGACACACCTGTTATAAACATTATAACTTCACATACTAGACGACACAAAGCTCAGCTTCAATGACAAATCACAGAAACGCCATTAACACTCACACTTTGACATTCACGAATATGAGAGTGTCTCCCTACCTAGGGGGACAATCCCTATCACCCTCCAAAATACTAATACAATCTAAAAAAAAGGGAATATGTTGCTAACATTATCCAACCAGCAAAAAAGGGATAATGTGATACATTGTCCCGAACACACTTACACAGCGAATCCAATACAATAACCATTATTACACATTCTTACCACTAAAAACTAGACTCCCCAACTGTTAGAAGGGTCATTGAATCCATTAATCATGGTGATTGCCTGACGTGCTTGCCCTTATAAAGCCATATTGGCAATGAAATCCATTTAACATAGGCATTTATTCTTTTCTTCATCCTGCAATATTGCCTCTATCTTCCACCACACGTGTGTGTACGCATCATTGCGAGTGTCACCGGTGGACTCCATTTTTGTCATATATTTCAGGTTATACGATTTAAGATCAACAATAGGACCAGACTTTAGGCATTCAAGGTGCATACTCATCAAATATACAATATACAAGTAAGATTCTAGATTTCATTGTAATTCCTCAACCTCTTGCCAATTAATGACAACTTGACATTACTGTCTCATTAGAACCCACGTGTTCCTCTCTCATGATCCTAGCAATCTCCTCGTAGAGGCTCAAATTCAACTCGTGTTGTGCCTTGAGCAACACCTCAAGAGTAATGCATCGCTCTTCCGGTCCACGATAATAGGCTTCCCTTGTGTAATTTTCACTTTCCATGTCTTTATATTTCGTCAATAGTTGAACACTAAACACCCACTCTTCCTCATGTCAGATTTGCAGTCATTAGAAATTATTTCTAAATGGAAAAACTCTTCTCTGAGCACCTTAATCCATTCAAATAAATTATCTACACGATCAGCTTGCTTTGCTATAATATCTATTTTTTGCAAAGCCTCGCAAGTCTTCTTCACCAAATCCTTTTCCCACCATATAATATTCATCAACTCTCACCAAAGCTTGTTGATTACAACACTATGTTCATCGTAACCTTTCTCTTGCTCACTTACTTGAGCATCATATTTCTCAAACCTCTTCTTCTAATGAATTTTGACCACTCTAACTTGATCAACATCCCACTCATTCTATGTCCTAGCTATGTTGCCCACTCATTCGCCTTAGATGGTATATTTTAGGTCTGAAAATAGGCATTGATAGCCTTTAAATCAATTATACTCGCCATCACCCCCCTTGCCAAATTATCCTTGAAAAGAAGCGCACGATGAAGTGTCAAATAGGGATGGATAACAAGACCTTCTGTGGGCACTTTGATTATCAGGGGTAACTTTAGGTAACATGTAACCCTCATTAACCTATCAACACCACAGTTACCATAACATCGATAGCTCTATCCAAGGCTAACCACGTACCACTAAGTAAGGATCTAAACTCCCCTGTGCCATATAAGCATATCTGTGAGCTAGGTCAATATACCTCTCACTTACACGTGTCATCACCTCGCTAACAAATCCCCAACCCTTAAGTATGTCCCTATTGATTTCAATCACAACCGATTTCCCAGGAATACAACGCGGTGCTCGTGGCATGAACAATTTCTATAAAACAACCCCAAGTATCATTTTTATGAAAAGAATAACAAGTCATCATTTTCATTATATAAAATGCATACACGTTAAACATTCAACAAAAATTTATTTAATGCATCCACTCCATTACATATTAAGGCATTAAAACAAAGGTTAACATTTTAGCTATTAACTTGCTCCAGAGGTTCTCACCCCCCAGCACCCCCCGTTATGCGGCTTCCTAGGTGTATCCCCGGGCTTAACCAACTTTCTAGTTGTACCAAAAGTTTTTTGCTTTGCTAGAAATCGCGCCCTTAGGTCCCGTGTTCACTGCTCCCTCTCCCTCTTTCACTTTACCTCAGGAGATTAGTTGGTGATTCTCCATACAAGAATGTAGTTCCATCATTAAAGGTAGTGTTATCTTCCACCCCGAAAATGGACCAAAGGAAAAGGATGACCATCATCCACAATATTTTGTGCATACACATGATCAACTTTGTCTTTAGATTTTTTGAGCACATTCGAAATATTATCCTCACGAGCGAGTCCTTCAACCTTTTGATATTGATCCTTCTTACATATATCTAGCATCACTCTGCACCACCCCACACCAATAGCGGTGGAATACACCTCTTTGAATAAATTGGATAACCCATTTTGTCTATAAAATCTGATTCATTAGCACACAAGGATAGTTTCGATGGCCATGACCCTAACACCTTAACATTTGCAGTTCATTACTTGGTTCATCTCAATTTACTCATCATAAGCTTCATTCCTTTGCTAATTGTTACTCACTTTTCAAGATCATCTTACAGCTCTTCCATCTTACCAAACAACGATTCCCCCTCTTTGCGAACTTTGTAAGACAGTATCCAAATGACACCAAATTCCCCCCTCTTTGCAAACTTTGTAAGACAGTATCCAAATGATACCAGATTCTCCCCAATCTACAACATGACATTTACTCATGGCAGCAACAGTTTGACATAAAAGTTTCAATACGTATATATTTAGGAACACTAACACTATAGCCGAAAAGGTTAAGTGAGATACTCCCAAAGCATGACTAGTGAATTTTGCAATGATGATTTATAGCCTATGTCGATATCTCCCTTCTGCATTTCTTGTCCAAGAACCTGGATCTTCTGCGACTTAGATAGCTTCACAGTAGCTTCCCTCGCTCCTTCTGATTTTGCTTCCCACTTTATGGACCCATCTTGTCCATGTGAGTAAGTTGGCACTGACATTTCTTTTCAGCATCCGGGTTAGCATCTCATTTAGACACTTTTTCCTTCATCTTAGTGTCATCGCTGTATTTTTTTGAACGTCGATGGTCAAGATTGGCATCCCTGTCATATTTTCCCTTATCGTCATCCTGAACAATGGGATTTTCAATAATAGTCCCAAAGATCCATATATGTACAAAACAATAAATAAATAACAAACCAGAAGATGTATCATATCAATCACAATGCACAAAATATACCAAAGAACACAAACAATAGTTTCAAAACTCATTAAAGATTAGAGGACACCCTCGTTGTCCCCTTCACTGATCTAATTCCATAGAATGGGTGACAATGGTCCTCACAATTTCATCGTGTTTGGTTAACTTCGCCCCCTAGTGAGATTTTTTTATCCAAAGTCACTCATAATTCCACCCAGGCACATGAACATCTAAAGAAACAAACACATACTTATCTTTCCAAACCTCACAATTATTAGAAAAACCTTTAATTAGATGAATCTCGTCATTACCATGGTAGAACTTATCGAAATCCCCACTATTCTTAAGTTCCCTTAACTGATAAAAATTTGTAAATAAACGCACTCTGAATAACTCCTCATCATGCTCATATATAGTATTAAAATATAAAATTATAGCTATACCATTGGGATGGAGCTGCGCTGAAGCAATATTTTTAGCTTACTAGTACATTAACCACATACTCGGGGACTAGTACAATCAACCCATACATTAAAGGATGCTTATATACATATATATATACCTAGATGGATTGTTGTGCATCCCTTTATATGGCTGAGGAACCATAATGTCACAATCACCCAAAATGGGTACTGATCCTTTAAAGAAATTACATTACCTCCAATCATAATACTCTAACTACTATAAATAACTATACCCACCCTCCCCCGATTTAGACCCTTCATAGGAAATGTCCCCTACCAAGACACCTTTATCATTAAGGCAGGGAGTCTCTTCATCATGAGTATCAAGGTTACTATTAACATCACTCTGGGTAGCTTCACTATTGTACTCATCGTCACCCAATTTAGTTGCTGATGAAGATGACTCGGTATGAAAAACTACCATATTGGGGGAAGGGTAGAAAAAGGAATAATACAATACTTGAACCAAGATACAAATTACATTATAGACAATAAGTAAGAATCTGTATACACTTTTCCTCTGAGATGCACGGTAAACCTACAATGAACAGTTAGGATACGATTACCACAACTTACCACAAGCTTTTGTCTTACAACCGCAGAACATGAAACAAAAAAAACTTTTCAGAAACCTGTGTACCTTCTCGATGCAAGAGGCATGTGCTAGTTGAAGATCAGAAATGTCTCAACTTGATATAGAGTAACATGATTTGTAATGATGACAAGTTTCAAAACTCATTTTATATTGCATAAACCCCCTATTTTTGGCCAATTATTGACCAACTCCCAATTTTTTTTGGAATATTAAACTTCACTTATCCAACTGATACACCTCCATACTTCGAGTCTAAAAATTAGGATAATTAGCCACTCAAAGGCTATAGATGAATTTTGAAATATAAAGTTCTACATACAATTTATACCCACAAAACCATTCAACTTTGCCTGATTCACACTTCCTAACTCGTGCACACCAAAAATCGTGAGTGGCTACAAATCGTCCCTAACAAAAAATTTGTGCACATCAGTCTAACAGTTCTTTTGTGCTCCGCTCCTATGACTTTGTGGCTAGGAGTTTTACGGTATGTATGACTAAGCCAGTTTGGAGCATCCATTAAAACCATAAGAACAGACAGTGCACATGACATAACCGGTCCAACCTAGCTAACAAATAATGAAGAGATAACAAGGTGAGCCACTCCATTAAATTAAGGTGGTTTGTTTGACCCACAAAAACTCAAGCACACCAAAGCCACTAATTGGAAGACCACAGATATAATCGGAAGGCTACCAGCTTAAGAGCCCACGACGTCCCATATCTGGACCATGATCCAAAGACGAAAGCATAACAATGACACCACGATCACATTGTGGAAGAAATTAAATAAATAGAAGAAACACATGCATAAGGTAGCGAAACTACTGAGTAAAGGGATATGTTGTGATAATATATTGACTTAAGCATCAAAGCTTTTCCCTGGGACCAACCCAGGGATATTTGCATATATGAAGAGAATCAATGAATTGCCCTAAAATTTATATACATGATTTAAAGCTTATCGTTTTAAAGGCAAAAAAAAATCAGAAAAATATTAATATTGGAACATTATGATTTCATATTTTCAGTTTATTTTCTTAATACATGCTTTGGTATCTTTATTATGATAAATTTATATTATTCTATAGCGGATATAGTGAAAAGGTTTTGGAAAAGCAATAATAAATCCGCAGAAATAAGTTGGTGGGTCTTCTAATAAAGGTTTGAAATATCAATTTTGAGTTTAATTTACTATTTATTTGTTTACTTTTGATATTTACTGAATTTGTTTTCTTGTTTTTTTAGATTCGGCAATAGAATTAGAAAGTGTTAATGATCCTCAATTCTGAATCTAGAAATGGTGGGTTTTTAACTTTTATCTTGTTTTTCTTAGGTGCAATCCTTTAGCTTATATTCATATCATTCATTATTTTGGTTTTCACGGTAGCTCTATTTGATGAGGATAACATTCAAGATAAGCCTCGTAAGAAATAATAAGTACTTATTCTGATGTTTATGATCCTGACTCTTTTATTTAATATGTTTCTTTGTATAGTTTGAGTTTGGGTGAACAATCTGAAGCTCTGAATGTTCATGTCGTACATTCGACATTGTTGCTACAATCTGGTAAGATTTTATCATTTGTGGTTTATTTCATTTTTATTGATTTAGTTCTATTTTTTATTTCATTTGTTTTTTTTGTTTTTAAATTTTAGATGTGGTTGAGGTTGTGATCAATGATCCCCAGCTTCAACATTTGAAAAGAATCTGGTTAGATTTTATGTTCCATGTTTTCTCCTTATGTTTATGTTATTACTTCGGTTATTTAGTTCATTAGTTTATCTCTTTGGAAAAAGAAATTGAGAAGGATGCTTGTGTTGATGGTAATGTAATTCAATCAAGTGAGTTTTATTATATATAGCGTTTTTCCTTTTGTATAATTAGCATAGATATTTCATATGTTTCTTTTTTATGTTATGTAGTTGTGGCTGAGGCTGAGGCCGTGATCAATGATCCCCTAGCTTCAACATTTGAGAAAGAATTTGGTTAGATTTTATATTCCATGATTTTTTCTTATGTTTATGTTGTCATTTCGGCTATTTAGCTGATTACTTTTATCTTTTTGAAATAGAAATTCAGAAAGATATTGGTGTTGATGGCAGTGTATTTCAAACTTATAACTTTTAGCATATTTTTCTTATTTTTGTATAATTATCTTAGGTATTTCATGTGTTTATTTTTTTTATTTTATATATTTGTTCAAAATGAGAATAGTGCGACTAGTTCTGGTCATGAATCTAGAATGGATTTTGGTGACTAATTCAAGCTTATGATTTTTCCTTTTATCTATATGTTATTAGATCTAATATATAGTTTTTAATATTTACAATATAGGAGCTGAGAAGGTTGTGGCTCCGTATGATAATCTATTGAATGATGTCAATGTAGCTACTATATTTTATTGTTTGTTCATGGGTTTATAGCTTTATCTCACGTGTTGATTGTAGTAGTTAACTTTTATTTTCAGGAATTGGTTCTGAGGCTGCTGTGTTGATATCATAACAAGTGGGATAAATATTGTAATAAAAGATTTTTTAAAAGATATCGTTGGTGTTGTTTTGTTTTTCTCATTTTTAATTTTGGTTTTTAAATATTGTATTCAGACTTTTAATATAGTTGTTTGCATAGTTAAAAAGAAATTTGAAAACGTTGGAGCAAGGAAGCAGAGTGTTTGTCTGCAATATCATGTTCAACAAGATGATTTGTTGACAATCCCCCTTCTATGGTGGCTCAGATGAATAAGCGGAATGAGAAGTAGAATCAAGGCCTAGAAAAGGAAATAGAGATAGTAACAGTAGAGAAAGGGAAGAGGAATGGTGTTTCTAAGTTTAAGAAAAATGAGATTGCTAATAGAGTATTGGTTGTAGGAAAAGCTAAGTTTGTTTTATCTGATGCTAGCTTGAAGGTAGCTCCTAAGGGAAATAAGAAGGTGGTTGGTTCTAGTGTTGGTGTTAAGAAGGCGGATATTAAGGAAGAAAGTAAGATTGATACGAGTGAGGTTGTAAAGAAGCCGGTTATGAAGGGAAATGGTAAGGGTGTTGTAATTGAAGGTGCAACCGAGCTTTCAAAAAAAAGGATTCAGACAAGGGAGAGCGTAAGAGAGGAGATAGTGGTGTGACTGGAAGTGCAGTTAAAGAATCAGTTTCCGGGGTGAAGAGGAAGGTTCCAACACATTGTATAGATGGTCAGATTATCGATGAGACTCAGATGTCTAGCAGATAAAACAAGTGGATGAGAATAAGGTTGTGATTGCTTGTGTTTCTTTTAATTTGTCTCACACTTGTACTTTAGCCCTCTTTGTCCATCGCTTCAAAATGTAATTTGGTGGTATCTCACCAATAGAATTGATGTGCAATATGCAGATACAGTGAAAGCATATCATACCTTGCATACAAAGATAAACATGCAAATGAAAAAATAGTAAGACAAACATACCAATTAACAACTTAGTGAGTATAAATTAAATTATACGAAGTAACTTATAAATTCAATTTAGTGAGTATATACCTGTAACTTCAAAAGTTTTGCAAGAGCGGTTTACTTCCACCACTCCACTTTGTTGTGTTAAACTGACAATTGCAACCTCTGAATCACCTTCTTTTGGACTTACTTCATACTTTTTTGTTGTTTCTAGGCTGAAAACTTTCAATGCTTTGGTTTCTTGTGGAAGCTTGTACTCTTGAGATGCTTGTTTGAGTAGTTTTAATCCATCTATAGCTGAATTTAGCACTGAACTTTAGCATTGATTTTTTCATTTGCTATTTCTTGTGCCCTCCAACAATCAATAGTCTAAATTGAAAATGATTAAGAACCTACTGAGTGTGGTTTTATTGTTAGCATTGAATGACAATATTTTGTTTGTGCTCTCATTTCGTTGTGACAAAAGAGTTCCCTCGGAGAAAAAGTCCTTGCTCATTGGAGGGAACCACTTTTCTCTAATAGATTAAAGTCTCTTGAACCTTTCCTTATTTTCAAGCTGAAAAGTCTTGATCACATTGTTCCACACCTTTTCAAATTCATCTTCTTTTATATACAAAATTTTAAACAATGCTCAAATGATTCTTTGAAGGGGTCATCCTTTTTTAATTCACCAAAGTGACTAATGGCACTCTGGGTAATGTACCATAGACACAACCTATGCCTTATTTTAAAGGAAAACCTGAAAAATGATATAATTAATGTTACTCTAGAGAAGTGCACATGTAAACGTGTGAACTAAAATTCTATACATACAAACTAAAAACTTAAACATATGAAGTAAATGTAACTGAATATCATAAATTTTAAAGAGGTGTTCTTTTTAATTAAAAAAAAGTGAACCACATCTAAGAATTTCATAACACATGAACTAATGGTATAAACACATGAAGTTAACTGATAAACATATGAACTTAATAAGTCCAAATCAATTGAATTTAAGTATGATCACCATTTCAATTGCTTTTGCCATTGTTGGATCTTGGTTTTTAAATATTGTTATTGGCTCTTTACTTCCAATCAATTTTATCAAAATATCGAGAAGTCATTCGAAAGTTGATGATTTCTCATCAGCAATGAAAGCACATCCAAACATCACTATGTCAAAATGGTTGTTCATTCCCACTATTGAAGCACATATAAAATTGTATTTGTTTTGTTTTGTATGTTGTGTCAAAAACAAGGAGATCGCCATAGAGTGGATAGTCCTCATTCATCATTGAGTCCCTCTAAAAAAATTTGGCCACCATCACCATTAACTTTTATTCTAAAGAAAAATATCCTCCTCTTTGGTATTTTTTGTGATGGCCTCTCAATTACTTGATGAGCATATCCTCCTACAAATTCTTTCGTACGCAACTTGTTGACGTAGTTCAAATTGTCCTTAATTGTATGTCCTAAACCTCGTATTCCCCCAAGTTTTGAAACTCATCATGGCTAGGTTTTGAGCCTGCCTTTTCCATTCCTTCTATAGCCTTTGTTTTCTCTTCTGTAATTTTCCTTTCACTACCTGGAAAATAATGGCACTTAACTATATTGTACTCATGATTGTGATAGGTCACATGATGTTGCACTTCAGAGACATCCTTGATGATTTTTATCCAAATTCCATCTTTGTATCTTGTTCTCGTAACAACATTTTCCTTTGATTTTCTTTTGATCTTTTTAGTGGCCTCTTTTTTAATAGTGTCAATGGAGAGTGTGACTGGTGTTTCACTCTTTACTTGTGTGGTTCCTTGACACGACCACACAAAATACTTCTCACTGATGGTTTCGTATTTTTTACCTTATTGGGTTGACAATCGTACACCAAATCCCAATGCATTTGATTGTTTTCGGTACATCATAGAATTCCAAAATTGTTTTTGCTCTTAAACCTGTAAATAATATGTGACATCTACTTGCTATAAGTCAAAATCAGTTCCTGCAAAAAAGTTTTGATTATAAACTACAACCAGTAATATGTACAAACTCATTACTTCAACTGCGTATGCAGTTTGTTAGTGTTTTTAAGGGTTTAGTCCAATTATTACCAATGGATTATATATATATATATATATATATATATATATATATATATGTTCCTCTAATTAAAGTTACAACTTGATGATTGGTCCAACAATATATATCCCTATTCCATCATGTGTTTATGCAGTTTAATAGTATTTTTAAGGGTTAAGTTCAGTCATCCCAGAATATATCTACTAGTATTGAAACACTTGAAAATACCATCCATGTAATGAAATCCAGAACTTGATGAATCATCTAACAATATATAAACACATTATTTCATGTGTTTATGCAATTTCATCATGTATTTAAGATCTTACTTCATGCATTTCAATAGAATCTAAGATATCAAACTCTTTATAACAAAATTCATCTAATGAAATTTCAGACCTTGATGAACCATCTGGCAATATATAAACACATTACTTCATTTGTTTATGCAGTTTCATCGTGCATGTAAGATCTTAATTCAGACATTTCAGCAAAATTTAAGATATCAAACTCTTCCCAACAACATTCATCTAATGAAATTCCAGACTTTAATGAATCATTCAGTATTACCCATACACATTATTTCACGTGCTTATTCAATTTTATTGACTTTGTAAGGTCTTATTTCATGCATTTCAACAACATTCTAGTAATGTAATATGTAGTAACATCATTCAAGTAATGAAAATCCAAACCTTGATGAATGTTTGTTGAATTTTCAGTTGCAACATTTTTGTCATTTTCTCTTCTATATAAATTGATATCATTGCCCTGAATTACGTCATTTTCTATCCTTTATAACAACAAATCCTTCATGTAATTCGTTTATTAGATTTTTGCAAAATTTACGGTTATGGTTCCTGAAAACTAAGATCTCACTGGCGCAACACTGAGATGCAATGGTGTTGCATTCGATTTCGTTCTAGATGAGCTCCTACCCATTTTAGATTAGTGAAAAAATGACAGAGAAAAAACCGTTTGATCGGAGTTAAATTCCAGTGTTACAGATATTTGATCGCAAGTTTGAGCTTAGATCGCGTGTTGCAGAGTGTCGACTTTCGTTCGGAAGATTGATGATTGAGATTGGGAAGAATTGGAATTCTTTGATTTTGGGGATTTTCTTTCTTAAAAAATGATACATGTGATGAGGTAGATATGACCTGAATCACACCTTATGACTCGGTTTGATCGAGCCATTTTTAAACCTAATTTCCTAGTAATTGCATTTTAGACTCTCGTCCAAGCATAGGTAAAACGGGCTCGGGGGAGATTTTCTCTAAATACAACTTTTACAGTTTAAGAGTTGTTATCGCCCACGACTAAAGTCTGAATATGCATATGAACGATTATATAGTTGACATGTAATACAAATATTTTACAATATTTAATTTAGATACAAGTTCACTTTACAGTCGCTCGTATACATTTATTTTTCTTCACTTACTTACCATGTACCATATTATTTACTTGATGTGAAAATTAATGTCTTTTAGTTTGTCAGGGCTAGGATGAAATTCATAATCCGAATTAACCAAATGCATAGACAAAGAGCGTTATATTTGTATAAATGTGATACAAAATCGATTGCATTATAAAGAAGAAAGATGAATATCCTATAAAAAATTTATTTCCACACCTTAGTTATATAAAACACTGACAACGTCTTGTTTAAGACCGTCTCAAAGTGAGACCAGTGATTAAATTGCAAAAAATTCAGCATCAGGTTTCAATTGAATTTTTGTAAGTTCAGGGGATTAGTGTGTAATTTAGTTAATTTATATTTAAGTCCACGTATAAATATTACACTTTTTACCCTCTTCTCTCACTTTCCCCTCACAAAACCTGTGTGCTTCTGCAACTTCTCTCTCATTTTCTTTGAGTTCCAAATCTCAACCGCACAGATGCTTCTTTCCTTCCAATAAACCACACACTCTCCATTTTTCTTCCTCCTTTCTTGAGCACAGTGGTTCACAGAGAGCGCTTGGAATTTTTTCTCTATTTTAAGGCAAATTTTCCGTTTAAGCTTCAGTTTTCGGCAATCTACCACAATACGACCTTCATTTTTGTGTTTATCATCGAAGGTAATGTCTTTGCTCTGGTTCATATGCATATTTTGTTTTTTTTCGATATCTATTTAATTTTTTTCGTGCATGTGATTTTCTATATTTTGTGTAGGTTATACTGAGTCTTGTTGTGTTTACTGTGTGGTTGTTCATTATGAAGTTCAATCGTGTTTTATTGTGTATTTTAGGATTTATGTTCACTATGTTAATATTTGGGGACTTCTCTGTTTTTTTTTGTTTGGGGAAATGTTCTAATGGGTCATGCTAATTTTGAGTTGTTGTTACTGTTTCTTAGATGTCTAAGAAGACTTGCCCCTTACTGCTGCAATCAAGAAGAAAGGAGAATCTATAAGTTTTATTAATTTTCAGCTGTGATGTTTTACATACTGTTGTAGATGTTTCTAGTTTTCTGCTTGATGTTTATGTTTTAAGTATTGTTATCTGTGTTGGTGTGATGTTTTGATTTCAGTGTTTGATGTTTTTGGTTTTTTCATGCTTAAGTGTGCAATTGAGGTTTAGTTTTGTTGTTTTTCTTGTGTGTGATATCTTAGGGGTTTGTTACGATTTGTGCAAATTTTTGTGCTGTTGTTGTTGTTTCGTAGATGTCTAAGAAGAATTGTCCACTTATGCTGCAATCAAGAAGGAAGCAGAATCTGTAAGTTTTCTTATTTTTGTTTTTAGCTGTGATGTTTTAAATATTGTTGTTGATGTTTATGGTTATGTCTTTGATCTTTCATGTTTAAGCTCTAAGTATTTTTATGTATGGTGGTGTAATGTTTTAATTTCAGCGTTTGATGCTTGTGGTGTTTTCACTGATGTTTTGTTTTGTTTTGTTTTTTGATATTTTAGTGTGTGCTTTTGATGTTTTTAAATTTTGAGAAGTTGTTAGTGATGTTATGTGTGCTTGATGCGTCTCGAAACCGATCAAGCAGCACCGTCGAGTCCCTTGGTCATAATCTGCAAAGAAACAAGCCTCGGAAAGTCTCATGGGAAAACTCTCCAATGTTTAAGTCAGCAAATCGTATAAATACCGTATAAATTAGAATGAATCTTAAAATTTATACCAAGTAACCCCAATAGTATTTGTCTTCAACTTTGCCTTTTAATTACCATTAAGTATGGTCATCAGGTTTGACCATTTCCAATACCTTTATTGGGCCAAAATAGGCCCTAGAAGTTATTTGGGCTTATTGGATCAAACTATCCTTAAAAGCCCCCAGAAAAATAAAGATCCCCTTGAGGTTACGAAGACTCAAGACGATGATTCGAAGACTCGAGTCTATGAATGCTCGTGAACTATGAATTAAATCATATCGAGGTTTTTTGCATAAGGAAATTATCTTCGAGCTTTAAAGTGGTGCTTAGTTTTCTCATTCTTAATTTTTGTATAATTTGAAAAGACGCGCGTTTTAACCAATTGCGCCAAAGGGAGTGTGAGTGGTGGTTTCTTCTAAAAAGGTATGAAAAGATTATCACGCCTTTTAAAACTTTGTAGTTTCCAAAGATAATCATTATCTAGCCACCATTTCAGGCTTCTTAATTGCTCTTTTTTCAACTTCTCTTCATTTTAGTTGCGGGTATTTTTGAAGAGGATACTTCACAAGGCTCTAATCTTCCTCATTCCACCATTATCTCTATCACTTTCTTCTCTTTAATCAGTAAGTCATACTATCTTTTCATTATCCTTTTCCCAGTTTTTCTATAATGGCTATGAATACTCCTATTTATGGTGAGGGATCTGCTGAGAGGGGGTTGGTTGATGAGACTAGGTTAGTAAGGGAGGAAATTGGTTACAAACAAGAGGGCAAATTCTAGTTCTAAATTAGGAGGGTTAGAGAACTCATATGAGAATTCTGACATAGAAGTTGATGAGCTTGACCGCACTGACTATGATCCCCCTGGATTTCCAATCATTGATTTACCACTTAAGGGGTTTCCCAATGTTTGGCATGCTGGTAAGGGAAAGCCATTTGTAAGGAGGTCGCCCATTATTGGAAAAATAGGTTTCCAAGCTCTAGTACACGAGGAAGGGAACTCCTCAAAGGTATCCTTAAGGAAGAAGAAAACTGTTTAAAAGCAAGGGTCCTCAAAAGCTTCTACCCTCAAGGTGGAAGAGAAGGAAGTATCCTTGAACGAGCCTCCTACCACTGAAGAGTCAGAGTAAATCATGAAGCTTTTATCCTCAATACCTTATAGTCAAAGAACTCATGTCGATCTACAACCCTTGGGATTAGAGGAATCTCCTGAAAACCCCCTGGCTGGAAGTTTGGACATCTACATCAGGCACCTTCGATCGGGGCTCTGTTTCCCCTTTCCCTCATTATTCTTAAAACTTCTTAAGGATTTTAAAGTTAGCCCCGAACAAGTTCAACCGAACGTGATAGTGACTATCATGATGTTTATGACGAGGTGTGATGAGCTTGAGATCAGGCCTAAGTATAAGTTACTTCACTCATTGTACAGGGTGACTCACAGTGGTAAATCAATAGATAATATTATCACATTTGCCTATATACATAGAAAGCAGAGGACTTTTTCCTTTCCTTCCAATTCAACCGGGTGGAAAGATATGAAGAGAGGACTGCTATCAACTGCACGAGGTATAAGGTCCCCCTATGGAATCTGAATGTGATGGTCAAAACCTCTAAGGAAAGAAATACATCTGCCCTAGTATATCGAGGATGGCAAGAAACGACATTTGGCCACGTCCATCAATTACAATATTTTTCTCAATCCAAAATTTCTCAATCCAAACACGACTATTGGCTGTTTTATCTGATTACCTGAGATTTACAACAAGTATGTATACCAGAAACTAGAGAGCAAAAGGCAGGTAAAGTTATAACGCTTAGCTCCCAAAGGAGACTCTGAAAGGAGCAAGAAATGAAAATGGGTTATTGAGGAGAAAGATAGACCTCGAGCAGTTTCGAGACAGCTCATTTGAGAATCCCCTCTCGAGATTAATCCCAAAAACATTAGACCCTCAAAAATCTCCAAAGGTGTTTTTATAATAAATTGTATTACTTTGCACTTTTTTCTTTATCTTCCATCTCTAGTTTTTCATCTTTTTTCCCTTTTAGTGTGTATCGGTTCAGCCTTGAACTCGAAGAAATGAGATTGACGCCTTGATGGAAATGTCAACAACCACTCCCAGGTTGTTCCCAATACCCTCCCGAAGGGTACAATCATAGAAGTGGCTAAAGAAAAGCCAAAAAGGGAAAAATATCGATGAAATTTCTTCGATGGAGCTTTAAAAGAAGGGGACACGGGACAAAAGTTCCCAGGCCCCCCCCCCCCTCATGCTCGAACTCACCCCTCTCATGCTCTTTCAACCACCTCGAATGTTCCTATTTTAGAGGAAAAGGTCCTAGGGACTTTAGCTGAGGATCCCCGGGTTCATCTGTCTTCTCAAGACTTTTTTTATTCTGCTCCTTATTATGACATTGAGACCTCTCTTTGTTTATTTTTATTTTTCTAACCATACTATATTTTCTCTGGTAACTCAACATTTTAACCCGTTAGCTCAAAAGATCAAGGATCTGTTTTCCTCGTTCACCTCGCAAGTTTCCTCCTTCTCATCCCTCCTTCAAGTGTTGGACGCAAGCCAGACTAAGTTTCGTCTGGAAGTCCAACAAAAACATTCTGAAGTATTGAAGCTGAAAGAGGAGCTCAAAGTAGCGAAGAAGAAGAACACGGACCTCGAGGTCAAAAATAGGAAATTTTTCCTCAAGGACACCCTGGAGCAAACTGCAAAGGCAGCTCAAGATCCTGAGGCCAAGCTAGCCCTCTTGCTTGAGGATTTTAAAGACAAGTTGATGAAGAGCCGGGAGCTACCCCATTGTATTTTCCATGTCTATAAGGGAATATTTATAAAAAATCAAGCACAAGAACATATCCACGATCCATTCTGATTTCACTTTGTAACTTCCAAGTAATCAACCATAAGCACTCTAGAACATGTACTAGCACTTTTCAATAATTCACCAAAAAAATCATTTATTTTATATCCCCATATTTATGAAAGAATAACAAAAATCATGTATTTTGGAGCAATGCATAATGGGGTAACACAATTTTGGGCTATAATATAATTTTCAAAGAATTATATTACAAGCTCTTCTGTTCACCCATTGTAGCCCAATTTTCAATAACATAATTGTCTCTTACTTAATTTTTTTGGTTTCTCCAATTTTGTGATTCGCCTCCTCCAAATTTATTCTCATGGACATAATTGTAAAAATGAAAATTTTAACTTAGAGGGAAAAATATACTAGCACCAGCATTATTTTCAGTCATACCAGTGCTACTGTGTAGCAGAAAAATGAAAATTTTGAATTTTTGTCCAATTTTTTTGAGGGATTTTTTTGAGCATCGGTAGCACCATTATAGGCACCAGTCAGCCTACAAGTGCTACATACTTAGAATATTTTTCTTCCCTTTACTCTCGGGAAGAAAAATAATTAAACGCCCATTTAAAGAAGTGTCACGCAGCTGCGTTTGAAGTACCTAACACTGGTATGATCACCATAGGCACCGGTTTTCATACCAGTGCTAGGTATTTAGAATATTTTTCTTTATATGATCTTTTCCTTGAGCTCCTCAAGATTGCAAAAAGCATTGGGTGCAACTCTCTAATCAACGATGGCTTTCTGCCCAAGCTAACTCCTTCTCTATCTAGCAAGGAGATCAAATTTGTGGAATCTTTCCTAGAGCCTAACGTCATCCAAACTCGGGATCAGAGATGGGAAGAGGTGATCGGAAACAGTGGTATGAGTTTCAGCTTCTTGAAGTCCTCTAGGCTGTTATATACCACTGAGGAATTTGTGCCATTTCTCTCGAGACGATGGCATTAAAATATGCTACTGAGGAGGTCGAGCAGCAGGTAGATGAGGATGGAGCTAGCAAGGCCAATGCCGAAGGGGGTGATTCTAAGGTAGGGTAAAAATGTAGAATTTCCTCTGTGGCCTCCTTATGTACTTTTTTTTTATATAAATAAGTAATTTTCCTATTTCCTCTCCCTTTAATTTTCCATCCTTTTGTCTTCGTAGTGTAATGCACTGAAGCGACAATTGCAAAATGTTTATAAAGAATTCTCTAAAACTAGATTAGACATGAGCAACACCAGAGGGACCTTAATGAAGATGATGTTGGATTTGGCCAAATGAAATAGGGAACTAGATTTTTGGCACAATAGAAGTCATCCTTCGATGGAAAGTATTTTAAAAGATCTCTTCGACCAGACTGTGGAATTGAATTTCAACAAAAGCAGAATTAAAATCTTGGCAAAGTGGTGAGCATCCTACATTTCAGGATCTGTTAAGGGACCTCAAGGAAAGAAAGTATAATGACATCGTGCATCTCGAAGTAGTTGATAGCTGCGATCCTATCAAGAAGAGTTATTAAGATTCTGGTCACCATATGATGAGCCAATTCAGGTTCATTTCTCGATGTCTTACTGATGCTAATAGGCTTCCAATTATCAAGGCTCGCCTCAACCTTAGCCAAACTGAAGTTTACAAGTTTAAAGCTCAAGTGGGAGATATGGTACAACTCTATGAGATGGCTCTGAACAAGAATAACATATTGACCGAGGCCATAGTTGAAAAGACTGGAGCCATTGATGGAAATTCCTCCCTAATTGAGTCCTTAGTTTCCGAAAACACTCGGCTTAAGGAAGAAAACAAGGAATTACCCTCTACTCTCACACTCTACCAAGTGATTTTTTTAGCCCATGGAATGTACCATGGTGTTATCGATCCAAGAATTATTACCGATGTTCCTAAATTTCTGGTTAAGGCAGGTGATAACTGGATTGTTAACTGTGAGGTGTATACCAAGGGGACTCTTTGTCAAAAGGCAGCAACTGAGGCCATACTAGTATGGTCAAAGGAATTTCCTCATGTATGCCCTCGAATGAAAGGATTAAGAAATTTGTCATCTAGCATTGCAAAGGCTAAAAAGAACATGAGTAGCTGTGAATCTTCGAGGGATTAAATGTCTGATATAAACACTAGAAAAAAAAAGGTTTTCTTGTAGTAAAAGAAAATTTCCAAGAAGCAAAGATCTTCCATTGAGCAACTTGGATAATGATGATCCAACAGGCCCTGAACGAAAATGTTCTCGTTCAAATCAAAGACCATGATAGACTCTTCTGAGTACCCTGAAGAAGAGCAAGAGCGTGACTTTCAAGGCACAACTGGTATTAAAATGGGGGAAATTGAGCATTTAGAGGAAATGTTAGGAAAATTAGTGCCCTAAAGTTTTTGAACCTCGAATTGCCTTGTATGTTTCAATATAGTAATGTATAATGTTTATGATATTGTACTTATATTTTTTCTTTCTCCCCGACTCTTAAGAATATTAAGGTTTCTTTATTGAACTCTATTTTTTCAACCATCAAACATAGTCAATAGCATTTTGCTTTTATCATGAACTTGTAGGCAGCATCTCGTGTGCTATATTGAAATAAGATTACTCGAATGCTGAGCATGGCGTACATATTTATTTCTATTATTTGCAGCACATGGTTTACCAAGCAAAGATATCAATACAAAAAGTGCAGTGCGTAGCATACAACTTGACATCAGTCGCAGCGCATAGTATAAAAAACATGAATAAATAAAAAGTGAAGCATGTAGCATACAACTTATTTTCATCATCCGCAGTGCATAGCATGTAAAGATGGGATCAATACAAGAAGTGCAACGCATAGCATACAACTTGAATCTATCAGTCGCAACGCATACCATACGAAGCTGAGATAATTACAAGGAGTGCAACACATAGCATACAACTCGAATTTATCAGTCGCAATACATAGCATACAAAGCTGAGATCATTACAAGGAGTGCTACGCATAGCATATAACTCAAATCTATCAATCGCATCACATAGCATATGGAACTGAGACACCAATCACAATAAATGAAGCGCATAGCGTTGAAGACTCAAATTCATTATATAGTAGCTTCCAACTCTCAAACCTACACCTCACTCGTTTAGAGCTGATGATACTTTTGCATGTTGACAATAATCCATCATCTTGACACCTGAACACCGTCCATTGTTTTGAGAGGGTAGTGGTTCGTGTGCTCGAGGGGTAGTACTCAAGGGGTTGTGGTTCGTGTGCTACAGGGGTAGTGCTCAAGGGGTAGTGGCTCGTGTGCTAGAGGACTACTGGACTGTGTGCTCGAGGGGAAGTGGTTTGAGTGCACGATGGGGATTTGCATTCGACGGACGATCATGGTTCGACGCATCGAGGTAGCCCATCGGTTCGTGAACTCGAGGGGTGATGGTAACCCGGCTGCTCGAGGGGTGGTCGTGACTCGAAGGGTTGGATCCATCCAAGTGTTCTAGAGGTTCGTGTGCTCGAAGATGTGATCCGAGACCTCGAAGGGCTGTTGTGGTTCAAGTGCTCGAGGTGCGCGGCCTTGGTTTTTTTTCGGAAGTGCGGTTATCATGGTTCCCACGGTGAGGCAAGAGGTTAAAGAGTAGGGACTTTTCTCCTGGTACTCTTTCTCCAAAGCCTAGTTTTTACTTATGATTTGACGGTTACCTTTGCGCCATATGCCCGCGCTGCACTCTATGCTAAATTGGCATATAGCTGTCCATTTGCTCAAAATGGAGAGGGCGATTACATAATCGCCACGCCTGATGCATGCGATAAAAGTGTATCCATTCTCCCACCTTCAGGAGGTTGACTTGACGGGGACTAACAAGGGGAAGAGGCACGGCCTCATCACTCCCTTGCCCACTCAGCCATCCTCGGCGCCACCAGGAGAATGATTGAAGGCCAATAACATCCCTCTATCTCCAACTTAGGGATGTACATGGTAGAAGCAGATTCCCACCCATACCCACATGGTACAACAAGGACCATCGGTTTCAAACTATTTCTGTTACCCAAGACCCGAGAGTTCTCGGCTGCATTAGGAATTTCATTGCTCAAGACCCGAGTCTCACATCTCTCGGCTGCATTAAGGAACTCAAATGAAGAAGGCCCCAACTGTTAGGGGTAGAAGCGGTTTTTACGACAATGGGTAGTGACTCTGTCCTCACCCCATTTGTCTAGCCTTCCTTAAGCCTATGTTCTCAGGTTGTATTGTATTACTCTGCTTGATCATTCTGCTTTGGGATGGTAGTTGGCTTAATTTGGTAGTTAGCTTAGTTTGGTAGGGGAGGGGGGAGGACGGGGGATTGCGATCCTTCTGGCATGCACTCCCTCATTAACCCCTCTCCCACTACATCCCTTTCGGACTTGCTCCTTAGGTTCGCCTCGTAACCTAAGGTTGGATTATATTTTGTATTTGGTAGGGCCCTCTCCAGGCTCTACCGTGGGTTCCACCGTATATACTATTTACCAGTTTACAGTGAGAGTAAAACTGCCTCATATCTATACTTCAACAACCTTTTAAGGTCCTTCCCAATTTACAACTAACTTCCCTTCAGGTTCACGCAGACTCTTCTCATTCTTCCTCAATAACAGATCTCTTGGGTTGAACTGGACATTCTTGACCCTTCGATCATGATAGCATTTGACTTTCTCCTTCACCTTAGCCTTGTGTAGGGCTGCCAAATCTTGTTTTTCCTCCACCATATCAAGATCTATACGAAGATTATCATCATTAACTTCTCCTTCAGAAACCTCTATCAACCTTGTGCTTAGCACCCCAATCTCTGCAGGAATCACGGCTTCAGAACTATAAACCAAGTTGTATGGTGTTTCTCCGGGAGCAGGAGACTCAGCTGCTCTATAACCCCACAAAACGCTGGGTAACTCACATATCTATTTCCCTCAGCCCCCTTGAGTCTTGCTCGGATATTATTCACAATTGTTCGGTCGGTCACTTCAACTTGGCCATCTTCCTAGGGATGGTATACAACCGTCACCTTCTGTTGAATCTTGAATTCTTCACACCATCTCTTGAAAGGATCATGAGCAAGTTGTGTCCCATAAGTCTTTGGAATCCCAAAACGACAGATGATATTCTTCCAACATAATGCAATTAATGACTTCCCTTTCATATTAGTCAGGGGCTCTACTTCAATCCATTTCGTTAAATAATAAATTGCTACAATAAGGTACCTGAACCTTCCTGGGGCCTCCGAAAAAAGTCCCACTAGATCGATCCCTCACTTATCGAATAGCCATGAACTATGAATGTTCATCATCTCTTCCTGAGGAATATGAGTAAGCAGTACATGTTTTTGGCACTGATGACAAGCCTAAATATACTTATTTGCATCATCGAGCATAATAGGCCAGTAATATCCAGCTCGAATGAACATACTTGACACAGATCGTGCACCTTGATAATTACCACATATACCTTTGTGAACCTCCCTGATCAAATAATCATCTTTATAAGAAGTTACACATCGAATCAATGGCTGAAGATGACCCCTTCGATACAAAATCCCATCTAGCAATACATATCTCTGTGCTTTCAGCCTTATCCTCCTTGCCTCAACTACATCTGCTAACAAGACTCCATCTCAAAGATAAATCACGGTGGGTGTCATCCATGATCATCCCTCCTCAAGGGCCATACGCTTGCTCCTCGAAACTATGCATGTTCAAAGTCTCCATAAGTAATTGCTTTTGAGATTGAACTCCCAAATCTGATGAAGCGAGTTTCCTTAAATCATTTTCTTTGTGGTTTTTATCCCTTGGTCCCTGTGTCAGGGTGTATGTTTGAAAGCCATTCAATAAATCCTTCACTACCTCTAGATACCATTGCAAATATCGTTCCCCTACCTCGTATTCTCCATTAACCTGTTGGACTACAATCTGGGAATCACTATATATCTCTAAATCCTCCACCTTAAGCTCCTTAAGCAAACGAAACCCTGTAATCAAAGCCTCATGCTCAGCCTCATTATTCGTAGCCTTAAACGCAAAGTGCAACGCATACGGGTAATCTTTTCCCTCAGGACTAGTGAGACACACACGTGCTCCACTTCCCCCAAGTGTGATTAACCATCCACGTACAATTTCTATACCTCATTATTTCGTATAGGCTGGGACAACCTCTCCATGTATCGAAGACAAATCTCTCATCATCCTTGCTTCTCTGACTGCCGTCAAGTTACAATGCTACTGCTTGATCCTCTCAAATGAAAGCTATCCCCCCATCTGTGGGTAAATTCTTCATCAGGTGATAAAGGGACCGGACTACTTGAGCTTGGCACATCCACAACTATCCAAGAATTACATTATAGGGTGAGTATACATTGATAACTACAAAATTACAGTCTATCGTTACCCCTCTATCACCATCAGCTATTCGAACCGACAAGGTGATCTCTCCCAAAGGAAAAATGGTTTTACTTGTGAAACCAGACAAGGGTGAGGCAAATTTTTTTAAATTGTTGTAACTTATATCCAGCTAGTCAAAGAAACTAGTGAACATCACCTTGACTCCACTTTCATTATCAATAAAAATCCTCTTCACCAAGGAATTCCCAATCATGGCTGAGACCACCATGGGATCAGCTTAAGGAGTTTGATTCGGAACCGCATCTACCTCCAAAAATATAATTATCTCATCCGGCTGAAACATTTTATGTTGTGGCTACCCCTTTGGAACTTGGCATAAATCACCCTTCATAACTAAATTTGAAGGTCTCTCCCCACATCTCTGTTCTCCTGATTTCCAGTAGGCTACTCTCGTGGCCTTTCATCCCTTCTCTCTAGACCTTGATCTTGAGGACCTTGATTTCGAGGTCTTCTATTCACTATGCCTCCATTAATTTGATAATTCCTCCTATAAGGTTGCCAATCCCTACAATAATTCCTTAGCCTCGAAGGTTCTCCACGATTCCCTCGTCGAGATCCCGAACCTTGAAATCAGCCTTCCCTCGCACGTCTTTCAATTTCCATTCTTAGTTAAGTACAATCATTCGTGTCATGGCCATAATCTTTGTGATGATCACAATACAAATTCGTAGCTCTTCTCGCTGCCATTATATTCGTCGTATTCTGCATTGGTAAGGGTGAATGAAACATACCTCGATGTATACTTAGGATTTGTACCAGAGACCTATTCATGGGTGTATACATCTCAAAGTTGGGCCTGGCCGTTTCCAATGGTTTCTTTCTACGAAAATCACTACTCCTTCCCTGCTTATCAACTAAACCTTCCCTTTTTCCCTTTTTGTAGCTTCCTCCACCTTCGAATACTGCTCAATGACTTCCTGAAGCTATTGCAAGGTTCGAGGAGTTTTGGAAATTAACTTCTTGTACAATTCCACATCATGCGTACCTATTAGGTACCCCTGGATCACCTCATTTTCCGTACTTTCTACTACTCTAAGTCTCTCATCCACATATCTATGATAGAAAACCTCTGTAGTCTCCCATGACTTCTATTTAGATTGGTACAACTAAGGTAGAGTCTTGGTGAACTCCTTTTTTTAGCATAGTGGCTTAGAAGAGTCGCACTGAAGTCTCGATAAGAGTGCAAAGATTCCTTGGGTAACTCATTCTTGAGCCTTTCCTTGAATGTAACTTCCAACAAACTTGCACGTCAACCTCTCCTCAAAATCCCTTGAATTCATAATACTTAGGAATGTCTGAATAAACTCTCGAGGATCCAAATCCCCACTATAAGTAGGAAGCCCCTCTGGGGTTTTGTATCCCCTGTTCATCGAACTACAATTATCATTAGGCTAAAAGAGGAACATGCTGCTTGTCCCGAATCAATCTTTGGGGATCCCTAGGCAGGTTAAACCCTCAATTGACTTCTTCATATGGCACCTGATACATGGGCTGAGAACCCATGTAATCAGAGTATGTCAAGGGCCCAATGAGCCCTGAATGAAACAGAGGCTACCAATAAAATCCATAAGGTCCTTGACTGATCATGAGATTTTGTAATCCTGCACTACCATATCCCTGAGTCTTCATGGAAGCCACCATTCCATATCCAATTTCAACTCATGGGAAAGAAACTGTTGGGACTACCGGGATTGTATACGCCATCCCCTAAGAATGATCTAGGAAAGAAGGTTGAGCTCGTGGTTGTGGCGCCTTCATTGCATATCCAAGATAAGAGAATGCCAACATGGGTTGAGATATATGCCTCCCTGGCATCTCCACAGCCACTGAAGGTGCCGCAACCCTCGAGATACCCATGGGCATTGGGGGGTAACCTGATAACCTGCCACCGCTAACATTTGCGCCACCTGCACCAAATCTGGCTGTGAACCAACCGCTCTCATGTTTTAATTTTCCTGGGAAGTCCGTTCATAGGCCTCAATGTAAGAATCACCAGAAATTTCTGTAAAACGTCCATCTCTCTCGTCATGTGAACCAACTGGCATGTTCTGAACATCACATGTGTTCCCAACACCATGCTCCAAATTAATCTCCAGGTGCCTCGAGGACCCTTCAACACTGGCTCGAGGGGCCTTGATAGGTGCTAGATTAAGCCCACTCGAGACTTGCACTGTCTTATGCTCAACGATCGAGACTTGTGCCACCTCGCTCTCAACATTTTGCAACATTGGGGCTTAACCATATTACTTCTTCTCCCATATAGGGATTGCACCTCGTCAACAGCGCTTGTTCCCTTTAACCTCAACCTCTCACTCATTCGAGTAGTCGTAGAAGTGGACATAAACCAAGAGACTCAAATCTGACTTAATCGGTCCCACCGGGGGTGACAATTGATTCGTCTTTAAAATGATCAAGCAGCATCATCGAGTCCCTTGGTCATGATCTGTAAAGAAACAATCCCCATGATGATTCTTTGAATTAATTTGATTTTGAGTTATAAGTTTTTGATGTTTTATGTCTTACATAAAAAATTATTAAAATTACTTGTTCATCCATAACATACATCTGTATATTATCATGTAAAATGATCTGTAAAGTGATCTGAATCATCTTACATCTGTATATTATCATGTAAAAATTTTTTATAACACCAGTGGATAGAAGTGGAACATGAAATTAGTATATTCAAATGCAACAACAATGGAATGTATAAGTGATGTGAGGCATATGAATATCATGTTTAATTCAACATCCTCATCAGTATGTTTTTGTAAAAAATTAAACAAAAAAAGTGAATTATCACAGTGTAACATCATATTATGAAAGTAAATAATAATCAACTCCTAACAAGCTAGTTCTAGATCAATTGAGCATTTTGTGTCTCTGTGTCAACTTCCGTACAATAAATCCAAGTGAAGTTGCATGTGTGCGGTATATTATTTCAAACTCTTCCCATGCAGTTGATCGTACTCTTTGAAGGGATTCAGTTTGATCTATCTCCAACAAGTTTGGTAAATCTGTATCTGAAAAAAAAAACACAATAAAATATGAGCATGCTACTACTCAGGAATTTAGTGACTCATGTTTTCATTGAAACATCATACCATAATTTTATAGCATCCAATAGTATAATAGCAACATCATTTGTTGTATTTTTTTTAATTGTATTTTGAAAACATATTATTTGTGCAATGTATTGGTCATCAAATATTCTGTTTGCAACATCACATAATGATGTTGCTATATGTAATGCTAGACATGCTCAGTGAACATCATGTTATATATTTGTAACATCAAATAGGACAGGAGTAACATCACATCATGTTTTTTGCAAATTCTTATTCTGATTATGTTTAGTTAATTTGTACCATCATGCTATATATTTATAACATCATGCCAAATTTCATGAACATCGTCTGGTATAAATCAGATTCTGTCTACATATAGTCATTTGCATAACTTGAATAGATCCTCAACCACATTGTTTAAAACTTCAAAGTTACTTCTTATAATGTGAACTCTAGAAAGTGAATGCTCCGAGATTTTAAATGAACGTTTCAGCAAATTTACAAGAAATTTACATTGTTCAAAAACAAAGACTAAATTGTTTTTTTGGTCCCTTACATACTATCTTTTACTATCTTTTGGTCCCCATTTACAAAACAACCATAGGAAGGGACTCTACAAATTCAAAAACATTGTTTTTGGTCCCCAAACCCAATTTCCGGCCAGGTTTCCAGTTTTCAGGCTCACGTGCTCGGCACGTACGTGACTTTCCGGCGAGTCCAGGGGCAAAATAGTAATTTTACATAATTAACCCACATTTAGTCCTTCTCTCCTGATTTTATCTTCTCCACCTCATTATTCTCCACCTACCCTCCTAACCCTGCAACTCCTCAGAAATCGCCTCCACCGAAATCATCCTCCTCGGAAATCATCTAATCTTGTCCATGTGTTCCTACTTCTAGCACTGAATTTCTGATTCAGACCCATTTTCTTGATGTCGACTTGCAGCGTCTCCTCCGTCTCATCCACTTTGTTTGTGGCCGGATACTTAAGATGTACGTGCGGCCGGCGTTGCCGTGTTAGCGGCGCGACCTCTTCAGGTAGTGTGACGAGGGTTGCTGGGAATGCGAGGTCGCCCATGAGGTTATTGACGGAATTCAGGCGAGAAACCGTGTGTTGGAGGAAGGGATGGCTAGGTTAGGCGGCGAAGTTGTTGACTTGAAAAATGATCGGAGCGCCGCATTTGCAGGAAGATGAAGAACTGTCGTTTGGTGGGTTTTGTGATTGCGATATTTCTTGCAATGATTCTGGTTAGTGTTAATTGAACCAATTTTAGTGCTGTGGAGGTGGAGGTTTTCCCCAGGTCTGTTTGTTGGTGCAGATGAAGGATTAGAATGCAGTTCTTCTTCTGTAATAGAGTAGTTAGATGAAGGAATTGATGATGACCTTGTCGCCTGTTTAGTATGTTCAAATTTAGTACGTTGGATCAAATGTTTCAATGCTATTCCAGTTTGCAATCTGCACTCTGCAATCTTCAAGCTCATTCATTCCATTTGTGTCATGATGATTGCAAATCAATGAGCACAATTTCTTTGACGTAATGAACAATATTGAGAATCCACAAGTTGATGGAAGAAGTGATCACATTTTCATACACAAACTACCAATTTTGCGGTCCGGAACGTCTAGAAAAGAAGCGTACTTTACACCGCAATAGATAATGGTAATGAAGTGCCATGGGTCTAGACAAATTCCCTATTCGAACCCAAACAGTAGTTCCAGACCTATGAAGAGTTAGTAATCTGCTGGTAAACAATGAAAAAGTAGATGGTAAACAATGAAAAAAAATCATACCTTCTGCTTGTCCGAAAGTAGAGTCCAACCAGGTTCATTCTTCATGTGAATATCTCTCTGCAAATGGGTCAGGAACCATTGCCAGGAACTTTTGTTCTCTATCTCCACCATAGCATAAGCCACGGGGTAAATTTGATCATTCCCGTCCAGTCCAACAGCCGCCAACAATATCCCCTTGTGAGGCCCGGTCAGGTGGCATCCATCGAGTCCTATCAGGGGTCTACACCCACTTATGAAACCCTTCTTTCATGCATCAAAGCATATGTAAATTCTTCGGAAAACTCCATTCCCAAAGTCATCCTTTTCAGTCTGCATCACAACTGTCGAACTGGGGGTTGGTCCTCAATAACTCGTTGCAGTAGTCCCTCATCATTGTATACTGCTTCCTGTAGTCTCCAACTATCTCATCAATGGCCCTCTTCCTCGCCTTAAATGCAACATCCCTCGATATATTTATTCTCAGGTCCTTCTGGACTTTATTCACAAGCTCCGAAACCTTCATGTTTGGCATAATCTTCAAGTCCTCCTTATACCTCATGCTAAGGTATTTATAACTCGCACACCCGTGGAGGAATGTAGCGCTGCAGGAATGAGTCCTTACGAGGGAAGTTAACTCCCAGTGCTTTGTTTTTTTCCTGAAGTTGATTGATGCCATCCAGTTGCATTTTCCGGCGTTTGAAGAACAAACAGCAGTACACCTCTTCAAATTGTTCTTCCTGAAATGGATCCTCCTGCTAGCAACTGTGCCGTGGTGTTTGCAAGCCAATTTGAACTCTTCTTTGTTAACAAATGCCTGGCCCAGATGGAATTCCACGTCACTGTCACCAAGCGGTGACACGAACCTGTTGTGCACCCTGACCCGCTGCTTCTTAATTCATCTTCCTCATTAGAAGATGTCTGACTTCGGTCACCCCCGTCAACATTAACCTCACTAGAGTCCGACTCATCCATATTAACCTTCCGTTTCCCCGTTCTTGTTTCCCTGTCGGGCAGCATTTTCTCTGACAATTCATCCCACTATTTTCCCCTATCATTCTCGATCACCACTAGATTATCATCGTCATCCACATCAAATTCCGGGTCTACAAATTTCTCATCCACATCAGCCTTATCATCTGGCGCAGGTTGTGGAGCTTCTTCACTGACTTCTTCGTTACCTGATGCCTTATTTCCATTTCTTTTCGAACCTTCTGTTGACCTTTTCCTGTATCTCTTCCCCTTTTTTCCACGAACACTCTTCCCCTTTCTTCCACGAACACTGACAACTGTCTCAACTGCATCCCCCCGTTCCTGATCCAATGTTTTGCCATCTCTGAAACCGCCATATGATTGTACAGATTCTGCTCCTCCACCGTTAATTTCTTCATCTTTCGACAACTCCTCAGCCAATACCTCTTCATCCCTCCACAGGTTCTCAGCCAATACCTCTTTTTCTCTAGCTTCTGCCGCAGATTGCTGAAAAGGCTGTATTGCAGGACCTTCATCATCCATGCTCTCAGCTTCATCAATAATTAGAACCCCATAAACTTCCTTCAATTCCACAGTTGAACCTTGTCTTGTCCGGGGATCCACATAAATTCCCTGTTTCTTCAACATCCTCCGGTGCTACCTCTGCGACCTATCCACATTTTCGTAATAACACTGAAGGGCAAGGGTAGATTCCTCCTTGGCCAGCCTTTCCGGAGCTCTGTGCTTCCAACCTTTTCCTATTCTCCTACCACTACTCTTCTTCATCTCAGAACCAGTAGGCCAACTCAAATAATTCCAATAATAACCGCAGAAATAGACATTAACCACACCATTCTTCAGCCCAATGTTAGCTAGTACCTTGGCCTGCTCAGGAAGACACAGCAAATGGTCTGCCTCCACAGAACTAAACAACATACCAGGCTCTAAAAACACACCACATACCACGCCCCTGTATCCCAAATAATTATATGCATTATCCAACATACCCAGGCTGAAACCCTCAACTTCACAGCAATTAACCATGTACACAGTGCCGCCAACATACGTAGGAAACGGTTCCCAGACCAGGTTCCCATGACAGTGTATTCTAATGGAGAAGCCGTTGGTTCCAAGAACTGAAATTAAACAGGGATTACTAAACATGGATTACCAAAATTAAAATTACTAAGTTAAGTAATGGGGCCTACCGAATATATTATCCCCACCAACAATATATTATTCCCATCCCACACCATATCATATATGAAAACGGAACTAATTGGATTCCCACTGACAGCCATATGCATTAGCTACTCACTCTGGACAAACAGGTTGGCTAGATTATTAAGGGACCACAAAACAGGGGACCACTCAATTCAAACTGTTGCCCAGATTATTAAGAGTATTCAACTACCAGTCAGTACAACAATCAAAGCACATGTATCTCTGCAATTCTCAAAGAATACATACCTACGTTAGGACCTCTGTTTCCCCCACTAAAAGAACAGCGTTGTAGAAGCAACATCAGCCTCTTCTCCGACTCCATTCTGACCCACACTCGCACAAGCCAACCCTACAGCATAAAACTTACTCAGACCAACAACGCCGATGGGAAATAAATGAACCCAAACAGAGAAATTGCTACAACATTTGGAAATACCTAGGGCTCAATCGCAAATGGCCGCGTAACGACTCCGCGCCGCCGTCGACTTCACAGGTATGCCCAGGTACGACCGGATTCAACGTGAATGGAGACCGCCAATCTCTAACCAAGCAACTTTCCGGTGAGATTCTGAGATAACTTTGGAACTGGTTCTGTGGCGAATGATCGGGTTCGGGCGAGAGTGAAGGGTAATTCCAAGGGTCAGGTTAATTCCATTTAGTCAACGAGTAAATGTGGGTTAATTATGTAAAATTACTATTTTGCCCCTGGACTCGCCGAAAAGTCACGCACGTGCGCCTGAAAATCGGAAACCTGGCCGAAAATTGGGTTTGGGGACCAAAAACAATGTTTTGAATTTGTAGGGTCCCTTCCTATGGTTGTTTTGTGAATGAGGACCAAAAGATAGTAAAAGTTAGTATGTAAGGGACCAAAAAAATAATTTAGTCAAAAACAAATAAGAAGCATAATGGGAAATCATTCATATATATTAGAATTTTGCTCCTACTTTGTTGCTATTCAAATCAGAAAATTGAATGCATAAACACATTATGGGAAATCATTCATACATAAACACAGTTTGCTGCTCATCAAATCAGAAAATAGAAAGCTCAATTTCAACTACTGAAAGTTCAACATCTAACCTTGCGAAATAGGTACGATCTGTTCATCATTGAGATTCGTTTCACTTTCTTGTGTAGGATTTTGTATTTGCATCGTCAGTGTGATTGCTAATTGATTTTCGATTTGAAAATTTCCTTCTTTAGTCATGATTTGATTTTTGAATCTACATAATTTTGAATTTGAGTTTATTCGCCGATTTGTGATGATGTTGAATTTATACCTGATAATAGCTATAGATTACTTGATTGATGTTTTGTTGATGTTGATGGATGTTTTTCTTCAAATTTTTTGTGATTGAATTTTGATGGTGAACAACGATTGGAGGATTTGGTTTGTTGGAATGTTTTTGTTTCAAAATGTGATGTTGAATTTTTTTTGGTTGAAGAAATTTGGTGAAATCGTGTTTTGGAAAAGAGGTGAATATCGCACCTTTGGGCTGTACTGGGTTTCTTTGCTTTGTTTTTCGTATTTGATGTTTGGTCCCTCTATTTTTTAACGGTTTTCATTATAGATCCCGAGTCCAAATTATTTATAATTAGACCCCCAAATTTAGTTTGTCATTTTGCTATTTCCCTTGTAGTCCCTAGTCTCCCCATGAGACAGTCTCGCAGCAAATTGTCTGTAAAATATATATTCAAATCTTAGTTATATTCAGTAATCTAGATTACATAGACTTGCTTGCCTGTAACTTATAATGTAATTATTCATATATAAATATGACAGAAAATCAATTACATTATGGAAAGACATTCATTTAAAAAATATGTATTTAAATTTTAGTTGTATTCAGAGTTTATGTAAACTTACATTATGAAAAGATATTTATATATAAATTGTATGTCTAAATCATAGATGTATTTAGAAATTATACAAATTTATATGAACTTATCTGATCTGATTTGAACTGAATTGATTTGAAAATAAGTGTGTTGAAAAATAGCAAAGTATGACTAAATTAAGTTAAATTTCACCAAAATTAAATCCACGTTGAACTGATGAACTGAACTGAAATGCAGATAAGCTCTAGAGAGATCAGGGCCTAAGAACTGAAATCTGGCAGGAAGGTTAACTTTCCATAATGTCTTCCACAATTTTGGCTGATTGAGATCTCCTTGAGAAAAATGATTGTGGCTTGTTTATATGCTTCCTGTTCATGGACTCCATGTATCCCATTTTCACACTGTATGCACCTGATTGTGATGCTGCCCACACTAGCCTATCTTCACTTATTGAGATACTTCTGTTTATTCTTGGAATCTTTATTCTGAGAATTATGGTTGCTACCTGTCCTGGGAAAATCGTTTTGATAAGTGGAACTCTCCAACTTTTAGAATCATCTATCATGTGAAGTTGTCAGGGATGTGTGTGATACCCATGATTACACACCCCTGGGATCCAATCATCATGGATCCTATATCTCTACCATCCTTAACTTGTCACTTGAGATGAATTTTAAGTAGTTGTGCCCCCCCATGAATGGATCTCCAACTTGATTCCATCTTGTAAGAATTCTGAAAACTTATATTTGTTAAGCATGAATCTGGAAAACAAGCAATTCCTGTTTGTCAAAATTTTCCATGCTTGTTTCACTAGCAACGATTGATTCATTATCTTTGAATCCTTCAAACCCATTCCACCCTCATGCCTAGAACTGCACAACTCATCCCAACTCAGCCAATGTATCCGCTACCTGTATTTCCACCCCAAACAAAGTACCTAGTAATTGCATCAAGTTTTTGATATATTTCTTCAAGCAGTTTGTAAATTGACATTATATAATTTTCCACAAATTGCGATGTTGTCTTGGCCTATGTAATTATGCCATTTAATGAAATCCCTTCATCCTTCCATTTGTCAATTTTTCTCTTGTAATTAGTGATCAGTCTCTCAAACAGCCGTGACCTCTTCCTGGCTGGCAAAATGTTTGCTCTGAAATATTTATCTTGCAATCTAACCCTATGAATGTTCATATCATACATTGCTTAGGATCGCCACCACTGTTTAGTGTTTAGACTGAAGAGGAAGGAAGACTTCTTAAAACTGATTCTCTGACCTAAGAATCTAGCATATGAGTCTAGCTTATGTGCTGGTGCTCTGATACTGCTCTGATTATTTTGAATCTAACTAGACAATCATCATCATATATTAAATGTGATATCTTGTCCCCCTCTTCTAAAAATTGATATCCCTAGTTTTGTATGATGAGGAGATGAGACATCCAAAGCTGAAGATAGAACCCGTTGACAGAGGATAAACAGATAAGGAGATTATGAGCATCCTTGTCTTATACCTCTTGTTGGTGCAAACTCAACTGATTGTATAACATTCACCATTGTAACATATAACACAATGCACACACACTGCATGATCATATGCTTTGTTCATGTCCAACTTGATTGCTGAAAATAATTTGTTTCCTGTTTTTCCACCTCTAATAAAATTAACCAATTCCCGTGCCATGAGTACACTCTCCTCTAATGTACGTCCTAACACAAACTCGTTTGATTCTCTGAGATGAGCTCATTGATAGCTTTCTTTAACCTCACATGTAGCAACTTAGCCAAGATCTTATACTGAGATTTGCAAAGATTGATTGGTCTAAACTCTTTAATAGCATAAGGACTTTTAACCTTAGGGATGAAAATAATCCGAGCTTATTCCACTCTCTATCAATGGGTTGCCCCTACTGAAATGCTTGAATATCCTATAAAAAAATGTATGTCCACACCTTAGTTATATAGAATTAGAGGGGTCAATTGGGCGGACTTGGGAAGAAATTGGATGAGAAATTAGTAAATGGGTAATTAATGGGATCGGGTATTAAGTACCCATTAGGTTTTGAGATTGGGGGTGATGGAAATAATTATGTTAATGGGAAATTTGGATCCCAGTGGGTCTCATATTATGTTAACTCAACAGGAACTCATCAAATACCCAAAATCACACAATTACATGCATTGTAATATTTAACATAAATATTCGCTATAATTCACAAATTTTGCATCTTTAACACATGTATGAATCAATAGCCTAATAGTTAGGTGTTATTATATAGACTGTTACTCATTCACATGCTTAAATTATATTCTAATTTGCCGCCAGACATGGTACAATTTGTGTTCTTTCTTTTTTTTTCTACAACACTTAGGACTATAAATGAGTCGAGCTGAACTCGAACAACCACTAATTTGAATTTAGGCTGCTTAAAATATCTTGAGTTCCAACTCGACTCCAACTCGTGCGGACCTGTAGTATATTGGCTCAAGCTCGAGTTCGAATGAAATTAGTATGACTCAAGTTCGATTATGAGTGAAATTCATTTGATTCGAGCTCCATTTTAATTTTGGACTAGAGCCATGATTAAATATAATTTTTCTTTTAATATACATTTTAATTTTTTTAGTAAATATATATTATGTTGGGTCGATAGGTCGAACAAGTTCAATGACAATGTTAATTGAATTCGAGCTCGGGCTCGAACTCGAATACTATTTGAGTTGGTTCAAGCGCGCTCGAATTCGGTCAAAATATAATTTGAGTCAAGTTTTGATAGAGATGCTCGTAAAAAGTTTGGTTCCTTTACATACGTAGTGTGACAAAGCTCGAGAACAGTTCTAGTGTAAACAAAGTAAACTATTTGCGAACAGCTCGGTCAAATTTTGATTTAAATTCCAATTTGATCAAACTCGTACAGTTTTCAAGCTTGAGCCGTACAGTATTCAAGCTTGAGCTCCTACAATATTCGAGTCCATACAGTATTTGGGCTCTTACAGTATTCGATCTCGAGGTCGAACCCAACTAATATTGTTCATTAATCTTGTCGAGTTTGCCGAGCCAACATATTATATATATATATATATTTGTTAAATATAATATAATATAATATAATGTAAATAATATGATGTATTTATTCATGTCTTGAGTTCGTGCTCAAACTAAATTAATTTCACTCGATCTCGAGGTGAATCATGATTTTATAGGTTTAATCGAATCAAATCGAGTTCGAAATATTTTAAACGAGATGAACTTGAACAAACTTGTTTACGGACGTAGTTAGGAATATGGTGAAGTTTGGAAAATGTAATCATAAAAATAGTCAAAAAGAGTAAAAAATATTCGTGTTTGAGTGGAGTCTAATTACGCTAAATAATATCTTTATCAAAAGACGAGAATTTATCGGGTATTAATTGGGTACCCACGATTACCCAATCTTAAATGGGTATATGAAAAGATTGGGATCCCAATCTCATTTTTCCTTGTAACCCAATACTATAAAACTCATTTTATCATAATCTCAAAACTAGAAAATAAAGGAACTTTCCATCCCATTAACTTATATTTAAGAGTCGTGTCTCTTGAAAGACGGTCTTTCCATAAGTCATGGAAATACCAATGTTTAAAGTGCATATTGGAAGAAATGAAGATAAAATTTCTGGGTTGCATGAATCGGGTTATAAACTGTATAACTAATATACGTTGCATAATAAATTTTTAATATTGCAACTAAGATTTTCTACCTTTGACTATTTTAATTAAACTTCGTCTTTCCATAAATTTATAAAAAGACAATGTTTTCCAACACTTTACCTATATTTAATGGGTCTCAATGCTTATTGTGATTAATTGCCCTTCTTTATAGATTGTACAATCAAATATTAGTTATATTCAATAATCTCGATTGCATAGACTTGATTGCCTATAGTACTCATAAGGTAAATACTCCTATATAAAAATGACCGAAAACCAATTACATTATGAAAAGACATTTTTCTAAAAGTTAGATACTTAAATATTAGCTGTATTCAGAGTTTAGTTAAACTTACATTATGAAAGGATATTATAAAAAATGTATATCTAAATCATAGTTGAAAGTGCATATCTAAATTATAGCTGTATTTAGAAATTACACAAAAATATTTGCTTATAAATAATCTAAATGTTTTCAACCTATTAATTCCATTTTCATTGATCTCAAATAAACACTATTATACTAATTTAAGTATTGAAAGATATTCCGAAGGAGAAAAATTACCAACAAACTGTAAAAAAACGCAAGGCCTTAATTTTACACTAAGAAATATAGAGAGAATAGTAGCGAAATAAAATAGAATTGTGTTGAGGACTTGAGGGCCTGTCCTTATCTCCAGCGACAATAAATTTTGTATCGAACCGAGGACCGTGGCTGAGGCAACCTAAATTTTAAGATATTACCAAGTCCCACCGCCCCGATTCCTGGGCCCACACGGTTCCCTCCCTATAAATAACGCACCGAGAAGGCGGAAGCTGAAAGCCTTAAATTTAGAAAGAAAAGAAAAGGGAAAAGCAGTAAAATCACATTGGTTTGGTTTTGCAAATTGCATTACTTAAACAACAATATATTCATTCCAGAGAGAGAGAAGGTGCGTTGTCCGTAGTTGAGGACTCGTGGAAGCTCTGAAGCTCCGATGCGTGTAAACTGCTGACGAACAAATGGCGAGATCACGCTTTAAATTCACAATTTCCTCATCCTCCTCGCTATTTCTACACACATCCACCTCGATCCCACCGCTATTTATACCCTAACAACCTCTCCAATCTCCTCCCAATCGATCTCCCATCTTCTTCACACTTCGCCACCGTACTGCATTATTGTTGCATGTCCGATTCCTAATTGTTGCTTTTCGAGCGGAATGGCGGTGGACGCGGCCAAGGTCCTCTACATAGTGGTGGCCGACGGCGACGCCAAGGAATCGGAGGATGGGAAGCACTCGTTCCGGTACACGCGGTCTGTGCTGCAGAGCACTCTGCAACTCATGGGATGCAAACCTCGTCATGCGTTTAAGGTTTATACTTTGTTTCTTTTTTTTTTTGTTTTTTTTTTCTAAAATGCGTTTGTTGCTATGCTCTGAATTATCGTTGTGAGTTTGCTAGTGTTGCATGCAGGAGTTCCCTTGTGAAAATGTCTAATCGGAGTATAGGTGGAGTTTTTTTTTTTTTTGTAAGAAATTTACTTGAGTTTACAGTTGTATCTGTCTTTTCTTACTTTTATTTGATTTATTGTAGGGTTGTGTGATGGATTCAACCTTGGGAAACTAATGATATAGCGTTTGTGATTGTTGAGGAAGTAAATAGGATTTTTTTGAATCAATCTGCTCTTTTGTTTCCCCAATCTGAAAAAAAAGAAGAAGGTTTTCTTTACTTTGATAATTGAAGAGTTCAATCAAGGGTTATTGTATTGGTCCAGTATGTAGTTTTTGGATGTTTACTTTGTTAAACATTATGCTTTGGTACATTTGTTGTAGGTCTATGGGGCAGTAGAGAAGTTTAGTCGAATGTTTCTGAATATCTCTCATTGTACCACTTTTAACTATTGCTTTGTTTTCCGGACATTGATTGAATTTATCGTTATGTTAGCTTCAGCCATTGCATTTGTGTCAGCCATTGGCTTAGGAATTTTGAATTTGTTGGTCACCTTTGAACAGTGGAATTGTTTTGGCTGAGCCAGTGGTTGAACTTGTGGTTGAACTTGTGGTTTTCGTTGTTTCACTGATGACACAGAAATGAATGTTGTTCTGAACTGGCCAATTTTCGTCCTTACCGAAGCTGTTCATACTAATGTATGAGGCTTCTAGTATTCTGAGATTTATCATGGCAAAGTAGTGTCTAAATTATCCTATTATACCATGTGTGTGTGTTCGTTCTAGGAGCTATGGGAAATTATGTAGAATAGTTCGAATTTTTTTCTTGCATCGCTAATTTTTTATGCATTAGCCTATAGATATTGCTTGCAGCATGTGATTGTCCTGCAAAATAGCATATGCCTAAGATGGGATACTAGTAATTTCTAGCTGATGTAATTGATGTTTGCAATTTATCTATATGGTTGGTTTCCATTTTAGCAACTATGATTTCCTTGTAGATATTGTGCTTGGTTTAATGTTGTCTCTTTTGCTGTGCAGATTAGTCGGCGAGTTTTTGAGAGGATCAGAACAGAATATCTGGGTGAGAACGTGGTCGCATGTGATTTGGAGACTACAAGATCCGAGAATGCAAAGGCTAATTCTGTAAAGGAGGATGATAATTTTGCCAATCTACCGGTTGCAAAAGATGAAGCTGTGCATTCTTTTCAAAAGGATGATCCAGAAAACAGCCTACCGTTTGAATTATACAAGATGCGCACGACTGCTGTTGTTAAAAGAGAGATTTTCCTAGATGTTGTTTGTGATGTCCTTGCTGAGTACAAATATGTTGGTGTCAAGCAGAGGGCTGATTTGGCTTTAGCTTGCAGGTATATCATACTTTCCATATACTCACTTAACATAGGTATGTGTTGTTTTTGGATGGAGATTTGTTTTTTGGATGAGATAAGTATGTTCTGCGAAGGCTGCTCTTTAAATAATCCGTGAAGCCTAACTTTTTGTGGTTCATTTTTGTCTTCATTGATCCTTCTGCCTGTCCGGTGAATCTTCTCTTGGGGATGTTAATGGGGGAAGCATGCTGGTTTTTTATTTTGTTATTCTTGATATAGTCAGCGTTTTTTTGTTATCTTAATGTTATGGCATCTTACTAGTTATACTTGTTTTTCTTGGTGGTCATTGAAAAAAAATGCAGGCTCCGGGAAAGAAAGGAATCAGTTATTGTGCTGTTGTGTGGCACTAGTGGTTGTGGCAAATCTACTTTATCTGCCTTGCTGGTATACATTTTCATTCTACCTCTTTCTTTTCATTCCAGTTCAATTCATTCATTTTTATTTGGTTATGGTTCTGGGTCTCATCCTTTATCTGTCATGATGAATCTAGAGATTTTTATTTTTACATAGCAGTGACTTCTTGATATACAATGGATTAGCTGGGGGGTAGGATGAAGTTCTCTGATTATGATTTCCATCACTGAATTTACCATGTACTAGGATTTGGTTTTAACTCATGACAGCTTCTGAGTACTTTCTCTATAATAAGTTGTCTAGCTAGTTAGAAGTTACAAGGTGATGCCAGATTACATATGGACATTGAAAATATTAAGCAAATAATGATTGTAGTTCGGTGTTACATTGAGAAATTTGAAATATGATATAAATCAGGCCCCATCACTTGTTAGGTTTCTCAATTCAGATGCAACCACTTGTGCTTTTACCATGCGTTATACTCTTGTTGTGCTATGACCATACTCACTTTTTTCTCTTTCTTCCTACAGGGCAGCAGGTTGGGCATAACGACTGTAATATCTACAGACTCAATTAGGCATATGATGAGAAGCTTTGTTGCTGAAAAGCAAAACCCATTGCTTTGGGCTTCCACCTACCATGCTGGTGAGTATTTGGATCCAGTAGCTGTTTCTGAGGCAAAGGCCAAGAAGAAAGCAAAGAAATCTACTGGTGTTGCAACTCCTCCAATAGTAAAGGATGAGGCAGTTGATGGTTCTTCTGTACAAAAATCACTCTTGGAGGGAACTTCCACCTCTGTCGACCTGATCAGTCAGAAGCAGATGGCAGTTGAAGGATTTAAAGCCCAAAGTGAGATGGTCATTGACAGTCTTGATCGCCTTATTACTGCATGGGAAGAGAGGAAGCAATCAGTTGTGGTGGAGGGTGTTCACTTGAGCCTTAATTTTGTGGTAACAACGTTTTCCCATTCAAGAACAGATAATGTGTTTTCCTTTTCATCTTTAACTCCAATTTAGTGTTTTAATGCAGATGGGGCTTATGAAGAAACACCCTTCGATCATTCCATTTATGGTTTACATTTCAAATGAGGAAAAACATCTGGAACGATTTGCAGTCCGGGCAAAGTACATGACTCTGGATCCAGCAAAAAATAAGTATGTTAAATACATACGTAATATCAGAACAATCCAAGAATACCTGTGCAATCGAGCTGACAAGCATTTGGTGCCCAAGATAAATAATACAAATGTCGATAAAAGCGTGGCAGCAATTCATGCAACAGTGTTCAGTTGTCTACGCAGGCGGGAGGCCGGAGAGCAACTTTATGATCCATTCACAAATACTGTTGCTGTTGTAGCTGAGGAATACAGAAATCAGTGTGCTGCCAATTCATTAAGTTCCAAAGGAATGTTTCAACTGATACAGAGGAAAGGTTCTTCTAGACATTTGATGGCTCTTTTGAATAACGATGGATCTGTGGCAAAGGCTTGGCCTGTCGACTCGATGGATGATGATGGCAAACCCATATCTGCTATGTATGGACCATTGCTAATTGGCAAGGCTGAGCCTGTTAATCTGCAGTTTGGTCACTTTGGGATCAGTGCGTGGCCCAGTGATATCGGTGGCACTAGTCGTGCCAGCAGTGTGGATGAGAGGGGTGATTTCACAGACAATGGTAGCAGATATCAATCTTCCTGCTGCAGCTCACCTAGGTTCTCAGAGGGACATGCAAAGGAGGTAACTTCTAAAGATGTTATAATTAATAGACCCCCCATGAATTAACTTACCATTTGAGAAATCAATAGGTTATTTGCTTAAACTCTGTTGTGAAAGTTGTGGTCCACTTTGATGCTTGCTAAGTTTGCTTATATTGCTCATTGATATGCTTACTTTTTAAAGATTTTTTTATGCTTGATTGAAACTCATGTACATTGGCTTGTTTGTGTTGGATTTTGCTCTTGATAATTACTATTGTTTTTGCAGCTCAAGGAGGAAGAATCTGTGCATGGCAGCGATGAAGAAGAAGAGGTTGAGTCACCTGAAGCAGGAAGCGATGAGGATCTGACTGATGGTGAGAACGAGATTCATGAAGAGGTATGAATCCCTTTAATTGCTAAAACAACTCATTTTTCCCAAGTTGCTTAACTAGGCCTAAAATCTTAGTAGCTTTTGCATTGATTACTTAAGAGCGTCGGGAAATTCCTGCAAATGCTTCCTTATTTTTGGTGCTCTATTGGGGTGACAATGTCTCCTGCTAATGAATTGACAGTGGAACTTGTAGAATATTATGTGGTTCTAAATAACAAGCCTTGAATTTCACAGATGGAGGGCTCTGTGGATGAGGGGTCGATAAAATCAGATGAGGATTATGACGACTTTGCCATGGAAGATGTCCCTGAGAAAGGGTACTTGTCAGATGGTGAAGAATTGTTCACCGGGAAACTGAATGCAACTTCGATTTCGGATCCTGAAAACCAAAGCAACTCTACCGAGCTAGATGAAGTGAAATACAACCAAAATCTGAACATGTTCTTGAGAAATAAAGTTGAGAATGTGCCGGAGCCACCAGCGCGAACGTACTCGTCTTTTGCGAAAGGAAAGAACGAAAGAAAGATGACATGTGGTGGTGATGTGAGGATAAGGAAACGGTCTCTGAGTATTCCTGCCTGTGGAAGAAAAGGTTCCCTTGAGAATAATCCTAACTTGTCTGAAGCACTGCTTAGGTAGCGTTGGTTTGACAAAATTTCCTTTCAGTGGAGCTTCAACTCGTTTGTGTGTATAGGGATGATTGTCCGAACTTTATTCTATTCTCGTACTTTTAAGCTTCTTGTAGGTTTTTAATTCTGAACTAAGCTTACTGTAGATTTAACTTGTGATGGAGTGTTTTTGTGAACTTTGCATATACTGCGATAAGCCAGTTCTTTTGGATATAGTTCCCGTAAAACATGACTTTGATTCATTTATCAGTTCATCAACTCGGCCATATATAATCTGGATTCGGACTTAAATTGCCATAAAATACAATAGTGGATATTTCAAATAAATAAATAAAATACTCCCTCTGTCCCAGCCAAATCTGCACACTTACTATTTGGAGGTCAAAGTTGTTAAAATTTGACCACATATTTGAGTAGATATATGAAAAATAATATTATCGTATGATATATTGTTAGATTCGTCATAACATGTAGTTTCTAAATATCAATTTTATATGTGTCATTATTGTCCGTAGTTACATATATTTACAGTCAAACATGTTTTTTGAAGACCGTGAAAAAGATTCTGTGCAAATTCCCCTGGGACGGAGGGAGTACCATAGTGGAAGGAAGAGGGCGAGGGTGTTTAATGTTATAATGATGCCCATACATATGTAAAAAAAGAGTAGTTCTTCTTACAGACAACTTATGGGCAGGTCAGTGTTCAGTTTGCAAATTAAGGAAAGTTAAAAAAATTCGCGGGCCAGATTGAAAGGATAAAAATTCTCTATGTTGGAAAGCCACCACCTCAACTATGCTGGAAGTCGATCCCCACTTCCTGAAGGCCATCAAATCTGTCGTCCGCAACTCCGACTCCGAGCTCTGCCACGCCTCCCGAACCCTAATCTACCTCATGAAATGCGATCACTATCAGGTAACTGGCATCATATTCTCAAGCTCTGTAATTCACCTATTCAATGAAAAAATTGACCTGATTTTGATACAATTATACGTGATTATATGTAGGTTTAATGAATTGAGCAATTTTTGAGTTAATTGTGTGAAATCAAAGTGTTGTTTTGTTTTTATGTATAGGTACGGTACCTTTCGTTACCCAATTTATCAGACTTTCTCTTTCTCCATAATGGTTTAATTGGTTTTGCTCATGTATTCTCATGCTTATTCTTGTTCCTAACTACTAGTTTTTTTTCCTGGTTTGGGGGCTCTGTTATTGGCTACAGATTGTTTGATGATTTTCCCCCAACGAGTTACTAACGAGTTTCAGGTTCAGAATGGAGTCATCCATCAAGAGATTGAGTGGGTCTGTTCTACATTAATTTGTTTTTTTGTTGACAATTCTTGCTGGTGCTGTTGGAACTTATGACATTGCGATGGAGCTGGGAAGGAAGGTGATTTGTCAAAGGTGCTTCCAACTACTCTGTGATAACATGCTATGCAATGCCGGATTATATAGCTTTTGCCATGTATTTTCTTTGGTAGTTATTGGAATATGATTGTGACTGATATAAAATTGGACTCTATACAATTTTGTTACGTAGGAACTGCAGGATGTGCAATGTATGGAATGCGATACAATGTACGTTGTATTTCTGCTATGGATCAATCTGCTAACAAGTGGTATGAGTTGTGTTTATATGCATCTCTGAAGTAGTACTGTAGTACAACTATTTAGCATCGAGTTGTGCGGTTACTGTAGTATTAGTTTTACATTTCACGGTACTTTCTCTATCAGCTGTTCTAGCGTGGATGCATTTATTATTTACCTTATTGTTAGCTTTGAGGTAATTAAATGAATCTATCAGAATGAGTGGATGAATTGAGTGAACCAATGTTTCAATGAATATGTTTAAAAAAGCAGGTTTTAGCCGTTATGGTTGACAGAGTTCTTGTGCTCTTGCCTTTTTAGTTTAATGGCTCCCTGGAAGAATTTCACATGCCATTGTATCTCCAGTGAGAGCTTATAGCTATTGTTTCTCCAATAATATCCAGTGAATATGTATGTTTCCCTTTGTTATATAGTTGTTTCATGCTTTCAAAGTTTTGTGCACATTGTATGCCCCATGTTTGTTGTCTTTTATGTTGCGGAAACAAATAGAGCAGGTTTGGTTGTTTTCTTGAAGGTATATGAGATATTCAATGCACGAAAGCATATTGCATTTGCCGAGTCGGACTACATTGTGTATGAGGAAGGGCAATCGTCATAATCAGTCTCGAATGTCTACAACAGTGTCAGCGCTCCTCAAAACTACGATAGTACTTCTGATGCATCTCTCAAGTTAGGGTAAGGCTCTTCTTCACATAGTGTTAAGCACCTGCATAAGTTTGTTCTATTACTGAACCGGGCTGGATATGCTAACCAAGCATTATGCTGATGCCATTGGCTTTAGTATTGCCTTATTTTTGCATGATAGCAAAGCTGATTTTGATTCATACACAGAATTTCTGAGATACATAGGGGCTAGAAACCGGGTGGGTGTAGCAAAGTTTGATGATGGGACCACCTTGTTCTTAGTACCTCCATCAGATTTCCTCACCAAGGTTCTGAAGGTTACTGGACCTACTAGACTTTATGGAGTTGTTTTAGAGTTTCCACCAACGGCTCTTGATACTTCAGTTCACCCAGAGAAACTACAACAACATTATGTCGATCCACAACACCAAGATACTTCTCTGACTGCATATAGTGGGATGCCACGGGAGGAAATTTCTTTGCCCATGCAATACAACCGAGATGGACACGAGGATGGGACCCTTCCAATTCTATTTCATCTATGAATAATGCTACTGCTTCTCAAGCTGGGGTTACTTTAACACCTGAATTGATTGCCACTAGCTTTTTTACTACCAGGGAAAGTTGTTTGTTTCCGAAAGTCCTTCTGTACAAACAACCTTCTGTACAAACAACTGCAAAAGGTTGTGATGGATTGGAATTAGAAGATCTCCAACTAGCGTACACTTCTTTGGATGATTATTCAGACTATTTGATGCCGGAGATTCATCAGAATATGAATTCTGGTGCTATAAACATGTAAAAAAAAAATATGTGGCAAATATTTAAAAAATAAAATAAAATGTTGTTGAAAATTTTCGTATATACTATGCACATGTTACCTTACAAATTGTATTGTTTGTATTGAAACATGAACTTGTTTTAAAAGTTCGGAATATGAATTATGAAACTTTTCTAGGAGATCACGTATAAGTTAAGTTATGAATCGTTTATATTTTGTTAAAACATGAATATGTTAGTCTACAACTAGTATATGTTATAGTTTATACGGACAGAGGAGACTATGATTTGACAATTTTACATTGTCATATTAACTCTGCATTAATCACTTTACAACATGTCCTTAAAATTTCAGTGTCATCTTCATATGAATCCTTCTTGTGTCGGAACGTCCTGTGGAGTCCAATGTTTAATGTTATCTGATTCCTTAAAAGTTAAAACCAAAAATAGTCTAACTCATGCAAAAAGTCATACACATTGGATTGCAGCATATAAGCAAGTATGTATAATTTCTAATTCAAAACGACAATAACCAACAATGAAAGTAAAAGTCAAACACAATAAAAATAACAAGTGCATACTGGATTCTAATAGATGCAATATATAAGTAAACAGATGCAGTTCTGAATTCAAAATGTACAAAAAACAACAATTTTAAAAAAAAAGGTATGCACAACACAACTAACAAGTACATACGAGATACTAATAGATGCAGCATATCAGTAAACAAATGCAACTCGTTATTCAAAACGTACAACTAACAACAAGTGAAAACAAAAGGTCATAGACAATACAACTAACAAGTACACATTGAATACTAACATGTGCAACATGTAAGTAAACATATGTACCTTGTAATTCAAAACAAACAATCAACAAAAAATGGAAAAAAGGTCATTCATAGTACAACTAACAAATACACATTGGATACTAACAGGTGCAACATATAAGTAAACAGATGCAGTTCAGAATTCAAAATGAACAATCATAAAAAAAAAAGAAGAAAAAAAGGTCATTCACAAAAGGTCATAGACAATACAACTAACAAGTACACATTGAATACTAACAGGTGCAACATGTTAGTAAACAGATATACCTCATAATTCAAAACGAACAATCAACAACAAATGGAAAAAAAAGTCATTCACAGTACAACTAATAGATACACATTGGATAATAACATCTGCAACATATAAGTAAATAAATGCAGTTCTTAATTCAAAATGAACAACCAACAACATATTTTTTAAAAAATAATCATACACAACACAACAAACAAGTACACACGAGATACTAACAGTTGCAACATATAAGTAAACAGATGCAACTCGTTATTCAAAACGTACAACTAATAACAAATGAAAAACAAAAGGTCATAGACAGCACAACTAACAAGTACACATTGAATACTAACATGTGCAACATATAAGTAAATAGATGCAGTTCGGAAGTCAAAACGAATAATTAAAAAAGAAGAAAAAAAAGGTCATTCACAAAAGGTCATAGACAGTACAACTAACAAGTACATATTGAATACTAACATATGCAATATATAAGTAAACAGATGCAACTCGCAATTCAAAAAAAACTATTAGCAAAAAAGAGAAGAAAAAAAAGGTCATTCATAGTATAATTAACGGGTACACATTGGATAATAACAACTGCAAAATATAAATAAACAAATACAGCTCGTAATTTAAGATAAACAATCAACAAGTTTGTTATAATAATTAATCATTTTTAGAGTAGCCGCAATGTGATACACTAACAGGATATCGTCCCAAGTGGCAGTCTGGTAAGCTCATCAATCACATTGCTTGTCTCCTCACCAAGATCCTCCTCAATATCTTCCCATTCTCCATAAGGGGCAGATTTCTTTTTCCGCCCCCTTCTAAGGCCTTCACATCTTTCAACTTTAATGGATGAGAAATAGTACTCCTTTTCATCAGTGGAACACAGATTGGCTAGGACTTCCAGACATTTGTGAAAACATCCGCGAGGACGTTAAGCTTGTCAGCTTTGAGAGCTTTCAGGTTCCGAAAAGCTGTCTGAACTCTTCGTCTTCAAATCACAGTCTTGAGTCCAAAGCATTGTTCAACAACCGATCAATATGGTCTAATAAACTCTGAATGTCCATGCCTTCCACATAATCCTTCTTCTCAAACAACATATTCCCCCTCATCGTCAAGAAATCCTCAATACAGTCCCCAGCTTCATCAGCAGCAGATTTTACATGATCTACTTCATCCTGATCACAATCCTCCAATTTTTGCAACAAATTAGCTACTAAATCTTCAAGAAATTTAGCATCTCCCACCAATCTATGAAAGACGCCAAACACAATCAACTGGACCGAACCCGACCCGGGCCTACAAAACCCTTCTTACTCAGTTAGTCAATGTCGCTAGGGTTTTAGAGAAATCAATAGAGAAAAGATCACCACCGTATGAAATTGAACCAGAACTAGTTGGGGCACCACAGTTTCTCTGGCGAGGAAAATGATGGGAGGATCCAAAGATAAGAAAAACCAGAACAGAATAGCCATGCCCGATGACAATGCCGGAAAACAAGTAACCGATGCTCGGTTCGCTTCAGTTCACTCCGACCCTCGGTTCGCTTCAGTTCACTCCGACCCTCGGTTCCGGAAGCCGCTGCGGCACAGGGGGAAGGTCGTCGTCGATCCTCAGCTTTCACATCCAATAGGCGCAAGAAACTCTTCAAACTAGAGCTCAAGAGATAGAGTTCGCTATGCGGAATGAGTTGAATCCTCAGTATGAGGTAGAGAAGAGCGAGAGAAAGAGAATACTGAAAATTGAAGAAGAATAGATTCAGGAGACTTTCTTACTCAGTTAGTACCCAATTGTTTACTAATTGTAAATTGAACCCTATAAATGTTTTTTGAGACTTTTCCATCAAAAAATTATGTCAGGATTTGACAAATTCACTGGATCTCGTCTCTAAACAACTTTTTCTATAAACTCTTTTTACAATTATTACAACTCCAATAATTATAAATTAATGTACTCATAAACTATAAACATTGTATTCATCGTCTCTGGCGAAACTTGACAACCATCGTTGCTGACTGGGCTAAGAGCATTTCTAATGATTTACTCTATCTTTCAGCTGTTACAGTTGAAACAGCGCCTTCACTCCAATGGTTTACTCTATATTTTCTTCTATAAAGAGTATTTCTTTATATGGTTTATAAATGTTAATTTCATTAATCTCTTATTCTTTCATTAATATGGTAAAACTATCCCAATTACATATTTATCTTGAATTTTTATTTTATTTGATCACAAAAAATTAATTTATAATAATATGTGGCTTTCTAAATTATTTTATGACTATAATTTTTATAAATTTGACTTTTATGTTAATATTGTCAACAAAAGAATTTAAATTTAGAGTTTGAGTATGTTAATTTTCTTTCGCATAGAGAAAATAGTGTGAAGTAAATAACGAAGAGTCCGTCTCTTGAAAGACGGTCTTTCCATAAGTTATGGAAAAACCAAGGTTTAAAGTGTAAATTAGAAGAAATTAAGATAAAATTTTCGGGTTGCATGAACCGGGTTATAAATTTTATAACTGCTACATGTTTCATACTAAAACTTTTATATTGCAACTAAGACCTTTTACCTTTTATTATTCTAATCAAATCCCGTCTTTCCATAAGCCTATGAAAATACCGTCTTTCCCAAGACTTTGCCAATAACGAAAGGAAAAAAAAAAGAATGAAATACGGAGTAAAAGGAACAGGGGGAGAATATATTTAGAGTTTTACTGTAGCTGCACTACTCCACAAACGCTAAATTAGCGTATCATTGGAGTAAATTTTGGGCATTGCTATATCACGCCCCTGTATTTTACTAGTTACGCCCTAATACGTATATGTATAATACTAATATTAAGATTTTAAAATAAAACAAAAATCAACAACAAAAATTTAAAATCAAAACAAAAATCAAAAATCAAAAATAAAAATCAAAAACAAAAAAAACCACAGTGCACCACCGAGCCGCCGTGCGCCACCGTGCACCACCGCTGCGCCGCCGAGAGCCACCGTGCGCCGCCGTGCCCTGCGACGCCACCGCGCGCGTGCAACGCCGCTGTGCGCCACCGCGCGCCTCCGTGCCCTGCGACGCCACCGCCGAGCCGCCGTGCGCCACCGTGCACCACCGCTGCGCCGCCGAGAGCCACCGCGCGCCACCTCTCCGGCCACCGCGCACCGCGCGCCACCTCTCCTGCCACCGCGCGCCACCGTGCGCCAGCGCTACGTGCTCCAGCGCCACCGCCGTGCACAGCGCCGCCGCCACCTATTTCTCTTCTTCTTCGTCTTCTCCGGCGGTTTCGTCTTCTTCTCCGCCACCGCCACCGAGCAAAGCCCTAACCCCTCCGTCTCTCCTCCTTCGACGCCGTCGATCGAAGCCCGCCGTCGATCGGTTCGCGCCCGGGCCGTGGCGAACGGAAGGCGGCCGGTTCGCGCCCGGTCCGTGGCGAACGGAACGGCGTCCGCTCGCGCCCAGGCCGTGGCGAACGGGACACCGTCTGGTTCGCGCCCGGTCCGTGGCGCACGGAAGGCGGCCAGTTCGCGCCCAAACCGTGGAGAACGGAACACGGCGAACGGAGAACGGAGAACGGAGCCGCGGCGTCGCCGGAGAAGGAAGAGGAACGGCGGAGGAGAAGGAGGAGAAGGAGAAGGAGAGCGGCGCGGCGGCGGTGGCGCTATGCACGGCGGCGGCAGAACAATTACATAAATAAATAAATAATTTAATTTAAATTATTTAAATTATTTAAATTAAATTAAATTAAAAATACATATTGTATATAAAATAGTATAAATACAAGGCGTAACTAATAAAATACAGGACGTGATATAGCAATCCCCTAAATTTTTTTGCCTATATCCTCCGTGACACGCTACTTTTGCATCCATTGGAGATGGCCTGAGGCCACAAATCTGCTGCTATGGCAGCCCTAAACCTGCTACAACAAGCACGCAGTACAAATCCTGTTCCCAATCGAAGCAATATAAGATCCGAGTGCAGTGGGAGAAATTGGTTATTGATTTCTTATTAATTAATTATATTATTTTTTTATTTTCTCTCTTTTATCTTATTTTTAAGAAATTATTTATTTTCTTCCACAATGGTAAGGAACCACTTTTTACTATTCATATACCCCACTTGATTTTCTCTATCCTACTCATCAATTTTATTATTAACATTTAATTTAAATAAATTTATCTATCCAAAATAAGTTGTAAGTGAAATTTAATAATACGTTATAATTTTTAAAATTGAATTTCATTTTTTTCCAATAATTATTCTAGATTTTTTCAATAATTTATCTTCAATAATTTTCTCAAAAATCATTCCAAATTTTTATTTCAAATCATTCCTGATTTTAATAAAAAATCATTCAAAAATTTTAATTTAATTTTTTAATTAAATTTTACAAATAAAAAATTCAGATTTTTTTATATAAAAAAAATGAAGGTAGGGACACGTGTCCCAATCAAAGGCATGCCACAGAGCAACTGCATGTAGGACACGTGAGCCAATGTATGACTGACACGTGTCCCAAATTAGGAAAGAAAAATGGGGCCTACACCCATGTGATGCACTCAATTGCACCGATTTCTTGATCAGTTGCTAGGGTAGCAACTATTAGGCAGTTTCTTGTTTAGAAATCACCAATGTGGGTGTTTTCAGTTTGTAGAGCGATTTTTTAAATCCAAGAAACCACAATTGCACATGCTCTAATCTTTCCAAACCTCTCATCTGCTCCTAACATCACCCCGACCACACAATACAAAGGGGAACCCTCAGTGTTGTACTCCTATATCCAAACTCTTGCTACCATTCCCAAAATGCCCTAATTGGAAATTTTCTCAAAGGAAGGCCATCAATGAACCAATTTCTTCAACATTTGATATAAATTAGCTTTTCTTTATTTGTTTTTTATTAACTAGGATTTTTAGAATATAACACTATACTCATTTTTTTTATTGGGTTTTTAATGAGGTAGTGTAATCATTTATTTTATTTTAGAATAAGGCACCTTAATTCAGCCATGTTGACTTTGAAAGAATTAATGTTTCGGTCATGCATTTATTTTAGGGTTTAGAATATTCAGTTATGATTTGATTAGAATTAGATTTGGTAAGATTAGATAAGGCAATATTCATTCAAGATTTATCTTGAAGAATATAGTAATTTATTTTAGGTAGTCTAGTTAACTATGGTTTTAGTTTCTTAAAGCTGTCATAATCCTTTACAGTTTCTTGTTTGTATTTTTTGAAGACCATACCTATATACTACAAATATGGGTGGTTTTCAACATTATTTTTAACAAACACTTTTATCAATCAAATATACAACCTTTTGAGTTCATACTCTTTGCTTGCGAGCTTATTCCATTATTGCTTAACCCCGATGGCTAGTTAAGTATCAATAAACATTGTAATCTGATCTTGATGGCCAGTTAGAGAGCAAGTCAAGATTAGGCGTACCCCGTGGGCTAGACACCTGAATTTCGTGTGAAATGCACACGCAAGCAGTAACAGAGGCGTGTGAGATTCATGCGCGAATTCCATACGCGCGAGACACACAACTCTTCATCTTGCGAGGTCTTAGTTTATTGCAAGCTATTGAATTTATCGCGGATTGCTCCATTTTATCGCAAACTATTGCATTTTCTCGTCGGATCTCTCCTTCTCGCGAGTTGAAGCAGTTTTCAGCCTAGTTAGCATTCAGTCACTGCCTAGTCAGCGTTCAGTCACTGCCTAGTCAGCGTCCTGTCACCGTTTATTATCATAATTTTGCAGGGATGATGTGGGATGTTTATCTTCATTTATTTTTGAAGATCGTTCACGTTTCGAGGATGAAACTTTTCGTTCTCGAAAGGAATGATACGAATTAGGTTTTATTTATTTATTTTTATTAATTAGGATTTTTAGAAGATAAAACTATACTATTTTTTCCACTGGGTTTTTTAATGAGGTGGTGTGATCATTTATTTTATTTTAGAATAATGACCATTAATTCAACCATGTTGGCCTTGGAAGAATTAATGTTTCGGTCATGCATTTATTTTAGGGTTTAGATTATTTGATTAGAATTAGATTTGGTAAGATTAGATAAGACAATATTCATTCAAGATTTATCATGAAGAATATAGTCATTTACTTTAGGAAGTCTAGTTAAATATAGTTTTAGCTAAACTGTCATAATCTTTTTCAGTTTCTTGTTTGTATTTTTTGAAGGCCATACCTATTTACTATAAATAGGGGTGGTTTTCAACATTATTTTTAACAAACACTTTTATCAATCAAATATACAACTGTTTGAGTTCATACTCTTTTCTTGCGAGCTTATTCCATTGTTGCTTAACTCCGAGGGCTAGTTAAGTATTGATAAACCTTGTAATCTGATCTTGATGGCTAGTTAGAGAGAAAGTAGAGATTAGGCGTACCCCGAGAGCTAGACACCTGAATTTTGACCGAGATAATGAGGGTTTACAGATCCTTTCACTAAATCAAAGATATTAATTATGCAATCGTGAGTTTTCGCAAGGAGATTCATAACATCCTTCTTCTGCTCGGGAGTCAGAGAGTTGATTACAAGTTTCAACTTTGTTGAAGAACAACTAGTAGATAATTTCTTTTCAATCATGAAAACAAAATACAACATGTAAGTAAGCTTATACAGTTCCAAATAACTCATACGTACGAGATACTAATATATGCACCATGTAAGTAAATATATGTACTATCTTACAAAAAATAAAGAATCCGCAACAAATAAAATGGCAACAATCAGAAACAATTAACTGATTAATGCACAATGAATACTAAACATTGCAACATACTCGGAGTATTTAGTTTCACAAAGTGTTATTTTATCCCGACTAACCGTTAGACGAGGTCATTTTATCACGAGAAAATGAATTTGGTGGCCCCTTAACTGTCACGATCGTCCCCTTTGGCCCTCCAATTTTTTCCTAACATTATTGGCTCCTCTAAAAACTAGCTCATTTGCTCATTGAGGAGCCAAAAGTGTTCGAAAAAAATAGAGGGCCGAAGGTGGATGATCATGATAGTTAAGGGGCCACCGAAGTCATTTGCTCTTTTATAATTGATGTAACTAATAAGGTGATTTGATGTTTGTTTATATTTACTGTAACAAAGGTTCCTATACCTTTGAAAAACTTTCAAAATGTATCTTAATGTATAAATAGTTATAATTTGACCCTAGAAGTTATTAAAATGAGATTTTTTATGATTGCTCTAGCCGATACCTGGTGTAAAATGAGACTTTCTCAACACCTAAAGGGCACATTATATTTCAATAAAATCACAAGAACCCTAAAAAATATAAACACAATATAATACATATTAACAATTAGTTTACTAATTTAGCCATTTAATTTGCTAGTATCCAACCTATATAAAATTGAAAAAGTCTCCTATTAGACCGACTAACGGTTTAGACCAATCATGAAAAATCTCATTTCAATAATTTTTAGGGTCAAATTATAATTATTTGTACATTATGATACATTTTGCGTGGTGGTGACAAAGATGGTGGTTCGAAACCACCATTTAAACCTTGATTTCACCACTGTTAATAGCCATGTCCTACACTAGTGACTGTTACATTGGAGTTGCAAAGATTTTCTTAGAGGCCAAAATTTTGAACTGCGAATGAATCTAGGACTAGTATGATATAATGTTGAACTGGAGGTCCATATGATATTTTCTACAGACGGTAGGGGTTATAAAATAAAATGACTTAGGGTAAACTAAATCAGCAGAGATGACAATGGGGTAGGGTGGGTGAGGATTATGGTACCTCCATGCCCGTGTCCACCTAAAGTTTTCATAATCATATCCGTCATCACCCATGGCGGGTACAACATTAAAATCAACTCTCACCCCATCAAGTATTGTATAAAATTCATCTTCGCCCCATCACTCACTTGGGTTTTCATACCCACTTTAAACCCATTATACTCACCCTACTTAAATCTCCAAAAGCACATAAAATATGCTTTTTTCGAATAAGTTTAATATTTAAAATTAATTTATAAATATAAAATTAGTATAAGTACAAGAAAATTTCATTATGAATAAATAATACATTTTAATTTATTATATCAACGGGTATATAGTGGGTTAATGGGAAGGGCATGGATGGGACGGATGTGAATTAATATCCACGTTCGACCCACTATCCATGATGTGTATCATTTTCATATCCATTACCCACCCCACCCCATCAAAACAACCTCCATACCCTGGGGTGGATGCAGGGCCGACCTCAACCAAAACCCGCCCCACTGCTATCCCTTGTTATATGTTTTACTTCAAACTATGAAAACAAACCGGTCTAATATTGCGTACACTTCAAATTTTCAAAAACAAAAGATTGAACATCTAATTGCTGGTTCATGAGCATTAGAGCAAGGAGTCAATTTAATCACTTTAGAAAAATGAATATTTGCATTAAAAACAGAACCATCTTGTGTAAAGTGATTCTACCTAAACAAAGATTCCTTGTCTGGATAATGTTCTGGCTACCACGGATAGGCTTCACTACTTCAACATTTTGTCAGGAAGACATAATTGTGTGATGTGCTAAACATCCCAAGAAACAACACAACACATGTTTTTTGAGTGCAAATATACAGAGGAGTTGATGGTTAAACTGCAGGTGTCAATTTGCAGGAATTTAAGAAAGATGAAGAAGAAAATGATCTTGACCAGGAGGAAAAAAGATAAGCGGGTGATGCAGATGGTTTCTGGTTACTACAATCTTTGACTGGAGAGAAATATGAGACTATTCAATGGAGTGGAACTCAAACCAGGTACACTAGTTAATTGAGATTGAATGGAGAGTTAAAGGATGCCAGGAGAAGAAGAAGAATAGCAGCCGGGGTGGAGTTTTGGCCCAGGAACAAGGCTAGTGGCTTAGTTTCAAATTTTGTAGTTATTGGATGATATGAAGGATGTAATAGATGAGTGCATGATTTTACTATCGCATAAAGTGGAATCTTGGTCCACTTTATGGTACTCTCGGAATTTGGAAGCAAAGGGTTGAGGACGCATTTCCATAATGCGTCCTCCCCTTTTTAAATTTCCACCTCCTTCTCTTTTTGTTTTTCCCCGGTGCTGGGCCTCTTCTATTTATTTTTTAATTTGATCGAATTTTTTCTTCTTCCGAAACTTTTTTTTCTTCCGAAATATTTTCTTCTTCCGGAATTTTTTCTTCTTCCGGAATTTTTTCTTCTTCCGAAATTTTTTTCTTCTTCCGAATTTTTTCTTCTGCCGAAATTTTTTCTTCCGAAATTTTTTAACGCAATTTAGCACTCGTTCTGGGGAGCGACTCCTCAGATCCGGCGAATTATTTTTTTGAAAGTATTTGGAGGAATCGTTTTTGAAAGGAGCCCTCAGACCTGGCAATAGTTCAATTTTTTACTGAAGAATTTAAATATACGGATAAATATATAAAAAATATATATATACGAATATATGTATAAATATATACGTAAATATAAATAATTATATATATATATTACAAATATATAAATATATATAAATATGTATACACGCGTAAATGTGTGGATGTATACACCCGTAAATGTGTGGATGTACGCACGCGTAAATGTGTGGATGTACGCACGCGTAAATGTGTGGATGTACGCACGCGTAAATGTGTGGATGTACGCACGCGTAAATGTGTGGATGTACGCACGCGTAAATGTGTGGATGTACGCACGCGTAAATGTGTGGATGTACGCACGCGTAAATGTGTGGATGTACGCACGCGTAAATGTGTGGATGTACGCACGCGTAAATGTGTGGATGGATGTACATACGCTTAAATGTGTGGATGTACACACGCGTAAATGTGTGGATGTATGCGTAAATGTGTGGATGTACCCACGTAAATGTCTGTATGTACATACGTAAATGTGTGGATGTACACACATATATAAATATAAATATAAATATAATTATAAATATAAAATAAATATAAATATATACATATATATAAATACAAAAACAAATATAAATATAAATATAAATATAAATAAAGATATATATGTATATATATATAAATATATATATATACATAAATACATACATATATATAAATATAAAAATATATATAAATCTAAATATAAATAAAGATATATATATATATAAATCTAAATATAAATAAAGATATATATATATATATATATAAATATGAATATATATATATATATATATAAATATATATAAATATATACATATATATATATATAAATATACATAAATATAAATATAAATAAAGATATATATATATATGAATATATATATATATAAATATATACATATATATATATATATAAATATACATAAATATAAATATAAATATAAATAAAGATATATATACAAATATAAATAAATAAATATATATATATAAATATATTCATATATATATAAATATATATATACATATAAATATGAAGATATACATATATATAAATATAAATATATATATATATATAAATAAATGTAAATATAAATATAAAAATAAAAATAAAAATAAAAATAAAAATGAATATGAATATAAATATAAATATAAATATGAATATGAATATGAATATGAATATGAATATAAATATAAATATAAATATAAATATATATAAAAATATATATATAAATAAAGAAATATATAAATATGAATATATATATATAAATATATACATATATATATATACAAATATAATTATAAATATAAAATAAATATAAATATATACATATATATCAATTCAAATATAATTTAAAATATAAAATAAATATAAATATATACATATATATCAATTCAAATATAATTATGAATTTAAATTTAAATATAAATATTTAAATTTGACCAGAAATTTTTAAAAAAATTTGACCAGATATTGTAAAAAAAAAATTTTAAAAAAAAATTAAAAATAGCCTTGGGCGCCACGTGGCAAGGCCTCATTCGGCCACGTGGCGCCCAACATTTTTGACCAGATTTTGGCCCAAAATTTTCACGGCCAGAGAGGACGCATTATGATAATGCGTCCTCTGCCACGTGGCAAGGCCCCATTCGGCCACGTGGCACCCGACATTTTTTATCAGAATTTTGGACTAAAATTTGAAAAAAAAAATAAAAAATTGAGAGGACGCATTTCGGAAATGCGTCCTCTATATTGGGTAGCCATTTGTGGCTACTGTAGCAACAATTATAGCAATTTCTCGTAATAGATTGAGGGAAACAATCTTAATTTTGTAAAGCTTTGGTCTTTCAATAAACAAGATGTTTTAACAAAAACAAGAAGGGAAAGTCTCAGGAAAGGCGGCCTTTCCATAAGTTTATGGACAGTCCTCAGGGGCATTTGCATTAAATGTTGTGATTTTTTATAAAATTTAATTATTGCATTTTATAAGTTAAAACTAGTAATAATATGCATTTGGAGGTGAAAATATAAAAATATATCATATAAAATAAAATTTTTAAAAATTTTAAATTTTGTATGTAATTTAAGAAATGCAGTGTATAAGATAAGAAATAAGTGGCCTGTCCATAAGCTTATGAACAGGCCGTCTGTCAGGAGACCCACTCAAAAAAGAATATTTGCATTAAAACACCGATCGATCAAGGTAACACGAAGTGAAATTTAATAATAATTTCTCTCAATATTTTCTTTGGAAGATCACTAAATAACTAGATTTAATTTAGAAAAAATATAAATGTTCATGTGCAAATTAAATTGCACCTTTCATTTTTAAATAACTCATGAAACAACTTTTTCCTTTTGAATTTAGTTGCAATTCAATTAAGTTCATTTTCTTGTGTGTGCATATGTGTGATTTGTTTCTTATAATTTTCTTTAGGAAATATTAAATGCACTTTAATATGTAAAAAAAATTGGGAAATATGCAAATATAACCCTATATAATTATGAAAGTGCAAATATAACCCTGAGATAATTTTTAGTGCAAATATAACCCTAACTATTTAACAAAAAATATAACCTTCTGGTGATATTTCTGGCGTTGACTTGAGTTTTTCAGGAGTTGACCTTATTTGAAATGATAAAAAAGTCCTTGGACTACATGTTGAATTTGGATGGACAATTTGCCCATCTCTCTGCCCAAAATATAAAAAAAAACAAAAAAAAGAGAAGCAGGACCGCTTTTGACTACTCGTCGCCGCTACCGTTCAAATGAGTTCTTCGATTAGCCACGACCGGAGCTCTTTAACTGACAAAAAATTTCTCAACTTCTTCTTTTGGGTCGGATTCTTTACAGACCGGAACCACACTGTCGGATTCGTATACAACGGATTCCAACCCAGACCCGCAAACCTGAATCTCGATGGCATAGCACAACTTACCGACAATGGCCTCATGATGCTAACAAACAGCACCAGATACAATACGGGTCACGCCTTCTACCAGGATCTGATCCATTTCAAGAAATCGTCCCCCGCCATCAACCAGCCCTAGCCCCGCCTCCTCCTCAGCTCCGCAGACCACCACCATCAACCCCTCTCTCCGCTCACCACCCCCACAGCCCCACGCCATCTCTGCCACCGTCGGTCACCATTTCCGGCGCCGCTCAGCCAAGCGCCGAAAAATCGAGACCCAAAACAACGAAGTCAGCAGAAAATCGCCCGTCAGAATCCAAAAAACCGACCCAAACCTACACAATCCGAAGGTGGTAAATGAATGAATTATAAGGTATTCAAATGCACTGGGGATTTGGACAAAGGAACAAGTAGAAGCGTGGAAACCAATTGTAGATGCTTTCCACCAAAAAAGGGCTATTTTTTGTCAAATTTATCATGCTGGCAGAGCTTCCAATAATGGTAATACCAAAATTCTTCGAATCTGTTTGGTAGAAACAGGAGTGTGAGTGTGACTTTGAAAAGACCCAGATGAAAATGAGAGGGGATTATCTGACAAAAACAACAACCTCTCAGTCCATGTTCAGAAAAAAGATGAGATTTACACAAACTGACCTACTACATAGATGAATATGAAATTAAAAGAAAGGGTGGCATCAGAATTAGGTGATGCTGATGAGATTTGTAGAAGCGGATGAGATTTGCAGAAAAAGGAGAAAGGGCCATGTTCATCTGATGCGGCGACGGCAATTAGAAGAAGAAGAAATTGGTGGGGGCAATATGGTCATTATCTAATTGAGAGTTTTTCAATTTTTTAAAAATAAAATCCATCAAGGTTAAATTAGTCTTTTCATCATAATCCGGCCTCAAACTGACGAAAAAGGTTATATTTGCACATAACCTGAATACATAGGGTCATATTTGCACTTTCAATTAGTGCATGGTTATATTTGCACTTTCGTCAATTATATAGGGTTATATATGCACTTTTCTCAAAAAATTTCACACAAAAAGTTGGCAAATATTTTTAGAATAGAAAATATAATGCTATATTAAAAATGAGTGCAGGTTAAGTGCAAGTATGTGTGCATGTACTTTTGATAGAGCGTGGTGTTAATGAGAACCGTGCATGCATGCAGGAATTGGATAGGGGTTTTGGGAGTGGAGAAAGGGTGGTGTTGGTTGTTATATTTAGAAGTGTGGTTGCTTTATGACCCACCTCCACTATGAATTGTTAAAATGATGAGTAGCTATCCCATGCGGAGGGCCTTTAAAAGAGTCAAAGATAAAATTTAAGTTCTGCTCCCAAACTTACTACTAAGCTACCTATATGGTAGATAGTGGCAAGACCGGGTTTGTCCATAGAGATACAAGATGTCCAAAAGTCAACTAAACACAGCCACATCCGGGTTGTCAATCCGTCCATGTGTTAGGAATAACTAAATATTGCAAAACAGGCTTTTGGGGGGGGGGTTTCAATTAACAACTACAAGCATATGAGATCACACGAGATTAAACTATATAGACTAGCCCTTGGGGGTATTTGCGTAACATGATTGATAAATGACTCTTATCCTCGATTCATTCACATACAAACATATAAACCTATCTTATGCCTACGCCACATAGTGTGGAGATAGCCATATATTTACCTTCGTCTGTCACACAAAAGTACTTACCACTAATACATGCATATCTCACCGTTTCCGTAATTAGGGACGAGCTCTAGTCCAGTGACGCCGAAGACCATCCCCGTCATCTCACTCCCAATGCTAACATGCCCCCGCTTAGAGGAACAAAGCCCGCCTAAAAGGGCAATGCCTGGCATATGTCACAATTGTTAGATATAAAAGTGAATGCATTACATCCCGGACACTCCACTATGGGTCTCAATCCCTAGGCCTAGAGAGACAAATGAAATGATACCTTGTGATGACTCTAAAGTCGGTACAACTCGAGTTGCTACAAACAGTCATACTAATCTATTGGGGTAAGCCAAGGGTTTTCCCTTGTCAGGATTTGCCAAATCGACCGCCCAACATGTGATTTCTCACAAAATTATCCAAATAGAATTTTGGTTTAACAAATAGAACGATATTCTCTTGAGGTAACTTGAATGCACTCATCTCCCCAGTGTTCTTGAACCTACTCCATAATCTAACACTCCCAAGGTAACAATGAAGCCTAACACGATATTACACTACCATACATGTATGGATGCATCATAATATGACATAGCATAAATATTACAAGAGCAGAAAGTATAAATCAAGTACAAATATTCATAGGACATAAAGATAAGAGAATTTATAAATCCCAAAAAGCCAAATCAATTCATGATTGCAAATACTACCCCAAGAAAATTAACTACTCCCTAAGCATTGGACCCAAGTATTTCATTGGATTCAATGCCTTTGGTAAAAGGAAAAATAAAGAGAAGAAAAGAAAATATTTTAGAGAGAAGGAAGAGCTCCTTTCTCTCTCTACCCTACTCTTGAAGTCTAAAAATGAGCATGAACTTAAACCTTAGTATATATAGGTCCATATATATAGTAGTAGGGAGTTGGGCATTGAAACAAGCCCAATATAGGTTTAGAAACCCTAGCAGCCACAATTGACACGGCCAGTGGGGACGACACAGTCTATGCTAGCCGAGTTACCTTTGTGCTAGTGCAGGCCGCACGTTCTGACACTGCCTGTGAGGCTTAGTGCTGGTACGGTCTGGCGCAGGCTGTGTTACTCAGCACAGACCGCCGGGTGGATCCTCGTTTTGAATTTCTGATCGCGCTCCCCGTGTCGGTTGGTACGGGTTGTCGACTGGAGGCACTCCTTGCTCAGTAAAATGGTGCGGGCTGTGTCATCCCTCACACCTTTGTGTGCTATTCTTCGCATTTGAAACTTGAAATGATGCGAACCGAGTGAAATGGTGCGGCCCGCGCCCATACTTAGCCATTTTGGAGTGACTTTGGAGACATGGGGCATGGGCATCACGGATCAGCACGACCCGTGTTGATGGCACGGGCCGTGCTAGTCACCCCTGTCACAGATCATGTTAGGCATGGCTGGCTCGTGCTAGATTCATGCCGGTCGATCGGCCAGCTGGTTGATTCGACCGGTTGATGCCGTCTTCTGTTCTTGACCTCTTTGAAATTCAACTCTGCCTTTCCCAGCTCATTTCCATTACTACCACGCTTTAAGTCTATGACCTTCTTATTTACTACCATCCTTGCAAATGGTCTTCAAATACCTTCTACCATTCTTGCGAATGACCTTCTGCAAAAATATGCCAAAAATATTCACGAGCAACCTACTAGTAGATAACAAATGAAGATCTAGATGCCTGTGAATACAAAGTATCAATTAGCTTCAACCAAGTCTACAAAACTAGGGATTTGGACAAGAAAACCAATAATGGTCATCTAAACCCTTTGTTGTTCAAACCTAACTAAAACTAGAAATCAACCAAGTAAAACATAGTAACAATTGTGTCAAATGCATGGGTTAACACATGAAATATGGTGCACATCACTTTCCTTCTTCGTCTCTGAAGTTCTTGGAGGGGTTCATGACTTTTGCATTGAGACAACTTGGCAGTAGTTTTCGAAAACTTATGCAAGGGTAGTCCTAGATGGAATCTTCTGGTTTCCCGACCTTGATCAATAGAATTATGACATTTAGGTAACAATGTGAGTGATACTGAGAATCATCACAAATTTCGCACTATGTCAAGTACTTGTGTGATGTGACGACCAATGAGATGTTCAGATAAATAAGTGTACATGTGGGTGGGTTAGGCATATATGAGGGACGAAATTGAAATGAAAAGGTATGAGAAATATATCGAGAGTGTAGTATTGATGCTCCTATTTAATAATGAGTGAAAGTTGTGTGTGTGCATGTGTTTTGATAAATCATGCTATTATGAGATTTGTGCGTGCAAGTATGTATATTAATTTTTCATAACGTTTTATGACAAGGGCATTTTGTTGTGAAAAAAATGTATGCATGCACATGTGTTGTTTTTTTTTATCCAATTCTGTTTTAGAAAACAATTAGTGTGTTTTTAATATGTAAAAAAGTATGCATTAATTAATGTGAAAAGTATTTAAGATGTACACCATATTCTTTTAAATAATATAATACTGATATTAAGAGAGTTAATATAAATTGAAATGAGATATAAAAAGATTTGGAACTTGTTCGAGTTAGAAACAAATTTTGGAATTTCATACTCCAGTATTGGCTACACGAAGTGAAATAAATAGTTAATATAAATATAATATTATAATAAAATTAAATTATATCAATTAGACTAATTGCCCTATTACAGAAAGAAGGTTAAATAAAATTGTAATACTATCCTGGGGGACAATGGCTCAGAACTGCCGTCTAACACTCGGTTTCGCCGACGTTAATAACCTTCACCTGCTATGACTGTTAAAATGGAGTTGAAAGGATTTTCTTAAAGGCCAACAATTTCAAGCTGCTAATGAAACTATGTGATACGAATTAGGGTTTTCCCAATTTATTTTCGAGATTAGGATTTTAGGAGAATAACACTATACTACTCTTTTTCCATTGCATTTTTTAGTGGGATGAATTTGGTCATCATTTAGGTTTAATATGGTTTTAGCTTCTTAAAACTGCCAAAAGTCATTCCAGTTTCTAACATAAATTACCAAATCATTGTCTTCTTTGTATTCTTGAAGGCCATACCTATGTACTATAAATAGGGGATGGTTTTCAACATTTTAATTACCTTACACTTTTATCAATCTTATATTTCAGAATTTGAGTTATTATTCTTTGCTTGTGAGCGTTCCATTGTTACTTAATTCTATGGATTAATTAAGTTAGCAATACCCTTCACATTTATGTGTGCTAATCATGTGGGCTAATCAGTGAACGATTTGTGCAACTAGTGCTTGGGTTCATGCGAATTAGTCCCTTGTGTTAGTGAAGTTCTTAAAGTTGTGTTCTTGACTAGAATTCGTCTGTGTCTTCTTGATTTCAAGAGGATGCTTCAAGCAACCTTCGTTAAAAGTGCTTCTCAAAGTTCCGCAATCCAAAGTTTTTGCAAGGAGATTCATGTCACTATGGCTAGTATTGACATAATTTGGAACTTGAGATCCATAAGATATATTCCATAGATGGTACATGTTATCAAATAAAACAACTTAATTAGTGTAAACTAATTGTTTACTTCGAACCATGAAAATAAACCGTCTAATATTGTGGTCATTACAAATTTTTGAAAAATATTGAATATCTAGTTGTTGGTTCATGAGCATCAAAATAAGGAGTCAATTTAAGCATTTTAGAAGCTTTCTTATAATTTTTCCTTAGGAAATGTTAAATCTGCTTTAATATGTATAAAAATTCATTCAAAAAGTTTGTAAATATTTTTAGAATGTAAAATATAATACTTTATTAAAAAATGAGAGCAGGTTAAGTGAAAATGTGTATGTGTGCATGTGTTTTTAATAGAGAGTGGTAGGGACGGGCAAAAAAAATGAAAACTAAAAATTGAACCGAAAATCGAACAATCCGCATTTGAATAACCCAAATCAAATGTTAAATACGGTTTTCAGATAACTGAAATGAGTAAACCAAAATTTGAATATGATTTTTAATTTGGTTTTAGATAGTGAAACTCAATCCAAAAACTCACCAAAATAACGAATTGTAAATAAATAAATATTATATATAGGGCGAACGACTTGGGAGACCCCTGAACCCCATCCATCGTTCACCTTTGACACCCTTTTTAATACTTTTAGCCCCTCAACTTATAGAACTGTTGAATTGTGGCCCTTCCGTCAGGTCAACTTTGGTCAAAAACGTTAAGTTGAAGGGCAAAATGATCATTTCCTTTTTTTTTCTTTTTCTTTTTCCCTAGTTAATTTTCTTTTTCTATTTTTTTTCTATTTTCTTCTCTCTTTCCCATTTCTCCTTCCCGCACCTTTGGCCCTTCCCTTTTCCCGCACCCTTGGCTCGATCGGCGACGTTCTGAATGCGCAGTGGAGCTTCGGAGGTTTCTGGAGACGGCCAGCAATCGGGAAGAGACGGTTAGCATTGTGGCCCTTTTCAGTGCCTATTGGAGAGCATGGATTTCTCAATCACCAGGAGTTTGAGGCTGTTCAGATCGGCGAGGTCGGCGGCGGTTTGGATGCAGATCTTGTTTGGGATTCCAACAGAGGAAGAGAGAGTGGTCGATGTCGGAGATGACGTAGGGATTGGAGACGCGGTTGTGGAGGGGGCGAATGGCACGTGGAACGTCGATGGAGACGCGGTTGTGGAGGTGGCGGCGGACAGTTATGAAGGCGGAGGCGGACGGTTGTGGAGGTGGCTGATTGGACTCTAGGGTTTTGGGAGGAGTGATGGTGGAGCTGTTGGTTTCGACACCGTACCATTGCCTTCCACTTCCATATTTTTCGTCATTTTTTTGCCGAGGAAGAGCTGAAGAAATAATCAATGTCGCGATTGCCAAATTTGCTATCCCGGGATTCCTCGAAATATTTGTGATCGGATTCCGTTGAGGCCAGGTCCAATGGAGCGACGGCGGAGATGCGGCTGGTGGACTTTGTCGTCGTCATCTTCTTCTCTGAGAGAGTCTTGGTTCCATTAATGCACATTTTTTAAAATCAAATCCGACTCAAAAGAAAAATAGAAAAGGGAAAAGAAAGAATATAAAAGGGGAAAAGGAAAAAATAAAAAGGAAAACAGAAAAGGGAAAAATGGGAAATGATCATTTTGCCCTTAAAATTAATGCTTTTGACCAAAGTTGATGCTTTAACCTGACAGTAGGGTCACGACTCAACAGTTTTATAAGTTGTGGGGGTAAAAGTGTTCAAAAAGGGCCAAAGGTGAACGATGGAGGGAATTCAGGGGCCTCTTAAGTCGTTCGCCTTATTATATACTCCCTATGTCCCATTATTATCTGTTTAATTTTACTTTTGAAAGTTAACTTCATCAATTTTTAACTATTTTAGGGTAAAATACAGATATGACCCTATGTTTTGGTCGAAAATACTAATATAATCCTGTAAAGTTTGAAAGTGCGATTATAACCCTATCTTTTACATCAGAAGTGCCGATATAACCTTTTGACACTATTCTGGCATGACTTTGTATTTTTCGGCATTGACCAAATACAAAAAGACTAAAATACCCTTAATCTAAAAAATAAAAAAAATTAAAGACAAGAATACCCTCCACCCGTTCTTCTTCAACTTCAAAACCAACTTCAGCACCACCTCCGTCTGCATTGCATTCAGCACCACCTCCGTCTGCATTGCATTCAGCACCACCACCGCCACATCGTCGCATTCAGCTCCACCACTGCCGCATCGCCGCATTCAGCTCCACCACTGCCGCATCGCCACTGTCACCCTTCCCCGCCCTTCATCACCGACCACCAATGATCCCTGCGGAACCCTTGTCTCCGATCACCAATTCCATAACCCATCCCCGCGTGGCCCGTGAGCCACCGACGCTTCCGCCACCGAAAACTTCACTCCTTTCTCACCAGCTCAGCCACCTCCATTCACAGCTGCGGAACCCTAGTACCGCAGAACACTAGCCCCAGAAATTAAGAACGAAGACCCAGAACAAAGAACGAAGACCCTGGCCGCGCGACTGCTACAAGGATTAATTACTTCAATTTGTGTAACCTGCTACAGGGATTAATTACTTCATAAGCAAATCCTTCAATATAATTAATCACCCAACTTGATGAATTTATTAACTACAAACAACCACCAAACAGAACTCTACAGATTAGTTGATACCCAAACGAAAATTAAAGCTAAAAATATAACCAAACCTTAACTCAAATGAAGCTACGGAAACCAAATAATCAGATTGATAGTGGACGAAGACGAATGCTCCCCCACTGTTGCCGTTGAAGTCACCGTCGCCACTGCAGTACCCCACCATCGCCAATTGCCATCCCTCAGTGTCTTCTTTGCCGTCACCCTTGCCCTCCTCGTTCCCCTCAAGCACTACCACTCATTGTCAGAAACCTTAACCCCACCGCTCTTCCTCTACCTCCGATTAAACACCACCAACAAAACCAATGCGAAACCCTAGCCGCTGCGCCTCTCATCGTCGTTCGCCCGCTCGTCAACTCTTGTCGTAGAGCCATAGCCCCAGACGATGAACTCTAGCCTCGATTTGCTACTAATGTAGTAGTACCTAAACAATGTGGAAGAAAATGCTACAGAAAAGTGACGAAGAAAAGGGGGAAGGGAGAAGAAGAGGAAGAAACAAGAAAGAACAAAAGAAAATTGTTCGTGGTTAATAGACAATGAGGGCAAAATTGTCCTTTCATATTTTTACATATATGTATATACATATATACATATGTGTGTGTATATATGTGTGTGTATATGTGTGTGTATATGTGTGTGTATACATATGTGTGTATACATATATGTGTGTATATATATGTGTGTGTACACATATATGTGTGTGTGTGTGCGTAATTTTAATAGGTTTTGAATAGATTTTTGTAATTAATAAACTTGGGTCATTCCACTTTACCTTCTCATGCCCAATTAAAGCCATGCCTAATTATTCTAAACCCTAATATACTACTCATATAAAGGTAACATTATTGTTGATACTTCAAAAGAAATTAAACACAACCTCATCCCAATTTCCCTCATCCAGTCATCCTTCTTTTTCTCAAATAATGTTCACCACCGCCCCACCACCACTCCAATCACCTTAAAATCAATCCTTACCAACACCTCACCATTTTCTCAACCACCATTCATTATCGACACCACCACCATTAGATATCTTGTCGCACCAATATCGCTCCACCACCAATGAATCTCTCCTCGCGCCACCTCCGTTGTCAATGTGCCACCGGTGTTGTCAATGCTCCACCACCTTCTTAGTGCCTCTCAACCCTCTTCCCACTAGCGGAGATGCTTCTACTAAAGGCGGTTATATCGGAACAGAGAAGGCACTTTCATTGTGCCTTCTCTGGCCCTGCCTTCCAATGTCCATCAATAAAAGATGATTCCAAGAACCGCCTTTAAAAATATGAAAAACTCCTTTAAATAGTTTTGGAGTTCGGAAACTCTGTCTTAGCTTCCAAAAAATGCTGATGAAAATCGATTGGTTTCTGGAAGCTAGATCCATCCCAGAAAGAATTCCAGAATGACAACGAATAACAGAACATCAGTACAATCACTAAAAACAACAATACATGAAACACCATAAAAGACAATACGAACGATGGCGGAGGCTTTGGGCGGTGACGTAGCAGAAAGATTAGGGCTTCTAGTTTCACGGTGAAGGGTGAGTAACGAGTGGCGAGCGGCAAACGGCTAATGGAGAACAGCGGAAGGCTCTGGTATCTTGGCTTCACGACTCTGGCTTCACAGCGGATCGATCACCACTGTCTCTTGTTTCATGGTGAATGACAGATCCAATCTATGTGGATCTCTGAAGAGCGGCAGAGAGAACCTGAGGCAAGCGGGGCTAGCATCTCTGACAAGCGGAGGAGAGAACCTGATGGGCGAAGAGAACCTGAAGCTAACATCTCCTCCACCATCTCTGGCTATCGGCAGTGGAGAGGACCTGAGGCGAGTGTCAGAGGTGGGGGCTAGCGACGGTGAGGTAGGGCTAGTGGTGGTAGAGAGAACCTGAGGCGAGCGAAGGGGTGGCGTGGGTGGTGGAGTTTAGGCACGGAGGGTGGCATGAGGTGAGGGCTGATCGGTGGAGGAACGGTGAGGCGGCGATGTACTATGATGGGTGTGGGAGAGAGGAAAATAGGGTTTGATTGGGGTAAATGAAATTGGGGCAAGGGAGAAATAAAGGCAAAATGGACCAAGTATATGAAAATAGGACATGGGGTTTGGGAAAAAAAATTATGGATTTGAGCTCATCAAAGGTGGTTCTACTTTTAGAATCGCCTTTAAAATAAAAAGGTAACCTAAGAAAGTATTTCCGAACTCAAAAATTTCTTTTCCAAACTTAGAAATCCTTCTGGACATCAATTAAAGGTGGTTTTAAAGGCGAAACCACCTTTAATTGATTGCAATTAAAGGCGGAACTACCTTTAATTAATTTAAATCGCCTTTAAAATGAAAAAGTGACCTAAGAGTTATTTTTGAACTCTAGAGTAGCTTCTGAGCACAATTAAAGGCGGTTCTAGGAAATTTTTAAAAATCGCCCTTCTTTGCCACCTTTAGTAGAAGCCTCTCCACTAGTGTCCTTACCCTCCAATGTGATAGTTCAGTCCAGATATGTCGGTTCAGAGTACATTTTAAAAAGTAAGGTTTTATCGATGTTCATATATTACTGATTTTGTCAATGAAATGAAAATGTATGAGAAATATATTGAGAGTGTCAATTGACGCTACTATTTAAAAATGAATGCAAGTTGGTAGGTGCACGAGTTTTGATAGAGCGTGCTATTATGAGATTTGTGCGTGCATGTATATTATTTTTTTCCTAACTATTTTTCATAGGACATGTTATGAGAAATATGTAGGCATGCATGTGTTATTATTTTTTAAACCAATTATGTTTTAGAAAAACAATGAATATGTTTTTAATATGTAAAAATGTGTACCTTAATTAAAGTGAAAAGTATTTAAGATGCATGTACACAATATTTTAGACACAAATAATTTAATGCTGATATTAAGAGAGTCAATATAAGCTGAAATGAAATATAAAAAAAATATTGGAACTTTCTCGAGCTACAAATAAGTTCCGGAGTTTCTCTTGCATGTCTACCATTCTTGTGAATCTAATTCATCATTTGATACCTTTCTCTTTTATGTGCCCCAACTATGAACATTTATATTTTTCTCGATGTTTGACAAATAATTATAAGCTGAACTTTTGATTATGTTAATACTCTGTATATCTCTTAAGTATTTTAGTATTAGAAATACTCCAATAACGATTGCAAGAAGTGAAAGAACAAGTAATATGAATATTCAGTTATATAAAAATTAAATTATTCATAAATTAGACTAGTTGTCCTATTACAAAAATGAGATTAAATAAAAAATTTAATACTATACTCAAAGACGAAGATTTTAGAACCACAATATAACACCCAATTTTTTCACCGTTCATAGCTTTTTCCAGCTAGTGACGGTTAAAGTGGAGTTGCAAAGATTTTTTAAAAGGCCAACATTTTCGAGCTGCTAATGAAACCATGGCTAGTATTGACATGATTTGGAACTTGAGATACATATGATATTTTCTATAGATAGAGGTTATCAAATAAAATGACTTAACTAGTGTAAACTAATAGTTTTACTTTGAATAGGGCGTTTAGTAATGAGAACTTTGAAGGTTGTTTCGTTAGGATAAAATAAATTAATTAGTGTAATATAATTAGTGTAAAATAAAATGACTTGATTAGTGTAAACTAGTTGTTTTACATATAACATTAGTACCTTTTATATTTAAATAACTCATGAAATTTGTTTCTTCAGAATTTAGTTGCAGTTTAATTAAGCGTTTTGCGTGTGTGTGCATACGTGTGATTTGTTTCTTATAATTTTGATTAGAAAATATTACATGTGCTTTTAATATGTAAAACATTTTCATTCAAAAGTTTGACAGATATAATAAGAGTGTAAAATTAAAAAAAACAATATTAAAAAAATGGGTTCAAGTTGAGTACAAGTGTGTGTATGCATGTGGTTTTGATAGAGCATGGTGTTAATGAGAATCGTACGTGCATGCATGAATCAGGTGGTGGTTTTGGGAGAAAGGGTGGTGTTGGTGGTTATATTTGGAATTGTGGCTGATTTCCTACTTGGTCCCTCAAGTTCTTGGAGGGATTGATTACTTTTAAATTGAGACAACTTGGCTATAGTTTTCGCTAGCTTATGCAAGGTAGTCCTAGATGAAATCTTCTGGGTTTGTCAGCATCTATCAATAGCATTTCGACATTTGGGCAACAATGTGAGTGACACTGAGGACTATACCAAATTTCAGCCATATGTCAACTACTTGTGTGATGTGATGGCTAATGAGATGTTCAATACAAAACCAAAGATACTGATATTTGGCACCATTTTGAGTAACTCTTCAACCCGGAGTTCTACCAGAAGAAGTTGGGGTCACAGTAGCTATCGAGTCTTCTACTAGTACATGGAAAATTGTATATACATGTGGACTTACCAACCTTGATCGTTACAAAAGGCGATGCTTCCACATTGAACCAGTTCTTGGAGAAAAAAGATAAAATTATTGCTGATGTAGCTTACCCCTAATACAGAAGTGTACATGTGTGTGTTGTTTGGATGAGGGACAAAATTGAAATGAAAAAGTATGAGAAATATATTGAGAGTGTAAAATTGACTTTCCTAGTTAATAATAAGTGCTAGTTGTCTGCGAGTGTGTGAGTGCATGTTTTCATAGAACGTGCTATTGTATACTCCATCTGTCCCAACTTAAGCTGCACTTTTAATATTTGACAGTCAATATTGTCAAACTTTAACCTCATAATTGAATATATATAAAAACAATAATCTTGTCATGTGTGATATTGTTGGATTCGTCGTAATAAGTAGTTTCTATATTTAAAATTTTTATTTGACGCTATTATACATAGTTAAACATATTAACGGTCAAACATGTTTATTGAAGACCGTGAAAAAGATTTTATGCAGTTTATGCTGGGACAGAGGGAGTATAAGATTTTTGCATGCATGTAGGTAAATTGATATGAAAAGCATTTAAGATGCATGTACACCATATTTTTTTTAATGAAAATAATAATTTAATTCAGGTATTAAGAGAGTGAATATAAAAATGAAATGAAATATAAAATTTTATTAGAACTCTCTCGAGTTAGAAACAAATTCCGGAGTTTTTCTTGCATGTCTACCATTCTTACTAATCTAATTCATGATTTGATACTGTTCTCTTTTATGAGCCCCAAGTATGAACATTTATATTTTTTTCGATTTTCGATAAATGATTATAGGTTGAACTTTTAATTATGTTAATATATATCTTAAAGATTTTGGTATTAGAAATACTCCAATAAGGATTACAAGAAGTGAAAGTAATAGTCATATGAATATACTATTATAAGAAAATTAAATTATACATAAATTATACTAGTTGTCCTATTACAAAAAGGAGATTAAATAAAAAAAATTAATACTATCCTCAAGGACGACAATTTTAGAACTGCAGTCTAACACCCAATTTCTTCGTCGTTAATAACTTTGTCCCGCTAGTGACCGTTAAAGTGGAGTTGCAAAGATTTTTTCAGAGGCCAACCTTTTCGAGGTTCTAATGAAACCATGGCTAGTATTGACATAATAACTAACTTGAGATCAATATGATATTTTTTTGAGATAGAGGTTATCAAATAAAATGACTTAACAAGTGTAAACTACTTGTTTTACATATAAAATTAGTACCTTTTATTTTTAAATAACTCATTTTTTTCTTTTGAATATAGCTGCAATTCGATTAAGTCCTTTTGCCCATGTGTTCCTACGCGTGATTTTTTCTAATAATTTTCTTTAGAAAATATTACACGAGCCTTTAATATGTTAAACATTAACATTCAAAAGTTTGACAAATATAATTAGAGTGTAAAATAAAAAAAATATTAAAAAATGGGTGCAAGTTGAGTCCAAGTGTGTGCGTGCACGCGTTTTTGATAAAGCATGGTGTTAATGAGATTCGTATGTGCATGCATGAATCAGATGATGGTTTTGGGAGAAAGGATGGTGTTGATGGTTATATTTAGGATTGTGGCTGATTTCCTACTCAGTCCCTCAAGTTCTTGGAGGGATTCATGACTTTTAAATTGAGACAACTTGGCTATAGTTTTCGCTAGCTTATGCAAGGTAGTCATAAATGGAATCTTCTGGGTTTGTCGGCATCTATCAATAGCATTTCGACATTTGGGCAACAATGTGAGTGACACTGAGGACCATCCCAAATTTCAGCCCTATGTGAACTACTTGTGTGATGTGATGGCTAAGAAGATGTTCAATACAAAACCAAATATACTGATATTAGGAAGCATTCTGAGTAACTCCTCACCCCGGAGTTCCACCGGAAGAAGTTGGGGTCACACTAGCTACCGAGTCTTCTACTAGTACATAGACAGCTGTATGGACGTATGAAACTACCATCCTTGATCGTTACAAAGGGCGATGCTTCCACATTGAGCCAGTTCCTCGAGAAGAAGATTAATTTATTTCTTATGTACCTTACCCCTGATACAGAAGTGTACATGTGGATGGGTTAGGCATATGTTGTTTTGATGAGGGACAAAATTGAAATGAAATATTATGAGAAATATATTGAGTGTAAAGTTGACACTCCTAGTTAATAAAAAGTGTAAGTTGTGTTTGAATGTGTGAGTGCATGTTTGGATAGAGCGTGCTATTATATATAAGATTTTTGCATGCATGTAGGTAAATCGATGTGAAAAGTAATTAAGATGCATGTACACCATATTTTTTAGATTTTTTTTAATTGCTGGTATTAAGAGAGTGAATATAAATGAAATGAAATATAAAATTCTAGTGGAACTTTCTTGAGTTAGAAACAAGTTCCGGAGTTTCTCTTGCATGTCTACCATTCTTGCGAATCTAATTCATGATTTGATACTCTTCTCTTTAATGAGCCCCAAGTATAAACATTTATATTCTTATCAATGTTTGATAAATGATTATAAATTAAACTTTTGATTATGTTAATATCTCCTAAAAATTTTAGTATTGTAAATACTCCAATAACGATTACAAGAGGTGAAAGAAATAGTAATATGAATATACTGTTATATGAAAATTAAATTATACTTAAATTAGACTAGTTGTCCTATTACAAAAAGGAGATTAAGTAAAGATTTTAATACTATCCCCAGGGACTATGATTTTAGAACCGTAGTCTAACACCCAATTTTGTCGTTGTTAATAGGTTTGTCCCGCTAGTGACTGTTAAAGTGGAGTTGCAAAGATTTTTTCAGAGGCCAACCTTTTCGAGTTTCTAATGAAACCATGGCTAGTATTGACATAATTCGAAACTTGAGAGCCATATGATATTTTCTATAGATAGAGGTTATCAAATAAAATGACTTAATTAGTGTAAACTAAATGTTTTACTTTGAATAGAGTTTTTTGTAATGAGAACTTTGAAGGTTGTTTCATTAGTATAAAATAACTTAATTAATGTACACTAATTGTTTTACATATAAAATTAGTACCTTTTATTTTTAAATAACACATGAAATTTTTTTCTTTTGAATTTAGTTGCAATTCAATTAAGTCCTTTTGCTCGTGTGTGCATACGTGTGGTTTTTTCCTTATAATTTTCTTTAGAAAATATTACATGTTCTTTTAATATGTAACACATTTTCATTCAATTATTTGACAAATAAAAAAGAGCGTAAAATATAAAAATAATATTTAAAAAATGGGTGCAAGTTGAGTGCGATTGTGTGTGGGCATGTGCTTTTGATAGCGCATGGTGTTAATGAGAATCATACGTGCATGCATGAATCAGATGGTGGTTTTGGGAGAAAGAGTGGTGCTGGTGGTTATACTTTGAATTGTGGCTGACTTCCTACTCTTTCCCTCAAGTTCATGGAGGTATTTAAAACTTTTACATTGAGACAACTTAGCTGTAGTTTTCATTAACTTATGCAAGGGTAGTCCAAGATGGAATCTTCTGGGTTTGCTGGCATCTATCAATAACATTTCGACATTTGGGCAACAATGTGAGTGACACTGAGAACCATCCCAAATTTCTGCCCTATGTCCACTACTTGTGTGATGTGACTGCTAGTGAGATGCTCAATACAAAACAAAGGATACTGATATTTGGAAGCATTCCGAGTAACTCCTCAACCCAGAGTCCCATTGGAAGAAGCTGAGGTCGCATTACACTACAAGAAACTAAACCTATTACTTCTCCCTATCTACCTCCTTTTTTGGCTTATTAGCTCAAAAAACTGAGGAAAATAGTTCTTTTACCTCAATTTTTTTGAAGTAAATAATATTATTTACCCTGGTTTTATAAAAAGCGAGGTAAATAATATGTTTATTACCGCGGTTCTACAATAACCAGGGTAAATAGTCTAGGAAATCAAAGTAAAAGTTATTACCGACGTAATTGCGACATCGACAATAAGGGTATGACCTAGCAGTAATAGTCATTGATGAGAAGATCGACTTTGCACCATCAGTCGATGTGACCGACTTCTACTCGACATATGGAGCGATGTTGAATTTTCCACTATGCGAAGTCACACATGCCCTCGGCCCAAACCCGTGCCTAAATCTATTCAAATAAATTAATTTATGTGATGATTAATCTAAATCGGTGACATATCGATTAACCTGAAATCATGTTGTGCGAATTGAGCGCGAGATCGCACGTATCTATCATACCTAATAAATTAAGGATAATAAACCAATATAGCCAAAACTTAGAATGTACCATCTAAAGGTTCCATTCATAGTTCACCATAGCCAGTCTCAAATTCATCAATTTACATCCATAAGACTAAAGCTAGGTATGTACGTATATCCAAAACACATAATGCTACGTACCATGTAACATCCCGACAAAATGATTTTTTTTAAAAGATAGAATCTTAACAAAATCCAAACAAACATTCTTCATCTTCTGCGATAAACAAATATATGATCCATGGTAATCAATGGGGTGGTGACTCGGGTGGGATTACATCATCTGCCGATGAACTGCTTCCATTTTTTGAGAATTTGTCATTGACTCTTCGGTTGAAGACTCGCTATCGCCGGTGCTAGACCCTCAATCATTTGTGGTATCCAGCTTATCCTAGTTAACCCTAGGCCCCTCATCCCCATGCCTCTAAGCCCCCACATGTTCATTAATCGCATCGGCAATCATAGACTTCAGCACCGCTACTTTAACCGTAAGATTATGCACGGTGTGTTCCATGCGCAGCGCCATGGCCTTGGTCTTAGCCATGTCCTTTAGGTGGGTGCCCCAAGCCTTTTGTTTAAGTCCCGTGGGATAAGAAATTAGTTACATTAAATGATAATGTTAAAATTGTAATTAATGATAATTTCAAATAATAAAAAACTCAAAATTTTGTTACTCGTTAGGGGGGCAGGAATAATGGTAGGGTGAACATCCATAGCTGTGGAAACCGATGGAGTCGCCTTAGGCCTGGGTGTTGGAGGTATATCCATATCCCCTTTAGGGACATTGCGATCAATCCACGCCCCACCTCCCAAATCCAATGCTTCAGCCCAAAGTAGTTTGCATCACAGTATTTAGGCTAGAGCTTCCCTTTTGATTTGATGAGAACCTTCTTCTTCTCCAGAATAGCGGTGATAACATTGCCATAAGGGAGTGTCCAAATCTTCGTGGAGAGATTGATGCATCTCCTGGATGATGGTGTACCCGGGGTCAACCACCTTCTTCTTCGCAAGGTGGTAGTACATGAAGGCCCCGTTGATCGTGCACTCAGTAGGATGTCCAGCTGGGATATGTACTTGTACAGTTATATCAAAAATAATTCTCTCCTGAAGGTTGAGAACACTAAGCTTGATTTTCTTTATTGGGATGAGTCTGTTTCCCACTTTAATGTTCAAAGTACTTCTTCACCATTCGGTTGGTGTCAAGCACCTCCGATAGGTCATTCTCGTCGATCTGTCGAGGCCAATTGTCCCGTTAGTACAGCTACAGAGGCTCAACCTCTGGGTAATACTCCCCATCGATTGTGCACCCAATTACTTAATTGAGAAACTCTGTCGTCATCTCCACGTCTATCTCATTCACTCTTGTCTTGTAGACGTTGTTTGATTCCCTAGAAAAATTGGCGTAGAACTCCTTAACCTCCGTATCATACGTTGGTTTATCCAAACATATCAAACTCTTCATTCCTGACGGTTTAAAGGGTTTGAGGAAAACATCGAGGTATAGTCGTTCCACATCCTCGAGCTTCATCACCCTGACCTCTTTTATCCTTCAGACTGGATCTTTTTGAAATGCTTCTTTGACTCCTCCTTAACGAAGCGTATTTTTTTCCCATGTTGGTGATTGAAGGGTGGCCGTTGTCTTCTCCTTCATAGTGTGTGATGGACCTGCTCCTATGGTGTCTTCATTTTTCCTCCTGGCTGTCTACTTCATTCAAGCCATCTGAGAATCAAAGGGACGTAGAACGATAAGTGCAACATTCAAGAACTCAATGATGTCAACGTGTTTTAGGCGATAGACGTGACCTATGCCAAGTCACAGATTCATGTGTTTGAATGTGCGACGTCACAGGCCAATCTACTAGGCTAAAACATTATGCGAATAGAACATGAATGGTCCTAAAACACCTATAATTTCAACTAACAACATCACAAAGTAAATAACTAACATGCCACAATTGAATAACCAAGAAATGGGCAACAAAAGAAGTATATGAAACTCGAAAAAACAACATCAAACTTCATCTAAAAATCCTCACCTTGTTAGGGTTTATTGATCTTCCCCCTTGGAGAAATCCGCCAATGCTCTACGTCCAAAGTAATTGAATATGGGTTTTGGTGCTATGGTGATATGAGACCATTTTTTTCCGTTGGGATTTGAGTATTTTCAGACCGTTTTATTCAGGTGGGAGGTTTTGGTTCAATGTCGTTGGTTGGGAATGCAAAGGGGGAGGGTGGTTGGGTATTTATATACTCGTAGTAAAATGCTTCCATTTGGTACTACTTTGCAGACTGTGTCGTAGAGGAAGAATAAGACAGAGATGTAGTGCGACATTGCGGGCCGTAGGTTTGGGCCCATGATAAGGGCCAAACATCATAAATTTAGGCCTGGACTATAGGTAATCGAATCGATATACAACGATATTGCAAGAATAATCTATCTATACGAGATAAAACCGATGCATGCCCAATATTACGCATAATAAACTGATAAGACATCAAATGCATGTATTTTCCAAAGCATATAACATCTCTTTTGTCATATTTTGTTGGAAGATTTCTAGATTTAGGTGGATTTATATCACAAGGGGTTTAGATGACAATTTTTGGTTTTCATATCTAAATCCTTCATTTTGTAACCTATTTATAGTCTAATGGATTTTCGGTCCTTACGAGCATCTAGATTCCTTTTTGTAAGATTCATTTGGAAATCGCTCATAAGCACTTTGGAGTGGTTCAGTGAAGGCCTTTCACAAGAATGGTAGAAGAAACGTGGTAGAAGAGAGTCCAGACTTGAAGAACTAAGGCCAGCCGACTAACGCAAAGACAGTTCGGTCGATCGGCTGAGTGAAGAAGATTGGGCGTGGGACCAGCGCCCTTAGCTGAGTGCCCGCACACGAGATAAGACACTGTGGAGTGCAGCCCCAAAACCGAAATGTGCGGCCTGTGCAAGCTAGCATGTGGCCGCGCGAGACAACTCGATGGTTAAGAAGAGGCACCTGGAAACGTGTCCCAGCATGCACCTGTGCACCAAAGCAACCCTCGAGCGGCCCCTCAGTCCTCCAACAAGCGCCCAACGCATCTCAGCCCGTGCCCCCGCAACCTCGCGCCCGACTCTAGATTGATCGCGTGCCCACGCACCTGCTGCGGGTTTTGACTTTTTTTCTCCCATTTTGTACTATAAATACCCCCAAAACCTCATCTCCTTCTTCCTCCTTAATCCAAGCCCGACCCTAGACCTAAAAACCCTAGTTTTCATTCATTTTTTCTTAGTTTTTTTCACTTAATCCATGAATTCTTGCTATTTTTTATGGATTTTCATAATCTAGTCTAAATATACTCTTAGGAGCAATTGTTAAGCAATTCTAGTATAAATTAGTGAGATTTGGTTTATCCTATCTTGTGCTTTGATTATCAAGTATGTTTTGTGTTTTGTTGTGTGATTAATGCATGATTTAGACTAAAATGATCAACTAGTTGATGATTGTGGGTTTATTATTTGCTAGGTTTTTGGTCAAACCCGGAAGACTTTGAAATTTTGTCAATTTGATTATTCTTGGTCAATGCTAGGTTATAATTAGGAGTGACAACAAATTATGATTGTTGATTGATGAAAATTTCTTAGACTTAGGATGAATTTGAATGGGTTTGACTAATTATCAATGTGGTTCACTAATAACGATTAGCATAAAGGCCAATCCTCGTAGTCATTATTAGTAAATATACTTGAGCTAGATATGTGTTTCTTGCTCATAGGACATTGTGGTAGTTGTGTTAGGTCTCCATGTGTATTGCTATCCTTGGGGAAGTCTATGACGCCGATCGTCTAGAGTGACCCGAGGATAAGGGTTTTTGTTTAGCACCGATCGCCCACTCTAACTATAACCGAGGAGAGGTAAGAAATATCTTCACTCGAAAGGTGTTGATAAGTTCTCTACAATATGTGGTTAATTAATGCATAAAAATAGGATAATTAATCGATGATTAAAGGATTACTAGAAATGTAAACCAATTGCGCCCAAGACTTGTTATAATGTTAGTTAAGTTATTTGTGCTACTTATGATCGTATTTACATCGTTCTTTTTAATAACTTGTTAATTTAGTTTCATAAAGTAGTTGTAGTGTTTTCCAAAACCAACCCCCCCCCCAACTTTGTTACTACACACTTAGAGTGACTTCTTTGTGTGCTTTTTAACTACATTTAACACTCGATAAAACCTCATTTTCCTCATGGATGACCCCGTCTTACCACTAGCTACTTTTTAGTAGTTAGCCGTAATTTAGGCCTGTAAATACTATCTTTGAGAGGCACATAAATGGCCTCCCAAATTTTGGCGCCACTGCTGGGGAAAAGACGTATTTTATTAAAGCGTTAGTGTAGTTTTTGTGTGTTTTTGTTTTTAGTTGTTTGTTGTTGACGTTTTGTTTACTTTTGTGATTGTTAGTTGGGATAAAGTTGTATTGCTTTGGTTCTTGGTTTATGGTTGATACTTGGATCAATAGAAAAGAACCCTTGCACTACGACCTCAATCTTTTGGGAACACTTTGGAGAGCAAGAAGAGTAGCCCATTTTGCTAACCAAGCTACCCAATCATCACCCGAAGTAGTTACACGAACTATGGCGGATGATAATAGAACCTTGAGGGAGCTCATGGCTCCTAACTTAGGAAGCCAACCCCTTTCCATCACATTCCCTCCTCTTCCAGAAAATGTCACTTGTGAGTTTGTGTCCGAGATGATCCATTGTCTACCATCCTTCCATGGGGTAATCGGGGAGGACGTAAACAAGCATTTGTTCGAGTTCCATTATGTGACCATCAATTAAGCCATCCAGAATTTCGGAGGATAATTTCAATCTAAGGGCGTTTCCTTTCTCTTTGAAGGATACAACCAAAGATTTGTTGTACTACCTCATACTGGGAAGTATAACATCATGAAAGGAGATGAAGAGCAAGTTTTTGGACAAGTTCTATCTGGAATCAAAGTCGGTGGTGCTAAAGCAGGAATTAAGCAACATCTCCCAATATTTGGGTGAATCTTTATACAAATATTAGGAGAGGTTCAAGAGATTGCTAGCAAGTTGCCCATACCACCCATACAAGGAAGGAGATCTTGTGAACTATTTCTTCAATGGTTTTTTCGTTGAAGATATGAAGATGATCAATACCGTTTGTAGTGGTTCGATTGCCAACAAGAGCCCAAAAGATGCCATGGAATTGTTTGAATAAATGTCTAATGAAACAAGACAGTTTTAGGGTGAGAGAAAGGGCAATGGTGCAAGAGGCTCCACATCCGGAAAATCCCAAGCTTGGGGAGCAAGTTGAAGCTTTAGCTTCCATGATAAATGAGCTAATGAAGGGGAGAATGCATCAAGCCAAAGTTGGTAGGGTTTGTAAATTGGATCATCACACCAATGTATGCCCTCAACTCTAAGATAGAGGTTTGAAAAAGTAAAGACAATGAGCTACCAAGGTGACCAAGTCCAAGATTTCCATGGAAATCAGGGATACCAAGGTGGACAAGGGCAAGGTGGACAAGGTCTCCAAAGGGGACAAGCTCATGAGAAGAAGTATGATCCATACTCCCAAACTTATAACCCAAGGTGGAGAGACCATCCAAACTTTTGGTGGAGAGATGAGCAAACCGGTCAATTAAATTCGCAAGGTGGTTTTCAAGGTAATCAAGGTGGGTTTCAACCAACTCATAAAGGGGCACAAGCCCATTACCAAGGAAATCAAGGGTAAAATTGGGCACCACAATAAGGCTACCCGAAGGATGAGGGCTCATCTAAACCCCGAGAGGGGAGATCAAGGTCAGAGCACAAGGAGCTTATGCATGCCATAACCACCATGGTCACAAATTTAGAAGATTGCACCTTGGCTAGATTCAAGAACTTTGAAACTAAATTTAGGCAAATTGCATCTTCCGTGGCCCAATTTGAGGCTAGGGATTCTGGAAAACTTCCCCCACAACTGGAATTGAACCCAAAGGAAAAATGTAAGCTCAATCACCTTGAGGAGTGGGAAAGAAACCAAGGAGCTCGAGCGAGTTGTTAAGGATGGAAAAGAAGTCAAAGAAGAGCTTATGGTGAATGACCAAGAGTTTGAGGAGGTGATCACTCAATCACCAAAGAATATGGAAATTGAAAATCCTTCCACCATCACCTTTTTCAGCGGCTTTGCGGAACAAAAATTGTAAGGATGAGGATAAAGCGCTTTGGTTTTCCTCAAAAGTGAGGTAAACATTCCCCTTTTTGATTCTATCAATCAAGTAAGGTTTGCTAAATTACTTAACGAGTTGTGCAGAATTAAGAGAACCAAAGCATTGATGAATGTTCTTTTTCAAAAGAAACTACCCCCAAATGCAATGACCCTAGCATGTTCACTATCCTTTGTGTCATAGGTGACAAAATTTTTGAAAAGGCAATGATAGACCTAGGAGCCTCTATTAATGTAATTCCCTATCTTTATGCAAGACTCTTAACTTAGGGACTTTGCATGAAACTAGGGTGATCAGACAACTAGCCAACCATTCCTAAGCTATTCTGAAAGGACTAATGCGAGATGTGTTGGCTAAAGTGGTTAAACTAGTTTTCCCCACCGATTTTTATGTTCTCAATATGTCGCATGATGAGAGTGCAACCCCTATCATGTTAGGGAGACCATTTTTTTAAAATGGTGAGAACTAAGATCGACGTGCATAGTGGTGCCTTGACCTTAGAGTTTAATGGAGAAAAAGTAGGTTTGAGATCTACAAGGATAAAGAGCTTCCAAAGGATAAAATGTCTTGCCAAGGTCTATACTTGAAAGTTTTCATGAGCCTCACAATGAATTTGAACATTTCCACATTATTAACTTACTTAAAGTTGATAATGGAATGAGTAAGGCGTCTAAGCAAGGTTCTAGTATTTTGAACAAGGTTAATGTTGCATATGCGAATGTCTCTAGTACTAACTTGTAGCGAGTAAAGAAGGGGTTAAAGAAAAATTATCTAAACCCCCTCCACTCCAAAGAGTCCCCAAAACCACCCGAAAAGGGACGGGGCACACAATTCCATTTGGCTCCGAAGGTGAGGTTTAAGGCAAGACAATGTTGGAGACCAATACATGCAGAGACAAGAATGGGTGGGATCACGGATGGTGAATCTGGAGACCAGAAGAGTGTTTTGAATGAAGCTTGAAAAAAAGGAGTATGTCGTGCCGACGACTTTAAATAAACTTGGTTTTGATTATCCGGATAGTCATTTGTGACATTCCGTTGATGTAATTGTGATCTCATTTTTTTTGTTAAGAATTGTGGAGATTTGTTTTTTTAATTGAAATTCATGATTGATTTTCTTCTCTTTTTATTTTTTTGGAACACTATTATGCCTGGATTGCATGATTTTTTTGCATGGACCATTTGGTTTTGGAGAAAAAGGAGCGAGAAAAATGGGCGAGCAACCGGGGCTAGGAGAAGTTCAACTCATGAACCGTATCGAAGTGCAAGGTTCGTGATGATCACACACTCCCCCATCTCCAAGTACCAAATTCCCTCCCTACCAACACTAAATACACCACAAACCTATTTACCCGCGACCCACTTGAAACACACAATTCAAAAACCAAAGGGGCGTCTCTTTCCTCCATTAAGATTTCAATGCTCTATTCGATTTGTTGTGCTTGACAGTGGTTGTTATTGGACCTTAAAGATGGAGGTTGTGGGGAGAGTGTATTGTGGTTGTGGTAGTTTGTCCATTAGATCTTATAGTTGTTCCACTAAGCGTGTTTTTGGTGTTTTTTACTCATCAAGAATATTCTCTCATTTTCTATCCTTGGCATATGCTCCAGAATGTTTATTTGCATTGAGAACAATGCAACATTTAAGTGCGGGGATGGGAATAAAATGATACTTATGATTATTAACGAGTTTTGTTTAGAAAGTAGCTCTTTTGAGAGCATTTCTAATAAAACAATTTTTGAAAAAAAGAAAAGAATAAAAAGCACCTCGCTATGTTGAAAACCCGAGTGGGCAACTTAGGCAAAATTGGGGGGGGGGGGGTCCGGATAAGTTGAAAACTCAAAAGGGCAACCTATGAAAAAATGAGAGGCTAAATGGCATGGAAAAATGTGAGGATGAGCCTTGAAAAAAACTTATGTGTGAAGCTAGGATGAAAACCTGTGAGGGCTCATAGGCAAAATGAGAGAAATTGAGAGAAATTGGAAATTTTTAAGCCTCTGTTGATTTGTCTATTTGATGGTTTCTTTGGAAAAGTAACCTAATTTTGCACTTGCATTGTATACCTCACCTTTGATTGTTATGATGGTTTTTTAGATTATCTTAAACTTTGGAATGTGAGAGTGTGAGAGATTCTTATGTCTTGGGGGTTAGGTATTCTAGGAATATGATGTTTGATGTTTTGCGGAAACTTTTGCATGGTAGCTTACACTTAGATATTTTCTTGTTCTTGTTTACTCGAGGACGAGTAAAGGTTTAAGTGCGGGGAGGTTTGATAAGACGCCAAATAAATGTATTTTCCAAAGCATTTAACATCTCTTTTGTCATATTTTGTTGGAATATTGCTAGATTTTGGTAAGTTTACATCACAATGGGTTTAGATTACCTTTGTTGGTTTTCATATCCAAATCCTTCATTTTGTAACATATTTATAGTCTAATGGATTTTTGGTACTTACGAGCGTCCATATTTCTTTTTGTAAGCTTAATTTGTAGATTGCTTGTAAGTACTTCAGATTGATTTAGTGAAGGCCATTTGCAAGAATGGTAGAAGATTGAAGGCCATGACCCAAACGTGGTAGAAGAGAGTCTGGACATAAAGAACTAAGGCCAGCCGACCGATGTGAAGAACGACCGGATAAAGAAGACTGGGCACACAGCCAGCGCCCTTAGCCGCACGCCCACACACGAGAACAGACACTGTGGAGCACAGCCCCAGAACCAGAACGCATGGCCTGCACGAGCTACCACATGGCTGCGCGTGGAAACCTGATTGTGAAGAAGAGGCGCACGGCTAGCGCATCCTAGCGTGCGCCCATGCACCCAAAGCAAGCCGTGGCGCGGCCCCTCAATCCTCCAACGTACACCCAACTCACCCCAGATTACGCCCATGCCCCAGTAACCTCGCGCCGTGCCCTCGTGCCAGAGCCTCACACCCGATTCCATACCAATAGCACGCCTGTACGCCTGCTGCAGGTTTTGACTTCTTTTTAACCATTTTATTCTATAAATACCCCTAAGACCTTATCTCTTTCTTCCTCATTCATCCAATCCCGACCCTAGACCTAAAAACCCTAGTTTTCGTTCATTGTTTCTTAGTTGTTTCACTTCTTCCTTGGATTCTTGCTATTTTGTTATGAGTTTTCATAATCTAGGCTAAATTTACTCTTGGGAAAAATGGGTAAGCATTTGTAGTATGAATTTGTGAGATTTGGTTTATCCTATTTTGTGCTTTGATTATCAAGTATGTTTTGTGCTTTCTTGTGTGATTAATGCATGATTTAGACTAGGGTGATCAACTAGTTGATGATTGTGGGTTGATTCTTTGCTAGGATTTTGGCCAAACCCGATAGACTTTGACATTTGTCAATGGGATTATTGTTGGTCAATGCTAGGTTATAATTAGGAGTGACAACTAATTATGATTGTTGATTGATGAAAGTTGCTTAAACTTAGAAGGAATTTGAATGAGTTTGACTAATTATCAATGTGGTTCACTAATAACGATTAGCATGAAGACCAATCTTCGTAGTCGTTATTAGTAATATACTTGTACTATCTATGTGATTCTCGTTTTTAAGACAATGTGGTAGTTGTGTTGGTTCTCCATGTGTATATCTATCCTTGGGGAAGTCTATGACGCACATCGTCTAGAGTGACCGAGGAGAGGTGAGAAATATCTTCACTCGAAAGGTGTTGATAAGTTCTCTACAATGTGTGGTTAATACATAAAAATAGGATAATTAATCGATGATCAAAGGATGACTAGAAATGTAAATCAATTGTGCCCAAGACTCATTATTATGTTAGTTAACTTATTTGTGCTACTTGTTATTGTATTTACATCGTTCTTTTTAATAGTTTGTTAATTTAGTTTCTTAAAGCAGTCTTAGTGTTTCTAAAACCAACCCCCCCCCCCCCCCAAATTTTACCACACACTTATAGTGACTATTTGTTTGCTTTTTTACTACATTTAACACTCAATAAAACCCCCTTTTCCTCGTTTACCACTAGGTGCTATTTAGTAGTTAGCCATAATTTGAGCCTATAAATACTATCTTTGAGTGGCTCGGCGATGACCTCCCATAAACACTGGGCCGTATTAAAGGAGCGTGGTCCAATCCAATAATAACTGTGGCCTTGGTCAGTGGTGGACTAAAACTACAAAAGCTGAAGTTGCTTTGATGTCTTTGTCACCGAGTTTGGCCTGACAAAAGAGCGATGTCACATTACTAGATTGTGGCGAATAGCCCAAACTACATAGTCTACGTTTCTTATAAAATATAAAAGTAATAAAATTACATACATCAAATTTTGATCACCATGTTCGAATTTGGCAATGAACGCATCACCGGAATGGGCAAAAAGTTATTCACGGACAAATAATTACAAAACTCTGGGGAAACTACACTACGGCCCAAAATTTTGTGCTTGTCATTGTGTGTTTAGAGACATTCACCCGAATTAAACGACAAATGTTTTATATGAAAATTATGTGTACTGCCTTACAGACACGCAAACCTGGGTAATCTCCTGGGGTTTTTTATAGTTTCCATTAATACTGTAACGATAAGCGTTATGGGAACAAAAATTTCTGCCACATAGAATCACGTGAAATTTCATATTCTAGGGCTTTTTAAAAAATATAGTAGTAATGAAATTCCATCCATGAAATTTTACAAAGCACCAGCACGATGTCTAGAGTAAAGTAGATGATTCCTTAAAAGTATACGAGTGTCGGTCGTATAATCTTGTGGAAGTCTATGGGGAAATATAAGACCAGTTTCTTTATTACTCTCGGTTAGTATACTTTTTGGGACGATCAAAATCGAGTTTGGGACAATACGTTCTCTTTTATATATTTGCACTTAGATCTCTCCAAGAAAGTGGGAGATGTCGAAATGAAAAATTGGATATACACTTATGTAATTCACACTGTTATGGTCACCATGTTCGAATTTGGCCATGAACGCATCACCGGAACGAGCCCAAATTATTCATAGACAGTGCATTATGAAACTCTAGGGAAATTACACTATGGCCCAAACCTCCTTACTTGTCACTATGGGTAATAGACATTCACCTGAACAAAATGACAAATGCTTCATATGGAAATTATGTGCATTGTCTTATAGGAACGCAAACCTGGGTAATCTTCCGAGTTTTTTCCATAGTATTCCATTAATACTGTAACGATAAGCATTATAGGAATGAAAATTTCTGAAACATAGAATCACATGGAATCTCATATTCTAGCTTTTTTTTATAAATATAATAGTAATGAAATTCAGTCCTTCAAATTTTACAAAGCGCTAGTACGTGGTCTAGTGGAAGTGCATGGGGAAATATAAGACCTTATGTCAATGGAGGTTAAATACAATTATTGTTTCAATTTTATATCAACCTTATGTATTTTAGTATATTGTTACATTTATTTGTAATATATGTCATAATTTTGTTGGTTTAAATGAACATGTCAATTAATGATTCCCACAATAATTTAACAACAATTGAGTGTTTTATGATGTTCAACCATTACATTATTTATCACATTATTTATAACATGTAACGGCTATCAAAGACCGATTGTTTACGTCATCGAACATTTAATATTATAATATCTTATGAGAAATGAGAGTTGACCGACTAAACCGCGATGTCGCATAATCCGGCGTCACTTTTTTTTTTGCGATGTCAGACAAACAAAACGATGTTGTTTTGTCAGCGTTCCACGTCAACTAGCACACGATGTGGGTCTCTCACTATGTGTGACATCGCTTCTCAGCTCCTTCGACATCGCTCGTATTATGAATGCCATCATTTTGTGCGACGTCAACGCACTTCCTCTCTCATCGCTGCTATATTCCTTTCATTGACGTCGGAAGCTTCATGATGTCGATGTTGTTACCAACAATGCCACAGACGGGGTATCATACTGTTGGCCTTCTACCAAGGTGTGATGTCGGTCTCAATTCATGCCGACATCAGTCCAAAACTGAGGTAAAAGGTACTATTTACCTCGGTTTTGAACCAAGGTAAGAAGTATACTTTTTAATTCACCCACATTACCTCAGTTTTTTGGGGCTGAAAACCAAGGAAAAAACACTGGAAAATCGAGGAAATAGGTGTTGTCTCTTGTAGTGGTAGCTGTTGAGTCTTCTACTAGTACATGGATAAATATATGGACAGATGGACTTACCAGCCTAGATCTTTACAAAGGGCGATGCATCCACATTGAGCCAGTTCTTGGAGAAGAAGATAAATTTATTTCTTATGTAACTTAATCCTGATAAAGAAGTGTACATGTGGATGGGTTAGGCATATGTTGTTTGGATGAGGGACAAAATTGAAATGAAATAGTATGAGAAATATATTGAGAGTGTAAAATTGGCACTCCTAGTTAATAATAAGTGCAAGTTGTGTGAGTGCATGCTTTGATAGACCGTGCTACTATATATAAGATTTTTGTATGAATGTAGGTAAATTGATGTGAAAAGTAATTAAGACCATATTTTAGAAAAAAAATAATTTAATGCTGGCATTAAGAGAGTGAATATAAATGAAATGAAACATAAAATTTTATTGGAACTTTCTTGAGTTAGAAACAAGTTTCGGAGTTTCTCATGCATGTATTCCATTCTTGCGAATCTAATTCATGATTTGATACTCTTCTCTTTTATGAGCCCCAATTATGAACATTTATATTCCTAGCGATGTTTAATAAATGATTATAAGTTAAACCTTTTATTATGTTAGTATATCTCTGAAATATTTTAGTATTAGAAATACTCCAATAGGGATTACAAGAAGTGAAAGAAATAGTAATATGAATATACTGTTATATGAAAATTAAATTATACATGAATTAGACTTGTTGTTCTATTACAAAAAGGAGATTAAATAAAAAAATTTTAATACTATCCTCAAGGACGATGATTTTAGAACCCAGCCAAACACCCGATTTATTCGTCATTAATAGCTTTGTCACGCTAGTGACTGTTAAAGTGGAGTTGCAAAGATTTTTTCTGAGGCCAACCTTTTCGAGTTGCTAATGAAATCATGGCTAGTATTGACATAATATAAAACTTGAAATCCATATGATATTTTCTATAGATAGAGGTTATCAAATAAAATGACTTAATTAGTGTAAACTAATTGTTTTACATTGAATAGAGCTTTTTGTAATGAGAACTTTGGAGGTTGTTTCATTGGGATAAAATGACTTAATTAATGTAAAATAAAAATGACTTAATTAGTGTAAACTAATTGTTTGATATATAAAATTAGAACCTTTTATTTTTAAAGAATTCATGAAAATTTGTTCTTTTGAATTTAGTTGCAATTCAATTAAGTCATTTTGCCCTTGTGTACGTACATGTGACTTGTTTCTTATAATTTTCTTTAGAAAATAATACATGTTCTTTATATATATATAAAACTAATTCATACAAAAGTTGGACAAATATAATAAGAGTGTAAAATATAAAAACAATATTGTTTTAAAAAAATGGTGCAAGTTGAGTGCAAGTGTGTGCGTGCATGTGTTTTTGATAGAGCATGGGTTGATGAGAATCGTATGTGCATGCATGAATCAAATGGTGGTTTTGGGAGAAAGGGTGGTGTTGGTGGTTGTATTTAGAATTGTAGCTGACTTCCTACTCTGTCCCTCAAGTTCTTGGAGGGATTCATGACTTTTACATTGACATAGCTTGGTTGTAGTTTTCACTAACTTATGCAAGGGTAGTCCTAGATGGAATCTTCTTGGTTTGCCAGCATTCATCGATAACATTTTGACATTTGGGAAACAATGTGAGTGACAATGAGAACCAAACCAAATTTCAGCCCTATGTCAACTACTTGTGTGATGTGACGGGTAGTGAGATGCTCAATAAAAAACAAAAGCACTGATTTTTTACAGCATTCTGAGTCACTCCTCAACCCAGAGTTCCACCTGAAGAAGCTGGGGTCGTAGTAGCTGCCGAGTCTTCTACTAGTACATAGACAACTGTATGAATAGATGGACTTACCGCCTTGATCTTTACAAAAGGCGATGCTTTCACATTGTGAAAATTCCTAGAGAAGAAGATAAATTTATCTTTTATATACCTTACCCCTGATACAGAAGTGTACATGAGGATGGGTTAGGCATATGTTGTTTGGATGAGGGAAAAAATTGAAATGAAATAGTATGAGAAATATATTGAGAGTGTAAAATTGACACTCCTTGTTAATAATAAGTGCAAGTTTTGTTTGAGTGTGTGAGTGCATGTTTTGATAGAGTGTGTTACTATATATAAGATTTTTACATGCATGTAGGTACATTGATGTGAAAAGTAATTAAGATGCATGTACATCATATTTTTTAAGAAAAAACAATTTAATGCCATTATTAACATACTGAATATAAATGAAATGATATATAAAATTTTAATGGAACTTTCTTGAGTTAAGAAAAAGTTCTGGAGTTTCTCTTGCATGTCTACCATTCTTGATAATCTAATTCATGATTTGATACTGATATGAATCTCTTTGTAAAAACTCTGGATTGCGGAAGGGATCTGCAAACCCTCACCAAGTTGAACAAAATTCAAGAACCTAGCCCTTGATCAATGGCTTTTGACTTGCGAAAAATAGTTGCTGGAGGGATGGATTCGTCAAGGTAAAGAACTCGGTCGGTCGAAGATGATTGGAGCAACGGCGGCGATTGGGGCTGAAGATGAATGGTGGTGAACGACGGGCTTTGGCGGTCGATCGGAGATGGAAATGGAGCGGATTAGTAGCGGAGGTCCACGAGAAGACTTGGTGGAGCTGGAGGTTGTTCGAAAATGCTGATCGGAGGAGAGCAACGATGGTGCAAAGATGAACGTAGCTAAGTGGTGGGCGGCAGCGAGTGGTCTGGAGGCAGCGGACTTCTGCTTCTTGCTTCTTCTTCTTTTTTATTTTTTTTCAAAAATAAAATTAGTAAGAATGGATTCTTTTCTGTAGGTCAGTTGAGCGTCCACAAATAGATTTTCTTGCTCCAAAAATAAAATATAGATATGAAGATACCAACTGATATCCCCCAACGATACCAACTGATGCTGACTGATTTAACGGTCGTAGAAACTTTTGCTTTGCTTTGATACCAACTAATATAAATCTTCTTGCAAAAACTCTGGATTGTGGAATTAAAATCTTTGACCGAATGAAAGGATCTGCAAGCCCTCACCAAGTTGCACGAAATTCAAGAACCTAGCACTGATATAAATCTCCTTGCGAAGACTCTGATTGCAAAATTAAAATCTTTGACTGAATGAAAGGATCTGCAAACCCTCACCAAGTCGCACGAAATTAAAGAACCCAGCACTAATATGAAACTCCTTGCGAGGACTCTTGATTGTGGAATTAAAATCTTTGACCGAATGAAGGGATCTGCAAACCCTCACCAAGTCGCACAAAATTCAAGAACCTAGCCCTTAGGATACTCTCAATCTTGACTTGCTCTCCATTTAGCCCGTGGGATCAGATAACAAGGTTTACTGAAACTTAATTGGCCCCCGGGATTAAGCAACAATGAAGATAGCTTGCAAGCAAAGAGTATGAACCCAAAAGGTTGTATATTTGATTGATAAAGTGTACTATAAATCTTGGCCAATCCCCTATTTATAGGGTGAATGTTTCGGCCAAACCCTAATTACAAACCCCAATCATTAAAAAAAATCTGAATCAACTTATGGTAGCTTTAAGAAGCTAAAACTATATCTAACCAAAATACCTAAACCAAGACATCTATGGCCGAATTCTTCCAAGCTAAGCGAATATTGCCTTATCTAATCTTACCAAATATATTTCTAATCAGAATAAAACTGAATTTTCGAAATACTAAATAAAGCATAATCGAAATCAAACTCTTCTAACGTCAACATGGCTGAGTTAATGATTCTTATCCTAAAATGAAATAAATTACAAATGATTACACTACCTTATTAAAAAACACAGTGAAAAAATGAGTATAGTGTTATTCTCATAAAAATAATTAACTAAGAAAAATATACTAAATGATATGTTTGACTTTATATCACTCATACTCTTCTCTTTTATGAGCCCCAAGTATGAACATTTATATCAATATCGATGTTTGATAATGATTATAAGTTAAACTTTTTATTATGTTAATGTATCTCCTAAAAATTTTAATATTAGAAATACTCCAATAACGATTACAAGTGAAATAAATAGTAATACGAATATACTATAATATGAAAATTAAATTATACGTAAATTAGACTAGTTGTCCTATTACAAAAAGGAGATTAAATAAAAATTTTAATACAGTCCCAAGGATGATGATTTTAGAACATCAGTCTAACACCCAATTTCTTTGTTGTTAATAGCTTTGTCCTGCTAGTGACAGTTAAAGTGGAGTTGCAAAGATTTTTTTAGAGGCCAATCTTTTCGAGTTGCTAATGAAACCATGGCTAGTATTCACATAACTTGGAACTTGAGATCCATATGATATTTTCTATAGATAGAGATTATCAAATAAAATGATTTAATTAGTGTAAACTAAATGTTTTACTTTGAATATAGCTTTTTGTAATGATAACTTTGAATGTTGTTTCATTAGAATAAAATGACTTAATTAGTGTAAAACAAAAATGAATTAATTAGTGTAAACTAATTGTTTTACATATAAAATTAGTACCTTTTATTTTTAAATAACTCATGAATTTTTTTCCTTTTGAATTTAGTTGCAATTCAATTATGTCCTTTTGCCCGTATGTGCATACGTGTGATTCGTTTCTTATAATTTTCTTCTGAACATATTACGTGTACTTTTAATATGTAAAACATTTTCATTCAAAAGTTTGACAAATGTTATAAGAGTGTAAAATATAAAACAGTATAAAAAATGGGTGCAAGTTGAGTACAAGTGTGTACACGCATATGTTTTTGATATAAGAATTGTACGTGCATGCAAGAATCAAAGAAGAAAGGGTGGTGTTGGTGGTTATATTTAGAATTGTGGCTAATTTCCTACTATTTCCCTCAAGTTCTTGGAGGGATTCATGACTTTTACATTAAGACAACTTGGCTGTAGTTTTCGCTAACTTATGCAAGGGTAGTCCTAGATGGAATCTTAAGGGTTTTCCGGCATTTATCAATAAAATTTCTACATTTGAGTAACAATGTGAGTGACACTGAGGACCATCCCAAATTTCAGCCCTATGTCAATTACTTGTGTGATGTGACAGCTAATGAGATGTTCAATGCAAAATAAAAGATACTGAAATTTGGCAGCATTCCGAGTAATTCCTCAACCCGGAGTTCCACCGGAAGAAGCTGGGGTCGCAGTAGCTTCCAAGTGTTCTTCTAGTACATGGACAACTGTATGGACAGACGGATTTACATTGAGCTAGTTCCTGGAAAAGAAGATAAATTTATTTCTTATGTACCTTACCCTCGATACAGAAGTGTAAATGTGGATGGGTTAGGCATATGGTTTTCGGATGAGGGACAAAATTGAAATGAAATAGTATGAGAAATATATTGAGAATGTCAAATTGACACTCCTATTTAATAATAAGTTCAAGTTGTGTGCGAGTGTATGAGTGCATGTTTTGATAGAGCATGCTAATATATAAAATATTTTTTCATGCATGTATGTACATCGACGTGAAAAGGTATTTAAGATGCATGTACATCATATTTTTTAGGACACAAATAATATAATGCAGATATTAAGATTGACAATATACACATAAATGAAATATAAAAATTTTATTGTAAATTTCTAGAGTTTGAAACAAGTTCCGGAGTTTCTCTTGCATGTCTACCATTCTTGCTAATCTAATTCATGATTTGATACTTTTTCTTTTATGCGCCCAAGTATGAACATTTATATTTTTATCGACGTTCGATAAATGATTATAATTTAGAAAATGGGTGCAAGTTGAGTGCAAGTGTGTGCGTGCATGTATATTTGATAAAGCATGGTGTTAATCAGAATCGTACATGCATGCATGAAACAAATGGGGGTTTTGGGAGAAAGGGTGGTGTTGGTGATTATATTTAGAATTGTGGTGATTTCCTACGCGATCCCTTAAGTTCTTTGAGGGATTCATAACTTTTACATTGAGACAACTTGGTTGTAGTTTTCACTAGCTTATGCAAAAGTAGTCCTAGATGGAATTTTCTGGGTTTTCCGACATCTATCAATAACATTTTGACATTTGGGCAACAATGTGAGTGACACTGAGGACCATCCCAAATTTTAGTCATATGTCAACTACTTGTGTGATGTGATGGCTAATGAGATGTTCAATACAAAACTAAAGATACTGATATTAGGAAGCATTCCGAGTAACTCCTCACCTCGGAGTTCCACCGGAAGAAGCTGGAGTCGTAGTAGCTACCGAGTTTTCTACTAGTACCTGGACAACTGTATGGACAGATGAAATTACCATCCTTGATCGTTACTAAGGGCGATGCTTCGACATTGAGCTAGTTCCTGGAGAAGAAGATAAATTTATTTCTTATGTACCTTACCTCTGATACAGAAGTGTACATGTGGATGGTTAGGCATATTTTGTTTGGATGATGGAAAAAATTGAAATGAAATATTATGAGAAATATATTGAGAGTGTAAAATTGACACTCCTTGTTAATAAAAAGTGCAAGTTGTGTGTGAGTGTGTGAGTGCATGTTTTGATAGAGCATGCTATTATATATAAGATTTTTTTTGGCATAAGTACTTTCATTTCATCTTGAATACTTCAACTTTACATTCTCAACATCTCCTTCACACCTACAAGATTGCTACTATTAGTTGTGCACAATGCTTCCTAACCTTAGGATTCACCCATACTCTATACACCACAATATCCAAGATAGTTTTTGTCACCTCTATTACATTTACAGTATCACTATGCTGGAAACACACCTCATTTCCTACCCTCCACACTTCATAAACCATTTCTGCAATCACTGCCTTCATCAGGGTAGCTCGCCATCCTTTGCCCTTGCACCTGCAGATCAACCACTGCAATTCCTCCTCCCATTGCTGCGGTCTCCTCCAAATTTGTATCTATTGCAACACTCCAGTCCAAATCTATCTTGTCTTTACGTAGTCAAACAATAGGTGTTGGATGCTTTCTACTTCACTACACATGTTATACTTGTCTTCTGCTATTAAGCCAAAATTCTTCAACCTTTGTTTTGTTGGCAATCTTCCATGACATGCCAACCTTGGTCTAGCTAGATTCCCACAAAAGATTTTACTCCATTCTATTCTCCGTTGATCACCCCTTAGCTCCTTGTACACTTCCCTGGTACTGAACTTTTCTCTGTCCAATTGCTTCTTCCAAGACTCCATCATTTTCACTTTACTTGTGCACTTACATAAACTTTTCAACATCCAGGAGGCTGAAGTTGGGAACTCCACCTCCATCACGTCCCTTCCCATTATGTAGATGGAATGAACCCATCTTATCCACAACATGTCCAATTTTTTGCACAAATTCCATAGATTTTTACTCTGAGTTGCAATGATCCACATCTGCAAGGATATAACATTCTGTCCTCCAGTATTCTTTGAGTCACAGGCCCTCTCCAAGGCCACAGGTGCCTTTTTAGTTATGCTTTCACCTCCACTCCACAAAAAGGACCTACAAATTGCTTCAACATGCTTAATCACAACTTTTGGTACTGGAAAGCACTGCAGCCAGTAATTAACCACAACAAACATAACACTTTTCCCCAACTGCAATCTCCCTGCATAACTAAGAAATCTAGAACTCCAGTGTTTCAGTATTTCAATCATTCTATCCACCAATGGCTAGCATACAAGAACTGTCATTCTTTTACTAGCTAGTGAACTCCTAGATACTTAAAAGGTAGCATACCTTCTTCAAAACCAGTTATTGCTAGTATCTCCTGCTTTTGATCCTCCTCCACTGCCCCAACGTATAATTTACATTTAGTAATGCATTCTTTGAGTCACAGGCCCTCTCCAAGGCCACAGGTGCCTTTTTAGTTATGCTTTCACCTCCACTCCACAAAAAGGACCTACAAATTGCTTCAACATGCTTAATCACAACTTTTGGTACTGGAAAGCACTGCAGCCAGTAATTAACCACAACAAACAGAACACTTTTCCCCAACTGCAATCTCCCTGCATAACTAAGAAATCTAGAACTCCAGTGTTTCAGTTTTTCAATCATTCTATCCACCAATGGCTAGCATACAAGAACTGTCATTCTTTTACTAGCCAGTGAACTCCTAGATACTTAAAAGGTAGCATACCTTCTTCAAAACCAGTTATTGCTAGTATCTCTTGCTTTTGATCCTCCTCCACTTCCCCAAAGTATAATTTACATTTAGCAATGCATTCTTTGAGTCACAGGCCCTCTCCAAGGCCACAGGTGCCTTTTTAGTTATGCTTTCACCTCCACTCCACAAAAAGGACCTACAAATTGCTTCAACATGCTTAATCACAACTTTTGGTACTGGAAAGCACTGCAGCCAGTAATTAACCACAACAAACAGAACACTTTTCCCCAACTGCAATCTCCCTGCATAACTAAGAAATCTAGAACTCCAGTGTTTCAGTTTTTCAATCATTCTATCCACCAATGGCTAGCATACAAGAACTGTCATTATTTTACTAGCCAGTGAACTCCTAGATACTTAAAAGGTAGCATACCTTCTTCAAAACCAGTTATTGCTAGTATCTCCTGCTTTTGATCCTCCTCCACTGCCCCAAAGTATAATTTACATTTAGCAATGCATTCTTTGAGTCACAGGCCCTCTCCAAGGCCACAGGTGCCTTTTTAGTTATGCTTTCACCTCCACTCCACAAAAAGGACCTACAGATTGCTTCAACATGCTTAATCACAACTTTTGGTACTGGAAAACACTGCAGCCAGTAATTAACCACAACAAACAGAACACTTTTCCCCAACTGCAATCTCCCTGCATAACTAAGAAATCTAGAACTCCAGTGTTTCAGTTTTTCAATCATTCTATCCACCAATGGCTGGCATACAAGAACTGTCATTCTTTTACTAGCCAGTGAACTCCTAGATACTTAAAAGGTAGCATACCTTCTTCAAAACCAGTTATTGCTAGTATCTCCTGCTTTTGATCCTCCTCCACTGCCCCAAAGTATAATTTACATTTAGCAATGTTCACTCTCAACCCAGTAGCTTTCTCAAAATTCTTGTAAGCCTGCATAAGAACTGCCACTTATTTAGGGTCCCCTCTTGACAGTAAGAACACATCATCAACAAAACTGAGATTAATCAATCTGATTTCCTCAAAGTTTGGGTGATATTTGAACTCCTTCTTTCCTTCCACTTCTTGAAGGAACTTGCACATATACTCCATTACCAGGACAAATAGCAGTGGAGAAATTGGATCTTCCTGCCTCGAGCCTCTTTCAGTAGTAACAAATTTGGCCAGCTTACCATTGATGTTGTATCTATAGCTTACTGTGGATAGACATAATATTACCCACTCCACAAACTGCTGAGGTATTCCTATTTCACTCATTATCACCTGCAAAGCCTTCCACTCTATAGTATCATAGGTTTATGTATATCCATTTAGATTAAGCATCTAGTACCTCCATTTTTCCTGTTATAACCCCTGACCAGTTCATATGCAAGCATAATGTGGTCATGTATGTTTCTTCTTGGCACAAAGGCTGCCTGATTCTCCCGCACCACCTCTGATATTACCCTGCTCAGTCTGCCTATTAAGACCTTGGAGATAATCTTATATAGTGTGGAGCAGCGAGAAATGGGCCTTAAGTCCTTTACCTTTTTTGGCAGCAACATGTTTTGGTATCAATGTGACAAGGGTTACTGCTCTATATAGTCTCCCATGCTTAAAAAACTACTGCACAACCTCTATTACATCAACCCTAATCACCTGCCAATTTGTTTTGTAAAATATTTCTCCAAACCCATCAATGCCTGGAGCTTTGAGATCTCCAATGCTCTTTAAAGCCTCCCAAACCTCCTTCTCCTGTACTTCCTGAATCAGCATTTTCCTGGCTTCCACTCCTAATCTCCTCCATTTCCTTATAACTTCAATATTTATCCCCTCTATGCTTTCAGCTTTTTATCCCACCAGCTTCTTGTACAATTTCAGTATTTCTTCCTCCATGTCCTCCTCCTTACTGATTAGTTCACCTATTTCAGTCTCCATTTTCTCCAAGCCCACCATTTTGTTTTTTCCTTTTACTGTGGCATAGAAATAGGCATTGTTGCCATCTCCCTGCCTCAGCCACTCTACCTTTTCCTTTTTCCTGGCTATACCTTCATCAATGTCACTCCTTTTCTGAACCAGTTCTATCCCCTTTATCACTGTCTCTATTTTCTCCTCATTCATTTTATCCTGCACCAATGCTTTCTGATCCATTTCCAAGTTTCTCCTCTCCTCTTCCAATTTCATTTTAGCTCCACTGACCTATTTAGAATGCTCTTTAATATCTCCCTGGAGCCTTTTCAGCTTTTACCAGACCACAAACATTAGCCTACCTTTCAGCTCCTTCTTCCAACTCTTCTCCATATCCTCCAATACCTCTTTTTTCTCCAATAGGTAGTTAAGAAATTTGAATTGCTTTTGTGTTGGTTTCTACGTCTTTTGCATAGTAATCCTGATCAGGACATGGTCAGAAACCCCAGGTTCCAAATTATCCACCACCATTTCAGGGTATTTTGTAAACCATTCCAGATTAGCTACTGCTCTGTCTATTCTAGAGTAGATCACTCCATTCAAGTTCCTATTAGACCATGTGTAGTAATCCACATTGCTCTCACATTCAAATAGGCCTGTTCTTTGCATTATCTGCTCCAAATCCCAGTATTCCGACACAAGTACTTCACTACCTCCTATTTTATCTTTTAGTGTAGTCTCCAATAACCAATAGTGGTCCTTTCAATTTTGAGTTAGCTACATCTATCTCCTTCCACAGTTTTTTCCTCATCTTTAATTTGTTTCTAGCATACACATCAACCATCTAGAACATTCTCTTGCCATGTTTGTCCATCACCTCCACTAACATCATCTGATCAGACATTTTATGAGTTTAAATATCCAGCTTTCTGAAATCCCACATTACCCAAATCCTCCCATTATAGTGACATTCATAGTTATCAGTAAACTTTCATTTATCCTCAAATTTCTTCTGTATCCCCTCAGCTTTATCTTATTTCACCCTTGTTTCTAGAAGCACAACAACATCTAGTTTTAGACCAATGAAACGGGAGCTAATCTCATTTCCCTTTGCTGCCTTGTTTAGCTCCCTAACATTCCAGGCACCTATCATGGCCCAAGGCCATGTTCCTTCTCGGGATCTTTCCAAATCCTTAGAGGATGTTCAAAAAATTCTCCTATACTACATCTTTCTTCATTCTAGAATTCCACAATTCCCAGTTGCTCAAGTTCCATTATCTTCTTATCCTTATTCTTGGACTGCACCAGGGTCCATTGAGTATATTCTCTCTTCTCATGTCTTTGCTTCCCCTGCATCCATTTTTCCATCCTTCTCCTTCACTTCACTATCTTTCATAGACCCCTCTTATTTCTTCACTTTCCACTGTTGAGTCACTTTTTTATTTCTTTTCCACATCTGTGTCCCCTAACCTGACATCTCTCACAGAATAGTGGCTTACCCTCCACTTCAATTTTCTTACTTAGTATACTTCCATCAACATCTCTGATCTTCACAATTTCTGGCACTTTTTGAGATATATCTATCTTCACTATCATCCGAGCATAAGATATCCTTAGCTTTCTAGTTGTACATTCATCTGTGAAGAGGGGTTTTCCAATCACACTTTCTATATTACCCAAGCTTTTTACCCCCCATAGGTGCAATGGTAGCCTGGGCAATTTCACCCATATTGGAACTATTTTTAGCATATCTTTCTCAATGGAGAAACCAGCCTTCCATAGATGCAGAAACATAGCCATTCCATAGATTGTATATGGGCCCTTCTTCATAACCTTCTCCCTATCTCTCATACTTTAGAATTTAATCACATATTTCCCATCATCGTTATACAGTAGCTCAGTAGTATCAACAACTGCCCAATATTTCAGCATGAATCTCTTGGCAGCACTCATTGTTAGTTCCTCACTAAATGCTTCCTATCTACAATTAAGTAGATAATGGAAAGTCGGGGTCGTCCACGAGAAGAGGGATCTTTTCACGTGTTTAAAAATATATAGGAGAAAATATACTAAGCATATACATACATAGATACATATAAAAGCATGTAAACAAGGGGGTTTGTTTTTTATCCTAAGTTATCAAATTGAAAGAAAACAATTAGCAAAGCAAGAGAACTATGCTAATCATGCAAGACAACTGAAGATAAGATGAAAACAACAATTGACAGAACCTTGGGCGCAATTGACTTCCACTTCCAAGCCTCTTATCCATCATTGAACATGCAACCTATTTTCTACTTTCACTACTTGTGAAGACTAAACTTCTATCCTTCTTAGACAGCAGTTTGCAAGAATGAATTCGATATCTCTTGTCAAACCTCACCAATGACTTCCGTAGTCGAAACACGACTAAAAGTATCACATTGATGGCATTTAGCACAAAGATTCAACAAGCTTGGCAACACTTATAAACACTACACCTTGTCTAAGCATTTAACCAATTAATGCATTTACACAAGATTAGTCAAGAACGATCAACATTCATAGACTTCTCTCATTTGCTACAAGCAACAAACATGATAAAGAGTTCAACATTATCATATTCATCTAGCAATTATCAATCCATCAACACAATCAAAAGCTCTAAATCATACTCTTGGATTCCCATCAAGAAAAAGGGAAATCAACCCATTTCCCCAAACCCTAACAAGTATAGCATACAAGTACTTCATATACTCAAGCTTTCAATAACATTAATGACATTAACAAACACATTCAATGCTCCATAAATTCATAATAGTAAGAGTGTCAAATAGGCTACAAATCTGGAATTGGCCTTCCACGTCCTCGTTTCATGACTAATGCAATTGCACTTTAAGTGTGTGAAATCGCACCAACAATCATCATTATATATATATATATATATAAGATTTTTGCATGCAAGTATGTATATTGATGTGAAAAGTATTTAAGATGCATGTACACCATATGTTTTAAGACAAAAATAATTTGATGCCGATATTAAAAGCGTCAATACAAACTGAAATGAAATATAAAAAATTTATTTGAACTTTCTTGAGTTAGAAACAAGTTCCGGAGTTTCTCTTGCATGTCTACCATTCTTGCGAATCTAATTCATGATTTGGTACTTTTCTCTTTTATGCACCCCAAGTATGAAAATTTATATTTTTATCGATGTTTGTTAAATCATTATAATATGAACTTTTGATTATGTTAATATATCTCTTAAAGATTTTAGTATTAGAAATTCTCCAATAACAATTACAAGTGGTGAAAAAAATAGTAATATGATTATATTGTTATATGAAAATCAAATTAGACACAAATTAGACTAGCTTTCCTATTATAAAAAGGAGATTGAATATAAAAAATTAATACTATTCTCAAGGACGACGATTTAAGAACCGCGGTCTAACGCCCAATTTCTTCGCCGTTAGTTGCTAATGACCCCCTAGTGACTATTAAATTGGAGTTGCAAATATTTTTTCAGTGGCCAGCCGTTTCGACTTGCTAATTAAACCATGACCAGTATTGGCATAATTTGGAACTTGAGATCCATATGATGTTTTCTATAGATAGAGGTTATCAAATAAAATGACTTAATTAGTATAAACTAATTGTTTTACTTTGAATGGACCTTTTTGCAATGAGAACTTTGAAGGTTATTTCATTAGGATAAAGTGACTTAATTAGTGTAAAATAAAATGACTTAACTAGTGTAAACTAATTGTTTTACATAAAAATTAGTACCTTTTATTTATTATTTTTTTTAATGAAAGCACCCGTAGGTGGGGGATTTCCATTCAGGTTCCCCAAGCCTGGTAACCAAAATAAGAGAGTTAGTACATCAGGAAACCTACAAACCGTTGAGGCCACATTAGCCTCCAAAAGTCCTAGCAATCTATATCTAGGTTATATGAACAGCTATACACAAGAGACGCTATCTGAACTGAAGTTGCGGTCCAAGGAAAGAATCTCCACCCCTCGTGTTAATTCTCCCTTGGCCAGGCAACTTCAAAGTCAGGTAGACGTTGGTAAACAGAGGTAATACTACATCCAAAAGTAAAAAAATAAAAAGGGGTTTCACTTGCTAGCAGGCAGCCAATGCAGCAGAGATATGTACTGAAAACCAGCACTCCATTTGGTACCAGTGTGAGAGAAAACAGCAAGCTCTCCAGTGTAGTTGAGGTTCCAAGAGTGTCCCCAGAGTCCGTTTCCATCTGCATTGAGAGAGTAGCCAAATTAGCAGTATCAATCCTTAGGCAATGGAAAAAATTCTAATATGTGGCGTTTGGAGCTTATCCAATGATATCAGACCCTTGATATTTTGAGATATATTCTGCAGGTTCAAACTATGAGCAGTGCTAAAGTGATTTTTGGCAATGGCATTTGCCACTGCATTGCTCTCTCTAAACACATGGAGTAAAGAGGAAGACCCTAGTAATTGTTTAGCTCTATAAGTAAGATCAAAGAGCTTCCAGTTTGCAGTATAAGGATTTTGTATCATTTGGACAGCAAGCAAACAGTCAGTTTCAAAGATATAACTGAAATTAATATCATGAAACTTGTTAAAAGCTTGTAGCAGTGCCTTAATTTCAGCCTTAAGAGGAGATGCAGCAGTAATAGTATCCGAAAAGATAAATAGAGGATCACCTAGAGTATCCCTAGCAATTAGACCAATTGAAGCCCTGTCTGGAAACCAGGAAGCATCTGTGTTTATTTTAATTGTTCCTACTGGGGGCTTTTCCCACTTAACACTAGATATGTTAGGCTTTGGAGGGGGCCGATTGAGGGGAATCCATTGACTGAGAGGAGAGGCCATTGCAGAATGGGTGAAATATGATCTAGGTGAGGAGAACAGAGACAGTTTTATTAGATCCTCTACTTCTTTAGTAATTGCCTCAGTAGAGAATCGTTTAGCATAAAAAAGGAACCTGTTTCTAGCTTTCCAAAGTGACTAGCAGGTGAGAGAAGGCAATATTTTACCTAGATCATAATTGCCTTAGTACCTTTTATTTTTAAATAACTCATGAAATTTTTATCTTTTGAATTTAGTTGCAATTGAATACAGTCCTCTTGGCCGTGTGTGCATATGTGTAATTTGTTTCTTATAATTTTCTTTAGAAAATAGTACATGTGCTTTTAATATATAAAAAACTTTCATTCAAAAGTTTGACAAATATAATAAGAGTGTAAAATATAAAACAATATTTTAAAAAATGGGTGCAAGTTGAGTGCAAGTGTGTGCGTGCATGTGTTTTTGATAGAGCATGGTGTTAATGAGAATCATGCAAACATGCATGAACTAGATGGTGGTTTTGGAAGAAAGGGGGGTGTTGGTTGTTATATTTAGAATTGTGGCTGATTTCCTACTTTGTCCATCAAGTTCTTGGAGGGATTCATGACTTTTACATTGAGACAACTTGGTTGTAGTTTTTACTAACTTATGTGAGGGTAGTCCCAGACATAATCTTTCGGATTTTCCGGCATCTATCAATAACATTTCAAAATTCGGGCAACAATGTGAGTGACATTGAGGAACATCCTAAATTTCATCCCTATGTCAACTACTTGTGTGATGTGATGGCTTCGGAGATGTTCAATACAAAACCAAAGATACTGATATTAGGCAGCATTCCTAGTAACTCCTCACCCCGGAGTTCCACCGGAAGAAGCCGGAGTTGCAGTAGCTTCCCAGCCTTCTACTAGTACATGGACAACGGTATGGAAAGATGGACTTACCAGCCTTGATTGTTACAAAGGGCAATGCTTCCATTTGAGCAAGTTCCTGGAGAAGAAGATAAATTTATTGCTTATTTAGCTTACCCCTGATACATAAGTGTACATGTCGATGGGTTAGGCATATGTTGTTTGGATGAGGGACAAAATTGAAATCAAATAGTATGAGAAATACATTGCTAGTGTAAAATTGACACTCCTAGTTAATTATAAGTGCAAGTTGTGTGCGAAAGTGTGAGTGCATGTTTTTATAGAGCATGCTATTATATATAATATTTTTGCATGCATGTATGTATATTGATGTGAAAAGTATTTAAGATGCATGTACAATATATATTTTTTTAAGATAAAAATAATTTAATGCCGATATAAAGAGAGTCAATATAAACTGAAATGAAATATAAAAAAATTATTGGAACTTTCTCAAGCTAGAAACAAGTGCCGGAGTTTCTCTTGCATGTCTACTATTCTTGACAATCTTTTTCGTGATTTGATAGTGTTCTCTTTTATGTGCTCCAAGTATGAACATATATATTTTTATCGATGTCGGATATATGATTATAATTTGAACTTTTCATTATGTTAATATATCTCTTAAAGATTTTAGTATTAGAAATAATCCTATAAGGATTACAAGAAGTGAAAGAAATAGTAATATGAATATACTGTTATATGAAAATTAAAGTATACATAAATTGGACTAGTTGTTCTCTTACAAAAAAAAATTAAAATAAAAAAATTAATACTATTCGTAGGGATGACGATTTTAGAACTGCAATCTAACACCCGATTTCTTTGCCGTTAATAACTTTGTCCCACTATTGACTGTTAAAGTGGAGCTGCAAAGATTTTTCAGAGGCCAGCCTTTTCGAGTTTCTAATGAAACCATGGCTATTATTGACATAATTTGGAACTTGAGATCTATATGATATTTTCTATAGATAGAGGTTATCAAATAAAATGACTTAATTGTTTTACTTTGAATAGAAGTTTTTGTAATGAGAATTTTCAAGTTTGTTTTATTAGGATAAAATGACTTAATTAGTGTAAATTAAAATGACTTAATTAGGGTAAACTAAATGTTTCCTTATAAAATCAGTACCTTTTTTTTGAAAAAATAACTCATGAAAGTTTTATCTTTTGAATTTAGTTGCAATTCAATTAGTCCTTTTCTCCATGTCTGCATACGTGTGATTTGTTTCTTATAATTTTCTTTAGAAAATATTACATGTGCTTTTAATATGTAAAAAAATTTAATTCGATAGTTTGACAAATATAATAAGAGTGTAAAATATAAAACATATTAAAAAGATTAAAATTTTTTTTAGTCCCCTGCAAAGTATCTTATATCATGTTTTGGTCCCCATTTGCAAATCAACCCTTAGACGGTATCCAACAAATTCAAAATAATTTGTTTGGTCCCCAAAGGTGATTTTCCTGTAAGGCTAAATGGTTTTCTGGAACAGTCAGAGGTATTATAGTAATTTTACTAATTAAAAAATATTTTCAATTAAAATTTCCTAATTTTAAAATTTACTTTTTTTAATTTTTCACCACCAGCCGAAGCCGCCTTCCGCCACCGCCGCCACCAATTTCTCTATAGACGAACCTTCTCTGCACCACCACCACTTCCGCACCTCAATACCCAACTCCGCCGCTGAACCCAACTTCTTCAAAGCAGCTGCCGTCGTGACCTCGAAAGCCTTCACCTCTGCGTCACTAAAAAAGTCTTCAGCTCTGCATCGTCGGAGAATTTTTCACCTCTGGTTAACATTTCTGATTGCTGCCTCGATGGAATTGAAAAGAAGAAGAAGAAGCAGAGCGTCACTGACAATTTCTACATATGCAAGGGGGCATATTCTCCGGTGCGACAGAGCTACTCATTGTACGCCTACCTCCCAGCAAAGATTGGCGGCGGCGACGATGACCACATGGTGGCGCTCACGTCATCCACCCTGGGCTCCGTGCGGTTGGATTTACCGGATTATCAGAAGTATCTAGAAGAAAAATGCCAAGATTTTGTGTTGCTATGGTAGGAGTAGTTTGCCATGAGATTTGTCGAAGCGAGGAACTAGTCGAAGATGATCGATGAGAAGATTCTGAAGATCGTGCCCAGAACTCTGATCATGATGCCACCGGGAGAGCTGGAGACGATCGGTGCCCATGCTGGAGAAGTTTCTCTGAGCCAGCATTAAAGAAGCAAAGAAGATGACGTGAAGCTCCTCGACGGCGGAGAATACGAGCAAAGAAGACGAAATGGCAGCGACGGAGACTGCTCCAGATTGGTTAAGACGAAACAGCAACGGCAGCGGCGGAGATGAAGCAGCGGCAGTGGCGGTGATGGAGACAAACCGCAGCAAAGACGAAGACGAACTGCTCTAGATCTTTTTATTTTTTATTTTTTAAACTCAGGGGTATAATGGTCATTTTATATATTTTGACAAATTTTACTGTTGACTTTCCCTGGAAACTACCTTTGGGGACCAAACAAATTGTTTTGAATTCGTTGGATACAGTCTAAGGGTTGATTTGCAAATGGGGACCAAAACATGGTATAAGATACTTTGTAGGGAACTAAAAAAATAATTTAGTCTATTAAAAATGGGTGCAAGTTGAGTGCAAGTGTGTGCGTGCATGTGTTTTTGTTAGAGCATGGTGTTAATAAGAATTGTCCATGCATTCATGAATTAGATGGTGGTTTTGGGAGAAAGGGTGGTGTTTGTGGGTGTATTAGGAAATGTTGCTGATTTCCAACTTTGTCCCTCAAGTTCTTGGATAGATTCATCACTTTTACATTGAGACAACTTGGTTGTAGTTTTTGCTAACATATGCAAGGGTAGTCCTAGATGGAATCTTCTGGATTTGCCGGCATCTATCAATAACATTTCGACATTTGGGCAGCAATGTGAGTGACAATGAGGAACATCCCAAATTTATTACCTTTGTCAACTACTTGCGTGATGTGACGGCTAAGGTTATGTTTAATACAAAACCAAATATACTGATATTAGGCAGCGTTCCGAGTAACTCCTCACCCCAGAGTTCCACCGAAAGAAGCCAGAGTCACAGTAGCTTCCGAGTCTTTTACTAGTACATTGACAACGGTATGGAAAGATGGACTTACCATCCTTGATCGTTACAAAGGGTGATGCTTCCATATTGAGCAAGTTCCTGGAGAAGAAGATAAAATTATTGCTTATGTATCTTACCCCTGATACAAAAATGTACATGTGGATGAGTTAGGTATATGTTGTTTGGATAAGGGACAAAATTGAAATGAAATAGTATGAGAAATATATTGAGAGTGTAAAATTGACACTCCTAGTTAATAATAAGTGCAAGTTGTGTGCGAGTGTGTGAGTTCATGTTTTGATAGAGTGTGCTATTATATATAAGATTTTTGCATGCATGTATGTATATTGATGAGAAAAGTATTTAAGATGCATGTATAATGTATTTTTTAAGATAACAATAATTTAATGCCGATATAAAGAGAGTCATTATGACCTTAAATGAAATATAAAAAATTTATTGGAACTTTCTCAAGCTAGAAACAAGTTCCGGAGTTTCTCTTGTATTTCTACCATTCATTCGAATCTTATTCGTGATTCTATACGTTTCTCTTTTATGCGTTCCAAGTATTAACATTAATATTATTATCGATGTTTGATAAATTATTATAATTTTAAATTTTAGTTGTGTTAATATATCTCTTAAAGATTTTAGTATTAGAAATACTCCAATAAGGATTACAAGAAGTGAAAGAAATAGTAATATGAATATACTGTTATATGAAAGTTAAATTATACATAAATAAGACTAGTTGTCCTATTACCAAAAGGAGATTAAATAAAAACATTAATACTATTCTCAGGGACGACGATTTTAGAACCGCAGTCCAACACTCGATTTCTTCATTGTTAATAGCTTTTCCCCGCTAGTGACTGTTAAAGTGGACCTACAAAGATTTTTTTAGAGGCTAACCTTTTCAAGTTGCCAATGAAACCATGGCTAGTATTGACATAATTTGGAACTTGAGATCCATATGATATTTTCTATATATAGAGGTTATCAAATAAAATGACTTAATTAGTGTAAACTAATTATTTTACATTGAATAAGACTTTTTGTATTGAGAACATTGAAGGTTGTTTCATCAGGATAAAATGACTTAGTTAGTGTAAAATAAAATGACTTAGTTAATGTAAACTAATTGTTTTAAATATAATAATAGTACCTTTTTTTTTAAAAAAAAAAAGCTCATGAAAGTTTTATCTTTTGAATTTAGTTGCAATTCAGTTAAGTCCTTTTGCCTGTGTGTGCATACATATGATTTGTTTCTTAAAATTTTCTTTAGAAAATATTACACGTGCTTTTAATATGTAAAAAATTCATTCAAAAGTTTAAATATAATAAGAGTGTAAAATATAAAAACAATATTTAAAAATGGGTGCATGGGAGGCCACCGTCGTGCCTCTCAAAGTTAATATTTATAAGCCATTTTTGCTTACTATCTATAACTAAGTAGATAGCGGCAAGTCGGGGTCATTCATGAAGAAGGGGATTTTCTTAAGCGTTTAGACACAAAAGGTTGCTATTAGGCTAGGAGAAGATATACACACACATTTATATAAGCAAGTAAATGGGAGGGGGGGGGGTTGGTTGTTTGGTGGTCCTAAGTTATGAAAGTTAAAAGATAAGACAACTAGCAAAGTCAAGCAACTATGCTAAATCATCAAACAAAACTAAGAAAAAAGGTTTTAAACTACAAATGATAAAGCCTTGGGGGCAATCGATATCCACTTTCAAATCTAATGTAGAACATTAAACCATCCATTCATCCTATCACAATTGTTATCTATGGGGAATGCCAATTGAAGATCAACATTCATTCCTTCTTAAGAGTAATTTGCAAAGACAAACAACGACCATTTGCAAACCTCATTGATGATCACCCTAGACAAACAACGACCATAGGGGTATTTCATCAATGACATTATACACGAAGGACCATAGATTTGACAACGAAAAGCCTTCTACCAAAGACATAACCGTTTAACCAAAAATAGTATTCATTAGGCTAAACCTAGAACAAACCACATTCAAGGTTCAACCTTGCATTGTATCTATAGGATAAATTTGAGAACAATCCACATTAACATACTTATCTAGCAAGAATCATAACACATTATGCACAAGAAGTTCTCTGTTCATGTTTTTAGATTTTCATGCAAAAGAGCTAAGGAATTCGTCACTTTCCTAACTTCCTAACACTTAAATCATACAAAAAATTCCTATTCTCAAACAACACATGGCATAAATGAAGTAAAACATGGCATTTAGAACACATGAATGCTAAATAACAAAGGCTTCAAGAATGAGCAAAACAACCTATTCACTACTTCGACTACTTGTTGTGAAGGTAAATCTTCCTTCCTTCTTAGATAGTAGTTTTCAAGAGTGAATTCGAGATCTCTTGTCAAACCTCACCAATGACTCCGTTAGTACTAAGAGTATCCCATTGATGGCATTTAGCACAAAGAATCAACAAGTTTGGCAACACTTATAAACACTACACCGTGTCTAAGCATTTAACCAATTCATACATTTACACAAGATTAGTCAAGAACGATCGATATTCATAGACTTCTCTCATTTGCTACCTAAAACAAACATGACAACGAGTTCGAGATCATCACATTCATCTAGCAATTATCAAGACACCAACATCATTTAAGAAGCTATAACTCATGCTCTTGGATTCCACATTAAAAGAAGGGAGAATTAGCTACTTTCTCCCAGCCCTAACAAGTAATCATACAAGCAATTCATATACTCAAGCTTCTAACAACATCAATGCAACTAACAATTCATGTTCAAAGCTCAATAAATGCACAATAGTAAAAGCACCAAATAGATATATATATATATATATGGTTCTTACTACACAGAAATTGAAGCTTCAATCCATTGCTCCCAAGATAAAACTAAGCTAGATAGTTTAAAGTAATGATTAACCTACAAAAACTAAGAAAAGAACGAAAGAAAAACTAGGGTTTGACCCCAAAAAAATGCAAGAAGAAGAGGCCGGATCCATGTTCTTGAAGAGGAGAGGATAAGGTGAGTATTTATTGTACAAAGAGCAAGAAGGGCTTCTGACCATTAGTCTGTCGCGAGTCACGATGGGTTCGTGACGGACTCTGCTTCTAGCACCATTTCATCTTTCTCCTTTTTGTTTCATATCCTCCTCTTATCTTTACTTCTTCAATTCTTCAAATCTTCAAAAGCTCAAATACAAGTCTTCAAATCTTCAAATATTCAAAGATATTCGTCAAAGTCTTCAAAGTCTTCAAACAAATTACCTTGTCACACAAAATTCTCTAGAAAAATAATAAAAGCGTAAAAGTTGCTTTTAACCCTCCTTAGAGAACATCAAGGCAAAATGTCACATTTAGAGAACAAAAGTGTACAAAACTGAATCCTAAAAGTCCTAATATAACCATATAAAATGGGCACATCAAACCTCCTCACACTTAAACTTTACTCGCCCTCGAGTTAGAAAAGATTCAAGCACACGAAGGAATTCATATATCCATATCCTAAACTAATATTCCCCCAATCAAAACCTCACAAACACTCTCAATATCAATCAAAGCTCAAATGAGAATTTTTCACACACATAACCCCAATTCCTAAATCTAACCAAACCTTCCAATTATCAATTCACTACTCATAAAAATGTTTCAAAGTATAGAATTGATAATCCCAAAGTCCAATGATATAAAATGAAGTTAGAAATATAAGAAAGGTTTAAGAACATATTTCACTTCACACCAATATATCAACCAAAACGAAGTATAAAAGAATCAAAAATTTCATAACCATACTTCGTTTTTCAACCCACTAAGTTACCCAATCCCAAGAGGTCTAAAGATGTTGAGCTACCCGATTCATCCATATGACAAACGCAAACTTATGACTCCAATGCTAGCAAATGAGTGAAATCATAGCATTTTTCCTTTTGTTTCTCTCATTTTTCCTAGGAGCCCTTTCAGGTTTTCATCCTAGCCACACATCATGTTTCTTTGGCTCACATCTCAACTTTTTCCACACATTTTGGCCTCTCCTTTTTTCCAATGTCGCCCTTTCGGGTTTTCAACATATTTGGGCCCCCAATGTTGCATAAGTTGGTTGCCCTCTCGAGTTTTCAACTTAGCGGGTTTTCTTTTCTTTCTATTTGTTTTTCAAAATTTTCAATTTTTCAATTTTTTATTTCTTTTTCTCATGTTTTTCCAATCAAAAGTAGCAAAAAGCATTCCAAATGAAGCTAGCATACATGTGAGTCCTCTAACCCCTCCCCGCAGTTAAAACATTACATTGCCCTCAATGTAAACATGTAAGGTAAGAATAATAAAACTCAAGGTAAGAGGTAGAGTGACACCCATTTCTCTGCATAGTCATCGGTGATATGGCGCAATCCAATGTACTTGTATAGAATCGGTCCTGAAATTGGTTTCGGAGCCGGAAGGGGGAGCAAAAGTGTCGTAGAAGAACTCACCCCTCGAGCAAAACGTTGTCTTCTTGGCGCCATTTGATCATAACTAACACCACAAAGAACAACATCAAACTCACAAGTACATAAGGATTTGTAATACTAGGTTTATCATCAAGAGTTAATAACCATAGTATTATAAAAGAACAACCAATCCATCATGCAATCACCACTTATAAGATTGTCAAATAAAAATATCCAACATATATCGACACATATCCAAGCATCATTATAGAATATATCAATTAAAGACTCAATGATGTAGTCGTTATACTACAATCAACAAAGATACTATAAATATGCAAGAATTTTTATATGTCAATATATGTGAGAGAAGGTGGAGGAATGAGTGGATGTGTGGTGATTCTTGGGAGTATTTAGTGGAGAAGAAGGAAGATTTATGCAGTGTTTAAGCTCAGCTAAAAAGTTGGATTTCTCATCGCGACTCGCGATAGTGTTGGTCGCAACTCACGATGCATCGTCTTGAGTCGAGGGCTTTTGGCCTCGAGGACCCGAGGATTCGAGGGTATAATGCACTTTTGGGTTTAGCTTGAATCGAGGGATTTTGGCCTCAACGACCCGAGGTCTCGAGAACTTCAGCTCGAGTCGAGGGATTGCAGCCTCGAGGACCCAAGGATTTGAGGGTATGATGCACTTTTGGGTTCAGCTCGAATCGAGGGCTTGTGGCCTCGAGGACCCGAGATCTCAAGGACTTCAGCTCAAGTTGAGGGATTGCAGCCTTGAGGACCCAAGGTCTCGAGGGCTTCAACACGAGTCAGATTACAGCCTTGAGGACCCGAGGTCTCAAGGATTTCTGCTCGAACCGAGGGCTTGTGGCCTCGAGAACCTACAGCCTTGAGGGGCTGATGCATTGAGGGCTTCGGTTCAAATCAAGGAATGATGGTCTCGAGGAATGATGGTCTTTCAAGTTTGGCTCGAGCCAAGGACTTTGTGGCCTTGAGGTCTGGAGGGGATGATGTCTCGAGGGCTGGCCTCGAAGGGTGATGGACTATAGAGTTCTGCTCGAGTCGAGGGCTTGCTGCCTTGAGGTCTCGAGGGGATGATATCTCGAGGACCTGAGGTCTCAACGGCTGATAGACTTTCAAGTTCTGCTCGAGTCGAGGGCTTGCTGGCTCGAGGTCTCGAGGGGATGGTGTCTTGAGGGTTGGTCTCGAGGGTTGATGGATTTTCAAGTTCTGCTCAAGTCGAGGCCTTGCTGCCTCGAGGACCTGAGGTCTCGAGGGCTGACTGGTCTCAAAGGACTGATCTCGAGGGATGATGATCTCGAGACTCATGGCTTTTCGAAGGGCTAGTCTTGTGGCCTCGAGGACCCGAGGTCTCTAGGGCTTCAACTCGACTCGAAGGATTGCAATCTCGAGGACCTGAGGTCTCGAGGAAATGATGTCTCAAAGGTGTCAGCTCAATTCGAGGGCTTGCAGCCTCGAGTACTGATGGTTTTTTGGGTTCAGCTCGACTCAAGGTCTCGAGGGGATGCTTTCTCGAGGACCTGTTGGTTGTGACTCGCGACTCGCAAAAAGTGGTGGCTGAGAGGTTAATTTTAGCACAAGACCTCTGATCACATTGCGACTTGCGATGGTCCATCGCGAGGTCATCGTGACTCGCGATGTCAAAGCCTCCCAACACCTAGAAAGAATTCAATCTTTTCTTACCAACATTCCAAGCTTTCTTCCATTTCTCATGGATCCCATTCATTCATCTCCTCCAATGCAATGCACTTCACTTTGCTACGAAATCACAGAAAAACACACCGTAAAAACAATAAGACAAAATAACAAAAACTAAACAATAAAAACCAAAATAAAAGGCCGAGTTTATTTACGTCGTCGGCATGATAAAGCTCTGTATATTTAAGGTCGTCGGCATGACCCTAATGTTATCCATATAGTGAAGGCTTGAACCCCTTCACCATGAGTATCCAAAAGTACAGAGGTGGGGGTACAAAACCTTCATGAGGAAAGTTTTGTTGAAGTGGAGATGGTTTAAAGGGAGTTGGGTGGTTAGGAGGCCTGGGATTATCTTTTGGCTCCTCTATTATCTCTCTCTATACTTCCAAAAATGGTGGAGTTGGATCAATAGTTAGGGGTAGGGGTGACGATGCTAATGAATGTAGCACAATCACCTCTTCCTCCTTGTGGTATGGATACCATTCTTGAGCTTCTTGCCCTTGAAAACCAACATCTCCTACCTCTTGGTAGCACTCTTCATAATACCCTTGGTTTTGGAAACCAAGGGTTCTTTCCCCTTCATATTGCTTTTTCCAAAACAAATAGCAAGACTAGGTAGGATGGTCGTAATGACACATCCTACAAAACCTTGCTTGTTGAGCCTCTCTTCTCATCATGAGTTCCCTCAAGGTGAGATGCTCCATTATTTTTTAAAATTTTCAAAAGTCCGAAATCATATTGCAAGGATTCTCGATAAAACTTTACCAATAACTCAAGCAATACCTACTCCGAACAAAAACAACCACCAAGGAGTGGAAAATAAAAACAACTAGCTAATATGGAACCAAATACATGTAAACACTTAAAAATAAACACCTCTTCCCCGGCAGCAGCACCAAAATTTGGGAGGCAGTTGTCATGCCTCTCAAAGTTAATATTTATAAGCCCTTTTTGCTTACTATCTACAACTAAGTAGATAGTGGCAAGTCGGGGTCGTCCACGAATAAGGGGAATTTTCTTAAGCCTTTAGACACAAAATGTTGCTATTAGGCTAGGAGTAGATATATATACACACATATAAAAGCAAGTCAATGAGGGGAGTTTGGTTGTTTGGTGGTCCTAAGTTATGAAAGTTAAAAGATAAGACAATTAGCACTCAAGCAACTATGCTAAATCATCAAACAAAACTAAGAAAAAGGGTTTTAAAACTACAAAAGATAAAGCCTTGGGGGAAATCGATATCCACTTCCAAATATAATGTAGATCATTGAACCATTCACTCATCCTTCACAATTGTTATCTATGGGGAATGCCAATGGAAGATTAACATTAATTCCTTCTTAAGAGTAATTTGCAAAGAAAAACAACGACCATTTGCAAACCTTATTGATGATCACCCTAGACAAACGACCATAGGGGCATTTCATCAATGGCATTATACACGAAGGACCATAGATTTGACAACGACAAGCCTTCTACCAAAGACATAGCCGTTTAACCAAAAATAGCATTCGTTAGGCTAAACCTAGAACAAACCACATTCAAGGTTCAACCTTTCATTGAATCTATAGGATAAATATGAGAACAATCCACATTAACATACTTATCTAGCAAGAATCGCAACACATTATGCACAACAAGTTCTAAGTTCATGTTTCTAGATTTTCATGCAAAAGAGCTAAGGAATTCGTCACTTTCCTAACTTCCTAACACTTAAATCATACAAACACTTCCTATTCTCTAACAACACATGGCATAAATGAAGTAAAACATGGCATTAAGAACACATGAATGCTAAATAACAAAGGCTTCAAGAATGAGCAAAACAACCTATTCACTACTTCGACTACTTGTTGTGAAGATAAATCTTCCATCCTTCTTAGATAGTAGTTTGCAAGAGTGAATTCGACATCTTTTGTCAAACCTCACCAATGACTCCCTTAGTACTAAGAGTATCCCATTGATGGCATTTAGCACGAAGAATCAATAAGTTTGGCAACACTTATAAACACTACACTGTGTCTAAGCATTTAACCAATTCATGCATTTACACAAGATTAGTAAAAAAACAATCGACATTCATAGAATCCTCTCATTTGCTACCTAAAACAAACATGACAACGAGTTCAACATCATCACATTCATCTAGCAATTATCAACACACCAACATCATTTAAGAAGCTCTAACTCATGATCTTGGATTCCACATTAAAATAAGGGAAAATTAGCTACTTTCTCCCAACCCTAACAAGTAATCATACAAGAAATTCATATACCCAAGCTTCCAACAACATTAATGCAACTAACAATTCACGTTCAAAGCTCAATAAATGCACAATAGCAAAAGCACCAAATAGATATATATATATATATATATATATATATGTGTGTGTGTGTGTGTGTGTGTGTGTGTGTGTGTGTGTGTGTGGTTCTTACTACATAGAAATGGAAGCTTCAATCAATTTCTCCCAAGATAAAACTAAGCTAGATAGTTAAAAGACATGATTAACCTACAAAAACTAAGAAAAGAAAGAAAGAAAAACTAGGGTTTGAACCTAGAAAAATGCCAGAAGAAGAGGCTAGATCTATGTTCTTGAATAGGAGAGGATAAGGTGAGCATTTATAGTACAAAAGGCAAGAAGGGTTTCTGACCATTCGTCCATCGCGAGTCGCGACGGGCTCTCGATGGCTTCGCGACGGACTCCACTTCCAGCACCATTTCTTTTTTCTCCTTTTTGTTTCATATCCTCCTCTTCTCTTCACTTCTTCAATTCTTAAAATCTTCAAAAGCTCAAATACAAGTCTTCAAATCTTCAAATCTTAAAAGGTATTCTTCAAAGTCTTCAAAATCTTCAAACAAATTACCTTGTCCCACAAAATTCTCTAGAAAAGTAATAAAAGCGTAAAAGTCTCTTTAACCCTCCTTAGAGAACTTCAAGGAAAAATGCCACATTTAGAGCACAAAAGTGTACAAAAGCGAATCCTAAAAGTCCTAATAGAACCGTATAAATGGGCACATCAGTGAAAGTTTAGTGGAAGTGTACGTGTGCATGTGTTTTTTATAGAGCATGTTGTTAATGAGAATCGTACATGCATTCATGAATCAAATGGTGGTTTTGGGAGAAAGGGTGGTGTTGGTGGGTGTATTAAGAATTGTGGCTGATTTCCTACTCTGTCCCTTAAGTTCTTTGAGAGATTCATGACTTTTACATTGAGACAACTTGGTTGTTGTTTTCGCTAACTTATGCAAGGGTAATCCTAGATGGAATCTTCTGGGTTTTCCGGAATCTATCAATAACATTTCGACATTTGGGCAACAATTTGATTCATGAGTGACGATGAGGACCATCCCAAATTTCAGTCATATGTTAACCACTTGTGTGATGTGACGGCTGGGGAGATGTTCAATAAAAAAAACCAAAGATACTGACATTAGGCAGCATTCCAAATAACTCCTCACTCTGGAGTTCCACCGGAAGAAGCTGGGGTCGCAGTAGCTGTCGAGTCTTCTACTAGTATATGGACACCTGTATGGATAGATGGACTTACCAGCCTTGATCGTTACAAAGGGCGTGCTTCCACATTGAGCAAGCATCTGGAGAAGAAGATAAATTTATTGCTTATGTAGCTTACCCCTGATACAGAAGTGTACATGTGCATGGGTTAGGCATATGTTGTTTGGATGAGGGACAAAATTAAAATATATTGTATGAGAAATATATTGAGAATGTAAAATTGACACTCCTAGTTAATAATAATAAGTGAAAGTTGTGTCCAAGTGGGTAAGTGCATGTTTTGATAGAGCGTGCTATTATATATAAGATTTTTGCATGCATGTATGTTTATTATTTTATCTTGACTATTTCTTGATGGAAAGACACCCGAGGGTGGGGGTTGATATATTTGGTTCCCCAAGCCAAAAGACCATAGTATATTTGTTGAACTTTACAGAAGGCAACCGAATTGCCCGCAAGATAGTGTACATATGAGAAATCTCAGTCAAGATTATTTAGTTGCGATTCCAAAGCTACGAATCTCCACACCCCGTGTTAATTTGCACTTTGGCCAGGCAACTAAACTAAGAAGTAGTCAGGTATAAATAATATTGCAAAATGGGAGAACCCATATTGAAGGTAGTGAGCAAAATTCTCCGAAAAGCTCCAAGCAGCATCTCAGCAACATAAGTAGTGGAAGGAGATTTCCAAAATGAGTTTTGTCTGAAGAGTACCTGCATGAATCAAAAACCATCAGCAGTATCAATCCTATCCCAAGCCATTGGAGACAATTCTAATCTGAGGAGTTTGTTTCTTGTCAAGTGCAATAAGACCCCGAATATGCACTGGTACATTTGCGAGATTTAAAGTCTGATTATGTGCAGAATGATGTTTAGCTATTGCATCTGCCACCAAATTACCCTCCCTAGGCACATACCTGAGCACCGCACCACAAAGAAGATGATTGAATTTGTATGCAACATTAAATAAAGGTCAATGAGCAGTATATGGATCACATATCATCTTGACTGCCAATAAAGAATCTGATTCAATGATAACTGATTCATCCAGGTTAGTATAGCTTTGGCAAGCAATTTCCACCCCAATAATTTCAGCAAGTAAGGCTGATTCATCGGAGATGGATGCAGAGTTAATCAGTAAGGGAGAACCGCTACAATCTCTTATTATTACCCCTACTGCAGCCTTATCCGGGAACCAAGATGCATCAGTGTTGATCTTAATGCAATGTTGTGGAGGTCTATCCCAGCATACAGTTCGAATAATTGGTTTAGGGGGGGGCCTTAACTGAGGCAAAATATTTTTTATTGGATGAGGCAAGCCATTTAAGGATTTCAGATATGAAGGATTAGAGAATAGTGCTAGCCTAATCAGATCAATAGCTTCCTTACAGATGTAATCGGCCGAGAAGGGTATTTGTTCAAAAAGATATCTAGTCCTAGCTTTCCAAAGGCACCAGCAAGTAATAGGAGGGATTATGTTACATATCAGCTGATAGCCTTTAGATAGATCCTTACAATTCCAAAAAAGGAAGAAGGTTTGAGCTATGGAGTGAGGTTCAGGTATTTGGAATTGAACTAAAGAAGACATATAGCACCATACAGATTTGGCCAGCGGGCATGCAATGAAAAAATGTTCAAGTAAATCCATATGGCAACAAACAGGACATTTCGATGCAAGACTAAACCCACAGGAGATTAGCACATCATCAAAAGGTAGAAGGGAATGTAACATCTTCCAAGCAAAAATAGATATCTTTTTTTGTAGAGCCTTGTGCCATAAGAGTTTGAAGGCCAGAGAATTACCCAAAGAGCCTGTAATTGCGCTATATGCAGATTTAGATGAAAACTTTCCAGCCGGATCAGGCTTCCAGATAATCCTATCCTCTCTTGTCTCTACAAGTTCAGCTTCCTGTAAGAATGAGAGAGTATCATTTCCTAAGTAAGGAGAAATCAGTGCAATAATCTCAGTTTTATTCCTAATAAAATCTGCTACAGTACAAAACAGAATTGGTGCAGAGATATGATCTAGAACATGGTTTATAAGTGGACCTGTCATGCACCAATTTGATGTCCAAAAATTGCATAGCCCTTTACCATGAATTATAAAGGAGTTTTGTTCAGCAAAAGTGTTCACCAAACAAATCCTTTTCCAGGTTACAGACTTTTTATTGGAATCAGAGAAAGACCATAACAATTGAGCCCATAATGTGTTCCCTAGTTGACTTTTCCACCACAGTTTAAGGGAGCATACATCCAGAATAGCTCTAATTGACCTAAAGCCTAAACCACACTGAGAGATTGGAGTTGCAAGGTGAGCCCATTTTTTCCAAACTTTCTTTCCTTTACCATCTGACTCACCCCAGAAGAACCTAGATAATCTTTTCTCAAGACTCTTGATTACTGATTTTGGTGGTTTAGTAACATTCCAAATATGTTGAGGCATTGAATACAAACAGGATTGGATTAGGATTAGTTTGCCCCCTGAACTAAGCCACTGATTTTTCCAATTTTGCAGTTTTTTGTCAAATCTCTCCATAAGTGGCTGATAGTACCTATTAAGTGTTCTACCTTTAAAAATAGGGCATCCTAGATACTGAAAAGGTAGAGAGCCTTGCTTCATATTAAGAATCATCCTTATCTGATTTATTTTGCCAATTGAAGCCCTCTTGCTAGTGTAAAAATCAGATTTATGAAAATTAAATTTTTGTCCCGAGGTGTATTCAAAGATATCCAGGAAGGCTTTAATCCTGACAAAATTGGATTTAGATGCTTGCATAAATATAGTGGTGTCATCAGTATACATAAGATGAGTTGCTGGTGGAATTGGAGAGGGTAGCTGATAGTAAGACAGCTTGTTGTTATGGAAAATGAAAGCTAAACTTCTAGAGAAAGCTTCAGAGAAAATATTAAAAAGAGAGGGGGGTAGGGGATCACCTTGCTTAATTCCTCTTGAGGCCTTGAAAAAACCCACAGGATTTCCATTGATAAGTATAGAGAAATAGGCTTGTGAAAGATTATACATAACAGCATGTAGAAATTTACCTTGGAAACCAAATTTCAGCATAATATTCATCAGAAAATGCCAATTAACTCTATCAAAAGCTTTCTGTAAGTCTAATTTTAAAATACAGTTAGGGATCCTAGCTCTCTTATCTAGAAATCGAATCATCTCCTGAAGGTAAATTATATTGTCTGAGATGTCCCTATTTTTCATGAAGGCTGACTGATTGGGAGAGATCAGTCTATCCATATATGGTCTAAGCCTTTCCATTAGAACCTTAGAGCATATTTTATTAAGAACATTAGACAAACTAATGGGTCTAAAATCATTGAATGAACAAGGTGTGATCTTTTTTGGTATTAAAGTAATCCAAGTACTGGAAATTCCTTTAGAAAGGGGAGTACCATCAATAAAATTATTAACAGCCTGAACAAGATCAGCCTTTATAATAGTCCAGCATTTCCTGTAAAATTTAGGTGTGAAACCGTCAGGGCCAGGACTACTGTTTTTATTTAAACCATTAACTACTGCCTCTACCTCAGTTTCAGTTACAGGTTTAGATAATTCACAATTATCAGTTGCAGTAATGACATTTGGTATTTGGTTCAGAAAATGTGAATAGTATGTGTCATTTGGCCATAGATTAGGATCCTTTAACAAATCCAAGTAGAAAGAGATGGCTTCATTGTTAATGTCTTCTTGGGTACTAAGCCATTGCCCATCTTTATTTTTAATCTTAGAAATATGTAATCTACAGTTTTTTTCTTGAACCACTTTGTGGAAGAATTGAGTGTTATTATCTCCTAGCTTATGCCATTTTAATTTGGCTTTATGTTTCTAGAACTTTTCTTTTTCCTTTTGAGCTCGCAACAGTAAAGCTTTTCTCCAATTTAATTCCATAAGTTTAGCATCCGAGGGATTTAGATCAAAGTTAGATTCCTGGATTCTAAGGGATTCTTCAGCATTTAAAACGTTAGGATCAATGTTCCCAAAGCATTCTCTATTCCATATTTTTATCTCCTTTTTAAGCCTAATTAGTTTAAGGTAGAAACCTAATAAACCAGACGCTGTCATTTCTTTATCCCAATTTATCTGAATAAGTGAGATGAGGTCCTGCCTATTAAACCATACATTAAGAAACCTAAAAGGTTTAGGGTTAATAGTGATCAAGTTTGAAATCTGTAAGAGTAGAGGGGAATGATCAGAAGTTTGTCTGTTCAAAATTTGAATGGATGAGGATGGAAATCTATAGTTCCAGGATATAGTACATAAACCTCTATCAAGCCTTTTAGATGTGGGGTTCCTAAGTCTAGAGTTGCACCATGTAAAAAGATTCCCAACCGTGTTGATTTCCTGAACACCCGAGGTATTTATCCACTCATTAAAGTCTCTAATGCTACCTAATGAAGGTGTACTAGGGCCCCTATATTCAGTGAGAGAGGTGATAGTATTAAAATCTCCAATAAAAATGGTATCACCATTAGAAATTGGAGCCAAGTCTTTCCAGAGGTTCTTCCTGCCTTCTCTGTTCCTAAGTGCATAAACAAAAACAGCATCCATTTGAGCATTTATGGTCATATGATTTATGTGCACATGTAAAAATTGCTCATGGGAAGATAGAAGGGAAACTGTGATCGAATTTGTCCACATAATCCATATTTTACTATTAAACAGTGTCAGGCCATTTGGATAGTTAAGTTTATCCATATATGAATGAATCTTGGAATTGTCATGCATAGGTTCAATTAGGCATAGTATATGGATCTTTTTGAGTCTAACCAGATTAATTAATCTTAACATTGATGATTCCATTCCCCTAATGTTCCATACTAAGAAGTTTATTGATGGGAGACCAATCATTGCTCACTAGATTTACTACTTTTAGTAGATGATCTGAGCATCATTTTGTCAATCTGGGAAAAATAGTTAGTTCTCTTACCTTTAGACTTACCTTGCACTGTTTCCTGACCCAGAATGTGAGGAGATATCATGCTGCCTTGGTGAGATGAATTGAGCTCAGGAGCTGCCACTTCATCCTGATTTGAGTCCTCCTGTTCATCCTGCAAAACTGCAAATCTATTTCCTAGTCTTCCTTGAGAGGAGTTAGTAATATTCTTTTGTTTTTCCAGACATGATGTATGTTTTCCCACATGGATATCATCTATGGCATATGTCCTTGGGATGAAGTTAGTGAGGGCAGAGTCATTAAGCAGCTTGGATAGAGAGTTTTCCGTACTGTCATAGTTTTTAGGACTAAAACATTTTTCAGGTGTGGTATCTAGCTGTGTACCTACAGTACTAAGAATCTCAATATTAGGGCTGGATTAGGGATTATGAGAGGGGGATGGCAAAGCCTCCTGACTTACAAATTTGTCTTTATCACCACTAATAGAATCAGGTTGTTCATCAAGTATTATCAAGGGAGGAGTTTCGAACTTTTTCCCAGTTGGTTGCCATAGGGACTGGTTAAGTATCTTGTTTTCCTCCTGCGGTTTGACATTTTGATTAGGAGGAAAGGCTCTGCATTGAGCCCTAGAATGACATAATTTAGAGCAGTGATCACAGTACAGTGGGATGTCTTCGTACTCAATTAGATATTTCTTATTATTTGTTAAAGATCCCAAACGAATATGGTTGCACAATGGTTTTTGCAAATCAATTTCAATACATAGCTTAATTGCTGAGGGTCTTGTAAGCATATCTGTGGCTATGTCATTTTTTATGAAGCTCCCTATACTATTACCAATAGATTCTATTGAGGTCGAATTGTAATAGTATAAAGGAACTTCTCTGATAATACACCACACAGGAACAATGGGGGATTCTTTGTGAATTGAGAATTCAGGGGTCTATTTTAACATTTTGAGTAGTATGCCACTAAAATTCCACACCCCCTTCATCCAGCAACGTTGATAATCATTAAGCAGTTCGAATCTAATAAGCACATGCTTATAGTCTAAGGATCCCAGTTGGTACTTACCTGAGAAACCAACCGTTCTGAAGAAATGCTCCAGTTGCTCCATTGAGCATCTCCCTTTTGTGAATTTTCCTACTAGAGCATTAGCATAATGTGATGACAATTTAGCAATTTGCTCCTTAGAGTACAAGCATGCCACATCGCCAAGGTGTTGGAATTTGGGGATTAACTCAGGATTGCTGGGTAGGATTTTTGCTAAAGGGGGGGATTTGCTCTGTAGGGCTGCGGTGTATGATAGCGGAGGAGGAGGAGTTTGATTTGGGTTACTGTTTTCCGGGATGGTTTGAGCTTGAGCGACAGCCATAGCTAAGAACTTCGGGTAGGCCTTTACCGGCGTAAAGCCGTTGCCGGCGGATAATCGTGGCCAGAAGATCGGCAACGAGTATCAAGATCCAAGAGAAGGGATTGGAGATGAGAAGGAGGGGAAGAAAGGCAATCGCACCGTGGTTCGCACGTTCGTTCGCACCTAGTAACAGTAATCAGACCGCTGCTTTCAATTCTTCCACTTGGAATTGAGATATACTCTTATCTTGACTATTTCCGATAGGGCCTGTTGTTTTGAGAAGTATGTATGCATGCATTTGTGTTATTGTCTTTTAATCGGATTTGTTTTAGAAAAAAATGAAGGTATTTTTAATATGTAAAAAAGTATGCCTTGATTAATGTGATGTATTTAAGATGTATGTACGCCATTATTTTTTAAACAAAATAATTTAATGTCGATATTAAGAGAGTTAATATAAATTGAAATGAAATATGTAAAGGTTATTGGAAATTTCTCGAGTTAGAAACAAGTTATGGAGTTCTCTTGCACATCTACCATTGTTGGAAATCGAATTCATGATTTAATATTTTTCTCTTTTATGTGCCCCAAGTACGAACATTTGTATATTTTTTTATCGATGTTTGATAAACTATTGTAAGTTTACCATTTGATTATTTTAATATAAGTTTTGAATATTTTTAGTATTAGAAATACTCCAATAACGATTACAGGAAGTGAAATAAATATTTTATATAAATATATACTATTATAAGAAATTAAATTATATATCAACTAGACTAATTGTCCTATTACAATATGGAGATTGAATTAAAATTGTATTACTATCCTCAGGAATATAAACTAGCTACATGGTAAGTTGTGAATTTCTTAACGGGAAACACGTATCATATGAATATACAATATCGACAACAATACAAATAGACGAGATATCAATAAAATTCAGCGAATTGACGTACCATCCACATCTAACTAAAATATATCGCTACATTTTCATGTTGATGATGCTTCATATCTATTAAACAGGGAAACAAACCTCTACATTTATTTAGGGGAATCTAATCGATATAAAAGAACAAATTAAAATGAAAGAAAAAACTAAACACAAAGTAAAAATAAAAATCTTCTTCACACTTTCTATGAGAGAGGAATAGGAAAAGAAGATTGAACGTGAATGGAATTAAGGTTTTTTGAGAGAGAAAGAGAGGGGTAAATTTATATAGAAAGAGAAGTAAAATAAGTGTGATGATTGATTTTTCAATTTATATATTGAAAATAGTTCAAAATTATTTAATAAACACCTGACTTATGATTTGATCAAATAATCAAAAATAATTTGATAAATACAATTTTGTATGGCTTAAAAATCCTACTGGAGTGTAGGGGAGTGTCTCATCACATACGTCATGTATAAGCTCAAAAAACATAACAAAAAGAGACGTATGAGTTTTTTGCAGACAAATTAAACAACTTAGAAAACTTGGTTTCACACCCCAAAGAGCAAAACGCAGCCCCAATCTCGAAGAATAAGATTGGTGAACGAATTCAAACATGAAAAATGGGTAATATTACATCAAAGGTGATGAATTAAACATGAAAATGAGAAAACCTAGATTAAATGTGATGGTTTCAAAACCAGATCTAGACAAGTCAAACACTTATGAGTTTAGAAAAATTAATATTTGCATTTAGACCCTCAATCAAAATAACATGAAGTGAAATTTAATAATCATTTCTCTCGAGATTTCCTTTGGATGATCACAAAATAACTAGATTTAATTTAGAAAAAATATAAATGTTCATGTACAAATGAAATTGGCACATTTTATTTTTAAATAACTCATGACTTTTTTTTCTTTTCTTTGAATTTAGTTGCAATTCAATTAAGTCCCTCGCATGTGTGTGCATATGTGTGATTTGTTTCTTATAATTTTTCTTTAGGAAATATTAAATGTACTTTAATAGGTTAAAATTTTCATTCAAAAGTTTGATAAATATTTTAAGAGTAAAATATAATACTCTATTTAAAAATGAGTGCAAGTTGAGTGCAAGTGTGTGCATGCATGTGTTTTTGATAGAGTGTGTCCAATAAGATGAAGTTTTTTAAGATCCATACTCGATTGTAAACATATATATTTAACTTAGACCCGACATATGCTCTTAGAGTCTAAAATTTTTATATCTATACCCAAATTCAATAGGACAGGTTTTAGGTGTAAGACTTGTAAATGATCTTTGGATGTTCGGCTGTGTGAAAAAGGTAGGCTATGAGATTTTCCATATAGCGAAATGACAGGTGCTATCATAATTGTTGCATGAATATTAAAGAATAGAGTGTTTTCCACTGGTGTTGCGTTGTGGACAATACCTTGATTGGAGGTTGACTTGGATGAAGACTAGTCCCCTTGAATTGATTGAAAAAATGTTAATAGTAAGGTTTTTATGATTTTTATGGTGATAGTTCACAGTAGTTTTTCATTTCATGCAATACCTGATAAAATTTTATTGGGCTCTCACCTACACATACAAAAAATTCACCTTATAACAAATTTTCAATTCTGAATGTAACATGCATAATAACAAGGTTTTTTTCAAACTCTCTTTTCAACTCAATCTATTGCCTTCTTTTTCCACTTTAATATTAAAATATAACATTTATAATTTTTCACCTCATAAAACTTGAGAATAATAGCATAAAATAAACCCAATTGTTGCATTATAATATCTCACAAGCATTAAAAAAACATCCATATGAGAGTGACAACATTCGAATATCAACCAATGCTTACTATTGCATCACAAATATATTAAAAAGGTAAAACGAGCAACATCAAACCACAACTAAATAAAAAATACTTAGTTTCCGTCAAACAAAAAATAAGAAAAACTCATGATGAAATGCAACAAAGATATTACGACATCTCATCTAAAATAAAACCATTTGCCCTTTCTCTGACCCTTCTGACTTGCAAGCAAGCCGAAGAAATAGCCTTTAGCATTGCTTTCAAAAGCAGCCCTGTTTATCTCAGCTCCTCCGCCGCCAGGAGCTTTCATCGTGCCACCGCTACCATCGTCGGAGTTTGTCCCTTTGCCAGCAGTGCCGCCACCGGACTTTTTGCTACCTTTGCTGTCTATTTCAATGATAAAGATGGAGTTGAAAATTAACCAGAGATACTGCATGCCCTTGTTATATAGGCTGATTTGAGGCTAGAAAATTCAAAGATGAATTAATTAATGATCCTTACCAATGTAATTTATTTTACTAATTAATTTAATTAGGTGGACTGGAGAATCTGGTGCGTGAATGAATGATAATAAAGAGTGCATGGATCGATGAGTGAAACCGTTGACTGCAATTGTTCTAATGCGGCTTAACTGATTGCACTTTGAACGCTTCAGTCTAATCGTATCCTTCATCCTTCATCCTTCATCCTTCATCCTTCATCCTTCATCCTTCATCCTTCATCCTTCATCCTTCATCCTTCATCCTTCATCCTTCATCCTTCATCCTTATACCAAGTCCATATTAACCAGTCGTATCATTCATCCTCATATTGTAATGTTGGGATTTCTCCTCAAAACACCTTAAACAAAGTTAGGCATGTTCCGCCAATGATAAATGGTCTGTTGTCGAGTCTTCTCGATAGTAAGGGTTAAAGCTTCCAAGGTGAAGGTGGAATTGTGAATGTCTACAAGGGTTCGAAGGTTGCTGTGAAAGGCAGAAAACTCTGATGCGGTTACATAATCTGAAGATTATAAGAGGATTAATGTGATGATAGTCGGTAGTGTTGATAATCCTACTGATTGTCTGGACTTGGTAAATGTTCTAAACTATTAATCTGGGCCCTGAGGGGCATTCTGGGGCAGGGAGAGTCGGGATACATTTGGCAAGTTTTATTGCATCTGGTATCATCTAATATCTGCCATCGGTTATCTGTTTTGTGGGAGAGGATTTAAGTCAAGGTGGAGATCATTAGATTATGACATGAATCCAATTCTTTTTCTTAATTGGATTTGTGGGATTAGGCTAGTCTTATTCCATTTTGGTTTAGGATTATGTAGATCGAGAGATCTATATAAACTCGCATCTGGGTCTATTTGTAATATGTCGGAGATTTGAAGACATTGTTTCTGGTCTGAGAAATCTATTCTAAGTCTGCTAATAAAATATGTTTTTTTTGTGGACGTAGCTAGCATATTATTAGTGAACCACGTAAAATTCTTCGTGTTCTTCTTTAATTCTTTGTTCGCTAATTGCACCTGTCATAACATGCAATATGGAGTAAGATTTCTAGTAGATGTTTAAAACATTTTAGTGTTAAAATTATGTGTTTCTTTACTCGGTAATAAGTCTGCAAGAAAATACCCCCCAAGTGGAATACGATTCTACTGAAAGGCATAGTTTTAAGATTGCTTAGCGTAATGAGACAGTATATGAGCTACTAAATTATTTTGTTGTGTAATCCAAACTAGCATGATGAAAATCTATCAAACAAGTGATTTTGCAAATGATTAAAAAAATCTAAGGGATCATCGTTGCATTTATTGCAAACAGTGATGACTAGTGTGCGTCTCCTCAGATTTGTTGAATCGATTAATTAGTTTCTATTGATAATTGTAATCATAATCTAAGGCAATGATCTTTGCGTGTTTGGCTATGTATGGAAGTGGTAGGTTATGAGATTTTCGATAAATCCAAGTACTACTGGGACTTTGAACATCTACTATATTATAAAAGAGAGAATCCATCTTCTACAATGATTTTTCGCTTGCAAAAGCTTTCGCTAAAAATGCAGCGTTTTGGATTCCGAAACGCGTTCTCCTCTTTTTTCTTCGTTGTCTCCATCCCAAGCCACGTGTCAACTCTCCCCTTCTCACTTCTTTTGTACGCATCGACTCTTTCCTATCATTTGCTTCTTTTGTAAGCGTCGACCACAACTGATGGATTCCACTTACTTCTCTTCCTTGAATTACATGTATGTTTTCACTTTGTGAATTTTGGGTTTCTATCAACACACAATTTTACAAGGTAATTTCATGGTTTCCCTAACTAAAATTGGCTGTATTTTTCATCATTTTTGGTCATTTTCTTTCATTTTTATGGCATTCTTTTTTTATTTCCTAGCCGATATTGGGTCTGAGATGAATTTGATTTTGAGCTTTACTGTGCATTCTTGATGTTGATGTGTTGTTCAGCTTTGCTCTGGTGAAATTTATATTGTGAACTCAAGGTGATTGTTTAATTGCCTAAGTTATTTTTTCCAATGTTTATTCTCATGGTTTCGATCTCAGGTTCAAAATGCTTTGCTCTTCCTGTCTCTGGTTATGATGCAATTTCTTATTATAAAATTTATGCACTATGTGAATTCTTTATTTTCATTTCATGTTTTTGAATTCTATTTCCTAGTAAGTAGTTCGTATGCAGAATAAAGCTGAGTTGTTTCTGTTTGTAGGTGAAAATGCAGTAGAGTTCATCATCAGCCATGCCAAAGTTCGCGTTATTGATGATCTTGTATAGTTAAAGCCACCTTTCTTTTGTAGAGTTCCTAGAATTTATGACAAAATGTACTCGGGTAAAAGCAAAATTTCGATATTGATGAGCTATATTGATTTGTGAGCTATCCAAATAGATTTCATGATTTATGTGGCTAAGAAAGTGAATGAATTGACTTGGTATATTGTTTTGTTTAGGGTATAACTTAGCTGGTGCCTACACATGAATTAGTTGCAAAGGATTTTCATGGAGTTAAATGGCACTTTAAGCATATATTCAGAGGTGATTTCTCTTTTATCTTTTTCCTTTTTAGTATTTAGCTTATTCATGTCTTAATTTGTTTCTGTTCATAACTATGTTTTTACTCATGATGAATGTTTATCAGGATAACCTCGCCGTCACTTGCTTACTGGTTGGAGTACATGTGTTACTATTAATAGACTTGTAGCTGGAGATTGTTTCTTGTTCCTCAAGTATATATGTAAAGTCAAGGAATTATTTTATTGGCAATTTTGTGCGAATTATTTTGAACTAATATACAGACCATGTTGGAACATGGTGCTGGAGCAGAATTTACGCCATAGAGTTTAACGGAATTCAAGCCAAAATATTGGAGTGTTTCAGAATTTATGGTAATTGTATATTTGGCCATATATTAGGCGTGTGAAGCATAATTGGTTTTATGGAAAATCCCTACTTATAAGGAGAAGATTTATTTGAATATACATGGGATAGAATGAGTTAAGGTAAATCCCTTTATTTATGGGATTTGTATATGCTTCAAGAATCATATTTGGAATAGGAATATTGTGGAGATAATCAAGGAGTATTCAAGTCTGATTCGTGGATATAAATTGGGGACAAACACGGCTGCATACTCACGGTTTTATAGAGCAAAATCTGCATCCAGATTTTGTGATCTTACGAAATTTGCAAGAGCCAATAAATTGTGTTCCAACACTGTCCTGCCGCACTAAGTTCAGAATCGTATACCTTAATTCCTCGGGAGGAGGAGATCCTGCATCGACGGAGTTCGAGGTCAGAGAGAGTCTGATCAAGGCGGATCGGTAGCTAGGGGAGCTAGTAGAGTCCACGCGTCATAGTTAGTAAAGATAAGTATTTTGTAAACTGTACTCTGTACGCTATCTTTCTAATTAGTGGATTCATTCTGAACTGGGCCAGGCCTCACAGATGTAGGTGGTTTACACCGAACTGCGTAACCAAGTTGTGTGTCTTTTACGTTTCACATTATTTACACTTGGTTAAACTAGGCATGTTGGAACACACTAGTAAAAACTAGAAAAAGTGGTAAAACTAAATTTCATTTGGTATCAGAGCTGAGTCACTTATCGTTCCCTTGGTTGTTTCAAGGAAAGTGAGATCCGGTTTTACCATGACGACAAGAGAAGGAGCTTCAGTCTCTCGACCACCACTGTTAGAAGGAAACAACTACAACTATTGGAAGGCACGTCTGAGGGTATTTATCAATTCACTGGATGAACTGGCGTGGTTTTATGTTCAAAATGAATGGAATCATCCTACAGAAGATGCTACAAGTTTTAAGGCTGTGGAAGGGGAGTCAAGTCAAAAACTCAAAGACAAGTCTAAATGGACTCCAAATGATCTTAAAGAATCACTGGCAAATTCGAAGGTACTGAATGCAATCTTCACTGCTGTTGATGAAAACCAGTTTAAGCATATATCTACATGCTACCAAGCAAAGAAAGCATGGGATATTTTACAGACCGTTCATGAAGGAACCAGTCGAGTGCGGGAATCCAAACTACAGATGCTGGCTACCAAGTTTGAAGAACTCAAAATGGAGGAGGATGACACCATTGCCATATTCAATGGAAAGCTCAGAGATATCTCCAACATGGCTTACCAACTTGGAAAGGTGTACAAAGAAACTAAGTTAGTGAAAAAGACATTGCGATCTCTCCCCAAAAGATTTGCAATGAAAGTAGCGGCAATAGAGGAAGCAAGAGACATAGCCACCATGAGCCTAGATGAACTGATGGGTTCGCTACAAACTTATGAGATGACATTCCAGCAATCTACCAAAAGAATCTCCAAGGATTTAGCGTTCAAAGTTTCTTCAGTCAAGTCAAGTCACGAGTCTGACAGTGATGATGAGTGTGAAAAACTGGCACTTATTACAAAGAATTTCTCAAAGATGCTAAAGAAGGTAGTTAACAAGAAATCCCATGAGAGGTTTGGCGGAAACAGACAAAAGCAACAAGATTCGAACAACAATCGTGGGTTGAGATTTGAACAAGGAAATATGCAGTTCGGGAAAAATCAGAACAACGAACCAAAACAGGCTGGACGAATTCAATACAGAGAATGTGAAGGATTTGGTCATATTCAGGCCAAATGTGCTAACACCCGCAAGAAACAAGGAAGATCATATGTCACCTCTTGGAGTGATGATGAAGATAATGAAAAAGATGAAGAAGAACTCACAAATAATTATGTAGCTTTTGGAGCAAAGTTCGATGATACACCAGAAGGTCAGTGTTCCAACACACTGAACAAAGAGAAAGCTGTATATTCCAACATGAATCTGGACGATGCTCACAGTGATGAAGATGATCTGTCTGTAAGTGATGAAGAGATCTATAGTACATACGAACAAATGTATGCCATGTGGGTTCAAGTAGCTGACAAGAATAAAGAGCTGATTGAAGAAAAAAGGAAGCTAATTGAAAGTGAAAAGGAATTACGATCCACAGTTGCAGAACTTGGAAAACAAAATGAAGAACTGAGTCAGAAATTGATAGCAGCAGTCAAAAGAGCCGAGATGTCTGAAGCAACTATTTCTAAATTGAATTCCGGGGAAGCAAAGCTTGATGATATTCTGGATATGGGAAAGAACTTTGGTGATAGACACGGGATTAGATACAGGAAAGAACCCGAGGTTGAAGTGCTCGAAAAACCAGTAACTCTCAAAGCAAGGATTCGAGAAGTAAAATGGAAGTATGGGAAACCTTATCAAAGAAAGCCTCTAATCTGCGAATACTGTACGTACCAAGAACATGCTAAACATCAGTGTAAAAAACTGATCAGAGATCAAATGACAGGAAGACAACTGTGTTCCAACACAGTCGATACTCATACAAGAATCAGGAAGATATGGGTTATTAAAAGGTCCAGTACGTGTATGGTGGTACACACTTCTTTATCAGCCTATTCCAGTGACTCATGGTATTTTGACAGTGGTTGTTCTCGCCACATGACTGGCACTCCTACATACCTTACGAACCTTACTCCATATGATGGCGGATATGTAACTTTTGGTGATGGAAAAAGGAGCAGAGTAATTGGCAAGGGCGAATTAAAGATTGAAGGGTTTCCAGTTTTCACAAGTGTATTGTTGGTTGAAGATCTAAAAGCAAACTTGCTAAGTATAAGCCAGCTGTGTGATGACAACATGATAGTGGAATTTTAGAAGGACAAGTGTGTAGTGAAGTATGGAGAAAACAAGGTTCTTTCTGGAATACGATCTTCAGACAATTGTTATTTGTTGGAACAAGAAGTTCGATGCATGCTTTCAAAGCAGGATGAAGGAATTCTTTGGCACAGGAAGCTCGGACACATCAACTATAAAACACTAGTGAAAATTGCTAACATGAAAGCTACGAGGAATGCCAATCTTGACCAGAAAGGATGAAATTGTGTGCGGACCATGTCAACAAGGTAAACAAACTCGTGCTCCTCATTCTTCAGTTCAGTTTATTACTACTTCTAGAAATCTGGAATTACTGCATATGGACTTAATGGGGCCAGTTAATACACCTAGCATAGGAGGAAAGAAATATATTTTTGTATGTGTTGATGACTTCTCCAGATTTACATGGGTAGCCTTCTTGAAAGAGAAATCTGATACAATTGAGGTATTTCGAAGCCTTGTAGTAAAGTTACAAACTGAAAAGGGAAGTCCTGTAGGAAAGATAATCCGAATTCGAAGTGATCATGGAAGAGAATTTGAGAATGAACAATTCAGTTCCTTCTGCGATGAGCTAGGGATCCAACATGAGTTTTCAGCTCCTATCACTCCTCAACATAATGGTATTGTCGAAAGAAAGAACAGAACTCTACAGGAGATGGCTCGAGTTATGTTGGCAGAAAAGGATATTCATAAGAAATGGTGGGCAGAGGCGATCAATACAGCGTGCTATACAATCAACAGGGTGTATCTTCGACCATTCACTAAAAAGGCAGCCTATGAGATCTGGAAGGCAGGAAACCAAACGTTTCGTATTTTCATGTGTTCGGAAGTACTTGCTATATTCTCAGAGATAGAGAACAGTTGGAAAAATTTGATAATCGGAGTGATCCAGGAATTTTTCTCGGGTATTCCATCAACAGCCGTGCTTACAGAGTTTTTAATCATCGAACCAAAACTCTCATGGAATCCATAAACGTTATTGTGGATGATTCGGAAAAGGAACAACTTCCAGAAGCTGTGGAGGACGAATCGGCCAACTCTCAGGTTCCAACACAGTCTCAATCTTCTGACAAAGCAAAACCCTCAGTTGATCCTACTGAACCAAATGAGCACCAGAACTCGAACTCTACTGAAGATGACCATGTTCCAACACAGTCCCTTCCTACGGACGACCATGTTCCAACACTCGACCGATCTGGCTCCACCTTGAGAAGCACTCGATCAGTACCTCGAGTTTATTATCGACGACTGGCTGGTCTATACTGTTTTGTGTCCCTAATTGAACCGAAGAACTATAAGGAAGCTTTACTTGATGAGTATTGGATTGCTGCAATGCAAGATGAACTCGGCCAGTTTACCAGGAATGATGTTTGGTACCTTACTCCTCGTCCCAAAGGCATTAATGTCATTGGTACAAAATGGATCTTCAAGAACAAGTCCGATGCATATGGCTTAGTCACCAGGAACAAAGCCAGACTTGTTGCTCAAGGATATACACAAGTGGAAGGTGTTGACTTTGATGAAACCTTTGCACCTGTTCCCAGGTTAGAATCTATCTGTATTCTACTAGCTATTGCCTGCTCTTTGAAATTTACTTTGTATCAAATGGATGTTAAGAGTGCATTTTTAAATGGAGTGGTGAATGAGGAAGTTTATGTGGAACAACCTAAAGGTTTTGAAGATCCCCATTATCCGCATCATGTATATCGTCTCAAGAAGGCCTTATACGGATTAAAGCAGGCACCTCGAGCGTGGTATGAACGACTTACTACCTTTCTACTTCAGAAAGGTTATCGTCAAGGGGGAGTAGATAGCAATTTATTTGTGCTTGACAAGTCCTCAAAGTTTCTAATTGTTCAAATATATGTTAATGACATAGTTTTTGGCTCTACTTCACCATCTATGGTAGAGGAGTTTGTCACCACGATGCAATCTGAATTCGAGATGAGCGTGGTTGGAGAATTGACTTACTTTCTAGGATTACAAGTCAAGCAAGGACGGAATGGTCTGTTCATAAATCAAAGTAAGTATGCCTTGAACTTGATTCATAAATTCGGACTTAGTAATGCTCGTGCAGTTCGAACCCCTATGGGAGTTTCTGATAAACTGGTGAAAGATGAAAAAGGAGTTTCAGTCGATCAGAAGTTATATAGAGGAATGATTGGAAGTTTATTATATCTCACTGCCAGTAGACCATATATATGTCTCAGTGTTGGAATATGTGCTAGATTTCAAGCTGATCCTAAGGAATCTCATCTTACTGCAGTCAAAAGAATTATTAGATATGTGAGTGGGACGTCAGAATATGGTGTTTGGTATTCAAAGAATCAAGATTCAGAGTTGATAGGATACAGTGATTCTGATTGGGCTGGAAATGCTGATGATCGAAAAAGTACCACTGGCGGATGCTTCTTTATTGGACCAAATTTGGTGTCCTGGTATAGCAAGAAACAGAACTCGATCTCTCTATCTACTGCAGAAGCAGAGTATCTTGCAGCAGGAAGTTGTTGTGCACAATTATTATGGATGAATCAAATGCTAAAAGATTATGGAATTCATCAAGGCCCCTAAAGATTTTATGTGACAATACAAGTGCCATTGATATTTCGAAAAATCCAGTTCAACACTCAAGAACCAAACATATTGACATAAGGCATCATTTTATTAGAGATCTGGTTGAAAGAAAGGAAGTGGAAGTGGTCTATGTTCCAACACACGAGCAGTTTGCTGATATATTTACAAAGCCGCTTGATGCCACCACTTTTGAGAGCCTCCGACAACACTTAGGTGTTTGTCAAATCTGAGGTAATATTTACCTTAATCAGTTTTTATTTTGTGTACATATTTGTGTTATTTATAGTTTACCAAAATTAGAAAAAGAACAAAAAATTGGAAGGAAGAAACGGCTTACTAAAATAGGAGAAGTTAAGTAAGGTGTGTTGGAAGTTAAATGAGGAATGACGCCTTGATGGGACAAGAAGAGGAAGGGGTATCATTACAATTTTTGGGAAATCTAAAAAGGCACTTCGCGGGAAAAGAGGTAAGTTCATGAAGAATTGAAAGTTGATTCAAACTCTAAAACCCCTTTCGCATTCTATTACTCTCAGCCCGAATTTTTTCCCAAAACTCTTACCGAAAAATCTTATACTCAACACTCATCTCTATCTCGGCATTGTACCAAATAATGTCAAGCCCAAATTCTCCGATAGAAGAAGCTTCGGTGCCAAAAATTATGGAGGAAGATCAGGGATCCATGAATTCGGAATTGGTGGTGTTTGATGAGCCGAGAAGATATGTTGAATCGGGTAAGGCACAAACTCAAGATCAGAACAAAGGAAATGCTAACCATGAGGAGAATGAGGAGATATCTGGAGCAGAGCCTGATAAAGCTGAAGATGAAAAGGAAGAAGAAGAGGCTTCTGTCAAGAAACAGAGTGGAGAGTCTGATGGTAAATCTGATGCCCGAGAAGAAGTGTCTGAAGGCAAGAAACAGAAAAAACCTAAGGTAACTGGTCCTGACCCTCGACCATTGAAATTCTTGGGTTTTGAAAGTGGAAGTGTGGATGATATATTCGAATGGTTACAAGCAAATAGATATTATGTGGATCTAAGCAAAATCAGGAGTATAAGAAAGGATTTGGAAGTTTTGCATGTCAAAATTAAGGAGATTGTTTCTGGTCACTTTTTTGATGTCTGGGATATTGAATATAAGAATGTGAAGTATCTGAGAGGAATGTATGGTCAGCTGAATGGAAAAGGAAAGGATAAATTTCACATTTTTTGTCGGATGTTGAATCATAGTTATGTATGGTTGAGGGAAGAAGCTGTTGGTTTGGAGACGGTTAAGTATGGAGACAAGCTTCAGGTTGGATTCTTCGATATGGACTGTGCGAGGCGAATGGAAAAACTAAGAGAACCTGTAATTATTGAACTCTCTGATAGTGAGGAGAGTGTTCCAACACTGTTTGAGGAACATGTGAATGTGAAATCCGATGTTGATATGGGAGGAGAAAGCAACGAGGATGATGAAGGGAATCAGGGGATTGAAGTATCTGATGAAGATCTGCCAGTTCAGGGTGATGATCCAGAAGAAGAATCAGCTGAAAGAGCAGACTGTGTTCCAACACAGGATGCCCCTGATCTGACATACTCCAGTGACTAGTTCTTGGATGAATTTTTTCAGAAGGCAAAAGGAAAAAGAAAGGCTAGCTCTGCCATGGATACTGAGGCAGCAAAAAGGAGTAAGAAGAGACGGGATAGCAACCCGAGGAAGATTCTGCCTCCTCCATCTGTCTCCCAGGCTTTTTCTGCAGTTTACTTTGATGAGAAGGGAGCAGAGATGGAAGATTTCTTCTCTGAGAAGAAATATATTGTTGAAAGACCTTTGGACCTGAAGGCTTATCAGGAGAGTGGGTTCACAAATTTCTTAAAGGCAATGGGGATGACAAAGGCAGGCACAATACAACTGCAATACAATAGGCAGGTGGTTTTAGAGGTATATTCTAATCTCATGCCTGAAAATCTAGATATTTCTTCTCCATGGTTTGGTAGAGTCTATGTTCGAGGAAAAATCATAGATGTGTCTGCTACTAGAATCAATGTGTTGTTTGGGCTGAAAACTCAGGAGATAGGGGGAGTATTTCCTGATGATTTGGAGTTGAGTGATGATGATATTTTGTCGGTTATATCTGGGGGATATAAGAGGAATTGGCCAGCAGTGGGGTACTCTCAAGCATCATGCTTGACGTCCAGATTTTTCGGTTTGTATCAAATAGTTGTTCACTGTTGGTTGCCATCAAGCAACACTACCGCACTGACTAGGGAGATGGCCAAGCTACTTTACTGTGTTGGAACACAGAGGAAAATCAATCTCAGGCTCTTAATTCAGCAACATTTGGTTCGACAGGCCACAGCTCCAAAAGTGAATGATGCGGTCATCTACCCAGCCCTAATCTCTGCCTTAGCAAAGAGTGCCAAAGTCAAAGGGCAGGCCTCTGATGTGATAGTGGACACTGAGTTCTTGCGGCCTAATAAGAAGACTTTCGGGCTCAGGCAGGTACATGACCTTCCATGGACAGCTTCTGGGTCAGCCTCCTCATCAGCCACAGCAGACAAGAAGACTCGATTGATGGCTATTAATGCTAGACTTGGAGCTGTAGGGATTCAGATTGCTTCTTTGCAGGCTGAGCAAGCACGGTTGGAGGAAGAAAAGTCACGACTGGAAGGATGATTTGAGTAGGATTAATTCAGGGGAAGTTTTAAAGACTGAGCTTTATTTTTTATGTTTTTGTGATGAAGTCCCTTTGGCCTATGTGTGGTCCCAGGGGGAGTAATTTCGGATATTTGGTTTTCAATTTGGTTGTAATTTCTGGAATTCTGAATTTTGGTTTTCGGCTTTCAGTATGTGAGTTCTGGTTGTTATGATCATTATTCTGCTCGTTGTATGATATTGATTCTGTGCTGCAAGTCCAAAATATTATGGGTCCACAAAAATGCCAAAGGGGGAGATTGTAAAGTTAAGGAATTATTTTATTGGCAATGTTGTGTGAATTATTTTGAACTAATATACAGACCATGTTGGAACATGGTGCTGGAGCAGAATTTACGCCATAGAGTTTAACGGAATTCAAGCCGAAATATTGGAGTGTTTCAGAATTTATGGTAATTGTATATTTGGCTATATATTAGGCGTGTGAAGCATAATTGGTTTTATGAAAAATTCCTACTTATAAGGAGAAGATTTATTTGAATATATATGGGATAGAATGAGTTAAGGTAAATCCCTCTATTTATGGGATTTGGATATGCTTCAAGAATCAGATTTGGAATAGGAATATTGTGGAGATAATCAAGGAGTATTCAAGTCTGATTCGTGGATATAAATTGGGGACAAACACGGCTGCATACTCACGGTTTTATAGAGCAAAATCTGCATCCAGATTTTGTGATCTTACGAAATTTGCAAGAGCCAATAAACTGTGTTCCAACACTGTCCTGCCGCACTAAGTTCAGAATCGTATACCTTAATTCCTCGGGAGGAGGAGATCCTGCGTCGACGGAGTTCGAGGTCAGAGGGAGTCTGATCAAGGCGGATCGGTAGCTAGGGGAGCTAGCAGAGTCCACACGTCATAGTTAGTAAAGATAAGTATTTTGTAAACTGTACTCTGTACGCTATCTTTCTAATTAGTGGATTCATTCTGAACTGGGCCAGGCCCCGCAGATGTAGGTGGTTTATACCGAACTGCGTAATCAAGTTGTGTGTCTTTTACGTTTCACGTTATTTACACTTGGTTAAACTAGGCATGTTGGAATACACTAGTAAAAACTAGAAAAAGTGGTAAAACTAAATTTAAATATACATGTTCATGAAATCAGTATGTAGCAGATTGAAATCAAAGGAAGGTCGTATTAGAGGTAATCCCCCATTAGACGTTGCTTGATCACCATCTCTATTTGATGGTTTGTACTTTTCTTGGAGATTTTTGGGTAGTACTCCGCTTCATTTGGCAGCTACAGGAGTTCTCTTGATTGCGTTCGCGACCTGTTAGGCTGGGGTGCTGATCCGCTTAGTAGAGATGCATCGGGGTATGTTTACCTTTTTTTGCTTTTCTATGTATCCTATAATTCTTAAGTTGTAGAAAACAAGAACATATTTTGATCTGAGATTCTGAGAAGATTCTTGGAATACTTGCATGAATAGTTGGTTTGGATGGAGAGAATATGAGATAAGAATAAGTAGGATTAAAATATTAAGAGATTACCTATCTTTGTAGTTCAGCTATACGTGAGTGAAGTAAAGTCCTTTCTTTTTCACCCATTTGTCTACAGCAAATGAGATTAATCAACGAACTTGAATATATTATACATAAATTAACGACCTTTTAAAGTTTTATGTCTGAGTTCTATGAATGATGGTCTCTTGCAGGAAAATACCCTATTCGGTTGTTTTAAGGCATAATCACGGAGCCTGTGCAGCGTTGCTGAATCCTTCGTCAGTCGAACCTATTGTTTGGCCGTCTTCTGCAAAGTTTATTATTGAACTTAATCAGGAGGCCAAGGTTTTATTATAATATGCACTAATGCAGGCAAACAAAGAATGAGAAAAGAGCATTTTGAAGTGGTACTCTGTTGCCTCACCATGTCATTCAGACTCTGGAACGAATGACAACAAATCTGAGGTACTTCATTGTAAGCCGCCCTCTACGTTTCTTTATTAGATGTCGTTGCTTGTTTACCATTTCATTCCTGACATTAGCGATTTGCTTCGTGTAATATTCTTACTGATGCAACCATGGTTTCAATGTAGTGCAACACATTCACATTTTCATCAGATAGCAAACTACTAGCCTCTTCATTAGAAAATACTGCCGTTAGAATTGTGTGGAATTAGGGAGTAGTTCCCAATTGGTCGTGAGTACCTTTCTTCTATCCTAATTGAGAGCAGTTAATCAAGCTCCAATTTGAATTTTGAATTGTGATTTTGCCCAGACCCTAAATTATTAGTCATTCATCCTAGGTTGATGGGCCGCCCAATCCAGTCTTAACTACTTGAGCCAGTCAGTAATGGAAGGCCAAATATTCTTATTCTTTGCTGGAATATTGGTAATAGAGCAACAACAAAATCACATTCAATCGCCAGATGCAACACGAAACCATCAAGTTACACCTTGGATGCCAAATCCTCTTCCATTGAGTCCACTTTCCTTATAAGATGGCAATTCACATCATGCCACTGCTAACACACATAGGTATCCTGAGCCGAATCCTTTTCAGATAAACCTGGTTTCCATTCCTAATATTTCCCCTATTATCAACTTATCGTTGATTGTTTTTTGCTCTGTTATCCACATATATGAAGCGCTACTGCTCCTTTCTTATTATTTGTCTCCATCTGATTTCTTCTGTTGTTACAGTAAATGTTTCCCTTCTGTATGTACGTCTGTTGTTTCACTTTTTGAAGTTAGTTGTTTACGAATGCTTAATTTAGATTGCTGCTTAGTCTAGAGAATTTTTTGGAGTTGTTGAAAAAATGCAGGCTTTCTGCAACTCCTATATCTATAATGTTCAGTGTAGCCATGTAACACAGGCTTATAGATACATAACTCTGAATAGCGATATCTCGGCATATGTCTTAGTCATGTACTATTTCTTTCCATTTTTTTGCATAATTGAAATAGGCGTAGGAACAGAGTTGTTTTTCTTGAACGAAAGGTTTATAGTCTCATTTGTTAACATGTATATTTATTGTCAATGGAGCTCAAAATGCTTCTAATTTCTTTAGGGTTTTTGGAAGTGACATTACAACCGTGGTAGTGTAGTTCTATTGCCTTATTTGTCTCCCCACAGTAGTCAGACTTGCCTATTATCCTCGAGGAGAGAATATACACCCACGGGTGTACCCCAGTGGTTGGGACATGGGTGGGTAAGCCAATAATCCCCGGTTCGATCCTCGGCAGCGGCAGTGTGGGGAGTTCTTGCTTTGCAAGGCTCCCTTGTGCGCACCGAGGCAATGCCAAGTCCATGGGTCCTGGTGCTGGGCTACCGTGATTTACCTCTCATACGATGGCCTGGGTGTGGGCTGGTATGGGCCGCTGAGGACGAGCGGATTGATCGCCTTTTCGAGGAGAGAATATGCTCAGTTCCACAGAGAAAAGGAGCTAACGTTGGTAACTATGAATTTGGTTAGTCTCTTTTGCTTAGTTAATTGAATTTGTGATTTTGTCTTTCGATTTCTCTAATCACCCTCTTCTTTCTTTGCACTGATGAAATTGTAATTATTAACGACCTGATTGAGATACAACTTTGAGGAATTCACTTGACAAGTAACTTTCCTTCTGAAATCGAGCAAAGAAAAATCAACGCCTTTGAAGAGAGATACAATTGATAGAATTTGAAGATGACAAGAATTATTGTTGGCTGCTAAAGAGCTCCACAAAAAGGAAGGAATGAAGTTTGTTTTGAATGGAGCAAGTATTGTGTTACTGTAATAAATGTTCCTTTTGGGGTAAGAAGTTGGCCATCATTTGTATCCTCAGAAGAATGCGTAAAGCAAGGGCTGCTATTCATTTATAATTTTTTGGATATGTGAACCTTTTGGCTGAACAAAATTCATTTATAATTCATGGGAAAGGTTCCTGCAATTTTTTGACTGCAAATTGGTGTATGTCCAGACCATTAATAAACTCTGTCCCTGAGCATATAATTGAAACATTTAAATATTGTACTGTGGCAGAGTTTATCAGGAATAAATCAGAGATTCTAAATCGGGTCTCTCATTTCCTTGAACATGATACTGTGTTATTTCTACAGGAAGCTGAGCTAATTCAGTCCAGAGATGACAGGATCATCTGGAAACCTGACCTTTCAGGTAACTTTACTTCCAAATCGGCCTATCGGGTAATGACAACGGCTACAGGTAATTCTTCGATATCTAAACTGCTGTGGAATACTGTCCTCCAGAAAAAGGTATTGATTTTTACTTGGAAGATGCTTAACTCCTTGCTTCCTTTCGATGATATACTTATTTCATGTGGTTTTTCCCTTGCATCGAAATGCCCTGTCTGCTGCCATGTAGATTCTATTGAACATTTTTTCATATCTTGCTCATTGGCTAAATCTGTATGGAATTATATGTCTTCTTTAGTGCTTTTTAACATTACTGATCCCCAGTCCCTAGCTCAAAATTTTTTCACATTTTGGAACTGTGGGGACCTGCCCAAAAGCCACCAGCTGGTTTGCAATATACTTCCTCCTATTATTTGCTGGTCCCTTTGGAAGGCAAGAAATCGATTTCTCTTTCAGCAAACCCCTTTCTCTATAGATTACGTCTGTAAGGAGGCCCTTGATCTGACCAGGTTAACACTGCAGGCTAATCCTACCTATCTGAAATCCCCTAGAGGCCTACCACATCCCATTCAGAGCCTAATTCCCCACCCAAGACCCCCTCCAAAACCGATAATAAAATCTGCCTGTTGGGTGAAACCAAGAATTTCATGCATTAAGATCAACTCTGATGCATCATGGCTTCCAAATAAGGCAACTGTAGGGATAATCATAAGAAACAACAGTGGAACTCCCTTACTAGTTAAATCTGCATCAATCTCGGCTAACTCCTCTTTGCTAGTTGAAATACTGGCAGTTCAATTTGCATGCCAAAATTGCTGCCACTTGGATGAAACTGTTACTATTGAATCTGATTCTCAATTAGCAGTTAAAATGATTACCGATCCATACTCATCACACTGGAATGTTTTTAATGAGGCTTTCCGAGTTAATCATCTTCTGGGTGGTGCTAAACTTTTGTTTGTGCCCCGGGAAGGGAATATGGTTGCTGATGCAATAGCCAAATATCATTCTGCACATAATCTGACTTTGAATCTACTTAATCTCCCGATGCATATCAAAGGTCTTATTGATTTAGATATGCAGCAACTGCCTCAGATTAGAATTAACTCGAGTTAGAATGGATACTGCTAATGAATCTTGTTTTTCTTGTAGGTTACTTCCACCACTGCTCAGTCCGAGTGATCTTCACTCTACTGGAAGAAACACTCAGACTTCATCATTCCGGAAGAAAGACTCAGACACGGATACCACTTCACCGTCACAACAACTTTTGCAAAGATTTGCTTCTTTTGGAACTATTTTAGGTTAGTTGTCTGGCCAAAATACGAATTAACACGGGGTGTGGAGATTCGTAGCTTTGGAATCGCAACTAACCTAATAATGTTAATAGTGTACAACTCTTAGCCTAGTATGTACATCTCATTTTGCAGGCAATTATGTTGCCTTCCTGTAAATTATTACTATACATTTCTCTAGTTCCTTTGGTTTGGGGTACCATATATATCAACCCCCACCCTCGGGTGCTATTCTATCAAAAAAAAGGGGCTGCTAAAGATGGAGCTAAATGAATGCGGAAGTTTGCTAAGACAATGAAATCCTATGTTGAATTTGAGTTTGTAAAATGAAATCATTTGTGATTGTAAAGTCAAGGGATTTGCAAGTAAATATTTAATTGGCAATTTTATGTGAACTTATTTTTGAGCCGAAAATCCTTCCATGTTGGAACATGTTGTAATCAGCATAATTCACGCCAAGGAATTATGGACATCAAAGCCGAAATATTGGAGTATTTTATAACTTATGGAATTCGTATATTTGGAAAAAGGCGATCACCACTCGCCCTCAGCGGCCCATACCAGCCGACACCCCGGCTATCGTATGAGAGGTAAATCACGGTAGCCCAGCACCAGGACCAATGGGCCGATCCAGAAATTCGTATATTTGGCTATGTATATCAGGCGTGTGAAGCATAATTGATTTATGGAAAATCCCTACTTATAAGGAGATGATATATTTGAATATATGGGATAGATTGATATAAGGTAAATCCCTTTATTTATGTGATTTGGATATGTTTCAAGAAGCATATTTGGAATAGGAATATTGTGGAGATAATCAAGGAGTATTCCAATCTGTTCGTGGATATAAATTGGGACAGTCACAGCTACATACTTTGGAGATTTTCGAGAATTGCAAAGAGTCAGATTACTGTGTTCCAACATACCTGACCTGCTGCACAAAGTTCAGAATCATATACCTTAATTCCTCAGGAGGAGGAGATACTGCGTCGACGGAGTTCGAGATCAGAGGGAGTCTGATCAAGGCGGATCGGTAGTTAGGGGAGCTAGCATAATTCACACATTATAGTTAGTAAAGATAAGTATTTTGTAACCTGTACTCTGTACTGTATCTTTCTAATTAGTGGATTTATTCTGAACGGGGCCAGGCCCCGCAGATGTAGGTGGATTACACCGAACTGCGTAACCAAGTCATGTGTTATTTACGTTTTACGTTATTATGCACTTGGTTAGATTAGTAATGTTGGAACACACTAGTAAGTACTAGAAAAAGTGGTAAAACTAAATTTCATTTGGTATCAGAGCTTGGTCACTTATTAATCCCTTGGTTGTTTCAAGGAAAGTGAGATCCAGTTTTACCATGACGACAAGAGAAGGAGCTTCAGTCTCTCGACCACCCCTGCTAGAAGGCAACAACTACAACTATTGGAAGGCACGCATGAGGGTCTTCATCAATTCGCTGGATGAACTGGCATGATTTTATGTTGAGAATGAATGGAATCATCCTACAGAAGATGCTGATACAAGTTCTAAGGTAGTAGAAGGAGAGTCAAGTCAAAGGAAGCAGAAACCCAAAGACAAAGCTAGATGGACTCCAGATGACCTCAAAGAATCTCTGGCGAATTCGAAGGCACTTAATGCAATCTTCACTGCAGTTGATGAAAATCAGTTCAAGCTTATATCTAAATTTCACCAAGCAAAGAAAGCATGGGATATTCTACAGACTGTTCACGAAGGAACTAGTCGAGTGCGTGAATCGAAGCTACAGATGCTGGCTACTAAGTTCGAAGAACTCAAAATGGAGGAGGACGACACTATTGTTACATTCAATTGGAAAACTCAGGGATATCTCCAACATGGCTTATCAACTAGGAAAGGTATACAAAGAAACTAATTTGGTGAAAAAGACCTTGAGATCTCTTCACAAAAGGTTTGCAATGAAAGTAGCAGCAATAGAGGAAGCAAGAGACGTAGCCACCATGAGCCTAGATGAACTAATGGGTTAATTACAGACATATGAGATGACATTTCAGCAATCTACAAAAAGAGTCTCTAAGGAATTGGCATTCAAAGTGTCTCCAGCTAAAGAAAATCACGAGTCTGAGAGCGATGATAAGATTGAAAAACGTGCACTTATCACAAAGAATTTCTCGAGAATGCTAAAGAATGTGGTCAACAAGAAATCTCAGGAAAGGTTTGGCAGAAACAGCCAAAGACAACAAGACTCAAGTAATAATCACAGAATGAGATTTGAACAAGGGAATCCGCAGTTCGGGAGAAATCAGAATAACGAACCAAAACAGGCTGGACGAATTCAATGCAGAGAATGTGAAGGATATGGTCATATTCAGGCTGAATGTGCTAACACTCGCAAGAAACAAGGAAAATCATATATCACCTCTTGGAGTGAAGATGAAGATGATGAGAAGGACGAAGAGAAACTTACCAGTAACTACGTAGTTTTTGGAGCAAAGGTTCATGATACATCAGAGGATCAATGTTCCAACACACTGAACAAAGGTAAAGCTGTATGTTCCAACATAGATCTGAACTATGCACACAACAACGAAGATGATGATTTGTCTATAAGTGATGAAGAAATCTACAGCACCTATGAAAAAATGTATGCTATATGGGTTCAAGTAGCCGACACGAACAAAGAGCTAAACGAAGAAAAAAAGAAGTTAATGGAAAGTGAAAGAGAATTACGATTCACGATTGCAGAACTTGAAAAGAGTAATGAAGAACTGAATGACAAACTGATAGCAGCAGTCAAGAGGGCCGAGATGTCTGAAGCAACTATCTTTAAATTAAATTCCAGAAAGGCAAAGCTTGATGATATTCTGGATATGGGAAGAAACTTTGGTGATCGACACGGGATTGGATACGGGAAAGAACCCAAAGCTGAATCGCATGAAAAACCCGCAACCCTCAGGGCTAAGATTCGAGAAGTGAAACGGAAGTATGGTATGCCTCATCAAAGAAAGCCACTCATTTGTAGATACTGTACGTATCAAGGACATGCTGAAAAACAGTGCAGAAGACTAATCAGAGATCAAATGACAGGACGACAACCTCTGCCATGTTCCAACATAGGCAATATTCATACAGTAAAATCGATCAGAAAAGTATGGATTGTTAAACGATCTAACTCATGTCTGGTTGCACACACTTCTCTCATAGCCTATTCTAGAGATTCATGGTACTTTGATAGTGGCTGTTCTCGCCACATGTCTGGCACTCCAGAATATCTCACGAACATTACTCCATATGATGGCGGATATGTAACCTTTGGTGATGGAAAGAAAAGCAGAGTAATTGGAAAAGGCGAATTGAAAATTGAAGGGTTTTCAGTATTCACAAGTGTATTGTTTGTTGAAGATCTAAAGGCAAACTTGTTAAGTATAAGCCAACTGTGTGACGATAACATGGTGGTGGAATTTCAGAAGGATAAATGTATAGTAAAGCATGGAGAAAACACAATTTTTTCAGGAATAAGATCCACAGACAATTGCTATCTACTGGAACAAGGAGTACGGTGCATGATTTCGAAGCAAGATGAAGGAGTTCTGTGGCACAGGAAGCTCGATCATATCAATTACAAAACATTGGTGAAAATCGCAAATGTGAAAGCTGCACGAGGAATGCCTACCTTAACCAGCAAGGAAGGAATTGTATGTGGACCATGTCAACAAGGTAAACAAATTCGATCTCCTCACTCTTCAGTTCAGTATATTACTACATCTAGAAATCTAGAATTATTGCATATGGATTTGATGGGTCCAGTCAATACACCTAGTATAGGTGGGAAAATGTATATCTTTGTATGTGTTGATGATTTCTCTAGATTTACATGGGTAGCTTTTTTGAAAGAAAAATATTATACGTTAGAAGTATTTAGAAGCCTTGTAGTGAAGTTACAAACTGAAAAAGGGAGTCCAGTAGGGAAGATAATTCGAATTCGAAGTGATCATGGTAGAGAATTTGAGAATGTACAATTCAGTGACTTCTGTGACGAGCTTGGAATCCAGCATGAATTTTTGGCTCCCATCACTCCTCAGCAGAATGGTATGTAGAACGTAAGAACAAAACCTTGCAGGAGATGGCTCGAGTGATGTTGGCAGAAAAAGACATTCACAAGAAATGGTGGGTAGAAGAAATCAATACAGCATGTTATATAATCAATAGAGTGTATCTTCTACCATTCACCAGCAAGACATCCTACGAGATTTGGAAGGGCAGAAAACCAAACGTTTCATATTTTCATGTAATCGGGAGTACATGCTATATTCTCAGAGATAGAGAACTGTTGGCAAAATTTGATAATCAGAGTGATTCAGGAATTTTTCTCGGGTATTCCATCAACAGCTGTGCCTATAGAGTTTTTAATCATCGAACCAACACTCTCATGGAATCCATAAATGTTATTGTGGATGATTCAGAGAAGAAACAACCAGAAGGTGTAGATGAAGAACCTAGCAACACTCATGTTCCAACACATTCTCGAAACTCAGACAAGGCAGATCCATCAGTCGAATATGACCTTCACCAACGTGCTGAAACAACTGAGCATAATAATCCTAACTCTGCCGAAGCTGACCATGTTGAAACACTGTCCCCCGCTACTGAACCCCCTGTTCCAACACAGGACCAATCGAAATCCACCATGAGAAGTACTCGATCAGTTCCTCGAGTGGATTATCGTAGGCTAGCTGGATTGCACTATTTTTTCTCCCTCATTGAACCCAAGAACTACAAAGAAGCCTTACTTGATGAGTATTGGATTACTGCAATGCAAGATGAACTTGGTTAGTTTACACGAAATGATGTTTGGTACCTTACTCCTCACCCTAAAGACATTAATGCCATTGGTACAAAGTGGATCTTCAAGAATAAATCAGATGCGGATGGCTTAATCACTCAAAAAAAACCAGACTTGTCGCTCAGGGTTATACACAAGTGGAAGGTGTCGACTTCGACGAAACATTTGCGCCTGTTTTCAGGTTAGAATCTATCCGGATTTTACTTGCTATTGCATGCTCTATGAACTTTACTTTGTATCAAATGGATGTCAAGAGTGCTTTTCTGAATGGAGTGGTGAATGAAGAAGTATATGTGGAACAACCTAAAGGATTTGAAGATCCTCATTATCCACATCATGTATATCACCTTAAAAAGGCTTTATATGGTCTAAAGCAAGCACCCAGGGCATGGTATGAATGACTTACTAACTTTCTTCTTCAGAAAGGTTATCGTCGAGGGGGAGTAGATCGCACGTTGTTCATGCTTGACATGGCTTCAACATTTTTAATTGCTCAAATTTATGTGGATGATATAGTTTTTGGTTCTACTTCACCATCTATGGTACAGGATTTTGTTACCATTATGCAAGCTGAATTCGAAATGAGCATGGTTGGAGAGCTCACTTACTTTATGGGATTGCAAGTCAAGTAAGAAAGGAACGGTTTATTCATAAATCAAAGTAAGTATGCCTTGAATCTAGTTAAGAAGTTTGGTCTGAGTAATGCTCGAGCAGATCGAACTCCAATGAGTGTTTCTAATAAATTGGTGAAGGATGAAAAAGGAGTTGCGGTTGATAAGAAATTATACAGAGGCATGATTGGAAGCTTATTGTATTTAACTGCAAGCAGACTAGATATATGTTTCAGTGTTGGGATATGTGCAAGGTTTTAAGCTGACCCTAAGGAATCTCATCTCACTGCAGTTAAAAGGGTTATTCGATATGTAAGTGGGACTTCTGAGTATGGTGTTTGGTATTCTAAGAGTCAAGATTCAGAGTTGATTGGGTACAGTGATTCTGATTGGGCTGGTAATACCGATGATCAAAAAAGTACCACAGGTGAATGTTTTTTTATTGGAACAAATCTGGTGTCTTGGTATAGCAAGAAACAAAACTCGATCTCTCTATTTACTGCAGAAGCAGAGTATCTTGCAGCAGGGAGTTGTTGTGCACAATTATTAAGGATGAAACAAATGTTGAAAGATTATGAAATTCATCAAGGATCCTTAAAGATTTTATGTGACAACACAAGTGCCATTGATATTTCAAAGAATCCAGTTCAGCACTCGAGAACCAAACATATTGATATACGGAATCATTTTATTAGAGATCTGGTTGAAAGAAAGGAAATGGACGTAGTCTATGTTCCAACACACGAGTAATTTGCTGATATATTTACAAAGTCGTTGGATGCCACCTCTTTTGAGAACCTTCGACAACACTTAGGTGTTTGCCAAATCTGAGGTAATTTTTACCATAATTATATTTCCTGTAAATATTTTTTGGTTATTTTTGTTCAAAAAAATCCGAAAAGAACAAAATTTTGGAAGGTAGCAATGTTGTACAAAAATAGGAGATGGTTAGTATGGTGTGTTGGAAGTTAATTGGGGAATGACAACTTGATTTAACAAAAGGAGAAAGTGTTATCATAACAAGTTTGGGAAATCTAAAAAGTGCTTCGCGGGAAAAGAGGTGAATAGGTGAAGAGTTAAAGTGGGATTCAAACTTGCCCAAAAATCTTTCGTATCCCTCTACAATCGGCTAATATTTTCCCCTTCAACTCCCTGCCGAAAAATATTGCTCTCCACAACTCCTCTCCATCGCTATATTGTGCTAAAGAATGTCAACTTCAAACTCTCCTACACATGAACCAGAGGTGCCAGATACTATGGAGGAAGATCAATGTTCAAAAATTTTGGAATTGGTTTTGTCAGATGGATTGAGAAATTGTGCTGACCAAGAAATAAGAGAATCAGATGAGGTCAAGGAGACAGCTGAAGTAGATTCTGAGGAAGCTGAAGAACAAAGGGAAGAGGAAGAGGCTCCCGGCAACGGTAAATGGAATGGGGAATCTAGAGTTTAAACCGATTTTCAAGAAATATTCTCTGGAATCAAGAAGAAGAAATCCACGGTAACTGGTCCTGATCCTACTCTATTAAAATTCATGGGTATTGAATGTAAAAGTGTTGGTGAAATCTTTGAATGGCTTGAGGCAAACAGAGTTGCCATAGATTTAATAGGAGAATATCTGACTGTTAAAGTTGAGGAGTCAGTGACCGGTAACATAGGTGGAATAAGGAGGATTGAGAATTATAATGTGAAATTTGTGACGGGAAGATATGCTGAATTTAGAGAAAAAGACAGATTCTATGTGCATTGCTATATTCCATTGCCGAGTTTTGTTTCTTTGAGAGAAATAAAGGACAGTGAAGTGGCTGGAAGGGAAGTTGTGAGAAACAGAGACAAACTGCAAGTGGGATTCTATGATTCGAATTTTGCCAAAAGGATGGAAGAATTAAGAAAGCCCATCATCATTGAGCTGTCAGACAGTGATGATAGTGTTCCAACACAGGAGGGTGAACATAATTATATGGATTTAGATTCTGATACTGATCTGGGGGGTGCAGATGATGAGATGCAGGATAATTTGAATTCTGAGTCATCAGATGAAGATTTTTCTAATCAGAAGTATGTCTCTGAGAGTGATGAGACTGATGAGGATTTGGATCAAGATGATCAGCCTGAAGGAGAATCTGAGGAGAAGAATGAGGCCGAAGGTTCAGGAAGTGTTCCAACACAGGAAATTCCAGATCTAGCATACTTAAGTGATGAGGTGCTTGACGAATTCTATCAGATGGCTAAAGGCAAGAGAAAGGCTTCTAAAGCTAAGGTTTCTACCCAGGCAAAGAAGAGCAAGAGAAGGCATGGCTGCATGAAGAAGAAAGTCATACCTCCCCACTCTGTAAGCAAGGTTTATTCTGTTGTATATTTTGACTCAAAGGGTGAAGAGATGGGAGAATTTTTCTCAGAAAGGAAGGTCATTGCTGAAAGACCTGTAGATTTAAAAGCTTACAAGGATAGTGGTTTTTCGGACTATCTAAAAGCAATTTACATGACTACTGCAGCCACGATCCAGCTACAGTACAATAGGCAGGTTGTACTTGAGGTATATTCTAACCTTATGACTGGTAATTTAGAGATAAGTTCCCCATGGTATGGTAGGGTATATGTATGGGGAAAGATCATAGATGTCTCTGTTACCAGGATTAACAAATTGCTGGGTCTTAAGACACCTGAGATAGGGGGAGTTTTTCCTGAAGACTTGGGAGTGTCTGATAATCAAATATTGGCTGTTATTTCTGGTGGGTATAAGGTTGAATGGCCGGCAACTGGATATTCACAAGCATCCTGCTTGTCTTCAAGATTCTTTGGATTATATCAAGTGGTTGTACATTGTTGGTTGCCATCTACTAATACCACAGCCTTGACAAGGGAAATGGCTAAATTGTTGTACTGTGTTGGAACACAGAAGGATGTCAACCTCGGACTACTTATTCAGCAGCATTTAGTCAGACAAGCTACTGCTCCCAAGGTCAATGATGCAGTGATTTACCCTGCTCTGATATCTGCACTAGCCAAAAGTGCGAAAGTGAAGGGAAAAGCTTCGGATATGATTATTGACACAGACTTTCTTAGGCCCAACAAGAAGACGTTCGGGTTAAGGCATGTGCATGATCTCCCGTGGAAATCATCTGGATCGACTTCTTCATCAGCGGCAGAAAAAGAGGCTAGGCTGATTATTCTGAATGCTAGACTTGGAGCTATAGGTATACAAATGGCTGCGTTGGAGGCAGAAAAAACTAGTCTGCAGGCAGAGAAGTTGCGGTTGGAAGCTTGAGTTGATGTCTGATGCTGGGGGAGCTTACTTGATATTTTTGATGTTGCCTTTGGCCTATGTGTGGTCCCAGGGGGAGTGATTTTGGATGTTGGATTTGACTATTTTGTTCAATGTGGATGTAATAACATTTATGTTTTGGATTTCTGGTTTCTGGTTTTCGGATTTCATGTGTATGGGAATTCTGGTATTCTGTTGATTATTATTTTGCTATTTTGATGAAAGCCTATGTTTTTTATGATGGAAGTTTTTCGTTGGGAATTACATGTCCAAAATATTATGGGTCCACAAAAATGCCAAAGGGGGAGATTGTAAAGTCAAGAGATTTGCAAGTGAATATTTAATTGACAATTTTGTGTGAACTTATTTTTGAACCGAAAATCCTTCCATGTTGGAACATGCTGTAATCAGCATAATTCACGCCAAGGAATTATGGACATCAAAGCCAAAATATTGGAGTATTTTATAACTTATGGAATTCGTATATTTGGCTATGTATATCAGATGTGTGAAGCATAATTGATTTATGGAAAATCCCTACTTATAAGGAGATGATATATTCGAATATATGTGATAGATTGATATAAGGTAAATCCCTACTTATAAGGAGATGATATATTCGAATATATGTGATAGATTGATATAAGGTAAATCCCTTTATTTGTGGGATTTGGATATGCTTCAAGAAGCAGATTTAGAATAGGAATATTGTGGAGATAATCAAGGAGTATTCCAATCTGTTCGTGGATATAAGTTGGGACAAACACGGCTGCATACTTACGGATTTAATAGCGCAAAAATCTGCATACAGATTTTTGGAGATTTTCGAGAATTGCAAAGAGTCAGATTACTGTGTTCCAACATACCTGACCTGCTGCACAAAGTTCAGAATCATATACCTTAATTCCTCGAGAGGAGGAGATCCTGCTTCGACGGAGTTCGAGATCAGAGGGAGTCTGATCAAGGCGGATCGGTAGTTAGGGGGGCTAGCAGAATCCACACATTATAGTTAGTAAAGATAAGTATTTTGTAACGTGTACTATGTACTGTATCTTTCTAATTAGTGAATTTATTCTGAACTGGGCCATGCCCCGCAGATGTAGGTGGATTACACCGAACTGCGTAACCAAGTCATGTGTTCTTTACGTTTTACGTTATTATGCACTTGGTTAGATTAGTAATATTGGAACACACTATTAAGTACTAGAAAAAGTGGTAAAACTAAATTTCAGTGATGACTGTGATTCTTTCCCTAAATGGGACGGGATACTAGAATGAAATCCTTTGTAATGATTGTGATTTTTTCCCTACAGATTTATAAAAAAATAAAAAAAATTACCATAGCTATTCAACAGTGCAAGTATCCCACACACAGCATGGGCGGTTGAGACCCGGTAAGCTGGTACCATTCTAAATAGTTGCTATATATCGCTGGTTGTTTCACTTGGGTAATTTATTATTAGTTGAAAAACTATATTTTGCTACCTTTGTTTCAGCTGATCGATATAGCAAGTGTATTAACAAGCTTTGTTTCAATCTCACTTTTCAACTCAACATAAAATTTATATTCTTAAATGTTATAAAACTCTGTGAATAATAGCGTAGACAAATCCAACTGCTGCATTACAATATTCCACAAAAATTAAAAAACACATTTGAAAGTGAAAACATCCAACAAATGCATAATATTGCATCACAAATACTTAAATAACATTTAGTTCAAAACACCACCACAAACATAAATATAATCATGCAATTCAATGTAAAAGGGGAAACGAACAACCCAAAAAACACCACTTAACATTGATATATATACATAGGTAAAGTTTTGGGAAAGATCAATTTCAATGGACATGGAAAAATGGGGTAGGGGTGGCAAAATAGATCCGTAACTCATGGGTTAAGCGGGTTGTCTATTGTTAAATCCGGGCGTTTATGGGTAAAATGGGTAATAGGTTAAAAGGGTAATAGGTTAAATGGGTAGTTGAAAAATATGGGTTGGATGGGTTGGATTTGTGGGTTAACCATGGGTTTACTCATATGGGTTGAAACCTACGGGTTTACCCATATGAATAGTTATATAAACCCATATGGGTTGAAACTTGAGGTTTACTCACATGGGTTGATATATAAACTCATGTGGGTTAATATATGGGTTGAAATCCACGGGTTTTACCCATATAGGTTGACACATAAAATATGGGTTGAAATCCATGAGTTTATAAATTTTCGACCCATGAGTTAAATGATTTTCAACCTGCGGGTTTCAACACGACATGTTTTGATCTGACCCATTTTGACCCATCATAAAATGGGTCAAAATGGGTCATACCCGTATTTTTTAATTACCCATTTTACTCAACCCATATTTGATCTGTTCGTCCATTTGCCACCCCTAAGACGAGGTTGAATTAGAATTATAGAAAGGTAAAAGATTTTAGTTGCAATATTAAAAATTTATTATTCAACATGCAGTAGTGATAAGTAAGTTTATGATCCGATTAAAGCAACCGGAAAATTTATCTAAATTTCTTCTAATTTACCATTTAAACCTTGGTCTTTCGATAACTTATGAAAAGACTGTCTTTCAAGAGACAAACTCATATACATATACATATACATATATATATACATACATATATGTATATATACATAGTTTCCATCATTAAACACATAAAATAGAAACTTCGGCTAAATTGCTACAAACAATTTTGTAGCATATCAGCTTATTCTATGATATGAATCTCCTTGTGAAAATTTTAGATTGTGGAATTTGATTGAATCTTTGGCCGTATTAAATGAACTCACAATCCCTAATAAACCTGAAGGAAACGATCACCAACTAGCATCAAGATTAGATCTCAATTCAAATTTTTTCTACTAACTAGCCTGCAGGATTAGCTCACGGATTTGAAGGATATTGCTAACTTAATTAACCTGCAAGATTAAATAACAATGAAACGCTCGCAAGCAAAGAGTAATAACTCAATATATGATGTATAAAATGTCAAAGGTAATTAAAGTGTTGAAAAGTACCATATATTTATAATACATAGGTATGTCATTCAAGAATACAAAGAAGACAATGATTTGGTAATTCCTGTCAGAAATTGGATTGACCTATGGTAGGCTTAAGAAGTTAAAAACATATTAAACTAAGATACCTAATTTAACTTAAATGATGACTATTTTCATCCAAGTAAATCATTCCAAATATTGGTTGAATTCTTGAATGAATCAGCCATATTTAAACTTACCAAATCTAATCTACTCTAATCAGAACTAAATCTCCTAACCCTTTTGACATGCATGCAAATCGGAGAAGCATCCTTTCGCATTGCTTTCAAAAGCGGACTTGCTAATCTCCGCCCCTCCGCCTCCGGGAGCTTTGGTCGTGTCACCACTGCCACCAGAGGCAGCTTTTTGGCCACCGGATAAGGCTTTTCTGCCGCCACTAAAGGGGGCTTTCCTGCCACCAGACGCTTTCGTACCACCAACGCCTTTGTTCATTTCAGAGATTTTGTTGGTGTATTTTTTAGTGGTACCTGGTTCTTAAGTTCACTTGTAGCCTTTTGTTAGAATAAAACAAGTAGATGATTAGATAATATTTTATTCCATGTTGATGCCTAGTACTAGAGTTATATTTAGACTAGTCTTCTTTGTACTATATATATATATATATATATATTCCTGATCATTAATCAGAATCATTATGGGAAATTACTTTATCATGGTATCAGAGCAAAGCTGGTTCTAAAACTCTCCTCTCTCTTTTTCCCGGCCGCAGCCTCTCCCTCCTCCTTGCTTCCGCCGTCGGAAAATTCTCCCCCCTCCTCCTTGCCAAAATTTTTATTTTCTCCTCTCATCACGTCTAACGAGAAATTATCTTATAATACCTTACTCCACATAATGACTATCAAATTGTCATCATCCAATTATTTGTTGTGGAAACGTCAAACTGGTTATGTTCTCCGACCTCAGAAGTTGTATGGTTTTCTTGATGGTTCCAGGCCATGTCCGACTGTTCCTCCTCGGCCCCCGGCCACCGCCTCTTCCATCTCCTACGCTGGGGCCATTAGTTCCACTCCAGTTCACGGCTCCTCCACCAAGACTGATCCCATGGAGGCTTACTTGAAGGCCCAGTCTGATTATGAGATTTGGGTTGATGAAGATCAACGTGTGTGCAGTCTTCATTTTTCTTCTCTCACCCCAGAGGCCTTGGCGGTTTTGCCTGACTGTGCCACTTTAAAGGAAATTTGGGACAATCTTCAGTCGATTTATCACGACAGCAGTGCTTCATCCATCCTTCGTCTTCGTGCTGCTGCCCATGGTATACGTAATACTAGTACAGTTCATGAACTCCATCTCCAATTTAAAGATATTTTTGAGCAGTTGTCTATGATGGGTTCTCCTGTATCAAATTAACTTATTTTGTTTTTGACTGCTCTTGGAACTGAGTTTAAGGATTTTTTTGCTCCTTTAATTAATTCCTCACCTACTCCGTTGTATGCCGATGTTTTATCTCGTGCCAAAAATCACGAGGCTTTTCTAAAAAATTTACAGGACCATTCAGCCCCAGCCACTGGGCCTGCCACCTTCACAGCAGGCGTTTTTCCCTCGGCCGGCTGCGCATGGGATCACGCATCGGCGAGGGGTGGCGGCACATCCTGTTAACACACCGCCAGGGGAGGCCATTTCGGTGGATGGCGAGGTGGCAGATCCGGCGGTCAATTCATGGCAGGGGCTGGTCGTGGTCGGCCGCAGTGTACCTGGTGCGGTCGTCCCGGTCACTATGGTGCGACTTATTACAAGATGCTTGTTCAGACTAGTTCTCAAGGTCCAGCTAATCGTATCGACTCCACTCATCTGGCTGAGCGTTTTCAGTCATCACTGCAGTTAGAGCCTACTGCACGGTTCTCCGATTGGTACGTTGACTCCAGTGCCACCAGTCATATGGCATCCTCCGCCTCGGGATTAGAGTCTGTCTCCCCATATTCTGGTAATTCTTATGTTTCTATTGATAATGGAGCTTCTATTAGAATCTCTCGTGTTGGTGATGCTAAACTTTCTGATGATTTATGTCTGTATGATGTTCTGGTTGTTCCCAATATTACTAAGAATTTGCTGTCTATTAGTCAACTGACTAGAGATTTAAACGCTTTTGTCACTTTTGATGATCGGAACCTTTTCATTCAGAACAAAGTTTCCAAGGTGGTCGTGGGCAAGGGCCACAGTGATGGTGGTCTCTATGTTTTGGATAAAGGCGATTCAGCATTTTTCTCGCATTTACAGCAGAATAAAGGACGGGCATCGTATGAGTTGTGGCATGTTCGCTTGGGTCATGCTTCGGCATCAGTAATTTCCAGTTTACAGAAGTCTGGTTTAGTTTCTTTGTCTTCTTTTTTGCCTAAACCTGTTGCTTGCGCCCACCTGTGTTATAGCGAAAGGTTAACGATTGGATTTTGTTGAGAACCATAAGTGTGCTACACATGTACTGTATTTGATTCATTGTGACTTATGGGGACCTTCCCCTGTTTTATCGACACATGGTTTTCATACTATGCTTTATTTTTGGATGACTATTCTTGTTTCACCTGGCTTTATCCACTTCGTCGCAAATCAGATTTCTTTGATGCTTACTTACAGTTTGAGGCTTTTGTGGAGAATTAGTTTTCATCCAAAATTAAGGTGTTTCAGAGTGATGGTGGTACTAAATTCCTGAACACTCGCCTATGGGGTCATTTTGCCTCTAAGGGCATTCATCATCAGATCTCGTGTCCTTACACTCCGGAATGGTCGTGCGGAGCGCAAACATCGGCATGTTTCCGAGATGGGTCCTACTATGCCTTTTCATTCGAATATGCCTATTTCTTACTGGGATGATGCATTTGCTGCAGCTGCATATACAATCAATCGACTGCCTACTCCGGTTTTGCATGGTTCTTCGCCTTATGATTTTCTTTATAGTCGTGCTCCTTGCTACTCAAATTTTCATCCCTTTGGGTGTCGGGTTTTTCAATTTTTTTGACTGTATGATGATCATAAGTTATCTCCCCGTAGCATTCCATGTGTTTTTCTTGGCTCCAGTTCCTAGTACAAAGGTTTCCGGTGTCTTGATGCTTCTACAGGCAAAGTCTACACCACTCGTCATACTCATTTTGATGAGACATACTTCCCATTTGCTCATTCTACGTCTTCGGGATCTTCCACATCCACCCTTGATGTCTCTGCTTTTCTTGATCCTGATGGCGACCCTGTGATCTCTGTGCCAGTTTTGGCTTCGTCTCACGCGCCACCATGCACCATGTGCTCGCCGGATCCGGAACCACCTTCTCTACCACCGGTTCTGCCTTCTCCACCACCGATTCTGCCTTCTCCACCACCGGTCACGGTCCTGCAGCCAGCCTTAGCCGTGTCTTCGCCGGACAGCTCTTCCGAGACTTCTCCGGTGTCGTCCGCTAGTTCTCCTCCTCAGGCCTCGCCGCCTCCGCCTCATCCCCATCGGATGGCCACTCGGTCAGCCACTGGTACCATTCAGCGATGAAATTATTCAGACATTGTTGCACATGGTCTAACTGCTGCACTATTATCTCAGATAGAACCCACAGATTATCGCTCGGCTCTTGGGGATCCTGCCTGGGTTTCAGCTATGGACGATGAGATGACTGCTCTTCGTAGCCATCACACTTGGGACTTGGTGCCTCACCCTTCGGATGTCAACATTGTTGGCTCCAAATGGGTCTATCAGCTCAAGTATCGTCCGGATGGTACGATTGATCGTCACAAAGCCAGACTTGTGGCGCAAGGTTATTCGCAGATTTCGGGTTTTGACTTAGACCATACTTTCAGTCATGTGGTCAAAGCCTCCACTGTTCGGACAGTTCTTACTATTGCCACCATGCGTTCTTGGCCACTTCATCAGCTGGATGTCAAGAACGCCTTTCTTAATGGTGTTCTGGATGCTCCGGTCTACATGAAGCAGCTAGTTGGTTATCAGGATTCTTCTCATCCGGACTATGTTTGTCGTCTGCGGAAGTCCATTTATAGTCTTAAGCAGGCTCCTCGAGCTTGGTTTCAGCAGTTTAGCAGCCATCTTACCCAGCTCGGTTTTCGGTGCAGCTCGGCTGACACTTCTTTATTCGTTCTAGCGCAGGGTTCCTCCTTGTTGTACCTTCTTGTGTATGTGGACGACATCATTCTTGCTGGGAATGACTCGGTGGTGAGCGTCGTTTTACTCGCCAAATAACCTGCAAATTTAGATTAATATTAATTAGTACAATGATAAGCAGGGTCGATCCCACAGGGAGCAAAAGCAATAATCATTAATTATTTTTCCTACTAATTTTTGAAAACCTTTTAGTGATGCCACCACGCCTTAAATGTAATGATTTTATTAACTCTAAAAATGCAATTGAAAACTTAAACTTATGAGGAATAAATATATGAATGAATGATATCGGCTAAGAATAACTCATGCTAGTTATTATCGATCATAGGCGCAATAATGAATCAATTCTTACACATCTATCGGTTATAGGGAAGTAGGTACGCTTAACCCCCCCAATTATTTCTTACTTTATCGACAGTTAACTAATTATGATTAATTAACTGTTCCCCTTACCAAAATGTTCCCAGAAAGTATTCGCTAAACCAGAACCCATTTTGATAGCATTAAGTATTAAAAGAACCCGATATAGCAATTACCAAAGTAAAAGCAAATAGTAACGCACACTCAATTATCCCCTATCTTGCTATTACAGTCTTAGCTAGTTAGCTGTTTTTCACAAGACTGTGCTACTTACTAATCCCATCCAACAATTACGTATTGGCGGAAATTAGATAGCAGTATTCTAAAAACATTTAAGTTGATCAGGCCTAAACATATTAGAAATAAATTCAACCAAGGACAATCAAGAACATGCAAGAATCAATTATAATGCAATTAGGCCTCACGATTTATAAACTAGCATTCGTTATTCTCTGCCGATATATAAATTAGCTACTCATGATAACTAAACAAAACAAATATATATAATGATATATAAACATGATTACTGAAATTGAATGAAAAGGAGACAAGTAATTAAAGAGAACAAAACCAATGCTTCCACTAAGTCTGTATCCACGTCTGGAAAATAGCAACACAGAGAGAAGACAACCAATGTTAAAGCTGCTCCCTCTGAATCTTTCGTCCAAAGCCAAAAAGGAAAGAAAAAGAAGAAGAAAAGAATGTTTGTCTTCTTCCTCCCTCTAAAGCTATTTCCTTTTTTTCGAAAACAAAACAGAGGAAAGAATATAGTGTGTTGACTTTTTCTTCTTTCCTCAAACTACTAGCATTCCTAAAATAATACCCCAAAATAGCACCCCCCGGTTTGTCTTCATGCGCCTAAGTTTATAGGCTGTCATTACAAAATAATGTCCATATTGGACTCTTCCAAATAAAATAGAATTCTTGCCAAAATTAAATTCTGATCCAATCTTCACATTATCTTCAAATATCTTCAAGAATATTTCCAAGAATATCAGTCCAATCTGCTCCAAATTAATTGCTACAATTCTGATCTTCATTTGATTGCGATAATTTGCGATAATTGCCCGATTCTCCCCACTTTCCTCCGAATTGCTCTCGAGCCCAAAAACTGTGATCTGTTACAAATAAAACATTTAAAGTGCACATTAATCACGTAAAATCACAGTTAATCCCAATAAAATAAACGACATAACTAACACACATCACTCGGCTCTTCTTCGTCAGTTCATTTCTCGAACGCACAAGGAGTTTGCAATCAAGGATCTTGGTTCCCTTAATTACTTTCTTGGTCTTGAGGTTTCTCCTACTTCCTCCGGGTTTCTTCTCACCTAGGCGAAGTATGCTCGGGACATTCTGACTCGGGCTGTTATGTCTGATGCTGCGCCAGTTTCTACGCCGTTTGTTGCTGGTTCTCAGCTGCATAGTTCCACTAGTCCACCGTTTAGAGATCCTACTCTTTATCGCTCTCTTGTCGGGGCGCTTCAGTATCTCACCATTACTCGTCCGGATTTGGCCTTCTCGGTCAACACGGTGAGTCAGTATCTTCAGGATCCTAGAGATGATCATTTTGCTGCAGTTACACGGATTTTGCGTTATGTTCGTGGTACTCTTCATTTTGGTTTGATTTTTCATTCCGCGAGCACTCCAGATGTGTTAGGCTATTCTGATGTTGACTGGGCTCGCTGTCTGGAGACTCGTCGTTCCACTTATGGATATACGGTCTATCTGGGTAGGAATCTTGTTTCTTGGAGTGCCAAGAAACAACCCACTGTTTCTCGTTCCAGTACGGAGTCTGAGTATTGTGCTCTTGCCAACACTGCTTCGGAGGTTGTTTGGCTCACTCATTTGCTTCGTGATCTTCGGGTTCTGCTTTCTGGTTTGCCATTGTTTTTATGTGACAATAGTAGTGCTATCTTCTTGGCTCAGAATCCGGTGGCGCACAAGCGGGCCAAGCATATCGATATTGATTATCATTTTGTTCGTGAGCTGGTGACTTCTGGCAAGTTGCGTGTTGCACATGTGCCTACTTCTCTTCAAATTGCTGACATATTCACCAAGGGACTCTCTCGTCCGTTGTTCGAGTTCTTCAGATCCAAGCTCTGTGTAGACGAGCATCCGACGCTTCGCTTGAGGGGGATGTTAGAATAAAGCAAGTAGATGATTAGATAATATTTTATTCCATATTGATGACTAGTACTAGAATTATATTTAGACTAGTTTTCTTTGTACTCTATATATATTCCTGATCATTAATCAGAATCATTATGAAAAATTACTTTATCACCTTTGTCATATTGGACGATTTCCTTTTCCAGAGTGTTCTATCATATTCTCTATTCTTCAATAATGAGACATGACATGTTGTTAGTTTCACCCCACAAGTTGTTAGTTTTGCATGCAATGTTTGAAAAGATGTCTGTTCTTATGTGGAGAGCACTCAATGGAATCCTTCCATTTGATAATATTCTCTGTAGGTCTGGATTTTCTCTAGCTTCTAAATGCCTCCTATGCATGAACCATTCTGATTCTTTGGATCATTTCTTCAACTCCTTCCATTGTTATATGGCAAAGAGTTAATAACCTTTTACAACTTCAACAGTCAGTTTTTGGAAGTCTAAAAAGTAGAGTAGAACATTACCTATCCTTTAGGGCTGACTCTAAGATACAGTCAAATCTGATAATTGCTGCTCTATTAGTTACAATCTGGTTTCTTTGGACCAGTAGGAATAAAATCATTTTTGAAAATAAGCCTTTCTCCACAGATGCATGTTTTCAGGATATTAAAGACATGATATTCCTAATTTTCTCAGCTCATCAACTGAAAGGTAATCTAGATAAGCATAAGCATTGGATCCAAGCAAAAATCATTCCTAATATCCTTCAAAAAAAAGAAAAAATATGTGATTGCGGTGAAATGACATATACCACTAATGGGATACAAAATTAATACTGATGCTACATGGAAACCTGGTGGTCTATCCTCATCTGCAGTAATAGTTAGGAATTGGAAAGGGATTGTGGTTAAAATGAGAGTCAAAACTTTCCAATCTCCTTCGCCATTACATGCTGAACTTTTATCCATTCAAAGTGGCTATGAATTATGCTCAGAACTGGCACTAAATTGCTGTGTTATAGAATCTGATTGTCTAACGGCTGTTAAGGGTATTCATAATCCATTGAGATGCCCATGGAGAGTTTTCTCCATTTGCAGTGTTCTTCATTTAAAACATCTGGTGCATCCAATCCAACATACTCCTAGGGAAGCCAATACTGCTGCTGATTTCTTGCCAAAAATTGCATTGGAAAATAAACTAGGGGGTGATTTACATATTCAGTCAGTTCCCCTATTTCTTAGGGGTCTTTTCCTCCTGGACAGGAATGGTTATCCTGGGCTTAGAATTGGAACTCCAATGGATATTAATATGAATTAGAATAAGTGGGTTTATGCTTATCAGTGTTAGTATAAGTGTGTTTATGCTTATGAGTATGCTTGTTGCTTAGGAGTGTGACTGATGCTTGTTGCTTATCAGTGTTAGTATAAGTGTTGTTGCTTATGAGTATAAGCAACAAGTTTGTGCTTGGTGAAGCTTCATTTATTGGAACTTCACTGGTTAATCATATAATTGCCTCCTTCACCATTAGAACAGAAACTGCTGCTATTTCTTATATGCATGGCAGGTCTGGTGTTGACCTGATGCTGATGATACTTCTTCTACTTCATCCTTTGATGCTGCTGGGATTTTGCCCTGCTGGAGTTTATTGAAGTTCTTGTCGTATGATGACACCACTCCACACTGAGTGCTTGCCTTATAGCTACTCCATTGTTTATATTGGTTCTAATCTTTCTCTCCATCTAGCTAGCATATCATTGACAAACAGGGGTTTTGATTTCTCGATTCGCCGACCTGTTCATGGTATATCAGCTACATGGAATACTAAGATAGTAGTCGTTTAGCATATTGATGATCATTAGTTTCTTTTAGCTTTGAATAGGTGGAAACACCGCTTTTGGAAGCAAGTGCTATATTGTTTCAAGAGCTTATTTTGGCTCTTGGATCATCAATTGGATGATCTTTTTGTAAAGAACAAAGACATTCCGAGCCTAATTTGGCATGTTTAAATTTGGCTTGGGGAGCCTAATAAATTCCCCCCATCTTCGGATGGTTTAAATTAAAAAAAAATTGCATGCAATGTTTGCAACACGTTACCAGTTTTGCAAGCAGAGGTGTGTATATATGTATGTATATATGTGTGTATGAAAGGTGCATTTCAATGCATATTACTTGTGTATTATAATATATATAATAATTATGACTGAATTATAATAATGTGTGATTTCACATAATAGAATACACAATCTTACATAAGAATTTAAGATACACAAAATATCTCTAAAGTATACAATCTAAAATTTCCAAAATATCTCTAGAGAAACCGGCTCATAATAATTCAGAGGTATCATATAATTTGCTAGACTTACTTTTCTAACAGAATAAATTTTAACTAAGTGGGTGAACCAAGAGTGATAATAAAGAGCATGCATAGATGAATGTGTTCCTATATTCTTCATGCTAACTACATGTTTTTATATGAATTTGTACATATTTTATCTTAATGTTTTTTTCCATTAGATTACTCTAAGCAAAGAAATGCGGTTCCTCTTTTAATTTTATTAGTCTATACCGTTCATCTTACAGCATGATGGAATTTATGATTCAACTGTTGTACAAAAAAAAGGTAAGAAACTAGTAAAAAGTTGCTAGTAAAAAATTTTCTGTAGTACAAATGGCTCATGCATTTTAAATTCAAACAACGTTTGTTTTAATTCCACCGATTAGTGTCAACTTACTCATCCAAACATCCTCTATGGTTTTTATGGATCAATGGGAGGTCGTTGCCGTGCCTCTCAAAAATAGCATTTATAAGCCCAAATTACGGCTAACTAATAAATAGTAACTAGTGGTAAGACGGGGTCGTCCGCAAGGAAAAAGGAATTTTATCGAGTGTTAAAGCGTAGTTAAAAAGCACCTGGGGATAGCAATACACACTGAACCCAACATGACTGCCACAATGTCTTACAAGCGAGAAACACATAGATAGCACAAGTATATTTACTAATAACAACTACAAGGATCGGCCTTCATGCTAATCGTTATTAGTGGGCTACATTGATAATTAGGCAAACCCATCTAAATTCAACCTAAGTCTAAGCAACTCCATCAATCAACAATCATAATTAGTTGTCACTCCTAATTATAACCTAGCATTGACCAACAACAATCATGTTGACTAGAAGTCAAAGTCTTCCGAGTTTGACCAAAAACATAGCACATAATAAATCCACAATCTTCAACTAGTTAATCACCCTAGTCTAAATCATGCATTAATCACACAAGAAAGCACCAAACATACTTGATAATCAAAGCACAAAATAGGATGAATTTTTGAATCTCATAAATTCATATTAGAAATACTTACCAATTGTTCCCAAGATGAAATCTAGCCTAGAAAATGAAAACTCATAACAAATCTACAAGAATCCATGGAAAAGAGCCAAAACTAAGAAAAGATGAAGAAAACTAGGGTTTGGAGGCCCCAAATCCGGGCTGCCTTGAAATGGGTAAGAAGAGGGGCTATTTGTAGCCCAAGGTCAAAAGAAAAGTGAAAAGAAGTGCAGCACGCGCACGCTGGGCGCATGGGTGCTTAGCTTCGGGCATGAAGGTGCTTGTCTGCTGGCACCAGAGCGGCGTCGGGAGCGCATTTCTTGATTGAAAACGTGCGCCGCGGTTTATTTCTCTTGCGTGAGCCCGTGGTTAAGGGCGCAGCCCGTGCCCAGTCTTCTTCACCGGTCGGTTGGTCTTCGCATCGTTACGAGTGAACCGTTACTCCGATTTTGGAGTTATTGTAGTAGATTTTATAGTGCTTAAGAAGAAGAATCCAATGGTGCCATCCTTGTAGGCTGATTCTTCTTGGATCATTTTAAGAACTTGGTCCAAACTTCCAGCTCACAATTCATCCGCTTCTTTGTCTTCCTTCTTCGACCATTCTATCTTCTACCACGCTTTGGTTCGTGGCCTTCACTAAACCACTCTAAAGTGCTCACGGGCAATCTACAAATAAGCTCACAAAAAGGAATCTAGATGCTCGTAAGGACCAAAAATCCATTAGACTGAAGATAGGTTACGAAATGAAAGATTTCGATAAGAAAACCAAAACGGTCATCTAAACTCCTTATTATATAAACATAACTAAACATAGCAATATTCTAACAAAAAAGCTACAAAAGAGATGTTAAATGCTTTGGAATGTGCATGCATTTGACGTCTTATCAAACCTCCCCGCACTTAATCCTTTACTCGTCCTCGAGTGAACAAAAACAAGCAAAAGATCTAAGCGTAAACTAGCATGAAAGATTTTTTCCTAAAACATTCAACATCGTATTCCTAGACTACCCTAACCCCCAAGATATAAGAATCTCTCACACTCTCACATCCCAAAGTCTAAGATAATCTAAACAACCGTCATATAAATCAAAGGTGAGGTATACAATACAAGTGTAAAACTAGCTTACTCTACCAAAGAAACCACCAAATAGACAAATGAAAAGAAGCATCATTTTTTTTTATTTCTCTCATTTTTCCTAGGAGCCCTCTCGGGTTTTCATCTTAACTTCACACTTTTTTTCAATGATCATCCTCACCTTTTTTCACACCATTTGACCTCTCATTTTTGCATAGGTCGCCCTTTTGGGTTTTCAACCTATCCAAGCCTCCCACTTTTGCCTAAGTATCCCTCTCGTGTTTTCAACTTAGCGGGAAATTTTTTTTCATTTTTTTTCAAACAAAACAAATCAAAGTGGAGCATATGCACACTACAATACAATACAATGAGTTATATTTCTCTTTACCTCCACACACTTGAAACACACATTGTCCTCAATGTGAACCAAATGACAAGATAAAGACATAAGGGAGAAAGAAAAATACTCACAACTAGGACCTTGAAGGTCCTTCCCGGTGATAGCAATGCTCACTTCTAAGTGAATGTTCTTTCCTCCATGTTCTCGAACTCCGCCAAATATGCAACTCCAACCCATCCACTACGAATCTATAACTATGAAAATTCCGATCAACACTCGCAAAAGACAGCTAGTAGTACTCCTAGATGGTGGTTTTGGTGGTGGTTTTAGGTGGTGGATTGTGGTGGTATTCTTGTGGTTTTGGGTAAGGGGTTTGAGGACATGGTTGAGGATTTTTTTTTTACAAGAAAAGAAAAATACTAGCCTAACTCAAAAGATCGGGTTGCCTCCCGAGAAGCTCTGTGTATTTAAGGTCCTGGTATTTGTGATTCAGACAAAATTGGTGTTGGAAAATGTCAAATTTAGACATTTTTTCTTCAAAAGCACCGATATTTAGTGAGTTGGTGCTGGATTTATTCATAGGCACCGGTATTTTTGTTCATTTGCCAAATTACTGATGCATATGACAATCCTAGCACCGGTATTGCTCTCCCAATACTGACATACCGGTGTCTATGTACCTGTTTTCTAATAGTGAAGGTTACACTCTTATCATATTCATCGTAGGGATTGGAGGAAGTCGAGAGAGTATAAATAGGAGGAAGAAGCGGAAGAGGAGAGGTATTTACTTCTAATTTGGACTGACATAACCATTAGTAGGAAAAAAAATATACGTGGGGGAATCAAATATGTGGGGGTGAGGGACCAATAATATTTTGATATGTGGCAAGTGAGTGGGGTCAAAATATAGTTAAGTGTATTTTCCAATTTTTTAATTCAATTTTTGGAGGCCAAACTATTTTCTTACGCTACCTTTTAACATTATTGTCGGTAGAATCACCATCTCGGTAAGAAACTTGTTTCGTCCGATCCATGACTTACAATCGTTGGAAACGTGCTAGAAATCAATTCAAAAGAAAATTGAACGCAAATTCAATAAAATACAGACGGAAAAATAAACCCTAGATATCTGACATACCTCAACATGAAAACGTTGCAACAACCAACAAAGGAACAGAAAAGCAACGTAAACAAATGCGGAAACGAGCTCGGTGAAGCAGTGAAATAAAAGTGGAAAAACACAACGAAGAAGCGGAGAAACAAAGTGGAGCACGAGACGAGAATGGGAGGAGAACATGCAGAGGAAAATGAAGCGGAAAAAGACAGCGAAAAGAATATGAATCATCAACAAAAGCAAAAAGGAAACGGTAAAAATAAATTAATAAATTTTATTAAGAACTTAATTTTTTATTAATTACAAAATGAATCTCATTTGGAAAATAGTCGGTGGCCTATCCATGATAAGCCACCTTTTCTGAAACCTTCCGATTGCTAGATGTTAGTTAGGTTGGATGTCAATTTCACTTGTTTTAATAGTTGTTGGGTATTTTTTTCGAGCACTCATGAATGATTTATTTTGAAAAGAAAAACAATGACATGGAATTATAATTGTGTGAGCATTCATTTCTTTCCCCTGAACAAATAATGATAGAATCTATTCTCATTCTCTTTAATTAGCAAGTTAATATTGTCATTGTTGGAATAAACTTTGCTTTACATCGTGCAATATTATTGCAGAGTTAGTTTTAATTAGTTTGTTTTTTAAATGGTTAGAAGTAGGACTTGTTCAACATACTTGGTCTGTAGTTATCCCTATATGTTAGGATTATGGTTAGTTGGTTGAGTTAGTATAGAAGTGTACTGCACATGTTCGTTTTGGTTTGGATATAAATATCCCAGTAAAACTAAGAAAAGGTGTGAGTTTACAGCACCAAATTCAAGCCAATCATTTATTACTTTTGCTTTCTATTATGTATCCTTTATTCAAACAATTGGTATCAGAGCTTGGTTGAGCAATGATTACAAATGGATCACGATCACCACCTCGAGCTCATGGATGCAGCCCATCTAGGTCACATGGTCGCGATGTTGTTGTGCAACAAGTGATGCGAGAATCAAGTAGTTCAATGGCCTATCCCATTTTAAGCCGTAAAAACTATGCCGGCTGGTCTTTGGTGATGAGGGTGAACTTACAGGCTTAAGGTTTGTGCCGAGTAGTCAAAGATGGAGATGAGGACTATTGTGAGAAGGTGCTAGCTTTGTTGGTAATCTTTAGAACGATGCTGCCCAGAATGTTTTCTACGCTTGCTATAAAGGACACGACAAAGCAAGCCCGGGACACGATCAAAATGCAACGGATGGGTGTAGATCGTGTTTGGAGGTAAACACACAAAAGCTAAGGAAGGAATTCGAGTCGATCACGTTCAAGGATGGAGAAAGTGTTGATGGTTTCTCCATGAGGATAACCAGCCTTGCCAACAATTTACGAGTTCTTAGGGATACGGTGGAGGAGGAACGTCTAGTGAAGAAATTCTTGTACCTCAATTGTTTCTCTTTGGCTCTTTTGTTCTTCTTTATCCTCTATTCTCATGTCTGAATAGCAAAATTCCATCATGCCCTTGTAGTGAAACACATCAAAAAATTTATTCCCATCACTCTCAAAATGGAAAAAAAATTCAATACTCATCTTGGGCTAAATTATTTAAAATTCATTGTCGTGTATACAAGGTAATTCAAAACATTATTCCTCCTACATCAGAGAGCAGCACCAATGGCAAAGAGGCTGTTGAGGAACTTGATAAAGACCTCCAGTCACGTCTAGATTCAATAGTTCTTCATTGGATTTATGGTACCATTTGTAATGATTTATTGCACACCACAATCGTCCTAGAGGCTATAGCCCAACAAACATGGGAGAGACTTGCAGTCCTTTTTAATGATAGTAAGGATCAATATGATCTCTGTTTGGAAAATCAATTTAAAGAGGTGCACCAAGATGATTTTCAAAATATCTCAGCTTAATGTTAGGAAATGAAAATTCTTACTGATGAGCTCAATAATTTCAATGCTCCAATGACAAATCAAAGGTTGGTAATGCAACTTATTGCCAGTCTAAATGAAAAACTATGAAAGTATTACCACCATTCTTCAACAAAGTGATTATTGCTTTAATTTTATGAGGCGAGTTCGAGACTTGTTCTTGAAGAAACCCGTAAGGCCAAGCGAGCTTTGTATGCCACCAACACATCCAATGTAGCCTTTTATTATGGTTACTTGCTCTCTAAACAACAACCTAACAAAAAACACAGGCCACAATCTAGCCAATTTTAATCGTGGAAACAGAGGTTGTAGAACCACCAACTGCTGTCACAGTGGTCGTAGTGGCACCAGCAATAGCAAAAATTATGGCCAACCTTATCTCTGCCCGTGGAACTCCCAAATAAATACAGATATGTTCCACAATGGGTTGGCTAGGGGCAGCCACAATGGGCTGACTGGGGGAAGCCAAGATGGGCCACTTCTCTTTGCCCATATCCTACTACATCTTGGAGTCGACCCATTTCTCCTCAGCTTGATATTATGAGCTCTAGATCTCAACAAGCATTCAGGGCCCAGACTGCTCCACCATCCACTTATGCCCGAACTAATACTGAGCAAGCCATGCATGCGATGTCTTTGAATGTGCCCGGCAAAAATTGGTATTTTGACGCAATAGCAACATCTCATATAACGGCATCTCCAAGTACACTCTTGTCTTATTCTAATATGAGTCATTTAAATTGTCATATCATTGTTGGAAGTGGTCAAAGTATTCCAATTCACAATTATGACAATTCTTCCTATCCCCTCATCACCCATATTTATCTTTACAAATTTTTTTACTTGTCTCAAAACTTATTAAAAATTTGATATCTTTGCGTCATTTCACTACGGACAATTTTATTTCCCATTAAATTTGAACCATTTAGTTTTTGTGTAAAGGGCCTTCTATGGGGATGCCGCTCATGAGATGTGATAGTAGTGGGAATTTGTATCCTCTCATCACAAATCCTTCCTTTTCTTCTCCTTCCACCTTTACCACACTTTCTCACACTTTATGGCATAGTACATTAAGTCATCCGGGTGCACATGTTTTGTGTTCTTTAAGCAATAATAAGTTTGTTGATTTTAACCAAGAACCTTCCTCTTCTATTTGTGCATCTTGTATTTTTGGAAAACATTGTAAAACAAACATTTCATTAATCACTTTCTAATACTTTGATGCCTTTTGATATCATCCACAACAAGCTCTGGACTTCTTCAATTTTAAGCATGGTTGGACGTAGATATTATATCTTATTTTTGGATGATTATTCTAATTTTCTATTGACTTTTTCCGTTGATAAAAAATCTCAAGTACATTCTCTTTTCTCTTATTTTGGTGTTTTTGTTAAAAAACACTTTGAACGGAACATCAAATGCTTTCAATGTAATAATGATGAGGAGTTTGATAATGATAACTTCAAAAAATACTGCCACACCAATGGCCTTATTTTTAATTTTTCATGCCCTTACACTTCTCCCAAAAATATAAAGTTGAACGAAAAATACGCACCATTAATAATCTTATGTGTACCCTTCTTGCTCATTCCTCAGTCCCCTCATCTTTCTGGAATTATGCCTTGGCGATGGAAACCTATCTCTTAAATATTATCCCAAACAAATCCCTAAACTTCAATTCTCCAACTCAAATTCTCTTTAATAAAGATCTTTCTTATACTCATTTACGAGTTTTTGGGTGTCTATGTTACCCTTTTTATCCTTCCTCTACCATCAATAAATTTGAACCTAGGTCCTCTCCACGTGTGTTTTTTGGTTACCCATCTAATCATCGAGGTTATGATTTGTCACGGAGAAAAATCATTATCTCTAGGCATGTACTATTTCATGAATTTGAATTTCCTTTTCCCGCATTGCATTCTCCTTCTCCTTCATCTTATGATTTTTTTATTCATGACGTTAATCCACTTCTAATTCATCATATCCAACAACCTCCACAGTCCAACCCCCCGGACCCTAATATTCCACCTCAAAACTCTCCTACTTCCAAAACTTTAACCCATCTTCTAGCACAACCAACCAACCCAATATCTCCAGGCTCCTGAACACAATCCACTTCCCCTTCCCCCTCCACTTTTTCCACGAGTAACAACAATCGAGGCTTCCTAGACACAACCACAATCTGATCCATATACTCCTCCGGCTCAAGTACAACCTCTTTCTAATTCTACCAAAACAATGACTACTTGATCAATGAAAGGTATTTTTAAACCAAAAAGATCACTTAATTTATGGACGATGGTATCCCTTTCTCCTATTCCACGTAATCTGAAACTTTCCTTGTCTGATCCGAATTGGAAAACTGCTATTATTGATGAATTGAATGCTCTTACTCAAAATAAGATGTGGGATTTGGTACCCCATCTGTCTAATGCTAATACCATTCATTCTATGTGGATTTTTTGGCATAAAAAGCACTCTAATGGCACTTTTGAGCAATACAAATCTTGTCTTATAGAAAATGGTAGTTCTCAACATGGTGGTGTGGATTGTACGATAACATTTAGCCCAGTGGTAAAACCTGCAACTATGTGGATAGTTCTCAGCCTTGCTAAGTCCGAACCTTAGCCCATTCATCAACTTGATGTCCAAAATGCTTTCTTGCATTGACACTTTCCCGAAACAATTTATATGCATCAGCCACCTATATTTTGTGTCCGATCCATCATGATCTTTGTGTCTTTTGAGAAAGTCTTTTTATGGCCTAAAATAAGCTCCCCGTGCATGGCATCAAATTTTTGCTGATTATGTATCATGTATTGGATTTTCACTTAGTAAAACTGATCACTCACTTTTTATCTATTGCAAAGGGACTACTATGTCATACCTTGTTTTATATGTTGATGATATTATACTCACAACCTCCTCTGATCATCTTCGACGGACATTATCTCCCTTTTTGCTTCTTAATTCGCAATGAAATACCTTGGTCCCCTTAGTTCTTATTTGGGCATTGCAGTAACTCACCATACAAGTGGATTGTTTCTTTCTCAATGAAAATATGTTGTGGAAATTCTTGAACATGCCGACATGTCATCTTGTAAACCTGCAACAGCAGTAGTTAATACTAAACCCAAACTAAGCATCTCTTATGGGTCAACCTTTCACGATCCCACTCACTATCATAGTTTGGCGGGGGCTTTGCAATATCTTACGTTCACAAGGCCAGATATATCATATGAAATGCAACAAGTTTATTTAAATATGCATCATACAAAAGATACTCACATGATAGCTCTCAAACGCATTCTTTGGTACATATAGGGTACTCTTCGGTTTGACTGGCATCAAGTCTTTTGTTTCTGGCCTAGTATCTTATATTGATGCTGATTGGGGTGGATGTCCCGACACTTGACGATCCACTTCTGCTAATTACATATTTCTCGAAGATAACTTGATCTCTTGGTCCTCTAAAAGAAAATCTACTTCAGTGCACTCCTGTGCTGAAGCAGAATTTTGTGGAGTTGCTAATGTGGTCTCTGATGTGCCCATTTTATACGGATATATTAGGAATTTTAGGATACACTCTTGTACTCTAGATGTGGCATCCTGCCTTGAAATTCTCTAAGGAGAGTTAAAAGAGGCTTTTACGCTTTTATTACTTTTCTAGAGGATTTTGTGTGACAAGGCAATTTGTTTGAAGACTCTGAAGACTTTGAAGAATACCTTTGAAGATTTGAAGATTTGAAGGCTTGTATTTGAGCTTTTGAAGACTTGAAGAATTGAAGATAAGTGAAGTGAAGAGGAGGCCTTGAAACAAAAAGAAGAAAGAAATCAAGATGCTGAAAATGGACTCGGTCGCGACTCGTGACTCGCGACGGACGGATGGCCAGAAACTTTCTTACTTTTTTGTACTATAAATACTAAACCTTGTCCTCTCATCTTCTCCATCTTCTTCTTCCTACATTTATCTGGGTTAAAACCCTAGTTTTTCCTTTATTTCTTTTCTTAGTTTTTATAGGTTAATCATATCTTTTTATTATTTAGGCTAGTTTAATCTTGGGAGCAATTGATTGAAGCTTCCATATCCATGTCTTTAGAATCATATCTATCTATTTAGTACTTTTGCTATTGTGCATTTATTGAGCTTTGAATGCAAATTGTGAATGGCATTGATGTTGTCGGAAGCTTGAGTATATGAATTACTTGCATGATTACTTGTTAGGATTGGGAGAAAGTAGCTAATTCTCCCCTCTTTTAATGTGGAATCCAAGCATGAGTTAGAGCTTCTTAATGATGTTGATGTGTTGATAATTGCTAGATGAATGTGATGATGTTGAATTCGTTTTCATGTTTGTTTTAGGTAGCAAATGAGAGAAGTCAATGAATGTCGATCGTTCTTGACTAATCTTGTGTAAATGCATGAATTGGTTAAATGCTTAGACACGGTGTAGTGTTTATAAGTGTTTCCAAGCTTGTTGATTCTTCGTGCTTAATGCCACCAATGGGATACTTTTAGTCGTGTTTCGACTAAGGGAGTCATTGGTGAGGTTTGACAAGAGATGTTGAATTCACTCTTGCAAACTACTATCTAACAAGGATAGAAGATTTATCTTCACAACAAGTAATGGAAGTAGTGAATAGATTGTGTCATTCATTCTTGAAGCCTTTGTTATTTAGCATTCATGTGTTCTTAATGCTATGTTTTACTTCATTTATGCCATGGGTTGTTTGAGAATAGAAAGTGTTTGTATGATTTAAGTGTTAGGGTGTTAGGAAAGTGAAAAATTCCTTAGCTCTTTGGCATGAAAATCTAAGAACATGAACTTAGAACTTCTTGTGTATAATGTGTTGTGATTCTTGTTAGATAAATATATTAATGTGGATTTTTCTTATATTTACCCTATAGATGCAATGAAATGTTGAACTTTGAATGTGGTTTGTTCTAGGTTTTACCTAATGAATGCTATGTTTGGTTAAATGGCTATGTCTTTGGTAGAAGGCTTGTTGTTATCAAACCTATGGTCCTTTGGGTGAAATGCCTTTGATGAAATACCCTTATGATGTTGTTTGTCTTTGGTGATCATCAATGAGGTTTGCAAATGGTCGTTGTTTGTTATTGCAAACTACTCTTAAGGAGGAATGAATGTTGATCTTCGAATGAGAAGTGATAACATTCCCCATAGGTAACAAATGTGATAGAATGAGTGAATGGTTCAATGATCTACATTTGGTTTGGAAGTGGATGCCGATTGTCCCCAAGACTTTATCTTTTGTAGCTTTTATCCCTTTTCTTAGTTTACTTGATGATTAGCATAGTTACTTAACTTTGCTAGTTATCTTGTCTTTTAATTTCATAACTTAGGAAAAACAACCAACCAAACCCACCCCCCCCATTTACTCGCTTATATATATACTTCTAGCATAATATCAACCTTATATGTTTAAACGGTTAAGAAAATTCCTCTTCTTCGTGGACGACCCCGATTCGCCGCTATCTACTTAGTTGTAGTTAGTAAGCATTTAGGGCTTATAAATATTAACTTTAAGAGGTACGGCGATGACCTCCCAAATTTTGGTGCCGCTGCAGGGGAAGAGGCGTTTATTTTTAAGTGGTTTGGTGTATTTTGTTGCATATTAGCTAGTTGTTTTTATTTTCCACTCCTTGGTGGTTGTTTTTGTTCGGAGTAGGTATTGCTTGAGTTCTTGGTGAATTTTTATCGAGAATCCTTGCAATATGATTTTGGACTTTGAAAAAAAATGGAGCGTCTCACCTTGAGGGAACTCATGATGAGAAGAGAGGCTCAACAAGAAAGTTTTTGTAGGATGTGTCATTCCGACCATCCTACCGAGTCTTGCTATTTGTTGTGGGAAGAGCACTATGAGGGGGAAAGAACCCTTGGTTTCCAAAACTAAGGGTATTATGAAGAGTGCTACCAAGAGGTAGGAAATGTTGGTTTTCAAGGGCATGAAGCTCAGGAATGGTATCCATACCACAATTCTTACAATCTGGAATGGAGTGGTAATCCGGATTGGTGATATGAGAATGAGCTAGAAAACCAACAATACGAGCAAAATAGTTGGTCATCACCACCTTATACCATACCCCAAAACCAAGCCTAACAAGGAAGCTCAAGTTTGACTCGTGAGGAAGTCATGAATACAATAGCAAACTTGAACAACTTTACCGGTGAGGAGCCAGACACTCAGTTTCCTGGTGAGGGGATGATGCAGCGGAGGTGGGCTGAGGGAGGGAGAGAGGCTAGTGAGTGGTGGCAGAGGGGATGGGGTGGCAGAGTGGTGGCGGGGGGAGGGAGATGGCGGGCTGAATAGGAGAATCGGGTGTGAGAGAGGGGAGGGAAAGAGTGGTATTATGGAAGATAAGGAGATTACTCCAAAAAATGACCAAGGGATGCAATTTAGGGTTTGTGTTATATAGTGACCCATAAAGACACCCCATTAAAAGCGGTTCTATAATAGAACCGCCTTTAATTGATGTCCATTAAAGGCGGTTCCTCAAGAACCCCCTTTTATCAATTTTGAACTATTTTTAATCGGATCTGAAAGTAGTTCCGACTTCAGAACCTCATCTCATTTGGATCTCAATCAAAGGCGGTTCCTCAAGAACTGCCTTTGATTGGTTGCCTCTAATGAGGGGCTCTTCCCTAGTGAATATTCACAATATTGTCATTACTTCACAATATTTGTAGTCTTTAGTTTGATAGTTGTAACCTCCTTTGTAAAGTAGACTTTAGTAGTTTTTAGTAGGGGTGTTTAAAAATACCCGACCAATACTACCTGACCCATTCATTTATCGGTCTGGTTCAAAATAATCGGGTTTTTTTCTGGGCCGGGTACCTGACCTAAAAATTTTATATTTTAATAGGTCCAGGTCAGGGCTGCAAAAATGCTATCTCCAGGTACTCGGATACCCAATAAAATTCAAATATAACTAATTTTAATATGGGAAAAGTGCAAAAATGACCCTATTAAACTGATAAAGTGCAGGAATGACCTTGTAAAATCTGAAAGTGTATAAGTAACCCTATATTTTAGTCAAAATGTGCAATTTTACCCATTTGGTAGATTTCCAGCATTGATCGATATAAGTCAGATGTTGGCCAATAATAAAAAGACATAAATACCCCCAAGTTTAAAATAGAAAACCTAAAGACTATTTTACCTTCACTTCTTCTTCAGCTTCTTCTTTTCCACTTTCTTCTGCTCCGAGACCCCGCCGTTGCTCCGCCAGCTAGAACCACTGTCGCCCAAACAAATCTCATTGATCCAATCGAAACCTAGACCCATTTCCTCAAACTAAACCCAGCACATCCAGAAAATAACATCCACATCTCAGTCACAGCACATCAAGGAGGCATTAAATCAATCAATTTCAAGCGGCCTTATCGGAATTGCTCCACTTCTCTTGGCCAGAGATCTTTGCAATAGAACAACAAATCTATCATCACCCAAATCCGTTCAACCCACCACCTCTTCACCGTCGTCGCCCAAATCTGTCGTTGCTGGCTAAAACCCTAGATCTGCCTCTCCCCTACAACACATAACCACCACTTCTCTCATCACTCTGCCAATGGGCCACCGCCGCTCTGCCCATCTCCAGCAACACTTCCCCAGCCTCCAGCACCACCACCACACCTCTTCCTCCACCCACCACCGCTCAACCCAAGCCCCACTGCCACGCTCCATCGCACAACCCTAGCCCCGTCCTAGATGCAAACCCACCACCTTTGTTACATTAACCCCACAACGCCCAACCCCCCCGCCAGAAACCTAGCTGCTCAACCTCACCACCATCAACAGAAGAGCCCCCCACCACCACCGTTTGTCCGTCACTCGTCCGCTAGAGCTTGCTTTTTGGGTTTCAAGGGGAGAATCAGAGGAAACGAGAATAAATGAAATAGGGAAAAGGAATATTTTGTTTTCTTAAAAATTTGGAGGGTATTGAAGTCTTTTACAAAAAAAAATTTAAAAAAATTTTCATGGAAGGGTAAAATGGTATTTTCAATGAATCCAGGCCAGTTTTACCATTGATATTTTGGTCAATGAAATCCAGGGTTAATTTTATACTTTCTGATTTTACAAGGTCATATATGCACTTTCAAACAAAATATAGGGTTAAAAACGCACATTTCTCTTTTAATATTATATAATATTTTCTACATCCACTCCCAATTCTTAATTGTCCATACATATGTAATAATAATTATGTGAATTAACATAATATTCAAGTGCTACATTTTCAATAATTCTCTTTCAACCCAAATTTTTAATGTTCCGCCCTTTCTTTTTCTGCTTCAAATTTTTAGTTGGGCCCACAGCCACAATCTTATTTACCCGTACGTCCAATTGAAATTTTTTACATTTGATTTTCACAAATTTCATATCAAACTTACATAACCTTAAATTAAAAATTTTAACACAATGATTTTTTCTCTCGAAATGTTAGCATATTTTGTTAAGTTCATTCAAACTAGGGAATGATGATGATGATTATGGACTTGTTATTCCTAATAATCGTTACATGCTAAATTTTTAAATGATAAAAGGTCATAAATATTTGTAAAAAAATGTCACGAGAATTCAAATGTTAAAGTACATAGCCATCATCGTAATGGTATTTTTCTGGTGCTAAAAAAATTAGGTAATATAATGAAATTAATCTACGTCAAAATTATAAATTTTAACGAGTCAACGGGTATTGTTACCTAGCCCGATCAATCTGGGTACCAGCATTGCAGGTACCCTATTTTTTGGGATCGGGCCATGGGCCGCATTTTCAACTACCCGCACATGCGGGTACCCGCATTTGAACACCCATAGTCTTTAGTTATCTAGTTCAGAGTTAATATTGTCAATACTCTGTAACATATACAATATTTAGTTTGATAGTCGTCACCTTCTAAGCCAGTTTCCGGATTCATGACCCCCCATCTTCGACTGCGAGTGAGTGATAGAACCTACTCTCATTGTCTTTAATTCAAGAGTTGATATTGTCATTACTTTGTAATATTTGTAGTCTTTAGTTTGATAGTTGTAACCTCCATTGTAAAGTAGACTTTTGTATCTTTAGTTATCTTGTTGTAACTTACCTCATAAGTTGACTTTAGATGTTAATAATAGGTTGCTACATATCTCATGTATATAAAGCATCATACTCAATGAGAGAGTCTCGGATCATTTTCCTTCAATTAATTAAAAATCCAAGTTCTCACAAAGAGGGACTGTACTCCCTTAGATCAACTAGTTGTGGTACATTTATTTTTTGCACTAGATTTTAGAAGATAATAATTGTGTGGATAAAATTGAATGGAAAGATGAAGAAAAGCGAATGGTTGTAATTACGTTAAATCATACTCCCTTCGAACCTGAATAACTGCATACTTTCTATTTTGGTTTTCCCATGATTAAATTGCAAAAACAATCTGAATTTACCATTTTTAGCCCTGGACCCCCCCAACATATTTACAGCCATTAAGGATGATTAATTAGTAATGTGGGCTAACCACTTTACACACGTCCCATTATTGGTGGCAGGCGTGGGAATTAAATTTAAAATTCCCAAACGCCTGCCCGTTTTCACATGCGTCCCATTTACTCTCCGAACGCTCCATTATTGTCTCTCAACGCTCCCATTTGGCTTTTGGAATACTCTCTTCAACGCTTCTTTATCCACTCATTTCTCTCATTTCTCACTCAAAACTCACAGCCTCTCCTCTCTTCTCTCTCAACTCTGAAAACCCTAGCCGCTTATACTCTTTTTCGGCTTTGTTCTTTACTGAAAACCTGTATTATTTGTGTTGTTTTCGTTGATTAGATCTGGTTTTATCATAGTTTTTGTCTCGAATCTAGGGTTTTGATGAGCTGGTTGGGGGTTTTGAAAATGAAATCGGTTCCTTAACTTTTTTTATGTTAATCACAACTTTATAAGGCTCGATTAGGGTTTTGCTGGGTGATTTACGGATCATTGAACAGAATTTGGTGTTCTTTGTGGTTTGGGTTCCGATCTAAGGTTTTTCTTGTGTTGGATCTGTGATATTAGCCACCGTTCTTCATTTTTGTTGTTTAAAACCAATTGCATGTGACGTGTTTTTTATTTTTATGGTCATTTTATAAGTCAATGATGTTGGGGTTGTGATTATTGATGTTGTTGTTCATTGATTTTGGCTGATCTGTTATTTGGTATGCATGGCTTTGTTGCTTTGGCCCGTGTATGTTGATAATATGTTTTTATTTAGCCTCGATTAGTGTTTCACATGTTTAATTTGGGGTTTTTAAAAGATGAAGGATGTTTTTGGGGCTATGTTTTGGGGTTCTCATGCACGAATGTTAGAAACTGCTTGTATGTGCTGATTTTCTGATTAATTCAGTAATTTAGCTAAAGATTGATGTTTGGGTTCTCACTGTTTTACCAGATCTGTGATATATTGCCCATGTTCTTGCTATTTTGATGTTAGAGTTTGACTTTACTTCTATTATATGGACTGTTGGACATGAACATTTTTCTCTTTTAATGTTCTTTGGTTCTAATTAAATGCATGTCATACTGTTTGTGTGTTGATTATGATTTCAGATCTTTCCTTCGTCGATTATACTCTTACCCTCTCTGTGTTGGACATATTGTCCGCTCTTTGCTTGTGGAATATCCCTTTCCAGGTTTGTGTACTGATTATACTGTGTCTGGTCTGTCTGTGGCATATCCACTGTTGTTGTGCATGTGTGCTGATTTTCCTGTGGTTCCGTGTCTGTGTTGATTATCCTTTTCTTTTCCTAAAAAATGGATCATGGGGATAGGGTCATGGCTGGGTAGGATAAATCTGCCCATTGCCAACCCTTGAATGACTCCCGGTATGAGTCACAATTTGAGTCCAGTTTTAATCCCACACTATTTATTGGGCTTAAGGATATTGACTTACAACCCCTTCCCACTGATATCATCCCACCCCATCACCCTGTCTTTGACACTGACTCATTTGAATCCTGGGATACCCATATGGCCACACATTTTAGCCCTGTTCCTGAAGCTGTCCTTTACCACTCAGATTCAGACCCTGATTCAGATTCAGCCCCCTCCAATTCAAAGAAATATTTGGAATGTTTTTTCCTTTACATTTCAGCCCTGCCACTGATCTTTTCTGCCTCCGCCCCTGCCACCACACCACCATCTCCACCACCACCCCATCTCCACTATCAGCCACCATATCTCCACTATCGCCCACCCCATATCCCCAGCCTCCCATCTCCTCTGTGCCGCTGACCCATCTCTGTACACCATCATCGCCCAAAACTAGCTCCCCCAATAAAACCCTAGATCTGCCCAGCTCCGCCCTAGCCCCGCCACCACATCTCCCCATCGCGCTCCACCCTAGCTCCGAACGGAAGCTGTCTTTCACCGCCCTGGCCACCTCCGATGCCGACTTCAACTTAGGGAAAATGAGAGGAAAGAAAATGAAGATTAGAAGCAAGTCGATGATCATTGATATGGTCAGCATTTTCTTGAGAGCTTTCGGGAGGAGAGGAAAGAAAATGGGAAAATAAAAACTATATTGTTAAAAAGTAGGGAGGGTATTATTATCTTTCACTATTTTAAAATTTTTAATTTTTTTAATAAGAGGGTAAAATGGTCATTTTGACAAATTCTGGCCAATTTGACTGTTGACATTTCGGTTAACAATTTCCAGGGTTATTTTTCCATTTTCATATTTTACAAGATTATTTTTATACTTTTAACTAAAACATAGGGTTAAAAAAGCACTTTCTTCTATAAATCTAGGAAAGTGTTAGCTCCAGTGGAATCGGATCAAAATCCAAACGAAATGCAAAAACTTGGCCCAGTGCCCAGTGCCCAGTGCCAAGTGCCCCCGGCCCAAGTGCCCCCGGCCCAAGTGCCCCCGGCCCCAGTCCCCGTGCCCGAGGCCCAATGCCAATGCCTACGGCCTAAGATCAAGTTCAATGGTAGAAATCGCTACCGGTTTCTTACCAATTAAATATATTATTTTCTCATTCTCTCTCTTCCACTTTAAGAAACCACTTAAAAACCACTCATTTTCTTCTCTACAATGGTAAGAAACCATTTTTTACTATTCATGTACCATACTTGATTTTCTCTATCCTACTCATTAATTTTATTATTAACATTTAATTTAAATAAAATTGTCTACCCAAAATAAGTTGAGCGTGAAATTTAATAATACATTATAATTTTTAAAATTGAAATTTATTTTTTTCAATAATTATTCCAGATGTTTTCAATAATTTTCTCAAACATTATTCCAAATTTTTATTCAAAATCATTCCAAATTTTAATCAAAAATCATTCAAGATTTTTAATTTAGAAATTTTTTAAAATTAAATTTTACAAATAAAAATATTCAATTTTTTAATTAAAAATTTTAAAACAAAGGTAGGGACACGTGGCCCAACCAGTGGGTGCCACGTGTCCCATACTTTAAAAGTAATTAAAATGGCTGCACTTAGTGGAACACGTGGGCCAACCAGAGGCTGACACGTGTACCACTTCATGAGAAAAAAAATTGGCCGCTGAAAGCGGCCCGTTTGCCCATGTGCTTGTGTCAGTAATCGGTTTCCAGACTGGTTGCTAGCCAAGCAACCATTGGGCGGTTTATTAGAAACCACTAGTGTGGGTATTTTTAATTTCTAGAGCAATTTTTTAAACTCAAGAAACCACCATTACACATGCTCTAATGCCTAATGCATACTGCCTACAGTAATGCCTAAGGCTAACAAATGCATCGATCATTGCATTGATAACTTCACACATGCATCAAAACAACGGATGCAACATGCGCCTTTTCGATAATTGCACTCTTAACTACAGAAGCATATTGCACAAATGCCTAAATCGAAACTCCATACCAAAAAATATAAAGCAAATAGGGAAATATGCAAATATAACTCTATGTAATTAAGAAAGTACAGATATAACACTCAAATAATTTTTAGTAAAAACAGATATAACACTCAAATAATTTTTAGTAAAAATATAACCCTCAAATAATTTTAAGTGTAAATATAACCCTAAAGTCTATATTCTGGCATTGATCGGCAATTTTGACCATTGACTAACCGAAAATTACTAAAATACCCTTTCAGCCAAATATAAAAATTTGAAAGACAAAAATGCCCCTTGACCCACTACTATACTTCTACCACCGCCACTACTCCACCACCTTCATCGCGCCACCATTGCTCTGGTCTCTTCATCCTTAGCCCTCCACGACCTCTTCCACTCCACCACTACCACCGCCACTCCACCGCCTCCTCCTCAACTCTGCTTACCACTACCACCAAGCCCTCTCCCCGCTCACCACCCCCATAGCCCACACCACCTCTGCCACCATCGGCCACCATTTTCAGCGTTGCTCAGCCAAGCGCAGGAAAATTGAGACCCATCCTAGCCCCGCAAATATGCGTCGAATCGAAACCCATGAAGTTTCTCATCCCGAAAGGGATGCGATTTGCCTAGTGACTCTGTGGCGCTTATTCTTCCAACTAACTAATTCCTTGATTTCCTTTAGACTAAATTGTTTTTTTTGTCCCCTACAAAGTATCTTTTACTATCTTTTGGTCCCCATTTGCAAAACTGCCCATAAACGGTACCCAACAAATTCAAAATGATACGTTTTGGTCCCCAGAGGTGGTTTTCCGGTAAGGCTAAATGGTTTTCCGGTATAGCTAGGGGTATAGTAGTAATTTTACTAATTAAAAATATTTCAATTAAAAATTCATAATTTTAATTTATTCTTTTTCATTATTTTTCGCCGCCGCAGCCTTCCACCACCGCCTTCCACTGCCGCCGCAGCCTTCCATCACCGCCGCCGCTGCCTTCTATCGCCGCTGCCTTCTATCGCCGCTGCTGCTTTCCACCACCGCCGCACCACCACCGCTTGTCTTCCGCTGCCGCTGCCTTCCACCACCGCTCGTCTTCCGCTGCCGCTGCCTTCCACCACCGCTCGTCTTCCGCTGCCGCTGCCTTCCACTTTCCACCTTCCACTTTCCACTTTCCACCTTCCACCTTCCGCCTTTCACCTGCCACTTCCGCCGTACCTACCACCGCTGCCTTTCGCCACTCGCCTTCCACCGCTCATCTTCTGTTGCCTTCCACCTGCGCTGCATCCAAATCCGCCCAATTGTACAACATTCCTATCAAGACGGATTCCACCAAACGAGCGAGCAATTCAACACCAATTTCAGACACCGAACGAATCCGATTAAAACCAAACAAAAAACTATGGAATCCGATTAAAATCGAACAAGAAATTCAACAACAATTTCAGACAAAATTCCTATTAAAATGTCCACTTGAGAAGGCGGTGGAAGGCGGCGGTGGCAGGTGGAAGACGAGCAGTAGTGGCGATGAGTTCTTCAATACTCTTGGCACCGAGGTACCAAAAGCTAGCCGACGTCCGAATGTATAATGCGCGAACAGAGCGGTGGCGGTGGAGGTGGAGCGGAGACCTCCAGATTTGTGAGTGGCAGGCGGAAGGCGGCGGTGGAGGCAGCGGAAGGTGGAAGACGAGTGGCAGAAGACGAATGAAGAAGACATCCAATTTTCTTTTTATTTTAATTTTTTTGAAAACTCAGGGGTATAATGGTGATTTTACACATTTTGACCAATTTCACCTTTGACTTTTTCTAAAAACCACCTCTAGGGACCAAAACGTATCATTTTGAATTTGTTGGGTACCGTTTATGGGCAGTTTTACAAATGGGGACCAAAAGATAGTAAAAGATACTTTGTAGGGGACCAAAAAAATAATTTAGTCTTTCCTTTAACATGAAAGAGGAAATCAAACAATGTGATTTCTCTAGTTTAGGTGCCCCAGCAAACCCAACCACGGAACCCAAGTTCTCCAACGCAACTACAATATCAAATAGGTTGCACTCATTGCGGCCACCAGAGTCACCAGACAGGTAGCCATGCCGAAGCATGGCTCCGGGATCAGATTCGGACCCAATGCCGGTGGAGATAGAGCGGTCGCAGTCGCTAAGGGGTGGCAAGCAACATCATCGAAGAAGAGAAGAGAAAATGAGAAATTGGAGCTTGGTCTACGGGTAGGGGGGAAAGAAGACACCTTAATCTTAGGGTTTCAGGGGTATGAAAGTAATTTCAATGCTTTTTGTATTTTTATTTTTTTACAAAGGGGTAAATTTGTATTTTCATCATAATTCGCCCTCAAACTGTCAGAAAAGGTTATATTTGCAATTAAACTAACTATTTAGGGTTATATTTGCACTTTCAATTATCGCAAGGTTACATCAGCACTTTCGTCAAATGTGTAGGGTTATATATGCACTTTGCACAAGCAAATAAAAGGCACCGTGTTAGACAAACGCTTCACAGAGAAAATTTTAAGTTTTCCGGTAGAGAAACTGCAGACAAAAGAGTTAGAAAAAATAGTACACCTCAATAATTTCAGAGCCGAAAGTTAAAATTGTAGATCTCCAGGGCATCAGAGCGGGAGAGCGGAAAAGGCGCCGCCATTAGAAAAACTGAAAGTCACCTCCTTTGCTGTCCTCCGTCGCAGCTCTGCAGCCTCATCGATCTCGCTGGCAAATAAAGAAGAAGAACCACAATCGTAAACGTCTACTCCACAATCGTCTCCAGTGACTTCTTCGTCGTCTCTTCAGATCGAAGGCTACATCAGACGTGAAAAACTCCACAATCGCTGCGTGAGCTCGAGGTCCCGAGCATGTCTGACAATTTTCAGTGAAATTTCGGCTGCTGGTGGCATTCCCCCTAACCACGGCGGTTGTAGAATTGACGAAAATGGAAAAATAGAAAATTCTATAACTTTCTAATATTTTTATAGTTTTCTAGAATTGCATAATACGTTCCTAGATTTATTAGCATATTTAATGAAAAACCCTATCCCAAAAGGCTTATACTAATTGTATAATAGACCATGTCTAAAGTTTAGAGTATTTAAAACAACACTATGTGATCATAATTTGGAAGTGCTTAAATAAAATAGAGTGAGTCTCCTGACAGGCGGCCTGTCAATAAGTTTATGGACATGCCACTTATTCCTTACCTTATACACTGCATTTTTTAAATTACATACAAAATTTGAAAATTTTGAAAATATTTTTTTATATCATATATTTTTATATTTTCACATTCAAATACATATTATTACTTGTTTTAACTTATAAAATGCAATATTCAAATTTTATAAAAAATCACAACATTTAAGGCAAATACCCATGAGAACTGTCAATAAGCTCATGGAAAGACCGCCTTTCCTGAGACTTTCCCAATAAAATAAGGCAAAGTCTTGGGAAAGACGATCTTTCCATAGGCTTATGGAAAGACGGGTTTAATTCGAATAATAAAAGGTAAAAGGTTGCAACATTAAAAATTTAGTATGCAACATGTAGTAGTTATAAAATTTATAACCCGATTCATGGAACTCAAAAATTTTATATTTAGTTTTTCTAATTTACACTTTAAACCTTGGTCTTTCCATGACTTATGGAAAGACCGTCTGTCAAGAGACGCACTCGTAAAATAAACGTCTCAAGTGTGCCACAATGCAGGGAGCATATTGCCATGAAACGACGCCGTTAGTTGTGCTATTGGCCGCCTAGAAGAAACGCCCGAGTACGAATTGGCGCTTCTCCACATTCCCTTCACAATCATCAAATGGGGCGCACGTCATCGGCAGTGGAAATTCCCGACGAACGACGTCGTCGCGGCGGTAGAGATGATGGCCGCTACTCCTCAGCAGCCTACTCTCGAGATTCGCGCCACCGTCACTGCGACCGCAGCCCTTCACGCGACCGGAACATTCGCTGTAGTATGAGCAGAAGCATCAGCCGTAGCCGGAGTCCACCGCACAACGACCGAAGGCCATCTCCGGACTACTCAAAGTACGAGCGGCGTCCTTCTCCGCCACCGCAGAATCGTAGCATCAGCCGTAGGCGGAGTCCAGCGCAATCCGACCGACGGTACGAGCGGCGGCCTTCTCCTCCTCATCGGAATCCTAGCATCAGCTGTAGCCGGAGTCCAGCGCACAACGACCGGCGGTCGTCTCCAGACTACTCAAAGTACGAGCGACGGCCTTCTCCGCCGCCCCCACGGAATCCTAGGGATGAAACCCTAGCGCGGGAGAGAAGGGCTAACTACGGCGACAGCCGTAAAAAGCCCTATCTTGATCGTGACCATAGGAACAGAGGAGGGGTGTGGAATGCGGGTTATGAATCCGATGAGGAATTGAAAGGCTTGAACTTCGAGGAGCGCCGGAGGCTCGAACGCCTGAAATTGAGAAAGATGCTGCGTAATTGCATATGGAGCTGCACCCCTAGTCCTCCCAGGGATCCTACCAAACCCTCGGATCATGATTCTGATGACGAAATTGAAGAAAAGAGCGAGCCAGAAGGCGAGAAAGAGAAAGAAGGAGCTCGTGTTTTGCAGTCGGGTGGTGACACGGGTGGTGACAGTGGCTCTGATTCTGAGTCGCAGTCAGAATCTACCGAGGTTTCTGAAACAGAATCAGATGATTCAAGATCGAAGAAGAGGAAGAGGAGTAAGAGATCAAGGTGTAGCCGCCGGAGTAGGAAGTCGAAGTCTGTTTCTGAGACAGGGAGTGAATCGGATGAGCTGAGTGCAAGCTCAGATGAAGAGCGCAGAAAGCAAAGAAGCAGGAAGTCTAGGAGAAAGCAGAGCAGTAGGAAGAAAAGGAGGAGCAAAAGGAAAGACTTTTCAGATGAGAGTGAGAGTGCGGAAGAGTGTGGAAGTGAGGATTCTGATATTGGTGTTGGCATGAGGTCGAAAAAACAACGCAAGGCAAGCAGGTCATCAAGGTCAAGGTCGAAAGATAGCAAGAAGAAGAGGGAAACTGAGAGTGATCAGGAGGTCGAGGAGGTGGAGGTTCCTTTATCTGATAAGGGTTATGATTCCCCTAGTAATGCTAAACAGAAGGTTGTGGAGGAGGTGAAGATAAATGATGAAGTTGACACTGAGGTGCTCGAGTTCAAGGAGTTTTTGGAGGCAAGGAAGAAAGCCATGTCAGAGAATGAGCCGGTAGTTGGGCCAATGCCTTTGCCTAAGGCTGAGGGACATATCAGTTATGGTGGGGCACTTAGGCCTGGTGAAGGTGATGCCATTGCACAGTATGTTCAGCAGGGGAAGCGTATCCCGCGTAGAGGTGAAGTGGGTCTGTCTGCTGATGAGATTTCTAAGTTTGAGACTCTTGGATATGTGATGAGTGGTAGTAGGCATCAAAGGATGAATGCCATTCGTATTAGGAAAGAAAACCAGGTGTATAGTGCTGAGGACAAGCGTGCTCTCGCCATGTTTAACTATGAGGAGAAGGCCAAAAGAGAACAGAAAGTCATGGCTGATCTTCAGCGGCTTGTTCAGCGGCATATTGGAGAGGATATTGGTCCATCCCATGATCCATTCAATGGCCCTGATGCTTGATTGGTATTTCTAATTCATTCTTTTGTTTCCTTTGAATCATGGTAGTTCCTTTTTGTTGTGGTGGTGGTTATCTTTTTGCTGAGCTTGAAAATAATTTATATATGTTGCTTGAAACACTGAAGGACATGCTAGATATATGTAATAGAGTTCTGGTATTGCTTAGCCCTATTGTTCCAGACTAGCCTTTTGATATTTGTAATACTGCTACTTAAATGTCTTTGTTAATTTATTTCTGGCGTTGGATCAGTTCTATTGCCTCGTAGATATACAATTACCTGTCTATTATGATTATCATGTGCTGTGCCAAAATTCTGGTTTTAAACCAGAATATGATGATACATGTATATTGGTAACATGGTGTGCATATAGAGAGGAAAGTTTGTTACAGCATTTTGTGGTGTTATTTATCCAATAAATGAATCATATATGGCTGTAGATTCTAGTAGCTGTTCAAAGAGAACTTTGTTCAGAACCATTGAATTAGAGTGATTTGAAGTTTGAGTTTGATGCAGGCCTTTTGCCAAATAATATAGAATTTACCACCTAATTTAAAACTTGAGAGATCTCTACGTGACTCTGAGTGACCGTGTCTCCTTTAGCAATGTAATCCTTGCTTTTCCAAAACAAATATATCTGTAAAGTGAACTTTGTTATTACTCCCTTTTTTCCACGTAGAGGATTGTGTTTCTAAATTTCTAATGCTGTTTTAGTCATAGGTATGAGGTTCTTTATGTTGAAAGAGGGGGAGCAACTATATCCGTGGTGCAGTACTTTTGCTTTTATGTTCAAGTGTAACTTGAGCTTTATGATTAAAAATAGAATGTCAGGTATGGAGTATTATACTTAGGGTATGGATGCTTCCGATGGAAGAAGCTATTGAGCCCGAGTTTATTGTTGAATGCTTACCCTTACAAATGCTGATGCTGTTACTTTCTCCTTGGGAAATCACATGCTGAATCACACAAATGGTGTTACTTTTTTTACTGTCCATTACTGTAATACAGAAGAAGCATTGCAAATGTCACTCTAGTTATTGAATGATATTTCTAAATGTTTAAAAGGGAAATTTATCACTTTCACTAATGTAATGTGGGAGACGGAGTATGAAGTTTGTGTTTAGCATGGTTGATTAGATGATTAGAAAAATGCTTGAGAGCTAGGGATGATGGCGTGACTGAAACTAATACTGCAAACTTATCCGTGTGACTTGTAAGAAGCTCAGTTGAGCCTTACAAAGCTAGGATTGATCTCAAAGTTGTATATGCTACGCCTCACTAAATGTGGTTTGGTTCCAAAATGTGCAGGTGATAGATTTCGTGGTCTGCTGGTGCTTTAAGTCATCTCTAGTATAGGACTATGTGCTGAACCGAGGTTTTGTTTAGTCGACTACATCTACGCTTACACTGCCAACTATTATTAGAGAAATTGTGGAAAGTGATTACTAGACGAGTCCATTTTGGCTCGACAGTAGTTGGCTGATCCTCAAGGTGGCACAATCTTGGTTATCCTAGAAATTTGTATTCGAGGCTTAACTTTGACAGGTTCTAGTTTTTCGGTTCCGTGGGGAGTTAAGCTGATAAATTTTCCGCAGTGGGTGGTCTCTGAAGTTTTGAAAGAATATGTAGTTATGTACTACATATTGTTCTTTTTTTCAGTCATATTGTTCTTTTTTCAGCAATAGTAGAGAAATAGTAGAGAAATTGGTTTCAGCAATAGTAGAGAAATTGGTTTTAGCTTTACCCTGAAAGGATCCTACACTTGTTTTCTCTTTGAAGCAGTGTTGTCCATAATAACATGATGAAAGGAAGAAAACAGCATGGTTTCGTGATGAGAAAAAATTGAAAGCTCCCATGGATTGCTAATTAAAGTTCCTTAAATCTCATGATATACCTCAATGTTACACCAAACTAGAGGTTGCCTTGTAGGCATTTTGCTTAAGACTCTTGGAAAAATGCAGTCTCTCAATCAGGGCTGGCCCTAATACTTTTAGGGTCTGGAGCAAATTAGAAAAAAAAAAAGCCCCTCATGATATTTAATAACTAATATCTATAAAATGGGGCTAGGATGAGAATTTTTATTTATTGAGGCAACTAATTAAATATGTAATATTTATTTTTTTCATATAATTTTTAAAAAAAATGGGCCCTCTATTTAATTGCTAATTTGGCGCCTCATATGCCTCAAGTATGAGGCCGGGCCTGCTCTCAATTTTCGAAGCAGGCAATCTATTGTAGGACTCCATGCTTGAATACTCAATTCAGAAAAGTACACAGGAAATCCACATAAATAACACCAACACCACGTTAATAAGAGTCATCCATTTGCAAATCTCACAAAGAAAGTGACTATAGGATCAATCTCATGGAACCTCTTGTCAAAACTAGCATGGTAGACTGCATTGCTACATTCTCTGGTCTTTTGATGGCAGCATTCCTCAAGTCTATCCATATCTTCATTAGCTTTTCCGTAATCAGTTCATTAATATTACAATCATAATGATGATAATAATACAACTTCAATTCATCAAATTATAAATAACTAAACTAATTCTCTTTTTTAAATAAAATTAAGAACCATCAGTCAGACGAGAGTAGTTTTATGGGTATCCAAGCCTTAATATTAATGATCGGATAGGCCGAAATCTTTTACAATGAAGTTGATCCTATTACAGGAGAACAGGGTATGATTCCTTTTACATAGAAGCACTAAATATTTAAAGTACAAATCTAAAACTTTCGTGGCAATGCAAACATTACACTAAGATCGAATGTTTGATGTAGCTAAGTAAATCATCCAAACATAATAATAGCAGTCAAAAGAGTAGCGGGCCATCTTCATCCTCCTAGAATTGAAATACCGTGGTCGCAACTCCAAATCTCAATTAAACGCATATCACCTCTACGAACTAAAACTATCCCAATCTAAATCAATTTGTCAAATCCATCCCTCTGGTCATTGTGTTAGATACAACCAATCTTTAACTGCATTGTATTTCTAAAGATATCTTACAAATTTTCCCCTTCGCACATGGTCTAACGTGCAGAACTAGCTGCTTTAGATTCTTCTGAGTTCGTGGCTTTCACCTAATTTTCTAAAGAAGGAAGAGTAATAGTAGTAGTGGATCTATCATAGAGCCGCTAATGGAGGTTACAACAAGATTTCTCTATCTACGAAATTTCTGTTTATTTGGATTCAAATGTAAAAATAATTTTCGACTTCAATTACCGACTTGAATGACTTTGTGGAATGTACCTCTATGGAGTGAAATTTTGGAGAATCAACTTGGCATGTGTTCCATTGAAAACCCTTAGTTGGTAACCAAGTTCAGCCGGCCAGTCATGTTGTACCGGAATCCCGAGCCCCACCCGTCAAAACTAGCCACCCGCAGTCATGACCCGAGTGTTTGAGAGCCTAGCCCGACCAGCAACTGTTCGGCGACCAAAACTCGATCTTTCCCTGCCTCTCAGCCATCGGCCAGAGCTCCGTTCGTCTTCCTACTTGATCGGGCCCAGCTGTAGCCCGGTTATAAATCAGATCTGACCATCCGATGGAGAAAAAAAGGGTACCTGAAATTTTACATCTCTCCAACTGAACCTGCCACCGCCCAAAGGCGGATTTGACCCACAGCAAAGCCATTGTCATCGACGTTTCCGCCGGTCACCATTAGCAAAGGGAAGAGCTCGCTGGAAAAGGCCATCACCTGAGGCAGAGGGAAGCTCGTCAGCTTCTCCATCACCTCTACTTCTAATCTGAAGAACGGTCATCTTCCACCACTCCATGAGGATTGGGTTGTAGATCTAGAGATCTTTATTCCCAAAAGAGAGATTAAAAACTGGAGGGAATTTGGACAAGATGCCCGCAACCAAAAGAGGAAATAAAGCAGAAGAATTTCTTTCAATCGCTTCAGGAACCCAACTAATTCTCTTCGACATTACATACCAATTGCAGCCAGATTATCATCATTTCCCTCAGGATAGGTGCATAACAGCCCCAGAGTTATCAATCACACACTGATTTTCTTTTTGATATTTTTTCAGTAAAGCTTAATTGCTTTTCCAGTTTTCCACTAAGATGGCCTCTTAGTTTTGTTTGCACACATTACAAAGGCAACGAAATTGCATGTGACTTTCCCATGGCATTTAGAGACCTAAAACAAGAAAGCATTCAGTCAGCAATGGCTGGGTCAACATGTACCAGTTGGTTTAACATTTCCTGCTTTAAAGAAGGGCTGTATATTAGGGTCGACTAAGTAACCTATTTTTAAAAAGTACTCACTCAAGCGCATTTGATATGTTAGGCTTCCCATCTTTTTTTCAGCAAGCAATACAACTTCATATCTGGAACTCTTGCCTTTCCTCCCAGCAAAATCAATCTGACATCACAGAAGTTCACTATTAGAAGCACGGAAACAAGAGAAAAAGAAAGTCACTCTGTACATTGAATGCACTGACAACAACAGCAGAGACATATCTAACATTACCACAAAACATGAAAGACTCTTGTATTTACATAACAAGAGAAAGGGTCATGACCAACATAAATGCCGAGTGACTTGGGCTACAATTGAACACTACAGCTATAGGAGAAAGTTGTGCGCCATGTACAGTTAATATAACCTTAAAGTTATGGCATCGAACATAATCCAACAAATCTTATCAACATTTGTTCCAAAAAGCTACACAGTCAATGAAGCTCAACTTACAAATGCATACCTTGCAGATTTTCTCTCTGCTCTACTTTCCATACTGCAACTTGCATGTTTTTGCACTCCTTCTTGAGATTACTTCTTTTCTTCATCTCAATCACCTCAAAGAAGATAAACCATGTAAGACCATCCAACTGATTCATGCGAGCCAGGTATTGAAGAAGCAGCAATCTCATTTCAGCCTATCTTCTTCCGAAAGGCAATGCATTATCAAGCAGAAACTTCTGCAGGCTAGGCAAAAATTTTCTACTTCATTCTGTAGAAAGTCAACACATTGAAGCATTTTGTGCGAGGGTATCTCCAGAATTAAGAGCCTTCAACTATTTTCCATAGCGCAAGATGTTAATAAGATCACTGTACAAGTCAGAAGTAGGCTTCATTTCCATATATTCTTCTCTTGAAACTACTACTTGATGCTCAAGCGTACTGGATGACTGAGAATCTGTGAGTGGAATGAATCTCGAAAACTGAGATGCCAAGCCTCTTTTTACCAATTTACTAAACAGAAACTTCGACTCTTCCATCTGACTCGACTCACATAAGCAACTTAGTAGCATCTCATACACAGAAAAATCAATCTCAACACCTTTCTCCTCCATTAGGTTCAAAAAATTTAAAGCTTCAACAGACATTCCTCGCTTGCAATATGAATCAATCAAAAATAAAAACATGCCAAAGTCAATTTTAATTTCACTGCTCTGCATTTCACTGACAAGTTGTTTCACTGCATCCATATTTCCAACCTTACACAGCCCACTAACCAATATTCCATATGAATCAGAATTTGGACTAACACCATTCCTCATGGTAGAGAAGAATGTAAGTGCTTCTTCAACATTTCCTAATCTACAATAGCCATTAATAATCAAATTGCAAGTATAGGTATCGACTTTGAGTCCCTTATTGAGCATTTCAAAGGCCAAACTCTCAGATTCCTGTATTCTTCCTGAACTACAAAATCCATCAATCAAAAACTTATAGGTCTCAACACTAAAATCTACTTCTTCTCTTCTCATAAACTCCAGTGTCCTATCCAATTCATCAAAGTTCCACCTCTTAGTACATGCATCTACCAAAGTATTACATGTAATAATGTTAGGCCTAATCCCAAAACCCACCATTTCCTCCACTAATTCTCTAGCCCTTTTAATCCCACCACTCTTGCACAAACCATCAACCACCACAGTCAACGAGAACACCGAAACCTCAATACGCGACTCTACCATTCTATAGAAAAACTCTAGCCCCGACTCTAATCTACCACATTTCATAAGTTCCACCAAGAAAATAGTACAAGTTCTCTCATTGATCTCGATGCCAATGCTTTTCATATAATCAAATGTCTCAAAAGCTCTTCTAAAATCTTGGTTGTCCGAATAAACTTTAATCATCAAGTTAAGAGCTTTAGCATGTAAGTAAGGCTTATACCGACTGTTATCGAAGAAACAAGCAACAACAGAAAAAGGGCACCTCACATTCTCATGAGCCAAAAGCGCCCCCAAAAGATTCTCAGCTTCATCAAATCTTCTTGATTTGATAAGCCTGCACAGAAGGGCCAAATGGGTATCGAAATTGAGCTGGAAATGCAGCAAAGATTGGTTCTTGACGAGGAAACAGAAGAAATCAAGACATTTGAGAGTTTCAACATGAGGGTCCGTGAGAATGAGGTGGACTAGGTTGGGAGTAAGCTTGGCGAGGAGGGAGGTTGTCGGGGTGGGTTGAACATGTGACGAGGTCAATATGGTGGAGATGATGGTGTCTGCAACTTTGGATTTGGGGCTTATGGAAGGGTTTGGAAGTTGGCATCTCTTTACAGTTCTGAGGTTTTGGAGGAGTTTTTGGAGTGACATTCTCCTCCTCCTACCTCCAATTTTGGGTGCAGGTGAGGAAACCAACGCAACTCCATCACAAATGTGCATTTAGCAGATGGGCCATTGTTTATAAAGGTTGCAAAATAAAGAGGTGGGCTTTAAATTAGGAGGGCTTGAAGACCAATTTGTGGTTCAAGTGACATTCTCATTTTTCTAATATCTTTTCCTTTTTCTTTATCTTTTATCCTTTTACCTTTTTCTTTTAGGCAAAGTCTTGAGAAAGATGGTCTTTCCATATATTTATGGAAAGACGGAGTTTAATTCGAATAATAAAAGGTAAAAGGTCTTAGTTGCAACATTAAAAATTTAGTACGCAACTTGTAGTAGTTATAAAATTTATAACCCGATTCATGCAACCCAAAAATTTTATCTTTATTTTTTCTAATTTACGGTCTTTCCATAAGTTTCATATCTCTCAAGAGACGCACTCTTTCTTTTATCTTTTATCCTTTTACCTTTTTCTTTTATCTTTTATCCTCTTCCATTTCTTTCACCTTCCCCTTCCCACACCCCTTGCACTTCCCCCCTTCCCCGGTTCCCCCTTTACACCATCATCGACCAATCCCCCCGATTCCGACGTTCGACCTCGCCGATTCCGTCGTCACCAATCTCCCTGATTCTACCTCCACCATTCCACCTCCCCAATTCCACCTCCCCAATTCCACCTCCGACCAATAAAATCGTTTTACCTCCACGCATAAAGGGTTGGGGTGGCGTGGGATTTCTCCAAGAGTAGCCACATCGCGACACCTTCTACATCGTTCACGCCTTGCTTCACGCCTCCACCAACAACCTCTGGAGCTCATCTGGTTCTCGTACGTTAATTAATCTGTGTTTTTCGATTCACTTTTAACTTGGGACCTGGTTCAATTTTGCGCGATCTGAGTTGTTCTGATGATCGGATTCGCAGCCCTGGTGCCGCTGGCGGAGTTCCGGCAGCCGGAGGTGATGAAGAAGTACGATGTGAAGATCGACATCGATGTTCTCGACATGCTCGACACTGTAACTAACCAGAAAGAAGTTTTTGCTTCGGCGGCGAGGTGGTGGTGTGGGCGACGGAGGTGGTGGTGTGGGCGATGGAGGTGGTAGTGTGGTGGAGTTGGGGATGTTGGCGGCTGGGCGGCGGAGGATGACGGAGAAGCGATGGCTGGGCGGCGGAGGACGACGAAGTAGCAGCGGCGAAAATGGAAAGGCAGAGGATGACAAAATTTGGGGGAAAGGGGAAAAGGAAAATGAATCCCTTTTTAGCCCAAATCCCACTTTTCAGCCCAAAATGAAAATAATAAGGAAAAAAAGAGATGAAGATAAAAGCTAAAAGATAAAAGAAAATTGATTATTTTGCCCCTAAAATAAACACTTTGTCCTTATCTTTACGGTTTGACTTGATAGAAGGGGTACAAGTTGCCAGTTTTATTAGTCCAGGGATCTAAAGTATAGGAAAGAAGTGAAGGCTCAAAGGTGAACAATGGTGATAATTTGAGTGCCACATAAGCCATTTTTTATGTTTTAATCTTATAGCATTGAATGGACCAACAAGATCCAAACTGTTGATAATTTTGGAGAATAGCACCAATTTTTATGGTTATACAAAGCGAGAAAGATTCATATGAGATTGTAAAAGGAATAAGATAAAATTGTAAAATTACAAAAAGTGCCTCATATTATCTCCTAACTTCAAACAATTGTGTTTAAACCCTTCGTCTCACCATAATATTTGGTGAGACTGTCTCACTCGAGTTTTTGTAAAACAAACAAAGCTGTATATCCTTCTCCCCTCTCTGAAAAAAAAGAAAGCAAAGTCGCTTCTCCTTCTCCCCTCTCTAAAAAAACCCTACTTTCTCTTAAATTTCTTTTCTTAATCTTCCCATCATGGGGAGATGGGGAAACAGTAATTTTTCAATTGATATTATTTGAGTTTTATGTTATTGAATAAGTATGGATCTATTTCTATACATTAGTATTGTTCTTCGACATGATAGATTAGATTGTTGTGTTCGTGATTATCATTCTATTTAGTTGCTCGCGTCAAAGTTTTGTTCTCAATCTGTTTTAACAGATTGAGTTTTTATAATTTTGTGTGTTTTTTTGTTAGGTTTTCCATTAATTTGGATGCTTCGGATATGTGTTTTTCAAGGTGTTTACAGTTTGAAGAACATAGATCTGCTTTGGGTCAAGTGGTGTTGCAGTTCTTGAAGATCCCTGTTTGGCGAAGTGATTGATGTGTGATACACTCTTCTCTGCTAAGTGGTTATGGTTTTCGCAGGAAGTGAGTTAATATCTCGATGGCGATTGTTAAGGAATGTAGATATTACTTGTAATTGTATTTTATTTCATTTTCCTAGCTTGTATAGGTATTTTGTACCACTATATAATGTACCATGAAATGATGAATCCAAACACACATTATTACATTTATTTCTACATGGTATCAGAGTCTAAAGTCCTGAAAGTTTAAGAAAATCTATGCTGCTCTCCTGAGCCATCGCCGCCGTCATGTCCAGCTGCGTGTTTGTCACACTCGCCGCCAGTTTGCGCCGCTGCTGCTAGCCGATCTCCATCTGCCGATCGCCGCAATGAGTCTTCAGGTTTCCGCAATCGTTCAACTGTTCGTTGTTGTCCATTCGTCCGCACATCATCCTCTACGCGTCAGCTCCGAACTCCACGTGCTGCCGTCGTGTAAGCCACGCGTTGCCGCTCCTTGTCGATCCAATTTACTACTGCCAATCCGACTCGATCTGCCGCTGCTATTCTGTTCTTATCTGTTTCAATGTCTACCTCTGAATTTAAATATGTTACCCACTGCTGCCCTCAGCCGCCGTTCACTAGCGTTGTTACCTCGCTGCTAGGATTTGAGGCTATAGCTTCCGTCTCCCCTACCCAATCTGATTTTGGTCCTTCTCTGTCTGATGAACAATGAAGTACAACCCTTTATTTATTTAATCAGTTACATTACCCCCTCTAACCATGGGTTAGGTAAGTCTCTTTTACCCCGAATTCTTGATTCGAGAGCCTCGTATCAGATGACCGCTGACAAGGGTTCTCATACTGATATTACTACTGCTATCGACTCTGTGAATGTTATACTGCCTGATTGATCTGTGTCATCTGCTACACAATATGGTTCTATTTACTTTGGTGTGTCACCCTTACTCATGTGCTATACATACCTACTTTGCGATGTCATTTATTATCATGCTCTAGATTGTTGTCTGCTTTAAAATGTCTAGTTTTGTTTACTGAAAATTATTGCATTTTACAGAAAATCAGTACTAAGACTGTGATTGGCATGGGTGAACAACAAGGAGGAGGGGATGTTTACTGGCTTCATCTGCTGGATACTCATGTTCGTCCTCATATCCTGCCGTCTATTCCGACAGTTGCGTCGGTCTCTTCATCTAATTTTTGGCATCAGCATCTTAGGCATCCATCCTCTACGGTGTTGTCTTCTGTTCCTACTCTTAATCCTAGTACAAATAATACTTCTATTCCTTGCTCGGTGTGTTATTGAGCAAAACAGACTAGGCATAGCTTTCCTTTGAGTTCTTTAAATGTTAGTTCTTTGTTTGAATTAATATATTGTGACGTTTGGGGGCCTTATAGTTCCCCGTCTTTTAGTAGTATATTTTATTTTTTAACTATAGTTGATGATTATACCCGAGCTCTTTGGATTTATTTATTAGTGGCTAAGTCAGAAGTAACTTCTAGATTTATAGAATTTTGTGTTTTGATCAAGACATGGTTTGAACGCACCATTTGCCGCGTGTGTGCTGATTATGATACATAAGTTTTACCCCTGAGATCCTACTTTGCTGAATCCGGTATTATTTTTGAGACATCTATGGTTGATACACCACAGCAGAATGGTCTCGCAGTGCGCAAGCATCGTCATTTGTTGAATATGGCTCGTGCTTTGCGTTTTCAAGCTAATATGCCTATTGATTTTTGGCGAGAATGTGTTCTCACTGCTGCTTATATGATTGACCGGACACCGAAAAAGCAACTTAATGGTCGCACACCATTTGAGATGCTCTATGGACGAGCTCCAAATGACGCACCTTTGAAGGTATTTGGATGGTTGTGCTTTGCTTCTTACATTCCTAGATACCGAGACAAGTTTTCACCAAGAAGTCGACGATGTTTGTTTCTTAGTTATCCTGTCAGAAAGAAATGTTACCGCCTTTATGACCTGGAATCCCACACTTTCTTCAACAGTCGGGATGCCAATTTTTTTAAAGATAAGTTCTCATATACAGTCACTCCGACACCGGACTCAGTGAATCCTGGCGGTGCCACCACCTAACCGCCGCCTTCACCGGAGCCTTACCCGTTGGTAGCTATCCTCCCTATACCGCCGGCCACCGATTCGCCTACCCAGTCAGACCAGCCACCCGGCCTTGACCACTGGCCCACTACTTTGTAGGTCCGGTCTGATGCTGCACCACCAGAGTTGATGACATCGCACGTGCCACCAGCTCCCAGTGACTATACACCTTACACGCCATTGTTTCCTGACACGCGTATTGTATCGCCACCTGACGCAGTGTCTCTGACATCGGACACTACCGTCCACCACTATCTGCTGTCAACTCTACCTCCTGCATCACAGGATAGTCCAACACCACCTTTTGCAGCCGAGCCACCTCATCTCCGAAAGAGTACCCAAAATTGCCGACCTCCTCCTTACTTGGAAGAATATGATTGTGATGATGATTATGTCTGTGCTATTACTACTGAAGACTCCCCTAGTACTACATTTACTCATGCACTTTCACTATCCTCGAGTGTTCTCTATCCTCTTACCGATTATGTAAATTGTGAGAATTTTTATAGTACGCATTCTAGAATTTTGGGTGCAGTTACTTCTAGTGCATATCCCACCACTTATTCAGAGGTGTCAAAGCATGCTCATTGGCGAGATGCTATGACTGAAGAGCTTACTGCGCTTGAGCGCAATCATACTTGGACAATGGACTCTTTACCTCTGGACAAGACTGCAATTGGTTGAAAATGGGTTTACTGTACAAAGTTTAAATCCGATGGCACCATTGAGCATCATAAGGCATGCTTGGTGGTTCTCGGGAATCGTCAAGTTGAAGGGATTGACTATACTGAGACATTTTCTCCTATTACGAAGTTGAGTTCGGTTCGTCTATCTTGTCCATTACAGTTATTCATGGTTGGGAACTGCATAAGATAGATGTGTATAACGCTTTCCTGCATGGTAATTTGCATGAAATGGTTTTCATGCGACCTCCACCAAGCTATCCTGCGCCTCTTGGATAGGTTTATCGCTTTCAGAAATCTCTTTATGGTCTTTGCTAGGCTCCTCGTAATTGGTTTGCAAAACGAGCTAAGGTTTTACCGACATTTGGCTTTGTCAGAGTAAAGCATATTACTCTCTATTTTTTTCCCGTGGTTTGTGTTTCTTTGCATGTACTGGTTTTTGTGGATGACTTGGTTATTGCTGGTAGTTCTTCGTCGCTTATCTCTGAATTCAAGCAATACTTGAGCTGTTGTTTTAACATGAAAAATCTTTGTCCGCTTAAGTATTTCTTGGGTATAGAGATTTCCAGAATACTGGATGAGATTTTTCTTTCACAACGGAAATATCCCCTGGACATTTTATCTGACACAGGTTTATCCGCTTCTAAACCGACTGACTTTCCGATGGAGCAACAACACGATCTGGCACGTGTTGAAGGTCCACCTTACCATGATTCTGAGCAATACCGATGTCTGGTTGGGTGACTAATTTACCTCGTTATCACTCATCCTGAGCTATGTTATTCAGTTCATACTGTTGCACAGTTTATGAAGCCTCCTTGTGTTCCTCATTGGCAAGCTATTGTTCATGTTTTACACTACCTGAAGAGTCATCCTAGCCAAGGTTTATTTCTCTCTTCCCGTTGTAATTTGCAATTTACTACTTACTATGATTATGATTGGCTGCATGTCCCATTACCGGGCATTCTTTTTTCGGATACTTTGTGATGATTGGTGATTCTCCGATTTCTTGGAAGACTAAAAAGCAACCTACGGTCTCTCGATCTTTAGCTGAAGCGGAGTATCGTGTTATGACTGTTACCTCTTGTGAATAATTATGGCTCAAATCTTTACTTAAAGATTTGTGGGTTGCGCATACTTATCTTATGCATTTATTTTGTAACAATCAATCTGCTCTTCATATTGCTGTAAATCCAGTATTCCATGAACGTACAAAGCATATCGAAGTACATTGTCCTTTTGTCCAAGATCTCATATAGTCTGGTACTATTGTCACTCATCATATCCGCACTTCTGATCAACCTGCAGACTTGTTTACCAAACCTCTCGGCCGTAACCAGTTTCATTCATTTCTTTGCAAGTTGGACATTTCTGATCCCCATGCTCCAACTTGAGGGAGGGTGTTAAGGAATGTAGATATTACTTGTGATTGTATTTAAATTCAATTTCTTTTTCCTAGCTTGTCTAGGTATTCTGTGCCACTATATAGTGTACCCTGAGATCATGAATACAGACACACGATATTACCCTTATTTTCTACAGTGATATTACAGTTTTTATTGGATCATTAATTTGTAATAGTACGGACGATCAGTCTGGTTGATATGTAATTAGATATCTTTGCAGTAGATTAGTTATTGCTAGAGGGTAGTTGAATTGGATGTCAATTTCACTTATTGTAATCGATGTTGGACATTTTTCCCATCAACTATGAATGATTATTTTAAAAAATATATATAATTGTGATGTCCAAGGGAAAATGAGGGCATCCATGGCTATGAATAGAACTGGCAAACGGGGCTTATGAATCGGGCACGGATAAGAACTGACCGGGTTTGGATTTGATTCAGACACAAATACTTTTGGGTCTGTATTGGATTTGGTCAGGTATGTTTTATCTGGATTGACATTGGGTAGATTTGAAAAAAGTATTGGATCGATGCTTGTTTAGTTCATGTGATTTGGTTTCAGGTTTGGGTGTAACTTTTTTAATCGTTGATTGGGTTTTGTTGCATTCAATTTGGATTAGGTTATTCTTCAGCTATATTCTCTTATATATATAAGATTTAGTCGAATTCAGGCATATTCAATTTGAATCTCGTTCAAATAAATATAGCAAACATGTCATTATTATACAAATGTGCATTGACAATGAAGGGACCATGATACTTGTGCAACTTATGATGCTGAGTTAAGATTATAACATGTATTGGCAAAATAAAATAGTATGTGTTATTAGATGTTTTCTACTCGCTCCGTCCCACTTGTTTTTGTACTTTTGCTTTTTACACACTATTCTCTGTTTGACCGCATATTTGAATAGATATATGAACAACAATATTATCATATATGATATTGTTCAAATTGTCGTTACAAGTATTTTTTTAAATATTAAACTTTATTCATCATCTTCGTTTTCCTTCTGAGGTGATTCGGTGATTCCATGAAAAATGGATCTCACCCCATTTCTTCTGCTACCTCTCTTTTTTCGATTGGCACCGCCGCCATGGCGGTGCCCTCCATCAGTTACGCAAACATTCTAGTTCCAAACCAATCGAATCTACTGTTAACCTTATTGATAAAGCAACCTTCAATCCAAAAACTAAGGTAGACCATCTGGGTGAACCCAGACTTTCCTTTTCCAATGAGGAATGCGATAAGCTTGAGGTCCCTCTGAAGTTGATGCTTGTTGGGAAATTCTCTCGGAGTAGGCCTCAACTGGAAAAACTCCGTAGAGATTTCCAAACAGCTGATTTTAAGGGCCACACAAATATTCATTTATTACATAATAGTCAAGTTTTAATCTCTTTTGCTATTTCCGATGATTATTATAGATGCTGGATTCACAAAGTGTGGAACTTTGGGTCTTATTCTTTAAGAATATCTAAATGGACAGCTAATTTCAATCCTAATGTCGATTCTCTTATGTGCCTATTTGGTTAGCATTATACGGTTTACCTCACTAGATTTTTGATCAAGATGTAATTCCTTCTATTGGTAATCTAGTAGGTCACCCAGTGAAAGTGGATAAAGCAACTCTTAATCGATCTAGGCCTCATGAAGCCAAAGTATATGTGGAATTAGATATAACATTGCCTAGAACTAATTGCATTTGGATAGAATATAGGGGGTCGGGTTGTTGGCAATATATTGACTATGAAGGGGTTCTTGATTACGGTGCTAAATGTCTAAAACTTGGTCATATCGACACCTCTTGTAAATCTGACAGTTTACAGGACAAACCTTAAGTTTGGAGACCTTCTGGAAACACTCCCAAAGCTAAACAAATTGTGGAAAATCCCTCATCATCAGGTATTCCCTCCAAAGGGAAAACTTTGGTACCTACACTTACTACCACTGTTCCTTTGATGCAGAAGGTTTGGAGACCAAAAGCTTCGGTTAATAAGCAACCCAGTGAGGTAAATGTCTCAAGTTATGAAGTTTTGCCCTCTTTGACAGAGGCACATGTTTTTCTAAAACTGTACCTAATTTGATGTATTTGCTACTTCTGTGGATATACATGTGAACTCTATTACTTCTGATCAAAATTCCAGGATATCCTATAAAAATAATGCTGTTAGACCAATCTAAATGATTCAAATGCTAATTTTGGATCAAACAAATCTCCTGTGAATCATGTTGTTTCTAGTTCTATGCCTAATGCGGTTTTCCACGTAGTTCACTTAATAAATTATTCTGAGAATAATAATCTGAATGTGATAGACTCTGCCTCAAAAGAAAATCCAAAATTAGGCTCTACGGCTATCATTTCAGGCACTGGAATCCTAGTTAATGAGAATTCAGTAATTAATTCTGATATGGGATCAGAAGCTCGTCAGACACTTGTAGCTCATGACAAAACCCTTCTATATGATAAATCTGTTCCTTTCCCTCTTAGTGTTCATAATGGTCTTGTTATAAGAGACAATCAGAAAGATGATTTCATTGAGATAAATGGCCTTTCTCCACTTCTATCCTCAGGATCTAAATCTAAAAAGAAAGACCATAATAAAGGAACTCAAAGAAAGGAAAAGGCTCTTAAAAGTGGCTACAACTCTGAACCAGAAAACCTTAATGAAGCCACTATAACCATGTCCTAAGATACCTTCATTTCTGAGATGTTTAAGTCTCAAAACATATTCAATGCATTATTAAAATTACCATCCGTGGATTCTAATCACTTTTCCAAAGCCCAAACCAGGAAATATAGTCGAAAAGACTATTCTTCTAATCCTAAAACTGTAATCACCAGATTGTCCTCTAAACAACATTTTTAAATGGAAGTTACCTTTGTATATGGAATGTACGTGGAATTGGAAACCAAGCCTATAAAAGAAGAGTAAAAGACATTAAACACAGAAACAAGATTGTAATTTTTGCACTAATTGAACCAAGTGTGGAAGACTCTCAGATCACAAATATTGCTTTTGAACTAGGATATAAAAACTTTTACTTTCTACCTGGTTGTAAGGTGTGGCTCTTCTGGGATGACTGTATCAAAGTGGATATAGTCAAATCTCATAAACAATACATTCTCACCAAAATCCAATACTGTAATCTTAATAAGGAAAGCCACATTGCATTTGTGTATGCCAAACATTCACAAAGAGAAAAACTAAATTGTGGAAATTCTTAACTATCCCTGAAACATATTCCTCTGTTAGCTATAAGGGATATGAATGTCATTGAAAATCTGTGTGATATCTAGGACAGTCTACCCCTGATCCAACAGTTATATCTGATTTTAATACATTCTTAACTACTGGAAACTTCACTACTCTACCTACATCAGGTAGTTTATTTACATGGATATAGATGAGAACTAGAGGCCGGGTTTGGAAAAGATTGGATAGGGGTATTGATAATAATCTTAGGTTAACTGATTTTCCTACATCACATATCAATGTGATTGCTAGAGAACAATCAAACCACTCACCATTAATCCTACATATCAAGAATCAGAATTGTTTTACTGGTCCCAAACCTTTCAAATTTTAAAATTGTTGGACTAATCATGCCTCTTTCAAATCCTTAGTTCGGGATTCTTGGAATACTGAAAATAATCTTATTGGAATGGAAATAATGTTTTTTTAACTAAAAATTACCAAACAAGCCTTAAAATATGGAATAAGAATACATTTGGTAATGTTTTTGATGAGGTTAAAACTTGTGAAGAAAAGTTTCTAGAAGCTGGACAAGATCTTCAACAATCAAAGAATGCACCAAATTTAATTGCTTACAATAAAGCCAAAGCTCAGTTCACACAATCACTATCATAACAGGAAAATTTCTGGAAACAAAAATTCAGAATTAAGTGGTTAAAAGAAGGTGACTCCAACTCTTTTCATTATTCAGTTAAGGCTAAACATCGTAAGCAACACATAGCTTCTATTAAAAATTCACAAGGCATTTGGTTACATGATCAAAAAGATATATGAAATGAAGCTGTGTCTTTCTTTTCCAATCTTCTGACTGAGGAAAATGTAGACCCTTCAGGGATCAATACTGCATGGCTTATTTAAAATATCCCTCAAATGATTACACCTGAAATGAATCAGTCTCTTACTAAGCAAGTATCTATGGAATAAATTTCAGAGGTTATTTCTTCTATGGATGCAGATTCTTCACCTGGACCTGATGGGTTTTCAGGAAAGTTTTTAAAACTTGTTGGGATATAGTAAAAACTGATTTATTATCTGCTGCTCAAGACTTTATGCTTGGCAGTCAAATTCCAAAGGCTATCTCTTCTACTCAAATAACTTTAATCCCTAAAAAACATGTTACATCTACATTTAAGGATTACAGACCTATAAGCCTTTGTAATTTTGTGAACAAAATCTAAGCTATTGAGTCTAAGAATTAAACCCCTTATGCCATCTTTGATATCCCCTGAACAATCTGCCTTTGTAGAGGGCAGAGAACTTGCATATAATGTCTTGTTAATGGAGGAAATCACAAATTTCCCGAATTCAAAACATAGGGGTTCAAATGTCATATTTAAGTTGGATATGATGAAAGCTTTTGACAGAGTTTCATGGCAATTCTTAAACTCTCTACTTCTTAAAATGGGATTCCATCCTTCTCCGGTGAACACTATTATGGGTAATATCATGGCTGCACAGTTTTCCATTCTGATTAATGGTAGCCCCAATGGTTATTTCAAACCCTCAAGAGGACTTAAACAAGGGGATCCACTATCCCCCTATTTATTTATCCTCTTGTTAGAAGCATTCTATAGAAATCTAAACTTTCTTTTTAAATATGCCAACATTGATTTCTACATAATGCCCTCTTCTATGAAAACAGTAACACATCTTACCTTTGCAGATGATACGACTATTTTTATTAAATATCCAAAGAATGGCCTAAGAAATTTTCTCTCTTTCTTAAATCTATCGAAATGGCCACACCAGAAAGTGAATTTTGAGAAATCCAACTACTATCTTTCTAAGTTTGCAGCTCCCAGAATCAAATCTCAACTTTATATCAAACTGGAATGATAGAGGGTTCTTTCCCATTTAAATATTTGGGTTGCCCTATTTATTTAGGAATAAACAAGAACATCTTTTATCAACCATTAATAGAATCAATTTCTTCCAAAATAAATAAATGGCAAAACAACTTTCTGAATCAAGCTGGAAGATTGATTTTGATCAATCATGTCCTCTCAGCAATGCCTTTGCATATTTTAAAAGTGATCAAACCCACTAAAGCCATCCTGGACAAGATCCATACCATTCTTTCAAAATTTCTATGGAACAAAACTGAGAATGGTTTAGGAAACAAAAGGATTTGGAAATCATATCCCAGATTATGCTTTCCAAAATGTGAAAATGGGTTAGGAGTTAAGAACATACACTTCATGGTTCAAAGTTTCTCTTTAAAGCTATGGTGGAAACTTCATCTTGGTAAGCCATTATGGTCTCAACTCACGTGGTCTACTCCTGATCATCTAAAATCATTAAATACTTGGAAAAGAATCATAGAAGTTAATGATTTAGCAATGACTAACTCCAAAATCCAATTAGGTTCTGGTGAAGTGTCTTTTTGGGATACTAATTGGACTGATCATGGTCCTTTGTCCTATTTATGGTCCTCCTGTGTTCCTATTCATTTCCCTGATGCATCTATTAATGATTTATATGCCAATCAGTCTAAGTTCATAGACTTTGTATAGGCTGGTCTTCTTACACATATCATTACATTACTTCACAGAAGAACTATCCTTTTTGCTGAATTTAATGATTCTCTGATATGGAAGCCTACTGAACATGGGAATTTCTCTATTAAATCTTCATATGTCATAAGGCCTAAAAGATGAGTAATTATCTCTTTCAGATTTCTATGGTCAAACATGCTGCTAAGGAAAATAAGCATCTTTAATTGGAAATTGTTGAACATATTGATTGCACTTCCTGATGTGCTGGAGGATTTTAATATGCACTTGCCCTCTAAATGTTGTTTCCGTGCCAATAAATCTGAGGACATTCATCATATTTTCAATTCTTGCAGCTTGTCATGAATATTTGGAATGTTGTTAACAGAATGTTTTACATCCAGGACTCTACTTTCAGATCTTTATGGGATAGATTCTATTTTTGTTGGACTGTTACAGGTGAATCTTCTGATTTGGTAAACCTAATCACAATTTTACCTTGTATTGTTGTATGGTTTCTGTGGTGCTCTAAAAACAAGTTTTATTTTGAAGCCACTAAACTTAATGCTGTGCTACTTATCAAATCCATTTTATCTCAGTACCAGGACATTTTCCATTTTCATAAACTGAGATACAAATGGGAACTTTCCTCTGGTTTTCCTATACTCCTCAAAACTAAATATGGGGTAGAAAACAGCCTGTGTAGAAAATTGTGCAATGGAATTTACCCTTGCATTTCAAGCTTAATATTCATGGTTCATTTATGAGAAATGGAGATTCAGTTGGAAGTGCTATAATCAGAGATTCACAAGAAAAACTGATATCTGTAGTTTCAAAACCTTTAGAGCAATGCTCTAGTTTACAAGCAGAAATGGAAGCTCTAAATATTTGCTTGATTTAGCCATCCAGAGAAATGTTTTTCATATTGATATTGAATGTGATTCATTACTGCTGGTAAACATGGTTAGAAAGATCTTTAAAATCCCATGGAAAAACATCAATCTAATGAGATAAATTTGGGTGAAGTTAGCTCGAATCAAAGGACGAATTTCTCATATTTACAGGGAAGGCAATGGGGCAGTAGACTGCCTTGCTAAAGTTGCTAGCTTACACAAGGTGGACTCCTCTTTTACACTTGATAGTTTACCTAGAAATATTATAAGTCTCGTTTACCTTGATGCCATACATTTCCCATATATCCGGAATTCATGAGTTCATTACCATTATATTTGGTTTTTTTGGCTAGGAATGGGTTACTGCTCTTTGTTTGTTGTATTTGCAGGTACAACAACATGATTTTGGCCCTAATTTTGCTACTGGAAGTTTTTTGGTTCCAGCAGGTTTATGGTGCAGTGCAACTTTCTCAAACATTCACAACTAATGCTGGGATTTTTCAAATCTGCTCACATAGGTTCCCTCTACGGAGGCTTTTGGAAGTGGTTATCAATGATTCAATCAACTCATATTTTACTGTATCTGCTAGTGAACCTTCTCAGGGGAGAAGGTTTGCGAGGGATGGTTATGGAAGACTACCTCTTTTTGTCAACACGCGAGTGTGGAGACAAAAAAGTGGAAGGCCATAACCAGTCTTGTTTAGGGTTTTGGGCCATAGATCTTACCAAAAATGGGTTTGGAAGCATCGTCTATGGATTCTTATACTTTATGTATAGCTATTCCACTTTGTTACTAGTTACTCAAAGTCTAATTATGACTCAGTTTTGTATATTCTCTCCTTTTTGGTCTAGGAGCCTAATATATACCCCCTCACTTATGTGAGTTTTAACTAATTTTTTTATTTGTCGTTATTATACGTAGGTGTATTAATGGTCAAACATATAACTTGGATAGTGTGCAAAAAGCAAAAGTGCAAAAACAAGTGGGATAGAGAGAGTAATTTTTGTTCTTGATTCTAAGTCATTTTTTATATTTCATGTTAATTTATAATTATGAGAAAGTCTTTTAAAAAGGTGACATTTTTTAAGGGATTGGATTAGGATTTGATTGCAAAATGGGGTTTATTTTGTATGTAATTGAAATTTAGGGTTTCATATAAATGACTTTTTTCATTTTTCATTTTGGTAACTCCGCCCTCTTGTTTTGTACTTCCTCTTGTATTCTCCACTGCTTCGCCACCATCTTTTTTCCGGCATTCTCCGCTATTTTTTCCCTTCGTGGTCATGCATATTTTCTTTTGCATTTTGTCGTTGTAACAACGAAGAAATTGCATTCGCAATCTCCGTTTCAAATTCTTCACTGGTGGTTTGCTTCAAATTCATCATTGTCGATGTTTCTTCTCAATGGTGTTGTCAGGAAGAGGTTAATTATTACTCCCTTTGTCCCATAATAATTGGCATATTTTGAACTTTGAAAGTCAAACTGAGCCAACTTCGACCATTAATTTCTATTACTATATATGTAAGACTATTATCATGTTATATGTTGTTGGATTCATCATAACATATATTTTTAAATTGTTACATAATTTTTAATACACATAAATAAAGATATTAACTGTTGAACATTGCTTCAGTTGACTTTCAAAAGTCAAAATATGCCAATTATTATGGGACGGAGGGAGTAGTTTCTTTCACTTAGAATCGATTGATTGTTAGGGGTTTTTATGCTTTTTAATTGATTTCATATTTAGGTGGTGTCGAGGACCAAACAATGTTCATATAGAGAGGGTGATCCTACATGTGTTAGAAATTCTCGTCAAAGGAGAATATATGGTGTACCTAAGTCCAAGAGTTCAACTAGTATGTTAATTTTTTTCTTCTGTTTTTGAATTGTTTTTTGGTGCCTTTGGATGAGTTTGTGATGTTGATTTTTAGTTGTTGTTTTTTGGAATTTTTACACTTCTAACCCTAACTTTATATTGAAAGTGCCAATATAACCCTGTAAAACAAATAATGCGCCAAAATAACCCCAACTTTATGATAGAATGTGCAGATGTAACCTCCAGGCCTAAATCTGGCATTGACTCACCAATTGGGCTGTTGACTGGACCCAAAATGAAGAAAATACCCTTACCCCTAGAATCTAAATTATTTTCCCATTTTACCCCTCTTTAAAACAAAAAATAAAACAAAAAACAAAAAATAGAAAAATGGGCTGGTCTTCTTCCTCCCTCCTATTCATCACCACTTCCCGCGGCCACCAACCCCGCCTAGCCCACCACCAGCACCACCTTCAACACCGCCACCTTCTACACCTCCACTAGTTCCTTCCCCTATGCTCCTACCAGCACCACCTCCTACACCACCTCTAGCTCCACCTTCAACAACGCCACCTTCTACACCTCCACCAGTTCCTTCTACTACACTTTTTTATGCTTCAATATGTGGTATGAAGACCTTCCAAATGGAAGTATCGAATCCTGGGCACAGTTTTCAGACCTATTCTTGGGTCACTTCAACCAGAAACAAAAGTTCACTAAGACGATCACATATCTCAATAACACAGCCCAACGAAGTGATGAAAGCCTAGTAGAATATCATAACCGATTTGTAATAGAAAGCTTACAGCTTCGCAACTTGTCCTTCCAATCATCACAGGAGGCATACGATTAGAAGAATTCTAGAAAGAGCTAACGAAGAACATGCCTGAAAACCCAAGGGAGCTACAGAAGATGATTGGGTAGCATGTGAGAATGAAAGATGCAAACAATCGTAAGATAGAGCGTGAAAGAGGAGAAAAGTGAACAATGGAAGCAGAGTCTTCACAGAAGGGTTTCATAAAAAAAAGGAAAGGGAAACAACCCTTTCAAAGAAATGGAACCAGGTTCGCAGACAATAACATTTCAAGACACACCCTTGACAAGGCCAAGGAAGGAAATATGGAAAGCACACATGGATTTGTTCCAGGAACCAGAACCCATGCTAGCACCACTAGAAAAAAGATCTAGGGAGTACTATTTTACTTTTTACAAGGACCATGGCCATGACATCGAGTATTGTAGAGATCTAAGAAGACAAATTGAAGAAAATTTGAAGAATGGCTTTTTAGGTCAATATAGAAAAGAAGGGGGAAGTCAGAATGACGAGAATAAAACAACAAACACCTTAGTGAGGAATCAAGGGATAGTGACCGCATTACCAAAGAATCAAAAGATGACCGCAACAATTGACTGTAAGGATGACGGAGGTAATGAAATACCAGAGACGGTCATCCTGTATATACATAGATCCACAGAGTCATTGTCCAACAATGCTTCAAAAGCTAGAGCACGGTAATCTCTCTTGAAGGAACTTGTTAACAAAAGAATCCGATCAGATGAGGCGATCACCTTTAGTGCCGAATATTTCACCTCATAACGACCCCATGGTAATTATAGAAAAATTGGAAATGCTACTGTACATAGAGTGTTTGTAGATGATGGAAATGCGGTCGAAATACTATTTGTCGATTGCTTCAATAGGCTGGGTTTCAAATGAATGGACCTAAAAAAATCCACATCCTCGCTAGTTTGGTTCACATGGAGATCAGAAACGCCTCTACCTGTCACTATTGGAGAAAATGGAAGAAATAGTACCATCATGTGTGACTTCGTAGTCATGAACGCTCCAAGCATGTTTAATGCTATTATAGGTATCCCATGGATGAACAAAGCAAAGGACATATGGTCCCTTTACCACCCGGTCATGAAATTCCCAACTCCTGCTGCCATTGCAACTATAAGAGGAAACCAGCAAACTGCGAGGCAATGCATGGTTATCGCAAAGAAAGGCAGGAAGATTGGGAGATAAAGCAAAGATGGTTAACACAATCTTGAATGGAGAATTGATGAATCAACCATAATCAGTAGAGGACCTAGGGTAAGAAACATAGCAAGTTAGCCTGGATAACGAAGACAACTCCAAGTGTGTAAGGATATGGAAATACCTTCCTAATGAAGAGAAAAGAATCATAGAAATCTTGCGAAGTCAGAAAGAAATTTTTGCATGGAGTTTTCATAATATGGGAGGAGTAGACCCGCACATCTCTACACACTCTTTGATTACCAGTGATGCAATCAAGCCAGTCAAACAAAAGCAGCGCAGCTTCGCCAGTGATAAACATGCAGCAATCAAAGAAGAGGTTACAACAATGCTTCAAGCTGGCATAATTTTAAAAAAGGTCATATACCCAAAGTGGCTCGCAAACCCGGTTATGGTAAAGAAGTCAGTTACAGGATGGAGGGTGTGCATTGATTTTACGGATTTGAATAAAGCGTAACACAAAGATTGTTATCCTCTACCAACAATTGATCAGTTAGTTGAGGTGATTTTAGGGTATCAGGTGCTCTCATTTTTAGACGCTTACAAGGGATATCATCAAATATTAATGAACCTGGAAGATGTAGAGAAAACAACTTTTATAACAAGCTTTGGGACATTTTATTACGTAAAAGATGCCGTTCAAACTAAAAAATGTAGGAGCAACATACCAGCGAGTAGTGGATAACACATTTCATAATAAAATAGGGCATATCATTGAAGTTTTTGTCGATGATATGGTTATCAAAAGTAGAAAGGTGGATAGCTTCACTGTTGGCTTGCAAGAGACGTTGGACACACTAAGTGCCATAGGGATGAATCTCAACCCTAAGAAGTGTGTGTTCAGGGTGGGCACAAGAAAATTCTTAGGATACAAGGTGTCTTCAAAAGGAATCAAGGCCAACCCAGAGAAGGTTGAAGCCATAGTCAATCTTCCTCAGCCACGAACTGTCAAGTAAGTACAAGTTCTAATAGAATCACTAGAAGCACTCAACAGGTTCATCTCAAAGGTGGTGGAAAAGCATTTTCCGCTATTCGAAGTTCTAGAAAAGGCCAAGAAGTTTAGTTGGAGCCAAGAATGCCAGGTAGCGTATGATGGTTTGAAAGAACAACTTCTGACACTACCAACACTGAAATCACCCACCATTGGAGAAGTTCTATACTTATATTTAGCGATCCCACAGAACACGGAAGCTCTATTTTGGTTCTTATTGATAACTAGAAACAAGTACTAGTCTTTTATATTAGCAGAATATTATAGAGTGCAGAGAAAGCGTGTATACTAGTAGAGAAGCTAACCCTGGTCTTGATATTCTCAGCACGAAGACTGTGAATGTATTTCCATGCTCATCACATCATGGTTTACACTAGTTTTCCAATCAAGAACGCCCTTAACAAGCCTGAGTCATAAGGAAGATTAACTAAGTGGGCCCTGGAACTAGGTCAATTTGAAATACATTTCAAACCTAGAACAACGATCAAAGATCAGGCGTTAGCAAACTTCATCACAGAGATGATGAGCAAAGAAGCACAGAGAGCGAGCACGTGTCAGAGCTTGAGAATCGATAAAGGTATGTCAATATGGGATGAAGTTGCATGGACATTGTTCATTGATGACGCATCCGAAAAAGAAGGTTACGGAGTAGGTTTGCTATTTGTAGACCCTGGTTGAGTTGAACATAGATACTCATTACGGTTTGAGTTTCTACTCACCAACTACAAAGAAGAATATAAGACATTGATTTGAGGTTTGGATCTTACCATAAGGATGAAGGTCAGAAGTGTTCAAGTAACCATCAATTTTCTAATTATTGTCCAACAAGTGTGAGGGAACTACGAAGTACGAGAAAAACAGTTGGTGAAGTATCCATAGAAAGTACAACAACTCATAGCCTAGCTTGAATATTTTGACATACAACACATACCGCAAAGTGAAAACACAAAGTCGGATGCACTAAGAAAGCTAGCAACGGTAGAATTTGATTCTCTTAGTGAGCATGGAGACATCATTATAGAAGTCATTCCAGTCAGAAGCACAATGTCAACCATTATGTCAGCGATCCAAGCCGATGAAGTAAACTGGATATCTACACTAATGGATTTCTTCGTGAAGGGGACGCTACCATAAGGCAAGACGTAGGCTAGGAAGTTAGAATTACGTTCTACCAATTATGCCTACAAAGATGGGACCTTATACAAAGAGGGTTTCCTGTCTCTGTGGATAAAATGCGTAGATACAACGCAAGCATCAAAGATCTTAAAATAAGTTCATGAAGGTCTATGTGGAACACATCTAGGAGGCAGAATGATAGCAAAGAAGATCATCCGAGCTGGATACCACTGGCTGACTATGTTTAACGATGCACACAACTTTGTGCCTAAATGTAGAAGTTTCCAAATCAATGATTCATTGTTACATAAGACACAATCAACTTTGAGAGGAATCTATGGATCTTGGCCATTTAAAAAATGAGGGATTGACCCGGTCGGACCATTCCCAAGGGGTGATAGCAACGCCAAGTCTTTTTGTTGTAGCAATAGACTATTTCACAAAGTTGGTGGAAGCGAAGCCATTAGGAAGAGTTACATCTGAAGTCACTAGGATAATTGTATGGAAAAACATTGTATGTCATTTTGGGGTGCCACATACCATTGTCACGGACAACGCTATGCAATTCACAAGTGGAGTATTCTCTGATCGGTGTTCAAAGCTCGAGATTCTCCAGAAGTTTACCTCTGTAGTACACCCTCAAGCCAAAGACCAAGTAGAGGTGATGAATATGAATATCATTCAAGGAATACAGAAGAAACTGGAAGGAAGGCAAACTAGATAGGTAGATGAATTATCAAATACCTTGTGGTCGTATAGAATAACTATTTGGGAGCCAACGGGGAAAACACCATACAACCTGGTTCATGGGCACGAAGCAGTTATACCAATAGAGATTGGCAATGCAGGCCTTTGGGTATGTGATTATAAGGAGGAAGACAACCTAGACCTTATAAGGTTGGAACTGGTTGAACTGGAAGAGAAAAGATAGTTGGTAGTGATCATAGAAGCTAAGTACAAGGAAAAGATAACGAGAGCTTACAATCAGAAAGTGAAGGAAACACGGTTTCAAATGGGCAATCTAGTATTAAGAAAGAACGAAGCTAGTCTAGCAGAGGAGCAAGGAAAACTATGCCTAAAGTGGAAGAACCCTACAAAGTCACAAAAACTCACAAGTCCAACAACTACAAGTTAGAAAGGCTGGATTGGATTAGTGTTATGAACATGTGGCATGTGACCAACTTGAGGAAATTTTATGTTTATATTTGAAGAAGGTAGCGAACATCTACCTGTATAGATGCCTGGATATTATCATTGGTCGCTTTTCTTCCATTGTCTCCAACACGACATTCACTACTAGAAAACAGGTACATACGCACTGGTAAAAAATCATAAGCATAGGATACGGGTGCAAATGTACACAATAGCACTGGTAAAAATCACGTGAACATCAATACAATGGTTATGAATACAAATGCACCGGTATACTGTCAAATGGTGTAGATTTACCCTAATTTTGCACTGGTAGTGTATGTGTAGGTGGTTATGACCGATGCAATTGCTTACTATTACACCGGTATACGATTACTAGTGTATACAAATTGCCTTTTTAGTACTTTAGCACCAAATGTAAAATTTTTTGCACTAGTAATATGAACTTACCGGTGCAAAAGTTAAAAAAATGTGGGAAAACGTTAAATTTCTACACAGATGACTTGTACCGATGTAAGAATTACATACACACCGGTATAATTGTAATACTGGTGTATAAATTTTCATTAAATGCTTACCTACCACATTTTTTTGGCGGTCCAAAAATGGAATTTTTGGGAGAATGAGTTCATTAATGGTGTTTTTTTGGTTGGTGAATGCATTGAATGATCCACAATGAAGACCCTTGAAGGTATCATTTTTTGAATTACATTTATGAATATTAATGATTTCATGTATGGTTTTGGTTGGTAGAGATATATATGTTGTGCGTTTGATCATTTGATGGTGATTGAGGTAGAATTGTTGATATTAGTTTGTGATTTGTTCTCAAGGTTGATGTAGTTATGATGCTATGGCTATTGATTTTTATTTTGTTAGACATGCTAAGAATGTTGTAATTTTAATGTGGAATATTGGTGTATGTTGTGCATTTATGATGTTTGATGATTAGGATGTTGTCATGAAACTCTATTGTATTAAATGTGTTGAAGTTTGATTGTTGGACATTTATTGATATGCAGAGTTGTATATGCCATCGAGAGGCGTAAGCATGTGTATGCCAACATTAGTAGGGTGATCGATGGGTATATTATGTTCGTGAATGAGTTCTTGGAGCATGCTTTTAGTCGTGAGAAATGAATATTATGTTCAGTAGAAATAGAAATTGTACTGATAAGAAGGACATGCTGAAACTCCATTTGTATAGCCAGGGGTTTGCAAAAGATTATGTTGAGTGGACCTTTCATGGGGAAAAATTATCACTGAAAGTGAGAGTTAGCAGTGAGGGAGAGTGTTTTGGGGATGCTAAATTGGATGACATGTGTGAAGATGTTGTTAATGAATTTAAAGGGAGGCCCGAGGTTTTAGATAACTACCTAGGTGAGAAGGATAGACCTTTGTATCCCCGTTGCAAGAAGGAAGACACGCTCATGTCGTGTTTGATGGAGTTATTTAATTTGAAAGGTTTTGGGTTATGGAGTGATACTAGAATGAATAAATTGCTTAAGTTTTTGAATGAGAAGCTTCCATCCAGTAACAGGGTTCCGAATAACCTTTATAAAGCTAAGAGAATTTTGTGTCCGATGGGATTGGAGTATGGAAAGATACATGCTTGTCCAAACGCTTGTGTTTTAAATAGGGGTGGCCTAAAGTATAAGATTGTTTATCCAATAGGTAATGTGTCGCGTTATAAGAAGAAGAGAAATGTGGATGTTGGTGGAGAGTATGTTGTGCTAGTGAGGAGGCGTGGGCCCACCAAATGTATGTGGTACCTTTCGATTATTCCGAGGCTGAGAATGTTGTTTAAGAATGATAAGGATGCAAAGAACCTAGCATTGTATGTTGATAGGGGAGGTTGTAAAGATGATGATATGATTCGACTTGGGTGATGCAGACCCGTAGAAGAAATTTGATAAGATGTATCCAAAGTATGCAGGATTTTGAGGTTTGCTTTATGTAATGATGTTATGAGCCCATTTGGTAATATGTCCTCGAAACACAGTTCATGGCCGGTTTATGCTTGCCATTTACAATCTCCCCCCGTACTTGTGCATGAAAAGAAAATATGTGCTGATGCCCATAATGATTCAGGCCCAAAACAACCTGAAAATGACATAGTCACTTATCTTGCCCCTTTGATAGAAGATTTGAAGGTGCTAGGGTCGGTTGGTGCCTTAATGTTTGATGGTTTTAGTGGTGAAGAGTTTACAGTGAAGGCTATGCTCTTTTGTACCATAAATTATTTCCCGGCATATGGTAACCTTTCAGGCTATATAGTCAAAGGTCACAAGGCTTGCCCATTTTGTGAGAATGAGACAGATTACCATTAGTTCAAAAATGGGAGTGAAGACTGTTTATTTGGGTCGCCTAAATTCCTTCCGTTGAAGCACAAGTTGCAGGATAACATGGTTGCATTCGTTGGTGGGAAAGAGGAGAAAGGCACCGAAACCATTGACTGGTGTAGCCATTCACAACAAGGTGAAGAAATTGACTGTTGTTCTTGGTAAGAAGTCATCAAAAGGGTGGTGGGATTGAAGACGGACCGTGGAGGAAAAGGTCTATTTTCTTTGATTTGTCATACTGGGAAAATTTGGAGGTTTCCCATGTTTAGATGTGATGCATATCAAAAAGAACATCTGTGAGAGTCTAATTGGCACACTTCTAAACATTCTCGGGAAGACTAAGGATATCTTGAATGTGAGGAAAGATTTAGTAGACCTTGGTATTTGGTTGGATCTGGCACCGCAGGTAAGAGGGAAACGAACGTACCTGCCTTTCGCTCCTTACAATCTGTCAGTTGCTGAGAGGATATTGGTGTGAGAGCATCCAAGGAATGAAGGTACCATCCAGTTACTCCTCTAATGTTAGTCGGTTTGTGAATGATGAATTGCATCTTAATGCTTTGAATCACACGATTGTCATGTCCTTAGGTAACAAAATTTTCCCGTTGCAATCCGAGCGTGTTTGGATGAGGAAATTATATTTTCAATTATGCTCTTTTGTTTCTTCTTCAACTCGATATGCAGGAAAAATATTAGCAGGCAACAACTAGGAGCTAGAGCAAGAGGCTATTGTTGTTTTATGCCTTTTGGAGAAGTATTTTCCCCCATCTTTCTTTGACATCATGTGCACCTAGTGATACACTTGGTTAAGGAGATACATATATGCGAGCCTGTCGGAATGCATTGGATGTACCCATTTGAGCGTCACATTGCTGTTTTCAAGGGTTATGTTCATAATCGTAGTCGGCCTGATGCCTCCATTGTTCACATGTACGCCACTGAGGAGATCATTGAGTATTGAACATCGAACTTAGTTGGAAAAGGAGCGGCTCGTGTTCTAGGTGGATCCCACTAGAGAAGGTGAAATGGGACTCCGCAGTCTAAGGGCACACTTCATACACCATTTCATGCTGAGTTGATGATAGTTCACCTATATGTATTACGAAACAGTAGCGAGACCGCAAAATATGTTGAAGAGCATGTTTCCCTCTTGGAAGAGATTCATCCTGACTGGCCCTCGAATAAAATACAGGTAGAGTATTCTTCAAGGTTTAGTAACTGGTTTTACAATCATTACAATGTCAAAGGGATGGCCAGTAATCTACGAGCATTTGCAAGGAAGCCAAACTGCAACATAAGAAGGTATCTTGGTTATGACACTAATGGTTTCAGTTTCTAAACTTTGGAGAAGGATGAGAAGAGCACAACACAAAAACAGTGGTGTATATATTGAATCTGAATCCACGTGGCAGGAAAACAAGAGAGATTATGATCTGGTTGTTGTTGTGATGCCTTTCTATGGGGTGATTGAGGAAATTTTGGAGTTGGATTATATAGAGTTCAAGGTTGTTGTATTCAAGTGTCGTTGGGTGGAACATGGTTTTGGTGTTGTAGTTGAGAATCCCATGGGCTTCACGTTGGCCGAATTGAATCGTGTAGGAAGTAAAGATGACAAATTTATCTTAGCTGCCCAAGCACGCCGTGTTTTACATATCAAGGATCCTTCAAATGAGAAGTATCATGTGGTGCTGCATGGGAAGAATTTTTACTTTGAAGAGAAAATTGATCAACCAGTCAAAATTGATAGTCCTGAGTTTCCATCAGTATTTCCTGGTTTGGAGGATGTTGGGGGACATGTGGTGCGACGGCGTTCTCATGGTGATAGGCTATGGGTTGATGAGAGAGGTAAAATAGTAGGTGGTGACAACGTGTTAAATCAGAAGCGATAGATACTTAGTTCCACGCCGTTTTCAGTTTTTCTACCAATGTTTTGTGTAAAAACCATCTGATTATGAAACGAATTAGCATGTAATGTATTTGGACCCCTCACTATTTTAGAATTGCTTAGAATGATTCATGTTTTCATTTGGTATTTTTTGAATGGAATCTGTGATAATGTGTTATAATATATGCTAATTTTTTAAAGAGGTTATGTTTATACACCGGTAAAATATCAAGTTACCGGTGTAAAAAAATAGAGGAGGTACTCTTTTTTGTACATACACACTGGTACTCATACCGGTGCTGAATACTTAGAAAAATATTTTATTTTTTACTCTTGGGTCTAAACATGGCAATTTGTTTCCATTTAAAGCAGCCTAGCAGTTGCTTATATTTTTTTTTGAAGAATTTGCACTAATATGAATACCGGTGTTGGATACTTAAATTTTTTTTGATGGTGTTCCTCTCAGGTCTAAACATGATAATTATTTTATCATTTAAAGCAGCCTAAAGCAACTGCCTTTTTTAAGAATTTGCACCGGTATTAATACCGGTGCTGGATAGGTAGAATTGTTTTGTCGCTTTTACTCTCGGGTCAGAACTGTTTGAATTGTTTATGCATTTAAAGCAGCCTAAAGCAGCTACTTGAGGCCAATTTTTACACTGGTATATCTAGTTTACTGGTGTAACAAAAATGAGATTCCTTTAAATCCCTACCAGATCCCCATTTCCAGAAAAGGAGTTTTTGATCTCTCACTCTATACCATCTTTTTCACTGGCCATATTTTTTGAAATCCAACGAGGGTGCCGATAGAGTCAGGTAAATCACTTCAATACATTTTCCATATGATTAATTAACATTAGGATCTAAACTACATTCATTGAGAATGTGATATCATGAATACCTTGACTTGCATGTAATGTGTTTGAATGCTTCAATGTGTTTTTTAGGAAATGCATCCCAAATCCAATATGAAAAGAATATACCAGTCACCGTCTCCTTCTATGCCTAAAGTGTCGTCATACACTTACCCGGATGGTACCTTCGTGTCCAAAGAGGCTAGGTTGGTCCATGAACCATACAAAGGACGTCGTTATCACATAGAGAGAGAAATTGAAGCATCTCTCCCATTAACAAACCATTCACATACTTGGGTGGGAAAAATTATGCGAGACACCACGGCCATTCAACCTGAGCATTGTAAGTGAGTTTTACGAAAACTTAAAGTGTGGCCCGAACTACAGTCATGTGTTTTGTAGAGGTAAAACTGTCCATGTCACATTAGAAGCTATCAATGGTTTGTTCAGGTTTCCTAATGTTCCAAACAATGGGGACGAGTTTCTCGCACTACATATTCTAGGTGACAAAGGCTATGTTATACAACAACCAATCGAGAAGGAGATCGTTGGGACAGTAACTAGGCCAGGTACCAACATAGATTAGTTGGTCAAACCAGGTTGGGGCAAAATACCTAAGAAGACTCTAACTCCGGAAATGAATGGGTGGTATCACTTTGTGGCGTCTAGAATCCACCCAGTAATAGTGAACACAAGAATCCACAAACTTCACCTCACCTTCTTGTATGCAATAAAGAAGGAGCTTCAATTGAATGTTGGTCATCGAATTTGTCCGATGTTGCAGAGGGAACATGATCAGATGGGATCTTATGCCTATTGCAGTATCATCTCTGCCCTTTGTTTAAGAGCGGGAGTTGAGTCCCATCCACATGACATTTATGGGAAACCAATGGGTAAGATTTGTGTGGACTCCTTCTACAGACACACATCTGACATGCCTGTCCCTACTATTGAATCCAGAGTCACTGCCTTGGAGGTCGGTGTAGTAAACTTGCTTGAAGAATCAAAGTATCAAAGATCCTAGTTGACCATGTGGCTAAGGTTATGGCGTATATATTTTTTTAACACCGTGGAAGCAGTTGGAAATTTTCATACCTTCTGCAAAGGCGATATGTAGGACATGGAAGTTGGTACAAGTACCCGTGATGGTGATGCAACAAGAGAAGATAACGATGTCGAACCATTTTCTCGATATTACTTGTAGGAAACTTGTAGTATTATTTTAACAGGGAAAATTTTGTACCAAACATTAATTTTTTTGCACTTAGGCTGTCTGACACTTGTACTTTTCATAATAACTTGGTCAATGATTGGTTGAGTTCAATTTTTTTTACTCTTTGTGGTTTAAATTTTTCACACCAAATTACTCTCGAATACATAAATTATAGGCTGAATGTTGTTATCCTATAATTATAGGCCATATTGCATGAATGGTTAGAATAAAAACATTGTAGGATTAGGTGCTCTGGAGGTTTCCTATATAAATTTGTGGGCAATAGTGCAATTTTGGGAAACATAGTGCAAACATTCACTGTTGGTTTTACAGGTCCTTTTGTAAACCCGTATCATCTACAAATGCATGACCATGATTGTAATGTAGTGAATTGCATATATGTTGACCCAATTTTGAAATTCAACGCTTCCAAGATTCTTGGAGGGACTAAAGTGTAAAAAGTAAAAAGTTCACTCGTTCATCGAAATTGATATCCAATCAAACCGGATGGTACCCCAAACATCTATTTTGTATTTCCAAGTTCCACAGGTGAGGAAATGAACGGGTTCAGACCGTGTAATTAGTTTTGAAGATATTTAGTTTACACATTGAAACCATGAAGTAAACCTTTGCCCTTTACTCTATAACACATACTAGCGCTTTCGATCAAATCACGACCCAGACACAATTATGTTTCAATTATGATTTAAGCCTAGAATATTGAATTTGGTAGTTTATATAGTGTTCCAATGTATCGTAAGCACATGTTACATTTGGAGGGACCTAATCACAAGAAACATATAAATATAACTTTGCAGGTTCATACTTACTAAGGAGGTACGGAAACATTACTTATTAACTATGGTGTATCATAAACTCATTTTGTTGCCCATGGAATAGTGGCCAACAGGGTGAAACAAAATGTTTGGGGTCAAAATGCAAATGTCATAAAATGAAACAATAATTAGTATAGTCAACGTACGGGGCCCATGCTTAGTCAATATTAGCATGAAACGACTACTACAATGTCTAATTACATAAATTAAGCATCAATTTGAATAATTGGAGTTGAGACAAAAACATATGAGAGTAAAATGAATAAGTACAAAATGTAATTCATGACTAGTCTAATTTGTACACAAGTAATTTTAAACAAATACCGGTGTATATATTCAAATATTTTGGCGCACACAAATTTTTTCTTTCAATTCTTTGGTTTTTTTGTCGTGGCAGGAAACTTTTACACCGGTATGTGTAGCAATTGCACCGGTACCTATACCGGCGATGAATACTTTGTAAGAATTTCACAAATTTCTTCTCGAGTTCATCTTTTTTTCGTATGAAATTATTTAAAGAAGGCACATGGAACTGTTTTTGTTGGGTTTCTACACCGATAGCCTTATTTTCTGCACCGGTACCTATACCGGTGTACAATAGTTCGTCAAAATTTTAACAATTTCTTCTCGAGTCTGGAAAAAATATTATTTAATTCATCTGTTAGTAGCTGCCTTGTGTTAATTTCTACACAGGTACAAATACCGGTGTTGAACATTTAGAATTTTTTCTTTCACGATTCAGCCTTATGTCCACACTTACGCACCGGTATTTGTCAAATTACCGGTGTAAAAATGACCTCTATAAATAATTTTAAACCAATTTAAACGACCCTAACTCCCATAGCTCCTTATCAACCTCCTTCAAGTTATCTTGTAAAACCGCACTCCACCACTTCAACCCTTCAATTCCCACTACACTGAACCACTATAACTCTTCATCAATCTTTATAAATCCCCAACGCATCCCCTCATTTTCCTATAAAGGGTTGATAAACACACAACCCTTGAACAACACAAGAGAAAGAAAAACCTTCCATACGTTCATCCTTTAAGGTTTTTGGCGAGTTCAAGCGAAGGGAGAAGCAACATATTACCTTCATCGGTGAAGGTAAGTGATGGGTTTCCATGTCAATTTCTCTTCAAACAACCATTCAAACCCTCATACACAACACATGTTCGACTAAATACCTCTATGAACAAAAACTATAAAATTTAAAAAACTCGAAATGATACCCTTGAATGGTATGATTATAAAATGTGGGGATAAATGTTTTTGAGTTTTTGGTGGAAATATGTTTTAGTACTTGTGTTTTTTTAGTTCATGACAATGTTGATAGTCACATTATACAAGAGTGATACATGCTTGGTTGTAGGTGTATTTTTTGAATCTAAAAAGATTGGTATCAAGTTCTATCAACTTCTATAAGGTTCCATATCTTACAATCCAATAAGATTTGTAGTTTTATTTAGGTTTTGTTCAATTTCTATTCCATGTTTTGCTTGAGTTTTATGAAATTGTTGTTCAAGTTCTACGCCACGGTCTATCAATGTTGATCTTTAGGTACAGTTATTGTTTGGTATAAATTTGTGAGGTTAAGGGGTTATTTGACTTATTGGATTGAGAATTTTTTATTCTATTATTATAGATGCTGCCAAAAAAGAGGAATTTAATCAAGAAGAGGAAGCGAATAGTAGCAAAGAAGAAGGAGGAGGTCAATGTATCCGATGATGAGGTTGATGTGGCAGAACAAGAACCTCCTCCAAAAAGGATCATGTTGAAGATATAGTTTGGGGAAGAACGAACACAAAAAAAAGATTCTACTAGTGAAGAGAAAGAAGAACCCGCACCAAAAGGTGATGGGATTGTAGGTGATGAGGTAGAAGATGTGGGTGAAGTGGTGGCCAAACCACCAGTTGGCAAGAGAAAGTGAAAGAGCACCGTTAAAGCAAGGCCAGCTGTTAATGAAAAGGACAACGACTTGTCAAAGACTAGAGGCAAAAATGAAGAGGGTGGGACAAGTTTGAGATAAAAAGTTATATGAGAAGATGAGGAACTAGCATGTGCAAGTTTGTAATGTTGGCAAAGCATAACAAACCAACCCCTGTTGCGTTTGAGTTTCGAGGAGGTCAAGTAGTATGCATTAAGAGTTGGTTAGCATGGCACACTTATGAAAATTACGCTTTTCGGCACCGCATCAAATTTGGCCATTACAACACTGGTGCGATGTCCCTGAAGATGTGAAGGAAGAGTTATGGAAGGACGTTCTAGTAAGACTCTCGACGATTGAAGTTTAAAATTTTTGGTTTTAGTATTGTCATATGGAATACATGATTAATGACATGCCTGTTCATATGATTTTTTTCAGGAGAACTTCACAATTGAAACCCCGATGACAGGCGAGCAACTTCAAATACTAAAGAGGGACTGTATAGACAGGGCAAGAGACCAACATAGGAACTGAAAAACCAAGGTGGCATACAGGTTCATCCACAACGTGGACAAAGGTATCAACAAATCAGGATTTCCAGTGTGGGAGAAGTACAAGTGGATGGATAAAGACGAATGACACTTGTTTGAGAAGAGGCATCGGCAACCGGATTTTCAGGTATAATAAAAAATATAATACGTGTTAAGAACTCTGTTGCCCATAAATTGTATTAAAATAAATTTTGATTTTTGATAACAAAATTAGAAGCTTAGAGAGACAAATATTAAGCGCAACTAGGGCAAGAAATACACACACCACACTGGCAAAAATGGTAATTGATACATCCTCGACAAATGGACTGAGAAGTTGAAGGAAAAAGAGAGAATTAAGTTGAATGCTGAGGGATTCACTGAGGAGGAGATTGAGTA